>CAWUFW010005456.1:0-1329324 GCA_963921515.1 Calotriton arnoldi
AGGGTCAGGGAAACGCCAGCCTCCCTGGGAGCCATGCCCTGCCTCAAATGGCCAGAGTCCTTGGGGCCTATGAAGAGGCCCAAGGACAATGGGCCAGGTCTGCTACTGACACGCGGGAGGTGCTGGGGGTGCTGAGGTCCATGGACGCCCATATGGGCCAATTCGTGTCCCGTATGGACCAACTCGTGGACCTCATGGGCCAGCTGGTGGTGGCGGTGGGGTCACAGGCAAGGCCAGCAACACCACCTCCGCCACCACCTGCTAGGGCGCAGGCTCGGGCAGCAGTGTCCACTTCCCCTGCGTCCACAGCCAGTGAGCACACCTCACCCACCACCAGCAGGTCGCCACCACACACCCCCCCTCCCAAACGTGGAAGGGGCCGTCCGAAGAGGAAACAGATCTCCCGGGAGGACTTCGCACGCTCCAGTCGCAAGTGAGGCAGCCAGCCAGCCTTCCGCCAGCCTTCCTTGACCAGCCACTGCATTGACTTGCTCTACGATCCCACTCCACACAGCCATCTGGATGGCATGTGTGTGTTGGACTATGGACATAGAACCAGTGGGTACACCCTGATCATCACGCAGCCATGACCGACAGCTCATTGTCACTGCACGCACCACTTTTGTCATCACCTTACACACAATCACATGTCACAGTTTGTAATAAATGCACCTTTTTCACTAACTGCTGTTTGTGCCCTGTGTCTTTATTGTACGGAATACAACGGCCACCTTGGGCGGAAAGGCACCTGATGCGTGGCATGGAAATGGAATCCGGAGGAGCCTGTAGGGACCTAGGGGTGGGAGACAGAACAGGAGCACATTCAATGAGTGTGTCACACACCCATCACACAGTACATGTCAACAACTACAAGCAATGTACACACATCGCACAGAGCAATAGGGCACAATGCCACAGCCACCAACAGTGGCATACTACCCTGGCCATGGAGCGTTGACACACTGCACGCAGTGAACATACGGCCACCCTGACACAGCACACACACACCTGCATAGATACAGACACATCATCCGTCGTACATGGACACTCACCGTCAAGTGAAGTAGCGGGCGATGAGCTGCTGGCGCACATTCCCAGCTTCCTCCTCTCCGCTGTCCACCTCACTCGAGCTGTCCTGGTCTGCGGGCTGGGGCCCTGGTTGATCTCCGTCATCCACAATGAGGGGATCTGCTTCCGAATGGCCAGATTGTGCAGCATGCAGCACGCCACCACTATCTGGCACACCTTCTGTGGGGAGTACGCCAGTGCACCCCGGTGCGGTCCAGGCACCTGAACCTGGACTTGAGGAGGCCAAAGGTACGCTCGACCACACGTCTGGTCCTCCCATGTGCCTCATTGTATCGATCGTCTGCTGGGGTGCGAGGATTCCTCAATGGACTGAGCAGCCATGCCCCATTCGGATACGCAGAGTCACCTGGGTGTGAGGGACACAGAGAACCGTTGCTATTCCAACTGGACAGGGGACAGCATCGCACAACCAGCACGCTACACCACTCCACATACTCACCGACAATACAGCCACGATCCTGTTGCAGATTGGCCATCAGTCGTGGCAAGATGCTGTTGCGCATTATGTGTGCGTCATGGGCCGAGCCTGGAAACTTGGCACACACGTGGGTGATCACCATGTCCGCAAGGCACACCACTTGCACATTCAGGGAGTGCGTGTGCTTCCTGTTGCGGTACAGGTGCTCAGTGGCCTGTGGTGGAACAAGGCCAACATGAGTGCAGTCAATGGCTCCCACGACGTGTGGGATTCTGCCAAGGGCATAGAATGCACCCTTCACTGCCGCCAATTCACGAGCCCTGGGGAATCTGATGTACCTGTTCCGGTAGAGCATCATGGCTGCCAGTACATCCCTCAGCACCTTGCTGAACATGGGCTGGGACATCCCTCCTCCACTGCCCACTGTGTGCTGGAATGACCCAGTGGCGAAGAAATGCATGGCGGCCATCACCTTAGCCGTGGGGGTGACAGCAGTCGGATACACCCTGCGGGGACGGAGATGGGGCTCTAACATGGCACACAGTCGATGCAGAGTTGGCCTGTCCAGCCGAAACTTCCTGATTACCTCTGTATCGTCCATGTCCGCCAGCAATTGGTATGGGCGGTCAATGTTCGGTCTCCGCCTGGGTTAAATGGCAGAGGACACATGTCAAAGCAACACGGCACATAGCAATTTCGCATACACATCACTGACATGACTGAGCAAGCACATGAGCCACAGCCCAGCTGTCAAGCTGGGACGGCACGGCCACAATACACTTACACAGGTCTCCCAACAATGGCAATGGCAAGTGAGACATACCACTGCCATGTGCATGCACATGGGGATCTAGGCCCCAATGACTTGCGGGCGTGCTGATGGGGACTGACTGCATATTCGTCAAGCGGCAACGCCACGGCAACATGAGTGTCTGCTGAGCATGGTACTGCTTCCGAGGCTGGATGAGTATGGCACACGACGACGACGATGTGGGCACGGGCTGAGCGGCCAATACAAGTGGGACCTGTGGCACGAGGGGATATGAGACAGTAGTAGGTGTCAGCACTGCACCCTATGTACAGCACTGTACGGATCACAGCTCCCGAAACATTGACTGGTGTCCACATTGACAGCCCCATGCCAAGACGGCTGTGTGCTTGCAGTCACACGTCACAGGTGAGAGGTTACATTGCACGTGCCAGGTGGCAGTCGTACATAGTGGGAGCTGGCATGTGTGTGCATGTGTCTCCTGTTCAGGATCCACCAGATGGGCGCTGACTCTGTACTGACCATTGGACACAGCATGTTCCGTGGAAGGCTTGTGTGTGTGGGATGGTGGCACTGGATGTGCCTCCGTTGGGGGGCCATGCACAGGGCGGGTACGTCGATGATTGCGCATTGTTGGTCACGGTGGGTGCACCAGCTAAGATGTGTTGCCCTGTGTTCAATTCCTATGTCCGCATGATGATGGACTGTGGATGTGGGCAGACTACACATTGGTCGATGTGCTGTCTATATGCATGTGCCTTCACACCAGGCACAGCTGCCCCTGCACATGTGACCCCTGCTGGACTCGCTGCTGGGTCTGTGGAGCTGATGCACCTTCTGCGCGTGGGGCGGACAGCTCTCCTCACTTCCCTCATTGCGCATGTCATGTCTTTGCCGCAGGTGACATGGATCATGGAGGGCCCACATGTACGCGTGGGTAGGCTACACATGATTGTTCACTGGTCGCCACCCCAGTCAGTGTTTCGAATGGGAAGGTTGTCGTGCTGGTGGTATGTTCGATGTGGCGGATGGGCGGGCCTAGGTGCGGGCTTACATTCCGGACATGGGGGGTAGTTGGATTGGCGACTAGTTGCAGTACACACGGGACACGTCTCTTCCTTTCCACATCTGGGTCATCCCTTGTACTAACTGACAGTGATACAGTCATCTTCGCCCCAGCCCTCATGTCCTCCCTCGCCCCCCAATATGCATGCTCACCTGCGAGGCTAGCATTTGCACAGGCAGCCCCAAGCTTGCACCAGAGAGGGCAAGGAGTGTATGTGTGGGTCCAGTTGCACGAGTGGGCTGTCTCAGGGTATGATGTGTGGCGGGACGCCGTCCACCTGCGTGGTGCCCCAAATGGAGACCCGGCCTGCATGGACTATGCATCACAGTCTTCGCCTTCCGGATCCGCCACCTGCGACACCCAGTGGCTGTGGCTGCCCTTGCGGCCATGCCGCGTCCGTCTGTGGCTGATGGCCCACACATTCACTCTTTGGCCTCTCTGGGGAGGGCTCAGGGGTGGTGGCGCACGCGCTTGCACTTAGTCGCAATGGCATGTGTCGTGGTTGGTATGATGGGCAATGGATGGGATGGTGCGAGCCACCTCCCGTGACGTCAGTGCTGCTCGTGCTGTGGTGCGTCCCCCTACACTTCCATTTGACTTTTGCCATGCTGGACGTTGAGGTTCTATTGCCTGCGTGATATGACCAGGAGGAGCGCGAGGAGACCTCTCACACACCATGCTCCACTGCCATCCCGTGCCCTGTATCGCCTGTGCGGATTGACTATGTTGGGGTTACACCTGGTCGACTGGGGCTGTGTGTGCCTTGTCAAGGGGCATGGCGGGCGCACAACAGGATCCAGCTCGTCCACAGAGGGTGGGCTGAGGTGCGCCTGGTACCGCTTTGTACGTGTGCCCGGCTGCTGTGCACACACGTGTTCACTCCCCCGACAGGTGTCCTCTCACAATGCCCAGGGAAGCGGTGGTGTACTGTTCATGAGCCCTCCCAACACGGCGTGCTCCAACTTGGCATGTGCGCATCTACCCGTCGCACCCACCCACCTGAGCACTGTGTCCATACGACTTCACACGACACATGTGTGTCTTCCACAGTAGTGCTACTCATTTGCGTTGACATCCAATACCAGTGGACTACATGGTCATGTCACGACTGCCGTGTACTTCACATACTCTCATCCTCTCTCATTCGTACTTGTGAAATGAGTCAGCGGAGACAGTTCTGGTTTCAAACATTATATTGAGTCTTCTGTCCTCTGTGATGCAGTATAGTGGACACTACTGGCAGCGGAATACATATTGAGGATATACTGAGCATGATTACAAATGGGATAGGGTGTGGGGTTACATCTGCTTGGCCAAGGCTGTGCTAATGTACATTTACGTATAGCTGCGGAGCTGCGGACTTTGACACAGACGGTATACATGTAGCCTACCAGACCGCTCGGCATCATGGGCACAGTCCATCTCAGTTCCATGTGACAGGTTTGCTGCGGTTGTTCCTCATGCACGCGTGCATGTGAGATGACATCAGGGCATGTGCTTGCGTGCATGCAGCGGCGTGCCACTTGTTGTTGCACTGTGGTGGTTACTGGACATGTCACAGTCACTGGGGTCGTGTTGTTGTTGTATGCACTTGTCGTCCATGCAAAGGTCCTGGTATGGGATTCCCGGGGCGGGGGTGGGAGGGGTGCAGCACCCACAGACTCCAGGCGACCTATTCATGTCCACTGAGCGGTGTGTGTGTCCATGTGCGCTGGATCCATGTCGTGTCCTGGTTGTTCGTGCAGTTCCGTCCATGTGGGTGCGATGCACAGAGCCCATGCCACTGCCTCCCACGATGCATGCGGTGTTCCTGGATGTGATGGGGAACAGTGTGCATGTCCCGGTCATATCCGATGTCATGGCGATGTCGTTGATGGTGTGGTTACAGTTGCCGGTCGTTTGGTATGGCTGTTGTGGTGGTGACTGGCCAGTCCGTGCGGAAGCTGAGCATGGGTGCGGGGTTGGACTTCATAGGTCACTCGGGAACCTGCGTTGTGGTCCGACGTATTTACAGGTTGTCAGGTATGCGATGCCGTCCAGCAGGGCTTCCATGTCATTGGTGGTGTACATGTTTGCCAGCCAATGAAGCGGATGGTGGCTGTCAAGGTGTTGTTCGTAGGTTGTCCCTTGGAGGACCATGATGGGGCATGCTGGGTGACATTCGATGTAGCTGTTCTCGATGATCCGTCGTGTGGAGGCACAGTGGTTCCATTTCAGTGCGCGTGCGATGTTGGCCACATACGCCATGCCCCCATAGGCAGAGCAGGCCCTGTCGTGTGCGTCCAGAGGGAGGAGTAGTGGTAGCAGGTCCGCCTTCAGACATGCCGGGTTGGAGAGGCATATCTCGACGGGATGCTGGTAGGGACACCTCCGACAGTAGAAGACGGGCATGACGCAGCTGAACAATGTGATGCGGTAAGTCAGTCGGTAACTTACGTTCAGCAGGGACAGGAGATCGCATCCCAATGTATGTATCGTGCTGGTTTGGTACAGCTTGAGCTCTTCGGCGTAGTTGGGTAGGTGTGTTGCGGTTGCCATTTCGCAGCGGTGCGTTGTGGTGGCGTGCTCCGGCTGTGTGTGCAGTCTGCAATGTGCACACTCCGGGGTTGCTGTGAGCTCTGTGTAGTCGTGGGGAGACAGGACTTGTGTTCTGTTGGCTTGTTTGGAGGACACGGGCCCTCTTCCCACATGCTTCTCAGACAGTTCAAGGTCGGTGCTGTGTGACTCCTTCCAATTAACTTGCATGTGGCCGACATGGGGAGTGTTTTCTTCTTTCCTCCCCGTCCGTTGTGTGCTTCTGTGATATGCGCTATCTGCCGTGTGGTCGGTCTCCTCGGCATGCCTGTGTTGGTCTATTCTTGGACAATGGCTGTATTCACCGGCTTCTGTCGTAGGGCTGTGGTTTCGGTGTTGGAATGGAAGGTCATTCAGTGCTGTCTGCTCTCCCTTGTGTGGGCGGCAGGCTGCCTTTCCGCTCTGCGTTGGGCCTTGTGTGTGGATGTAATTCTTGGGCCACCTGTTGTCGGTCACCGGGCTCTTTGGTGTTCCGTTTCATGTGTCTTGTTCATATGTGCAGGGTGGTATGGGTTTTTCAGTGTGGTACTGGCGTTCCTCTTCCCGAAGGGGCCCTGCTTCTCCTAGTTGGTGTTGCCGCCGCTGTGTGCTTCGCCATGTTTGTTACACTGGGGTGTGTCCTGCTGTTGCGTGACTTCACTGACATGTGTGCGTCGGTTGTGTGGCGTTGGGTGTTGTCCGTGAATTGGGCGTTGGGGACATGTCTGTGGCAGGCCTGTCACGTGTCATGTGCGTTCGGGGTGGGGCTGGTGTGTGTGCTGCTTGGTTGTGTCCCTGTGTCTGTGTGCGACGCATGCATGGCGCTGCGGTTGGCCTCTGCGTTGTGCGCATGTGTGGCGGCGTCATCGGCGCTTTGGGGCCGTGACGGGGTGGTTGGTTCCTAGTCCCAGGTGGTGTGTACACATGTGTTCCGCGATGTTAGGATTTGGCCTGTGTGTCATATGTGGATGCAATGGTGGATGTGTAGTGTGCACGCGCTGGTGGGGGTTGTCCGCTTTTTCCGCCCTTGCACTGTGTGCGCTGTTTGCGTGCACTTGTTGTGTGTGTGCCTACCTGCGTCTCCGCGGTACGTTGCGTCCTTGGTGGTGCATCAGCAGAAGCATGGGAAGGGCCTGCAGTGCTGGATTCATGCCCGGGTGCCGCTTCTTCGTTGTCCGTGCTCTGCGTCCGTGTTTCCGCCTCTCTTTCACGTGCGGTGTCTCTTTGCCGTGGGAGCCGTTTGTTTGCGGCATCGTAATTTATGCGCCGGGCGGGACGTGTTTCGTCGGACGGTGTGTGTCAGTTGTGCTGCGCCGCTACGTGTGCGGGCGCACTTTGATGGCGGACGGTGTTGCTGGCTTGCCGGCGGTGTTTGGCCTGCTTTTCGCATCGTAATTGGGCGGGCGTGTGGACTGCTGCGTGCCGGCGGTAACTGGTGGTTTTTGCATCCGCCAGCACGGCGGTTGTGCTTCCGCCCGCCATCGTAATGGGCCCCTAAATAACTATTGGTGGCAGGGTATCCAGAATGCCGCACCACTACCTGTGTTTTTAAATGTACTAGAAACCACAGCTAATTAGTATTGAATCTCCAAATAATGCCCACCTCTGAGAACCAGCCACCATTAATGGTCCTTAATATAACAACATGTGAACACAGATAAGAGAGGCACATAAATGGAGATATTCAAACAGTATCTTTGGGGTAGTCCGCAAGACAGCGAAATCACGATGACAGAGGCATTCGTTCTTTTTGTATTCTTAGTTTTTTTTATTCATTTCTCGGCACTACACATGCACATTTTGCAAAACAGCCAACGCGTTTCGCCCACTCTTCGGGCTTCTTCAGGGCGTGGTATGGCTGGATAGTCCCCACTCTGGGGGTATCCTAGTGCTGATATACAGGTCCACTGCAAAGGCAGAATCTTTGATGGCCGTACACGGCACTCCCAAGCAAAGCACAACACAGATGCGCTCTTGAATTGGTCCCGAATACTACGGGGATACTATTTAAGTGATTTATAATATGTGCTAAGATCTGGACCTAACTTTGAAGTGGATCTTTATATCAGCACTAGAATACCCCCAGAGCGGGGACTATCCAGCCATACCATGCCCTGAAGAAGCCCGAAGTGTGGGAGAAACGCGTTGGCTGTATTGCAAAATGTGCATGTGTAGTGCCGAGAAATGAATAAAAGAAACTAAGAATACAAAAGAAAGAATGCCTCTGTCATCGTGATTTCGCTGTCTTGCTGACTACCCCAAAGATACTGTTTGAATATCTCCATTTATGTGCCTCTCTTATCTGTGTTCACTCTAGATGATTACAAAGATCTGAAGGTAAGTAGAGAGTCCCATGATAGCTGTGAATTAAAAACTAGTCCCACTTAAAAAAGCTATTGACCTTAGTAATTTTATTCCCCTGAACCATGAAGGATCTGGACTTCGTTTGTTTAGAGCCACAGATTATAACACACAATTTTTTTGATTAATCTTCAGGTCAAGAGATTTCATAAAACTAATAAAGGCGTCAAGGGATTTCTGTAGGCTATTTGCTGTCCTTGCAATAAGGACAGCATCATCTGCATATAAAAGCATTGGGATAAAATCAGGGCCAATTTTAGGATAATCGAGGTTTCCCCCCCCAACAGATGAGCCTCTAATCCATTAGTGTACATAAGAAATTCAAATGGGGACAGGATACAACCCTGAAGAAACCCCTTCAGTTGACAAAATGGATCTCACAAAACAAGTCCATGAAGGCGAGATGTAAAGAGCTCTTCATGGACTTGGCGTATTTACTGACAAATAGTGATAGATTGAGGCCTGTTCTACAGTACCCATTCCTCGCCTGAAACCAAACTGAGCATTTGATAGTATGTTATTTACAGCAGCCCACTCTTCTATTCGAGCCAGGAGGACCCTACTCAGCACTTTTATTGTACAGTCAATCAATGAGATCGGTCAATAGCAGCCCGGATAATTTTTATCTATGATGAAATAGAACATGTCATGAGTGATGTAATATGCAAGATCATATGCAGTGCATGGCCAGGGCGCAAGTTACAGTTAGTACTGAAAACTCTAACTGTAGAACTTCTGTCTTTTATTTAGTTTAAAACGTTACCTTCTCACTGAAATTTTCACCTAACTATAATGTTACTTTAACCTTTATATTTTTCAGTGAAAATCTGAGGATTGTTTTTTTAATGCAAAGTAAAATATTATTATTCCTAACTATAACTTTACTTTAACCTTTGGTTTTTGCAGTAAATTGCTAGTTTTTTTTAACATAAAGTAGTATTTTATTACCATAGGTAACGTCAACCCAATGCCGCGCATGGACTTTGGCTATGTGTGGCGTGGCATTGGCCACAAGGCCTAGCCTGCTGCCAAGCCCTGCGTCCAACGCCTCATGGCCCACCAGCTAACGGCCGTGTGCAGTGTGGTGTTGGCAGCAGAGCCTGGCCAGTGGCCAGGACTGGATCCAACCCCTTGCATGCAAGTGACCCCACTCTGTGCACCACCCTTCACCAGTGTGCAACATGTGGTTGGCATCAATGCCTACGTCTAACCCCTCGCAAGCAGCCAACCCCACACAGCACATGGCCTTCTGGCATGCACAGCGGGTGGTTGGTCTTGCATGTCCCGGCTAAACTCAGGCAGACTTGCTGACTTTGTCAAAGAGTCACAAAGCCAATATATAAAAAGCGGGCCTATTGGCATAATCAAGGAGTGAGCATACCAATATACATAAAGCAGATATATAATCTTTCTCCAAAAATCACCAACATTTTTAATCAAATGTATATTTCAGTCATTCACACAATCCTGTGTTAATAATAATTATTATAAAAAATCTTAATAAAGTTTTAATTAAAAAAATAAAATCAACATGTCTGTGAGAGTCTTTTTTAACATAGTTTTTATTATTGTGTTTTGTGGGCTGAAAAATGTTAAAAGAAAGACTCAAAAGCAACATGTGTCTGAGTCTTTCTTCTAACATTTTTAAGCCAATAAAACACAATCATAAAAAAACCACAAGAGAGACTTACACTCCTGCTGAAGAGCACAGAGCTCCAGCTGGAAGGGTTTATGAAAAATATGATATGTTCTCCTGTGGTCATGGATTCATTGACCCAGGAGAGACTTACTGTTTTTTTAAATGTTGCTTGGTGGTTGCTGCACTCCCTGCAGCTCCTGCAACATAAAAAAAAATTTTGTGGTGCCCCTGCCTCTTCTAGCAGCATTACAAGCATCAAAATATATTATGTTAAAATACCCTAGGGCATGATAAGGGCACTCAATGCTAGGAGTGGTAAGTAATAAATAAGCAACCCCGATGCTCATTTGCTATTTATTTTTTTCCTTTTTTTGTGGGGTGTCCCTGTGTCCATCCAGGACATCCAGATGCTTATTCTTGTTAGGAGCTGCAGGGAGAGCCCGATGGCCCACAGCCCTGCCAGCTCCCCTGCCAGCAACAGTTTGCTAGCAGCAGAGCACTAAAAAGAGTGATGTTTGTTTATTTCCATTGACATTGTTCTTGCTGTTCTCGATACAAACGTTCCAGCAAGGTCACAATAATGTTTCTTTTCCCAAGGACATTCTGCTTGCTCACTTCACCTTATCCATTCATAATAGTTTGCTGCTGTTCAGGCAACTAGTTTGTCCTGCCATCTCTGGATGACATTAGCAGAGAGTGGGCAGAATCAATATTCATGTAATGGGATAGTGCTTAGGTGCTAAAGCAATAAGATGTTTCATAAAACTGCTCTGATTTGGTAGGAATGTAATTCTTTTGTATTCACCACGATGACTCTGCAGAATTTATGATTTGATATTTTAGTGTGTTTAGGATACACATTTTCCAGAGTTGACAAAGCAGACAACCCTAACTAATTTGCAAGGCAAGGCCTTACTGTAGACATCATAAGCACCATCTTATGAAACTCTAAACTTTAGGCACTTAAAAGGTAGTAACATTAGTAGCAACATGGGTGCCATGACTTGACAGCTTACTGTTGCCACAACACATATCAACACAACAACAACAACACAATACTCAGAAAAAGGAGCTTTTGGTCCACTCCTTGAACCATTGGCGTGTTTGGGTTGCCTGCCTTCAACCATTGGCTTGTTTGCTGTGTTCTTCACTTTCAAGTCAACTTACAACATTGTTAGGAAGTTTACATGTTAATGGTTGACTAGAATGTAGTCTGTCTCTGTGATGCTCTTTGCAGTGCCATACCGCTTGCCTGTTTTTTTACTCACAGTAGACGTGAGCACAAAGGATTTTTGGGGAGCGGCTCCCTCAGAGAACAGCTCTCCTAAGGCTCGTACTCCACTAAACCACCTAGTCACCAAGTGTGGCACAATTTAGCTGATTAACTGGTCAATGCTCACTACCCCTTTCAGGTCACACAATTGCACAACATCAAGTTAAGTACTCTGATGCACTACTGTGATTTCCTGCAGAGTCATGCATTGACCACTTCCATTATTGCACTTGTCATTGTAAGCAGTCATATTACCCACTACAAAAGCCAGGCTATGTGTGACTGTGGATCGTTCAAATCCATAAATCTGCACAAATAAGATCTGAATTAAGTCATGTAGATTGGCATTACCTTCAGAATCATGCCAGCAGATCAGTCAGATATTAAAAGCATGGGTGGCTTTCTGGAGCCTTTCCTACCTTCAACGTTGGTGAAAGAGATGATGAAGCAGCATTTGAAGTGTGTGGCAGAGTTGCTAGCCTCCTGTTGACTGGTGGTTAAGGCGTCCACCCCATTCCCTGTCCATGCCAGTGTCTGGTTTGCTGATTCAGTCCCCATGGCCATCAGCGATGTAGATAACATCCTGCTCTCAACAGCTGTCACCTTGGACCATGTTAGCCATCTTCTTGTGGAGGCTGTCTAACAATGTCATCTGCACTCTGTTTCCTCTAGAGGTCTCTTGCAGCTGCCTAATTCAGTTCAGATAGTTTGCCACTGGAGTTGGACTTCAGTTGATCTCCATCTCCACTGAGCCCTTCAATTTCTTTACTGACATGATCACATCCCCAGACTGGTAACTGTTCTGGGATTTCCCCATGTTCACCAGGGGATGAGAGTCAAGGCATAAGATAGCAAAAGTGACCTCTCCCTTGGTTTTAAGACCTCTTACAAAAGTTGTCTACCAGTTATTATTAAACAAGGAGCCCAGAACCACTCATCAGGAACAAAGGAGGATTGAAAGCCTTTTTTGGAAGTGGGAGATGGGTGGTGGCACCTAAGTTGTGCCTGCCTTTTCACTTTCAGAACCCAGGCTTCCTTGCCTACTGGTTCAGGTATGATATCCCTGTGTTTATCACTGTTTCAGTCCCACACTTCTAAGCATCACTTCAGCAGCTCCTCAACTTTTGGTCAATCAAGGTAATTAGCAATGTTCTTAATTCATCCATTTTCAGGAAAAAACTAAGAACATATAGCAAGAGCAATAGAGGTGTGCACAAT
Source organism: Calotriton arnoldi (assembly GCA_963921515.1). Lineage (NCBI taxonomy): Eukaryota > Metazoa > Chordata > Amphibia > Caudata > Salamandridae > Calotriton > Calotriton arnoldi. The sequence continues at coordinate 12,387 of CAWUFW010005456.1, forward strand.
ATACTGCTGGAGTCTAATTTTATTGAGGATATGAAGGAATAGATAAAAGTAGGGTGATTAAAAGAAGGAAAGAAATTGCTGATTTAGTTGTAGGAACAGCTAGACTCGACTGATGAAAATGCGCTGACAGCTGTTTGTCAGACTATTGACTACAAAATATTGTGATACAAATATATTGTAGCCAAAATATTGGCTTTAAATATATGATCACTTTGTATTTCTTATACTTACCTCAACATCTATGTACCTTGATGGTGAAGTATACATTTACTATACTTAACTCCACTTGCATGCACATTGAAGTGGAGCTAAGTATTGTAAATATATATTTCCATATATACTTACCGTAATGAAATTTTTCTTGTCAATATGTCAGCTATGATATTTGTGCAGTAGATATTTAGGAGTCGATATTCGGGGAGTTTACCACTACCGTACTGAGAAAGTCAGTTTAAATGGTATGCACCAGTGTGTTCATTGATATCTATGCTACTAAAGGGAGGATTTATAGGAATAAGATATTGGCATTTGTCAATTGTGTGCAAAATAGGAAAAAAGTAGCCTATCACACAGTCTGGTGTTATTAGGGAAAGCTCCAAGAAACATGTAATGTGGAGAATATTGATAGTAAATGGACTTGCCATTGTGGGGATTCCAATTTTTCAATTATAATATAATACATTTTATACATGAAATTTGTACTTGTAAAGCGCACTTATACCCCCAAAGGGGTGTCCTGGCGCTGTACGCATACCGCTGTGGAACCCTTCCTGGCTTTTCCCTGTGAAATGTCCACTCCTGGGCACCCCCAGGGTGAAGGCAGGCATCCCAGCACTGTTGGGGCCGTTGTGGAGATTAAGCAAGCTATTGCCCAGAGTTGGACCCATGATTAGAATAGGCACCGAGGCGAGAATTATCAGGTCTGAGGAAATTGAGCCCAAGACCCGCCGAGGCGGGAATTGAACCCTGGTCCCGGGCCAGATCTCTGCATCAGGGTCTGCCACTCTAACCATTGAGCCACACTTCTCCACTCCATACATTAGCTTATATCCACAGTTACAGTAGATAATATTCGGCATTCACTGAGTATCTTTGTGTACAGATCTGAAAACCTGAAATAAAGTTTCTGATGAAGAAATCTGAAGTATTTACCTTACAATGTGCTTCAGCAGGAGAAGGGTAGACTAGAATGTAGGAATCCATCAGAAGTGTTGCAATACTACAAACTTCATGGACCATTCGGAATTTGATGGACACAGACCAGTACTGATGGCTTGGAGAGCAGTTCTTTTCTTTCTATCCCTTGGTACATGACATATCATCCTGCATTTACCAATTCTTTATTTCACCACAGTTGCTGCCGCATATACTAAGAATAACTTATTTTGTATAAAACACTGCATATCATATTTTTGCCATTTTTAAGCACAGTGAATAACAGATGCTTCTTTTGCCTAAATTTTGGTCCTCAATGTATTGATCCCAGAAGGATAGGAAGCTGAGCCTGTTTTTCCAGAACCTACAAATCGCTTCATTTTTCAGTGGCTAATATTAGTCTGAGGCAAAACTCTCTAGTTAGTAATTGGATGTTTACTGTTTCCACATACACAGTCAATCTAACCCCTATTTAAAAGCCAATATCCATATCAGCTCCAATCCCGATCCTGGGACCAGAAAATTTGAACATGCTCTATGCAATTTAAATATACTTAATAAAAAATATATGTATTGAGTTTGAATGGAAATTGTTTGTATTTTTAACAGTCATTCTTGGCCCGAAAGGATTTTACTGTTCAATGGCTTGGCAGATCGTGGCCAATTAGAACATAGTCAAGATTGTTGCAAGAATTTCTGTCTCCCTAGGTGAAATGGCACTGGCCAAACTCTCCTTGTATCCCACTTTCAGTGAATGGGCCATCCATGTGTCATGTATAGTACAATATGGGGGATGACTAGCATTGGCCTGCACTAGACGCAGCACTGCATCGTGTGCCAGTGATCCCATTATATTAAAGTGGCACATCCATTACCTTTTACACATTTGTATGTATGTTCATGGCCAGGTATTGCATGGTGTATGGAAGTAAGAATAGCATAGGCAAGGGAGACCTCACACTCAGATTAGTATTCTTTCTATGTCTCTGTTGGAATTATTTTTTTGTACAGATTATTCCATTTACAATTGTGGATCTAGGTGGTTTCAAGATTAGTGGATTGTGGCATTCCTGTCTCCCGCCTATTTCTTGGATTCTGGTATGATGGAAATGGCATGTTACTCCTAGTCGCAGTCACCTGGTTCAAACTCATGGGTGAATGCCTGTGAATGTGAGGACTGATGGACACTCCACTTGCTTAGTCACCATACTGTCGTGCAGTTCCTATATTACCTATACAGGATCTGCGCGTTTGGATAACATAAACTGTGGGATTGGTGGTGGACTGATTCCGTGCACCCCCACCGGATACGTTAGCCTGTCTGTATTAGCTAGCTCACAGTGCCACTATAATCTCCTCTTATCACGGAGAGAATAGATTCTGGCAACCTCAGAACATGACAACCCTGATCTCCCAGGATCGTGGAAACAATATACTACCTTTCGCTCAGTCACTCGTGCTCACTTAGTTTGTCTCAGAGAGTTACACAGAATAAACAGGCTGGGCGTTTCAATAAGTATTTATTGAACAGTTGTTATACTAGTGTATAATAGATGAGCTGCAACAACCATTAGACAGTAGCAGAGATAGATGATTAGCAATACTACGAAAGTAAAGGGATGGTAAAGTTCTACCATTTTGCAGAAATCATGAATATATACATGTCCATAAAACACATGATAAAAAGTGCGTACTCCTATGATGTCTCCTAACTAGATGTACCTAAATGTACCTAGCATCTATGTAGGTGTTATGCCAAGAATCCCTCTAGGATCTAGTCCACCCCATTACCTGAGAGTTTAGAGAATGTGGGACCCCGTCCTGGTCTCGAGTTGGACACCCCGCGAGGGTTGTTAGACCATTGCTAGCTGGAGCGTCTGCATGCAGGAACCTCAGCGTCTCTGGTCAGTGTGTCAGCCGGGAAGTCACGGTCTCCTCTATCTTCCTAAGAAAGATGTGCTGTATATATACCCATAGGTCTCCCCAGGGGTCCTACCTTGCTGTGTTACTGAGTCGGCCTAAAGGATGACGTTAGGCCTGAACTTTATACAGAGATATTATACAGGAGATGGTAATCCTACTGTTAGTCCTGCTGTGCTTCCAAGAAGCCTCATGCATAATGTATGAGAATCAAACCAGGGACAAACCCGCGTTCTGAATGCAGTGTCATATCTAGGTAAAAGGTCAGTACCCAAGAACCGTTATGTGTAATGTAGGGAAGAATATAGGTGAAAGGTTACAAGGCTACCTGCGCCTATATAGGGTACCTATATGGAATATAACAATATGAAGAATAGTCCTGCATTTTTAGTATGGCATTGAGTGATCCTCCATCAGGTGTTAGGGAAGATAGATTTTGGATAGCATGCATAGATGCTTGCAGTACTTCAACCTCTTTCTTTCTTAGACCCATACACAGTCTTTCAGAAAGACAAGGTACTACATTAATGAATCTTTCCTTTTTTCAAAGTTTTTTTTCAGAATCCCATTTCAACCAGAAAATATGTCTTTCAATTGTTTTACTATCCCCAACGTCTAGGTCTGACTAGACTTTCCTAAACATGGATGCTCTTCGAAAGGCCGTTTAGCTTTACTGAGCGAGCACAAAGGACACTGACTCCTCAGAAATCCTCCTTGTTGCCTCTAGGAAATCCTTTTCATGGCATCTATGTCATCTACAGCTGGATGAGCTGTTTCTTAATACTATGCGAAAGGTCTTCTTCACCGGATTGCATTGATGTGCACATGTTCAGAGCTAAGGAGGCATCCGCAGTCTTCATCTGCCACATCCTTCTGCAAGGCTGCTACAAGTGCCACTCTACAAACTTTATCCTAACACTATACAAAGAACACAGATTTTTATTTGCACACAAACTAATCCAAGATCCTGTCTCACAAGGTCTCTGTTTGTTTGAACCTGACACCCCCAGTTTTTCTGGATTCTGTTTGGACTTCCCATCAGTACAGACAAAGGCTACTCTACACACTGGTAACTAAGGGTTACTCACCATCGTGACTATTGTACCAGTGGTCAGGGCGTTGGTAGCGCCCCGTGAAATAATAATTTTTGGTGCCCCCACCCCCATGACCTCCTCCTTGGATTCTCTCACTACCCCCATGCAAAAGTGCCCCTCATCCCTCCAATCATAAGTTATTGCTAAACACAGCAGACCCCCTGATGTCACCCCCCCCTCCACAGGTCAGCACCCGAAGCGCCGCACCAGTCGCCCTGCTCTAAAGCAGCCCTGCCAGTGGTCCTTAGCCACCATTGTTCAGGTGAACTACCCAAGAACCCATCTGTCTTGAGTTTCTGAGTGTTTTGGTGGCAGGTGAGTGGGACTTGGTCTCTGGAAGCATGAGGGACTTGAGCAGGAGTATTGGGAGTGGGCTGTGCAGAGCTGTTCTGTGCTGCACTACTCTCTGGGGCATACGTACAAGCCCCTATCGCCACGGGAACGTCGCTTTTTGTGACGTTCCTGTGGCGATAGGGGCCTTGCCTTATGTACAAGACAGCGTCACTTTTTGTGACGTTCCAGTGGCGATAGGGGCCTTGCCTTATGTACAAGGCAGCGTTAAGCCACTTAACGTGGCTTAACGGTTAACGCTGCCTTGTACATAAGGCACCCTTTCACGCTATGTTTAGCGTGAAAGGGGCGTGTAGTGGGTGTTGTGGTGGGCGTTCCACCGCAACACCCATTGTATTTGATGCTGCCCCCTATGTACAAGGGTGGAGTACATAGGAGGCAGCGCCACATTTAAGACCACGAAAACCCTGGTCTTAAGGTGACAAACAAGGAGAAATGCATTATTTCTCCTCGTTTTTGCTTTTTCCATGTGTGCAGCACACATGGAAAAAGCAAAATGCCATGGTTTGTTTATGTACAGGAAGGTGTCCCTTCCTGTACATAAACAAACCTTTTAAAAATGCCATTTTGTAACTTTCATGTGTGCTGCTTTGTAACTTTCATGTGTACTGCATGAAGCAGCACACATGAAAGTTACAAAATGGCATTTTAGGATTGTTTATGTGCAGGAAGGGACACCTTCCTACACATAACCAATCCTCCCCTGCACACAGACACCCTTGCACTCTGGTGCAAGGGTGCCTGCATTGGCGCTAAGTTGTTAAACTTAGCGCCATCGCAGGGGGAAAGGCAAGGCTGCACCACATTCTTGTAAATATGGTGCAGCCTTGCGTTTCCGAAGTGGCGGAGCGTGTCGTTAAGCCCAGGAGGCTAATGACAGCTCCGCCACTTCTATTGTACATATCCCCCTCTGTCTCTTATAGATATATGACTTATAATGTTGTGCTAAGGTACTCCGCTTCCCTCGCCTTAGGATGGACTTGCATACATTTGGAGGAAAAGGGTTAAGAACTACCAATGCAACAGCCACAACAGTGAGCTACTTTTCTACCACTAAATTCTGGACAAGAACAGCGGAAAAAATGTTAAATAACTTGACACATTTGCCAATCCATAATTACATTACACCACTCTCTTGGGTTCCATGTATGATACAGAACAGGTTCCTAATTGTAGCTTCGAATGCAAAAGAACATTTCACATCTGTTAAATCAGGTGTGTGAACACTGCCAGGCTCCATATTGGGCATTTAACCAAAATAAACAACTCCTTTAACTTCACCTGAGTTAAAATGCTATTTTAAATCAGATTTTAACAGCTCCATCTCGTAGGAGCCTCTGGTTAAATATAAGTAAATATGATTTTCCATGATGAACGAGAAGATATTGCGTCAACACCTTCAAGAACAAAACGTACAACACTTTGAGCCCTACTATTTATGCAGACTTGTGCAAACACAAGGTGGTGAGTAAAATACAAGTTATTCATTTATTCACACATCCCTCTTGTCTTCATTATTCCCCTTTTCTTTCCTTCTATCATTTTTTTTTCTTTCTTTTCTTTTTCCTTCCTTTTGCTAGTCATAAAGATTACATTTTATGACTTAATTATTAGGATTATTATCTCATGTTTCCTTCTATATGAATATTTTTGTTGTTGTTTTGCTAGATCTATTAACTGATGACACACATCAAATATCACAGTTGTTTATTACATATATTACATATATATTTAATATCTCTGGGATCCCAGATTTAACATTGTATTCATGGTTGTTGAATCCCCTTCGTTGTAAAGTCTAAAAATAATTTAAAAAAATGTAAAATGAAAATAGTATCAAGAGTAGCCGCAGCTCTTTAGCTTGACTTATTTTTAGTAAACCAGCGCCTACAAAGTGGCAGGATGTATCTGCTACTGGTGAAAGTGCTGCTGCCAGGATCTAATAATTTTATGTCTGTTTGTAAACTTGACAATGTGATTACTGACCCTAATCTTCCCCCTTGTAACAGAAATGCTTAATCAGACACCATGTCAATTTGTTATTGCCTGTATTTTAAACAGTGAACTTTCCTCAAAGGATCCTGCTTACCAGCCCCTTTCATCTGTACAACATAGATAATGGAAAATGATGTGGGTATGGCAAAAGGCCAAAACACACACTCCTAAAAATATAAACGCGACTCTATAGATGGAGGACAGGGCAGCCATTTTATCTAGACCATCGCCACGCTTACAAGTACTTAGAACATTCTGGCTAATTGCTTTGTTTTGTAAAAACATAAAATAAATGCGAGAAATAACGTGGGTTTGGTAAAACGGATCTCACAGCAATCAAACTTCTACCTAAAGTAGGACATTAAAATAGATAGTATAATAGTAAAACAGTAAAATAGATAGTTCTGTCAGTTTAGAACACAGTGCTGAGCTCTGAGCAGGTCACATATTCAACACGTAGCAGTACTGACCAAGGCACTTATCTTTCTGATTTTGGTGAAATGAGTAGGGCTCAGGTGAGATAAAATAACAAATGTTTACTGATCTATGAAATGCAAATACTGTGGTACACAGCGGTATGTAAATGCTATCTATTATTATTAAATGTAAATGCTATCTATTATTATTAGAATCACTGTTTCTTTCTCTTTCAGCTTAACCACTGAGCTAATTCACCTAGATAATTACCCATCATTCTCAGGGCAAAACAAGTAATTCATCTCCTGAAAAAACCTCCCTGAATCCTGCATTTCTCAGGAACGTGCACATTACCATAGGCATAATTGTTTTTGTGAACACAATCTAAGATACCTCTACAGCCAATCAATGAGCTTTATGGCTGATAAAAAAAAACTACTGAGGTGGCACTAATCCAGATTTAGACTGGACTGTAGTATTAAAATATTCATATTGTGTGTCATCAGTGAAAAAGGCAGTTTATGGTTCACAGACTTCCCTGCTTTGTTGTACTGGACCACGTGCCAGAAACTGGCACAGTAGAAATCCTACTTAACATCATAAAGGCTTGAATGAAAATGTGTAGAAGAGTCAGTGGCGGCTGGTGGATTTTGAAAGTGGTGAGGCGAAAAATTGTATAGTAGTATAACAAGTGAGCGAGCGAAGCGAGCGAGCCCGAACTGCAAAAGCGCGGGACGCGGTTGAAGGTAAGTTTTATTTTTTAATTAAACCCCTCCTGCCTCTCCCCTACCCCCACCACGCACAACCCCCACACGACATCCCGCCACCCACCCGTCATGCCGCCCGCGACTGCTTGTGTGGCATGTGCTACGAATATAGGCAATTATTTTAACTCAACAGACCCTCCCGAGAGCAGGAGATGGGAAAAACGGAGTTAGAAAGACTTTCTAACTCCGTTTTTCCCATCTCCTGCTCTCGGGAGGAGAAGACTGCCGGGCACTTATTGTGGACTTGCAGTGAATAGTTGAAGAGCTGAGAGGGGTGGCCAAGGATAGGGGTTTTGAAGACGGGCTGGGAAGTAGGCCTGATGTGTTGACCATATAGGCAGCCAGGAGGGTTTTTGTGTTTTGAAATGTAGCATTGCCAGAGCGGATAAGGAAAAAGGTGTGGGGTAATGTCAAACCTCAGAGTCCCAAAAATAATTGACGTTTGTCAAACTATTTAGAAGGGAATTGTGCAGAATCATTTGAGCTGTAGGGAAAGTCCCCGGCATAATAAAGGAAATGGATTCAAACACATGGCCGTTTTATGATGTAACTGTGTGTGCTACAAGCGTGCAGCTTCCGTTGGTGCAGCAGGTGCAGATGCACCGGGGCTCAAAGGCCTGAGGGCTCTCTTACTCCGGGGCCCATGACCAACGGCCTACGCTAGTGGCACACTCTTCATTATCCGAGTGCCACTGGGTGCGGACAGCCGGCTGCCACTGTCCTTTCCACAGGGCCTGTGTTGTCACTAGTCTCTCCGGCCCAAGGAGTCCGCCAGGACCGTTTAACAAGGCAGTGAAATCACACCGCGAGAGCTGAACAAAAATGGGCCACTGAAGGATGTCGGCTCTGGTATGCTTTCCACTTGCGCAACGATTTGTAATTTCCTCTTTCTCCCCAGTTTAAACAGTTGCTCCTCGGCGATCTCCTTTACAGCCCACAGGCAGTCCAAGGGTAAGTGTCCCTGTCTTATTTCTAGCTTGTATGTGTTTGTGTTTTTTTCGGCTATGTATATTGTTTTTTGTTGTTCCTAGTTTTAATGATAGAAGAAACATTCATACATGTAAAAAGCCACACTGGTGATGAGACTTGTTGTTTTATATCAAAAGCCCTGCATTTATACATTGGCTCCCCTTTGACACACCATGTGAGCCTCGTCTGATAACCCTTATTTTATTGGTTGCTTTTGAACACTTCTGAAGTGGGAGTACGGCAGTTCCTTTAAAAAGGCGATCGGGAGGGGAGTAGGGGAAGGTTGCTTTACCCAAAGTTTCTGAAGAACATTGCAGAGAGACAGAATAGGTTTTCCACTTCACCGTAGAGAGCTTCGTACGGCAGAGGACAGTGTCCCATTGCTACTTAGCTAATAAGAGGTAATGCTGCGGCTGGCATTTGGTTAGAATTCACCATCTTCGCTATGGCATCGTATCACTATCTCTGGGCGCCCTTTCGAACAGACCTTGGAGTACCATCACACGACTGTGTATGTTTCCTGGTGTTTGGTTGTTCAATACAGAAATGCTAATAGAATAGATTAAAAGGGAGGCGTATGATTCAGAGTACAGCATTCTAAAACCTCTGGCTACGATTTTTTTTAAACGCCTGCGGTTTTACATAGCACGTATTACTCGCACTAAGCCGATTCCTAAGTACTCACATAACTGAACTGAGGCACAGGGAAAGACGAAAACCGGTCACAACATGAAAACGCAGGAACGTGCGATAGAGAGGTAGAGGGTGCCTGGTAGTTAAAGATGCATGAGGTAGTTTCAATATTATGTAGCCTTGGTATTTGGCACACTGCCCCTAGTAGCAGTAAATAAGTGGTGTAAAAAGCCACCATTAGAATCCATTTTTTGCAAATTTTCTTGCGGGGGGAAAACTGCCCCGCACCCTTCTTTTGCAGTTCGGGCTCGCTCGCTTTGCTCGCTCACTTGTTATACTGCGATACAATTGTTCGCCTCACCACTTTCAAAATCCACCAGCTGCCACTGCCTGTATCACAAGTGCCTTGATGGGATGGTTACTTGCATCTGCTAAACCCCAGGACACTCTCTTCATTTTCTGATGCAAGGGGTGGAGGTTCGGTGGCTGCATCTCTTGCTGATCCCTCTGAACTGATTCATGGATGTCAAGAGACTTGAAAGAAAGCATAGTATTCAGTATCAGAGGTTTTACTGTTTGTATGTGTTTGCTCTTTCTTGCCTACTGAGTTAAATGACGATTGGAGAATGATGAGATGGTGGCAGGGACCGTAAGAAGGTACATCACTTGTCCAAGTGGAGTCCTGCAGCTTTGACCTAGTGTGGGAATTATTTCCAATGCCCTGAAGGGAGGAGGAGGAGAGGGGGGGTGGGGGGGTACTGCTGCTTAGTATAGGCAACTTCAGGGTGCAGGGGTAGGCACATCTTTGGGGCATCTGCTCTTTGAAAGTAGCTTGTCAGCCAATGATGACAAGCTGGTTCTGGTGGTTTCGTGGACAAATGCGTCCACTGTAGGGACCTGTGTTTGACCTCATGGTCACAGGTTCAAATCCTGGTGGGTCCACTTAGCCTTTCATCCTTCTGAGGTTGATAAAATGAGTACCGTTGGGTAGCAATAAACATCTGGTACACAGTGGCAAGATGCCCACGGGTGAATGTGCACTTTACAAATACGCACCATGTTATGTTACACACGTTATATCTCACACTTCTGATAAATGGTGGAGGTAAAATGCTAATATGGAAGGTTAGCAGCTTCAATAAATTAGTGAAAAGGAGTAGAACGTGGAAATGAATAATTCGCCATGAGTTACACATTAATTTTGTACAGGCGATTTATCTCCTTGATATAAAAGATTTCAAACTCTCAAAAGATGGAGCGGAAGATACTAATGAGCCTCTGTGTTCTTTGGAAGCCATGACCCACAAACTCCACTTCAGTGATTGGCTGACTTGCTCTCCTATTATTATTGTCAACGATTGAAGTCATATCAAAGGATCACATACTGAATGTATGCTAACTTCCAGTATTCATATATCACACTTGCATGCCAGAATATCACGTATCTTCATGTTGGTCAAGGCAGAGCTTCTGTACAACATTAAAAAGGCTGAATTGGACCGGCCGTCTACATCAAAGACAAAAAGAACTAAACAAAACAATTTCACAGCACATCTGGTTTAACTAAATGTGGACGTATGATAATTTCAACCAATTGCTTTATCAAATCATCTGTATTTTACATAATAATTTTAAATTTTACGAACATTTATATCACATGTCTTTCTAATGTTTATTTTGCCCACTTCCCCTTGTGCTTGATGCTTTGTAATGGGTGTGAATTGCAAATATGTCCATTTCTTTGCTGTTGTTGATTGATGCAGAATCCGCCCAAAAGCGGTGAGTAGTGATGGCAGGTACCACTGGGCACTCTAAATATTATCTTGGGAAGAGTTAGTTTGATCTGTGTTAATAATTTGGTGTGTGAATTTATTAGTCTAGTATTAGTTGTAGAAAGTTTGTGAGAAGGGTAGTAAGAAGTATGGTCAATAATGACGTATAGCTTGGGGGTGCACAGGACCACCTTGTAGTGGAATGCGAGCAGCTGTAGTCTACCCTTCCAGCTTCCCTCTGTTAATTTTTCTTGAAGTCTCCATTTTAACTTTCTTACAACTTTTGGAATACCATAATAAAAATACATTTAAAATTCTACTTGACTTCCTTTGCTAAAACTAGTGTTTGCCTACTTTCGTTTAACCCTACTTTTAGCTCGAAAACTTCTCCACTGATATTCTCATTCTTTACAGCTCAAAAAATATAGGATCAGAAAATATATAACCCTACTTGAGCGTGAGATTCAAACAAAGTTCCAGATTTACAGATCCATTATAAAAGGGTTGGAAAACTATCTGGTAGCCCTTCAGTCACTGAATTGTAGATACCGTATGCATAAGCACTATCGTACTTAATTTGAAGACATAGTGATGGTCGATGTTGTGGATATGATATAAATGCGGGTCGATATTTCACCCATGATTATTGTGACTCCCCACCCTAACACATGTTCATCAATAAAGTGACTCATATGATCAATTACTCTAACAAATATTTATGGCCTGATTACAATCTTGGTGGATGGGATACTCCTTCACAAACGTTACGGATATTCCGTCCGCTGTATTACAAGTTCTATAAGAAATAATGGAATTATAATTTGGCAGAAGGGATATCAGTCACATTTATAACGGAGTGATCCGTCCACCAAGATAGTAATCAGGCCCTTAGTCATGATCATAAATGCCTAGGACTTAACTCACATGCATATGCGCAATCACAGTTTGTCTAGGCAAAACTACAATATGCTAGGGCGTATTCTCACATGCCCAAGAGGTTCCATTTACCCACTCCAGCTTCATGGTTCAACATATACTCTTTTATGTCCAGGTAAAGCATCATGTGCCCAGTACAGCCTAATATACCAATGTATGGCTTAATGGCTGAAATATAGCCTCCTATGCCCCGTGCAGATTCACAGGTCCATCTACACCTGCATATGCCCAGATAAATCCTCTTATGCCTAGTACAGGCTCGAAAGCCCATACCCAACATAATGCACTCAGGGCTAGCCTCAGGTGGCCAGGCAGAGTCTAATTTACCCATGACAAACCCCTTAGGCCTGGAGTGTGGTTTTGGGGCTGGTGGGCAGTCGATTAGATTACCAGAAAGGTTTACCAGAAAGGTAGGCAGTGACCTGAATTAGCACCTTAATGTAAGGTTCCCACCCTCGTGATGGATGTGGGGCAAAAGCAGGGCAATAGGATGGTATATGAATTTAAGTGGGCCCCTTGAACAAAGAGAGTAGGGAGCAATCCTGGAAATACGTAATAGTGTAACCAATACTCTGTGTGCAAACAACATAAACCATCTAATAGGAACAAGCTCTACTCCATTCAACTCTCCTACGGACAAAGCACTGTCTGCAGACACTAATAAACTGCGCACACAGTCAGTCTTGTACCCACTGTAGTCAACCCTAGCCTGGAGGGCACTTCTATCCATGCAGTTAGGCCTTTTGCCACAGAGTTGAGACCCTCGGTGTCGGTGATTGGGTCCGAGAGCTTAAACAACATTGTAGCGTTAGAGACCACTCAATTGGTAATGGGCTAGCAAAGAGCAGAATTCATTGAGCAGTTAGGGTCCAGAGGTGAAAGGGATTGAAGTACAACAGTCTGAATTTGAGTGATACTTTGAATAACGCTTTCATGGAAGTATAAAACTTTAGCTGTCTCTGGGATCAAGTGGTCAGAGTAAGACGTGCTCAACGCGGAACTGCCAGATACATAGAAGGAAAATGCAAAGGTCTTATATATCTGCACTGCGTGCAGGCCACTTTGCAAGGCAGCATGCAGGGCAACACATTCTGAATGAGGAATCATGCAGAGGCGGATAAATAGGGTGCAGAGTCTGTCAATCCGCTCCTGTCCCAGGGAGGCGCAATCCTACACATTCATCGTTAAGGCTTTTGGATCAACATGCATCCTTTATCCCAACCCCATCTTGCCTTAAAGACATCGTTTGGTCTTACTGCAGGGGAAGGCAGGGTGTTGAGGCCTGGGCAGTGGATGACAGAGCAGTGTAGCTGCCTCCTCAGCATCACACATGATCTCCCACTTTCTGCTCCAATGTGGCAGACAAATTACAGATTGACAGAGCCCAGAATGCTTGGACCCTGGGACCGATTGGAGTCAAAAGATGAAGGAAAGTCTGCACCCACACACAATGTAGGTTGGACCCAAACAAAGCCACCACACCTGGCTGCCAGTCACTCCAATTGTCTGTAACACAAAGCACACATTTAGCGATAGTGTTTAACCAGTGTTGACATACAGAATATCAACATGAATCACAGTTACTGAAGAGACGCATATTTCGAAATTGATAGGGATGGTCAGAAGGAGAAATGGAGTTGAGGAGGAGCAGGCGAGGTGTCAAGGGACAATCCAGGCCAAATGTCACTCTTGTGCTTGACAACATATGCTTCCAAACTACCAGTAGCAGCCGGCTTGGATCGGGGGTGGCGGGGCTGGGTGGAGACAGGGCAGGGTAAGGGGATATTTTTAAAAAAAGAAAAAGAATTTACCTTGCCGCCGCGTCTCTCCGTTGTCTCTTCTCATGTGGGGAATGAAACAGGAAGCAGGCAGCCAGGCTACCCTGATCAATCACCACGCTGCAGTACAGTGGTTCGGAGCTCAGCCAGGGACTGGGGGTCTGGGCATGTTCTCCATGCGGGCTGTAATGCAGCCTGCATGGAGAACAGGGAAAGTGCGTAAAACAGTTATTGCGCACTTAGGAGGGTGCTACCACTTCTCCCCTGCTCTGCAGCATTGCCCCGTCATGCAAAGCTGCCGCAGCAGGAGGACAAAATAATGTGATAATAACATTGCGTTATTATCGTTTTATTATTCCCTTACTGTTACTGCTTCAAGGCAGTGGGGCGACGCTCCTCCGCCTCAGCGGTGGAGCCGCCACTGCAAACTACCTGTCTCCACTGTAGGAACATCTTCCATACTACCATCATTCGAAATAAGCACTTCCTCCACAATTTGGAGCCTTTTATCTTATTGCCCATCTCTAAATTAAGCGCCAAGTCTGCAAACTGCACGCATATGATAAGAAATCCTTCAGACTCTAGGAGGAATGAGTGCCACAGTGAAATTGCCCCTCATCAGCTTTTGCAAATTTACAGATTCAGCCACTCTGGCTCCAACAGGCCAGTGCTGTCTCTCAGTGCTACTTGTTTTTGCTGGAAATATTATTTGAATTTTGCGGGTGCTGTGCTGGTAATTCAAGAGTTCTAACAGAATGTTTCTTTATCACAAGTTCATCCAATTGCTGAGAGTTTGCCTGCCAGCAACATGTAGTAATCTGAGCATCATTGTTTCTTATGAATATGCCATTTGTTCTCCAGATGCATATTCCCTCCGAACTATAATTGAGAGTCTGTGATTGCAAATATGTCAAAGTCCAAAAGTTTAGGTTCAGAGATTCATGGCCCTATGACATTTTACATTTGACGCCGCTTTTCCTCTGATGTTCGGGTTATGTGGCGGCTCTGTTTGAGTTGATCTGGATAAACTACTGAAGTCTTCATGGTTGAAAATTATAGTTCTGCGAAGTCGCAAACATTTAGCAGTAGGCGCTATAAACTGATAGTCGTTACTGTTCTTGTTCAAACGTAGCTCTTTTTCACAAAGCACAGCTCTTTGAAAGATCTCCCTGCAGCCCCCTAGAAGGCAATCTTTACCTACTGGTCAGGATGCAGGAATGCATTATTAAATAATGTGACTGTCACAGACTGTGGCAGTGAAGCATTGGTAAAAAGATTCATGCTGCAATTTCTGTATTAGAAGAATTATGTTTTTATAATGAATACGAAGTTATTAGAAACCGAGAATTTAAAAAAAACCTCACAATTAAGTACTTGTGCTGTTAGGATTGTTAAGAAATTAAGCCAGTCTGCAGTATCAACTGCTGCCGTGAGGGGAACGGCCACCTTAGCCTACCTGCTTGCCGTGAGGGGAACGGCCATCCATCGCCACTCCTCTAATTCATCACCGTGAGGGGAACGGCCGACCGGGGGATCACAACCCCCAGAATCCCCTGAGCCTCGTGCACCCAGTGACGCCGCAACCGCGCCAGGAGGCGCGTTAAGAGCCTCGCTGCACTCCCGCGGTGAGGGAAGCCAGTCTGCAGTATCCACTGCTACAGTGAGGGGAACGGCCACCTTCGCCTACCTGCTTGCCGTGAGGGGAACGGCCATCCATCGCCACTCCTCCAATTCATCACCGTGAGGGGAACGGCCGACCGGGGGACCACAACCCCCAGAATCCCCTGAGCCTCGCGCAACCAGTGACTCCTTCACCGCGCCAGGAGGCGCGTTAAGAGCCTCGCTGCACTCCCGCGGCGCGGGACACGCCTGGGCAAAGCCCGGGCCAAGGGCGGGCCCGTCTGCGCCCGTCAGAGCCCGAAGGAGACCGGGCTGGGCTATACCCTTTGGTTTTGCAGTGAGATCTTCCTGCTGCTTTTGGACTTGTGCAGGAAATGTTCCATAAGGTGGGTGTCTTTATTGTACAACTGATCCATATATTGCCAGAACAAACTATCCAACGATTTAGAGTTTTATAACCTGTTTTAACTTCTCCTCCTGTGAGAACCCCTTAGCAGAATATATTATATTGTGACTGGACTTTTGTTCCCTCTCCAAACTGGCCAGCCAAATTGAACCAAAAGGAGATTGGTAAAGTTGAACACGTTCCTGTTGGCCAACTAAAATGGGGAGGCGTACCTGCTTAGGGAAAAAAGCAGTAGTATCTGCGCAATCACCAACAAGCCACCAGCCCACCTCGATTGACAAGATGCTCCAGAGGGCTATAGGGGTGGTTTCAAATGAGATTGAACTGACTGAAAGACGTTTATGATTAACACCAGATTTAGCCCAGCCCATATTTAATACTGAACAGCAATCTGCTCTGTCAACTACCAACCCAGACCCCCCAAGGGCCCAATCCAGAACACGTGCTGTAGTACATGACATGCCAACTTTGGACTTGCACACTGGGGATATTCCTCTGGATTCTCGAAAAAGAGGGAATGCTAAAACTGCTGTGAAAGCTGGGAAAACCCGGAAGAAGGGAGCCAAGGAACTCGGAGAAGATGGGGTCGCAGAGAATGAAGGGTTGGGTGGTATGTGAATGAAGGCACAGAAAAACCACTGTGGGTGTCAAATCTGGTCAGGGATTTACATTTGGAAATCAGAAACATAATTAAGGAGGAGTTGACCACTCTGACCACCAGGGTAGATAATCTCGTATCTCTATTAGATGTTTATATTAGTAAGGCAGGACCTAGGGAGAAAGATCCCTACCAACAGACCAAGTCCCTAGCTCACTCAGCCCATCTAAGAAAAGACCATGTTTTAGAAACCACTTGTAATCTGACCCCACAAGCTCAGAGTAATAGGGAAGATGTGGTTGTTCGTCTGAATACATCTAGTAAACCAATCGATACTATTACCAGCTCAGAAAGTCAGGAGTCAAGACGGAGGTGGGAGACTGGTAGAAAACAAAGACCCCCAGTAGAAGAACCCCAAGCTGGAACAAATATGCAAGACTTGGGCTCAAAGTGCAGAATCAGAGAGGGGCAAGACCTGCGAAATGTGGTACTAGAGGGTAGCTCAGACTTACCATGTATCAACCTTCCCCCTGACTCTACACCATATGTCCTGATTCTAACAAACGTGCCAGAACTCAAAAAGGGGCAAAGGGAATCGCACTATGAGCTAAAAAATAAATGTATTTTCTGGTTGTCCAAACAACTCCAATTTTCCTATAAGGATGCAAGTGAGATTCTATTCACGCACAGGGTGGGGTGGGTAGGCCAAAGAGTAAAAGATCTAGATGGCGATACCATTGTGATTAATTTTAGAAATCCACAGGTTGTTAGGACACTCTTAATGCGAACCCACCATAGGCATGGAGGGGGCATCAGGCCCCTTCCATTGGGGTACTTCTACCCCCCGAGATCGGCACCAGATAACCACCCATGGGCAGTCTGTGGAGTAGGGCCCAGACGTCTGTATGAGCAAAACTGCACCAGGGGGCAAGAGTACACGAATCTACTGTCTTTTAACCTCCCACTTGCAAATAGATTTGCTCCCTTGGATTCCGTTTATTGACTAAAATCAATACAGCAATCAAACTCGGAATCAAGGAAAATAGAACAGACAGCAAGGAGGGCTGAGGGAGTAGAAGCTGTCCATAGTGAAGGAATGGAGAGGCCCCCCTTAAACCACATTGTATCAGGTACATTATTAACAATAGCACAAACTCCCATAGGCCATCAGCAGCTGACCCCAGTATCTATAACTACTAATCCTGTTTATTCTGCCATCGGGACTAGTACCAAGCCAACTGCAGTAGTTTATGGCAATATAAATCAATTTCTAAATAACAAGTCCAAGTTTCACGTTCTATCCTGGAACATTGCGGGCTTGATCTCTAAACAGGGCAATTCGGAGTGGGGATCCCTTATTGACGCAAATGACTTCTGCATGTTCCAGGAGACGTGGGCCAGAGAGGACACCCATAGATTGGGTTACGCGACTTTTTGCCTAGCAGCACGAGTGGGAGAAGGGGAAGACCTGCGGGAGGACTTTGTGTCTGGGTTGCTGTGCACTTGGGATGCACTGCAAAACAGATCGATACATCTTCACGTGACATACTTTGTGTCATCCTGAGTTTCCCCACCAAGATCAGAATAGCTATAATTAATGTCTATTCTCGCCCGGTTAGCTATGGCCAGGAGTCATCAACTCTTGAGCATTTGTCAACCTTTTTACACACCATCCCTGATGGCACTCTGGTGGTACTTGCTGGTGACTTTAATTGCCAGTATGAACCACTGAAGGACCTAATTGGGGGTGACATTGATAAGGAAGACCAGCACTGGTCTATTCCAGAACTGAATGCTCCACCAACCCGAGCCTGGACCCCTCTGGTGCTTCAAATGAATACTTTTACATTGACCCATTCCTTTAGAGCTTGTAATGGTCGAACTAAATCTGATTCCCAAGCAAACCATACTTATAATAGACCTGGAAGCTCTTCTATTTTATACTACATCCTGTTGGATATTAAATCCTGGCATTGGGTGATTGATTTCAAGGTCATACCTTGATATGACAGCGACCACAATGCCTTGATCCTAGAGATGGCATTACCTTGCTCTATGGGTGTTCAAGTAGGTAATCATTTAAATGGGCCCAGGTTAACTCTGACTGGCTGTAGGAGGCAAGTGAAATGGGGGGCCATCTGCAACTCCCAGGATAAGACGGCCTCCCTCTATAAAATTGTCATTCCATACCTTGAGGTTGCCAATCAATTTAGTTATATACCAGTCTCTAATACAGCCCTAACAGAAATCGGGAGAAATCATAAAGACCTAGTATGTGATTTGGTAAACATCTTCTTCCCTGTTATAAAATCCAAACAAAAGGTGTCTATGGGCCACTCCTGGTATAATGGTGATTGTCGAAGGGCCAAGCAATCATTGATCCTAGCAATCACAGCGAAGGACAAACCAATGATAAGAGATAAGCGGATAACCTATAAAAACACAATCAATGCAGCAAAAAAACAGTGGGAGGGTGACAAATGGGAAAGCATGAGGGCTGCTCTATGTTCTAGGGACATGCGGACCTTTTGGAACCTAGTTAATACCGGCTGCAAAGAGGGTAAATCGTCAATAGAGCCAAATCTTGGGGCAGAAATCTGGAGGGCCCACTTCAAGTCGCTATATGGAAGGGGAGAGGAAGAAGTAGGACAAGCTATGGGCATGCCAATTTGCTTACAGCAGTCTTTCCCCAATGCCCCAGAAATCTCCTTAAAAGAGATAATGGATGCATTGAACAGAGTAGCTCCCGCTAAAGCGCCAGGCCTAGACAAGATCCCAGGTGATGTTTTTAGGAACAAACCTACTATTTGGGCCCCATATTTTTGGACCCTATTTAATGCTATTCTCCAGGGGATGCCAATTCCGACGACCTGGTTGGGGGCAGAGATTATTCCGATCTACAAAAAGGGCTCTCCACTTCTCCCCGCTAACTATCGTCCAATTAGCCTCATAGATGTTACCCAAAAGATCTACGCACGAGTGCTTTTGGATCGATTAGAGAGATGGATGGAGGAGTATTCTATACTCAGCCCCTACCAGGCCGGTTTTAGAGCAAGGATGTCCACAATAGATCAGATTCTAAGGCTGCAACTCCTCTATTGGAAGACAGTGCTCCTGGAGGGTGGCAGCCTTTATCTGATCTTTGTGGACCTAAAATCAGCATTTGACCTGGTCCCTAGGGATAAATTGTGGTCCATTTTAACAAGTATGGGAGTCCCTCCGTACCTCTGTCACCAGATGAATCGGCTTCACAAATCTAACTATGTGCAAGTTAGATATGGGAAAAATGGTGAGCTCACAGATCCTATAGTTATAGATAGAGGGGTAAGGCAGGGGTGTGTTTAGGCCCCAACCCTTTTCTGTCTATTTATTAATGGCCTTGTGGAGGACCTAACTGTTGGGAAGGATGTAGATGCCCCCAGGTTGGTGAAACACAGGGTTCCGGCCCTGATATTCGCCGACGACACCTTGCTACTATCCAAATCCCGATGGGAATTCAGCGGGCCCTAGATATTTTCCAGTCATTCTGCAAAAGTAGGGGTTTGGAGATAAACTCTTTAAAGACCAAATATATGGTTTTTAATGCAGGCGACTCCACACGTCCAAATCCCTGCTTAGATGGGAAACCACTGGAAAAAGTTACAGTTTTCGATTATCTAGGATTAACCCTCACCGATAAAATGCAGTGGCACGCGCAAATTAGGAAGGCCAGCTTAAGACTGGCCCAAACTTCGGGGGGGCTGGCTAAGATGCTCAAGAAAAACACCCACAAAATGGTTGGCCTGGTTATGGAAATCTATAAGCCACAAGCAAGGGGGGGGCGGCCCTATATGGGGCAGAAATCTGGGGCCATCAACCATCTGATCCCCTCTCTAGGAATGAAAAAAATGTTATTAGACAAATCCTAGGCCTCCCGAAAAGTACACCATTGACGCCACTCCGTATGGATTTTGGGGTCGGTCCAATTGCTGAGGAAGTTGCCCTCAGGCCCCTTCTCCACTGGCGACGTCTATGGTGCACACCAGAGTTAGTGGCTTTCAAGGATGAGATGAAGGAGGTCTTAAACTTGCAGGGGGCAGGCAAAATCCCATGGTTAGCCTATATTAAAAACACCTTAGTTGCTCTAAGGATGGGTGACTTATGGGCCAATGCTGAAGTATCCTGCCCGACAATCCCCAGGAAGGCTCTTTCAAAGCTCTTCAGAGAATATAAGGTAAATCAGATCAAGGGGAATTCCACCACTGGTACACTGACTGCACAATTTTTAGAAGTCAAGGACCAATACAGGTTAGAACCTGTTCTTGACGCTATTCAGCCCCCTAGCTAAAAACTTTATTTGCAATTTAGGCACGGTGTACTACCGCTCCGTGCCTTCACAAATAACTGGGGGGGTGTACAGTCCAAGGGGTGTCCGGTTTGTGATAACACTCCAGAAACGGACCAACATGTACTGTTTGTTTGTCCGGTATACAAGAAGATTAGGCACCAATGGCTTCAACAGGTCTGCCGGAATTTCGGGACAAATCATTGTGTGGAGGCTTATAGGATATTAAAATATGATACCAGCCTCCCTATTGTGTATTCAGTTTCCCGATACTTATTGTCTATGTTGTGTGTCCGTCTAACTGTACTAAAATCTAGCCTGGTTTAATTGGATCTTTTTAACCTTTTAAATATTTTAACCCTTTTTAATGTATAAACATTGAGTAGTTTTATATATACTAATGCTTTTTCTGAGACCCTTTAAATACTGCACTGTACAGCACTTTATTTCATCTTGCATAACTAAACTGTATGAAATGTGTTGTATTTTTAAATGTACTTTTATGGCCAGAAAGGCCGAAATAAAGATATTTTGAATTTGAATTTGAAATTAAACTATTTACTTTACAGCTAATTCAAAAACGTGTAAAATACACACTCGTAAGTAATGTAAGTTCTGATATAGCAGGTAGTAAGATACAAGGGCAAATTCGGTCTACTTTTTTGACCCTACGTGTCTTTTTTTAATGTATGCCAAGAGTAAGGTTAAACAAATGAAATAACTTTTAGAACTTTTTACCTTTGATAATTTGTCCCGCAGCAAAGCCATTTTTAACAAGCACTACATCCCTTCCTGCACACACCATGAAAAAAGTACTCATATGTTGCACTTTCCGGCACTTTTACAATATTTATGCAAGATCCA
Organism: Calotriton arnoldi; assembly: GCA_963921515.1. Classification (NCBI taxonomy): domain Eukaryota; kingdom Metazoa; phylum Chordata; class Amphibia; order Caudata; family Salamandridae; genus Calotriton; species Calotriton arnoldi. The sequence goes on from CAWUFW010005456.1 coordinate 33,986, forward strand.
TTTAGTGTGTGTGAAACAGGTGCTTAGGAAAGTGTGGAAAAAAGAGTCCCCAGACATTCGTGATTTTCAAAAATATCACTATTAAGTTGGTAAGTAAATTAGCTTTGCACACAACTGCTAATTCCCTGCATACTAAAGTAGAACACACATACCCATAACTTCATATGTGTTTCCCTGATAAGCCATGTGCGGCAAGGACATGAGGTTGACTGCCTGCCTGCCTACTAACAGATCTGGTAACGTTCACCCATAAAGTTAAGGGAGTGTATTTCCGTGGACAGGCATTAAAAGACCCCGCAAGGGAAATGTCACATATTTCTTTTCTACACCTAATGTAGGGTGAATGAAATGATGCACAACCAATACCTTGCATGAGTGCGTGTATGTACACCAATCATGCACAGGCTATATTCGTCATTTGCGTGCATTTTGCCTTCTCCCGTGACATTCACGTGTCAGGTCTTGACTTAAGCAGTGGAGTTGAGTCTAGGGTGAGGGCCCAGACATTTTAAGTCTGTCGCAGCCAAGTTCTTTTTTAAACAATACAAAGAAAGTGGGCTTTTGCAAGCCCCTTTCAGCGACTGGTTAATTTGGGTCGTCTCCTTTCAGCCATTCCTTATTTTGTAACAGCCACAAGGACATTGTGCATTTTTACATTTTGCAGCGGTGATTGGGAATTCAAAGCATTTTGAATTCAACATTTCATCTGAGCGCCTTTGAGGCTCCAGCACTGAGTCCAGATGCAGGCAGTGCAACTGAGTGCCACCCGAGCAGTACTTTATCATTGTGGTGTGATTCTGAGGAACATACAGCGGCCGCTGGTGGTAGGGTGTCTATCTTGCACCATGGTGATGCAAGCTATGTACAGTTATAAGGATAAATGGCGACCATCTAAGAAGGTGGGTTTCCAACGAAGGTATTGAAAACCTCCCCCCTTTTTAAAAATAATAATAGAGAGCTCACAGTGCGGCGTGTGTGTGTGTCTGTGTCTGTGTAGATAGGCTGTCTGTCACCTATGTGAAGTGAGAGGCAGGTGAACTTCCCTGAAAATGTTGCCTGCGGCCTGTACTCCAGCCCCAGCATCATATCATTCCTGCTCTATCCAGTGCCGCAAACTTTACCAAAGTGAAGATGAAAGAGGATTGGAGCTGGGAGATACTGGAAGTGCAGTCATCTGTGCCAGTCTTCTCCAACAATGAAGGGTGGCGACCCCACTATAACACCCGTTAGCTCATGAAGCCTGGTTGCCAGGTACATCCCCAAGACAGATTTTTCAGCACACACAGTGTCCCTTCCCTCCACTGCTGTGCCTGGTGTGGTGTGATGGGGTAAGAAACTCAATTTTGTCCCTGCACTCTGGCTCCCATAACAAGGTAGGTTCAATCACTCTGACTCAGGCAAAATGGCAGCAATCCAGCAAGGCAGCAGTCCAGCAAGGCAGAAGTCCAACAGAGCAGTACTCCGCCATAGTGGCAGTCCTTTCAGCAGCACAGCAGTCCTTTTTCCTGGCAGAGTCTCCATGAGTCCAGAAGTGTACTGAAGAGTTGGTGTCTGAGGTTCAATATTTATACCTGGGGCCTCCTTTGAAGTTGAAGAAAAATCTAGAGGTTTTCCTTTGAAGCGCACAGGTGTCCTGGCTCCCCTGCCCTGGCTCCAGACTAACCAAATGGGGTATGCAGGCCTTTGTGTGGAGGCAGGACACAGCCTATTCAAGTGTAAGTAGAGCTGTGCCCAGCTCTGCCCTCCCAGGCACCACTAAGCTCTCTATTGTGTGTGGCTGTCTAGAAGGAATACCCAAAGCTCAACTGTCAGCTATACGCATTCAAGTGACTCAGTGACAGGCTGCAGGCACTAAATTGCTAATGCAGGAAAATGCCAACTTTCTAAAAATGACATTTCCAAAATTGCAATTTAAAATCTGACTATACCATAAGAGAGCATTTCTCATTACAATTCCAGATACACCGAACATGAGCTGGTTACCTGTTCCCATTTGGAAGTTACAGATTATTAAATGTAATAAAGTAACTCCAATGTTATGCCATGGGAGAGGAAGGCCTTGCAGTAGTGAAAAACAAATTTAAGAGTATTTAACTACCAGGACATATCAAACTTAAAAGTACATGTCCAACTTTCTAAATACACTGCACCCTGCACTCTGGGCTTTCCTGGGCCTACCCTAGGGGTAACATACATGTATTAAAAAGGAAGGTTTGGGCCTTGCAAGAGCTTTATTTTGCCATGTCGAAATGACAGCTTAGAACTTCACACACAGGCTGTAATGGCAGGCCTAAGACATGTTTAAAGGGCTACTTAAGTGGGATGCGCAATCAGTGCTGCAGGCCCACTAATAGCATTTACTTTACAGTCCCTGGACACATGTAGTGCCACCTTACTAGGGACTTTTAAGTAAATTAAATATGCTATTTGGGTGTAAGCCAATTCTACCATGTTTTAAGGAGAGAGCACAAGCACGTTAGCACTGCTTAGTAGTGGTAAAGTGTGTAAAGTCCTAAAAGCCAATAAAAAGGGGTCTAGAAAACAGGAGGGTGAAGGCAAGAAGTTTGGGAATGAGCCTACGGAAAGGGCCAAGTCCAACCATCAACATATATAAAGCATATGTTTTGTCTTTGCCAAAATGACCAATAAATCTAATGAAATATATATTTCATTAATTCACTCTGTGCAATGTTTGAATAAAGTGACACTTGTATGTAATAAAGTTTATTTTGAAAAATCACGAACATGTCTTTAAGTCCTTTTTTAACATGTTTTCAAGTTACAGTGTGTAGCTATAGAACCCGCCACAAGGGAGCTTTGCATTTCAGATGAATAGCATAGAGCTTCAGCTACGAGTACTTTACAAAATATGTTAAGCTCTTCTGGGATCATGGATTTAATGACCCAGGAGGCTTACTGTTTTTCTTCCAATGTTTCTGGAGGGCTGCAGCACTCCCTGCTGCTCTCCACAACATTAGAAAAAGTGCTTGGTTGTCCCCAGGTGTTCAGCGACCCCGTTGACTCCCTGCAAGTGGCTCCATGGACCCAGGGTCCACTTGGGGTACCACACAGCATTACTCAAGCTGGGAGCTGCGGGGGAGCCCCAAGGCCCACGCAGCCCCAACAGCTCCCCTGCTTGCACCCTTCATGGGTGCAGCGGGAGCTGGCATTGCCCCCACCCTGCGGGAGCAGCTTTCATTTGCTGCCGCCGGGTGGAAGCAATTCTTAAGTTTCCCTGCTTACGAGAGCAACTTATGTGTTCCATCCTGGCAGGAGCAGTTTTCTGCTCCTGCCGGGTGGGAGCATATAACAGTTCCCTACCCGCGGTCTGTCAGGCAGGTAAAACATGGTGTTCTAAGGGAGGGTGTCCCTAGAACACTGTAACGGTGCCCGACGCAGGAGATGGGGGTCCCCAGGCCACAGAATGGCTTGGGGAGAGGGGCTGTACGTGCCCTCCCCTTTAATTACTTATTGGCCACAGGGATCCCAGAGGCCTCAAGCAGGCTGGCGCATGCCCCCTCACATTTAAATAAAGTATTGTCCCCGGGGGATGTGGTCCCCGGGGCCTCAAGCAGGCACAGCATGGGAAGGCACACGACCCTCTCCCCTTTAAATAAACTATCGGCCCTGGATAATGAGGACCCAACCCTGAGATTTTGTTTTTAAACCACTAAAGATCACGCTTTTAAAAAAAAACTAAACTTCTGCAGATTCCTGGATCCAATGCAAATTAGTGACATAAATAAAAAAAACTATATGTTTTTGACCACGGTGGTGTCCCTCTGGGACCACCACCAGACCTAGAGGGCCAGGGTAGGGATACCCTGTCCTCTTATATCTCTTTTTAAAGATTTGTCCAGGACTAGAGACTGAGTCCCGAGTCATAAGAAGGGTGCTGCCACATCATTGTTGATGTAGTAGCAGCCAATCAGATCTTATTGTAAGCTCTGGCGGCCCCGCGAATCCTCCGCGGTGTGAGATACACAACATTTTCTAACCTTAATATCTCAAAAACAACTGAAAGGATTAACACTAAATCACAAAAAGCATGCTTTCTGTACCAAGAGCTAGCTTTCTGTCAAATTTGGTGTAATTCAGTTCAGCCGTTTGGGCTTTGTCCAATTTTTCTAAGGAAAAATAAATGGTGAAAATGTGTTTTGAGACCCCCTTTTTCAAGCCCCAGCTCAGGAAGAACAACATTTTATTTAAAAAGTTTCTTATGCTTTATAAAAGTAAGAAGGGCCCTCCTCCCCGAGCCTATTTTAGTCCTGGGGACCCCATCTCCTGAGACATTTCTACTTTATAAGTGAATGCCCCAGGGCACCCCCCATGTACCAAGTTGGGGGCTGCGGGGGAAGCCCTAGGGCACTAAATCCTCAGCCAGCTACCCGTATGGTGCGGGAGCTGGCATTGCTCCTGCCCGGAGGAAGCAGCTAACTTTGCTTGCTCCCTCCAGGCGGGAGGAATATGTGTTCTGTATCCCTGCCTGTACTCCTGTGGGCAGGGAAACAGAACACAAGTCTCCTCCCAACCGGCGAGAGCATTTTTAAGATCCCACCGGCTGGAAGCAGACTTGTATGTTTGCTCCCTTTTGGCGGAAGATTTAAAAATGCTCCAGCCAGACAGGAGCAAACATATGTGTCCCTGCCCGTGGTAGTGTGGCCAGGGAAACTTCTGTGTCTTGGGGCCACCACACATGCTGTGTCTCGGGGAGCCCGCCCCTGACACACAGCGGTTTCCCTGCCCGCACCGGCATGGGCAGGAAAACCTGTGTTTGCTCCAACTTGGCAGGAGCATTTTCTAATCTCCTGTTAAACGGGAGCAAACACAAAGGGGCCGATTCCGATTCGGGCCGGAAATATCTCCGACCGAGCCGGACCCGGAGAGATTTCTGACCGAATCGGACCCTAGCAGTCCGACCGGACGAGTACGATGCGTTCGCATGTCATCGGACTCGAGTCGGTCGGACTCCCATTGAAGTCAATGGGAGCTGGTCGTACAACGCGTACGCGGGCTCCCATTGACTCAATGGGTGCGAGGCGAACAAGGGCGCCCCCTACAGCGGGTACGCGTCGTAGCGGGTCGCGCCGTACATGCACAGTTTGGTGGGACCCATGGGTGCGACTCGCGCGGCTAAGCGTACAGGGGGGTCCGACGCGGACCCCCAAAGTCCGGCTCCGACTGCTCTTTCGAGCCGGACTGCGCGACTCGGTCGGACGGCTCGAGGCGCGCATCGTACTTACCCGGCCGGGGAACTTCTCCATTGCGCGGTGCGAGTCGTGTCCGTGCGAGTCGGTCGGAGCGTTCGGGTCTCACGAACGAGTCGGTCGGTGCGGTTGGGTCTCGCGAACGAGTCGGTCGGCGATTTCGCATCGTACTCGCTCGGCCGGACTCACGTACGACTCGGTTGGGAAAGAGGGCTCCGAATCGGATCCGGTTAAGCCGAATCCGATTCGGTGCCCTACCGGCCGAGATCGGAATCGGCCCCAAAGTCTGATCCAAGCCGATGGAAGGTTTGAAAATGCTCCCGCCAGCTGGGAGCAGAATTTTGATCTGGTTCCCTGCCTGCACTGATGCAGGCAGGGAAACAAATCAAGAGACTGATCCCACCCAGAGGGAGCAGCAGAAATAGCTGCTCCCTGTGGGTGGGAGAAATTCCAGCTTCCACAGCATGTGGGGAGCCAGCTGGGGCCATGGGGCTCCATCCGTGGCCCCCAAAGAGTGTACGGTGAGTGCCCTGGGTGGGCACAAGATGACTTACCTTTAAGTAATGCCACCGGGGCCGATAACAGGTCAGGGAGGTCAAGCGCACGGCCCCTTCCACTTTATTTTTAGTAGTGGCTGTGGTCCCCAGGGCCTAATGAGGCGCAGGCAGGGAGCCACGTGGCACCCTCCCCTTTTATTAAAAAAACAGCCCTGGGGATGAGGTCCTCAGGGCCTAATAAGGCTTGGAGAGGGGGGTCACGAAGCCACCCTCCCCTTCAATAAAACAAAAGGTCCTGGGCTTAATAAGGCTCGGAGAGGGAGGTCAGTGGCCCTCCTTTCCTTTAATAAAAAAAAAGACCCTGGGTCCCCACAGCCTAAAGAGACTCAGGGAGGGGGTGCCCATGGCTCCCCTCCCATTTAACAAAAATAGGCCCTTGGGGATGGGGTGCCCAGGGCCATTATAGGCTCGGGAGGAGGGCAACATGTTCCTCCTCCCCTATATTTATATATACATATAGATATATATAAATTCACTGAAAAAAACATAGGTTTCAGGCACGTTATAGTTAGAAATTAGCATTTAAAAAACCTTAGAAATTCACTGAAAAAACAATAGGTTTTAGGGACAGTTATAGTTAGTTGGACAGTTCACTCGTACAAAACCATAGAAATTCCCCCATTATAGTTAGTTCAGCTAACTATAACTCGCGCCCCCGCAGTGCACTGCTGATGACGTCACATATTACATCACTCATGACATGGTCAGTGACATCACTGATGACATCACTGATGACATCTCAAATGACATCACTGATGACATCATCCAGTGACTGTGTGTTTCTGTAAAGTTTAAATATGTTTAATATATATAGGGAAAGGCGTATTGAAGAATGAGTGGGTGTATAAGTGTCTGAATGGATGATTTAGTAGGTGCGTGACTGACTCTATAAGTGTGTGATTAAACGTATCTTACTGAATGCATGGGTTAGTGACTAAACTGTGTGAATGTCTATATCCGTCTGTCTGTTGGTGTGTAAGCGGCTGCATGGGTTTGTGTATAGCTACATGAGTGTCTACATGGGTTATTGATTGGTTGTCTGAGTATCTGTATGGGTGCCTGAGTGTTTGTGTGGGTGGGGTGTGTGTGACTCTGTGCATAGATGTGTGAGTGGGTGATTCACTGGGTGCATGGTTTCAAGAGTGCATCTGTGATGAACTATATGGGTGGGTGAGTGTGTGTATGGGTGTGTTAGTGAGTGAATGTATATCTCAGTGGTACATGTGTGAGTAACTACATATGTGAAAGGCAGTATATATGTGTGTTGCAGTATATAAATGGCTATAAGTGAGAGTGTGTGATTGTGGGAGTGGCTGTATGGATGAGTGTGTACTTGTATCAGTGATTGTATAAGAGCGTAAGAATGTGCTAGTATTTGTATGTGTAAGTGAGCTGGTGTGTGTATAACTGTATAGGTGAGTAAATGGCAGTGTGATTAATTATTTGCATGACTGACTAGGTGTGTGAGTACCTCTATGGATGAGTGGCGGTGTGTGAGTGTCTATGTAGGTGTATGAGTGCATATGTTAGTTCTGTACTGAGTGACCGTAAGTATGAGTGACTGTACGGGTGAGTCAGTGGATGTGTGTGTAGACCTAAGAATCAGTGAGTGGGTATGTAGTTATTGGTGTTGGAGTGTCTATGGTTTTGAGAATGGCAATCTGTAATTTAGAGTGGGTGTATCAAAGGTTATATTAGGGTGTGAGAAGATGCATCAAATTATCACATGGATGATGTCATCAGTGATGTCATTTGAGACGTCATCAGTGATGTCATGAGTGATGTCACTGACCATGTCATGAGTGATGTAATATGTGACGTCATCAGCAGTGCACTGCGGGGCGCGAGTTATAGTTAGCTGAACTAACTATAACGGGGGAATTTCTATGGTTTTGTACGAGTGAAATGTCCAAGTAACTATAACTGTCCCTAAAACCTATGGTTTTTCAGTGAATTTCTAAGGTTTTTAAATGCTAATTTCTAACTATAACGTGCCTGAAACCTATGGTTTTTTCAGTGAATTTCAAAGGTTTTTTAAATGCTAATTTCTAACTATAACGTGTCTGAAACCTATGGTTTTTTCAGTGAATTTCAAAGGTTTTGTAAATGACAATTTTTAAATGTATTAATTGTTATATTTATTTTTTTGATACTGATTTACTACATTTTTTAAACTATTTATTTTTACATATTTTATTTTTAAATTACATTGTAATTACATTATACATTACATTGCAAAATATACTTTCTCAGAATGAATTACTTTAGTTTAAATACTTTGCAAATAGGCAATAGACTTTTAAGTACAGTAGTTACAGTTGTTGCAATGGGCAACACAATTTCAAACACAATGCAACATTGAGCTCAATTTGAATTTCTAGTTAAATGCAATTAGTTACTTTATGGATTACTTTTCTAACCACAGGACTGGATCCTAGATTCAGTCCTGGGACATCTCCTGTAAACAGTTGAGTAAAAGCGTTTTGGTTACAGTAGTGATTTTTAAGGAATATTATTCTATTTTAAAAGTTGACACTTAGAAACTTTTTCACATAGAATCACCAATGTTAACCTATGGGAGGAAATTCACTTAGCAGGTAAGTAGTGTTATCGTTACTTTTTCTTACTCAGTGGTGGATCCTGGATCCAGCACTGGTGCATCTCCTGTAAACAGTTGAACGAATGCGTTTAAGTCATACAGGCGATTTTTAAGGAATATTTGTAGTTTGTGAAAATCGACACAAACTTTTCTGCTGAAAACCAGACAATGGATTCCTATGGAAGGAAATACAAGTTACTGGTAAATACGGTTAGAACTACTTTTCAGGGTCAGTGCTGGGCTAAAAGATGCAGCACTGGGTTCTCTCCTGATAACAGGTGAGTAAATCAGAATTCGTAGTTCGGCTGATTTTAGAGGAATATTATAAAGTTCCAAAACTCCACACACAAGAATTTCCAAGTGAAACCAGTCAATGTTAGCCTATGGAAGGAAATTCAAGTTACTGGTAAGTACGGTTAGAATTACTTTTCAAGGTCAGTGCTGGGCTAAAAGATGCAGCACTGGGTTCTCTCCTGATAACAGGTGAGTAAATCGGAATTCGTCTTTCGGCTGATTTTAGAGGAATATTTGCACAATGGTGAAGGGAGGGGCAGGGCCTGAGGTGACATCTGTGCAAACGCGCCCCGTGGCGCGTTTTAGGTTGGGGGATTAAGTCCCCTTGAATCATGAGGGTCCCTGGGGTCCAAGTAGCCCACCCTGTACCTCCAGTATGCGCCAGGGAGCTGCGTTGCAGAGAGGTGTTCAGAGGCCACGCCCCTTTTGCACCTCTCTGCAATGCAGCTCTGTGGCGTTTCTGGACGTACCTGGTGGGCTAGTTGGCCCCAGGGACCCTCGGGATTGAAGGGGATTTAATTCCCCATCTTAAAACGCGCCACGGGGCCTGATTGCACACATGTCACCTGAAGCCCCGCCCCTCCCTTCACCACTGTGCAAACGCGCCCCGTGGCACGTTTTAAGTTGGGGGATTAAGTCCCCTTGAATCCTGAGGGTCCCTGGAGTCCAACTAGCCCACCATGTACCTCCAAAAAGCGCCACAGAGCTGCGTTGCAGAGAGGTGTAAAGGGGCGTGGCCTCTGTACACCTCTCTGCAACGCAGCCTCTAGCGCATACTGGAGGTTCCTGGTGGGGCTAGTTGGCCCCAGGGACCCCAGTATTCAAGGGGATCGTTCCCCATCTGCAAACGCGCCAGGGGCGCGTTTGCAGAGTGTTCCAAGGAGGGGGCGTGGCCTCCGGCGCGATGCCGGTATTTTTGTTTATTTGTTTTTTAAGAACAGGGGCTGTGTGGCCCCTCTTCTTTTTCTAATTTTTTGGCCCTGGGGACCCCATCCCCCAGGGCCTGCCCCCTAATATATATATATATATATATTTTTTTAAATTGGAAGGGGGCCGCGCGGCCCCCCTCCCCAGGCCTTAATCGGCCCCGGGGACCCCATCCCCCGGGGCATGGCCTTCTTTTTAAAAAAAAAAAAAACTTATGGAGGGGGGCTGCGTTGCCCCCCTCCTCAGGCCACTTATGGCCCGGGGACCCCATCCCCGGGGCTGGCCTTTGTTTTTAAAAATAACGTTTGGGGAGGGGGCCGCGTGGCCCCTCCCGGGCCACTACTTGCCCCGGGGACCCCATCCCCCAGGGCTGGCCCTATCCTTTGGGGTCCGTGGGGGACCCCAACTCCCCACGGACCCTGCCGGCTCCCCGCCTCCTGCGGGAGCCGGCATTGCTTTCCACAGGGAGCTGCTAACATGCAGCTCCCCGTGTGGAAAAGCAATGTGCTTGAATTTTGGAAGAGAGAGCAGGTTTCCTGCTTTCTCTTCCAAAATTCAAAGCAGTTTGCAATGACAGGACGGGAGCCGCGAGGCTCCCGTCCTGTCATTGCAAACTACTGTGTCCCGGGGGTAGGCACCCCGGGACACTGCAGGAGCCGGCCCTGGGCGGTGGTGGTCCCCAGGGCCATGGAGGGCTCCAGGAGGGGGGCCGCGCGGTCCCCCTCCCACCATCTGCAAAGCCCCGGGGAGGTGGTGGTCCCCGGGGCTTCGGGGGTCCGAAACGGACCCCCACATTTATTTTCTAAGTGCCCTGGGGAGGTGGCGGTCCCTGGGGCGTGTGGGGGGGGCTGGAGCCCCCCCACACATGTTATTAAAAATTAAAAAAGAAGCCCCGGGGGTGGCGGTCCCGGGGCTGCGGGAGGGCAGAGTGACCTCCCGCACCATTTTGTATTTAAAGCCCCAGGGGTGGCGGTCCCCGGGGCTTGGGGGGGCCTTAGAGGCCCCCCCATAAAATCTAAACCCACCCCCGCATGCCCACGGGACTTGGGCCACCCGGGGGCAAATTAACATCGAAGCGCGGGAGACCGAGGTTCGATTTTTTTTTTTCCGGCGGGATCCGCGCACCCTAAGCGCATCCCGACGATTTTTTATTTTATTTTTTTAAATGCTTTTTTCTCTTCAGGGGGTCCTTGTGGGACCCCCTGAGCAGACCTAGGGGGTCAGGGTGTTTCTACCCTGCCCCCTTTCTGCGCTTTGCGCACTTGTTTCTGTCCCTCGGTTCTACCAAGGGACAAAATGGCTGCCAACACTTCCTGATTTGGAGTGTTGACAGCCAATTAGCATGCAGCTCGTGATCGGGAGGGTACGCGGACCCTACTCGGCCATAGATATATATGTGATTTTATTTGTGATTTTCTCAGAAACTACTGAACGGATTTACACCATTTAAGCAAAAGGCACGACACTGAACCAAGGGCTACCTCTTTGCCAAATTTGGTGTAATTCCGTTCAGCAGTTCGGGCTGTAGCTGCGACTAAAGGTTCCTATGGAAAAATGAATGGGAAAACGCGTTTTGGGACCCCCCTTTTTTCTCAGCCCCCGCTTCACGAATCACCCCGAGACTTTCAGGATAGGAGCGGACCGGAGCGCCCCAACAAGTTGGAAACTTTCGCAAAGATTCGTCAACCGGCGCCAACGTTATTTCAAATAGAATGTTGCGGATTTCCTATGGAAAATAGGTCCTAACTATAACTATCTACTGGCGACCGCCAGTAGATAATATATACATACAGCCCTGAGGATGGAGTCCCTGTAGCCATAACAGGCTCAGAGATGGGTACAACGTGGCTCCCTCCACTTAAAAATACAAAATGGCCATGGGGATAGGGTTCCCAGTCCCTAAAGAGGCACAGGAAGGGGGCCACATAGCCCCCTCCCCTTTAAAATATATATGGCCCTGGGGATGGGGTCCCAATAGCTTAATAAGCCTCTGGGAGGGGGGCACATGGCTAACTCCCCTTTAAAATACACAAGGGCTTGGGTGATGGGGTCCCCAGGACCTAATGAGGCTCAGGGAAGGAGGGCACATGGACCCCTACCATTTTTTATTCGTCTCGCCCTGGGGCAAGGGATCCAGGGCCTAAAAAGGCTCTGGGAGGGGGGCCATGTGGCCCTCTTCACATTTTTGTCTGGTATTTGGCCCGGGATGGGCTCCCTGGTGCCCGAAGGCCAACCTTTTGCTACGCACAGCAAACTCCGTGTGCAGTGTGGTTGACTGCCTGCTGGGGATTTGGCCGCAGGCCAGGCCGGCCGTGGCAGGGGTTGGCTTTAAGTATGGTAATAAAATATTACTTTACATTTAAAAAACCCAAGAAATTCACTGAAAAAACCAAAGGGTAGAGTAATGTTATAGTTAGCAGTGATAAAAAGATCTGTTTTTGTTGAGAAAAAAAACCCCTTAGAAATTCACTAAAAAAAACAATGGTTAATGTAACATTATAGTTAGGTGAATGTGGTTTTGAACTAAGAAAACCACATAAATTCACCAGTTATAGTTAGCAGAGCTAACTATAACTTGCCCCCGTCATGCACTGCTTATGACCTCATATATTACAACACTTGTGACGTTCTATATCATCACTTATGACATCACCGATGACATCTCAAATGACTTCATTGATGACATCACTGATTACATCATCCAATGAGTGTGCCAGTTTGTTTTATAGTTTACATAGTGGTGGATAGCTACCATATTACTTTTCTACCTAAATTTGTACCGCCTGTGTCCAAGTACTGGGTATAAGCATTTCCAAAACGGTTGTGCTTCTGATGTATCATAGATGTGTAGAGGCATTGAACACGTTTTGAAACTTTGTATTGAAGAGTAACTCTGTGTGCAGATTATAGTTGAAAAGTTCTGTTCAGTATGTTCCACACAAGCTTTTAAGTGTAGATACTAAGGTTCTCATTTATGAGGTTTTGGCGTAGGGCGCTGCCCAATGTCAAAACAAAAGGGCAGGAGTGTGCCGTATCTATGTGATATGGTGCATTCCTGTCCTTTTCTCCAGTACCGGTGCACAATGGGCTGCCATTCGTACGGAAAGTGGCTTTACATGGCCTTGAAAATATGCCGGGGCACATTGCGCCACCGGAACGTCAAAAAAGTGATGTTACGGTGCTGCTTTGATTTAATAGACAGATAGTCTCAGCATGACAATTTCTACATAACATAGAAGACTGTGTGCACCAGGTACTAACCTATGTAGTTGGGCTTGCTTAGCTTTAGAAGATGGTGTATCTGTAAAGTTTTCAGCACAATATGAAGGCTGCAGGTAGTATGACCTTTAGCACTTTCAGACCTTTGCTATTTTAAGCGAATAGTGTCTCTTTGGACAAGTTTTGCATAGAGTAAATACTGTTCTTAGTAGATACTTTTTAATACTCTTTGGCAGTGGCGTATCGAAACTTGAGGGGACCCCCCTGCAAAGTACATGGAGAGTTATACATATATATATATATATAACTCTCAAAGAGTGCCAGACGTCACAGGATTCGAATTTGTGAACATATCTTGCATCAATAAGGATGTGATCCTGTATTGTGATATGTATGAGCAATGACACTTAGGAACTTGCTACATTTGCACAAACATTTTACAGGGTGCCAGATGCTATGGGATGCGAATTTGTGGATGAAGCTTACATTAATTGAAATGTGACTCTGTACTGGGATTTGCCCTAACAATGCTTTTGAATTTGTCATGTTGGAACGGGATCCTTAAAAGAATGGTAGACATTTATGTGCACGGTGATTCTGCTGACTGAAGCACCAGACTTTGATAATGTGAATGGATTCTGGCTCTTAACTACGTGTGTTCTGAAAATGAAACTGCAAAGTGGGTTTGCATTATTGTATCAGCTTTCCTGCTACTATACTTTATAAAGGTTTGAATTATCTATAGATGCGAAATTTGAGTCAGGAAAATATGGCGAATGTTAAATGCAGCTGAATTGATGTTCAAGTAAGCGGCCCAGTTGTTCGTTGTTTTTAAATTACACGGTGTGAAATTGGTGGTGGTCCCTTTAAAGGGGACAATCTGCACATACACTCTATGACCCTGCGGAAGGCTATGGCCAAAACGCGTCGGCCTTTTCTCATTCTGTACACTGGCTAAATAAAAAGAAAAGGAAACGCTATTCTTACGGAGCCGTGCCGCTCGATTCCTTGAGTCCCGGTATCTGATGAGAGGAGAGACATGGAACTGGGATCTGACTTTGCTATATATGTATATGTCACGATGTTTTGGAAGTCAATATTGTGGATATATTTTTGTACCATAATCTTTTTGTCCTTGATAAATCTCTCTGCATTGAGCCAACTCTTGAAATCAAACCAAATATAATGCTTCATGTTGTACTCATGTTTCACAGATATCTGCACTGCACATTAAGTGCTAAGTAAAGCTAGCCAAACTCTTAACCATTTTAAATTTGGTGCAAATTGTATTCACAGAAACTCAAATAATAACTATAATTTTTTTGAGCTCCTAAGTGATCACATAGTGTGCAAATGAAAATGTGAAAAAAGTGCATATAAAATTAAAAACAGTAGAATCAGAACTAAATAAAATAGAGGATGTAACCATTGCTGGATAATTCCTTCAGGAGTTATATGCACCAATGTAAAGGTTCAGGAGTCTGACTGTGTTGCAGAGGACAGAGCTTTGATGTTATCAATACATTAGAAGGCCATCATCAGGAATGCAAGGATAAGAGCATTTTAGGGTGCCGACCAAACGGTTTCAGTTGAATTCATTGGGAGGGCAACAAAAATGATTGCGATCACTGCAAAATTTTGCGGTGGAGTACGCTCGGCAATGCAGCAGTCATGCAGTATGTGAATGTGTGCTTTAATGTAGCATTTGATGTGCACTGGTTAAATCATTGATCAGTAACCGGACATATTGGTGAAAACAGAGTCCACAATAAAAGATTGTAGTTGTTTTTGCTATGATTACCCAAGGTTGTTTGGTGGCATATTTGTTGATCTCGTTGTACTTAAATAGCTCTGCAAGAGTCTGTGAGCTGCGTACAGACAGGAGGAACCGATCTCAATCATTAGATCCATGTGTTTTGACTTGCCATTCAACGTCACATCATTTCGACGTCATTCAGGTACTTTGTGATGTAAACTCTACAACTTCAAACCATTATTCTGCTTTGTTTTCGACCAAGCCAGTCGACACCCACAAACTGGTCCATACTCGCCTGTAGGGCAATCAGGCAGGGCCTGATGGGTTTGTCTTACAGGCAGTAGCAGCTGCCACTATAGTAAAGTGGTAGGGTGGGGGCGACTTGGAGTTGGGTTTTAAAAATAAAATAAAATAAAAAGACTTACATGCTGCTCTGCTCCCACCGCCGGCTGCCTCGTTGATCCTCTCGTCCCAGAAGTGGATGGGCTTCACTGCAGAGGCTCCCCACCCAATCCAGATGCTGCTCTCATGCTATGCCTAGCACGAGAGCAGCACTTGGATTGGCCTGAGCAGGCTGGTTTAATGCTCGCTTAGGCACAGGGAGTCTGCAGCTTTTCTCCAGCCCGGCTGTACAACACAGCTGGGTTGGAGAAACCTAAGTGCGCATGTCAGTTTGGCTGGCCTAAGTTGGCCGGCCAAACTGACATGCGCACTTATAAGTGCCTACCACTCCTCCCTACTGCTGACGTGACACTCGCATGGCCCTGCCCCCGCCCTAACCTCGGCAGGCAATAAGGTAAGAAAAATAAAATGATAATAAAATCGTTTTATTATCATTTTATTTTTCAGTGGGGCGACGCTCCTCCGCCATAGGAGCCGCCCCTGGTTACAGGTCAGTATGTGGGTCTGTTTTCTGGGTCTTTGTGGGCCTGTTTTATGGTCTGTTTTATGGTCTGCTGTGCCAGTTTCTACTGTTGATTTTCCTGCTATTAAAACAAACACTGCCTGCAGCAAGCTTAAGTCCATGCAGTCCTCCATACCTTGTAAAACACGTATACAGCTTGTCTTTACTTTTTCAAAAGTGCCCCAACTTGCAAATATGGGCTACTTTTTAGCTATCTAATTCTCTAATGAGGGACACATATTTTGGTGCTGGGGCCTAATTTCTGTCCCAGTATGACCCTGGACAATGCACTATTTGAACACAATCTTTAAAACCAATTGTCTTCAAGCTGGAATTCAACGCACCTTCTATGGCAAAGACGTGTGGTTTAACATGCTGATTTCATAAGTATTGCTTTTGCACCCATTGGGCTATTTTCGGCCTATTAGATTCTTTGGTGACTTTTAGCAGTTTTGTTCAAGCGCTTGCCAGTCATTTTTAGCTTTTTTCACTACCGTTTCGCTCATCTTACTTTTATTTAATCTTTTTAACTTACTTGTTTGCCTACTTAGGTACTTAAGTCCTAACTTAACTGTTGTCTGTGTCTAGCTGTTGCTCACATACAGCACATATTTCATCGAAGGACATTTTGCTGCTTAGGCGAGGATATTGAAGATAAGCCAATCTATTCCTCATGATGTAAGGCTCCTAGTCAGCTATGAAGCTACTTGTCTTATCACAGAAGGAATAAATGCCCTCAGAAGACCGATTACTATCTAGAACTTACAGCCTATCATTTCTGGTGCATTGTTGAGTGCTTGCTGAACTGCAGTCATGGGTAGTATGTGGCAAGGAACACAACTTGTTATTATACAGTACCTCGCCATTAAAGGTCTGTTATGATAGATGTTGCTATATCCCAATTCAGTGTGGCTCATTTCATTAACCTTGGAAGGGTGAAAGGTTGAATTGGTCTTCTGTGATTTGGACTTGTGATGTCCATGTGAAGCATATATGTACGAATCATAGTTATCAACTTGCCCATGCCACAATGGTGATATTCAGCCAGGCACAACTCCCCAGCCTAGCAACACTAAACATAATGTAACCTGTAGTTTGTCTTTCCAATGAGCCTATTTCTGGGCACCCTATTCCTGCTTAGGCTGAATCACTGAGAAAGCCAAAAAGTGATGAGTGGAAATATTTGATCCAGAACCTCTGAATAACTTCTCTTGTCGCTAGGTTACATTCCCTTCCATCCTTTTTTCTCATCAGTATTATTACAAAAGAGGTCCAACCACATTCAAATCAGCAGAGACCCCAATCCAAGGAAGTACTCCAAGTTCAATTGCATGGCCATATCTCCTCCTGCACAAGAGGATAAACAACCCCATATATATGTTTTATATGTAGCCATCATTGGGCCTCATCATCAATGTGTGCCCTGAGACCATGGGCACATCAAGCTTGAGACTCATTACAGGGCACAACCCTCAATGTTATAATGGAGGCTCATTCAGGAAACCAAAATGTCTGGACAGGAAATGCCCCATACCAGGCTTCTCCAAAGAGTATCTCAGGAGCTACTGCTCATTCTCCAGCTACATGGAAGTAGCTCTCCTGTATGCAGCCCAGTGAACTAAATTAGAAGCTTTTGTTTGGTTGACTTGATAAATATGTTGCAAACAGGTAAAGATGAATATTTAAAGATGAAAATATGTGTATTTTCAGAACTCGTAAGATAATGTTTGGAGAAAAGTGGCTTTCCAAAGTATATATAAAGCTGATATTTGTTTGGTAAATCGTGCAATATTACTAATATTATTACCTTGGTGCCAGGGACATTGCAACTATGCCTGTTGTATAATACCCATGTAGAGGCATTTCTTCTTGAAAAAAGTTTTTTCACATTACTGCTGGCGACTCTGCCTGATGCCCTGAGGTGATCACTGCAGATAATCTTGCATGGGGTGATGATTTTTATTGAACATAAGTAGCTCTTATTATAGGAAAGGTTAGAGAATCCTGCTCTTGGCAACACTTTTCACCATTGTAAACCTTTTGTTGGAGTCATTTTTAGACAATAAATCTTAATTTTTAATTGAATGCTACAACGATGGGCATATTTTGAAATAATTTTAAAAAATGGTAAGAAAAAACACAAATTCCATTGACATTTATAACAATTATGTTTGGTGGGGAAATACATACGCTTTTCTGTGTACATTCCATTTGAAAAAGTTATAGAGATGTGGAAACCAACAAAACAAAATATCTCAAAAGGGATTAATGTTTGTGAAAGAAACCTCTTCCCATAATAAGTTACAACTAGCACCTAATCAGAAGAGAATGAAGATTTCCTTACTGCATGCTCAAAAATTTAAATGACTTTCAGTTGCAAAAATAAATAGTGTTTTCCCAGCATCACTTGCGTTAAATGACTGAGACTGCTGGTCCATGTTCCCCAGTTCTGCCTAGCAATGAGATCTAAATAAATTATGTTCCGGGAAGTTGATATCTGAACACAAGGGTCATTCATCAGATACAGTGCTGTTCGTGGTGCTTTGAACTAAGCTGACATGGCTTGACCATGCCCTGATTTTTACCACTTCAATTTAAACACAAATCAGCACATTCCAATTGCCTTAGTATTCTGGGCTGTAATACTGCACCAGGTAAAGATGATACTGCAGGGGATGGCATTTACCGAGTGTGGTATTACCTACCCATTCCGAGTTCCACTGGTCTGAATGAGACATAAGCGGTATTGGAGTTTGCACACCCGCAATCATTGCATTATTTTCCTCTTTCAGGCTGTTTTTCCCCATTGATTTCATCAGCTTTTTCCTGGTGTAATGTGGCAGAAAAACTTGTAGCTGTGTGGTAGTTACAGCAAACCTCAAAATCCCAATTCGTTCGCAATCTCCTGTTTGTGGTCAAATCGCAATTTTTACAGCACTCAGGGCCACATGTATCAAGCATTTTTGTGTTCGCAAATGGTTCAATTCTCAGAATCGGCCCGTTTGTGAATGCAAAAAATGCTTTTCACATGTATCAAACACTATTTTGCGATTCGGTTAGCTGTTACCGATCGCAAAATGGGTTTGCGATTTGGTATTTTGATGGGTTGTGTTTAGGGCGACCCTTCCAAATACCGAATCGCTGTGGGATGTATGAATGTTTTGTGACCGTGAATGCGGTCGCAAAAAATTCGCATTTACCACCAACTTCAAGTTGGTGGTAACCCATTTGCAAACAGAAAGGGGTCCATAAGGGACCCCTTCCCCTTTGTGAATGTATGCAAAAACTGTTTTTGAGAGCAGACAATGGTCCCACAGACCACTGCCTGCTCTTAAAAAATGAAAAGTGAACTATTCATATTTTTTCTATATGCAACCCGTTTTTCTTTAAGGAAAACAGGCTGCATTTAAAAAAGAAAGATTGCTTTATTTAATAGCAATCACGGACATGGTGGTCTGCTGACCCCAGCAGCCCACAATCCCCGTGATTTTAGCGATACCTAGAGGGTCGCAAATTGCGACATACCTCATTAATATTAATGAGGTAGGTCGATTTGCGACCCTCTGCGAATCACTATATGAAACTCTTGAAGTTTCATGCATTTGTAATAGTGATTACCTAATTGCGATTCGCTGAAAATCATAATTAGGTAATTGTTATTACAAATGTTGATACATGTGGCCCTTTGTCTCAAGGCCAAAATTATTTTGTTATGTATTGCCTTAAGAGCGTGCTGCTAAGAGTATGCTTCTTTTTGTTGACATAAAAGAAGGTGAAAGGGGCAAGACTGATGCTTACATGCATAAAAGCAGCATTTTTAGTTGAATGAATATGGATTCAATAACCTACGAGTGTGAGTAGTAAAGACTTGAGCTTGAGCCCTAAGTCCTTTCTGAGGATAAAGTATCAATTGTATGGTTAAGGACCACAACTGAGTAGCTTAATTTGCAAATAAGTAAGTGTTAGGGTTAAAGCTATTTTTCAGAAGACCATTGAAGCTTCCATCACTGATTGTCCCTGCCAGTAGTGCCACATGCCAGTACCAGAAAATACAACAGGATAAGTCCCGTAAACACAGTTGGCACCTGGGTGATTATGGCACCAAGATACAATGTGTCAAAAGGTAATACTTGAAAGACAATTAATCAAGGGTAGATGAATTACAAAAGAAGAAACAAAAAGGGAATCAAACACCACGATAAATAACTACAGGCTGTATTGGTCATATGGCTGGAGAACATTACTTTTCAGACAGCAATGTATATCCTTAATGCAAGTGTAATCAAACAAGTGCACACATAATGCTCATGAAGAGGTGAACGGCGCAAATGAGCCACATGTTAAGTTAAAAGCAAAAAAAGGCATCATTTAAAATGGTACATAATATGAGCAATAATACTACAATTAGTTTGGAGCATGCTAGGAACCAAGGAAGCCGTAAATATGCTGTATTTAATCGACGGTGTTTCGACCTGTCTGGTTTCAGGTCATCATCAGGACATGATTACACGTATCATTTGAAATTGCTGGCATACTATCGGAAACGCACCCAGAATGAATCGAGCTACCAAAGGGTCGGATATGGGCCGGTCCAAACAGGCTGTGTAGCAATCATGCCCGGAGGGGATCCAAGGTTCGTAGGAACCAACGTTAATACCAAGAGCTGAATTAGGTGTAAGGGAAAAACCTCTTCAAGTCAGCCGGGATATAGGAACATCAGCGAATCAATCTGCCTGAAGTGACAAGCATGTAAATTTAAAGTTCAAGCAGAGGAAAAGAGAGCCTCTCATAAGGGGGGAGAGTACTCGAGGCAGGTCCTGGCTCTGTTGATGCTAGTTCTAGACGTGCTGTAATCACGTACTGATGATGACTTGAAACCAGAAAGGTTGAAACGCAGCCAACTAAACACATCATATTTATGGCTTCCTTGACTCCTAACATGCTTCACACTAATTGTAGTATTATAGCTCATGTTATGTATCATTTCTAATTATGCCTTTTTTTCACTGTCACCTTACCACATGCTTTACTTGCGCCATTCACCCCTTCACAAGCACTATGTGTGCACTTGTTTGATTACATCTGCATTAAGGCTATATATTGCTGTCTGAAACTTAATGTTCTCCTGCCATATGACCCATACAGATCGCAATAATTAATCATGGTGTTTGTTTCGCTTTTTGTTTCTTCTTTCGTAATTTATCTACCCTTGATAAATTGTCTTTCAAGTATTAGCTGCTGGGACATTGTTTCTTGGTACTACATGGCAGTACAAACACAACTTCTATTCACCAGACTGCTACAAGTGTAAAACTTTGGACTACTGTATGCCATCCAAAGCTGTAACAATGGCCTTGATGCACTGCTATTGTTAATTTTCAATAGGTTTTGACATGGAAAACACTCGGATATGCCCACCTCAGAAATAGACGAACAGCACCACCATGTGATGAACTTTCTTAAGTGCTGGTGTTGAGAATTAAGTGAAGATGCTGAGCACCAGCAAGCACCGGCTCCAATTGATTACTAAACTAAGTTCCCCAAATATATTGTTACAATGGCCACAAGCTACATGAATGCCATAAACAGCTATAGAAAAGCAATGTGCGAGAACAGAGTAATATGCACCAATGTATCACACCGATTGAAAATGAAAATGTGCTTTCTCGCTGATCACTGACTGATCTTTACCAGTAATCACTTCATTTTCACTGTATAAAAAAAAGAATCAATACCACCATGGGGGCCGCCCAAAACAGAAAGCTTATAAAAGGTTGTTATGGAAAATCAGGGGAAGGCTAGTGAATAATCTTCAAACTTGATTTATAATTCAGTGGTAACTGAAAAACATGCAATTCTGGAGGAAATGTTATCTTCAGAAGGAAGCCAACAGGCACATTTCTTCAACTATTTTAAACAAACGTGGAAAGAAATTTCACAAGTGATTTTTCTGGAATTAGCATTTTCCTACTTGTATGATCGGATTGCCCTGTGGTCAAGATTCATACAGTCTGAAATGAGACCTGAGACCCAGTTCACAAAAACATTTTCTTTTAGCAAGTGTAGATTACAGTTGGTTTGACAGGACTTACTATTAAGATATCTGTGAACAAGCATTTCTTCTTTCTGTAAACTACTCACAGCTTTGTGAATCCGGACTGGATATTGAAGTGTAGCTCACAAGACAAGAGCAGGGCACAACTACTAATAGAAAAACCTTTGTGAATAGAGTCAGTCAATTTTTGATCTTTGGGTGCCATACAGGCCCAAAAAGATACTGCAACCCGTACCGTCACAAGGGGCGGGTAGCAGGGCCCCAGGACCTGCACAATGTTGAGACCTGTGAATAGGCCTGGGGCAGCGAATGTGGCAACGCCATTAAGTGGCACCAAACATCATGTTTCACTTTCCATAGAGTACATGTCTTCTAATTATGAGCTGTTTCTTTGTTCACAAACGAAAAAGGGACCCTGAACAATTTCACCCGCTGGCCCCACCAAGCCTTGCTGCCACAACTGTCAGTACAAATCACATGTGCACACAGAAAGACTCCTTGCAATTACCTTTGATCAAAGTCTTGATGATCACTGAAGGTGACAGTAAGCACCTAACATTGAATGTATTGCATAACCTGGGAATCTGGTCCCGGTCTGCAAAGTTTGACTTCCCTAGCCACGGATGCCGGGACTCAGTTTATTGTACAATCGCTTGAGTAGGGGAGTCCAGGTTATTGTGGCACCACACAACCCATTAGGCATACCTGTTGGTGTGGTATCCATCCTCTGTGGGTTACTAACAGTCTTGTGAAGGGTTCAGAGATGCAGTGGTAATTCAAACCCAATTTCGCTCTTTCGAAGAGCATACTCAAACACTGCACTAAGAAAATACACTATATATATATATATTTAAAAGTGTTTTCCTGTTGTGTAGTACACGAGAAAAAACCACACAGAATATAATTAAACTACACGTATGCATGTTACTAGCAGAAAAAAGAACAATAACAATTCTAACAGAATTAGAATGTTCTTAGTAGCCTATCACCCTAAAGCTACTTCCATGTGCTACACTATGGGAGGATACCTCTAGAGTTTCTTAAGGCATAACACACTGTACACCTGTCTACAGTGGATACCTGTGGTTATCGGACTTCAGCAGGGAGAGTGTGTTCACTCGGAAGGAAAACATACGATCAGCTGGGCTCAGCTCCTCTTATCTTGGAATCGCTTCTAGGCATAACAGTAGATGCCTCAGCAGTCTGGCAGGACCTCTTTTGATAAACGGGTTTGAAGGCCTCTCGAATTAAGCTGTCAAATTAAGGGTTTTAAATAGATTTGACCACATACTTTTAGCCATACACTTTCCAGTAATCTAAGATGCAACCAGTCTAAATGAGCATGATGGAAATGATCAACTCAGACTACATGTTTATCTTGCATGTCTGTTGTCAAACCTTGAAACACAGATATTGTGTAGCTTGTATCAGACTCATGTCGCCTTATGTGAGAGCAAATCCTTGTTTGGGAGTGTTCAGATGAAATGACACTTTCACAAGTTCTGCGAAAGATACTGATATGCTGAATGGACCAGACGCAAACAGGCTAATATAACATGCTCAAAATGGAGCCTGACTTTGGGATTTTATGACAAATGATCTTGCAATAATAAGACACGTGTACACCAGCAAATTATTCATAGCTTTGCTGTTCATAATCTTTTTCCCTGACTGACCATGTTCACTCATGAAAATACATAAGCAGGGCCGGGGAAACATGGTGGACGCGTGTTAACTTCGCTCCGCCATTTACTCCCCTTAATCCGATAAATTTATACAGTACGCTGCTTTTTTCCTGCAATGTACCTCTGGCCGTAGGATCGGCGAAGCCCCAGGAGACAGCGGAAGCAACGACAGAGTTGGGTTAACGCCCGAGGGGCGCTGCAGCGGAGAAACACACTGAGGCCAGAAGGAAGCAGCCTGCATTGGACCTGCGTCACGCTTTACGGGCAACTCCTGCTGGGAAAGATCGTGGTTGTGAGGTTGCAGAAGGTGATGCGCAGCGGAGAGTGGCGACAATGCGCTCCTGAGGTGTAGATTGAGATGCCGGTAAACTTGAGGACGTAGGCGGCATCGGTTGCGGAGTACCCGGCGACGGCCCCAACAGCTGGGAGGCGCCTTGCCGGTCCACGTGCAGGGTGCAGCGGCAAGAGCATCAGCCGAGCAGCGGGCTGCGGCTGCAAGAAGACACAAGTGGCAAAATCTGCAAGGCCTCTGACATTGAGTGGGGGACCTCGCAGGCGGTCAGTGGTGACACCAAACGGGGCGGAGGAAGACTGGAGGTGGCCAGCTACGCAGCTTCACGAGAAACTCCAAATGCAATGGATCGATGGGTGTGCCGGGGGCCTGACTGGTGATTGGCAGCAGCTGAGCCTAGCTGCGTTTGGCAGGGGCAACAGAGAGATACCTGGTGAGCGCTGTGGTTGACTGCTGGGGGGCCCAGGGTGATGTGTGGAGGCCTGCGGCCGGCGTGGACATTAACGGCTGCTTGCTGGGCTGAAAAAGAGCGGGGAGCTAACTAAAGAGTGATCCAGGGTCAATGTATCTCGGCAAGACCCATGGTGGTGAACCTACACATGTAGTTTCCTGGGCAGTTAAGGATCGGCGTGTTAGGTCAAGATAAGGATCACGGAGTAAAGATTGCGTCGAGCGTAGCTGGAGAGTGTGCCCTAACCCACAGTGTTGAAGAGTTTGGTGCACTAGCCTACCCTGGTAGTCACATTAGGTCTGCTGCAGTCCGTGAATAGGTGTGTTGATGGGGCGCACCAAAGGTTGTGGGTCAAGGGCCTCCTCGCAGGCCGCTGGACTGAACGAAGTGGACTAAATGCAATTATCGGATTTGCCCTCAGATGACAGATTCGATGCTATCCTGCACGCAATTGAGCGCTCGGGGGAATCGATGGAAGCGAAACTGGACAAAGTGGCATTGGACCTTACGTTGCTTCGTGCTGACCATGGAAAATTGAAAGATCGGGTTACTGCAGTGGAGCAAGATATAGCTGAACTGAAGCCTGCTACAGAATTCCAAGAGAAGCAACAAAACGCACATGAAGCCCGAATTAGATACCTTGAGGAACAAGTGGAGGACGCGGAGGGCCGCTCCAGAAGAAATAACATACACATAATTGGGCTACCGGAGGGGGCGGAAGGTCAAGACACGGTCGCCTTTATGGAACAGTGGCTCAAAACCATACTACCACCTACCGTATTCCCCCCGTTCTTCACCATTGAGAGAGCACATCGCGTCCCGGGAAGAAAACCGGCTCCAGGGGCCAGAGCATGTCCTCTCATCTTTAAGTTGCTGCACTTAATAGACCGGTATGTGATTCTGAGGGAAACAAGGGAGTTAGACGAGGTTAAGTTTGAAAATACAAAAGTCCTCTTCTTTCCTGATTGCACGATGAGGGTCCAGAGGCAACGAGGTTCCTTTTTGCCAGTGAAACAAAAGCTCCGTCAACTGAACATATCGTACTCGTTGCTATACCCTGCAAGACTTCGTGTGGTATCCAATGGAAAAACTAGGTTCTACGACACGCCCGAAGATGCCTGGGACTGGCTGGAGACTTCGGGCCTGTACTCGGGCCCTCGGCTCACAGGCGCAACAGGTACTTGGTCTGGGGGCACTGAGAGAGGGGACAAGCTTCGGCGGCGACGGCCTATGAAGCGGCTCCTGGGTTCATCGACAGCACCTAGCCCGGATCAGATTTGTCGGGAGCGGCAGGACGCGGTCCGCATTGCGGAGCAGTTGGCAGACAAAGCTGAACTGGACGATAAAGCTGACACCTCAGTGCATTCCTCGGATGAAATGAAATGAAATTTGTACTTGTAAAGCGCACTTATACCCCCAAAGGGGTGTCCTGGCGCTGTACGCATACCGCTGTGGAACCCTTCCTGGCTTTTCCCTGTGAAATGTCCACTCCTGGGCACCCCCAGGGTGAAGCCAGGCATCCCAGCGCTGTTGGGGCCGTTGTGGAGATTAAGCAAGCTATTGCCCAGAGTTGCAGAGTGGGACCCATGATTAGAATAGGCACCGAGGCGAGAATTATCAGGTCCGAGGAAATTGAGCCCAAGACCCGCCGAGGCGGGAATTGAACCCTGGTCCCGGGCCAGATCTCTGCATCAGGGTCTGCCGCTCTAACCATTGAGCCACACTTCTCCACAATGATGGGGGATCGTCAGCGGCAGGACTATCGGACTCAACCTCACTAAGAATGCCAGACAGTGGATGGTATTACATGACATGGATTGTAGATGGGGATAACATTAAGATTCGCTTCATGTACCACCTTGTTGTTATTGTACCTCTGTAATAATAGTCGATTTGCGTTATCTGCTTGTAAAACCGCACACCGGGTCATGCACTCTGTCCCTATGGGTTATTCTTGGTGATATTTATTTCGTACACATGAATGGTAGACACCTGGGGAGTCACCATGGCAAACCCTGTGAGGTTACACATCCCCCCACTTCTCCCATATATTGGGAACCAGTAGGACACGCGGCATGTTTTTTGCTGCTTGTTGAGTTTGGGCAGCTCCTTATGGTTCAGGGGGTTGCTCCGATAATGTTGTTTCCTTACCCTGTTGGTTTATTCCCTTTCCTATTAACCTCAGGAGTTATCTTAGGGAGTGCAAAAGATGATGGTATATATGTTCGATTCATATCCTATGGTATTGACACAAGTCGAGACACTTCTCATTTTCTACATTACACATTGCTAAGATGGATCCCACGATAATCACTTGGAACGTGCGCGGTCTCCGCACGCCATCCCGCAGATTGCAGTATATTCTTACCTTAAAAGGCACAATGTGCGTATAGCACTATTACAGGAGACCAATTTAAATGCCGTGGAAACAGTTAGATTGCTATGAAAGTGGAGGGGTAAAGTAATTGCCACAGATTATTCTTTATATGCATGGGGGGCCCTTATCTGGATTCGCCTGGGTACGCCCTTTACAGTAGAGGAGGTTCTTACTGGTAAATACGGCAGATATGTACTCCTGAAGGGTAGATTAGATGGACGTCATGTTCATATAGGAAATGTGTACGCTCCAAATACAGACCTGGGCCCGTTTTTTAGCCTGTTGTCTCGAGAGTTAAAGAAATGGTGTGAGGTTCCATGGGTAATTGGAGGGGATTTTAATAGTGTACTGGATACGGGTATGGATAGATCCTTTCCCCCACTCAGAAGTGTGGCTGCTACAGCCAATTCCACGGTTCTTAACGGGTGGGCGGACGGATGGAATCTGGTCGATATCTGGAGACACCGCAACCCTGGGATGAAAGTATTCCATTTTTTTTAGCTCCTCACAATTTACATGTACAACTAGACCGGTTTTTTGGTTCCCCATTGTTACTTCCCTATGGAACAGGTGCTGAATATTGGGGTTGCACACATTCTGATCACAATCCACATCACATCACAGTAGCCTGGGACCAAGGGATTCCTGGAGTCCCAACGTGGAGGCTTCAACCGGTGATGCTCGAAGACCACTGGCAATATCGCTGCGGCAGTCAGCACCTGACTGGGGGATACATCTTGGGGACGGTCTACATGCAGTCTCGCTGTATGCAGATGATATCCTGATCTATGTTAGAAATCTAAAGGCAATTCTAGGGGTTATTCCGGACATGCTAAAATTATTTGCTTCACTTTCTGGCTTGGGAGTGAACTTGGGTAAATCTTGTTTATTCCCTTTTACCCCCAGGATGGATGCTTCCCCCTTAGAGGTAGATGGGACCCTGGTGACATGGCAACTGTAGGAAGGTGGAATCTGACTATATGGTTGCCCCCACTTTTTTATGGTGTTTTGCTGGTTTATGACTTAGTTGGACTGGGATCCTGCTATTCAGGGCCCCAGTCTATCTGCTTTCTCTGTAAAAGGTTTCCATGTGCCTTAGGCACATCTCTGATTGGAATCTGGAGTGCCCTTATAAGTCCCTAGTATATGGTATACTATGTACCAAGGGCATAGGTACCTCAGAGGCCTACCAGGGGCTGCAGCATGTATTATGCCACCCCTGGAAAGCCATCCAAACTGACACCACAGGTCTGCTACTGCAGCCTGGGTAAGGTGGTGCGTGCACCCCTTACTGTGATATAGGTTACCTATATCACTAAATACATACACACATATAAACCTATAAGTCACTCCTAAGGCAGGCCTTATCAATCCTAAAGGCAGAGTGCGTGGTTCCTATGTGAGAGGGTGCCCCTGCATGAGCAGGGCCCCTCTGCAGCGTTCGGAGACCATCTCTGATGCTGTTTGTAGTGCAGCCTGACCATATACTCTTAAGCGCATTATAACCTCGCGGTAAAATGCTAACTTTGGAATGGCTGCACCTAAACATGTCGTGTTTGGTGTCAAACATCTTGGAATACTACCCCCCGCCAATTCTGGCGGCGGGGGTAGCATTCCACCCTTCTAGAGGGAAAGACATGTTAACTCTGACTAACCCGGTAACTTCTTTCCAAAGCCCTGGCATCACAAAATGGATGCTGCTGCCACAGACACGAGTCTGGCCTCCTGCTGCTGGACGAAACTCCGGCAGGGGAGGCATGGACAATAGGTTTCCTGTCCCAGGGAGGTGTGACCACCTCCCCAGACAGGATAATGTGTATTGGGGCTGGGCGGGAGCACCATCTGTGTGCTTTGAAGTCCTGCACTGGGGGCACATTTGGTGTCCCTGTGCATACCCCAGTTCAAACCGGATCAGGGGCTTCCAGCCCCTGCTTTGGCGCGAACTGGACAAAGGGAAAGGGGTGTAGCCACCCCTCTGCCCTGACCCACCCATAGGTGGGGCCACAGAGTAGTCCAACCCCTATCTTTAGTATAAAGATAGGAACCCAGTCCTTAGGACTTTAGATTATCCCTGGACGAAACTCTGAAACTGAATCCTGGACCTTCGACGCTCTACTCACGATTAGAGGACAGAAGAATCTCCCTTGGGGTCAAGGAGTGACTCCCCTGCTTGGCAGGCACCAAAGAAGCATCTGTCCGGTTCGCATTTCTGAAGCTCCCGTTGGACGCCGAAGTCATCGCATCACCAGAGGTGGATTCTCAGACTTCCCCGAGGCTACCCTGAGTCCCCAGCAAAGCCGTGGCTATCGTGGGTGACTTGAGACCGTGACCCCTGGACACCGAGCACATTTGCAAGTGCATCATCTTCTGGGTCTCCCAAGAAGTCGTGCTTTGGGCTCCAAGTAGCCCTAGCCTCCAGCACTACCTACACCAAAGATCACTGGCCCCCACTCCACGAGTGTCCTGTAAGCCAGCTCCACGTGCGGCGTCACGAGGCTCCTTCGCGGTCACTAGCCCGTTGGCTAGTAGCCCTTAACGAAGGCCAATCCTTTTCTTACTTGGCATCCTGGTTGCTCCAGGCCTGCCCTCACTTACCCTCGCTGGGTGAGTTCCACAGACCTTGCTGGTCTGCACCATCGACGATCTACATCTTCACCGAGACTTGCCGTTGCCAAGGCTTGTTGGGTCCAATCCGGTCGCCGACACCTCAGCACTCGACAGACATCGTGTACCAGCCCGAATCCTGCTCCTGGTCGCCGACAACGCCTCCTGGACCTCGTGGCTGAAGAGTCAAGACGACCATCAACGCACCTGAAGCACTCGACATCGGTGGGCATCTGTCCATCGCCTTCCTGGTCACTGGCTAGTGACCCAGACTCTGTCCCCTCTGCTTTCAGGTTCTTCAGAACTCCGATCCACTCTTGGATCCACCCGGACACTTTTCTCTTGGCCGCCAGCAGCACTTTGCAGCAGATCGCCATTCGAATCGACGACGAAACCCGACCCCGAAAGGCACCTATGCACCCGGCTTCCCTGGGTGAGGTAACACGAGTACTCCGGTGCTCCCGTGGGTAGAGACTCTTCAAAGTCCTAGATCTCAAAGGGTTTTGTCCTAGTCCTCTTTTAAGTGTCCCTTTTCTCTAATTTCCCGATCCCGACTTTCTCCATAGAAGTCAACGGCGTATCGCGGTTGTGTATTTACACTGCACGCGTCTCCCGTAGGTCCCCTGTGTCACTACCTTGGGTGGTTCCTTGTGGTCCAAGCACTTCTAGAGGCTCTAGGCCTAGTGTCTAGTTCAGTCGTGGTTCGCATACCACTTTATTGGTATATGGTTTGGTACGCCCCTAGGGCCCAAACGTGTATTTGTGCTATTACTGTGATTTGATAACTTATAACTTATGTACTTCGAACTCTAGCCTCATAAAGAGACTAGAGGGGTGTGTTTAGTAATAAATACATATATTTTGAATATATACCTGGTGTGGTGCTCTTTCATTTGGTCACTCAAGAGATTATAGACTGGTAAAACAAGCTGCTTTACATTCCTTCAAGACTTAGCCTGAAGGCTGCTCTCCATAGCTACCACTAGGATAGCTTTCAATAAAGGTTGTCTTTAACCTATCTCCAATAAGGGGTTGTTTGGACTGGTGCAAGGTGCCCACTATAATTAGTGGACAGCATATGCCAGGCCAACTTCTCACAGCAACCGGCGGCGTTTAAATATTTAGGCATACAAATTTATCACACTGATCGAGATCTTCTTGATGGCAATGTAACCAGAGCAGTCACAGCGTTAAAAGCCCAAATTGAATTCTGGAAAACTCTCAATCTCTCAGTCATAGGCAGAGTAGAATTGATTAAAATGGTGATGTTGCCACGTTTGCTTTACTATTTCGTTAACCTTCCGATCTATCTGCCGGGTTCTTTTTTCAGGTCACTGGAGGGTATCATGAGGGACTTTATTTGGAACAACACCAGGTGCAGGGTAGCATTAGTAAAACTATATTTGCCTTGATCACATGGTGGGCTGGCCCTACCCAATATGGAACATTACTCTCTGGTGTCCCAGGTACTGTGGGTGGCAAAGTGGTTGGAGGAATTACACCTGGCAGACACAGCTGAGCGTACACTCTGAATAGGATCCTTTTTCTCTTCCACCCATGCAATAGCTCGTATGAGCCGCTTCCTCTTCTAGTGCAGATTGCTCAGAGATGCTTTCTTAGGGCATTGAGACTTACTAGGCATGTCATACCATATGCGCCAGCCATTCCATTGCTCGGTATGCCGACAGCGGGGGGTATATTCGGGGGACGGATCTTGCTGAATGGCACGGGGCGGGCGTTTTTACTCTGGAGGATCTGTATGTAGAGGGTGCACTGCGGCCCTTCCTCTCTCTATCTGAGGAGGAGGGTGTCTCTCAGGGGCAGTTCTTGAGTCATGCTTCCTGGTTGGCTAGGTTGAGACAGCAGTGGGGAGATCTTTCGCAGGAACTTCCTACACAACTTCTAATGCAGTATATACATGTAATGGGGAAGGGGTGACTCCTTATAAAATGGTTTGCAAAATCCATTCGGGAACACACCATGAAGGACTTAACACCATTGAGAAATAAATGGGAGGTAGATATGGCGCGATCATACACAGACCCGGAATGGTCCATACTATTGGAAAGCCCCAGACAGATCCCCAGAAACACGCGTTTCAGCCTGATCCAATTTTATGTGGTGCACAGAGTGTACTTATCCCCACACAAGATTAATAGATATTTCAACAAGACAGGTGCATGCTGCCCGACATGCAAGGCCATAGGGGGAATGTATGATGACACAACGCATGCATTCACATCGCATGCCATTAGATCGCGGTTTTTACAACGCAAGTCGTTACAACGACTTGCGTTGGAGGGCGCTGGACTTAGGAGTAGTTTAATTTACTATTCCAACTCCAGCCTACGTACAGTAGGGAAGGTGTTGGATAGTAAATTAAACTATTCCTTGTCCTATAGCGCCCTCCAGCGCAAGTCGTTGTAACGACTTTCGTTGTAAAAACCGCGATCTAATGGCATGCGATGTAATGCATGCGTTGTAAAGGTTGTTTCCCCCATAGGGGCCGATTTGCTACATATGCTTTGGTCATGCCCCAAATTACACTCGTATTGGGAGGAGGTGATCCGCTCCCTGAATACAAGCACGGATAGAGAAATACCGCAGGACTGGAAGGAGTGCATTACGGGGATATTCCATAGAAATAAGAAGCATAAAGCTTCTTCCAGATTTTTGGACCTGGGGTTGGTTGTGGCTAAAAGGCTTATTACATGTCGATGGAAAGCAGAGGAGCCCCCACCGATAAAGGCATGGCTGTACTCCATGATAAATT
This sequence comes from Calotriton arnoldi, assembly GCA_963921515.1. Taxonomy (NCBI): domain Eukaryota; kingdom Metazoa; phylum Chordata; class Amphibia; order Caudata; family Salamandridae; genus Calotriton; species Calotriton arnoldi. The sequence goes on from CAWUFW010005456.1 coordinate 65,686, forward strand.
GGGCCAAGGCTGAAGCAGTCTCATTGGTGAGGGAGGACACGCTGGAGCTCCGCAAGTAACCCCATCTCCACGGCATTGAATACAATGTTGTGTACACTGCAAGGGATGGTTACTCAGGATGACTTGTCCGACAGTCCTAACGTTGACTAAATATACTCTGAACAAGTGTTGTAATGTGTCTTAAATTGTGATCTGGATTATGCTGCATGTATAAAACGCCTTCGCCAAAATGTGTTAATGTTTATGGATAATAGACGCATATATGAGAATGTATAATCGATAAGAATGCTATGGTTACAGCCTTTCCTCCCGCTCATATAGGTATCCCTGAGCTCTCTCCTTGTCCCTCCAATTGGTTGTTATATGGTTTCAATGTTATTCAAACGATTGTCTGGTCGAAATCTGGTTATAATGACATGGTCGATGAGAAACTTCCGTCATGCACATATGTGAGTAATGTACATGCGTACAATACGATTATTTTGTGTTATACTGAGGTACTGTACAGTAATTGGACTAATTATATTTTATGTTATATCAAGGGTGAGGATAACCCACGTTAATTAGACAGACTGTTATTACTCACATGTCATTTTGCTGTTTTACTGTATCGAATTCTGAATCTGCAAATATAACTATTGGTTGTTTGAAAAATGTATATACCTGTCAATATATTATATATGTGAAAATCTAATAAACAGATCAAACAAAAAAAATGAAAATACACAAGCAAGTCACACCTAAAATGAAAAAATTGTTACTCATATTACTCACAGAAAATGCTTTCTGAAAGAGGATTGGATATTTGTGCATAATTCACATCTAAGATAACTGTGGGCGAAATGTGTGTAATTTATGCCAAATGCCCAAATAAAACAAAAGTATGCAAAATGCTGGCATGGCATTTTGCGTTATTTGTATAGGGCAATGTGCATACTTTCCTTCATTTTGGATGCAAGGACAATTTCTTCACTAAAAAAAAGCAGACTGTTGCCACAATAACATGGCGTAAACTGTGGCATTTTTCTTAACAAGCATAGCGTGAAATTCCAGAAATAACATAAGATTATGCAGGCGTAAACAAAATGTTGCAGGGTCCGAATCTAAGAAGAGTAAAAATAGAGGGCATATTAGCAAGACCCACGTTAAAATTATCGCCGTTTTAGCGGCAGGAAACTGCCGCTAAAACGGCGATAATTTTAACGTGGGTCTTGCTAATATGCCCCAAAGTGACCAGATTTTGAAAATAAAAAAACGCAATATTTACCAAACATGGAAGAATTTTATATCAGCACAGAATGACTTTAATTACTTTAATTACAGCGCTCATCAACACAAAAACGCAGATGACGCAGTAAAGGACTAAATTCAGGGCCGGATCTAGGGCAGTGCGACCGGTGCCACCGCACCGGGTGCTGACTTCGCATGGGGGCGCTTGTTTGCTAGTTTATATTGTGCTTAAAATCACCTGCTGCCGCGTTCCAGGCCTCCAGCAATTTTCAGGCAACAATTAATATGTCAAGAAAACTCCAGTGATTAATGTTCTTCCTGGCGAGATCAGAGTTTTGTCTAGTGGAAGTTTTGACTCCTGGAAGTTTTGATTCATGGTAAGGTAGCGCAGAGGGTTAATATGCCTGCTGCAAAGAACATGTACCATGCAGATCACAAAGTGAATGGAATGTAAACAGGTCAGTGGGTTACTGCTTTTGTCAGAGACTTCCTTTTGTTAGTTTTAATTTACAGTGAGCTATTAACTGTCATCAAAGAACTGCGTGCAGACTTCAAGGTATAGATTAGAGCGCATGGATTTTTTTTTCCAGACTTTCATTATTCTAATGTTGCAAAAAGGGTTCACTTGGGTACAAATCAGTTCTTGTTATTAAAGAGAGCCCCAATCCATGTTGTTACATTTTAAATTCAGAGTTTGTGCTTCTCCAGACCAAGTACTCTTCAACTATACTGCCTACCTGTATGGATGATATGTGACTCCACCCCTTGTTGTCCTCTGTCTTATGTAACATTTCCTATACACTGATTTACACACCTATGATTGATAGTCTCTGTGTAATGTGTGTGTTATGTAAAGTGCTCTGACACCCTTCGCTTTTATGAGGGATGCTATAAAATTAATTAAATGCATCCGAGAGAGAGTGGTTATGGAGGCTGTTAAAGGGTGGTAGGGAGGGAATCCGTGGCGGGGGGGTCATTGTGGGGCGCCAAAAAACATTGTCGCTCTGGGCGCCACCAGTGCTAAAGCCTGCCCTGACTAAATTAACCGCAACTTTTAGACCCAGCCTTGGGTGTGTTAATTAAAGTGCTTTCCTTTAAGAGCTACTAGCTCACTCTTCCTTGTAAAACATAAAAATGTGCCTTCCCCTATTTAAAGTCGTCCGTTTTAGATAACCGAGGCATGTGCCAAATTTCCTGAAATCTACTGGTTCAGCTGGTGAAAACCCTGGACTGTCCCGGAAAAACCGGGACGCCTGGTCACCCTAAGTAAAATACAACTGCTCATAAAAACAGCTTTGTGATTTGTGCCGCATTTTCTAGTAAGACCAAAGGTATGTATTAATGCAAGGTTTGTTTTGCAAAGAAGTGAGGAAAATGGTTATAATGCCATGACTCCAGATATATATTTCCTTCTATGTGTTCAATTATAATAAATAAAATTGGGAACGCTTCATTTGGTGGCGCAGTGTAACATGATTGAGAGATGATGAGAAATATGAGCTATTGTAGTTGAATGCATTTGCATGTCTTCTGGAAATATTTTTTTAAAATGTCGGCACTCCCACCTAGTGGCCAAATACGGTACTATACCTTGATAACTAAATGTTCTTCAGTCTGCGCACTTTACAGAGCACCAGCATTTAAACGTGAGAAATGACTACACTAGTACGTTTATAGTAGATGCCCTACTTCAGTGTGATCCACAAAAAATTTCAAGACTACTTCTGGAAAAACATGACTTTCCTGGATATCTAGGAGCAGTCCAGCAATTCAAAGAATTTGTTCATGAAGAATTTTCAAATTCAATGTTAGTAAATTAGGTGGAAAGTACAATCTTACACTTAGGGCCACGTCCACACCTAAATATAACAGAGATGTTCACATGGCCTTGATTACGATCAAAATAAATCATGTTGGCCATTGACAACACTGGGTTACAAGGCTAAATTGATGTAATCACAAATATTGTGGCAGAATAATATGTAGGAATACATCTATTCCTAGGGGCATAGACAGGGTGGAAATGCCATGCGAAGCCTTTGAATGCCTTCAAAGTTATGAGTTTGTGGGCATTTTCAAACTTTTCTACGGCGCTTTTCCACCCTGTAAGCGTTGAGAGTTTCACTTCTGTCAAGGGGAAGCGCAAATTACTTTCCAGTACAGGAATGGTAAAGGGGTGAACTCCAAAATGATGCGGTGCAGACAAAGGGATTTCTCTGGAGGAACCATCCTGCCCTTAACGCAAGCCACCTTGCACTGTGGTGCAAGGGTGCTGGCGCTAAGCAGTGAACAGTCTGCCAGTGCAAGGAGAGAGCAGAAATGCTCAATATCTATGTAAATATGGAACAATTGTGCTCCCTCTCTTTCAAGCAATGCAGCACAGCAAGTTACCCTGTTGTGCCCTGTTGCTTGAAATAATAATAAAAGTGCCCCAGTTACTCGTTTGGCAACATTGCAAGCAAATGGTTTCACATTTACATACTACCAGTGTCCCAAATTGCAGCACATTTAGATGAGCAAAAGGACAGACGGTTTAATAAAACATACAATAAGCAATCACATTCTTAAAACCACAGCTTCACCCCATATATGCTTACCCGAACAATGAGAGCAATGTAAAGCATTGTTATAAAACACAGTGACATGTGTTGTGGATTGCACCATTCAAAACAGGTTTCACAGATGGGGAAACCTTTTAATAAATAAGACAAACCAATGGAAGATAAAGTAGGTTTTATTTCTAGAACTTGCAGAAAACACTAAAACCAAATTCTTGTAAATATTCAGACTTCTGCACTGGGCAGAGAAAGATTCTAAAACTGTCCTCTCCAGTAGCATGTCCCCCTTTGCTGGCATATTCTGTGTGCTAGGTTAGCATTCTAGTTCTTTATTAGAACACTAATATTCGTAGGCAGCTATTATGGGACTAGGATGTAGTGATATGTGGGAGTTAAGCTTGTCTCCGTTTCTGGCTATAAATCTCCAGAGTTCATATCAACCAGATAGACACCAATCCAAATGCAGCATTTCAGTAGTCTACAGCCGCCTGACCCAAAATTCCATTCATTATTTGGCTTTCTGTATCTTCCTGTTTTTAGGTTAAATATTCAACCTTCAGTGATTGGGATGCACTACTAGCATTATAGCCCATGTCTGTCAAGCTATACTGCTTGGTAAAGCCAATGTCCATCTATAGAGGCCCTTTATGTAGGCCTTCACCTCTGCCTTTCTCTCCTAGAGGATTTCAAATGAATTAATAGACAATGAGAGCAAACCTTGAGTTGTCTGTGATAGCATTAAAAATCCAAAATGAAAAATATTCCCTCACCGTTATCTCCATCTTCCAAAATTATATGATCGCGCACAGAATACTACAGTGTTGCACTTGTGTTTCTGAGGGAAGATTACATTATTGGTGCCTGTTCTCTACATGTCCTATGTCTCTGATTGCGCTGTGCTGGTTTGCTCTAGAATTGTTTTGTTTAGCTCTGCAATGTGACTTCTTGCAAACTAAAGATTTGTTGTTGAGTGTTAAATCTAATCTGGATCTCCATCTGATCCCTGTTTACCTAAAATGCTCCAATTGGCCCTAGAAAGTATTTCCGACTTCCTGAAGATGTGCTTAACCTCACGCTGCAATCAGGAGTTTTTCCGACTCTGTGGAAGGAAGCGATTGTCACTCCGCTACTTAAAAAATCTAATGCGGACCCTGAGGATCTGAAAAACTTCTGTCTTATTTCCCTACTACAAGTGCCAGCCAAGATACTTGAAAAGTTTGTTAACCAGGAACTGGTTACATTTAGTGAGTCTCACAATATCCTTAACCCCTCGCAAAATGGTTTCAGGAGTGGCCACAATACAGAGTCTGCTCTTATCGCAGCTGCAGACAGCATCCGCAGTCAGACCAATGAGGGCGGAGCGGCCATTCTGGTGATGCTGGATTTGTCTGCAGCATTTGTCTTGCCGGTATGGATGATCTAATGGCTGCAGCAAATCGGTGTCGGTGGGTCTGCACTTAAGCTCCTCCACTCTTTCCTTGCCAACAGTGTGCAAACTGTCATTTGCGGGGGTTTCAAGGAGGTTTCAGTCTTCCTTGTGGGGTGCCCCAAGGTTTGCCCTTGAGTCTGACTCTTTTTAATGCTCCATTGGCTAAATTAGTGCGCTCATTCGGATTCCAGTTGTTGTCGTATGCAGATGACACCCAGATCATCGTGTCTCTTTCCAATGATCAGACTTCTGTACCTGAGAGGTTCAATCATTGTATGGCTAGCATTAATAGGTGGAACTAATCCAATCAGTCAATATCACATTAGTCACATTGCGATTGGACTACTGCAACTCATTGAATATCAATATTAATGTGTCCTGTCTTAACAAACTTCAAGTTGCCCAGACTGCGGCTGGCAACTTATTCTCAACATCCAGTGGCACCCTTGAGACAGGATTTGTTCCCTCCAAAGGCTTACGGTCAGAAAGAGGATAATTTGTATGGCTCTTTGCATGGTTTTTCTAGCTCTGCATCAGAACAGTTCCAACTTAACTCTCTTTTCCACTGGAGCACCCCTAGTAGGCTTCTCAGATCCTCCTTCCGCAAGGAGGTGCTGGTTCCTAGATTTGGGAAGGCCAGATGGGAAGGTTACCACCTCGGTGACTGCTACCAAACTGGGAAATACTCTGCCTGCTCATATCCCAGAAGTTGACTCACTTGCCATATTCAAAAAACCTCTGAAAACATGGTTTTTCTCTTCCAATTTCCCTTAGCCACTTGGGGCCATTTTTGATTGCTTCAAGGTGCCTTCTGCTAGCGCTTAGACACCTCAGGGTGTAGTGTGCTTTATAAATACTTTTCACTTTTTCATATGTGAGTCTAAATGAAGATCACACTGTTGCTGCAAATGCTGTATATGTGTGTGCTAGCAAAGAATAAGTAACAGTTTTACTGTCCACAACCTGCAACTATTGGCTTTGTCAATGTTAGTTTGTGATGCCACTAAATTGTTTCTTGCCAACTTCTAGACTTGAACTGGGACAAATCAGATATTGTGATGGCTCTTAAAAGGTCCAGCATTTTAAACATCCACAAATGAAGTCGTTTTTATGCTTCTCAAAAATGATATGTAGTATCCAAAAACAGACGAACTGGAATGCTGATTAAGCACAGCTAAGAAAATAACCTCTTACAAACTACTGTTTTTCCATTCATGTGAAGGATCTATGTTCACATTTCTATGGATGCAAATGTCATACTTCTGAAACTTGATTTACAGTGACTCTCTTTCTGGGGGTCCAGGGGAAGGAAGAAGGCTATCTCAAGAATTCCTAACACAAACACATGCAAATACCATTCACTAGCTTCCTTTCTACAGTTCTACAAATATTTCAAAATATTCACAGAGCATGAAAAGTACAAATGAGATACAGTGCCTCTTGCAGTTTTAGTGTGATGGGAGTACAGATTTTAAGCAGGGGCAAAAACAACAAATATTATTTTACTTTATGTGAGGCTTACAAATTAAGAACCACTGATTGACTGATTCCTTTTTGTTTTAATATCATAATTTTCAGTTGGAAATTACATTACAACACACCCACAAGTCGATTTTTTTTGCAACATCAAAGGCAATTATTTCCACTTGGGTTTCTTTTAACCTTGTAATTTTGTAATATCAACATTATTGTTAGTATATATACACACACCATGTTATGGTATGCTGTGCTATGCTACATTATGTTTTATTGTGTTATCTTGTGCTGTGGTATTATAGCAAACTTAACCCCATTCATATCAAAGAATATCCTCTTTACACTTTTAGACAACATGCATTGGCATGGGGAGGCACTAAGAAAACCTGCATACCAGAATGCACTTTTTAGGAGCTCCAAAAATAAATTAATTCATTACAAAACCTGTTTTTTATGTATATGATCTTAAACAAGATGGGCCCAATTCACAAAGGTAAACTGAGATGAAAGTCTAACTTTATGACTTTCGGTATTCAAAAGGGCATTTCCGAGTAGTAAAATTGCACTTTTGTCTCGGTTAAACTTAAGTTTTGGTCTTAAGTTTAACTGAGACAAAAGTCTAACTTTACTACTCGTAAATGCCCTTTGTGAATACCGAAAGTCGTAAAGTTAGACTTTTGTCTCAGTTTACCTTTTGAATCGGGCCCAATGCATGGGTGCAAAACAAACTTGAGGTGACTAACGTTTACTAGTTTATTATAAATATATAATACATTTGTTGACCAACTTCAGAAGTAGATGACTTACAATTACATAACTAAGTACATATATATACACTTAATACCCTTAACTCAGATGTAAACCAATGCCTATATACTTAGCGCCCCGAACTCAGATTTGATTTTGGGGTGTGAAGATGGGAGAAGGGACAGCTCCCTCATTTGGTCCCACACCTTTCTAGTGCCTTCTACATCCTAACTTACTTGTCCACCGCTTTAGATATATCTAAAATACCACATCTACTTCTTCAGCTGCTACTTAGAGAAAACATATTTCCTAAAAGTCAAAAGTCCACCAAAGATACAGTTCAGGGAGAAGGTTAACAAGAGAAACAACTAAGCGGTAAACTCTGTAGATGTTCTGTATGTCGAGCTGAGCACAATAGATAACAAAATATAAGTGCTATAACATGTTTGAATAGGTCCAGGGAGGGTATGGACTCATCTGTGTCTATACTGCTACAGCAGGTATCTGTTTGAAATCTTTCTTGGATTTGTGTACCTGACTGAGATAGCCAGTATTGCCGAGTATTTGAGATGTGCAGTATTCAAAGGAGGCCGTGGGGCAGAGATAGGCTGAAGGGATGTTTCAAGCCATTTTTCATTTTTAATGTTTTATATTAGAGCAACCAAGGCCCAGGAAGGTGTCTGTGTTCCTTACAATATTTACAAAGATGATGATACAATTTATAAAAATATGTAGGCAGTAACATAGTCGATTGGATATAATAAGCAGGAAAAAGCCTTTGCAGGTTAATTGATAAATATTTCCAAAGATTATTTCTTATAGGAACAATTCTCATGGAATTACAAAAAAAGGGTGTATTTAAAAAAAAAACATTTAAATTGAGGTTCTCACAGTCAAGACACATCATCATGTTTTCAGGAAAAGTCAGAGGAGTATGAGTCTTGAGATGGGAGTTTAAGCAATTTCTTGAGAAGGTACATTTTTATGTGACGATGACATTGGTTGAAAGATTAAAGTATTCTGTTGGCTAGAGATGACGCATTCCATAGTTTAGAGGCATGATATGAGAAAGATCAAGACACAAGGATCTTTTTTGAATCTTTGAATCCATGGGTACTAATTTCTTTTGTTTTGCAGGATCCACCAGAGATGGCCAGTGTCTTCAAAAGATATTGAGGTTTAGAGCCTCATACTTTAAACATGACTTTTTATAGATGCATCCCACCTCAATCAGGATTCATTTAAGGATGGTAAAAACCAGTGTGTTAAGGTTATTCTTACATTCAGACAAACCTTGCAGATTCATTTTTTGGTAGGCTGGTGAAGTGAAAACTAACATAGTTGAATCAGGAGAATACAAGAGAAAGCAATTTTGGGGCAGATTTACAAGCCCCTTGCGCTGCCAGTACGTCACTTTTTGTGATGCACTGGCAGCTCAATACACAGCCCCGTATTTACAAGGACAGGAAAAGCCACCCTGCGTGGCTTTTCCTGTCCTTGTAAATATGGCCCCTTAACACGCAGCACTTTGCGTGAAAGGGGCGTTCCATGGGTGTTGCTGTGGGTGTTCCCACGCAACACCCATGGAACCCGACACATTTCCAGATTTACGAGGAATCGTAAATCTGGAAATGCGTGTGAATGCTACGCCTCCCCTGGGGAGGCGTAGTGAGGCGCAACGAGGAGAAATGTATACATTTCTCCTCGTTTTTGTTTCCTGTTTCTATGCGTGCTGCATTCTGCAGCACACATTGAAAGAGGAAATCACCTCTAATGATTGTTTTTGTTCAGGAAGGGTTCCCTTCCTGCACATAAACAATCATTGCAAGAATGCTGTTTTTCAACTTCTATGTGTGCTAATGCAGCACACATAGAAGTTGAAAAACGGCATTTCAGATTGTTTTTGTTCAGGAAGGGAACCCTTCCTGAACAAAAACAATCTCCACACGACGCAGGCATCCTTGCCCCGTGGAGCAAGGGTGCCTGCGTCGGCGCATGACAGCAGTTTTTGCGCCAGCGCGGGGGGAAGCACAGAGATGCGACATATTGTTGTAAATATGTTGCATCGCTGTGCTTTCCAAACTAACGCAGCACAGCGCAGCAAAATGACTTGCTGCACCGTGCTGTGTTAGTTTATTGTAAATCTGCCCCGCAGTTTTAGGTTGATCCGATTGTTTGCTAATTTGAAGAAAATATAGATAGAAAAATGAAACTTTTGCCACATAATTGGTATGGGCTTTAAGATTAAGTTTCTTTACAAACATGAATCCTGGACAGTTGGAGGATTTGCACAATCCGAGACTGAAAACTGACTTTCTGAATCATATTTTCCCAGTTTTCACTCATATGGTAGGGAGGGTTAGGTGAGAGAAATAAAAAGTAGTTTTAATTCCACTCATTTTCAAATATTTACTTTTTAGCTCTTCTTTCATGCTAGTTAAATAGGAGGACAATATTGAATGATGGAAGTTGGAAGTTACCTTTGTTTGAGGTTATAGAGGATGATCTCATTGTCCGCTATATTTAAGGGCCAATGATAAGTCATAAAAAAAGAAGCTGTTGCATTCATTGAAAAGTCTTAGGGGTGGTATACATAGATGTTTAAGCAAATGCTCCAGCAGAAATCAATCTGACGAACGTCACCAATAAGATGGTTACTTCCCAGTAATTCTAGAGATGAGAGGCAACACAGTTTTCCATTATTTTCATTACAAATGATAATCATGTGATAGGACATGAAATTCTCAACGAGGTTTTGATCATATGAATTTTTGAGTAAAGGTTTCACAAGCTCAATTTGTGAGGAGCCAGGAATGGTACCATGTTCTACGAATGATTTTACAATATACAATTTGATATCAGAGAATCATCATTTCTGATATAAGCTGTTCTTTCATCCCATTGGCTGTAGTTATTCCATAAATAACTAAAGGGGGTGTAAGTGTAATTTTTGGAAACAATATTTAGGACACAATGTCTATGTCAAGCCTATGATATTCTGGTGCCACAGTTTTAGATTCTTATATATTTCTGTTGTAGTCAGGGGATTTTCCTCCATTTTCTTTCAATGTATTGAAGGGCTCTTCTTTTGCAATCAAGATTAGCAGAGTACCATATCGAACCTTCATGTCTCCTTTCTTTCAGCTTCAGAAGGGCTACCACGTTGAGAGATGTTGATATTATGCCATTATATTGAGAGAGAAGTGGGAAGCTGTGATCAAAAGACACATTTCCTATTTTAGTTTTGGAGGAAACGGGGCCAAGCTGCATTTCAATCATCTCTTGTAGATCACCAAACTTTCGATGTTCCAGAACTCTGACCAAAGTCGACTTTCTCAAAGGTTGGGTAACAGATTTGGGATGCATATTTAATTGTATGACATGATGATCAAACTGTGAACTGGATGGATGTCACCAGTAGTCAACAGATTCTGGTTTTGCAGTGAGTTTCAAGAAGACGACAAGTGTTTAGGAAGGAGCTTACATTAGAGGTGGCCTAGTCCTTCTAAATATCTCGGAGAAAATTAAGATCACCCGAACCATGATGTGTTTATTCAGAATTTGTCTTCTCATATATTTCATGCATTTGTCAATAAATATTGTTTTGTCATCCATTGAACGGTAGGTAATGAGGAGCCTTAAACTCGTTTGAGGGTGGATATCCACTTCTAGGCATATAAGAGAATCTGCCTCGAGGAGTGGCTCACAAAAACTGCGCTTGTAGGTAAGCTATCAATCTTCTTCTCTGTGGAACTGGCGCATAGGGTCCCCTCCCAGGGCCCCTCCTAGACCAGTGGTTGCCACCTTTTCATTTACAGGGACAGAGACCATATACCACAGGTAGCACGGGCGAAGGGCCCCTGAATTGTTGACAACTCCCATGTGAATATTTACCTAACTACACCGCTGACATGCAAAGGCATCGAGCTTCGATTCTGGAAGTGAAGCGGCAACTTCAAGCTCTGGACATAAAATACACCTTGTAGTTCCCTGCCATTTTAAAGATCATGCATGATGGCCACACCACTTTCTGTGCGATTCCCAGTGAAACTTTTGGACTGCTTTGAGGGCCGTGGTGTTAACTGCACTACCTATGGAGGGGGGAGGGGACCAGTGCGTGGCAGGTGCAGAGGTTTTGATGACCCAGGGTCAGGGCTAGCAATGTGGGCCCAAATGAAGGAGCATGCGGCCAGGGAGAGACCTCATGCGGTGACCGTGGCAGGCTGACACAGCGCACCTACCGCCCCTTCGTGGATCGAGTGGGAATGACAGGATCATGCTACATCGGACACCGACTTGACACTGGCAGATGTTTTGTTGAGTAGAGGTCCGCTTGTCAACCCATTGTCGGGGGAAGAATTGATTTAAGCTGTATGTGGCAAAGGGTCACCGGGTTGCCAAACCTACAGTATGATATCGGCTCCCCCCAAACAGGGGGGCGTGATTGCTTGGGTCATTGTAAGTATTCCTGTTTTCTTACTGGACTGACCGTGGGGACCCCAAGCAGGCAATGGACTGGTTATGTGGGGCCTTCTTCCCTGAAGCACATACTACTGCTATGCCACAATAAGCCCTCCATTGTATCCCTGGTGTTTTTCCTGCTTGTGATGTGAACTTGTTTTTCTGCATTTTAGTGCTGCTGGCCAAGTGTCTGTTGGTGCATTGGCCTGGGAGGGGATGTGGGGATTGTTTTCCTTGTTTTTGCTTCTCAGTGTTGTTCACAAGTGTGAGGGTGGGCAGTTTGGGGTATGGGGTGCTGGACTGGGAGCGCAGTCATTTACCGTTAGCCATGTTGGTCAATGATCATTCTGTTGGGGTGCAGTACCATCATGTGACTTGAAATGTCAGGGGCATGGCCAGTCTTGTCAAGAGGTTTCCCATCTATCAGTACCTGTGGAGGCGAGGGGTGCATATAGCTCTCCTTCAAGAGACCCATCTCTCTTCCCCCACCATGGAGGGGGTGCACCAATGCTGTTGGTATAGTGGTAGGAACTGCGTACTCCAGATACGCCAGAGGGGCTTTGATATGGGTTGTCCCAGGGTTGCCCCTCTCAATGTTACATACTGGGACCAACTCGGAGGGGAGGTATGTTGTGTTGGAGGGACTACTGGACATATTCCACAACTCCCTAGTATCATTATATGCCACTAAAACCAAGCGCTCTTTTTTAACTTGTTAACCTCTGCCTTATTGACTGACACACTAGCTCTGTGCTTTTGGGGCAGCAACTGCAACTGTGTCCCTGATGTGCTGTTCCCACTTACCGATCCTTGGTGCACAGTCCATGTCTCTTGTGAGGGAGGTCTGGCACTGCTTGCACCTGATTAGTTGGGATTACTCCTACTACTCAAGTTTACATGACCACCACACCAGAATCGACCTTGTCTACTGTAGCCCACAATGCAAACTCAAGGGTTTCAAGGGCTAAGCACCTGGGGCAAACCTCCTCAGACTACAACCCATTTCGCCTCTCGTTTTGGGATCGGGCAGCCAAGAATACTGACGTAGCGCCTACCTGTGAAGGCCCTATGGGATGTGGCGTTTCGGGTGACTTTCTCCGAACATTTGGACCTTTACTTCACTGAGAACTAGGGTACAGTCTCGGGTTACAAGATTGAATGGGACACATTTAAAGTGGTTCTCAGGGATTTGGCTATCAAAAAGATCTATGGCTCCAAATTGGTATTTGAGGCGGGAACAGCGCCTTTTTTTAGGGAGAGGGCACATGAACCATTATTGCCTATGGACCGTTCTGCTGCTCTCTCACTAGCACGGGCAAGACTGACGCACAATACTGCCTTACATGATTTGGATGTCCTGGACTTCAGGGAGTACATGACCAGGAAATATGCAGAAGGTTATAAAGCAGGCAGATTCTTGGCCTGACTTGTCCACTTCGGCTCCCCCAGCATCTTTTTCATGGCTATCCGGGACATGATGGGCACTGTAGTCAACCCCACTGAGATTTTGATACGCAACTTCATATATAAGTGCCTTGACCTTAATCATCATATTATCAAGTTATGTAAATATGGAATTAAGATTAGTATATCTATACTTCCCTATATGGGCTGTGCTTTTGCTATGTTTGTCCTCGATATTTTGACCAGGATATTAAGGCATAACTATATTACCTGCTTTATATTCCAGACTACAACCATGCAGGAGGACTGAATGCCTAAAGAATCCCTCAATATCAGAGTATTTGCAGGTTTATTTGCACATCATTTTGTGACTTTGGTACAGTAATTGTATGCACCATAATAATAATAACTTGCCCTTTGTTTAGCAGTTAGTATCTCTGTTTTGCTGGTTCTAAGAGTTGCGGAAGGCAGGCTGTACAACTACTAAAAATAAGAGCAATCAATTAAGCAATAGATAGAGGAAACCTGTGCTCATTGAGGCATCATCTTAGTGTCACGGGGTCTCTCACCTCTCCCAGAACTGTGACTCCGAGGATATAGAGGACGACCCGCTCCCCGCTCATGCCGTGCCTTCTTTTCTTTTGCAGCCGTTTCACCCCTTTATGGCTTCCACCGTCCAGCAGAAAGGATGTAGCGGTGTCTTTAACTCTGGGAACTTCCTGGAAGAACCTCCCGCCCAAAAAGATGATGCTGTTCCGGTGTTTCCTCCACTCAGGATTAAGGATGAGGAAACAGGAAGTTTAACTTCCCAAACCGGCAGAAGATTCGGTGCGTTTGCTAAGGAGGTACCAACAGTCGGAGAGAAGCCGCCCGATCCAGAAGAGAACGACGATTCCTTGCCAGCATCCTGGAGCCGATCTTCAAGGAGCACGTACGTCCCCACCGACGCCGAGACTAACAGAGCCGGCTGAACTCCAGAAGAAGCGAGAGCGCCATCCAAAGGAACCAGGAGCTCCGGAAAGGTTGAGCAAAGACCCCACGCAGGAACCAGCCACGTTCCAGTCGGAGCGTGGCTCCTACAGATACAGGATCGCCTCAGGGGCCTTGGAGGGAGGTGGGGGTCAGGCGCCAGTAAAAGCAACTCCACATAGAGGGAAGGGAAGGGTGACTAGTGTAGTTCTGGAACACCCCCCCTTTTTCACTGGTGAAGGCTTTAGTAAGGTGCACACATCCCCTCACTCCCCATCCCGATACCTCTCAAGCCCAAAAAGGGGTCACTCATTCCACTCTTTCTTTGTCTGGGGCATCCCTGAAGAATTGAAAGAAAGAAGCTGGAGAATCAGCAGTGCCGGTCAAGAAGAGAAGAACAAGAGGACCTGCAGCTTATCTTTAAAACCCTTCTTAAACCTCTACTATGAAATAAAATAGTAGATAAAAGAAAGCACCTACCATATCTCATTATTTCGCTAATTCCCTACACGTGGTGGAGAATGCGGGCAATCCTCCATTAGAAGATAATAATGGAAACTCTGATACAACAACTGATAAAGGGACAAGAGAAATTAGAATGGGCCCTGGAGAAACAGATTACTTCGGCCCAAGCCGACAGAGACATGTTCAAAGATACCATGGCCCAGCAAGTCGAGTGTATACACAAGGTCGCAGAGGATCAAGTAAAGTTAACCACCCATCTACAGACACCACAAGCAACCACAGAAGTCCCGAACATTGCTTTACATAAATATGTTCCAGGGGAGGACCTGGATGCCTTCCTCCTGAACTTCGAAAGGGCAGCTAGAGCTTGTGGTTGGCCTGTAGCCAGGTGGCCTTTCTTTCTAGCCCCTCTCCTGACTGTAGAAGCCCAGGACGCCTTCCAGGTTGCCAATGCAGGGGGGCTACCCCATAGACCGAACTGATTCTGGATCACTTAGGTATGGACGCAGAAGCGTACAGAGTCAAGTTCAGGAAAGAGAGAGGAACACCCGGGGACAACCCTACAACTCTCTTCTTTAAACTAAAATCTGCCGCAGATAAGTGGCTAAGACCACAGGAAAATATGAAAGAAGAGATAATGGCTCTCATATATCTCGAACAATACCTGGAAACCCTTCCCCCTCCTACGCAGCGGTGGTTACGTCAACATACCCACCTAACCGTTGAACAAGCAGTAGACATGGCTACTACTTTTGCAAGAGCACAACCTCGATCATTCCCATGGGAAAACGAGAAACCACATAAAAACGTACCCACCCTAGCCACGCCTGAAAGGAAAATGAGAAAATCTACACAGGAACACATCAAGACCCTCCATCAGCATAAAACAGAAATCGTTCCCTCCCGTGATCCCCAGTGTTTCGAGTGCGGCAATTGGGGACACATTGCTCGATTTTGCTCCTAAAAGAAAGGAACCGAAGAACCCATGGATATTAGTTACCTGCCACGACCCATCCTATTCTCAGAAGAATTTGCGGGTAGTTTCTACGTAAGTCTCTGGGTGAATAGGAAGCAAGTAACAGCCCTACTGGATTCGGGTTGCCGTCAATCCGTCCTCCATTCTCATCTGGTAGACAACTCCCTACTCATCCCAGGGACCGGAGTGCCAATACGCTGTGTACACGGGGACATCAAAACATACCCCCTAGCTGAGGTCCCTATCACGCTTCCCAATGGTTGTACCTCCCTACTTAGGGTAGGCATGATGGATAGCATACCAGAGGCTGCCATCATAGGAACAGACAATCCCAATTTCATCGCACTAGTCAGAGACCGGCTTGGTAACGGATCCCCCCTTCAAACCTTATACTCCAAACCACCTGGTCGACAGACTGCAGTTTTAGGTTCGCACAAGCTAATGATCCTAGCCTCCGGTTTGCATGGGAACAGGCCAGGAAAGACAATCCCCTACAAACATCCCTGTTTCCAGATACAGAACAAACTCCTTTACCGTATAGGAAAAGAAGATGACCCACCCCAACTGGTTGTCCCCAAAAGCTTTCAGCATCAGATTCTGTTTTTTGCCCACTCCCATTTACTTGCAGGTCACAGTGGGGCAGAAAAAACTCGCCAGAACATTCTGAAACATTTCTGCTGGCCCGGTACCTTTGCTCACATCATTAGGTACTGTCAAGAGTGTGAGGTTTGCCAGAGGAAAAACCCGTATAAACCACCTGCGGTTCCATTACAACCCCTCCCTATAGTAGGGAAACCCTTCGAAAGGGTCGGCATGGATTTTATAGGTCCCCTACCTAGGTCTAAAAAGGGGAATCAGTATGCCCTAGTAATCGTAGACTATGCTACCAGGTACCCCGATGCTTTCCCATTAAAAGCCCCAACCACAAATAATATAGCGGAGAAATTGGTAGAATACTTTTCCAGAGTAGGATTTCCCAAATAAATCTTAACCGACCAAGGTATGCCCTTTGTTTCCTGCCTTATGCAACAAGTGTGCGAAACACTGAATGAATCACATATAAAGACGTCAGTATACCACCCTCAAACTGACGGTCTCTGTGAGCGATATAATGGGACCCTCAAACTAACGCTTAAAAAAATGTAAACCAGCGAAGGAAAGGAGTGGGATCTATTGTTGCCCCTTGCTCTCTTTGTCGTACAAGGACAGGTCCAGAGTAGCCTAGGGTGTACCTCATTTGAGTTGCTGTATGGCCGTCAGCCTAGGACTCTTCTAGAAATGACAAAGGAAGTATGGGAACAGGAGAGATCGGAGGAGGCCCAAGGACTCCTCGAGGACACTTTAAGTCTAAGATCCCGTCTGGGAAAATTGAGGGATCTCGCCTATTCCAACTTGGAAAAGGCCCAAAGGAAGCAGATGTTCTTTTATGACAAAGGAAAAAAATGGAGGCACCTCCAAGTCGATGACTGGGTCCTGGTGCTCCTTCCCCCTACTTTAGTCAAAGGAAAAACTGAGTGGAAAGGCCCATATAAAATCACAGGGAAAGTGGGGCGGACGTCATATCAGGTGCAACTAAGTCTAAGAAAAACCCAGAGGTACCATATTAACATGTTAAAAAAATGGATAGGCCCCCTTCCCAAGACTGTAAACCTAATTCAGCCCTCTCACCCTGTTGTCACGTCTACACTGGGACAATTGGTGGTTAATAAAGCCCAAACAGTAACGAAAGCCTCTCAAAAACAGGAGGTTTTACGTCCGTTCTCTCCCACCTTCTCCGATCTCCCAGGTAGAACGTCCCTGATAGTGCACTCAATAGTTACCACCCCAGGGTAAGTGATCAAACAGCGACCATACCGAGTACCCGCAGCCAGGTGAAAGGCCATTGCTGACGAGATTGATAACATGCTGTCAATGGGAGTCATACGCCCTTCCCAGAGTAACTGGTCCTCACCAGTGGTATTGGTCCCAAAGCCAGACGGCTCGATAACATTTTGCATCGACTGCAGGGCTGTCAACTCCATCTCCAAGTTAGACTCTTACCCACTTCCCTGAGTCGACGAGCTGATAGAGAGACAAGGGGAGGCCCAATACATATCCACCATTGACCTTACCAAAGGCTACTGGCAGGTACCTCTGAGAAGAGAGGATCAGGAGAAAACCGCCTTTATCACGCTCAAATGGCCTTTATGAATTTACGGTACTTCCCTTTGGACTACATGGAGCCCCTGCTACGTTTCAGAGGCTCATGAACAAAGTCCTACAAGACCATCAAAAGTACACCTCTGCATACCTAGACGATATTGTGATATTCAGCCCCTCCTGCGAGGAACATCTCATACATTGTCGACAGGTACTCCAAGCCCTTGAGTCCGCTGGACTCCACATCAATGCAAAAAAATCCAGAATGGCTTTTCAGAAAGTAAAATATCTAGGGTATCTCCTGGGGAAGGGCATCATAGAACCCCAAGAAGAGAACGTGAAAGCCATACTAAACACACCGTTCCCTACCACTAAGCGAGAAGTCAGGGCCTTCTTAGGGTTATTAGGCTACTATTGGAGGTTCATATCCGGGTACTCCAACATAGCTGCTCCTTTGACCGATCTTCTGAAGAAGGAGGTGAAAGGCAAGGATCTAGCCAATCCACCCCCCTCCCCCCCCAGAGGCCAAAAAAGCATTTTCTAAACTGAAGAAAGCAATAACATCCAGCCCCATACTGATATCACCAGACTTTAACAAACCTTTCATCCTACAAACCGATGCATCTGACTTGGGTCTGGGGGCAGTCCTTTCCCAACTCTCAGAGGACGGAGTGGAATTCCACATTCTGTTTATTAGCAGGAAACTCTCTCCTTGGGAGCGTAAATATCCTGTAATAGAAAAAGAGTGTTTAGCCTTCAAGTGGGCCATTGAAAAGCTACGCTATTACCTCGAAGGGTCCTATTTCACATTGTATACCGACCATGCCCCATTATTATGGATGAGTCAGAACAAAGGCAATAACCCTCATATACTCCGCTGGTTCCTTTCCCTCCAACACTTTAACTTCAAAGTTTGTCATCGAAAAGGGGTGGCAAATGGAAATGCTGATTTTTTGTCCCTTATTCCCTTTTTCCCCGATCGAGAAAAAGCTGGCGGTGGGGTGTGTCACGGGGTCTCTCACCTCTCCCAGAACTATGACTCCAAGGATATAGAGGATGACCCGTTCCGCGCTCATGCCGTGCCTTCTATTCTTTTGCAGCCTTTTCACCCCTTTACGGCTACCACTGTCCAGCAGAAAGGGGGTAGTGGTCCCTTTAACTCTGGGAACTTCCTGGAAGAACCTCCCGCCCAAGAAGATGACGCTGTTCCAGTGTTTCCTCCACTCAGGATTAAGGACAAGGAAAGAGGAAGTTTAAATTCCCAAACCGGCAGAAGATTCCGCGCGTTTGCTAAGGTGGTACCAACAGTCGGAGGGACGCCACCCGATCCAGAGGAGAACGACGATTCCTTGCCAGCATCCTGGAGCCGATCTTCAAGGAGCACATACGTCCCCAGTGACGCCGAGACTAACAGAGCCAGCTCCACTCCAGAAGAAGCGAAAGCACCATCCAAAGGAACCGGAAGCTCCGGAAAGGTTGAGCAAAGACCCCAAGCAGGAGCAGCCAAGTTCCAGGAGGAGCGTGGCTCCTACAGGTACGAGATCGCCTCAGGGGCATTGGAGGGAGGTGGGGGTCAGGCATCAATAAAAGCAACTCCACATAGAGGGGAGGGAAGGGTGACAAGTGTAGTTCTGGAACCCCCCCCTTTTTCACTGGTGAAGGCTTTAGTAAGGTGCACGCATCCCCTCACTCCCCGTCCCGATACCTCTCAAGCCCAAAAAGGTTTCACTCATTCCACTCTTTCTTTGTCTGAGGCATCCCTGAAGAAGAGAAGGAAAGAAGCTGGAGAATCAGCAGCGCCGGTCAAGAAGAGAAGAACAAGAGGACCTGTAGCTTATCTTTAAAACCCTTCTTAAACCTCTACTATGAAATAAAATAGTAGATAAAAGAAAGCACCTGCCATATCTCATTATTTCACTAATTCCCTACACTTAGCTTCATGGTGAATGGTAAGTACAGCATTATGTAAGGTTTATAAGTTATCAGCTCAAAGTTTCCTCTGGCTGTCATGTCTAGTTCTTACCTAGAACGTGTCTCATGGAATGGAAAGCTATAGCAGAGCCATGCCCAGGATCCAGGCACTGCCCTTTCCATCCCAATTACAGTTCTGGAAGACAAAACACACCCCAATGAAAGACATCAGGGAATTATGCTTAACTGGGGATAAATAAAATCAGAATGGGTGCTATAGTGCTTAAACATTGTCCATTTGAGTCTGCAAGCGAGATGCACTTCACATGTCTCATTGAAACCTTGTAAATCAATAGCAAGCTCAGTGGGATTCCTGTGAACTCTATGTCTTACTCGTCTATTTAAATGAATGACTAATGTGTTGGGTTGCTCCTGAAATAGTTCATCTTTCAAATCTGGAGAGAGCAGGGAACTTAACATAAAGGTAGAGTGTTCTGCCTTCCCTTAACCTCCTCTATGGACCTGCTGTATATACTTTGTGAGATTCAAGTCCGCCCATTGCTTTTCATTTGTTTGTTTCAGTGTCCTTTAAAAATCCTTGCTTCTGAGTGCTTAATCTTTCCTATTTGTGGGTTGTTCACTCCCAGGGGAACAGAACAGCATTACTTGTACCCTTCCACTTGTCCCAATATTAGCATCTGTTTAGGGACTACTTTTCCCTTTCTCTAAGAGCATTTAACATGAACACTCGTTGTATTCAGTGGCTCCAAGCTACCTGTTCTGTAAACAGGGCTGTAATGTCCCACAAACACCCCCCCAATCCACTGCTTCAGCCATCCCCTCAACCCCTCCCTTTCCGTGTGCAGTAAATGTGCACTTGGATAATGGTGTAAACAGGCCTGTATATATTGTTCTTTTCTAGTCACATTTGCATGTTATTTTCTAAGAGTGCCCGGCACGTGATGTCAATCCAGGTGTGCCTCTGCAGTGCTGTGGGCCGCTCCCAGGCACAACTTGTTTGGCTTTCTGAATGCGCTCAGCCGATGGCTGTAAATCATGTCCATATCTTGTTTCTTCTCCCATCCCCCAGTCACCCTCCTCCTGCTGTCGCTTGGTCCTGGCTGCTTTCCTTGTTCTTCTTCGACCATCTCAGACCACTAAAAATGGGCATAAAAAACAGCTACCAATGCCCGGATATAAAAAACTCGAGAGCTCAGGATTCTCTTAAGGAATGTGCAAGAACATGCCAAATACACATCTGTCAGACTGCCCCAGAGGGCAAGTCAAAACTGGAAGCTGCCAGTGTAAGAGGTCATTTTCTGCTTCACAGGAGTCGGTGCTCCCATCGGAGGGGGAGACCTGGGAGTCCAAGTCTCTGTCATCCTGCTCTGGAGCCGCGCAAGCCCCATTCCCCTAGTCCAGATCACCCATTCATTGCCTTGGAACCGCCAGTATAACTACATACATTGCTTGGTGTAGTCGTAATATTTACTGACCAGTGACTCAGTCAAGCCAGCAGGTCATCTCTGTCACATACCATTTCTCCCCTCCCCCAGCAAATCAACAGAGTGCTGCTTTCGAGTCACATGACTGCACTACCTCCCCACCCCTCTCTCTTTTTCACCTCCAATTTGATCTGACCATGCTGTGTCACATGACACTTCTGCTGTTCTCCACTTCTTCAGCCACAGCCCTGTCATGTGGTATGTCTCCAGTGTGGCACTTGTTCATTGTGTCCTCCTACCCTCCCCCACAGTGTGCACTGTGAGACCCTCCCTACAGCAGCGAGTTCCACCCCTAGGTGCTTCAACCACCCTGCAATGATCTTCATTCAGTCTGCAGAGCCCGCACTGTTAGCTTGTGTAATCAGCTTTTTTTTTGCCTGTTATGGCACAGAAGTGCTATCTCAACTTTCATGCAGTGTGCACATGGCCGGAAGCAAGCATTGCTGGATTCAATGTTGTGCTGATGCCCATGTGGCTTGATAGTGGAATTTTGGGGTTCTGCATGAAACACATCTTTGTCGGAGATGCTCTGCTAAAGTTTACAGACACTGACTTTACCCTAGTGTTTCTCCATCTTGTTTTTGTTCTTGGACACTGATTAACAAAGAAATGTCTGGGAACAGTGGTATACAATGAGTTTCCTTTCCTCTGAGATGGCTGGCATCTTTTTGTATTTATTCTTGAGCTTGTTTATCTCCCTTACATGGACTTACACCAAAGCCCCAATATACTCATAAGATGGATCCATTGAGGTGAGCGGAACACTAGTAACCATGCAAGAGGGGGGTTTGTGCCCTTTTCCATACTCCCATTGCGAACAAATGATTTCAACCTCGGAACCTTTGGATCACTATAGAGATGATGCAAAATGGAGCTTATGCTTGAAGTGATTCTATCCAGGGGGATTGTGTTTTGCGCTGATACAGGTGAATTGGTAGATCATTCTCTTCATGCTATACATTTCTCAATCCATAGATTTCTCAATCCCTCAACAGCTCTTTTCCATTAACAACTGAATCCTTGCCTCACTTTTCTTTTGCAATCCACTTCAACCAAATGTGCTCTTTCCTACCCGTCCACGTCTTAACCCAAAGACAGATTTTAGTAAAATCAGCCATATCTTTATTACTCCCTGTAGTTTAAACATATGCATACAGATTACAAAGTTACAGAAGTAACTCCTTGTCACATACAAAGGAATTGCCTAAGTTCTTGAAGAAGGAAAATTCTAGTCTGGTGGATGGGTGCGCTTAAATATCCCCAGAACAATTCTCCAGATGCCACAGGAACATAACAGGTTGATCTGTCGGTTAATCTGTCTGCAAATAAGCATTGGCATATTGGAGAGATAAGTACTAATGCAACAGCAGCAGCCTGTTATAGAGGATGGCTTGATAGTTCGGGTATAACCTCCATTCCAGCAGCGATGAAATACAGACCCTGCACGAGCAATTTGAGCATATACGGCCTTATTACGATGGAGGTGGGACCACCACACTCAGGCCGTCGGTGGCAGTCCCACTGCCATCTAGCTCATTAGATTCTGACTGCCGCATTAGGATGCAGGCGGTCGGATCTCGGCTGGCAGGGGAAAGACCGTTGCGTCCGACAGGATCAAGGATCCCGTAAGTGCGGCGGTTGGACTCCTATTCCCTACTCTGGGGCGGTGCCTGCTCAGGAACCGCCATAGGGATTAGGATGTCCCTTTCCGCCGGCCCTTTCATGGCGGTTAACCCGCCATGAAAAGGCAGACGAAAAGTGAATTTGGAGGCCCCTAGCAGGGCCCCCTTCCCTCTGGCCCTCCACTATGGGCCCTGGTACAGGGATGTTTGGAATGTGTATATTTTGTACTGTGCCGTGTGCTGCAGCCCGCAGCACATGCTGCAATGCAAAGTATACACAGTGCGACCACCGTGAAGGCAGTCACATCCTAATGTGGGCAGTGGGACCACTGACATCTAGTCAGGCGGTCCTGCTTTCGCCATGGTGCCAGTCGGACAAAAGTTCGACCGGCATCGTAATCAGGCCCTTAGTTGTGAGAAAACAATGTTTTCCTGAGTGACTGGCAAAGGGCAAATTCACCTTCACCTATAAAGGGTCTAGAAAGAAGACAGAGATGAAGCTCGACAGAGTTCTACCCTGTACACCAGTGGTTCTAAACCTATGGTCAGGGGTCTGCTCTGTGATACCTAGTTAGGGAAAAATAATTTTTTAGAAAACAAAACCAATACATATTTATTTTACCCTTGTATGCACACATGGCTAAAACCACCCTGATTTAATAACGGTCTCTTTCAAATAATGCTTTTTTTAATGGAAAGTGGTACAATTTATCTATATATTTAAGAATATTGCATCATAATTCATCACTGAACCACATGTTTACAAAAAAAGTCTCAAAGTACCATCTCATTCACTTCCTTCCCACAACCACACACTCCCCACTTAGTTTTTTGCTAATTTGCTGCACTTGCTCATTCATTAACAACATGATTTTTTAAGAACCCCTCTAATATTAGCCAGCAACACCAAACAGATAATTGTTCCAACTATACTTTCCGGCTCCCGAGGTGATAGCACTGTCAAGTAAAGCAAGTAACAGTATTGGAGGATTTAGAGACACAGTACTTGAACTGTAAAGTTCTCAATTTTGCATAGTCTTATCTGCAACACTTAGGGCCCTATTACAAGTCTGGAGGTCCAAGGACCCCCAGACTCATGGTGACGCGGAGGTGGCAGATCCAGCCACCGCCACACCGGCGGTCCGACCGCCCGATTATGATTCGGGCAGTTAAACCGCCCTGGGACCACTGGCTATGCCAGGGAACCACTGTTCCCTGGCGTAGGAGCTGTGGTCAAAGGGCGCAATATGCTTGGCAGACCGCCACGTTCCCGCCATGCATAGTACAAGTTTCCTCTCAGCCAGGCTTTTCATGGCGGTTCCACCGTCATGAAAACCCTGGTGGGGAGGAAACAAAGGGGGCTCTACAGGGCCCTCTTGTGCCTCAAATATATGTGGATGCACACAGGGGGGCATAGCATGTGCCCCCCTGTGTGCATGCACATAAGTTCCTGCACAGCATGGACTTTCGAGTCCATGCCATGCATGAACCTTGTAGTGCGGTGCCTTTTTTAATGGCACTGCCACCTTTAAAAGAGGCACAGTCATGGGACCGCCACGCAGCCCACCTGCCAGACTACGAAAAAGTCGTAATCTGGCAAGCGGGCTGCGTGAGCTTTGGCGGAGCGGTTGCATGGTGGTTTGCACCACTGCGCCACCGCTCTGCCAACATTTTGTAATCAAGGCCTTAGTGTGAATTAGTAAAACAAATAATTTGGAGAAATGCATCAAAAGGACCCAATTTCAGCAACTCCCAGAGGAATCGCACGTTCATCGAATCAATGAAACATGAATTTATTACTTATTTAAGCAATATATGGACAAGAAATTGCAAGGAACACAAAACTATGTTACTACAGTCTGAAGGGTCAAAGGGCAAATCAGTCACTTATAACGCTGTCATGAACCCAAAGGGGCAGATTTACTAGCCCCTTGCGTCACTTTTGCGCAGCCGTTGCGTCACTTTTGTTGCGCAGCGGCAGCGTAAAAATGCGGCCAATTTACAACATGACGCATCTAGGGAGATGCATCACGTTGTAAAGCCCTGCGTCACATTATACCTGCGTCAGGTATAATGTATGCAGGGTGGGTGTTCCCACATAGGAAAGCCTCGTAAAAGTGATGCAGTGAAATCTACAAGATTTCACTACGCCAATTCTAGGACACCACTGCGGCAAAATCTTACGCCTGCTTGAAGCAGGCATAAGGAGTGACGCAGTGTAGTGGGAATAGGCCTCAAAATGCATTGCTGGAGTTGCGTCGTGCTTGCGACACGACTCCAGCAATGCGTGACTTTTGCCCCAACAGATGCATCAGAATTTCTGACGCATCTGTTAATCCTTGCGCCATGGTGCACCGTATTGTAAATACGGCGCATCCATGGTGGCGCAAGGGTTTCTCAGGGTGGCGCAGGGAAAGTGTTGCATCTCTAGAGATGCGTCACTTTCTTGTAAATCTGCCCCAAAATCTTTAAAACAAAAATAATTTGAACAAACTATAAAACTGGCTTGTGGAGGACAAAGTATTGTGACCCTATTAATGTGGTGCCCCCTGTCATAGGAGTATTTCACCAAAAACTGGATCACTATCCATCCTACGCCATGTAATTCCAAAATATGTGGATAAAAACCATGGGTGTCACTTCACTAGCTTCATGGATTAGCCCTCAGCAAACAATCTTTTCTTTTCTTAAATTCTGTTTATTGAAAAGTGTGCAGTAGAACTCAGAAGCACGTATTCAAAATTTAAATAATATTAACAGGTTAATAAAGAGTATGTAAATATAGAAGTAAAATTGAAAATTGAAAATATTAAAGCATTAAGTAAATGTGCAGGAATGTGCAATTGGAGGCTAAAAATTAAATTTGCATCCTCAGATTGATTGGTGGGAGCAGTACAAATGCATCAAAAAGATATACTACGCACAAATGGTGGCCTTAGTTGAATTTAGAAAAGACCCAACCTTGTTTACGAGTTAGATAACATATTTCATCATTGTGTATTTGTTTGATGAATGCTTGTTTCTGTATTTTTGTGTATTGTTTTGAGGTTCAAATTATCCAAATTGCATAAGCCAGGGTCCCCTGCTTCCAGTAATAAATCAGTGGGAGTTCACGGATTCCAATAATGATTCTGTGGTGGTCGCCCGATTTCAGAAATGATTAAGTGGGGGTCCATAAAAGTCAAAAGGTTAAGAAACACTGTTATACACCATCCTCCATTTATTTTATGGCATCTGTATCTATTGCCATCAGGAGTGCCATGTTATTGCCCATTACATTGCATAAGGGGACCTGATTCTCCTTCGTTTTCTCCTATCATTCTCACTGATTCTTT
The DNA here is from genome assembly GCA_963921515.1 of Calotriton arnoldi. Lineage (NCBI taxonomy): Eukaryota > Metazoa > Chordata > Amphibia > Caudata > Salamandridae > Calotriton > Calotriton arnoldi. The sequence goes on from CAWUFW010005456.1 coordinate 91,913, forward strand.
TGTACATTAGAGGTTTGCCAGTAGAGAGAGAGACCCTGTTGGGTGGTAGTCAGAGTGATGTGCTGGGAAGTGTCTGCAAATTACATATTGGTGCTTAACAAAGGACATTTATTAATGAATAAAGTATATGTCTAACTGGTCTTCTGGAATGTTGTCACCACTACAGTTTTTCTTACGCTATGTGGTTTATATTGTCAGATCTAATGTGAATAAACATTAATGCAGATCATATCTCAACACAATATAAATGTTCACCTCCCAGCTTCATTTATATGGTCCTTGAACTCAAAGCCCTACCCCATGCTTTTATAGTAATAAGAAATTCAAGCACAACTCTCAGCAGAAATGACCAAGCAAGATCTCTATTACTATTTTCTTCAAGGCTTAGGGAGATAGTACATTTTATGAGAACAGGCCCACACAATGAGTAATTAATCAATGTAAACACACCGCACAGTAAAGCTTAAGCCTTGTACTGTAGATGAATCATATACCTGATGAAGCACAGAAATGAATGAAAGGATGGGTAGCCTCACAGTACACCAAGAAGGAGTGCTTGGTTATAGAAGTGTAGGATTTGCAGGGAGGTCTGTGTTGGATATGTTTTGGTGTTGTGTGCGAATGACCAGATGGGTGTCATTATCTTGTGTAGAATGTTGTGGTTAGTCCTGTAATGGCAGCAATAGACATTAGTGCATATACTACCAAGCATGTGGTGAACACCTCAATTATGTCAAAACATACCTGGATTTTTGTAGATGCTGAGGACATCTTTGAAGTAATGAGGTAAATATCTTTCCAATAGAAGAAGCACATCTTCCAGCTCCTCGAGGATCCCCACAAGCAAAAAGTTTTCATTCACATTCTGTTTTGCTCTTTCGAAGGCCCATTCACCCGGCTCTCTTTAAATACAAAAACAGCCAATTCAGGGATATTATATGTTTAAAGTAGTTAAATCAAGACACTAGTCGCATATTTTAGTTCCTTGATTCAGCTAGGAAGTACTGTATATGCTAATACTGCATACAATTACACAATTAAGTGAACATAACAATCATTACATTGTCATTTACTCATTATCAGCTTACCATTTTTAGAATGTATGAAATCATTTTATATCATATTTTATTTGTGGTATGCTTTGTAGGGCAGATCAAATTTTCTAGAACAGTTCAAATGAGTTTACTTTCCCTAAAGAAAACCACAGAGTAACACTCTCTTTCCTACATTGAATATGCTATCAATGTTTTTAATACATAAGAAATCTCAAGAGCGATTGTTGGTGCTGATCAAGCACATCAAGCCATCATGAATTGTGGGCTCTTTATGTATAAATTAGAAGCAAAAAGCAACGGCTGGTCTTACAGCAATTGCTGACTCTGGATGCAGGAGGTCGGTATGTAGGGATAAGATTAAAGGCCTGATTGAGAGGTACACAATTGCAAACGTAAATGAGGACCCAGTCCACCAAACTCTTGGTTTGCCTGTCTTATTTAGAGACAGGTGGAACATAAGCTTTCCATTGATGGAGCCCCCGTTGACAGAAAGCTTTGTCTGACAGCCTGACAGAGAAGGGTCCTTGAGAGGAAGGGTATCACACTGCCCACTATACTTAGGATGGATGGTGTAATGTCCTTTTTTTCTGTCCCTTATCGCCAAGTGAAACCAGGCAGCGAGGGGCAGAAAAAAACAAATAATGACTCCCTAAACCCTGGAAACATACATACATACATACATATCAGAAATTGAAGTACCATAAAAGCAGCTATTAACCCGATAAATTCAAATCTGAGTGCGCTGAATTGGTTCTACAGAGTAAGGCAGTGACACGCTACATATTGTAATGTCTGATAAATCAAAGATGAAGCCATCAATGGTGTCAATGTTATTTTGTATTCCTATCCAACAAACTAAACAATGGCAGTTCTTTATTCGATCAAAATAGATAATTGATCATCCAGTGCCCCAGAATATGTTTTGGCTAAAAGAAAAATGAACATTTTATTGCTAGTAGTTGGTACTATATACACTTGATAAAAAGAGGAGCAGAATTTTGTACACAGGTTGTGAAGCATTCCAGTGAAATATAAATGAACCAAAGAAATATCAGAAGTAGGATTTTTTGAGGACACGTGTGATGTTGGCCTTTTCCCTTATATCCCTACTGACCATTCAGTTAGTCCTTTATGGGTGTAAGAGAATGGAAATGGAGTGACATCCCTGGAACCCATGTTCACCAAGATGTGGCCAGGATACAGGGGTGATGTGCACCGAATCATCTGTGATTCTCTTATAACAGGTATCTGATATTTAAAGGGAACTCGAAGTGAATACTGCTTTCTTCCCCAAAAATATGTACTAGAGTTGGAGGTGCATGATCCATGCTATGAATGTATTACACGTCAGACAGTTTAAAGGGGCGAAAATGGCAGCTTTCAGGCAGTTTTTGTAGCCAATGTATGCAATATTAACCTTGTGGTTGAAGGTGATGGAGCAAGGTTTCATAAATGAAACTTGCTTGTATTCAATTCTCCTCACAGTATTAATTTATTAAACTTGTATTGTTAATACTAACCTTTTGCATTCACGACATGAAAGAAAAGGAAGCTTGCCTATGTGTTTTACTAATGAATAACGCTTGTTTGTAATTCAAAATGGCCGCTATGCGCGGGAAAACTCAATGCGCATGTCGCAACCATATCACATGGTGTGACGTCTTTCTTTGCTTGGTGGGAAACTTCTGCTTCTGCGCAGTGTGCATTAAAATGGCTGTTTGATGTTTTCACATGCTTCAGCTTGCTCTCATGTCATTACTAAATTGTCGTTTCCTAACGCTACTAACGCGGGTTAGAATATATAATTAAATGGGAATAGAATAGAAAAAGTGGGCATACAGTGAAACATTTTATTTGTGATTTTAATATTTTCTTCTTGCACTTTTATTAGTTCGTAAACTTGGGCCTGGGGTTGGTGACATGAAACTCGAGAGGCAAATGGTTCTGCGCATGTGTCCTGTGTGCCTACCAATGAAGTCAATCTGGACGTCGCCAAGGCCGCGACCCGATGGCCGAAGATGCTGTACTCCTGCTTTTCCTGTTGTGCATTGATACATTGTCTATGAAAATTGTTTTACATTTGTCATGAGACGGGTGGGAAATAAAGCGAATGTATTAATTTGAAGGGGTGGGAATGTAAAGACAATAGGCTTTACAATTTAGGCCAAATCGATATGGTGCGAGAATCCACCCCTGTCCCTGTCCAATCAGAAGTAGTGGCCCCATATTTTAGTAACATTAAGGGGAGGTACATGGGCGTAGAAGGGTATAATAGAATATAGCATTAGTTAATTAGTCAGAGCATGCGTTCACGAAGAACAGGCGTCCATGCTGCCAGAGCGCTCTTAGCTCCAGACTGCCAAGCTGATCGATTGCAGACCGAATTGCTGTCCAGAGAGAGGTCCTGAGGAGGGGCGGCAGAGTCCATTAGAAGGAAGGCACGAGAGAATCGAGGAGAAGTCGAGTATCAGAGAGGGGAACGACGCAGGCGTCGTTGTAGAGAGGTCACCGGTCCTGTCCTGATCCTGGAGGAAGTCTTTGCTCTTCATCCTTCCTGGGTCCTATTCTTTCAACTCCTTGGCTAAGGGGTTTGGTTCTCGCACTTAGGTAAATATAATGCAACCTTTAGTTGCACTGCTATCTCTATCCTCTCCTCTTCTTTAAACACCGTCATTGATTAGCAATAATCATTTCTATGCTTAATCTTGGGTATTGCGATTAAGTACCATGTGGCTCTGTATTTTACTCTGCTAAATCTTTAGATAAACATTTTAAAACTTCCTGACTCAGTGGTTATTTCAGGATTATGTACTATAATGAATGTCACTCATTTTAAATTTCCCAATTAGCAAAGGATTCATTGGTAAGTCATTACTCTTCAATCAGAAGGTAATTGGTAGCAGGGATTTTGATAAAGAGTAACAACTGATAAAATCCAGCGTAAGTATTAGCGTAGTATGAATGTATGGGCCCAAGTGAGTATCTGGTGTATGAATGTTGTTTGCTGATATCGCGCTGGATCAGTTTTCTGGTAAGCAGAGGATGGTTACTCTTTGTTAATTGGGTAATGAGAATTTTTATCTGTATTTTTATGAACTAACATCCGTGTATTCAAAGTTTTGTTTTATGTTGTCCAGAATACCCCGGGGTAAAAAGAATAGCGGATGGTAAGTGGAAGCCATACTGCAGTGAGGTTATCTGCCAGGCAGAAATAGTACTGAAAAGTTAAGCAGGACTTTCAGTACTAGTTAGGGACTCTATGCGTGTGAGTAATAGCAAAAGAGTACGCTGGTGAAAATTTGATGTTATATCACCTAGAAAGGGTAACATTGGAGAAGTAACAGGTATTTCTGGAGCTTGTATGAAGAGTAAACGGAAGGGTTTTACTCGTAATGTATGTTAGTAGACGGAAAGGTTTTACTAAAGTGTGGAGGAAACTATCTTTTCTAATTTAGAGAAACTGGCACGATAGCGAATGTTTTATGTTGTTACTGAAATTTAATTAAGATTTATAGAGAAAATAAGTTTGCGTAAATTTTTGCAAAGGGAGGGTCAGTTGCCGGAGAGGGAGCTGACGTCACAAAACTCCGCGCTGAGATTGGTTGAATCAGCAGGTGTGGAAAGACTCTTGTAAAGGAGGGGTCAGTAGTCAGGAGTAGTACTGACATCACAGGTGCCGCGCTGGGATTGGTTGAACCAGCTAGGACAGGAAAGAGCAGATTGCAAAGGAAGGGTTGACAGATAAACGTCACCAAAAGGCCGCGTAAGGATTGGCTTAGAAATAAAAGATAGCAGACATTTGATTGGTCAAAATTATAGAAGAGAAATTCTTAGTGGATAAGGATTGCATGTTAAAACGCGATCCGACTTTAACAGGAATTCGTCAGGATAGGAGATATTTAGGCTTTGCAGAATATAATTTTATACATCGGTACTTACCTAAGATGTACGGAGAAAGGAGAAAAATTTCATTTTTGCAAAAGATCAAGAATTATTTTAAAAAGGACAAACCAATCAAAACTAGAGAAGGAATTATTATTCCACCAGCTGAAAACGCCCGCTTCATTCATGATGATGGAGAGAGGTTATCATACTTGTGTATGGATGGAGAATTGGATAGAATATACCAAAAATGATGGAATATTAGCATTTCCCGAGAATGGTACCTTCAATGGAAGAATTCTTCAAAACTTGAGATTGAGGATGAATGACTTAGAACCAAGACCTAGATTAACCTAGTACGAAGCTCTAGAAGAATGGGAAACCGAGGCATTTGAGCGGGATAGATCTAGAAGTAATAGGAGTTATCCAGGATTTTTTCCCAGATACCTACATGAGTCTAGGAACGGTCAGATGAAACAATGGAGAAGGGCAATGATTACAGAAGTATTATATCCATTGTTCTCAGCAGAAGAGAAATTAGGAAGTAAGTGCACAGAAAAGACAAAACATTTAATGAGAAATGAAGAGTCTGAAGACGAATTTATGGAGGAAATGTTAACCCCTTCCATGCGCGGCCGATTTTCGCCCTGTGCGAGGCGTTTCATTAAGCGGACGGGTTCATGACGAGCTCAGCTCGTCATGCGCACACGAGCACTGCGCAGCATGACGAGCTGAGCTCGTCATGAGCATGGAAGGGGCTAAGAAACCCCCCACCATATCAGGAAGGGACAAGTGGATGCACCCCAAGTGCACCACCAAAAACTCCATTAGTGCCACAGGTAATGCATGAATTCACCCCGAGTAGAATACTTCATGACAAAGAAAAGGAAGCTCTAGAAAAGACCAGAGCAGAATTAATACAGAAAATAACCCAGATAAAAGTACATTCTGATTCGTTGACCATACCTGTAACAATTGGTCCAGTAGTTCCATTATATGGTACTCAGGGAAGCTGTCCGCCACCGATACTTACACCTACTCCTGTGAATAATCCCAAACCTGAAGCTCCAGTTATAATTGAGGATCAATTTAGTGACTGTGAATCCACAATATCACTCATGGACTTGCCTATTCGAGGTTCTGTAAATAGCACTCCCAGAAAAGATGTACCTGGATGTTCAAAAGATGTAAGTTTAATAACTTCATCGGGAGCAAAAAGTGCCACCATAGTAACACCTGAAGATCTAGAAAGATGGGTGCAAGGGTCAGTTAAACAGTGCACACCTTCGAAAATAATGGACATTCATAAATTGAAAGTAGAATTAGAAGAAATAATAGCAGGAAATGTAGGACTAGAACGCCTAAATACCTATGATGAAGAAGAATTATTGTTCCTGTGCAGGAGTATCACCAGAAATGTAAGGATATTCCATGAAAAATTATCCAATTTAGCACTACAGATGGGAATAGAAATAGGGAGATCAAAGGTACTACAGAAACCCTATAGAGCAGAATTTTCAGACAAAGATTTAGAAAATATGAATGCCTCTGGAAGAAGATTACAAATAAGAGAATTAATGTTAGTTTTGCAAAAATGGGGAGACCTAGATAAATGGAAAACTAGGTGGGCCAAGAAAAAGGAAGAAGCACGAACAAGTAGAACAGCATCAGAATATGTGTTGAAGGAAACAGGGAAAGCAGATCAAATGTATCCCATGCGAGAAGTTGCGGGAGGAGGATATGTACATGTCACATGGAGCAGACAGGATATTTTGTCATTTACGAATGATTTTCCAAAATTGAGAGAAAAACCAATTGAATGGTACAAGCAGGTTGACAGGTTTGTGAAGGTGTCAAAGGTATTGTTGAAGGATTTGGATGGGTTGTTTGATATAGTGGTACCTGCCGATTTATGGACAGATTGCAAAATCACAGTGGATTGGCCAAGTGACGAATATCCTAGAGATCCGAAGACAGGTGCCCCGTCAAATGATGTGATGAAAAAGTATCAGCAAGTGATAACTTACCTGAAAGGGAAAATACCACTGAAAAAAACAGATTGGGTAAAAATAGATCGAACTACCCAAGAAGCTAATGAATCAGTTCATTCCTACTATGAGCGTCTATTGCAGGTGTTTAAACAGTATAGTGGATTTGAAGACATTGGAGACAAAAACATGAGTCAGTTTGTGTACCGGTTTGTTTACGGTTTGAAGCCAGAAATTTGCCAGATGATTAAACAGCATATGCTGTGTTGGCAGGGAAAGCCCATTGACGAGATTTTGAAGTATGCAAAATATTGTGGAGACGATATTGAGGATAGACACAAGAAATTGCAGGAAAAAGTAATGTGGGCTCAGGTGAAAATGGCTGAGAAACAGGGAATTAATTTGGAAAATCCAAGTGAAAATCCAGGAAAAGATTCTGGAACGAATGGTGATACTGGGAATGGTGGAAAATTTAGAGGACGAATGAGTAGAGAAGAAGCTAAAAAGAAATTTCCTTGTCATGGATGCGGAAAATTGGGGCATTGGAAGGATGAATGTAAAAAGATCCGGAATAATAATGGCCCAAATCAAAATTTAAATCCACAGACTCAGAATGACTCACAGCAGGGTGCAAATCCTCAGAGTCAGTTGCCACCTGCACCTATTCAGGGTAATGTAAGCAGAGCAAAGCATGGTACAGACATCGGATATCGGGGAGGAAGTGGTAAGAATGATTATATGACATCACAATTTCTTTTGCAGGACCATTTCTGTCAATACAGTCCATGACGGTGCCTAGGAGAGGGGAAGAAGGAGTGCATACTTGGCGCATCCTTACAGGTAGATCAGTCAGGTCCATATGTTGAAGGGAATGTGAAAGGTAATAATATTACTTTCCTTTTGGACACTGGTGCTACCCGGTCTACTGTGAGAACAGCAGACATTCCAGACCTTCCTCTCTCTGGTGAAAATATCCAAGTAGTGGGAGTAGCTAATCAGCGGATTAGAACACCTCTTACCGAACCAATGGAAGTCAAAATTGGAAACTTCAGAGAAATGCATCAATTTGTAGTGTGTGATTCTAGTCCAGTAAACTTATTAGGTAGGGCTTTGTTGTGCAAGATGAATTGTACCATTTTCTGCACACCGGATGGTGTGGCAGTTCAGACACCAGATGAAGACCATGTATATAAAATTATGATTGCAAAACAAGGTACAGAAGTAGATGAGATGTTTTCGTTAATAACAAAAGATGAGTTGCCAGAAGAATTAAAAGGTACAGTAAACCCCATAGTATGGGATTTCACCGGAAAGGAAGTAGGACTTATGGCTAAAATAGATCCAGTTAAAATTACTGTAAAGGAAGGTGCAATTTTCCCAAATACCAGACAGTACAAATTGAGTGCAGAAGTAAAAGCAGGAGTCATTGAAGAAATAAATCGAATGGTAGAACAAAACATACTAAAAGAAGTAATGAGTAGCCCATGTAATTCACCAATAATGGGATTAAAGAAACCTAGTGGAAAATATAGGATTGTTCAGGACCTGAGGAAAATAAATAAGATTGTAGAACCATGTTGTCCCATAGTACCAAATCCTGCAGTAATTCTATACCAGATTCCGTGGAGTGCAGGATGGTTCACAGTAATTGATTTGTGTCAAGCGTTCTTTTCAATACCATTACATCCAGACAGCCAGTATCTTTTCTCATTTAAATTTGAGAACAAGGTTTATGTGTGGAATCGTGTTCCTCAGGGGTACACAGAAAGTCCTTCTATTTTCAACCAGATACTGAAAAAGTGCCTTGAAAAACTAGTGATGCCAGGAAGCTCAGTCTTAGTCCAATATATCGACGACTTATTGGTGGCATCAAACACCAGAGAGGACTGTGTTGTTGATTCCATAGCATTATTAAATCTTTTGGCAGAAGAAGGACATAAAGTCTCACCTGAAAAATTGCAATTCTGTACAACAGCTGTTAAGTATTTGGGACACCAAATTGAGAGAGGAAAAAGAAGAGTAACAGCTGAAAGAGTAGCTTTAATAAAGAAAATGCAAATGCCTGTAACACAAAGACAAGTGAGAATGTTCCTAGGAATAGTAGGTTACTGTCGACAATGGATACCAGGATTTTCCATGTTAGCTAAGCCCTTAATTAACATGACAAAAAAGAAAGCAAAGGACCCTGTGGAGTGGGAGGATGAAAGTGTAGAAGCTTTTGTAAAATTGAGAAATGCCCTAGGCATGCCTGATTATAAAAGAGAATTTGCGTTGTTCTGTCATGAGAGAGAAAATTGTGCACTTTCTGTCTTAACTCAGAGACATGGATTAGAAAGACGTCCTATAGCATATTTTTCTGCTACATTGGACCCAGTAGCAGCCGCGTTGCCAGGATGCTTAAAAGCAGTGGCGGCTACTTGTTTGAGCATTGAACAAAGTGAGTCAATTGTGATGGGACACCCTGTAAAAGTGTATGTTCCACATGCAGTTGTCATTCTCTTGACAAGAACCCGAACTCAGCATCTTACTCCTAGTCGGCTGACTAAATATGAAAGAATAATAATGGGAGCTGAAAATGTGAACATGGTAAGGTGTACTATAATAAATCCAGCAACCTTACTACCAGACCCATATCATGAGAGAATTAAAGATGATGAAGACGATGAACATGATTGTATACAAATTACAGAATTATGCACAAAACCACGCCCAGATATAGAGGAACAGCCTCTTAAAAAGCCAGACAGGGAGCTATTTGTTGATGGTTCATGTCAAAGACATGAAGACGGTAAACTAACTGCTGCCTATGCGGTATGTGAATTAACTGGAATAGTTGAAGCATCCTATTTACCAGGAGTCAAATCTGCACAAGTAGCTGAATTGATTGCGTTGATAAAAGCATGCAAAATTGGGAGGAATCAGAGAGCAACCATATTTACAGATAGCCAATATGGTTACGGGGTTGTGCATGATTTTGGCCAACTATGGATGCAGAGGGATTTCATGACTTCTTCAGGATCCCCCATTAAAAATGGACAATTTGTAAGGGAATTGCTAGAAGCAATACAATCACCAAAAGAATTGGCTGTGGTAAAATGTGCCGCACACCAGTCAGGAGATGACTGGGTGGTAATCGGCAACAGATATGCAGATCTGGTGGCTCAACATTGTGCCAAAACCAGAATGTCAGTCAATAAGAGGGTGGAAAGAATGGGAATCAGCTGCCAACTTATGCTGTATATGCCACCTGAAACTTGGAATGAGGTGAAGAAATTGCAAGATGAGGTTGATGAAAGTGAGAAGAATTTGTGGATCAAAGTGGGTTGTTCCCAAAGAGGAGATGATGAAGTATGGATCAGTGCTGATGGCAGACCAGTCATGCCAGACTGTTTACTCTCACAAATGGCTAGAATGCATCATGGAGACACACACATAGGGAGAGATGCAATGATTAGGCTGTTCAGACAAAATTGGTACAATCCCAAATTCAGGGCTGTTGCAGAGAGTCTTTGCCAGAGATGTCTAACTTGCCAGATGCATAATCCGGGGAGGAAGACAGTAATTGGATTTGGGAAAATTGGAAAGGCAGAGGGTCCATTTATGAGACTTCAGTTTGATTTCATACAGTTACCACCATGTAAAGGGCTGACATATGTACTAGTCATAGTGTGCCTGTTTTCAAAGTGGGTGGAGGCTTACCCTACTAGGAGAAATGACAGCATTACAGTTGCGAAATTGTTGCTACGAGAACTCATTCCTAGATTTGGTTTCCCAGTAACTTTGGAATCAGATAGAGGAAAACATTTTAATAGTGAAGTGATCAAACTAATCTGTGAAGCATTCCAAATCCAACAGAAACTGCACTGTGCATATCGTCCAGATTCTTCTGGAGTGGTTGAACAATTGAATGGCACTAGAAAGTCAAGACTGGGAAAAATGTGTGCATCAACATCATTAGAGTAGCCAGATGCATTACCACTTGTTCTAATGGGACTCAGAAGTATACCTGACAGAAACACAGGATTGAGCCCCCACGAAATAATGATGGGAAGAGCAATGAGACAAACACATGTTCCCACAAACAAACTGGTGAATATATCTGATGATATGGTTTTGGACTATTGCAAAGGATTGGCTGACCCAGTGCGTTCTGTCTCTCATCAGGTTGGAGAAGTCGCAGTTTCCAGGCAGCCCGAGCAAGAACATGATCTGAATCCTGGTGACTGGGTGGTAGTGAAGAATCACACCAGAGAAACGTGTCTATCACCTAGATGGGGCAGACCGTGTCAAGTCATACTGACAACGAATACAGCAGTGAAGTGTGCCGGATTTCCTAATTGGATTCATGTAAGTCACACCAAGAGAGTACCAGATCCCGAGGAAGAGAATCCTCAGACAACGCCAATCACTGAAGAAGCTGAAGGTTGCCCAGCTGAAGGATCTCAGGTTCGAGATTCCAGGGAAGCTGAAGAAGAACAACCGAGCACAAGTCAGGATTGGATACCAGTGGTAGAAGTTCCTGAAGTATATCACAGAACAAGAAGTCAAGCGAAATTGGAAGAAATTGAAGAAGATCAGATAGGTGAAGAAGAAGCAGTTCAGGAACAAGAAGAAAAGACATTAAGAAATCCTGAACAAGGTCAGATAGGGAAAGGAAATTGGACTCAAAACAGTGAAGACCTAATAGACTTTGAACAGGGACAGACAGGTCTAGAAGAATCCGGTCAGGCTGCAGAAGTTCACAGTGCAATAAACCCTGATCAGAACAAGTTAGATCAAGAAGAGTGCACAGAAGAAGAAAACCTTGAAAAACATGAACTTGAAGAAATAAATAAAGAACAAGGTCAGTTATTGGAAACTCACAGCAGAGCTGTTACAGAGAAACCAATCAGACCTGAAAAGGAGCAAACAAGAAACACAGAAATTACAGAACACGAAACAGTACTAAGCAGTGAAATTAACGAGATCTCTGAAGACGAAAATAAAGAAACAGTGCCAACAAAGAAAACAAGAAAAGGAGATCATTGGCCGAGTGTCATTAAAAGAGTGAAGTACCACATAACAACCAGAAGTGAAGATCCAGATCAAGTGAATGAAGTAACAAGTCAAACTGAACAAGAAAATAAAACTGAGAAAAGAAGAAGTAAAAGACTGAAACTTGTGAATAACAAATTCAAGGGTCCTGACTGGACTTATATCATCCTTGAAGATTTTGAAAGCTCAGAGTCAAGTGACAGTGGTGGTGAAGGAACAAGTGCAGAACTGACGTATGAAGAAGAAAAAAGACCACCCTGACTAAGCAAAAGAATAAGCTAAAGAAAAGAAGAAAAGATAAGAAAAGCAATCTTCCTTGTCGAAAAATGCCTGACGATAGAGTTGCTAGGAGACCAAAACAGAAATGTTGTAGAAGATGCTGTGCATTATGCATATGTAGTCTAGTGATGGTGCTTATAGTATGGTTAGTCCTGATTGTAGCAGTTCCTTACCTTATGATAATAGATAAAAAGATTAATAATGAAACTAAAGGGAGGACAGCAAACATGAAGGGCAATAGAGTAGAACTAATGGCAGAAGATGAGGCAGAAATTCATCATGAAGTAGCTGACAACGACACTAGTTTAAATGTTTTCACAAAGTTATTGTTTCAATATGTAGACACCATGGAAGTTAGTAATTGTTATGTCTGTATGAAGTTACCTGAATCAGTAGCAGAAGGATTAACATATCACCATTTACCACTGACATATGGCATATCATGTAGTGTTTTGTCTAGTTTATTTTATAGAACAGGGAGACTTCAGTATTATTATTCAAACTTAGATGTGATATTTTCTGAGGTTCCGATTCGCAAGAGTATGAACCCAGGGGCATATTTACAAGCCCCGTGCGCCACTTTTGCGCCGCCGTTGCGTCACTTCTGTGACGCAGCGGCGGCGTAAAGCCAGCGCCATGCTGCGGGTTATTTACAACGTGACGCATCTAGGGAGATGCGTCACGTTGTAAAGCCCTGCGCCACATGAAACCTGCGTCAGGTTTCATGTGGGCGTTCTGGCGCAGGGGGGGGCGTTCCGGCGCAGGAACGCCTCGGAAAAGTGGCTGAGTGAAATCTACAAGATTTCACTCAGTCACTTTTCCGACCCCGCTGCGTCAAAACCTTGCGCCTGCTTGAAGCAGGCGTAAGGCTTGACACACCATGTTAGACATGGGCATGGTTGGCACAGTGCGTGAGTTGCGTCGCGCCCGCGACACAACTCCAGCACTGTGCTAACGTTACAGCAGCAGATGCGACACGAATCTGCATTTCCTTGCGCCATGATGCGCCGCATTGTAAATGCGGCGCATCCGTGGTGGCGCAAGGATTGAGATGCGTGTCGCACGTTTCCTGGCGCATCCCTGCTGATTTGCAGGGATGCGCCAGGAAACGTAAATATGCCCCCCAGTGTTTAGTAGTCAAGACGCACAGTTTATGGGAGAATTTTTCTTAACCATGATATCAATAGACATAACACATGCACATAGACACAATCTAACATGTTCTTTACTTTAAGAAGAAAAGATATTTTTGAATATAGTAGAAGATAGAAGACAAGATTTCCAAAAGAAAGCTTCTGAGCATAAGGCTCATTTACCACCTTGGGCTGAGAAAGAAGGGAGTTACACACCTGGCAAGGCTCAAGCTGCTATGGCTCTGGATTTCGTAAAGACAGGGAAAATTTGTCTTCATAGGTCAAAGACTGATTATAACAATGTTTTCATCGGTATCAGTGAATGTGAACACAATTTTTAATTCTTGGAGGTTGGGGACTCAAAGGAGGAACAGATTCAGTTTTTCCTGGAATCTATTATGTTTGCGTGGAATAAGGCTTATTTTAGGCTTCCTGCACGGTGGTATGGAAGTTGTTATTTTGGAATAGTATTTCCAAAGATATACCACGTAAAAAGAAACACTGGGAGCAATGAAAACAATAGTGAATTAATACGTAGTAAAAGAGCTAGTTTTTCAGAAATTGTAGGTGATATATTTGGTGCATTGATACCTTCAGTGGGAATAATTCTGAACTCAAGGAAAATATGTAAATTGTCTACAGTAGTTGATCGTTTATCAACAGATACTGCAGGAGGTTTTCTAATGATTAATGCGGAAATGGTTGCGATTAGATCTATGGTGATGCAAAATCGACTTGCTCTTGATATTATATTGGCAAAAGAGGGCGGAGTCTGTAAATTATTGAAGACGAAACATTGTTGCACTTATATTCCTGATAAGAGTGCAGAAATTGGAGCATATATACAGAATATAACTAAACTTGAGAAAGAACTTAAACCACTGGAAGTTGATAGTGTATGGGAAAGATTGACAAATAGTATTGCGTCAATTGGTACCTGGTTTGCTAATGTAGGAAAAGGACTTATAGGTCAAATATTAGTACCCTTAGCAGGGATAGCAATAATAATCTTGGCAATAACAATATGGTGCAAATGCTGTAAAAAGAATGGAACATATAAGGTGACAGGAAGAGGAAAGAAACGAAAAGTAGATGAAATCGAGCTTGAAGAGTGGAGAAGTGAATTATACAAGAAATTAAAAGGAGATTGTAAAAATAGAAAGAGTAAAGATGAGAAGGAAGTAATTTGCTAGAAGTTGGCATCTGATTGAGGGTAGTGTTTTGATGGCTCAGAAACGCCATCAGAGAGGGGATTGATGGAGCAAGGTTTCATAAATGAAACTTGCTTGTATTCAATCCTCCTCACAGTATTAATTTATTAAACTTGTATTGTTAATACTAACCTTTTGCATTCACGACATGAAAGAAAAAGAAGCTTGCCTATGTGTTTTACTAATGAATAACGCTTGTTTGTAATTCAAAATGGCCGCTATGCGCTGGAAAACTCAATGCGCATGTCGCAACCATATCACATGGTGTGACGTCTTTCTTTGCTTGGTGGGAAACTTCTGCTTCTGCGCAGTGTGCATTAAAATGGCTGTTTGATGTTTTCACATGCTTCAGCTTGCTCTCATGTCATTACTAAATTGTCGTTTCCTAACGCTACTAACGCGGGTTAGAATATATAATTAAATGGGAATAGAATAGAAAACGTGGGCATACAGTGAAACATTTTATTTGTGATTTTAATATTTTCTTCTTGCACTTTTATTAGGTCGTAAACTTGGGCCTGGGGTTGGTGACATGAAACTCGAGAGGCAAATGGTTCTGCGCATGTGTCCTGTGTGCCTGCCAATGAAGTCAATCTGGACGTCGTCCAAGGACGCGACCCGGTGGCCGAAGATGCTGTACTCCTGCTTTTCCTGTTGTGCATTGATACATTGTCTATGAAAATAGTTTTACATTTGTCATGAGACGGGTGGGAAATAAAGCGAATGTATTAATTTGAAGGGGTGGGAATGTAAAGACAATAGGCTTTACAATTTAGGACAAATCGATATGGTGCGAGAATCCACCCCCTGTCCCTGTCCAATCAGAAGTAGTGGCCCCATATTTTAGTAACATTAAGGGGAGGTACATGGGCGTAGAAGGGTATAATAGAATATAGCATTAGTTAATTAGTCAGAGCATGCGTTCACGAAGAACAGGCGTCCATGCTGCCAGAGCGCTCTTAGCTCCAGACTGCCAAGCTGATCGATTGCAGACCGAATTGCTGTCCAGAGAGAGGTCCTGAGGAGGGGGCGGCAGAGTCCATTAGAAGGAAGGCACAGGAGAATCGAGGAGAAGTCGAGTATCAGAGAGGGGAACGACGCAGGCGTCGTTGTAGAGAGGTCACCGATCCTGTCCTGATCCTGGAGGAAGTCTTTGCTCTTCATCCTTCCTGGGTCCTATTCTTTCAACTCCTTGGCTAAGGGGTTTGGTTCTCGCACTTAGGTAAATATAATGCAACCTTTAGTTGCGCTGCTATCTCTATCCTCTCCTCTTCTTTAAACACCGTCATTGATTAGCAATAATCATTTCTATGCTTAATCTTGGGTATTGAGATTAAGTACCGTGTGGCTCTGTATTTTACTCTGCTAAATCTTTAGATAAACATTTTAAAACTTCCTGACTCAGTGGTTATTTCAGGATTATGTACTATAATGAATGTCACTCATTTTAAATTTCCCAATTAGCAAAGGATTCATTGGTAAGTCATTACTCTTCAATCAGAAGGTAATTGGTAGCAGGGATTTTGATAAAGAGTAACAACTGATAAAATCCAGCGTAAGTATTAGTGCAGTATGAATGTATGGGCCCAAGTGAGTATCTGGTGTATGAATGTTGTTTTCTGATATCGCGCTGGATCAAAGGGAATGGGTATTTTCTTATTTACAAGGGAGTTCTTCTTTAAGTTAGAGTGTACACCCCCCCCAACTTAGTAGTATTCAACACTCACCTGCATTTTGGATGCTGCCCACAAAAATAGGGTATGATGTAAAATAATCTGGGATTGGAACACTCTGCATAGTTCTCAAGAATGCACTCATTTATATCCTAGAAAGTAAAAAAGAAAGAAAAAAGTAATGACTACCACTATTCTGCAAGCAATCACAGAGTTTTTAATTTAAGTTTACTAGCTGATATGTCTGTAGGAAAATGAAGAGCTATTCAATGTCAAATGTATCAATGACTAACCTATTATGATGAAAGCATTTGTGCAGAATGCTGTCTCAGGAGTTTTTTCTTTTTATGATATTATCTTTTATGCTAGAGTACCCATGACCTACCGCCCACTATAGTGTGCTGCAATATACACACTTCCTCCTCTTGCTCTTGCCTAATTGTCTCTCCGTTAACTTACATCTCAATGCCTAAGCAGCTTTTCTTCGAGCATTGGAAGTGTGAAATTCTTTTCTTTACCACTTGTTCTTTATTGTCATTTTCATGATCAACCATACAGTACAGCAAATAAACAATCTAGGTCTAGGCAACAGCCCCCCAACCCCCCCAGCGCCTTGAGACCCTCACGGGTGAGTAGTGCGCTCTATAAATCCCTGATTGATTGACTGATTGATTGAAGAGCAGAAACTGAGATCAAACAAGAATGTTTGCCAATGAGGAGGATCCAGATCCTGGAACTAAAAACGAAATGTCCAATGAAAGACGAAGGAAGAAGTTATGTTTTTTTAATATTGACCTTAAGGCTGATACACCAGTGTGGGTGCTCCAGCCTTTGATGTTGTTTAGGTATGGGCTGCTCACACAATTTGGCATATCCACGTTTTCGTTCCACCTCCAATAAATCTACTAAGCCTCGCTTTCTGCCTATTTCCCCATATCTCCCATTATGTTCCCCAGCTCACCCACAATGAGAGTTAAAAGACCAAGGGCCTGATTCACGAAGGTAAACTTACACTTCTGTATACGTTTATGATTGTTTGCTGTCCACAGAGGAATTTAACAAGTAGTATATTTACGAGTGCAGAGTTCTCCACACATAAAAGCATAGGTCTTTTTATGCACATAGATTTCACATTTGTAAAGATACTACTCATAAATCCCTTTATGAATAGCAAACAATCATAAACTGATACAAAAGTGTAAGTTTATTTTTGTGACTCAGACCCTATAGAGGCATACTTATGTACAAGTTGCAACCCATCTTCAATGTTTTTAGTTTATATGGCGGTGGTACAAATTTTATTGTATAGATTAATTGCAAACCATTCACAATAGATGATCAATACAAGTAACAGAATAAAACTACATTTGATTGGATAAAATGAAAACATAAGAAATATCTAGAGCAAGGATATTAATATGATATTAATGTATCTCATGAAGCTGCTAAATAATTGTAACTGACAGTTGAAAATGTCATTAGACAGACGATAAGCCGATTTGATTGTCCCTGAAAACAGAATAAAATGGCGTCCTTAACAGTTCTTGATTTAGCAGCCATAAGTATGTTTTACGAATTTGCAATAGTTCATGACAAATATGGATAATACGTTCTAAGGGTTAATTTGCTTGATTACAGAGACAGCAATTCAGTTTTCCAATTCCTGTAGCAATCCAACGGCTTTTTATTTGTAAGATTCGGTTGTAGAGCAGTCTGAATCTTGGATAAGATTTCTTTAAGTCTGCATCGCGATTAGAATCCAGATAGTGCTGTCTACCAGGAGTATAAGGGTTATGGATCAGGTATGTGTTTAAATTGTGTGCACAATGTCCATAGGTTCCTTGTTGTCAGTATTAACCGGAATAAACATGTGTTCAGGAATCATATTGGTTGGAATAGACACTGCACATATTTTCCTTTTCCAGGGATCCACAACTCAACCCTAAATACTCTCAATTTCTTTAGAATGGAGATCATGTTACTAGCTCTTATGGACCGAGAGAAACTTACTGTCAAGGACTGGAAGTGTGGGTCTATTTGTTGACCATCCTTGTGGATTCCCTAGCGTAAGGACGACCTCTTCCCATAGCAACTATGCCTGCAGAGCACTGAACACTTGTAACCAGAAACTGCCCCCAGAAAAAACTGCCAATTAAGCTAAAGGCCAAAGCAGAAAAAGCCTCAATGAGACTGAAGTCCAGCACCCAATAGATAGATAGCACTGAGGGCACTAGACAAGGCAGGAATATTTCCAAACAGAGAATCACCATGGACAAATAAAGAGCCTGGGGCAAAAATAGAAACGAGTGGGCGAAGAACCTGCTGGCATTAATGGACCAAAGCCTTATAACGTATAGTCTAACTGCTGAATATAACTTCATCTGTTTGTAAATGTGAGTGCCTACTTGCTCTTGGCTTGGCCACTTCTTCCACCAGGTTTCCAGGGTTGGGGCCTCAATGAGGCAGGTCCTGCACAACATAACCACCTCATTGCATCTTCTGTTGGGGGAATGACAAGAATCGCTAAACTGCACCCCAAGCATCAGCGACTCTGTAAAATCACTAGGCATCACACTAGACTCTAAGGTAAACATGCAAGCCCACATACACGCTGCAACGAAAAGTGCTAACTTACATCTGCTAAGAAAACTATAACCCTTCATACAGGTAGGTGACCTTAAAATAGCGGTTCAATCGCTAGTGCTCTTACAACTGGATTATGGGAATGCCACACTCATAGGTCTTTTCAGCCTAGCCCCAATGAAAGCAACAATAAATGCAGCAGCAAGATTGTTAAGAAGTACATGTCAGTAAGACCACATCTCACCATCACTCAGAACCCTCAACTGGCTCCCAGTTGAAAGCTAGGATCCAACTGAAGGTGGCTTACATAACCCACAAAGCTCTTCTTAACTCTGGTCTTCAATACATGGTGAATAGGATCAAGCTTTCAGGAGGCAGAAGGGATTCAAGAAGTGCTAAATCCTGGAACCACCCAGATTCAAAAAAGGAAAACACACGGATGCACTTTCGCTGGATCTGGTACAAAAATATGGAACTCCCTACCACCCTCAACGAGAGCAATTACCTCACTTAGGCTTTTGGAGAAGGAAGTTAAAGCCATACTACTAGAAAAGCATGTGCCTTAAGAGAACAGTTTTGAAACTGTGATTCAACCTATTTTATACTGCATCCTATTGTTCTATACTTTGCATTATGAACTCTACATACAGCGTTCCTTATTTTGCATCTGTATCCTATTGTTTTCTACCTTGCCCCAACAAATTTTGTACCGAATATCATATGTTTCAGGTGTTTTAATGTACCGCAACCCTCTCCAACTGGCTCATTGTACAGCGCTCTGATACCGTGATGGTCATGATCAGGCTTTATAAAACATAACAAATAAATACCATCTGTTTGTGGGGGAAAGTAATATAAGAATTCATACTCCATTTATGTTCACTTCAGCGAGACCTAAAAATGTGCTTATTAAAATTTCATCATACTAATGCAGATGTCTGCACTCCATTTTCCCTAGGTGCAGTAGCTTGAAAAAGTTGATTTTGTAATGTTGATAATTTCACAGTAAAGCTGCCTATAAGGCTGTACTCCCCTCAAAAGCAAAATGCAGTACAACAACCGTTGTACAATATCTTACTGCAATAATACAGCACAAAAATGTGTATTAAACAACAAGGGTGACCCTGAAATCGCTAGCGACCTAGGGTAAAACATATCAAGGAACTTGGGTTCCTAATTAGTATAATATGAGAGAATTTAATAACAAATATCAAAAAAGAAATAACATAATCAAGCTGAAAATTGGTTTGAGAATTGTTTTTGGAAGATGCCAGTTTTCAGAATCCTTACCTATTCGCAAAAGGGTGGCAATTGTATTCCCTATCAGGAACCAGGCTCGCACCGTGTGCCCACCTGATCCTTATCATTTTGGAAATTAAGGCCTTGCATCCAGTTGGCCCACCCCTTCCAGAGCTCCTCCAGCAGCTTTACTTTCCAAACTTCTTCCCAGTCCCTCTCTATTGTTTCTCAATTATGCCTTCGGCCTCTGTCTATCCTGAGTCCTGATGATATCCCACATTGTTAACAGACAGGGATGCCATCAACTGTTCTTATGAATCCTGTTCATTTATTATTATCTTTTATAGGGTCATGCTTCAAGCAATTTAATGTGATACCCGTATATAATGTATATTAATATGGTTGTGTCACGTTTTTGAGTATCGAGGAGGTTTTTCCTCAGTGGCACCTTCTAAAAACAATTCTCAAACCACTTTTGTTTTTTAACCCGTTTGCTGCTTCTGTCGGCCAACGGCCGTCGCGAGCTCTACCTCCGTAGTGCTGCGCACGTCCGTTGGCCGACCCGGCCCCGCCCACTCTTCAAAGCCGCCGCACCGCGGCGGAATTTCGGCCGCGGTAAAGGGGTTAATATATGTTATTTCTTTTTTATGTTTGTTATTAAACTTAAGTTATACTAATATTTCTCTATATGATTTCTAATTAGGAACCCATGTTCCTTGATTGTGGCACAATTAAAAAGTAACACAAAACACAACAGCACACATCAGCACCACAACTAAATATCCCACAATAAATGTGTACAAACGTTCTTGTCACACATTACCACCACCAGAATCCCGTTTTCATAATAAGATGATAAAAGGTATTTGGAGCAAGAACTTCCTTAACTTAAAAATGAAGAACATAAAATAATGCCACACTAAAATGTTTTGTGATCCGACCCACATGCCTTCTGAACTTTCTTGGAAATTATTATAAAAATATGTACTCAACAGATGCATGACTGTCTGAAGAATCAAAGAGTGAACTCAAAACATTAATTGAAAACGACTACTATGCATCAGATCAACGGTATGCTGCAGCTTCTAAGAGTTTCTTCAAGAGAGGCCACCATTAGACAATTGTCCCAAGACACTTAGATCTGTCAGGTACCTACTCAATGCTGCCTCATATGATTAACCTGCCTCCAATATGTATAGCTTTTTGGCCTCACAAGACATACAGCAGAGTAACAGTTTTGAGTAGGGCAGGACTGGAAACCAATAGCAGACCTGGCAAATTTTGACAGACCAGGCCCCACACTTAATGTAGCAAGTGAGCGCAACGAGTGAGCCTGACCAATGCAAGGAGAGTTTGGGGGGGTCTCACACCAAGACATTTTGGAAAACATTGCAAATATTGTGCATTTTACGTAACATTTTTAGTTATCAAACCTCGTCCAATCATTTAATGGATGGATGGAGATTGGAGACAGGATTGCATGGCTCAATGAATTAATAGTTGGATGTAGGTGGATAAATTCATTCAAGAATGGATGACAATGAATAAAGACTTTTAGCTACATGGAGCAAATGGTCTCAATGCACTGACCAAGGGTGGGTGGTCTGGTTTTCATTTAAGTGTCTGCGTTAAAGCACCACCCTCCCCATACACTACTGCCACCAATCCCTATGAAACATGCATAGTTTGGATGTATTTAACACAGTTCACAGTTTTAGCACCTCAAAGGATTAAACACACAGCATTAAGCTTTAATCGAAAATGGGAGAGAAAATGAGATAACCATGTAGTGACTGAATTGCACAAAAATCTTGCATCAATCCCCGCTTCCACTTGACGA
The DNA here is from genome assembly GCA_963921515.1 of Calotriton arnoldi. Taxonomy (NCBI): domain Eukaryota; kingdom Metazoa; phylum Chordata; class Amphibia; order Caudata; family Salamandridae; genus Calotriton; species Calotriton arnoldi. Next base: position 113,830 of record CAWUFW010005456.1, read on the forward strand.
CAATGTGTGATCCTAGGCAATTGTGTTTTTCACAGTGACTCCTGTTCCTTCTATGTCACATGAGAGCACCTTGAAATACATCAGTTTGGGATAAGTGCTGCATAAAAGCAAAAAACTATAATATTGCTCCATCTTTGATAACAAGCTAGGCCAGGTAAAAGGGACAACAGACAGCGTTCCTCTGGGTTCACTAATAGCATCGCTGTTAGGGAGGTCAGGGCATGAATGTTTTGAAGTTCATGATTAGAGTCTGTCACTTCTAACAAAATCCACTTAATGCAATGGTATAATTTAATATACTAAACTGAAATGCTTTGCAAAAACCATATTGTAAAGAAATGAAGAGTCTTTTTCATATATGTATTGGACTCTCTAAGCCAAGCAATAGCAGACCCCTCTCCCACTCCACTCCCTAAACCCAATGGTCAGAGTTGCTCATGGCGACTCTGCAGGAGAAAGGAACCACCCAAACACAAAAACAAATGATTTTGAAGAATACTTAAAAAAAATATGTAGAAAGTCTGCTGTGTTGTGTGCCTCACTGAAGGTGCATACAATACGTTATATGAAAATTCAATGCTGATTGACTAAACCAGAGAGATGTGTGTACCTACATAACATGCCTCCTTCTGCAACTAAATACTAATTGTTGCTGTGAAGCATGCAAAGTCTTTCACGGCAGTGACCTTTGCGTGCCAAATATATAAAAAATATAAAACACATAATTTACAAATGTATGCTTTCTGTATACAATATGTACATCCCATTGCCTCTGGTTAGCATTGCTGCACTTAAATGACTGGGATCTTCTATGGACACCCAGGGAGATGACTTACACCTAGGCTAATTCAACCATTCAATTTACTAAATACACCATACTTGCATTTATGAGCTTTCATTAACCCCTTGTGTGCTCATGACGAGCTGGACTCGTCATGGCACACAGTCGCCGTGTGCTCATGACGAGTCCAGCTCGTCATGACACCCACCCACGGGGGAAGCGCTGGCGCTCCCCCCGTGGGGCGGTCGATCCCAGTGTTTGTACCGGGGAAGGCAGGGGAAGACCTTCCCCTGCCTCCCCCGCCCCCTCCGCGTCATCAACGACGCCAGCGCGCGAGGCGCGCTGACGTCATTGGAGGTTTCCCTTTGTTCCCCGACGCGCAGGAAGCCATTTGCTTCCAGCGCGTCGGGGAACAAACAGGTAAGTTTTGGGGCTGGGGAGGGGGGGATTTAAACGAAAGAGGCATCGGGGGAAAGGAAAGGGTTTTCCTTTCCCTCGATGCCTCTTTTGTGCATTCCTGCTGCACGATCGTGCGATCGTGCAGCAGGAATGCCCACTAGCGCCAGGGATTTTTTTTATTTTTTTGCATTGGCCAGTGTTTTGTTGGTTGGGGGAGCGGCCCCTTAGGCAAGGGTCGCTCCCCCTTTGGGGGCATCACTGTAGGCTTTGTCTGCCCCCCTGGGGGGGGAGGGGCAGAATATGATTTTATATAAAAAAATCGGCCCACTGGGCCAATGTAATAAATGCACTGGGGAGTGGCCCCTTGGGCAAGGGTCACTCCCCTTTGAGGGCCATTTTAGTATGCCCATGATGTTAGGTTTTGTTTGGGGGAGCGGCCCCTTAGGCAAGGTTCGCTCCCCTTTTGGGGGCATACATTTTGGCTTTGTCTGCCCCCTGGGGGGGGGGCAGATTAAAATTTTTAAAAGTGTATTCGGCCCACTGGGCCAATAGAGTAAATGTAGTGGGGAGTGGCCCCTTGGGCAAGGGTCACTCCCCTTTTGGGGGCATACATTTTGGCTTTGTCTGCCCCCTGAGGGGGGCAGAATTAATTTTTTAAAAATAAAATCGGCCCACTGGGCCAATGGAATAAATGTAGTGGGGAGTGGCCCCTTGGGTAAGGGTCACTCCCCTTTGGGGGCCATTTTAGTATGCCCATGATGTTAGGTTTTGTTTGGGGGAGCGGCCCCTTAGGCAAGGCTCGTTCCCATTTTGGCTTTGTCTGCCCCCTGGGGGGGGGCAGATTTAAATGTTCTTAAATAAAATTGGCCCACTGGGCCAATAGAATAAATGTACACTCACCCCCAATCAACTGATCTGGGTTTAATCCAGCATCATGCTTTAGCTCACTCCACCACCCCAGTTCAGACATGGCCATATGCAAATCAGTCTGACCCTGTGCCTCATGGGAACAGTCCAGCCTGAACTGCCAAGCCATGTCTTCCCTGGCCCAGAAACAACCATCCTGGGACCGGTTTCTGGCTAATCAGCCGTCATCAGCCAGGCTAGCTTGAGTCCAGTGGCAAAGTGAGAAAGGGACCCACGTCTGGGCATACCCTGCCAACTTAGGGCGATCAAAGCGCACAGGGTCAGACTGATTTGCATATGGCCATGTCTGAACTGGGGTGGTGGAGTGAGCTAAAGAATGATGATGGATTAAACCCAGATCAGTTGACTGGGGGTGAGTGTTAGATTTGCTCAAGCGCTCCGTCCATCATCCCCTTTGGTATCACCCTGAGGGGCAGATCGCATGATTTTTTTCTTTTTTTTTGTAGGGCCACTAGGTCACCAGGGTTTTTTTTTATGTTGGGGAGCGGCCCCTTGGACATGGGTCGCTCCCCTTTATGGGAGGATGATTGTGGCCATTTCTGCCCTCTTTGGGTGGCAGAGTAGCAGTATGTTTTTAGGCCCATCTGCCCCCAAGGGGGGCAGAAGCCACTAGACACCAGAGTTTTTTTAATTTTTGTTTTGGGGGGTGGCCTCAAGGGTTGCTCCCCTTTTACGGGGGTGAATATTTAATTTATACTCTTAGGCCCACCTACCCCTTAGCTTGGCTGGTGGACTGTGTGGGGACTGGTGCATTATTTGCATATGTGATTGTAATGTTTTTTTCTCCTTTTTAATCTAGTGTAAAGCTTTTGATTCCTGTTTGCGGTTTCGACAGTGGTTGTTCTGCAGTTTTGCGTAGTTGCATTTTTTTGGTAAGAAAAACATTTTTGTTGTATTTACTCCAAATGAGTAATATTGTAATGTATGAATGAATTTTTTTGTAAGTGGTGTCATAATGGCAGCATATTTAGTTAGTGTCTTTGCGATGTGTTTTGCATTGTCTTATGTGTAATTTTCTTTTCTCTTTCTTTTTTAGTGGGATATTGTTGATCCATACTGTGTCTGTGCAGAGTAGGTGGTGGTGAGTTTAGCTGCTTCTGGCAAGTGAGTGGTATCGTTTTGGAGTGTATAGGTATTTCTGATAAAGGTGCATTTTGTTTATTACTTATTTTACAAAGTGTTTGTTGTTGTTGACTTGTTTGACAAGTTACCTTTATTAGTAATCATTATGGCTAGCCGTAGAATGACTGCTCAGCAGGTGGTTGGTATGCTTCTTGAATCTTCCTCTGAGCTGGATTATGAGACTGACAGTGCGTCTGAGGGAGAGGAGGGAGGGGAAGATTCTGGCAGTGAGTTTTCTCTCCACATGGAATCATCGGATGATGAAGGTACTCTCAGTGCGGATGAAGCTACTCTCGGTGTGGATGAAGCTACTCTCAGTGCGGATGAAGTGCCTGTTTTAGAGGAGGATACTGCTGTGCCGATGGTGCAAGAGGCATCTGGATTGCAGCCTGAGGCTGCTAGGCTTCCTACTGGGAGTGCTGGACCCTGGGTTGATCCAAACATGGTGCAGCCGGTGTTGCCTGCCTTTAGCGGTGATGCAGGGTGTAGAGTGGATTGTGAACATTATTTGCCTATACAGTTTTTTCAGTTGTTTATGGATGATGTATTTTTGGGTGAGATTGTTGAGCAGACTAATTTGTATGCTGAACAGTTTTTGAGGGACAACAGTGACAAACTTAGGCCCTACTCTAGAGCTACCCGGTGGACTCCCACAAATCTGGAAGAGATTAAGAAGTTTTTGGGTTTGACTTTATTGATGGGTTTGATAAGGAAGCCGAACCTGGCTTCATATTGGTCTACCAGCCCCTTGATGGCAACAGCCATATTTCCTGCAGTTATGACTCGTGATCGGTATTTACTTTTGCTACGTATGCTGCATTTTGTTGATAATTCTTTGGTGTTGCCACGTATTCACCCTGACTGTGACCGTCTTTTTAAGATTCGGCCTGTTCTTGATCACTTTGTAGATCGATTTTCAGAGATCTATACTCCAGGGAAAGAAATATCTATTGATGAGTCTTTGGTCTTGTTCAAGGGTTGTTTGGTTTTTAGGCAGTACATCCCTAGCAAGAGGGCACGCTATGGAATTAAGCTGTATATGTTGTCTGAGAGTAGGACAGGATATGTTTTTAATTTTCGTGTGTACACTGGTAGAGATTCCACTATTGACCCCCAGGTTGTCCGTCCACTTTTGGAGTTTCAGAGAAAATTGTGTGGGATCTTGCTAGAAGACTGTTTAACAGAGGCCACCATTTGTACCTTGATAACTTCTACACTGCTGTGCAATTATTTAAGGAATTGTTTAAAGTGGACACTTTTGCATGTGGCACAATCCGCTCTAACCGCAAAGGTTATCCGAAAGAGCTTGTTTGCAAAAAACTTCAGAGGGGTCAGTGCAGTTCCTTGCGTAGTGATGAACTACTAGCTGTGAAATTTGTGGACAGGAGGGATGTGTACATGCTGACTACCATCCATGATGAGAGTACTTCACCTGTGCCTGTTTGGGGTCAGGTTTCTGAAGTGCGCAAACCTGTGTGCATTCTAGACTACAATAAGCACATGGGTGGTGTTGACAGAGTAGATCAGAGGTTGGAACCTTACACTGCTATTCGGAAGGCTTATGTTTGGTATAAGAAGTTGGCCATCCATTTCTTCAACTTAGCAACTTTCAATGCTTTTATTGTGTTCAAGGAGTGTTCTCCTGCATCAAAGTTGACATTTCTTCAGTTTCAGCACTCTGTGATAGCTAGCCTTGTTGTTGTGGAACAGGCAAGTGTTCCTAGATTTGGAGTGGTGGAGGATGTGGCTCGATTGAAAGATCGCCACTTTCCTGATTACATTCCTCCCACATCTTCAAAAGACTTTCCCACTAGGAGATGTAGAGTCTGTTGGCGAAGAGGTTTGCGGAAGGAGACTCGTCTTTTCTGCCCCGGGTGTCCTTCTAACCCTGGGCTGTGTGTGCCTGCGTGTTTTAGAGCGTACCACACGCAAAAGAATTTTTGGGAGCATCCATGAGTGGTAAAGTAAACTGCCTGGTCTGTATTGTTTAAAAATGTGTATTCTGTTTCAATGTTGGCATTAGTGCAATGTATTTAGTTTCAGCTTTTGTGTTAGTAGATTTGTATCTATTTGCAATTTGTTTGTGTTTTTTTTGTATAAAAAATCCTAAATGTGATGGCGGTGTGCGTGGACTGGCGCTTGGCTGGCGGTGTGCGTGGACTGGCGCTTGGCTGGCGGTGTGCGAGGATTGGTGCTTGGCTGGCGGTGTGCGTTGACTGGTGCTTGGCTGGTGGTGTGCGTGGATTGGTGCTTGGCTGGTGTTGTGCGTGCACTGGAGCTTGGCTGGCGGTGTGCGTGGACTGGCGCTTGGCTGGCGGTGTGCGTGGACTGGCGCTTGGCTGGCGGTGTGCGAGGATTGGTGCTTGGCTGGCGGTGTGCGTTGACTGGTGCTTGGCTGGTGGTGTGCATGGATTGGCGCTTGGCTGGTGTTGTGCGTGCACTGGAGCTTGGCTGGCGGTGTGCGTGGACTGGCGCTTGGCTGGCGGTGTGTGTGGACTGGCGCTTGGCTGGCGGTGTGCGTGGACTGGCGCTTGGCTGGCGGTGTGCGTTGACTGGTGCTTGGCTGGCGGTGTGCGTGGATTGGCGCTTGGCTGGCGGTGTGCGTGGATTGGCGCTTGGCTGGTGTTGTGCGTGGCTGGTGCTTGGCTGGCAGTGTGCGTGGATTGGCGCTTGGCTGGTGTTGTGTGTGCACTGGAGCTTGGCTGGCACTGTGCGTGAACTGGCGCTTGGCTGGCGGTGTGCGTGGACTGGCGCTTGGCTGGCGGTGTGCGTGGTCTGGTGCTTGGCTGGCGGTGTGCGTGGACTGGCGCTTGGCTGGCGGTGTGCGTGGATTGGCGCTTAGCTGGCGGTGTCCGTTGACTGGTGCTTGGCTGGCGGTGTGCGTGGATTGGCGCTTGGCTGGTGTTGTGCGTGGACTGGCACTTGGCTGGCGGTGTGCGTGGACTGGCGCTTGGCTGGCAGTGTGCGTGGACTGGTGCTTGGCTGGCGGTGTGCGTGGACTGGCGCTCGGCTGGCGGTGTGTGAGTAGTGACTTGCTGCTGGTCACTACACACACTGCTAGCTGAGCGCCACTCCACGCAATCCATAAGTTTGTGTAGTTGCTGTGTCAGGAATGTGGGCGTGTGAAAGTGATGGGCCCTTGAATGGCGCTGTCTGCTGGTGTGAGTGTTGTAATGTGATGGGCCCGCGGCTGGCGGTGTGAATGTTTTGTATGTGTCACACGTATGAAAGGTGTATGAATGGCCTGTAAAGAGGTTGGTGCCTTGTCGTGGCTTTACAGCTCACGAGCTGTGAGTCAATGGTTCAGTTTCTCGTCCTTTCAATTATTAACAGTGCATTTCATTTTTGAGAAATCACTTGCTAATACAATTGTATATACTGAACCATCACTCACCCTCGTGCCAAATCCAACCAGTATGTGTGTGTGCTTGAGGATTAGATGGCTGTGCAGTAATATTTGTCTTTTTTGTCTTTCTGAAGCAGGGTGTACCTTGTCCCTTTTTGCGAATGTTGTGATGTGTTGGTTTTGTGCCTGGTGGTGTGAATGGTCTTGTGTGTATCACGTATGAAAGGTGTGTGAATGGCCTGTAAAATGGTTGGTGCCTTGCCGTGGCTTTACAGCTCACGAGCTGCGAGTCACTGGTTCGGTTTTTTGTGCATTTAATTATTGACAGTGCATTTCATTTTTGTGAAATCTCTTGTTAATAAAATGTTATATACTGAACCATCACTCGCCCTCGTGCCAAATCCAACCAGTATCTGTGTGTGTTTGAGGAATAGATGGCTGTGCAGGAATCTTTGTCTTTTTAGTCTCTCTGCCAAGGTGTTACATTCCATCTAAGAATAACCTACCATCTGTAGATATTATCGTTAACCCATGGGAGTACATGGAGATGTCTCTCTTGTGAATTCCAACAAGTTATTTTAGCCACAATGTCCTGCAAACTTAAAAATGTCTGTCACATTTTTCTTGCAAATTTGTGCTTAAAATTCTCACGCTGCAGAAATAAACACATAATTATGTCAAAACGATTTGGTTTTGCAAGGGGGGTCACCTGGGTTTTTGGTCCCGTGCTCGGCGGCCATCTAGGGAAACCTACCAAACCCACACATTTCTGCAAAGTAGACACCCGGGGGCTTCCAGGGAGGTATGGCTTGCGTGGATCCCCCAACGTTTCTTTACCCAGAATCCCCTGCAAACCTCAATTTTAGCTTAAAAAAATCACTTTTTTCAGACATTTTTGTGTGGGAAAGTGTGGCATCCCCGGGCTCACACAAATTTCCTACCACCCAGCGTTCCCCCTGGTCTCCCGATAAAAATGGTGCCTCACTTGTGTGGGAGTCCCAAGTACCCGCGACAGGCAAGGGCCCTAGTGAGGCGACATCAAAATTGCCTATCTCAAAACCACCTGGTTTTGCAAGGGGGGTCAGCTGGGTTTTTGGCCCCGTGCTCGGCGGCCATCTAAGGAAACCTACCAAACCCACACATTTCTGCAAAGTAGACACCCGGGGGCTTCCAGGGAGGTATGGCTTGCGTGGATCCCCCAACGTTTCCTTACCCAGAATACCCTGCAAACCTCAATTTTAGCTGAAAAAATCACTTTTTTCAGACATTTTTGTGTGGGAAAGTGTGGCATCACCGGGCTCACACAAATTTCCTACCACCCAGCATTCTCCCAGGTCTCCCGATAAAATTGGTGCCTCACTTGTGTGGGTGGCCCAAGTACCCGCGACAGGCAAGGGCCCAAAACGTAGTGAGGCGACATCAAAATTGCCTATCTCAAAACCACCTGGTTTTGCAAGGGGGGTCACCTGGGTTTTTGGCCCCGTGCTCGGCGGCCATCTAAGGAAACCTACCAAACCCACACATTTATGAAAACTAGACACCCGGGGGCTTCCAAGGAGGTATGGCTTGCGTGGATCCCCCAACATTTCCTTACCCAGAATCCCTTGCAAACCTCAATTGTAGCTGAAAAAATTACTTTTTTCACACATTTTTGTGTGGGAAAGTATGGCATCACTGGGCTCACACAAATTTCCTACCACCCAGCGTTCCCCCAGGTCTCCTGATAAAAATGGTGCCTCACTTGTGTGGGAGGCCCAAGTACCCGCGACAGGCAAGGGCCCAAAACTTAGTGAGGCGACATCAAAATTGCCTATCTCAAAACCACCTGGTTTTGCAAGGGGGGTCACCTGGGTTTTTTGCCCCGTGCTCGGCGGCCATCTAGGGAAACCTACCAAACCCACACATTTCTGAAAACTAGACACCCGGGGGCTTCCAAGGAGGTATGGCTTGCGTGGATCGCCCAACGTTTCCTTACCCAGCATCCCTTGCAAACCTCAATTTTAGCTGAAAAAATCACTTTTTTCACACTTTTTTGTGTGGGAAAGTGTGGCATCACCGGGCTCACACAAATGTCCTACCACCCAGCGTTCCCCCAGGTCTCCCGATAAAAATGGTGCCTCACTTGTGTGGGAGGCCCAAGTACCCGCGACATGCAAGGACACAAAACGTTTTGAGGCAACATCAACATTGCCTATCAAAAAATGTTTTGGGCCCTTGAGGTTTGCAGGGGATTCTGGGTAAGGAAACGTTGGGGGATCCACGCAAGCCATACCTCCCTGGAAGCCCCCGGGTGTCTACTTTGCAGAAATGTGTGGGTTTTGTAGGTTTCCCTAGATGGCCGCCGAGCACGGGGCCAAAAACCCAGGTGACCCCCCCTTGCAAAACCAGGTGGTTTTGAGATAGGCAATTTTGATGTCGCCTCACTACGTTTTGGGCCCTTGCCTGTCGCGGGTACTTGGGCCTCCCACACAAGTGAGGCACCATTTTTATCGGGAGACCTGGGGGAACGCTGGGTGGTAGGACATTTGTGTGAGCCCGGTGATGCCACACTTTCCCACACAAAAATGTGTGAAAAAAGTGATTTTTTCAGCTAAAATTGAGGTTTGCAGGGGATTCTGGGTAAGGAATCGTTGGGGTATCCACGCAAGCCATACCTCCCTGGAAGCCCCCGGGTGTCTAATTTTTAGAAATGTGTGTGTTTGGTAGGTTTCCCTAGGTGCCGGCAGAGCTAGGGTTCACAAACTACAGCTAGGCACTTTGCCAAAAAAGGGTAATTTTTCACTGCGAAATTGAGGTATGACCACGTTGCGTTTTGCACCCTTTCCTGTCGCGGGCACGAGGCCGACCCACACAAGTGAGGTACCATTTTTCTCGGAAGACTTTGGGGAACGCGGGGTGGGTTGAAATTTGTGGATCCACGCAGATTCCTGAACTTTCCACCACAGAAATGTGGGGAAAATGTGTTTTTTTTGGCATTTTTTTAGGTTTGCAAGGGATTCTGGCTAACAGAACCTGGTGGGAGGCAGTCAATTCACCCCATCCTGGATTCCCCTGGGTGTCTAGTTTTAAAAAATGTATAGGTTTGCTAGGTTTCCCTAGGTGCCGGCAGAGGTAGGGTTCAAAAACTACAGCTAGGCACTTTGCAAAAAAAGGGTCATTTTTCACTGCGAAATTGAGGTGTGACCACGTTGCGTTTTGTGCCATTTCCTGTCGCGGGCACTAGGCCGACCCACACAAGTGAGGTACCATTTTTCTCGGAAGACTTTGGGAAACGCGGGGTGGGTGGAAATTTGTGGATCCACGCAGATTCCAGAACTTTCCACCACAAAAATGTGTGGGAAATGTGTTTTTTTTGACAATTTTGTAGGTTTGCAAGGGATTCTGGGTAACAGAACCTGGTGGGAGGCAGTCAAGTCACCCCATCCTGGATTCCCCTGGGTGTCTAGTTTTCAAAAATGTATAGGTTTGCTAGGTTTCCCTAGGTGCCGGCAGAGCTACGGTTCAAAAACTACAGCTAGGCACTTTGCCAAAAAAGGGTCATTTTTCACTGTGAAATTGAGGTGTGACCATGTTGCGTTTTGCGCCGTTTCCTGTCGCAGGCACTAGGCCGACCCACACAAGTGAGGTACCATTTTTCTTGTAAGACTTTGGGGAACGCGGGGTGGGCGGAAATTTGTGGATCCACGCAGATTCCAGAACTTTCCACCACAGAAATGTGGGGAAACGAATAGTTTCTTACCTGTCGGTGTAGTTTTGCAGCTTGAAGACTTTCTGGATTCACTATGCTGTGCATTATTCCGCCATCTCGTGGTTGGGTCCGGATTCGTAGTCTTTTCTTTCTTTTTTTTTTTGTTGTTGGCCCAGGTGGGCGGCGACGCCCCCACCATTTGGTGTCCTCGGTGACGTCGTCGCGCTTCCTGCGGAAGCTCCCACCTTTGGTCGCCATCTTCGGATTCTTTTTTCTTTTTTTTTCTTTTTTTTTTGTTTGTAGTCTATGTCTTTTCCTTTTATCCTTCTATTTTTATTTTGATCCCTCTAAACCTTTTATGTAGTCTAGTTTTACCCTTAACCTCCTATGTTATCTTCCTGGCGGAGGCGGGTGGGATCGCTAGTGAATCCAGAAAGTCTTCAAGCTGCAAAACTACACCGACAGGTAAGAAACTATTCGTTTTGCAGCGTGAATCTTTCTGGATTCACTATGCTGTGCATAGACTTTGTAGCGGTTTTGTTATTGCGGTGGTTGGGTGGAAGATGAGCATTGGTTGCTGAAAATGTGCTGTAAGACCTTCTGTCCTACTTGTGCCTCTTTGTTCATCTGGATATCCACACAGTAGTGTTTGGTGAACGTGTGCACGGAAGACCATGTTGCCGCTTGGCAAATGTCTTGGATAGGTGTGTTCGCTAGGAACGCAACCATTGCTCCTTTCTTCCTTGTTGAGTGAGCCTGGGCGGCTCCCTCTAATTCTTGTCCTGCCTGCTTGTGGCAGAATTGTATTGCCTGTGCAATCCATCGTGCTATGGTATTTTTTGTTACTGGTCGTCCCAAGAAACTGCTTGCGAAGGAAACGAAGAGTTGTTTTGTTTTCCTGCATTCCTTTGTCCTTTCTATGTAGTGCATCACTGCCCTTCTGGCGTCCAGCGTGTGTAGCGCCTTTTCTGTGGGCGTTGATGGTTTCTGGAAGAAACTTGGTATCTGTATTGTCTGGTTAATATGGAACCGCAACACCACCTTTGGCAGGAAGTGTGGGTCCGTTCTCATGACAATTCTGTCCTTGTGTATTTGCAAGTAGGGCTCTTGTAGTGTAAGAGCCTGCAGTTCACTGACCCTTCGCAGTGACGTGATAGCCACCAAGAATGCCGTCTTTAGTGTGAGCATGTGCAGTGTGGTCTTGTGTATGGGCTCAAATGGTGATTTAATCAACTGTGTTAGCACAGTGTTGAAGTTCCAGCTTGGGGCTGGCATCCTTTTTGGGATGGCTATTCTTTTAGCCCCCTCCAGGAATCTTTTGACCACCTGGGAGGTGAAGAAACTTTTCCCTGCTTCTCCCCTGATGTAGGCCACTATGGCTGCTAAGTGAACCCTTAGTGACCAGTAGCTCAGCCCGCTGTGTAGGAGGTACGTTAAGTATTGTAGTACCGTTGATTCTTTTGTGACCTTTCGTTGCAGTCCCTCTTTAAGGCACCATTGCGAGAACCTTTTCCACTTTGCAATGTAGCACTTCCTTGTAGTGGGTCTCCTTGCTTCTCTGAGTACTGCCATAGTGCTTGGTGGTAGCTTGAGGTGTGCGAATTCTAGGTCCTCAGGAGCCATGCTGCTAGGCTGAGGCTCTCTGGTTCTGGGTGGAGCACTTTTCCGTCTTGCATTGTCAGGAGGTCTTTCCTTCTGCTGAACCTGTGCGCTGGTTCCTGCGCCATTTCCATTATTTGTGAGAACCATGACTGTCTGGCCCACTGAGGTGCCACCAGTATGAGTGTCTTGCTGCTGCTCCTGCATTTGCTGAGTACCTTGTGTAACAGTGGTATCGGGGGAAAAGCGTATGCAAATTCGTTCGACCAACTTATCCATAGCGCATTCCCTAGGGACCTTTGGTCCGGTTGTCTGGATGCGTAATGTTGGCATTTTGCATTCTGGGGTGTTGTAAACAGGTCTATCCGTGGTGTACCCCATTTTTGGAACAGCCGCTGCACTTCCTGTTGGTTGAGCTCCCATTCGTGGGATGCCGACGTCTGCCTGCTGAGTCGGTCTGCTTCTACATTGTCTATTCCTGGAAGGTGTATCGCCAGTAGGTCTACCCTTAGAGGGATGGCCCATCACCAAATCTCTTGTGCCAGGCTTGATAGCGGTGCTGACTGTGTTCCACCTTGTTTGTTGATGTAGAACATGGTGGTTGTGTTGTCTGTTTGTATCAGCACTCTGTGGCCGTAAAGCTGCTTCTGAAAGGCTCTTAAGGCTAGGAACACAGTTTTTAGTTCTAGGTAGTTGATGTGTCTCACTGCATCTTGTTGTGACCACAACCCCCTGACGCGGAGTCTGTCCATGTGCGCGCCCCAGCCCTGCTGTGAGGCGTCTGTTGTGATGGTCACTGTTGGAGTTGGCTGTGTGAATGGCTTCCCCTGTAATATGTTCTCTTCCTTCCACCACGCTATTTCTTGCTGCACTGCATGTGTGACAACCACTAGATCTTCCCAACTCCCTGTTGCTTGAGACCACTGTTGCTGTATCCATTCCTGGAACGGTCTCATGTGCAGCTTGATATTTGGGACTAGGTGGATGCATGATGCCATCATCCCCATTAGTCTGTTCACCGTCCTCGCTGTCAGAACTTGCCCCTTGCGGTAATGACGTGTTTCCCTCAGGAGCGCTATAGTTCTCTTGTCGCTGGGGAACACTTTGGACTGTGTGCTGTCGATTTGTGCCCCTAAGAATATTTTGATCTGCTGCGGTTCTGTTGACGATTTCTCCCAATGTATTGAGAAACCTAGTATAGACAGTGTTTGTATGACTTGTTTGATGTGATCTTTGCAGTGCCTGTATGATCCTGCTTTCACAAGCCAGTCGTCGAGGTAGGGGTATACATGTATGCCCTTTCTCCGTAGGTGCGCTGCCACTGCTGCTAGGCATTTTGTGAACACCCTTGGTGCGGACTTGAGCCCGAAGGCTAGCACTGTGAACTGGTAGTGATTCTGGCCTATCACGAATCTTAGTAGACGTTTGTGTTTGTGGTTGACGGGTATGTGCAGATATGCGTCTTTCATGTCTATGGTCGCCGTGTAGTCCCCTTGTTGGATTTGGGGTATTACTTCCTGAAGTGACGTCATTTTGAATTTTTGAGTTCTTACGAACTTGTTCAGGAATTTGAGGTCCAGTATTGGCCTTAGTGTTTCGTCTACCTTTGGCACTAGGAAGTACGTTGAGTAGACTCCCCTGTTCCTTTCGTTGATTGGAACTGGTTCTATTGCTCTTTTTTTTAGCAGCTCCTTTGCTTCTAGACGTAGGAGTGCGAGCTCCCTTGCGGGCAGTGGCCGGTTCTTGGTTTTCTGCCCGGGGGGTGTTTTGGGAGTTCTATGCAGTATCCGTGCTGTATGATGTTCAGTATCCACTTGTCCATGGTAATCTCTCTCCATTGTGTGAGGAAGTTTCCTTTTCGGCCCCCCACCGGGGTTGTATGCTCGGTGGTTATTTGTTTGCTGTGTGTGTTTCTTATTTTTTTCTTCTGTTGACTTCTCCTCTCCTTTGGTGTTGATAGGGGAGGGTTTGGTTTCTTTGCGGAGTCACTTTGAGGTGGGCTGCTGACCCCCTCTTCGGGACTGTCCCCGTCCGTACCCGCGTCCTCGAAAGGACCGTCCTCTGGGTTGATACTGCCAATTTTGCTGTTGTTGTCCCTGTTGGCTTTGGCCCTGGTTGTTCCCCTGGTATCCTTGTTGGGGAGATTGGTGGGAAGTGGCGGCGCATTGCCCCCTCTACCATTGGGCCGCCTTGAGGGGGTTCCTCTTCTCATCCCCCTGAACTGCAGTGCTCCCATGGACCTCGCAGTTTCGTTGTCTTTTTTAAGCTGCGTCAACTTTTCGTCGACTGGGGCTCCAAACAGTTTCTGGACGTCGAATGGCGTGTTCAGGATATTGCTTTGTACCTCAGGTTTGAAACCCGAGATCCTGAGCCATGCGTGTCTCCTTTCAGTCACCCCTATCATCATCTGCCTGCTGGAGTTTTCTGCTGCGTCCAAGGCTGATTTTAGGCAAGTGTTTGCGATAGCCTTGCCCTCTTCCACTAGGTGATTAGCCCTTTGTTGGTGTTGTTGTGGCAGGTGTGTTACGAGCTGGCTCATTTCATCCCAATGCTGGTATGCATGCCTGCTGATGAGGGCGTTGGAGTTGGCGATGCGCCTGTGTATGGCTGTGTTCCTCTCCACCTTTCGTCCTGTGAGGTCTATTCGTTTGCTCTCCTTGTCTGGAGGTGGACCTGTGTTAGTGGGCACATTGGCCCTTTTCCTGGCCGTTGCCGTGATAATGGAGTCTGCTGGCACTGACCCCTGGATGTACGCAGGGTCTTTTGAGGAGTGTTTGTACTTTTTTTCGCTCCTTGGTGTAACAGCCTTGCAGACTGCCGGTTCTTTGAAGGCCTCCCTTCCCTGGTCCAGGACGCTAGGAAGCATGGGTAGGAACTGGGACCTGGTTTGTTGAGGAAGTAGGGTTTCCAAAAGGAAACATGCCTTCGCCTTCTCCTCTTGCATTTTGACGCCATACGTTGCTGCAGCCTTTTGGACGACCACATTGTAGACTCCAATGTCGTCTGGCGGCGAAGGCCTCGAGGGATAAGAGTTTACCCCTTCTTCTGGTGAATCTGCGTCGAGGTCTTGCCAGTCTAAGTCTTGTGCTTCCGAGGGCGTCGAGTCCCGGTAAGACTGGAACTCTTCTTCGCCTTCGGCTTCGAAGTAGTAGTCCTCTTCGCCCTGTTCGTCGAGCGGTTCGGGGGTTTTCGGGGGGTTCGATGTCTTCGGTGTCGCCCTCCCTGAGTGCTTCGCGTGATGGCTTCGACGGAATGGCGTATAGCTTAATTTTTTCGTCGAAGTCTTTTTTCCGTTGCAGGATGCTCGCCATCTCTGCTTCGAGCCTTCTCTTTTTCTTCTCCATCTCGTGGACCTTTTCTGCGTCGATGGCTGAAGCGCTCCTCTTCGCGGTCTCGGACATCGAGGATGACGCCGGGCCTTCTTTTCTGGGCGTCGAGGCTTCCTTTTCGGAGGTTACCTTCGACGCCCTTGGTTTTTCGGAGGCTTTCGCCGATTGGGAGTCCTTCCCGAAGGATCCGCTCGGCTGTTTGTCCTTGGTTGCTGTTGATTTCATCGAGTGTTTCGGCAGCAACGCTCCCTTCGAGGACTTGGCTTCACTTCTGAGAGTGTCGCTCGGGGCCTTAGCTTCACTCTTTCGAGCGTCGCTTGGGTGCTTCAGGGTCGACGTCTCCATTACCTCCTTCGACGTTTTCTTGTGGACCTCGACGACTGAGCAGTCCTCCGGTCCCTCTGCGATGTTGTCTTCCTCTCCACTTGAGAGGCCCAGGTCTCGGAGCGATGGAGATGGTCCCTGGCCCTGCATGTTGTAGTTAGCCCTTCTTTGCCTCTCTCTCACCCGGAGGGTTTTCGGGGTGAAGGCAGAACACGCGTTGCAGTTTTTGCTGATGTGGTCGAGCGGCAAGCAGAGGTTGCAGACTGGGTGCTGGTCCTTCTGGGCGTACTTGTGGTGACAGTTTTGGCAAAACTTAAACAGTGTCTTGTCCATACCCGCGCTCAGGGGGCCCCCTGTGAGCGCATTCTCTGTAGGCGTCGAGTATTTTGGTCGTGGACCTTCTACCTCGTCGTCCTTCTCGTCGCCTCCTGTACTCGTCTCCTCGTCCGGTGTCTCAGGAAACGATCCTTTGTGGTGATTATTGAAATTTTCGAGATTCTTCGTCCAACTTTCTGGAACTTCTCGTCGACGATCCAGACCCCACGGCGGAAAAAAGAATCTGAAGATGGCGACCAAAGGTGGGAGCTTCCGCAGGAAGCGCGACGACGTCTCCGAGGACACCAAATGGTGGGGGCGTCGCCGCCCACCTGGGCCAACAAAAAAAAAAAAGAAAAGACTACGAATCCGGACCCAACCACGAGATGGCGGAATAATGCACAGCATAGTGAATCCAGAAAGATTCACGCTGCAAAAATGTGTTTTTTTTGACAATTGTTTAGGTTTGCAAGGGATTCTGGGTAACAGAACCTGGTGGGATGCAGCCAAGTCACCCCATCCTGGAATACCCTGGGTGTCTAGTTTTCAAAAATGTATAGGTTTGCTAGGTTTTCCTAGGTGCCAGCAGACCTATGGTTCAAAAACGACAGCTAGGCACTTTGCCAAAAATGGGTCATTTTTCACTGCGAAATTGAGGTGTGTCCACGTTGCGTTTTGTGCCGTTTCCTGTCGCGGGCACTAGGCCGACCCACACAAGTGAGGTACCATTTTTCTCGGAAGACTTTGGGGAACGCGGGGTGGGTGGAAATTTGTGGATCCACGCAGATTCCAGAACTTTCCACCACAGAAATGTGGGGAAAATCTGTATTTTTTGACAATTGTTTAGGTTTGCAAGGGATTCTGGGTAACAGAACCTGGTGGGAGGCAGTCAAGTCACCCCATTCTGGATTCCCCTGGGTGTCTAGTTTTCAAAAATGTATAGGTTTTCTAGGATTCCCTAGGTGCCGGCAGAGCTAGGGTTCAAAAACTACAGCTAGGCACTTTGCCAAAAAAGGGTCATTTTTCACTGCGAAATTGAGGTGTGACCACGTTGCGTGTTGCGCCGTTCCCTGTCGCAGGCACTAGGCCGACCCACACAAGTGAGGTACCATTTTTCTCGTAAGACTTTGGGGAACGCGGGATGCATGGAAATTTGTGGATCCACGCAGATTCCAGAACAATCCACCACAGAAATGTGGGGAAAATGTGGGGTTTTTGACAATTTTTTAGGTTTGCAAGGGATTCTGGGTAACAGAACCTGGTGGGAGGCAGTCAAGTCACCCCATCCTGGATTCCCCTTGGTGTCTAGTGTTCAAAAATGTATTGGTTTGCTAGGTTTCCCTAGGTTCCGGCAGAGGTAGGGTTAAAAAACTACAGCTAGGCACTTTGCAAAAAAAGGGTCATTTTTCACTGCGAAATTGAGGTGTGACCACGTTGCGTTTTGTGCCGTTTCCTGTCGCGGGCACTAGGCCGACCCACACAAGTGAGGTACCATTTTTCTCATAAGACTTTGGGGAACGCGGGGTGGGTAGAAATTTGTGGATCCACGCAGATTCCAGAACTTTCCACCACTCAAATGTGGGGAAAATCTGTTTTTTTGACAATTTTTTAGGTTTGCAAGGGATTCTGGGTAACAGAACCTGGTGGGAGGCAGTCAAGTCACCCCATTCTGGATTCCCCTGGGTGTCTAGTTTTCAAAAATGTATAGGTTTGCTAGGTTTCCCTAGGTGCCGGCAGAGCTAGGGTTCAAAAACTACAGCTAGGCACTTTGCCAAAAAAGGGTCATTTTTCACTGCGAAATTGAGGTTTGATCACGTTGCGTTTTGCGCCGTTCCCTGTCGCAGGCACTAGGCCGACCCACACAAGTGAGGTACCATTTTTCTCGTAAGACTTTGGGGAACGCGGGGTGCATGGAAATTTGTGGATCCACGCAGATTCCAGAACTTTCAACCACAGAAATGTGGGGAAAATGTGTTTTTTTTTTACAATGTTTTAGGTTTGCAAGGGATTCTGGGTAACAGAACCTGGTGGGAGGCAGTCAAGTCACCCCATCCTGGATTCCCCTGGGTGTCTAGTTTTCAAAAATGTATAGGTTTGCCAGGTTTCCCTAGGTGCCGGCAGAGCTAGGGTTCAAAAACTACAGCTAGGCACTTTGCCAAAAAAGGGTCATTTTTCACTGCGAAATTGAGGTGCGACCACGTTGCGTTTTGTGCCGTTTCCTGTCGCGGGCACTAGGCCGACCCACACAAGTGAGGTACCATTTTTCTCGTAAGACTTTGGGGAATGCGGGGTGGGTGGAAATTTGTGGATCCACGCAGATTCCAGAACTTTCCACCACAGAAATGTGGGGAAAATGTGTTTGTTTTGACAATTTTTTAGGTTTGCGAGGGATTCTGGGTAACAGAACCTGGTGGGAGACAGTCAAGTCACCCCATCCTGGATTCCCCTGGGTGTCTAGTTTTCAAAAATGTATAGGTTTGCTAGGTTACCATAAGTGCCGGCAGAGCTAGTGTTCAAAAACTACAGCTAGACACTTCGCAATAAAAGGGTAAATTTTCATTGTGAAAATGTGGTGTGTTCACGTTGGGTTTTGAGCCATTTCCTGTCGTGGGCACTATGCCTACCCACACAAGTGAGGTACCATTTTTATTGGGAGACTTAGGGTAATTCAGATTTTTAAAGCAACTGTTATTACCTATTGATTTTTGATGCATTTCTGCCTTACAAATGAAAGACATTGTGTAAAAGAAGTCATTTTGAAAAATGACCAATAATTCTCATGCTAGTATGAGTATTCCCATTTTCGAAAATGTGCAAATATGTACTGTTTCTAAACTCTATAATTTGTTCCCATTTCAGAAATACATAGGTGTCTTTCATACCGATTTTTCCATGTATACATTTTCCCACAATAATTGCTATATACCCGGTACATAATAAAAAGCCATTGCAAATTTCTACTCAGTTTTTGACTCTGGGTTCGTCTGGTTCTTGGTGAACCTACAAGCCCTATATATCCCCACAACCAGGAAGGTCCAGCGGATGTAACGGTATATTGCTTTCAAAGAGCTGTCATAATTACAAGAAGTTACAGGTGAAACGTTGACACAAAAGGCTGTTTTTTTCAACTAATTTTCAATTTTTCCTATATTTAACTGTTAGTTTCTATAAAGAAACCTTGATGGATCTACACAAATGACCCCTTGCTGAATTCAGAATTTTGTCTACTTTTCTAAAATGTACAGCTTTCCAGGATCCATTATTGCTTTCATACCCATTTCTACCATTAACTGGAAGGAGGTTAAAAGCACAAAAAATAGCAAAAATAGGCTATGTCCCAGAAAAATTCCAAAACTGTGTAAAAAATGTTGGTTTTCTGACAAAAGTCTGTCATTCCCTAAAAGCTGGGAAAATGGTGATTTCAGCCCCACAAACCCTTTTTTGATAACATTTGCAGGGAAAAACCCAGACGCTTTCATTTGCAGCCCGTTTTTCCCATTTTTCCATATTTTGGCTAATTTCTGGGACCCCTCCAGGGGAATCCACAAACCCTGGGTACCTTTAGAATCCCCATGATGTTGGAAGAAAAGGACGCAAATTTGGCGTGGATACCTTAAGTGATCAAAAAGTTACAGGGGCCTAAGCGCGCACTACCCCAAATAGCCAAAAAAAGGCTTAGCACAGGGGGGGAAAATGCCTAGCAGCGAAGGGGTTAAACAAGGTAGTCTAATCTGGGATTGTAGTCTTCATTTACTTCAATTATTGAAATGGTTCCTGCTAACAATTAATTATTAAATGAAAGGTAAGAGCTGCACGGTGTTCTGGCAGCCGTAGTGATAAATGCCAAAAGCAAAAAGAAGAGATGATGGATGGAATGCTGAACAAATCAAAGATTCACTCACCCCCAGTCACAGATCTGGGTTTAATCCATTGTTTCCCAGTTTGGACCCAGCCCTATGCAAATCATTCTTTTTTTTTTTTTTTTTTTTTTTAGTCCTCATTTATTTTTCAATATGTTTTAGACTTAAGAGAAAAGGTATTCCGCCCATCACAAACAGCCGATTTGGGGAAATCCGGTCACTCCCATAGGAGAGAAGGACACCAAGTATCTCCAGATTCACCCCTATGGCTTCCCCGTGATGATTCCAACCTCAATCTTAGTTCTTTTATTGAAGCAATGGCGTACCTGCCAATACACTCCATTAATGACATATTCTTAATCATCGGACCCAGAAAACAAAGTAAGAATAGACAGTAGAGACGCTTCACAGGGAAACCAACATATTCATATAACAAAACAATGAATCTAGAATTCAACAGAGACTAACTACGAAAAATGTATGTGTATTCTTAAGTAATCTTAAACAGAAAAACTCCTATCCACCCAGTTATCCCAGATTTCCCAAAATTTGTTTTTTTGTTCTTTGTCCCAGATTGATCTAAGTTTGATATTCTCTGAATCGAAAATATCCATTCCTCTTCTATAGGAGGACAAGCTAAGATCCATTTAATACACAGCTCTCTTCTAGCTAGAAGAATCAGAGTAAAAAACAATGTTCTGTGCTTTTTTGTTAGAAAGCCTCCATCTAACTCCCTCGGGAGTATCCCAAAAATTATGGAAACAGTTGTTAGTTTTATTTCAAATCCCATAATATCTGAAATGGTCTTACCCACTTTCTGCCAATAGGAAGATATTACCGGACAACTCCAGAACATATGCACCTCATCAGCCTTGTCTTCTCCACACTTTGGACACTTCTTAATTTCTCGCTTTCCCATCTTCGATAATTTCTTGGGTGTCCAATAGGCTTTATGTACTGTGAAGAGGTGATTCTTTTTTAAAGGTGCAGCACTTACGTAAGACCATAGAAAAGACATAGATACTTGCCCGGTGTTTTCGAGGTCTTCATCTTCTGGCAGGTCTTTCTTCCAAATTTCATTGAACGAGGTCTGCATCTCTTCTCTGTTTTGGACTAATAACCAATACCACTCTGATACTTCTTTTGTCTTTTTCTGGTAAGAGCATATTTTTGAAGCCAGATCCAGATTGCCTTTTAGGTCTTTACTTATAGACTTTACCCAGCTATTCAGCTGATAATATTTGAACTTGGAGACCAAGTTCTCACATATCGCCGAAAGATGAGGCCAGGAAATCAATTCCGCATCAACGATTAATTGCCCCCAAGTAGTGATGCCACAAGCGCGGAGAGGAGTTGCCAGGGCATCTTCCATACATATAGGCATTCCTGGGGAGTCCCAAACTGGTGCTACCTCATTGTAATACGGAATTTTTAGGAGGCCTCTTATCTGAGACCAAAGCTTCATAGCTGATACCAAAATCTTCAATTTAACCTTCTTGAAATATTTTGGGTGTCCAAATTTTAAAAGAAAGCACCCTGCTTGTTTAGAGAACTCTGTTGTGAGAGCTTTAAAAAGTGGGGAGAAAGATTCGCTTTCCAACAATAATTGTCTAAAATTTTTTAGATGAAAGGCACAAAAATATAAATATAAATCTGGGGTCGCTATACCTCCATAGGCTTTTTTCTTTCTAAGTTTCTTTAGAGCAATTCTGGGATGTTTGTCTCCCCAGATAAAACTTGAAAAAAAACCTGCACCTTTTAAACCAAACTTTTGGGAACTCTAGGGGGATAGTATTAAATAAAAATGTAAATTTTGGCAAAATAGACATTTTCAATAAATTGGATTTGCCTAATAATGAAAGTGGGAGCCCCCCATGTTTGAAGTTGTGTTTTTACTATTTTAGTCACTTTTTCAAAATTAACCTGTGCTATTTTATCAATATTTTGAACTATCTGGATGCCAAGATATCTAATTTCCTTCTTTGTGTAGGTACACCTAAAATTGGTGTTCCATTTCATTAACTCAGTTTTTTGTTGATTGATAAGGTAGCCAGAAACCTTTCCAAATCTCTCAAATTCAGACCATATCTCTGAGAACAGTTTTTCTAAATTGCTAGTGTATATTATAAGGTCGTCTGCATACAAACCAATTTTTTTCTCCCACCCATTACATTTAAAAGGGGTAATATTTTGACAGGCTCTCAATTTACACGCTAAGGGTTCAATGTATATATTAAAAAGTAAAGGGGACAGAGGGCATCCCTGTCTGGTACCTCTTCCTATTTGTATTGACCTGGTTAATTTCCCATTGATTAAAATTTTAGCTGTAGGATTTTTGTAGAGAGCTTTAATTGCTGTCTTAAAAGTTTCGCCCAGATTAAAATGTTGAATTACTTTAAACAAAAAAGACCAGTTGACCCGGTCAAATGCTTTGGCAGCATCGAATGTCATTACTGCCAAAGGGATCTTATATGTCTGGGCCATATCTATCGCCCCAATTAAATCGTGTGTTAATTCACTGAGTTGTCTTCCCTTCATGAACCCTTTCTGGTCTTGATGTATTAAAGGGCCTATCACTTTATCTAGGCGTCTAGTAATAATCTGGGTATATATTTTGTGGTCGCAATTTAGAAGTGAGATTGGTCTATAAGACTCACATAGTCTTGGATTTTTATTAGGTTTTAATATCATTGTTATAATGGCTTCTTCCCACGATACGGGGGGATTATGACCTTCTAAAAAACATGAATTAAACAATTTAAGAAGAGAGGAGGCAAGTTCTTCTTTCAGGATAATATAAACTTCATTGGGGATGGAATCGGGGCCAGCAGCCTTCCCCTTTTTTAAAGTGTTGATTGTTTGAATGATTTCCTCCCTAGATATGGGGCGATTTAGTTGTTCTTTTTCATTTTGCAAAAGTGAAGGGAGAGCTAAATCTGAGAGAAATTCTTCTATACTATCTTCATCTAGAGTTGTCTCATCCGTATATAGGTTTTTAAAAAATTGGACAAAAGTCTCCTCAATTTCGGATTCATCTGAAATGATGTTGCCAGTGTTCAAGCAGCGAAGGTCTCTTATCCAATTTCTTGTCTGATCGACTTTCGTTTTCCACGCCAGGAGCTTACTACACCCCTCTCCATATTCGTGATGGGCTAATTTACTTGCATCCCATTTTTTTTTAACTATAATTTCTAGAAAATCAGCTAGCTTATGTTTTGCTGTATTTAATTTTCTCAGAGCATTGGTGTTTTCCGGATCTTGCTCAAAATTTTCCTGAAATTTATATATATCTTCTTCCAATTTTTTGGTCTCTTCTTGCATCTTCCTAGACCAATAAATCGATATAGTTGTTAAAGAGCCTCTCAAGTATGCCTTATATGTGTCCCAAATTGTTTGGGGTGAAGCTGAATCAAGATTAAAATCAAAAAATTCTTTGGTTTCCATCTTCATTTTATCTACTACTTCATTCTCTAAAAGCAATGCTCGATTAATGGTCCACCTCCGGGGTGGGGGGCTCACTTCCATAACTAATTCGATAATGACTGCGGAGTGATCGGACATATGTTCTGGGGCGTGGCTAACTGAGGTAACGTTTCTGCTTGTTACGATATCAACAAAAAAAAAGTCAATTCTGGAGCGATGTCCACATTTTTTGTTGTAAAAAGTACATTTCCCACCAGATGTCTTAGATTTATGGGCCATCTCTCTCCAGATATCCACAAGCCCGATATCAGACATTAATTGTCTCAAGGCAGTTCTCATTTTCTGCGTATTTACCGCTACTCTAGACGAGGTAGAATCTTGACTTGTATCAAGAATCACATTAAAATCACCCCCTAATATAATACGATCGTTTATTTTAGATAAGTGAAATAGTAAAGTGTACAAAGTGGCAGGATCGTCCAAATTTGGCCCATAATAACCCGCGAAAATTAGCCATTTATCGTTGATCTTAACTCTGGCTATCGTCCACCTTCCCAAAGGGTCAACCATACATTCCCCTAGCATAGCATGGGCAGATTTTTTAATAAAAATTGCGACCCCTTTCACTGTACAGGATTGAGTTGTACAAATACAATGTTCGATCCACTTTTGGTGTTTCAGAACCACTTCCCATTCCTCTTTAAGCAAATGTGATTCTTGAATAAGAAATACATTACAATCCGACAACCTTAAATACTCTAGAATTTTCTTCCTTCTAGAGGGGACCCTTAACCCATTAACGTTCCAGGACATAATTCTCACATTCTCCTTTTTAGTTGGCCCTAATCCAGAATGCGTTAATTTCCCTGCCAACATTTATCCTTAAAAACAGAACGGCGAAAATTGCGTAGGGCCCTTTGACTAAAGATAAAAAACGAGGACATTTTTTTTTCTTTTCTCCCACTTGCTCCCCCACCCTGTGTGTAAAAATAATTTTTTCTTTTATATGTTTTATGTGCAACCCACCCCCCCTCCCTTGGGGAACCCTCCCTTACCAGAGGTATACAATTTTACCTCATGCAAATCATTCTTAACCCTGCTCCTCATGGGCCGGAAACAAGCATCCTGGGACTGGTTTCATTGTATCACCTCTCATTGGCCAGGCTAGCTTGAATACAGTGGCAGAGTGAGCACGGGGTCCCCACCTGGCATACCCTTCCCATTTAGGGCGAAAAAAAGCAAGAAGAACAGATGATGTACGGAATGCTGAACAAATCAATCATTCGTCCCCAGTCAGAGATCTGGGTTTAATCCATCATTTTCTTGCTCACGACGCCACCTCAGTTCGGACTCAGCCATATGCAAATCAGTCTTGACCCTGCTCCCCATGGGAATAGTCCAGCCCAAACTGCCAGGCCAGGTCCTCCCTGCACCGGAAACAAGCAACGGGTATGCCCAGATGTGGGTCCCGTGCTCACCATGCCACCAAAGCCAAGCTATCCTGGCTGCTGAGGGGTGATACCCCGAAACCGGTCCCAAGATGCTTGTTTCCGGTCCAGGGAGAACATGGACTAGCAGCTCAGTCTGGATTGTTCCCATGGGGAGCAGGGTCAAGACTTATTTGCATATGGCTGGGTCCAAACTGGTGTGGAGTGGTGACCAAAAAAACAATGGATTTAGGCCCAGATCTCTGTACTGGGGTGAGTGTTTGTCATTGTTCAGCATTTCGTCCATCATTTATTCTTTTTGCATTTCTTGCCCTAAGTGGGACGGGTTTCACAATACGTGGATCCTGTGCTCACCATGCCACCACCACAGCCAAGCTATTCTTGCTGATGAGGGGTGATACAGAGAAATCAGTCCTAGTAGGCTTGTTTCCGGTCCAGAGAGGACCTGGCCTGGCTGTTCGGATTAGACTGCCTACATCGGGCGTAGGGTCAAGACTAATTTGCATATGGCAGGATTGAAACTGGAATGGCGTTGTGAGTAAAAAAACGATGGATTTAGGCCCAGATCTCTGTACTGGGGTGAGTGTTTCCAGTGGCGTCACTAGGGGGATGTGGGGGGTGCGGACCGCACCGGGTGACACCATCACATGGGGTGACACATTTCCCAAATGAGACTATTTACTAAATAGTCTCATTTGGGAAAGGTGTCACCCCATGTGATGGTGTCATGGGGTAAGTCGTGAGGGGGTGACACCATGAAGAGGGGTGACACCATGAGTTACCGCACTGGGTGACACCAACCCTAGTGACGCCGCTGAGTGTTTCACATCGGTCAGCATTCCGTCCATCATTTGCTCCTTTTGTGAATGCCAACACAGGGCACATGCTGCCAGTCTACAGACGAAATTGCCAGGCTGCTGTTCCTCCGCCCCATTAGCAGTTGGTTGTCCTCTGTGCATAAATAGTCTTCTGTGAATGTAGGAGATTGGCTGTCCATCCATTTACATTGCTGCAGGTCACCAGGAAACAAAATTACACACATATTTTGTGGGAACTAATTCCATTGTTGGAATCAAAACCAGTCATATATTTGCAGCAGAGATGTTTTTCCAATGTGGTACTAACGATACCAGAAAACCAGAGAGGAACCCTGCATGACGTTTGCAACTTCGACCTCTAAAAAGCTTTTGACAGGCTCGATACTACTTGAGGCTGTATGGGACAGCATCGTAATTCAATGCAAGAAAAAATAGCGCCCACTGCTTCGAATGACAGGCATATTACGAACATGTTCTTTTAGGCGTTGATAGTGAAATGCAGCAGATGTTAAAAAGGGATGAATCTATCAGGCGAGAGAGAGCAGGAGGGGCGGCGCTCTAGCATTGTGGAGTACAAATCAAGACATCTGCACTAACTGTATTCATTCGTCCTGACAATAATTCGCCACTAGGGGTCAGACTGCAGCCACAGACCTCTCTGCCTGCACGCACACTATCATTCAGTTGCCAAATAAAGATCTCCACTGTTTTAATTCATTACTGCGAGCTATAAACAACAGACCTTATGCTGTCAAACAGAATGGCGTGTTTTTATGCAGTTGCGCAATTTTATCTGTTATTTGGTCCGTTAAAGCAGAATAACATTTAGACTCGTTTCAACATTATTAGCAGCTTGGCGGATTAATGAGCGAAACGGTGAGATTGTATGAGATTTAGGGACGAAATGTAGCTGTTTAACCTCAAAACTGCATGATTCCAACTTACCGCCACAAAACAAGCATTGGAAAAGCCAATAGGTCTGGCAAACTACCATCACAAAAAACAAGCGTTGGCAATGCCAAAAGGTTTGGCATTGGATTCCAGTCTTTTGACCTATCAATGCTTGTTCTGGTCGCTCAAAGCATTTAAGAATCTTTATTTTCGAGACGCTGCAGGACACTCGCCAATGTAAATAAAAAAAATAAAAAATTGGCTAAAAGCTAAAATATTTTTGGGGAGTCATATAAACACGTTTTACCGTGGCAGTCCATGGTACTGAAGGGAACTACTTTGTGTGGATGTGCTTTTTGCGAAAGAACAGAATGCCATCACTCACAGTGAAGTTAGCCAATGGCTGAAGTGGGCGGATCTATTGCCCTATGATGCATGCTGAAGAGGGTGGAAGAAAAAGCTGATCTGATATAATGCTCCTCCAAAATAGAGGGGGGGGGAGCTCCTGAGTTTCTGCTAGAGGCGTCTCAGCCTGCTCCACCGGTAAAAACCCTTGATGTGGCTGTCCATGTGCCACAGGCTTGCCAGAGACAGTGGTGATGCCCTTGCCTTATTCTGGGCAGGGCTTCTGTCACTGGATTTCCCCGATAGGGGCCGCCATGCACCAGTGACCATGCTTACGGTAGTGTGATTCTTGCCAGTAAGGCAGGATCGGGGCGGGAATGGCCATAGCGGGCATCGGGCGTTTCCCCAGAAGGCTGGAAGGGTGGGGGCTGATTTTGCTCTGGTGGGGGCTGGTTTTGTTACTGGGGTCGGTTTTGCAGCAGTGCTGCAACATCGGCCCCCGGCAACAAAAGCAGCAATGCTTCACAATTGCCTCCCTCTTCCCCCAATTTAAATTGTATTCGTTTAGATACAAGTGAATTGAACTGATTTTATTTGTTCGATGATCTCTACCTGACTGAGGACTAGTCCACCTAGGGAGAACAAAGGGTTTGAAGTGGTTCGTTTGAAGGCAAGAGTTTCGATCTTTTAATACAATCAGGGTTAACAGAGGTATTGCGGGTGGAACGGGTTACGCCCATCAGCTAAACATGGACAACAGACTAAGTGGTCTGACCAGCCTCGAGCCAGAGTATTTTTGATAACAATAGTAGATGTCCTAGTAAAAATGCCACGTGAAGGTGCGTTCTGTAACAAGTAATGTAAAATCCATGCCAGTATGCCTTGCTAGGAACTGCTAAAGTAAACAAAAAAGTGATGAGTGGGATGCTGCTTAAGTTAATCTCAGCTACTGGTGATTACTTGGGCCACATCCCAGTCCATTTTTTTATGCACAATGTCACCTCATGAGTCCCAACCATATGCAAATTAGCCTTGATGCTGATCCAATGGAAACAGTCCAGCCCAAACAGCCAAGCCGGGTCCTCTCTCCACCAGAAGCAAGCAACCCAAGACCAGTTTCACCCTAGTTGGGGCTCTTCCATCAGGTGCAGCTTGGTTCAAGTAGCGAAGTGAGCACAGGACCCACTTCAGGGCATACCCATCATGCTTTGCTAGGTATTGCTGGGCATGTATGTCGTCTTCTTTCTCTAGCCACAAATTAACGACTCTGAGAAGAATGAGATTTGGGTGTCTGGAAACTACAGCCCAGTTGGAATGTAATAGGGAGAGCAACAATTCCATTTTTTTTTTTTTTTGTATAGGGCGACAGCAAAGCATCCGATTGGTGAGGTCTTAAAAGATAAGGCAACAGATAAAGAAATCTATTCACATCCAGAAATGGGCTTCATTCTGTATACCTATGCAATATAAGTGTATCAAGTTATTCAAATTCATATGATTTGGATCTGACATCTGCATTTTGTAACCACGCACAGGCACACAACATAACTTAATAAATGAATATATGCACTCAAAGAGCATGCAAACAAGGACTAGACAAGTGGGGAAGCTGGGATGGATCCCAGGTTTTCTGGTTTCACATTATGCAATTCAGCCACTAGATGTACATGCTTCACTTCCCCTACACCCATCTTAGAGCCCAACCCCCCTTCCATCCACCCCTCGAACTGCCACCATGCTGGCATCAATGCAGCCCTCGGTCACACCACAGACCAAACATTTTGCGAGTACCCATGATCTACGGGAAGCCCACAGAAACATCAAAAGTGTGGAGAGCATGGGAGAATTATACCATTGACTAGTAATGCAAGCCCTATGTCTTAATATGTACCTATTCAAGATGATTCATGTCTTTCATACTCAAGGAACATGAGGCAACCTCAAGGCTACAGTACACTGTTTATTGTATGTAATAAAACATTAATAAAACAGGTTTTTAAAAGCCAGTCTTGTATTTATGGCGAGCAATGTTATAGATGCTGGAATTTCTAAACATTTGTATCAAATGATATTAAATATTTGACATGTTTTTGCTGCTTTATAGTGTTCTACCGGTTTTCTACCAGTGCTAAACCATTAAAACATCACATGCTGTTGGATATACATGGCGCAGAATCCAAAATTAATATTTTCAGTCTGGTGTTGACAGATCAACCGAACACAAATCCAGTCATTCATTTCTCAACTCATGGACCGTGTTGCCCACATCAGGCTTTGGAAAGTGCATGCCACCGGCAACATTTCTGAAGCCTTAACCTAATCAGACATTTACAAGGGAGGAAGTAGAAATGGAGGTTATCATTCTACAGTAATATAGGCTGAAATGGAAACATGCAATAGAGAATAGAAAACAATATCAGACAAGTAATGTAAGAAATTAGAACAAACTATGCCAGAAAGAGAATGGAGAAGGATGGTAATTGATTTGTTCTATACATCATGTAACCTTAAATTGTATCAACATACCAACTCACAAACGTCTTTGATCTAGCGATGAAAATCAGACACCAGAAAAGGTCTGGCAGACAGCCTGACCTCGAGTTACATGACATACTGCAATGCGAGTTCTCTGCATAACATGAGACTGGAAAACAACTAAACTCTCTTATAGGTTGTCACTTCAGTTGATGCATATAGAAATCCTGGCCAACTAATATGGGCTCACCAGTTGTTTCTAGTCTTTCTATTTCAAAGCAATGGTGTTAAATGCTTTAAAAATTCATATTGACTATCCTGCAGGTTTCCCTTTGTTTATTGGGCTACCTTGTCGAATGCGCTGGCGGGTGGATCTCAAGTGGTTGAGGGCATTGTGAGTTGTCTTGTTGTACTTTGTATATAAAAATGACAAAAGTGCAAAAACATTCATGTAAATATGGGAGGCTAACAGTGAATTGTCTGGCAACCCATAATAATTGAGTAAGAGGGGTTTTGACATTTCATTATCAATTTTCAGCTTGATAGCGTATCCTCCCATTTTTTCCCCCAGCATTTATAAAAATATTTAGATTAAAAAAAGACATATATCATTGTGCCACTTTCTGAACCACAATGCCAACATTGATCCTATTCTCTTAAAACCACCATTATATAGCGTAATTCTGGTCCACCAAATGCAGTTCTACATAAAGAATAGTGAAATTTCAGCGGATCAAGAATATTGAGTGCGGGGGGCGTGGTTACGGCACCGGTCAAGATGGCCGCCTGACGAGGAAGCTCCGCCGCATCGGGATCCTTCGTGACCCGCAGGTGCGTTTCCCGCGCCTAATGACATCGGAAAATCACCCTTACCCCAACCGGAACATGCCAGGACCCTGGTGAGCTGTTTTGAAGCATTAAGCGAGTTGCGCTTAGATTCCTTTTTGCCGCCGACAGACTTCCCTCAGCGCGTCCGCCATCTTAGATACATGCCGGCTCCTCAGTTACAGCGAGCATGTACTTTTACCGTCTCCTCACTTTCCAACGCTCTATAGCTGGATAACTTCACTATATGCAGCACGCCTTCTCAGAGTTGGGAATTTTTTATGTCCTCTGCAAAGCGACGTTTTGGACATTTCATTGGATATCTCGCTTGCCTCAGTGAGCCCACCATTTTGTCTTCCTGACTACATCAGCTGATTCAATGAACCATATGCAGCACTGCGCTCTTCAAGGTTCACCTCACATTTTCAAGGTTTATTTGGAGCTCTTATGACCTTCTTAAATGGATATTGCTGCATCTACTTTTCTTTGTAATAATTTTTAATACGTCATTTTTGCTGGCTCCTTAGTTATACCTGTTTATGTCTAGCTTTTCTATCCATGACGTTTTTAGTCACCCCAAGTGGTCGCTCTACATTATTCTTTCTGCGTAGTTTAGAAGCTACGGCTGCTGTTTAGGTCGTGCAACGGACGCTGTGCTACTTGAGTGACTCTTATCTATGGGAAGACTGCGTAAACCACAATTTGTTTTTGTACCTAAAAAACACACTTCATCGACAACCCCACTTCCTTCTTCAGCACTAAATTCATCTTGTACCGCAGGAACGATGGCTGGTGTTGCTTCCAATCGCAATTCCTCATCACAGTCTACCACTAATAAATCTTCTCCACCTTCTTTGTCTTCTAAACGTCTAAAGCATGATCCTCCCTCTCCCGACAAGTCATCACCTCCCATTTCCTTGGAGCTGTTGTTGGAGGAAATCCGCGCCTTACGCCCGTTTGTAGAGGAAACAAACAGCAAAATGCAATTCCTAGAGGAAAAGTGGTCTACAATGGAAAGTAGAGTATCTTCAATGGAACAGCAACTTTCAGTGGTCCAAGGTGACTCTCAGAGACTTTCTTCTTTAGAAAAGGAGGTTCGTAATCTTCAAAAACATACTGAGGATTTGGAAAATAGGAATAGGAGGAACAATTTACGTATTTATGGATTGCCTGAAGCTTTGGAGGCGATGATCCTGTCTCCTTTTTTTCCTCCTTTTTGCCGAAGCTCTTAGACATGCCTTCTTCTACGTCCCTCAGTATCCAGAGAGCTCATAGACTTGGTCCTCGTCCTCCAATTTCTACATCTACGGTCAGACCAAGGGGTGTCATTATTCTTTCCTTGAAATTTACTGACTTGCTCTCAATCCTCTCTGCAGCTAGAGCCAAAAGACAAATTTCTTGGCTTGGTCAGAAGGTGTTTCTTTCTCAAGATGTCTCTAATGCTACAGCAGCCAGAAGGAAGGAGTTCCTTAATCTTTGAGCACCCCTACGCTCTCTTGGCGCTCGATATGGCCTTTTTCACCCCTGCATTTTTAAGGTGACTTTTCAAAACCAGACTTGGTCCTTTCAAGATCCTGCGGAACTTAAGAAATGTATTCACTCCCATACTACGATTAATATGGACATTGCTGGTTCTTCTAATGGTTGATTCTTCTGTTTATTTAGTGTAGCAATCTTTAGAATTTTTCTAGCTAGGTCGTGGACTTTGCTGATCCTTCTAATGGTTCATTAGTTGTCTATTTATTGTTCTTTCGGTGTATTATCTATTTTTTTTTTTTAGTTCTTCTAATAGTGTTTACTTAAAGTTCCATTTGTTGTTCATGTTTGTCTTATTCCTTGTCTTATGTTTGCCGGTCACGCAACTTTTTATGTTTTACCTGATGTTTATTGTCTCTCTTTTGTATATCCTTACAGGTTTGTTCGTTTATGTTCAAATACATATGGTCCATTTCCCTTCCCTTCCTCGTCCTGATGCGGTCCGGACTCCCCAGGTTCGGGCGTTTCATCTTTTCGTGTGTCGTTCTCGCCCCAGTGTATCTCTCTTTGTCCCCTTCAGGTATGTTTTTTCAGTCATCCTTTTTGGATATGTACTGTCTCTTCTTGGTCTTCTTCTCTCTTTCCTTCTTCCCTCTTCTCCTTCTCTCTTCCTATTTTCTAATGGATATATCATTCCCTTCTCTTCTTCTGGTTAACCCCTCCATCTTTTTCTCATGTCTTTTTCTTTCTTACTCTCATTTGCTTCTTCCTTTATTGCCGCTTGATGATTATGCAGTTTTCTTCACCTCCCTTCTTCTTCCACATTTTCTTTTCTACATATCTATTTTTCTATATCCTATGGCTCTATTCCTATTACTTCTTTCTCTTACCATTTCACATGCTCATTCTTCATTTTATGCTTATTTGCATTTTTCAATATTAAACTGCTGTGTATATATAATGGTAGTCTTTTTCATTCAGAGTTATTACATGGAATGTAAAGGGTTTTAATAATCCTATAAAGAGGCAGAGAATTCTTTCACATTTGGCCTCCTATAAACCTGATTTAGTTTTATTACAAGAAACTCATTTATCTGAGGCTGAAGCTCTTAAACTTAAGCGTAATTGGGTTGGCTCAGTATTGGTATCTCCTACAAATACAAAAAAATGGGGTTGTTATTTTATGCCATAAAAAGTTGAAATGCTCTTTTGTAGCGCAAGATATTGATTCTGACGGTAGGTGGATTTTGGTCAAACTACTAATTAATAATATCCCTCTCACCGTGTTTAATCTTTATGGTCCAACTCAACCTGATCCCTCTTTTTGGCCTACCGTTACAGATATATTTTTTTCAATATAAAGATGAATTTTTTATACTTGGAGGTGATTGCAATCAAGTTATGGACCCTTTTATTGATCGCAAATCCCAGGTACGTTTCATTTCTCATAAAACTCACAAACAATTTCTCAATACTATCACACAGACTCATCTTGTTGACGCCTGGAGACTATGCAATCCAGACCAATCAGAATTTTCATTTTTTTGCCCTCCACATGGATCCCTATCCCGGATTGATTACATTTTTCTTTCTAAATCCTTAGCCCAGAATCTCGTTTCCTCCTCGATCGAGCCCATTTTGATTTCGGATCATGCTCCAGTGGTTGTTGACTTTCACTTACTCCCTTCCCGCTCTAAAGCTTCCAGGTGGAGATTTAATAATTATCTTTTACAGGATCCAGTTTTTTCCTCTTTCTTCACTTCTTTTGCCGAAGAATTCTTTTATATTAATGAAGATTCTTCTATGTCCCCTGTTTCGGTGTGGGATAGTTTTAAAGCCACTGCTCGAGGTTTTATTATAGATTTTGTCTCTAAGAAAAAGAAATAGACCTCCAATAAACATAAAGCTTTATTGTCTTCCATTAAACGCTTAGAACATCAGTTTTATACTTCCTCATCGGATTTCACTCTACAGGAACTTATTCGTGCAAAGATGGAGTTTAATAACATTTCTACTGATAATGCTTCCTTCACTTTGCTCCGAGGTAGTGCCAGATATTATGGGGGTCGAAATAAAGTTGGCTCACTCCTTGCTAATTATTTAAAATCTAGAAAAGAGAGAACACTAATTGATTCTATTCAATCAACGGATGGTAAACATATTTTCAAAGATCAGGATATATTAGACGAGTTTACTAAATTTTACAGCGTTTTATACACTCCGGAGTCACCCCCATCTGACTCACTCATTGAAGAATATCTCAGTACTATTCCTCCTCCTTCCTCTTCAGATCTAGATTTCGCCTCTTTAGACATAGATCTTTCACTTCAGGAGATTTCCTCCTCCTTGAACTCTTTAAAGAAAAATAAATCCCCTGGTCCTGACGGTTTTTCGGTAGTATTCTATCTTCATTTCTCCAATTTGTTATTACCAAAACTCTTTCAACTTTTTCAACATTTTTGCTCCACAGGAGCAGCAAGTGGTACTTTTCTATAGGCTTCTATTTGTCTTATTCATAAAGATGGCAAAGATCCCAAATTTTGCAAAAACTACCGCCCCATCTCCTTGATAAATGTTGATTATAAGATTTTTGCCAAACTTTTAGCATTACGCCTTGAATCTTTTCTCCCTCATTTAATAGGCCCAGAACAATGTGGATTTGTCAAGGGTAGACTAACCTCTGATAATTCTCATCTATTTTTTAATGTTCTAAATAAGGCTTCTTCTCTACCCTTTCCTCTTGCGGCGATCTCCATTGGTGCAGAAAAAGCCTTTGATAGGGTGGACTGGTCCTTTTTGTTGAAATCTCTCCGATGGCATGGTTTTGGTGCTAAATTCATTTCTCTTATCTCCCTCCTTTATTCTGCTCCCTCCGCTTCCACCATCATTAATGGTCAAATCTCACAGCATTTTTCACTCCATCGAGGTATTAGGCAGGGATGTCCATTATCTCCCCTTTTATTTGTTCTATCTCTTGAGCCTTTTCTCTCTCGTATTCGTTATAACTCCTCTATTTTTGGATTCCCATATGGAGATCATCATCTGAAATTATCTGCATATGCTGATGATATTTTACTCTTCATTTCTAATCCAGACTCCTCTATCCCCTCATTATTACAAGAAATCTCTGATTTCTCTGCAGTGTCAGGTTATAAGATTAACTCTGATAAGACAGAAGTTTTACCAATTACTAAATTTTGTCTCAAACAACAATTTGATTCTACTGGCTTTCATTGGAACAGTTCTAAAATCAAGTATCTAGGTATTTGGTTTTCCAACTCTATTACGGAATCGGTTAAATTAAACATGAATGTTGCTCTAGATCGCATTTCCAAACTTTTCTCTTCCTGGAACCCTCTTTTCTCTCCTGGTGGGGTCGTCTTGACTCCATTAAGATGATGATTACTCCAATTCTACTATATTACTTTTCAATGATTCCAGTCCGTATTCCCGTCACCTTTTTTAAAAGAATAGACTCTCTTCTTTCCAAATTTCTATGGAAAAACAAAAAGTCCAGAATTTCTTTATCTCACCTCAGGAAACCGAGACTTGTTGGTGGGGTAAATTTTCCAGATTTTTGGTTATATCATAAGGCTTTCTGCTTAAAACAAGCTTCTCATTGGCTTCTTATGGAATCCTCTCCCTTCACTCCTTTATGGGTAAATATCGAACGCTGTTTATTTACCCCTTTTTCGACTAACGAAGTTCTTTCTTTTACTGCCAAGAATGCCCTCACATCCATTCCACTATTTAAACACACCTGCTCATTGTTAAGACCCCATTTTCAACCAAAAATAATCTCCAGAACTGCTTTTATACATTCTTCTCTTTGGCATAATCGTCTTATCACCATTAATAATAGACCTCTGTACTGGTCCTCATGGAGAACAAGGGGATTACCTGGGTCAAGGACTTGTTTGATGGTACTTCTCCCTGTTCTTTTCCTGTTTTTCAAACTACATTCAATTGTCCTCGTTCATTTTTATGTAAATTTTCCATACTTATGGAATTAATTCTAAGTATTTTCTATTCCCTTCCTCCTGATGAATCTTCAATCACTCAGGACTCACTTCTTAAAATTTTGGCTTCACTTCCAAAAGCTTCCTTAATTTATAAATTCTTCTATTCCACGAATCCAGAATGAGTCAAGACTAAGGTGGAACTCGCTTGGGAATCAGACTTAGATTTTCAGGGGAGCACTGATATATGGAATAAGATTTGGGCTCGGTCGCTAAGGATCTCGAGATCCGCTTCCACTACTCAATCTATGTTTTTTCTATATCATAGATTATATTTCACTCCCATTTCTATAGCTAATTTCACACACATAGATAATAAGAAATGTTGGTCCTGTGATTTTCCATCAGCAGATCTTACACATCTTCTTTTTTTATGCCCCCCTGTAGTTTCATTTTGGACACACATTTGGGCTCATCTATCCAACATTTTTAAGATCCATACTCCCATGTCCAATCTTCTTCTCTTTATGGGAAGTCTATCAGAATCCATCACTTTACCATTCTATGAAAAAGGGCTGTTTGATCTCATGTTGGCTTTAGCATTTCCACAAATTACGATAAACTGGAAATGTTTGACCAAACTTTCAACAAAGTCATGGTGGAATACTGTGTGTCATTATCACAGGTTAGATGTTGCTTATGCCTCCCAATGTAATCCACATGTAAACAGAGATGTATTTTGGTTGCCATTAACTACTTACTTAAATAAGGTTTCAATCAATACTGTCTCT
Organism: Calotriton arnoldi; assembly: GCA_963921515.1. Taxonomy (NCBI): domain Eukaryota; kingdom Metazoa; phylum Chordata; class Amphibia; order Caudata; family Salamandridae; genus Calotriton; species Calotriton arnoldi. Next base: position 149,971 of record CAWUFW010005456.1, read on the forward strand.
CATCATCGTTCTGAAAATTTCCAACCCCCTTGAATCCCTTCCTCTTTATTCTCTCTTTCCGCTTCTTTTAATATTTGGCAACGTTTTTATTCAGCAGTTAACTTGTTTCTTATATCTTACGATTTTTGGAGCATAACATTACTATTTATTTGCTATTTATAAAACATATTTTCTACCCCTTCTTTTTTTTTTTTTTTTTCCCTTTCCCTTTTTCCCCTAAAAATGCAAACAGCTTTCAACTCTGCTTTTGTTGCCTACTCTATTTTGCTTACAAGTTTATCCTTTACATTGTTATTCTTTAGGCCTATGTTGTATTGTATTGATATTTTATGATTCAATAAAGCTTATTAAACTTAAAAAAAAAAAGAATATTGAGTGCATTTTTATCCACATTTTCTTCCATTCACTTGGAGATAAATGTTTACTCACCTGAAGCCTTCTTGATGGCATTGTTTAAAAAGTTATAGAAGTGACTACCTTGCTTTGTTCCTTATCCTAAATCACTGAGGATATTTTCCTGATTCATATTATACAAAACAGTCCAGGATAACAGTACAGTCTCTGCATTGCTAATACTGCCCATAAACTCTGAATAATGTAAAGAGTTGATAAAGTCATTGCCTTAGCAACTGTGATCCTCACAACGCAAACCAATCACTGGAAACATTCATAAATTCAGCATAAGATCTTGGGGTTACCTAACATGCCAGAGTAAGGCATCCCTCTTCTGGTAGCTGGCCCAGAATTCTGGGTGAATTCCACAATATTATCTACAGTTATTATATTTGTCCTGGTCCAAAAGTGTCAAAGGGGCAGCAGGTAGTCACAAGTACCTGCCATCTCAGGACTTTGCATTAGTCGAAACTATAAGCACCAGGTGGCCACAGAAGCAACTTGAGAGGAGGAGGTAAAGAATAGTGGGAAACAGGTAGGAACTTCTGTTGAGTTTGTGCTTCTACTGGAATTGTGTAAAGATAAATACAAATTAGATAACAGATACCAAATGGAGTCATCATTCAATTATCTGTGCATCTCTCTAGAGGAATGCCCATAAGAAGTCTCTAGCTTCACAATAACATTAGCAAATTGTCTGTTGTAGGGAAATTCCTTAGCCTATAATTAGCCTTATCATATGGTGGTCTTAAGCTTTATAGAGTTTTAGGATAAAACGTCTTGAACTCAACCAAACCTAGATGATACCTGACTTGGCCCACTGGTTTTGAAAGAATGGGTCTGACTGCCTTGCGGTCAGAAATGGGATGCCCACAGGCAGGAAATCCAAATATTTGGTGACTTATAAGCTAGTTATAAAAAACTTAGAACATCAGTCATTTGCGTTGCCCAACCAAATATATTTTGTTCAATCAGGATTAGCCTAGGATCTTTAAACACCTGGGCTCTAATCATATGCTGAAGGATTTTCCTGCACCTAATTGAATGTGACAGTGACCTTAGGGTGCATATTTGAATACTTGACTTATAAAGTGCTTTATTTCCAGGGTGAGATAGCTAGAGCTTACATTTCTGGTATGCCCACTTATTTGTTGCCTTGAGAGTCTCTCTGGGCCATTCCCAAATTCTTCTCTGGGTTTGGAGGTTAACGGTTTATTCAGCAAGGGTATAGAATATTGTGGAAGGAATATTGAGTAAATGGAATGTCAAGGACCAAAATATCGATAGGTGAGTATGTATAGATTTTCATTACCTAACTCCGCATAAGGTATGTAGATGTAAAGTTAAGAATAGTAAATCTATACCTCCTTCAATGCATTTACTTACTTGATATTTTGAAATACATTTTTTTTAGTCCTAGGACAGCCACAGGATCCTGGTGATTAGCAGGTGAAGTGCTCTCTACAGGTCAACACCACAATATGCGTGTGTTAAGATAGCCTCAGGAGAAGCACATGTTTTGGTACATGAGCCACTTATGTTGTAATTTCATCCTTAAGATGGCTGCTGCTTTGTTTTTTGACATTTTGAACTCTTACACACAGGAGAGTCACAAGAGTTCAATACCATATTGCTGGCTCTATGTGGCATGTGCAATTCTGACCAGAGTCATACAGAAGATATGTTCAGAACATGTGTGATCGTAACATAGATCATCCTTAGAGTTAGCCCTAATGGCCCTCTGCTGGATGGATAAGGATGGGTTTGTATGGATATTAGCCTCAACCATGGACAAAACATCTCCACAAAACCTCCTGCACCTCAGCAACAGCTTGATTCTCTCTTATAGAGTACTCTGGTGTTGAGATTACTACACTTCAATGGTGTCATACATTTCTGTCATGTGTACACAGATCACCATATGCTCACTGCCCTTACTGCTCAATGTATTGTGCAGCACTATCACGTTTACTGGCAAACCATGAGAATACTTTGTACTCTGTGGTTGGCAAGAGAGTTTTTCTTCCTGCTTAAATGTTACTTTTACCTATCCTCTGATAACAGGCAAGATTTTTTGCGTGCTCTGTTGATTAATCCATCTCGACAGAATTGCACCAACAGATGTTTTCAATGCGTATAACAAGGGTTTAATCTTGTCAGCAATGCTTAAGGCAAACCTTTTGTTATCAAAATCTTGTGACCAAACAAATGCCAATTATCTATCAATTTTTATATCTTTAACCTCATGGTGGTTCGCCTATCTCTACCAGGATGAGATCTCTCCCTTCTTTGCTCTCTCAACATTGATGGCAACGTCAAGGTTATTGATTTTGCTTAAGGCATTTTTCACCTCTTCAAGACTTGCTGATGTAGCTTGCGTGAGGATTTTCACACCCCACAACACAGCAAGAGCAATGCCTACAGTATGTTCTACAGGTGGAGAGAAGGTTTCTTTTTTTGGGTATTTGTCCTCAATAGAGTATACAGGAAAAGCTGCAGGATCTGTTCTGATTTCTCGCGCAACCCTGGTCAATCAATCGATCAATCAATCAGGTCACTTATAAAGCGCACTACATACCCGCGAGGGTCTCAAGGCGCTGGGGGAAGAGGGGGTGCTGCTACTGATCGAAGAGCCAGGTCTTGAGGAGTCTTCTGAAGGCCAGTAGGTCTTGGGTCTGCCGAAGGTTGGTGGGGAGGGTGTTCCAGGTCTTGGCGGCGAGGTGGGAGAAGGATCTGCCGCCGGCGGTCGTTTTCGGGATGCGGGGGACTGTGGTGAGGGCGAGGCTGGTGGAGCGGAGCTGGCGGGTGGGGGTGTAGAAGCTGAGTCGTCTGTTGAGGTAGGCTGGTCCGGAGTTGTGGAGTGCTTTGTGTGCGTGGGTGAGGAGCTTGAAGGTTATCCTCTTGTTGACAGGGAGCCAGTGCAGATTTCTCAGGTGGGGTGTGATGTGGCTGCGGCGGGGGATGTTGAGGATAAGACGTGCAGAGGCGTTCTGGATGCGTTGCAGCCGTCTCAGGAGCTTAGCCGTCGTTCCTGCGTAGAGGGCGTTTCCGTAGTCCAGCCTGCTGGTGACGAGGGCCTGGGTGACTGTTTTCCTTGTTTCGGTGGGGATCCACTTGAAGATCCTGCTGAGCATTCGGAGGGTGTTGAAGCAGGATGAGGAAACGGCGTTGACCTGCTTAGTCATGGAGAGGGTGGGGTCGAGGATGACCCCTAGGTTGCGTGCGTGGTCGGTGGGTGTTGGGGCTGTTCCCAGTGATGTCGGCCACCAGGAGTCATCCCAGGCTGAAGGTTTGGAACCAAGGATGAGGACCTCCGTCTTGTCCGAGTTCAGCTTCAGGTGGCTGGACCTCATCCATTCGGCGACGGCCTTCATTCCTTCGTGGAGGTGGGCTTTGGCGGTGTGAGGGTCTTTGGTGAGGGAGAGGATCAGCTGGGTGTCGTCGGCGTAGGAGATGATGTTGAGGTTGTGCTGTCGGGCGACGTGGGCGAGGGGTGCCATGTAGATGTTGAACAGCGTCGGGCTGAGGGAGGAGCCTTGGGGTACGCCGCAGATGATATTGGTGGCCTTGGATCGGAAGGGGGCGAGGCGGACGCTTTGAGTTCTGCCGGAAAGGAAGGATGTGGTCCAGTCCAGGGCCTTCTCTTGGATCCCGGCGTTGTGAAGGCGTGTTCGTAGTGTGTGGTGGCAGACTGTGTCAAAGGCGGCTGATAGGTCCAGGAGAATGAGGGCTGCTGTTTCTCCGTTGTCTAGCAGGGTCCTGATGTCATCAGTGGCGGCGATGAGGGCGGTTTCGGTGCTGTGGTTGCTGCGGAAGCCGGACTGGGAAGGGTTCAGGATGTTCTCCTCGAGGTAGCAGGTCAGTTGTTTGTTGACGATTTTCTCGGTGACCTTCGCGGGGAACGGGAGCAGAGAGATGGGTCGGAAGTTCTTGAGCTCCTTGGGGTCTGCCTTGGGTTTCTTGAGTAAGGCGGTGATCTCGGCGTGCTTCCAGCTTTCCGGGAAGGTTGCTGTCTCAAAGGAGATGTTGATTATTTTCCGGAGATGGGGAGCGATGGCTGTACTGGCTTTGTTGAAGACGTGGTGAGGGCACGGGTCTAGCGGTGAACCGGAGTGGATGGTGTTCATGATCTCGCTGGTGTCCTCGTCGTTGATGTTGGTCCAGGAGAGCAGGCGGTTGGTGGTCGTGGGGGCACTGGTCTCGGTGGTTGCCGGGGCAGTCGTGGTGTTGAAGCTGTTGTGGATGTCGGCGATTTTGCGGTGGAAGAAGGTGGCCAGTGAGTCGCACAGGTCTCGTGACGGCGGGATGTCGTTGGTGTTGGAGCTGGGGTTGGAGAGTTCCTTCACGATGTTGAAGAGCTCTTTGCTGTTGTGTGCGTTGTTGTCTAGGCGGTCTTTGAGTGAGGCCCTTTTGGCGGATCTGATGAGGTGATGGTGACTGCGGGTGGCGCTCTTGTGGGCGGCATAGCTGTCCGCTGTCCGTTCGTGGAGCCAGATCTTCTCCAGTTTTCGGCATGTTCGTTTGGAGGCCTGGAGGTCTTCGGTGAACCAGGTGGCTTTCTTGCTGGTGTGGCTGTTGGGCGGATTCTTGAGCGGGGCGAGGGTGTTGGCGCAGTCGTCGATCCACTGTCTGAGGTTGCGGGCGGCGGTGTCGGGGTCGGATGGTTCAGCGGGTGGGCTCAGGGCGAGGGTGGTGGTTAGCTGGTCTTCGGTGACTCTGCTCCAGCAGCGGCGAGGCATTTGTTGGGTGCGGTGGTGCGTGGTGGGCTTCCTGTAGGTGAAGTGGATGCAGTGGTGGTCGGTCCAGTGGGGTTCGGAGGTGTGGTTGAAGGAGACGTGTGGGCTTGCGGAAAAGATGGAGTCTAGCGTGTGGCCGGCGGCGTGGGTGGGTGTTGTCACGAGCTGTCTGAGTCCGAGGGTGGCGAGGTTGTCGATCAGGGTGGTGGAGTTGGTGTCCTTGTTGTTCTCGAGGTGGAAGTTCAGGTCCCCGAGGAGGATGTAGTCCGTGGAGGCGATGGCGTGTGTGCTGACGAAGTCAGCGATGGAATCGTTGAACTGTGGTCGGGGTCCGGGGGTCTGTAGATGAGGGTTCCTCTGAGGGTGGTGTTGGGATCGGTGTGGATCTGGAAGTGCATGTGTTCGGCGGTGCTGAGGGTGTCGTCGGTGTTGGTTGAGACTCTGAGGGTGTTCCTGTGGACGATAGCGATGCCTCCTCCGACTCCGTTGGTGCGGTCCCTGCGGGTGATCTTGTAGCCGTCCGGGATGTCAATGGCGATGTCGGGGTCTGAAGCGGGGTTCAGCCAGGTCTCCGTCAGGAAGGCGACGTCTGGGGAGGTTGAGTCGAAAAGGTCCCAGAGTTCGATGGCGGGTTTGCGGGTGGAGCGGGTATTGAGGAGGATGCATCTGAGGTAGTTGGGTTCTTTCCTGGGCGGTGGTTTGGCGGGGCAGGTGCTGGCGAAGCTGCAGTTCGGCAGGTGAAGGGCCCTTGGGTGCGCTTCGGGGTGGCCCGGTAGCAGGCGTGATCTTTTCCGGGGTTGAGTGCGTGGAGGGTGCTGGCGTCGTATCGGCGTCTGTTGATGTGGCGGGCGCGGGGGATGCCCGGAACAGACCATGTTTTACTGTTTATTCGGAATGAATTCGCCCACTTGGGTGGGACACAAACATAATATGCATTGAGTTAGTGGCTTTGAGGATGTAAAATAGCCCCTGCCATCAATGATGGAGAATGTACAGTTATATATGCACCCGTAAAATGAACTTTAAGATCATGATTGCATAAAAGCGACAAATTATGTAATGCTTAATTAAGATGTTCATATTGAGTGATAAATATAATTTGCACATTTTTAAAGTGGATTTAGCTATAAATATACCGAAAACTACAGATCTGTTTTTTATGTCCATGGATCAGTAGTTTAAAGTGTTGCAATGGGTGTAACTGGCCGATATTTATATCAGGAACTACGGGTCTGTTGTTTATGTTTATACACTTGTAGTCACATATTTGAAAATGGTGTCGAATAAAACGTGACGTGAATGCTCCTTCGTCATTGGTGAGCAAGGCTGGGATCAGCCGAAATGCGTCCGATGGCGGTCTGACAAAATAAATGAAGTTTGAATCGCACAAAGCGTCGTCCTCCTTTTTTAAAGGATTGCACTAATTAAAAGGATTTTGCTGCAAGGATCCTCTGACGACGCGCCCTTCGTTTAGGTGACAGCGTGCAAGTGCAGAAACGACGAAAAAAAAAAAAAATATATATATATATTATCTACTGGCGGTCGCCAGTAGATAGTTATAGTTAGGACCTATTTTCCATAGGAAATCCGCAACATTCTATTTGAAATAACTTTGGCGCCCGTTGACGAATCTTCGCAAAATTTTCAAAACTCGTGGGGCGCTCCGGTCCGCTCCTATCCTGAAAGTCTCAGGGTGATTCGTCAAGTGGGGGCCTAGAAAAAAGGGGGGTCCCAAAACGTGTTTTCCCCATCCAATTTTCCATAGGAACCTTTCATCGCAGCTACAGCCCGAACTGCTGAACGGAATTACACCAAATTTGGCAAAAAGGTAGCCCTTGGTTCAGAGTCGTGCCTTTTGGTTAAATGGTGTAAATCCATTCAGTAGTTCCTGAGAAATTTGAAAAAGAAAACACATATATATCTGGGCGGAGCCTAACCACACATGTCATTGTGAGATCTGATTGGCTGTCAGCACTTCATCCTGGAATTGCTGGCAGCCATCTTGGGACCAATATAAATGATAGTACCCCGTTGAAATGCATTGTAGTGAATCGAAGATTTTGAGGGTTACCAAAAGGAGAACTATAAAGGGTGATAACAGACTTTAGTTACATTAGAATTCATTTGTTGATGATACCATACTAATTTCAGGAATTGTGGTGTGTTCTAAGGTGATTTTACCCTGTGAAAAACCTTCTGCTGGGATATCATGAATCATGTTTGAGAGAAAACTATTTTCACATGCTTGTCCCATACAGTTTTGGAAGGTGCTCCAGAAGCTAAAATAAGAGCATAATTTCTGTAAATTCACATTATCTTTCTCAGTCATGTGAGAATGAAGTCTGACATTCTCAGTAAAACATGTACATCCAACAAAGGCAGAGACTGTCAGTTGATTCCTTTGTGTTCTACTGCAGCTTCCCAGAGTGTTCTAAAGAACAACTAGAGTGCTAACAGCCTTACTTATGACAAAAGTATGGCACACCTGAAGCCATCTTGATTGGAATAAACTGGTAACACTTAAAACATTTAATTTAAAAAGGAACAAAATGATGGGGTTCATTTTGTCATAGAAATTATGGTTAGTGCTGTAGAAAGAAAAATTAGGACATGTTTCAAGTGTGATCTCAAATATCTTCCTGTTATATTTCAACAGGAGCAGCCTGTCAGTTGATGCCTTTGTGTTCTACTGGAGCTTCCCAGAGTGTTCTAAAGAACAACTAGAGCGCTAACAGTCTTACTTATGACAAAATTATGGCACACCTGAAGCCATCTTGATTGGAATAAACTGGTAACTCTTAAAACATTTAATTTAAAAAGGAACAAAATGAGGGGTTCATTTTGTCATAGAAATTATGGTTAGTGCTGTAGAAAGAAAAATTAGGACATGTTTTAAGTGAGATCTCAAATATCTTCCTGTTATATTTCAACAGGAGCAGCCTGTCAGTTGATGCCTTTGTGTTCTACTGCAGCTTCCCAGAGTGTTCTAAAGAACAACTAGAGAGCTAACAGTCTTACTTATGACAAAAGTATGGCACACCTGAAGCCATCTTGATTGGAATAAACTGGTAACACTTAAAACATTTAATTTAAAAAGGAACAAAATGAGGGGTTCATTTTGCCATAGAAATTATGGTTAGTGCTGTAGAAAGAAAAATTAGGACATGTTTTAAGTGAGATCTCAAATATCTTCCTGTTATATTTCAACAGGAGCAGCCTGTCAGTTGATGCCTTTGTGTTCTACTGCAGCTTCCCAGAGTGTTCTAAAGAACAACTAGAGAGCTAACAGTCTTACTTATGACAAAATGATGGCACACCTGAAGCCATCTTGATTGGAATAAACTGGTAACTCTTAAAGCATTTAATTTAAAAAGGAACAAAATGAGGGGGTTCATTTTGTCATAGACATTATGGTTAGTGCTGTAGAAAGAAAAATTAGGACATGTTTTAAGTGAGATCTCAAATATCTTCCTGTTATATTTCAACAGGAGCAGCCTGTCAGTTGATGCCTTTGTGTTGTACTGCAGCTTCCCAGAGTGTTCTAAAGAACAACTAGAGCGCTAACAGTCTTACTTATGACAAAAGTATGGCACACCTGAAGCCATCTTGATTGGAATAAACTGGTAACACTTAAAACATTTAATTTAAAAAGGAACAAAATGAGGGGGTTCATTTTGCCATAGAAATTATGGTTAGTGCTGCAGAAAGAAAATTTAGGGCATGTTTTAAGTGAGATCTCAAATCCTCTTCTATTTCATTAGAAAATTCTGACATGCAGACTGAAACAATCACTTTCAATACCAGCAGAAGACTTCCAGTTAACTCCCTGGTGAGCAGTAGCTTTACTACAGTGATCTAATGAACAACTAGAGTGCTAACATTCTGAATTTATGGCAAATGTGTGACACATCTGAATGCCTTCTTGATGGAATCAAAGTAAAAACTGCAAGCATTTCCTACTGAGGAGACTGCAGTAAATGACGAAATTAGGAAACTTCATAACAAATAAGTCTCCCAAGATGGCCACCAGAGAAAAAAGAGCCCAAATGTAGCACAAATATCACCCAGATGTAGCCACATATAGCCCAATGACAGAAGTGTGCAAAACACTTTTTATTTTTAGTTTTTCTGCAGTTTTATATCATGCAAACTGGTCAGGTATTGGAGCGTTACATCTTACTTGGACCCCTTATTGCGTATTTTGCACGAAGTACATGAGATTGATCTTGCGAAACATTGAAGTTTACGATTCTGTTAACCTGAAGTTGCTCTGAACCGGGCTTTGTAACACCCGTTTTACCTACTGGTTTTAATTAATTCTCACTGTATTGTATTAGGAAAGAGGATTTACTGTTTTTATGTACACTTTTATGATCTATGTTTCTAAATCAGATCAAATAAAGTTTAATGAATTCTATGGCAGGACGGAGGCGAGGATTATGCATATCTTTCCTCACTTTATTTGCATAGCAGTTCAAAGAAAACGTAACACAACAATCATTAAACAAAAGACTACACAACCCATGAACCATTAGGGGGTAGTCTCCAAGGCAACTATAGTCCAATCATATCACAGTCCATCGTATATAATATCGTGACGTCCCTTCTGCTTCCTCTTTCTTCACTGCTCGTCAGTTAAGGGCATTCCTTACATTCTTGGCTTAATCTGACGTTGTTGCCGTTTGTATAGCGGTTTCTTGTGCACGTTATTAGCATTATTGCCTTGGTATTGTTTCATATTCCCTGCGCAGCAGGCTCTTGCCCGAGCGCATTCTCCCCTCGCAGTTTCTCCCGCTGTGTGCTCTGCGCGCGGTGAGATCCTGTCAGGCGCGTCTGGTCCGAGCGAGGCAGCTCCGTCGGCGCTCCCGCTGGTCTTTACGCGCGTTTGGGAATCCGGTCACTCCTTTAGTGTCCGCTTGATTCCCGACCAACCCTCGCCTAATTTTGACACCGCTACGCGGTGATTTCCCCACACTGCCACGTTAGTGACCAGCACCACCTGGTGGTGGTAATTGGTATTGCGCCTCAGTCTATTCTTATAACAGCTTCGGGAAAGCCCAGCTGTTGGAGCACCGGCGAGGGGCTGTCTTAAGGATTTTATGGGCATTTGTTCTGTGCTCACACCCTCTGCTATCATGTCTTCTCCAGAAGACCATTTTTACTCCTCCTACCAGGAAGTGGAGGAGGAATGGCCCCCCAACTTCTCCCTCCAGCAGTGGACCAAGCCCTCTCTCTGGCTATTTCTAGGGCGCTGACTCCTCTTAGGGATCAGGTTGATAAGCTGGCGAAAAGTATCCCTGGGGTGTTCAGTGACCCAGATCTGGTGGTGGGGGTCCAAGTAGCTCCCAGATGGGGAATAAAAGGGCCGTTAAGCATAACGTGGGGCACTTGGAAGGATTTGATAAACTTACGGAGACCTTCCTCAAGAGTGCGCGAACGCTAAAACATGCACCCTGCCGGGAGGAGGAGGGGCTCGGAGAAAATTGCGACACTGTCACCACTATTGTAGACCCCGACGGCGGGTTTCCCTTAGAGGGAGGGGGTGTATCAGAGGACGATTTCTCCTCCAATGAGGATAAGGACTCGGGCGTCCCTGGCGTCCAAAGTCCCACTCCTCTCAGTCCCCGGTTGGGGACGGGGTCCACTCGGACATGTTCGAGCCTACCCAAATTTACCATCCTAGGTCGGCAGAGTAGACACCTGATGCCAAAGTGGCAGAGTATGTGTTGGGGAAAATCCATCAACCCCTTGAAAGGGAGGTCAGGAATAGGATGAGGGGAGAATGCCCCAGGCCCTCACAGAAGGGGAAGGTGGCACACACGCCTGAAATTGATGAGAAACTATGTACCTTTTTCTCCAAGTATATGAGGGATCCCAAGAAAGGAATTGATAGGTCTTGGACGTGATAGGGCCCTTGACCCAAATTATTCAATTGACGGAGCGTTCCAAAGAGTCAGGATCCCCTTTGTCCACGGATATTGTGGCTGGTTGGGCGCACTACCCTATACCCTAAAACACTACCCCCTCCACTACCCAAACACCACTGCACTACCCTAAACCCTAAAACACTACCCCCAGCACGACACCCTACCCTACCCAAACATAACTGCACTACCCTAAACCCTAAAACACTACCACCAGCATGACTCCCTACACTATCCAAACACCACTGCACTACCCTAAACCCTAAAACACTACCCCCAGCACGACTCCCTACACTACCCAAACACCACTACACTAAACCCTAAATACACCCCCAGCATGACCTCCCACACTACACAAACACCACTGCACTACCCTAAACCCTAAAACACTACCCCCAGCACGACCCCTACACTACCCAAACACCACTGCACTACCCTAAACCCTAAAACACTAACCCCAGCATGACCCCCTACACTACCCAAACACCACTGCACTACCCTATACCCTAAAACACAGACCTCCTACACTACACAAACACGACTGCACTACCCTAAACCCTAAAACACTACCCACAGCATGACCCCCTTCACTACACAAACACCACTGCACTGCCCTAAACCCTAAAACACTACCCCAGCACTACCCCCTACACTACCTAAACACCACTGCACTAACATAAACCCTAAAACACTACCCCCAGCATAACCCCTACACTACACAAACACCACTGCACTACCCTAAACCCTAAAACACTACCCCAGCACGACTCCATACACTACCCAAACACCACTGCACTACCTAAACCCTAAATCTACCCCCAGCACGACCCCTACACTACCCAAACACCACTGCACTACCCTAAACCATAAAACACTACCCCCAGCATGACCCCCTACACTACACAAACACCACTGCACTACCCTAAACCCTAAAACACTACCACCAGCATGACCCCTACACTACTCAAACACCACTGCACTACCCTAAACTCTAAAACACTACCCCAGCACGACCCCCTACACTACCCCTACACTACCCATACACCACTGCACTACCCTAAACCCTAAAACACTACCCCCAGCACGACCCCTACACTACTGCACTACCTAAACCCTAGAACACTACCCCCAGCACGACCCCTATACTACCCAAACACCACTGCACTACCCTAAACCCTAGAACACTACCCCCAGCACGACCCTACACCACCCAAACACCACTGCACTACCTAAACCCTAGAAAAGAAACCCCCACCCAATGCCCAATCCCCCTTACCTCTCACTCCTCATGGTTCCTCTCTCCTCGTGGTTCCTGCTTCACGTCATCTCTGATGGGCGGTGCACGTCGTTGTGAGGAAACGGAACAGCCTCTGTTTCCTTACAACGACATGGATCGTCTACATGTTTTTAGAACGCATGGTCATTTACCATACATACCTTTACAACAAAATTCGTTGTAAAGGCATGCGTGGTAAATGACCATGCGTTCTAAAAATGCGTAGTAATGACTTCGTGATGTACAACGCATGCGTGGTAATGCATGCGTTGTAATGGTATCGCAAAGTAAAAAGTTGTTGTAACGGCTGTTTACCGATCGAAGCTGGCCCCTGTTCTTCAGTGAGACGTTTATTTGATTAATTAGGAGTAAGGAATGTGTTTTTTTACCGAAAAGTGCATTCCCGGCTGTTGTATTGTGAAAGTGTCCGCGTGGCCTGGTTTCACTTCCGGTGAGAGAGTGGAAGAGTCTGTTTGGATCTAAAGGAGTTCTGTTGTTGGACGGGGCCGGCACGACATGTCAACAGAAAACATAGCTAATGGAAAGCGTCCTCCCTGAAGTGTGGAGCAGTGCCATGAGAGGTCAATGAGTGTGCGTCCCACCGCAGTATGACCGTACCGCGTGACCCATGTGCCGCCTCCAGGGTACGGGAGGCAGAAGCGGCATCGCAGGTCCTCTTGAAGACCGTTGTAGCACTAATTCTACATTTTGGTACTAGGGCATTTTAACTTCGTTGTTCCTGCCAGATACAAAGAGAAGATCCTGTGTTATTCAGTGCCCTCATTACCTTTTTGTGGGTTGTGGTGCTTGTCACTTCGCTGCCCCGCCAGTGCACACGACTGGGCACCCCACCTCGTGTGCCATCTGCAGGGCCTCTGCCCTCGGATCACTGGTTTCGGTTTCTGGAGTGGCAACATAAACAGTTGCTCCCAAAGGACTAGCCTGAACACTTAGGTGAATATCCCCTGCACCAGCATTCCACGGAAATTCTTTCCTAGCTCTCCCACGTCAACGAGCACGGCTCCGCTCACGACACCGTATGACGTCATCGGAGCCATAAGAGGACCTCGTCGGCGTGCTGACATCAGTTCCACCCATTTTTTCCGTGCCACCGAGGCAAACAGGGGACCGAGACATTTTCACATGTATACATAGTATAATAAATATATATATATTCACTGAAAAACCATAGGTTTCAGGCACGTTATAGTTAGAAATTAGCATTTAAAAAACCTTAGAAATTCACTGAAAAAACCATAGGTTTCAGGCACGTTATAGTTAATGTTAAAGTTAATGTTAACTAGACTTATAAAGCGCGCAGCTGCCTCAGCAAAGAGGCGTCCCGGCGCTGGCAGTAAGAATAGAACGTGGAGGCTAAGAAACAGGGTGAATCAGCGCATAAAGAAGTGCACATAAAAGGAGGAATTAGGCCACGGGAAAGAGGTATGTCTTAATGGCTTTACGGAAGGCCAGCAAGCTATCCAGGCTACGAATCTGAAAAGGCAGGGAGTTCCATAACTTAGCTGCCAAGCAACGAAAGGACCGCCCCCGGCACGGAGACGGTTCACTCGAGGACGACAGCCAAGTGTTGCCCCAGAGAGCGCAGCTGGCGTCTAGGAGCGTAAGGAGCCAACAAGTTGGCCAGAAGCCCGGGAGACGCAAGCTTAAGAATTTTAAAGGACAAACAAAGAGCCTTAAATTCGATTCGCTCAGCCATGGGCAACCAATGTAAATGCTGGATAGCGCCAGCTGTAGAGCAGCTGCGCGGGAGCCCCAACAGGGCTCTGGCGGCTGCATTTTGGACACGCTGCAAGCGCACTACTTCAGCCTGATTGGCCCCAAGAAGGAGCGACCTGGCGTAATCCAGTCTAGATAGTATCGCCGCTTGAATGATCAGCTGACGAGTGGGTGGATCAAAAAACCCCAGCAAGGGTCTAAGTCCCCAAAGAAGGCCGAAACAAGTACCGGCCACTTTCTTGGTGTGATCCTGGAAGCTGAGGGTAGAATCCATCCAGACCCCTAAATTTTTCACCACTGTCTTAGTTAGAAATTAGCATTTAAAAAACCTTAGAAATTCACTGAAAAAACCATAGGTTTCAGGGGCGTTATAGTTAGTTGGACATTTCACTCGTACAAAACCATAGAAATTCCCCCGTTATAGTTAGTTCAGCTAACTATAACTCGCGCGTCCGCAATGCACTGCTGATGACGTCACATATTACATCACTCATGACATGGTCAGTGACATCACTCATGACATCACTGATGACATCTCAAATGACATCACTGATGACATCACTGATGACATCATCCAGTGAATGTGTGTTTTTCTGAAAATTAAATATGTTTTATATATGTATATCTCAAGGTCGATGGAAGAATAAATGGGTATATAAGTGTCTAAATGGATGATTTTTTTGGGTAAAATTGATTGTAGTAAGTGTATCTTAGTGAATACATGGGTTAGTGAGTAATGTTTAAATATGAAAATATCTGTATTAGTCTCTCACTTTGTGTATAAGTGGCTGCATGGGTTGGTGAGTAGCTACATGAGTGTCTATATGGGTTATTGGTTGGTTTTTGAGTATCAGTATGAGTGTCTGAGTGTCTGTATGGTTCGGTGGGGGGTATTACTTAGTGCATAGATGCATGAATGAGTGACTCACTGTTTGTATGTGTTGAAGACAGCATGTGTGCAGGACTGTATAGGTGGATGAGTATGTGTATGGGTGTGTTAGTGAGTGAATGACTGTCTCAATAGTGTCTTTATGAGTAATTACATATGTTTTAAACTAGTATATGTGAGTATTGGTGTATATAAGTGAGTATATGTGAGAGTGAGAGATTGGAAGAGTTCCTGTACAAATAAGTAGGTGTTTCTATAAGTGATTGTTTAAGAGAGTAAGTATGTGTAAGTTTCTGTAGAAGTAAGTGTGGTAGTGTGTGTATAACTGTATATGCAAGTAAATGGATGTTTGATACTTTGCATGTGTGACTATGTGTGTGAGTAACTCTATGTATGAGTGGCGGTGTGTAACAGGATGTATAGGTGTATGAGTACATATGATGAGTGAGTACATGTATGAGTGACTGTATAGGGACTGTTGGTGAATGAGTGGATGTTTGTGTAGATCTTGGAATTACTGAATAGGTGTGTTGTAACTGGTATTGGTATGTCCATTGTTTTGAAAATGTTAGTTTGTATTTTTGAGTGTGTGTATCAAAGGTTATATTAGGGTGAGAGGAGGTCTGCCACTCTATCACAAGGATGATGTCATCAGTGATGTCATCAGTGATGTCATTTGAGATGTCATCAGTGATGTCATGAGTGATGTCACTGACCATGTCATGAGTGATGTAATATGTGACGTCATCAGCAGTGCATTGCGGGCGCGCGAGTTATAGTTAGCTGAACTAACTATAACGGGGAATTTCTATGGTTTTGTACGAGTGAAATGTCCAACTAACTATAACGCCCTGAAACCTATGGTTTTTTCAGTGAATTTCTAAGGTTTTTTAAATGCTAATTTCTAACTATAACGTGCCTGAAACCTATGGTTTTTTCAGTGAATATATATATATATATATATATATATATATATTATCTACTGGCGGTCGCCAGTAGATAGTTATAGTTAAAACCTATTATCCATAGGAAATCCGCGACATTCTATTTGAAATAACGTTGGCGCCGGTTGATGAATCTTCGCGAAAGTTTCCAACTTGTTGGGGCGCTCCGGTCCGCTCCTATCCTGAAAGTCTCGGGGTGATACGTCAAGCGGGGCCGAGAAAAAGGGGGTCCCAAAACGCGTTTTCCCCATTCATTTTTCCATAGGAACCTTTAGTCGCAGCTACAGCCCGAACTGCTGAACGGAATTACACCAAATTTGGCAAAGAGGTAGCCCTTGGTTCAGTGTCGTGCCTTTTGCTTAAATGGTGTAAATCCGTTCAGTAGTTCCTGAGAAAATCAAAAGTAAAGTCACATATATATCTGGGCGGAGCCTAACCACACATGTCATCGTGAGATCTGATTGGCTGTCAGCACTTCATCCTGGAATTGCTGGCAGCCATCTTGGGACCAATATAAATGATAGTACCTCATTGAAATGCATTGTAGTGAATAGAAGATTTTGAGGGTCACCAAAAGGAGAACTATAAAGGGTGATAACAGGCTTTAGTTACATTAGAATTTATTTGTTGATGGTACCATACTAATTTTAGGAATTGTGGTGTATTCTAAGGTGATTTTACCATGTGAAAAACCTTCTGCTGGGATATCATGAATCATGTTTGAGAGAACACTATTTTCTCATGCTTGTCCCATGTAGGTTTGGAAGGTGCTCCAGAAGCTAGAATGAGAGCATATTTTCTGTAAATTCACATTATCTTTCTCACTCATGTGAGAATGAAGTCTGACATTGTCAGTAAAACATGTACATCCAACAAGGGCAGAGACTGTCAGTTGATTCCTTTGTGTTCTACTGCAGCTTCCCAGAGTGTTCTAAAGAACAACTAGAGTGCTAACAGCCTTACTTATGACAAAAGTATGGCACACCTGAAGCCATCTTGATTGGAATAAACTGGTAACACTTAAACAATTTAATTTAAAAAGGAACAAAATGATGGGGTTCATTTTGTCATAGAAATTATGGTTAGTGCTGTAGAAAGAAAAATTAGGACATGTTTCAAGTGTGATCTCAAATATCTTCCTGTTATATTTCAACAGGAGCAGCCTGCCAGTTGATGCCTTTGTGTTCTACTGCAGCTTCCCAGAGTGTTCTAAAGAACAACTAGAGTGCTAACAGCCTTACTTATGACAAAAGTATGGCACACCTGAAGCCATCTTGATTGGAATAAACTGGTAACACTTAAAACATTTAATTTAAAAAGGAACAAAATGATGGGGTTCATTTTGTCATAGAAATTATGGTTAGTGCTGTAGAAAGAAAAATTAGGACATATTTCAAGTGTGATCTCAAATATCTTCCTGTTATATTTCAACAGGAGCAGCCTGCCAGTTGATGCCTTTGTGTTCTACTGCAGCTTCCCAGAGTGTTCTAAAGAACAACTAGAACGCTAACAGCCTTACTTATGACAAAAGTATGGCACACCTGAAGCCATCTTGATTGGAATAAACCGGTAACACTTAAAACATTTAATTTAAAAAGGAACAAAATGAGGGGTTCTTTTTGAAAATAGAAATTATGGTTAGTGCTGCAGAAAGAAAAATTAGGGCATGTTTTAAGTGAGATCTCAAATCCTCTTCTATTTCATTAGAAAATTCTGACATGCAGACTGAAACAAACACTTTCAATACCAGCAGCAGACTACCAGTTAACTCCCTGGTGAGCAGTAGCTTTACTCCAGTGATCTAATGAGCAACTAGAGTGCTAACATTCTGAATTTATGGCAGATGTGAGACACATCTGAATGCCTTCTTGATGGAATCAAAGTAAAAAACTGAAAGCATTTCCTACTGAGGAGACTGCAGTAAATGAAGAAATTAGGAAACTTCATAACAAAGAAGTCTTCCAAGATGGCCACCAGTGAAAAAAGAGCCCAAATGTAGCACAAATATTACCCAGATGTAGCCCACATATAGCCCAATGACAAAAGTGTGCAAAACACTTTTTATTTTTAGTTTTTTTGCAGTTTTATGTAGTGCAGACTGGTCAGGTATTGGAGCATTGCATCTTAAAACATGACCCCCTACACTACAAAAACACCACTGCACTACCTTAAACCCTAAAACACTACCCCCAGCACGACCCCCTACACTACCCAAACACCACTGCACTAACCTAAATCCTAAAACACTACCCCCAGCACGACCCCCTACACTACCCAAACACCACTGCACTACCCTAAAACATGACCCCCTACACTACACAAACACCACTGCACTACCCTAAACCCTAAAACACTACCCCCAGCACGACCCCCTACACTACACAAGCACCACTGCACTACCCTAAACCCTAAAACACTACCCCAGCACGACCCCCTACACTACACAAACACCACTGCACTACCCTAAACCCTAAAACACTACCCCCAGCACGACCCCCTACACTACCCAAACACCACTGCACTACCCTAAAACATGACCCCTACACTACACAAACACCACTGCACTACCCTAAACCCTAAAACACTACCCCCAGCACGACCCCCTACACTACACAAGCACCACTGCACTACCCTAAACCCTAAAACACTACCCCCAGCACGACCCCCTACACTGCCCGAACACAACTGCACTGCCCTAAACCCTGAAACACCAGCCCCTGCATGACCCCCTACACTGCCCGAACACCACTGCACTGCCCTAAACCCTGAAACACCACCCCTAGCACGACCCCCTACACTGCCCGAACACCACTGCACTGCCCTAAACCCTGAAACACCACCCCCTTCACGACCCCCTACACTGCCCGAACACCACTGCACTGCCCTAAACCCTGAAACACCACCCCCAGCACGACCCCCTACACTGCCCAAACACCACTGCACTGCCCTAAACCCTGAAACACTACCCCCAGCAAGACCCCCTACACTGCCCGAATACCACTGCACTGCCCTAAACCCTGAAACATCACCCCCAGCAAGACCCCCTACACTGCCCGAACACCACTGACCCTAAACCCTGAAACACCACCCCCAGCACGACCCCCTACACTGCCCGAACACCACTGCACTGCCCTAAACCCTGAAACACTACCCCCAGCATGACCCCCTACACTGCCCGAACACCACTGCTCTGCCCAAAACCCTGAAACACCAGCCCCAGCACGACCCCTACACTGCCCGAACACCACTGCACTGCCCTAAACCTTGAAACACCAGCCCCTGCACGGCCCCCTACACTGCCCGAACACCACTGCACTACCCTAAACCCTGAAACATCACCCCCAGCACGACCCCCTACACTGCCCGAGCACCAATGCACTGCCCTAAACCCTGAAACACCAGCCCCAGCACGACCCCCTACACTGCCCGAACACCACTGCACTGCCCTAAATCCTGAAACACCAGCCCCAGCACGACCGCCTACACTGCCCGAACACCACTGCACTGCCCTAAACCCTGAAACACCAGCCCCAGCACGACCCCCTACACTGCCCGAACACCACTGCACTGCCCTAAACCGTGAAACACCAGCCTCAGCACGACCCCCTACACTGCCTGAACACCACTGCACCGCCCTGAACCCTGAAACACCAGCCCCAGCACTACACCGTACACTGCCCGAACACCACTGCACTGCCCTAAACCCTGAAACACCATCCCCAGCACGACCCCCTATACTGCTCAAACACTACTGCACTGCCCTAAACCCAGAAACACCATCCCCAGCACGACCCCCTATACTGCACGAACACCACTGCACTGCCCTAAACCCTGAAACACTACCCCCAGCAAGACCCCTACACTGCTCGAACACCACTGCACTGCCCTAAACCCTGAAACATCACCCCCAGCAAGACCCCCTACACTGCCCGAACACCACTGCCCTAAACCCTGAAACACCACCCCCAGAAAGACCCCCTACACTGCCCGAACACCACTGCACTGCCCTAAACCCTGAAACACCAGCCCCAGCACGACCCCCTACACTGCCCGAACACCACTGCACTGCCCTAAACCCTGAAACACCACCCCTGCACGACCCCCTACACTGCCCGAACACCACTGTACTGCCCTAAACCCTGAAACCCCACCCCCAGCATGACCCCCTACACTGCCAGAACACCACTGCACTGCCCTTAAACCCTGAAACACCACCCCCTGCACGACCCCCTACACTGCCCGAACACTACTGCACTGCCCTAAACCCTGAAACACCACCCCCAGCACGACCCCCTACACTGCATGAACACCACTGCACCGCCCCTAAACCCTGAAACACTACCCCCAGCAAGACCCCCTACACTGCCCGAACACCACTGCACTGCCCTAAACCCTGAAACATCACCCCAGCAAGACCCCCTACACTGCCCGAACACCACTGCCCTAAACCCTGAAACACCACCCCCAGCAAGACCACCTACACTGCCCGAACACCACTGCACTGCCCTAAACCCTGAAACACCACCCCCAGCAAGACCCCCTACACTGCCCGAACACCACTGCACTGCCCTAAACCCTGAAACACCACCCCCAGCACGACCCCCTACACTGCCCGAACACCACTGCTCTGCCCAAAACCCTGAAACACCAGCCCCAGCACGACCCCCTACACTGCCCGAACACCACTGCACTGCCCTAAACCCTGAAACACCAGCCCCAGCACGACCCCCTACACTGCCCGAACACCACTGCACTGCCCTAAACCCTTAAACACCACCCCCAGCACGACCCCCTACACTGCCCGAACACCACTGCACTGCCCTAAACCCTGAAACACCAGCCCCAGCACAACCCCGTACACTGCCCGCACACCACTGCACTGCCCTAAACCCTGAAACACCAGCCCCAGCACAACCCCGTACACTGCCCGAACACCACTGCACTGCCCTAAACCCTGAAACACCAGCCCCAGCACGACCGCCTACACTGCCCGAAAACTACTGCACTGCCCTAAACCCTGAAACACCACCCCCAGCAAGACTACCTACACTGGCCGAACACCACTGCACTGCCCTAAACCCTGAAACACCACCCCCTGCACGACCCCCTACACTGCCCAAACACTACTGCACTGCCCTAAACCCTGAAACACCACCCCTCAGCACGACACCCTACACTGCCCGAACACCACTGCACTGCCCTAAACCCTGAAACACCACCCCAGCATGACCCCCTACACTGCCCGAACACCACTGCACTAAACCCTGAAACACCACCCCCTGCACGACCCCCTACACTGCCGGAACACCACTGCACTGCCCTAAACCCTGAAACACCACCCCCAGCACGACCCCCTACACTGCCCTAACACCACTGCACTGCCCTAAACCCTGAAACATCACCCCCAGCACAACCCCCTACACTGCCTGAGCACCATTGCTCTGCCCTAAACCCTGAAACACTAGCCCCAGCACGACCCCCTACACTGCCCGAACACCACTACACTGCCCTAAACCCTGAAACACCACCCCCAGCACGACCCCCTACACTGCCCGAACACGACTGCACTGCCCTAAACCCTGAAACACCAGCCCCAGCAAGACCCCCTACACTGCCCGAACACCACTGCATTGCCCTAGACTCTGAAACACCAGCCCCAGCAAGACCCCCTACACTGCCCGAACACCACTGCACTGCCCTAAACCCTGAAACACCAGCCCCAGCATGACCACCTACACTGCCCGAACACCACTGCACTGCCCTAAACCCTGAAACACCAGCCCCAGCACGACCCCCTACACTGCCCGAACACCACTGCACTGCCCTAAACCTTGAAACACCAGCCCCAGCACGACCCCCTACATTGCCCGAACACCACTGCACTGCCCTAAACCCTGAAACACCAGCCCCAGCACCACCCCCTACAATGCCCGAACACCACTGTACTGCCCTAAACCCTGAAACACCACCCCCTGCACCGCCCCTACACTGCCCGAACACCACTGCACTGCCCTAAACCCTGAAACACCACCCCCTGCACGACCCCCTACACTGCCCGAACACCACTGCACTGCCCTAAACCCTGAAACACCACCCCCTGCACCACCCCCTACACTGCCCGAACACCACTGCACTGCCCTAAACCCTGAAACACCACCCCTGCACCGCCCCCTACACTGCCCGAACACCACTGCACTGCCCTAAACCCTGAAACACCACCCCCAGCATGACCCCTTTACTGCTCGAACACCACTGCACTGCCCCAAACCCTGAAACACCACCCCCAGCATGACACCCTACACTGCCCGAACACCACTGCCCTAAACCCTGAAACACCACCCCTGCATGACCCCCTACACTGCCCGAACACCACTGCACTGCCCTAAACCCTGAAACACCATCCCCTGCATGACCCCCTACACTGCCCGAACACCACTGCACTGCCCTAAACCCTGAAACACCACCCCCAGCACGACCCCCTACACTGCCCGAACACCACTGCACTGCCCTAAACCCTAAAACACCACCCCCAGCACGACCCCATAAACTGCCCGAACACCACTGCACTGCCCTAAACCCTAGAACACTACCCCCAGCATGACCCCCTACACTACCCGAACACCACTGCACTACCCTAAACCCTAAAATACTCCCCCAGCACGACCCCCTACACTACCCGAACACGACTGCACTGCCCTAAACCCTAAAACACTCCCCCAGCACGACCCCCTACACTACCCGAACACCACTGCACTGCCCTAAACCCTAAAACACTCCCCCAGCACGACCCCCTACACTACCTAAACACCACTGCACTGCCCTAAACCCTAAAACACTACCCCTGCATGACCCCCTACACTACCCAAATACCAATGCACTACCCTAATCCCTAAAACACTACCCCCCACACAACCCCCTACACTACCCAAAGACCACTGCACTACCCTAAACCCTAAAACACGACCCCCAGCACGACCCCCTACACTGCATGAACACCACTGCACCGCCCTAAACCCTGAAACACTACCCCCAGCAAGACCCCTACACTGCCCGAACACCACTGCACTGCCCTAAACCCTGAAACATCACCACAGCAAGACCCCCTACACTGCCCGAACACCACTGCCCTAAACCCTGAAACACCACCCCCAGCAAGACCACCTACACTGCCCGAACACCACTGCACTGCCCTAAACCCTGAAACACCACCCCCAGCAAGACCCCCTACACTGCCCGAACACCACTGCACTGCCCTAAACCCTGAAACACCACCCCCAGCATGACCCCCTACACTGCCCGAACACCACTGCTCTGCCCAAAACCCTGAAACACCAGCCCCAGCACGACCCCCTACACTGCCCGAACACCACTGCACTGCCCTAAACCCTGAAACACCAGCCCCAGCATGACCCCCTACACTGCCCGAACACCACTGCACTGCCCTAAACCCTTAAACACCACCCCCAGCACGACCCCCTACACTGCCCGAACACCACTGCACTGCCCTAAACCCTGAAACACCAGCCCCAGCACAACCCCGTACACTGCCCGCACACCACTGCACTGCCCTAAACCCTGAAACACCAGCCCCAGCACAACCCCGTACACTGCCCGAACACCACTGCACTGCCCTAAACCCTGAAACACCAGCCCCAGCACGACCGCCTACACTGCCCGAAAACCACTGCACTGCCCTAAACCCTGAAACACCAGCCCCAGCACGACCGCCTACACTGCCCGAACACTACTGCACTGCCCTAAACCCTGAAACACCACCCCCAGCAAGACTACCCTACACTGGCCGAACACCACTGCACTGCCCTAAACCCTGAAACACCACCCCCTGCATGACCCCCTACACTGCCCGAACACTACTGCACTGCCCTAAAGCCTGAAACACCACCCCTCAGCACGACACCCTACACTGCCCGAACACCACTGCACTGCCCTAAACCCTGAAACACCACCCCCAGCATGACCCCCTACACTGCCCGAACACCACTGCACTGCCCTAAACCCTGAAACACCACCCCCAGCATGACCCCCTTTACTGCTCGAACACCACTGCACTGCCCCAAACCCTGAAACACCACCCCCAGCATGACACCCTACACTGCCCTAACACCACTGCCCTAAACCCTGAAACACCACCCCTGCATGACCCCCTACACTGCCCGAACACCACTGCACTGCCCTAAACCCTGAAACACCACCCCCTGCATGACCCCCTACACTGCCCGAACACCACTGCACTGCCCTAAACCCTGAAACACCACCCCCAGCACGACCCCCTACACTGCCCGAACACCACTGCACTGCCCTAAACCCTAAAACACCACCCCCAGCACGACCCCATAAACTGCCCGAACACCACTGCACTGCCCTAAACCCTAGAACACTACCCCCAGCATGACCCCTACACTGCCCGAACACCACTGCACTACCCTAAACCCTAAAATACTCCCCCAGCACGACCCCCTACACTACCCGAACACGACTGCACTGCCCTAAACCCTAAAACACTCCCCCAGCACGACCCCCTACACTACCCGAACACCACTGCACTGCCCTAAACCCTAAAACACTACCCCCAGCACGACCCCTACACTACCTAAATACCACTGCTCTGCCCTAAACCCTAAAACACTACCCCTAGCATGACCCCCTACACTACCCAAATACCAATGCACTACCCTAATCCCTAAAACACTACCCCCACACAACCCCCTACACTACCCAAAGACCACTGCACTACCCTAAACCCTAAAACACTCCCCCAGCACGACCCCCTACACTACCCGAACACCACTGCACTGCCCTAAACCCTAAAACACTCCCCCTGCATGACCCCCTACACTACCTAAACACCACTGCTCTGCCCTAAACCCTAAAACACTACCCCTGCATGACCCCCTACACTACCCAAATACCAATGCACTACCCTAATCCCTAAAACACGACCCCCAGCACGACCCCCTACACTGCATGAACACCACTGCACCGCCCTAAACCCTGAAACACTACCCCCAGCAAGACCCCCTACACTGCCGAACACCACTGCACTGCCCTAAACCCTGAAACATCACCCCAGCAAGACCCCCTACACCCCGAACACCACTGCCCTAAACCCTGAAACACCACCCCCAGCAAGACCACCTACACTGCCCGAACACCACTGCACTGCCCTAAACCCTGAAACACCACCCCCAGCAAGACCCCCTACACTGCCCGAACACCACTGCACTGCCCTAAACCCTGAAACACCACCCCCAGCACGACCCCCTACACTGCCCGAACACCACTGCTCTGCCCAAAACCCTGAAACACCAGCCCCAGCACGACCCCCTACACTGCCCGAACACCACTGCACTGCCCTAAACCCTGAAACACCAGCCCCAGCACGACCCCCTACACTGCCCGAACACCACTGCACTGCCCTAAACCCTTAAACACCACCCCCAGCACGACCCCCTACACTGCCCGAACACCACTGCACTGCCCTAAACCCTGAAACACCAGCCCCAGCACAACCCCGTACACTGCCCGCACACCACTGCACTGCCCTAAACCCTGAAACACCAGCCCCAGCACAACCCCGTACACTGCCCGAACACCACTGCACTGCCCTAAACCCTGAAACACCAGCCCCAGCACGACCGCCTACACTGCCCGAAAACTACTGCACTGCCCTAAACCCTGAAACACCACCCCCAGCAAGACTACCTACACTGGCCGAACACCACTGCACTGCCCTAAACCCTGAAACACCACCCCTACACGACCCCCTACACTGCCCAAACACTACTGCACTGCCCTAAACCCTGAAACACCACCCCTCAGCACGACACCCTACACTGCCCGAACACCACTGCACTGCCCTAAACCCTGAAACACCACCCCAGCATGACCCCCTACACTGCCCGAACACCACTGCACTAAACCCTGAAACACCACCCCAGCAAGACCCCCTACACTGCCGGAACACTACTGCACTGCCCTAAACCCTGAAACACCACCCCCTGCACGACCCCCTACACTGCCCAAACACTACTGCCCTGCCCTAAACCCTGAAACACCACCCCTCAGAATGACACCCTACACTGCCCGAACACCACTGCACTGCCCTAAACCCTGAAACACCACCCCCTGCACGACCCCCTACACTGCCCAAACACTACTGCACTGCCCTAAAGCCCTGAAACACCACCCCTCAGCACGACACCCTACACTGCCCGAACACCACTGCACTGCCCTAAACCCTGAAACACCACCCCAGCATGACCCCCTACACTGCCCGAACACCACTGCACTGCCCTAAACCCTGAAACACCACCCCCAGCATGACCCCCTTTACTGCTCGAACACCACTGCACTGCCCCAAACCCTGAAACACCACCCCCAGCATGACACCCTACACTGCCCGAACACCACTGCCCTAAACCCTGAAACACCACCCCTGCATGACCCCCTACACTGCCCGAACACCACTGCACTGCCCTAAACCCTGAAACACCACCCCTGCATGACCCCCTACACTGCCCGAACACCACTGCACTGCCCTAAACCCTGAAACACCACCCCCAGCACGACCCCCTACACTGCCCGAACACCACTGCACTGCCCTAAACCCTAAAACACCACCCCCAGCACGACCCCATAAACTGCCCGAACACCACTGCACTGCCCTAAACCCTAGAACACTACCCCCAGCATGACCCCTACACTACCCGAACACCACTGCACTACCCTAAACCCTAAAATACTCCCCCAGCACGACCCCCTACACTACCCGAACACGACTGCACTGCCCTAAACCCTAAAACACCCCCCCAGCACGACCCCTACACTACCCGAACACCGCTGCACTGCCCTAAACCCTAAAACACTCCCCCCAGCACGACCCCCTACACTACCTAAACACCACTGCACTGCCCTAAACCCTAAAACATTACCCCTGCATGACCCCCTACACTACCCAAATACCAATGCACTACCCTAATCCCTAAAACACTACCCCCCACACAACCCCCTACACTACCCAAAGACCACTGCACTACCCTAAACCCTAAAACACGACCCCCAGCACGACCCCCTACACTGCATGAACACCACTGCACCGCCCTAAACCCTGAAACACTACCCCCAGCAAGACCCCCTACACTGCCCGAACACCACTGCACTGCCCTAAACCCTGAAACATCACCCCAGCAAGACCCCTACATTGCCCGAACACCACTGCCCTAAACCCTGAAACACCACCCCCAGCAAGACCACCTACACTGCCCGAACACCACTGCACTGCCCTAAACCCTGAAACACCACCCCCAGCAAGACCCCCTACACTGCCCGAACACCACTGCACTGCCCTAAACCCTGAAACACCACCCCCAGCACGACCCCCTACACTGCCCGAACACCACTGCTCTGCCCTAAACCCTGAAACACCAGCCCCAGCACGACCCCCTACACTGCCCGAACACCACTGCACTGCCCTAAACCCTGAAACACCAGCCCCAGCACGACCCCCTCCACTGCCCGAACACCACTGCACTGCCCTAAACCCTTAAACACCACCCCCAGCACGACCCCCTACACTGCCCGAACACCACTGCACTGCCCTAAACCCTGAAACACCAGCCCCAGCACAACCCCGTACACTGCCCGCACACCACTGCACTGCCCTAAACCCTGAAACACCAGCCCCAGCACAACCCCGTACACTGCCCGAACACCACTGCACTGCCCTAAACCCTGAAACACCAGCCCCAGCACGACCGCCTACACTGCCCGAAAACTACTGCACTGCCCTAAACCCTGAAACACCACCCCCAGCACGACCCCCTACACTGCCCGAACACCACTGCACTGCCCTAAACCCTGAAACACCAGCCCCAGCACAACCCCGTACACTGCCCGCACACCACTGCACTGCCCTAAACCCTGAAACACCAGCCCCAGCACAACCCCGTACACTGCCCGAACACCACTGCACTGCCCTAAACCCTGAAACACCAGCCCCAGCACGACCGCCTACACTGCCCGAAAACTACTGCACTGCCCTAAACCCTGAAACACCACCCCCAGCAAGACTACATACACTGGCCGAACACCACTGCACTGCCCTAAACCCTGAAACACCACCCCCTGCACGACCCCCTACACTGCCCAAACACTACTGCACTGCCCTAAACCCTGAAACACCACCCCTCAGCACGACACCCTACACTGCCCGAACACCACTGCACTGCCCTAAACCCTGAAACACCACCCCAGCATGACCCCCTACACTGCCCGAACACCACTGCACTAAACCCTGAAACACCACCCCCTGCACGACCCCCTACACTGCCGGAACACCACTGCACTGCCCTAAACCCTGAAACACCACCCCCAGCACGACCCCCTACACTGCCCTAACACCACTGCACTGCCCTAAACCCTGAAACATCACCCCCAGCACAACCCCCTACACTGCCTGAGCACCATTGCTCTGCCCTAAACCCTGAAACACTAGCCCCAGCACGACCCCCTACACTGCCCGAACACCACTACACTGCCCTAAACCCTGAAACACCACCCCCAGCACGACCCCCTACACTGCCCGAACACGACTGCACTGCCCTAAACCCTGAAACACCAGCCCCAGCAAGACCCCCTACACTGCCCGAACACCACTGCATTGCCCTAGACTCTGAAACACCAGCCCCAGCAAGACCCCCTACACTGCCCGAACACCACTGCACTGCCCTAAACCCTGAAACACCAGCCCCAGCATGACCCCCTACACTGCCCGAACACCACTGCACTGCCCTAAACCCTGAAACACCAGCCCCAGCACGACCCCCTACACTGCCCGAACACCACTGCACTCCTAAACCCTGAAACACCAGCCCCAGCACGACCCCCTACATTGCCCGAACACCACTGCACTGCCCTAAACCCTGAAACACCAGCCCCAGCACCACCCCCTACAATGCCCGAACACCACTGTACTGCCCTAAACCCTGAAACACCACCCCCTGCACCGCCCCTACACTGCCCGAACACCACTGCACTGCCCTAAACCCTGAAACACCACCCCTGCACGACCCCCTACACTGCCCGAACACCACTGCACTGCCCTAAACCCTGAAACACCACCCCCTGCACCACCCCCTACACTGCCCGAACACCACTGCACTGCCCTAAACCCTGAAACACCACCCCCTGCACCACCCCCTACACTGCCCGAACACCACTGCACTGCCCTAAACCCTGAAACACCACCCCCAGCATGACCCCCTTTACTGCTCGAACACCACTGCACTGCCCCAAACCCTGAAACACCACCCCCAGCATGACACCCTACACTGCCCGAACACCACTGCCCTAAACCCTGAAACACCACCCCTGCATGACCCCCTACACTGCCCGAACACCACTGCACTGCCCTAAACCCTGAAACACCACCCCCTGCATGACCCCCTACACTGCCCGAACACCACTGCACTGCCCTAAACCCTGAAACACCACCCCCAGCACGACCCCCTACACTGCCCGAACACCACTGCACTGCCCTAAACCCTAAAACACCACCCCCAGCACGACCCCATAAACTGCCCGAACACCACTGCACTGCCCTAAACCCTAGAACACTACCCCCAGCATGACCCCCTACACTACCCGAACACCACTGCACTACCCTAAACCCTAAAATACTCCCCCCAGCACGACCCCCTACACTACCCGAACACGACTGCACTGCCCTAAACCCTAAAACACTCCCCCAGCACGACCCCCTACACTACCCGAACACCACTGCACTGCCCTAAACCCTAAAACACTCCCCCAGCACGACCCCCTACACTACCTAAACACCACTGCACTGCCCTAAACCCTAAAACACTACCCCTGCATGACCCCCTACACTACCCAAATACCAATGCACTACCCTAATCCCTAAAACACTACCCCCACACAACCCCTACACTACCCAAAGACCACTGCACTACCCTAAACCCTAAAACACGACCTCCTACACTACACAAACACCACTGCACTACCCTAAACCCTAAAAAACTACCCCAGCACGAACCCCTACACTACCCAAACACCACTGCACTACCCTAAACCATAAAACACTACCCCCAGCAGTACCCCTATGCTACCCAAACACCACTGCACTACCCTAAACCCTAAAACACTACCCCCAGCAGTACCCCTACACTACCCAAACACCATTGCACTACCCTAAACCCTAAAACACTAGCCCCAGCAGTATCCCCTACACTACCCAAACACCACTGCACTACCCTAAACCCTAAAACCCTAAAACACTAACCCCAGCACGACCCCCTACACTACCCAAACACCACTGTACTACCCTAAACCCTAAAACACTCCCCCAGCACGACTCCCTACACTACCCAAACACCACTGCACTACCCTAAACCCTAAATCTACCCCCAGCATGACCCCCTACACTACACAAACACCACTGCACTACCCTAAACCCTAAAACACTACCCCCAGCACGACCCTCTTCACTACCTAAACACAACTGCACAATTTGTTACAGGCGTTGCAACACAGGCCTGTGGTGCTTACTGGAAGTACCTGGTGGGCTAGTTGGGCCCCAGGGACTCTCAGGATTCAAGGTGACCTAATCTCCCAACTTAAAACGCGCCACGGGGCGCGTTTGCACAGTGGTGAAAGGAGGGGCGGGGCCTCAGGTGACATGTGCGCAAACACGCCCTGTGGTGCGTTTTAAGTTGGGGAGTTAATTCCCTTTGAATCCTGGGGGCCAACTAGCCCACCAGGTACCTTCAGTAAGCACAACAGAGTTGCGTTGCAGAGAGGTGAAAAAGGTGCGTGGCCTCGGGACGCCTCTCTGCAACTCAGCTCTGTGGTCCTAACTGTAGGTACCTGGGGGATAGTTGGGCCCCAGGGACCCTCAGGATTCAAGGGGACTTAATCCCGCAACTTAAAACGCGCCACGGGGAGCGTTTGCACACATGTCACCTCAGGCCCCCTCCCTTCACCACTGTGCAAACGCGCACTGGCTCTGGTTAGTCAGAGTCAGTTACCACCAGTACCCGTCTGAAAAAGTTGTGGGCACAGGATGATTTTGCAACAAGGCCTCTTTCTGCTCCTCTGTTGGTTCTTTCTGCACATCTTTTGCTTCTTTCTGTGCATTTTTCTTCTTTCTTCACATGTCCTACCTCTGTTGGCATAGTTAGAAATTAGCATTTAAAAAACCTTTGAAATTCACTGAAAAAATCATAGGTTTCAGGCACGTTATAGTTAGAAATTAGCATTTAAAAAACCTTTGAAATTCACTGAAAAAACCATAGGTTTCAGGCACGTTATAGTTAGAAATTAGCATTTAAAAAACCTTTGAAATTCACTGAAAAAACCATAGGTTTCAGACAAGTTATAGTTAGAAATTAGCATTTAAAAAACCTTTGAAATTCACTGAAAAAAACCATAGGTTTTAGGGACAGTTATAGTTAGTTGGACATTGCACTCGTACAAAACCCGTGAAATTCCCCTGTTATAGTTAGTTCAGCTAACTATAACTCGCGCCCACAATGCACTGCTGATGACGTCACATATTACATCACTCATGACATGGTCAGTGACATCACTGATGACATCACTGATGACATCTCAAATGACATCACTGATGACATCATCCATGTGATAATTTCATGCATCTTCTCACACCCTAATATAACTTTTGATACACCCACTCTAAATTACAGACTGCCATTCTCAAAACCATAGACACTCCAACACCAAAAACTACATACCCACTCACTGATTCTTAGGTCTACACAGACATCCACTCACTCACCTGTACAGTCACTCATACTTACAGTCACTCAGTACAGGACTATCATATGCACTCATACACCTATATAAATACTCACACACCGCCACTCATCCATAGAGGTACTCACACACCTAGTCAGTCATGCAAAAATTAATCACACACCCATTTACTCACCTATACAGTTACACACACACCAGCTCACTTACTCATACAAATACTAGCACATTCTTACGCTCTTATACAATAACTGATACAAGCACACACGCATCCATACAGCCACTCTCACAATAACACACTCTCACTTATAGCCATTTAAATACTCTAACACACATATATACTGCCTTTTACATATGTAGTTACTCGCACATGTACCACTGAGATATACATTCACTCACTAACACACCCATACACACACTCACCCACCCAAGCAGTCCATCACAGATGCACTCTTGAAATCATGCACCCAGTGAATCACCCACTCACACATCTATGTATAGAGTCACACACACCCCACCCACACAAACACTCAGGCAGCCATACAGATACTCAGAGAACCAATCAATAACCCATATAGACACTCATGTAGCTATTCGCAAATCCATGCATCCACTTACACACCAACAAACAGACGGATACAGACATTCACACAGTTTAGTCACTAACCCATGCATTCAGTAAGATACGTTTAATCACTCACTTGTAGAGTCAGTCACTCACGTACTAAATCATCCATTCAGACACTTATACACCCACTCATTCTTCAATACGCCTTTCCCTATATATATTAAACATATTTAAACTTTACAGAAACACACAGTCACTGGATGATGTCATCAGTGATGTCACTGACCATGTCATGAGTGATGTAATATGTGACGTCATCAGCAGTGCATTGCGGGGCGCGAGTTATAGTTAGCTGAACTAACTATAACAGGGGAATTTCACGGGTTTTGTACGAGTGCAATGTCCAACTAACTATAACTGTCCCTAAAACCTATGGTTTTTTTCAGTGAATATATATATATATATATATATGGATGGATGGATGGATAGATAGATAGATATATCTTGACATATATCTAAAATAAAAAAATGTAAAGCATTGTAAATGTGAAGGAATTTGAAACTGGAGGCAGAAGTACTATAAACAAAATCTACCATGAGTCGACAGGTGGCTTTTATTGAAACACTGGCATACATCGATAAAAAAAAAGCAACATTAGGAGCAAAAAGACAAAGTAATGTGCTAGAGCATGGGTACTCACAAACATTTTCACGGGTGCCGCAATGTTTGGTCTATGGTGTGACCGAGGGCCGCAATGATGCCAGCGGGGGGTGTAAAGTGGGTGTAGGGGAAGAAAAGCATCTAGTGGCTGTCTTTAAAAATGAAGGTGTTCCTAAAGTTAAGGGCCTAGCTACTTCCTTTCCCTAACTGCAATTAACCTTTAAATAAGTGATTGCTGTATATTTAACATTTTTTTCCAAGTTAGTGCTGAGTCAAGTAAACAGCAGCCCAGTGCTGCTGCTGCCCAGGGGGCCACATGTAAAGGTCAGGAGGGCCACATGCGGCCCCCGGACCGTACTTTGCGTATCACTGTGCTAGAGCCTAATATATCACTTCATGTGGTACAGTCCCAGGCATTTCTATTTACAGCAGTAAGGGAGGTGGATGTACAACAGGGCTAAAGAGCCCTTTGTTAACACGTATAAAATACTATTATGCTAATCAGGTTAATGGATAGGGGGTTCTTTCAGCAATATGAACTTACTTTATTATTGGCAGTGTATTTGGCACTGGAGTTTAGCAGGAGGTTAACAGCAGCCGGGGCAATTAAATAAAAAACGCAGACAAAATGTACAATGATGTAATATTAAACTCTAGTAAGGCTGCTTAGGCACTAAAGTTAGACAAATAGAGATTTAAAGCCAAGATTCATTATAAATGATAAATGAGGCATAGGTAAAGTTGCAGACCAACAGTGAAGTTGCCAGGGAATAGAGACCAAATGGAGCAAGGTTTGCTTAGTTCAAATCTTGTCCAAAATCTTTATCGTTACTTTCCTAAAATAATATCTGTAACTACATTCCCAGAATGTCTAAAGGATTAAAGCATATAAATCATACATTAACAACCTAGAACAAATTAAGAAGAAAGTGTTGCAGTTTGTGTAAGTTGGGACTACACACTTTTAATTACAGGGAAGCCAAGGCCTGTAACAGGAAAATTGAGCTGTATTACAAAAGCAAGATCTACACTCAAAACTGTGTAACTCTCCCCATTACACGTGTACTTCTGATCAGCCATCTTAAATGGCTGTTGTTTGTAGTATTGTGTCTGTGTGTTAACAAGTAGCAACACAGAATCTTCTAAGGAGAATGTCATGATCTAATGGAATTTAGGGCGTCAAATGCAAAAATAACAAGGTGATGGATGGAATGATTGAATTGATCTCAGCCACTGGCAATCGTTTGGGTCTCATCCCTAGCCATCGTTTTTGACCCACCATGGCATGGTGTGCAAAATAACGATGGAATGGGATACAGCCAGAGTAATTATCAGTGGCTGAGATTAACTGAAGCATTCCATTCATCACTATTTTGTATACTTCTTGTTTCGCCCTTATTGGGAAGGGTATGTCCAGACGTGGGTCCCTTGCACACTGTGTCACTGGAACCAAGCTGTACTCAGCTGATGAGCCCATAACTAGGCCGAAACCTGTCCTGGGTTGCTTGTATGCCAGTTCAGGAAGGACCTGGCTTGGCAGTTCTGGCTGAACTATTCCGATTGGAGCAGGGTTGAGACTGATTTACATATAGCTAGGACCAAACTGAGGTGGCATGGTGAGCAAAACAATGATGGATTGGGATGTGGACTGAGTGATTACCAGTGGTTGAGATTAATTCAAGCGTTCCATCCATCACTGTTTTGTACACTTCTTGTGTCACCCAAAGTGGGACTGGTATGCCCAGGCGTAGGTCCCATGCACACTGTGTCACTGAAACCAAGCTGTACCCCGCTGATGAGCCCATAACGAGGGCAGAATCAAACCTGGGTTGCTTATGTTCCGGTTCAGGGAGGACCTGGCTTGGCAGTTCGGGTTGGACTGTTCCTATTGGAGAAGGGTCAAGACTGCTTTGTATATAGCTGGGTCCAAACTGAGGTGGCATTGTGTGCAAAATAATGATGGATTGGGATGCGACCCCGAAGGACGGGAATGCCTAGATGTGGGTCCCTTGCACACTATATCACTGGAACCAAGCTGTACCCGGCTGGTGATCCCATCACTCGAGAGAAACCAGTCCTGGGTTGCTGGTGTTACATTCCATGGAGGACCTTGCTTGTCAGT
The DNA here is from genome assembly GCA_963921515.1 of Calotriton arnoldi. Classification (NCBI taxonomy): domain Eukaryota; kingdom Metazoa; phylum Chordata; class Amphibia; order Caudata; family Salamandridae; genus Calotriton; species Calotriton arnoldi. Next base: position 185,031 of record CAWUFW010005456.1, read on the forward strand.
TCGGGCTGGACTGTTCCTATAGGAGCATGGGCAAGACTAATTTGCATATAACTGGGTCCAAACTGAGGTGGCATGGTGTGCACAATAACGATGGATTGGGATGGGATTAATTAAAGCATTCCATCCATCATTGTTTTTTGTGCTTGGAATGGAATGTAGAGCATACATCTTCAGAAAAGGAGAAAGTCTCAGTTGATGGTGGTTGGAGATCTCTACAGCTGGAGTGCTTACCAAGTAAACCTATTCTTTCCACAACTGCTGTCTGATGACCCTCCTTGGATACTGATCTTTTATAACACTGAGCTCACTATGTGTCACAGACACACAGGCTCAACATACTTTGATTACAAATATCCTGGAAGGAGTGAAACAAGTAAATGTGGCAGCGTTAGCGAATGTTCAGTAACACTCCTTTCGGATCAGCAGTGTTGACACACCAGTGTCCTCTCTCTTGCTCATAGTCAATATCTGATTCGGAAAAATACGTGCTGGTCCCCAAAAATGAGTGCTGGTGAGCCCCACCAGCAACCACCACCTCAAATTAAGTATTGTCTGTGCTGAAGGTGAAACCGAGTCATTTTGTGCAATGTAAGAAATAAGCTAAACTGAAGGGCCTGAAGAACGTGGTGGTCTTTTTATGCTGTCACTAGGGTTGTCACCTTTCTCAGAAAAAAATGGACCACCATTTGTATACACTACGCTTCATGCTTTGGGCTGGTAGGTGAAAAAGAATTTGTGTAAAAATCTCAGTTTTCTTTTGCAACATGGCAATTATCCCCTGTTTGTTTTTATAATCATTAAAAATAATTTATACAGTTCTCAAACACTTTTCAAGTGGTTTCTTCATTTGTTTGTTGTTCTGGGTGAAAAATACTAGGTTTTTAAAGTTTTTTTCAATTTTATGACTGGAAGGGACATACAAATAAGGGCAGGCCAGTAAAAAAACGTCCAGGTGGCAACTTGCTATCACATGTGTATGTGCATGTGATTCTATGATTCACAGTCCTAACATTTGACTGTAACAATTGTTAAGTTTTTGTGCAGCATGTATTGCTACCTCACAATTTATTACTTTTGAGTATTTACATCCAGTAAATATCTCATATTACACTCAAATTGTGGGACAATTTGTCTCAGGTTTGGGCAGACCAATTATGCTGAAATCATCTACCAATGTACAGTTTCCAGTTTCGGGTTTTCAGAAGAACCAACAACTATGCAAATAATTTTAAATGAAATAAATTATTTGTAAATGTTTGCACCACATCTTAGTTTATCATACCCTTCTATTTGATGGGTCAGCAATTTCAGACCTTATTTAAATGAAAGTTTTAATAAACAATAATAGAACAATTGTGCAATACTCTACGGTGCAGGTGCATCATGGCTGTGCAACAATCCATAGTAGAAAATGGATAATGTAGGCAGCTTAAAGTTTTATTTTTAACACACACTGGCAACAGATTTTGATGCATTGTTGTGCATTAAATACATAAATAGCATTATGGTGATACATCTGTGGAAAAGGGGAAAATTAAAGAAAAATGAAAAAATCATGCTATTTAGAACAAAGTAAATTGATAAAAACAAAGAGGCTGGGCAAAGCATAGATGATATGGAGCAGAGTTAGACAGATCCAAGGATCACTGAGGAAAGTAAGTGAGGATTCCTGTCAGCTGATGTAAGTTGGTCCATGTTTCCCTCTTGATTGCATCCAGGGTGGCATGTTTTTTTTTCTAAAATAGGCAGCTCTGACTTATCTTGTCCTTTTAATCCATCAAGTCCCGTCTTATTTATTCCAATCCATATGCCCACACCAGCTTTGATCCCACTTCATCTCTTAGCCAAGCTTGTATCTTTTTTGATGGCTTTCCCTGGTTCACTCTTCTGGGATTTGGGCAAACTTGTGTTTATGAAGTTCCTATTATCAGTTAGTTGTGTCTGGATTTTTTTGATGCACACTGGAATATTTCAAGTGTAAAAGGTATTGCTTGGGAGGTATGGGTATCATCAATTTTCCATCTGCTGTTGATCTCCTGTGCTTCAATCACCGGGAAAGGAGGGTCTGTGTTCAGTCCTAGGGAAATGAGGGTCTATGTTACACATCTTTTAGCTGTCTTTCTGGGAAGATCTGCGTGGAAAGAGGACTTCAGATATTCTGAAGACTGCCTGCTATTGAAAATCCCTCTATAGGTTTTTGCATTTATTTCACTTCTTACTCAATGTTTCATGGACATCTCAATAGCTGTTCTTCCTTAATACCCTCTTTAAATAGGCTTCTGTTATGGGGCCTCAAATAATGCTACTCCTAAGGCCCTTGGTTTGTGTCTCTTCTTAAGAACTCTAGCACCTAGGGTCATACTGGCCTATAGGACAATCTGGCAGTGCCACAAGGACTGGTCTGATCCTTGGGTCTGTGTATGGGTCATTTGTATGGGCTGTTTGTGGGCCGGTTTTATGGCCTGGTGGGTCAGTGTTTACTGATGATTTCCTTGATATTGCCACAAACATTAACTGCAGCAAGCACAAATTCATGCAGTCTTCCATACAGTGTCTTCACAAGATCAAAACTGCCCGGATATGTAAATGTGGGCCACTTTTTCAGCTATGTGATTTACTAATGGGACCACTTTTATTTGGGTGGCCGGGCCTGTTTTTGGTCCCAGTCCAACCCTGCTAACCCCTCCCTCTAAAAGTCCCTTCTTCTCCCTACCCTCATTAAGTAGTTTCACTCTTTTCTAGGATGGGTGAAGCCAAATTAAAGTCCCCTTAGATTGGGCTTTTCAATTTTTGTGCAATCTGTGTACTTTGCACCTAGTATGTCTCTAGGCCGCAGTGGGGTCGACAATTCCATATTACAGCATCCCACTGAGTGTCTAATCTGTAGTGTTGATTATCTGAAGCTTAAAGTTTATTCTTTGCGCTTCTCCTTTTTGCAAAGGGGTTAAGGAGTAAATGTGTTGAGAGCAGTTTGCACAATGCTCAATCTGTCCAGGATAGCTTTACCTCCAAAATGACCTCTTGATTTTAAATGGGGGTGAAGGAAAATGGGTTATGGATTCCACAACTTCAACTTTACTGGGAACCAAGTACTTCATTGTAACACTCCACTCTCTCAGGGTAGCAAAACAGAGACATATAAGGCCTACTCAGGGGAGGTGGTGTGGGCTAGTGCCTCAGCTCACTTGCATGCAGCAAACAACGTGGAATATGTCCAAGAAAATGTTGGAGCGCAGTGTAACGCCAAATTTGGCAACCAGAGCTCTGACATTTTCAAAACTCAGGGATGCGCCATATATACCAAAATACAAGGCGCACCCGTGCGTTTCCCCTAGCGCAAGTGCTAAAAAAGCTGTCTAGCGCCAGCACAGGCACCCTTGCACAATGTTGCAAGGGTGCCTGCGTTGCAGGGGCGATTGTTTATGTGCAAGAAGAGACACCTTCCTGCACATAAACAATCTTTAAAGACGATTTGCTGTTTCTATGTGTGTTGCAGAAAGAAAGAACAAAAAACGAGGAGAAAGTCATAATTTCTCCTCGTATTGCCATCCTAAGAGCAGCTTTTACCTGGCCTTAGTTTTTGCTGCTGCTCCATCCTTGTAAATATGGGGCAGCATCAAAAAGCAATGGGTATTGTGGTGGCACGCCCACTGCAAGATCAATTGCCTGCCCCTTTGCCACAGCAGACGGCTGCGGAAAGGAGCATATTTACAAGGTGGCATTATGCCACGTTAAGTGGCTTAACGCCACCTTGTAAATATGGGGTATGGAGCAACTACACAAGCGCGTCAGAAAAATTGACGCTCCGGTGGCGTTAGGGCCTTGTAAATATGCCCCAACATTTTATAAATTATTCTCCAGACAGTGCTTTGTCTTAAAGAAAGGAAAGCTCTTTATTTCACACACTACTAGACATTTAATTGCAAACATAGACAATAGGGTAGATGGAAATATCTTTGGTGAGACCCTCATAACACGTTATAACCCTTGTGGGTCCTGCACCCTATAACCACAATACCTCCACCTGTACTAGACACAATACAGGGGGTGTCATTATGAAAAGGCAGAACCACTGGCTTTGTAAGTGTGTCCCCACATTTACAAAAATTGAAATATGGCATAATTAATCAACACAATGCCATTGAAATCAACAGGCATGGTATCATCTTACACCAACATTCGTTAAAGAGTGTCATTACTCAATGTTAATCTTGTGGGTGTCAATAAAGCAATTCAAATTATGTCACAAACTATCATGAAAAGATGTACTGATAAACTGTTAAACTCTTGCTTTTCAATAAAACCTTTTCATAATTGAGATTAAGCACATACACCATAACATTATCAATATAAATAAAGCCTATTTTATATAATTCAATGGGTGCAAAAACATTTATCTCTAATGCTTCCCCAGCAGCTTCAGAACTACCCAACAGTGTTCCCCACACTCCAGAACCCATGTACCAATGCACAGGCTCCAGGAGTGCTTGCAATCATGGAAAACCTCTCCCTGTGTCATGGAGTCCTTCCCCTGGAAAACTTAGGGCCACTTTTAAGGAAACATTTCTAGGGGGTCTCAGGAAAACCCTCCAGGGTCCTCCAGCAGGTCCATTGCCCCAACTGTTCCTCAAGGGGCATAAGAGGGAAGACAGTGCCACTAACCCTACCCCCATCCTAGACGTGGATGCCAGCTAGAGTTAAAGCTCTTCTGTCCACCCTTGCAGTGGTATCCAGGGGCTTCTCCTTCCAGCTGGGCATTCTATGAACATTGTCACTCTGAGGTCCAGTGTCTTCTTAAGTGTCTCTCGTTTGAGCAGGGGTTTAGAAGTGGGGATGGAAGTTCCTATAAGTCATGTACCCCTGGCCAAAAAGATGGTGACTTCAAATTGCTTTGAAAATACCTTAACTAGAAGCCTCAGATCTGCCCCCAACTGACACAGCTGCCTGGTCTCTGCCACCAAAACTTCAAGGGAGAGCCCCTCCTATCTATGGCTCCAGAGGTCTGGCCTTCATTCTTTGTTTCTGAGTGTAGTCTATACCAATCTGTGACAAACCATTATAGAATAAAAGGCTAGCAAATATAGAATGAGTCGTTAACAGGCTATTAAAGCATGAATGAGGTACAGGAAAGTCTTTTAAATCAAGTATGGTTAAATAGTAATTATGACGTAGCCGCTGGCCAGTGTGTGGGTGTGCTGTTATATATCTAGTGCTAAGGCATGGTGTAGTTGATGTTGGACCTGATGTCAGCTCTTCTGTACTTTTTTTTTAAGATGGAAGAATGTAGGGAGTTCCCCTTATGGGAGAACTGATTTGCCCCATTCTATTTGAGACAACTTTATAATAGTTTGTCTTGCTCACATGATTTTGAATTGTTTTGAATATATCAACTAATGTATGCATGTGTTGTCTACTGAATTACAATTAATCATGGTGATTTGAGCTGTAACTTTACACATTTAAAAAAAAAACTTTTATGATTTTGAACTTTAACATTTGCTGTTTTCCTTGTGAGGCTAAATGTGCTAAATATTGTTGAAATGTATTGAATTTGATGTCTGCCTCAGTTGGAATTACAGTTTCATCGGATGGACTTATTGAACCAGAATTTGCATGGACAAAATGCCCTAACCCCGGGGAAAGCAAAAAGGTAGAGTGCCCTTTATTTTGCTAATCTCATTTATTCGTGACACTGCTATTGGCTGCGAAATGTTTTTCTTCTCCTATTCCCTTCCAAAAGGTGCTCAATGCAGGCATGTTTCCCTATGCTGTAAACCGCTATGCGAAACAGCTTACAAACAATGTGGTCAGAGGAGCAGGTTGAAAGTTCCAGGATCAGCTTTTATAACGTGCACTAAACTCATCTTGTGAAAAACCATTCCAGATGTCAAAACCCACTGGCATGTGTCCATTTTCCTTGGCTTAAGACCTACTTGTCATACTCATTCTGTGCATGCTTCCATTGTGCGTGCCAGGGGTTCCAAATTATATTGGATCATGTTAAAAGAAATTACAGTGTTACAAAACTTCCTTATAATAGAAAATTCTTGACTCATTTTTGTAGGCTGCTGTTTTTGACCTTGACCCCACCCATGAAGACTGAAATTAACTTATTCCTGCTTTTTGCAATTTTGTGTTTCCTGTTTGTGTCTCTGTAAAATTTCACTCAAAATCTCCTCCCTGCTTACAACACCCTGCCACTCCCACTAGCCACACATGCCAATTGTACAGCATTAATTTGTATCATATTTTATGCAGTATACTTGAGAAAAGGATGGGGGACAAAAGTGAAACCCTAATGTTAAGCTGACCAGACATTTAACAATGTGTTTATCAGCTGTACTAAGGATGAACACCCAAAGAGTCTCTCCCAACATGAGTGAAGGGGGAGAAACGAATTCCCCTAAGCCCCACCATTGGTGGAGATGTACTAGTCTTCTCGCTCTCATCCTGGAAGCGGAGTTGCTCCTCCCCTTGACAGGAGTATGTCTCTGACCATAACCACTGTGGCAGAGTATCTTGCATATGTCTGAGAATAGCCACTGCTCTGGAACTGCCAGTTCCCGTCCCTATAGGAAGATTTTCTAATACATAAATTTACACCATGGGCACATGGTTTAGCGATCGAGCCTACAAAGAATTTCAGGAGAAAATTGGGAAAAATGCAACTTGTGCAGGGACCTAAGTGTAACATGTGTGCAAATATGCACGTGCAAGGAAATGTACCAATTTCAATTAAACTAATTATAATATAGTAAGACAAATATCCATACAACCTTTAAACAGTACAAATTCCTGTGCAACTGCTGAAGTCAAAATTACAGAGACACTGTTAAAAGTTAATTAAGTAAAGTCGGTAAATTAATTATTAAATTAATTGAAATAACTTAGGGGCATATTAGCAAGCCCGGCGATTAAATTTTCGCCGTTTTAGCGGCAGGAAACTGCCGCTAAAATGGCGATAATGGGCTTGCTAATATGCGTTATAGAATTCCAATAGAAGCCCAGGTTAGATGTCCTGCACATCTAACTTGGGCTTCTATTGGAATTCTATAACGCATATTAGCAAGCCCATTATCGCCGTTTTAGCGGCAGTTTCCTGCCGCTAAAATGGCGATAATGTTATCGCCGGTCTTGCTAATATGCCCCTTAATCCATAGAATGTTGTAAAACAGCCAGCTACTAAAGCCATAAAGTCTTGACACATCTTCCACCAGCTTTTAGAACAGGGTAGGAATGTAGTACGTGGCATGTTTCTATCAAAACACTAGCAAGCACAGACGTCGTTGCAAATAATTATTTGCTCAAAATTCAACGGCCCGATGAAGCATTTCATTATTGCGAAACACGTATCTGGCATGGAAGAAATTATGGGGCTTATTTACAAGGCCCTTGCGCCACTTTTGCGTCATTTTTAACATGGGAAAAGTGACGCAAATGGGTAGTGCAGCGCAAAGTTGCATTTACGATTTGCTGTAGACTTGAACCCTAAACTACATGATGCTATTGCCTCGAGAAGTTCCTTTATCCTTCGTTTGTTGTGCCATTGACTTCCAGTTCCACATATAGGTGAAATTTCTGCCATAACTGCTCATGATTGGCCATTTCGATACAATTGCGCATTAAAAATGTACTTTCGAATCATAATCTCTATGATGATTTTGCAGTATTGAGATGAAATGCACTAACATTCTGACAATGGTCATGGCACGGATTGCCCTAGTGCATATTCTCAGGTAAAACCTATTGTGTAGATATTGATGTCCAGCTGACTTTAGTATTGTACTTTCAGTGTCTCTGTAGATAATGGTTTGTATACTTGTAAATCTGTTGATGTACACCAGATTGTGAACCTATAACTCTCTGAAAAAAATTATGGCAATTATATTTAGCTAAAAAAATGAATAACGCAGCTAATGGTGATGCATTGTGACTTTAAGTTTCATTCACTCAAAAACAAAGACAATGAACTGGAGACATTCTCTAGTGACTCCTCCTTCTGTTTACTTACTGTTTCTGTAAACCCAGACTTCTCTGGTGATATTGGTAGGCCCAGGTGGCATTTCTGTTGCGTTGGCATAATCTCATATAATTTCTATAATTTCGCATTCCACTTATACAAACTTCCTGAAATTACGCTAGTATACCAAGGGGCATATTATCAATGTCTGGCGATAACTATCGCCAACGCCAGTTAGCGGGAGTATTGTCATCGCCGTCTATCCCTGAAATTCATCGCCTTGTTAGCGACGTATTACCAACACGTCGATAACAGACGATAGTTCCAGGGAACTGCGGTGAAAACTCCCGCTAACTTCTGCGTGATGGCGATAGTCATTTAGGCGATACCTAGGGATCGCCGCATTAGCGGCAGGAAAAGTTCCTCTAACGCGGCGATAATGGGCTTGACAATATGCCGTGGTATCCCTGCTACGCTAGCGGGGCCTGTGTAGCTGCATGAGGAGCAGGCAGGGTTGCGGTTTAATAGGAGAGCAAGCGCGGGCTGGTAGGTATCTCCATAAAGAGCAGGCATGCGCCAGGCACTTGCATAGAGAGCAGGCGTAGGCGAGGGTGATGCGCCTTCATGGTGTGTATGCAGAGGCTGGGGCTTAGAGGAAGAACAGGCAAGAGTCATCGGCCAGCAAGAGGGTCAGGCACTGAGTGGACAACGGGTGGGGGAGGCAGTTACCTGCAAGAGAAGCAGGCGTGGCCCAGACACCTACACGAGCAGGCAGGTCTTGGGGCTAACAGGGCAGCAGGCAATGCCTGACGACAAGCAAGAAAAGCACAGAGCGAGTAGGTACTTGCAAGAGGAGCAGGCAGCGGCTAAGTATTTGCATGAGGAGCAGCAGGGGATAGACACCTGCATAAGGAGCAGGCAATGGTTTGGTGGCTTAGAATAGGGGCACACAACTCGTCATCAAGTGGAGCATGCAGGGACCAGTATGTGACATAGAGCCGAACATGCAGGGCCAAGCCCTGTTGGGAGGAACAGGAGTGAGTGTGACTGCAGGAGCAGCATAGACGGAGTGAATCCATGTTGGGGCAATGGCATGCATGGACGGAGTAAAAAGCCCTGCATGGGGGTGCATGGGCGAAGGACAGGCAGGAAAAGCAGCGATGCGCTTGGGGGCAGCAGGAAGCGCAGGGTAGATGCAGCTCACAGTAGCAGCAGGCATGGCACGAGGACACCCAGGAAGAGCACGCAGCCCCCGCAGGAGCGTGAGGCCTGAATGAGGGGGTGAGATGGACTAGAGACCGCCAGGGTAAGCCGCCATGGTCTTCTGTCCAGCGGAAGTGGGGGGCACCGACTGGGGAGTTACAGAGTCCGGACCACAGGGGGAGCTGGTGAGGGGCAACGTGTGCCAGAGCCCACAGGTGCAGCAGGCCTGGAGGATAGGCACGTGTGACCAGAGTTCTTCAGAGTGGGGTGAGGAGGCCTAGGGGACTGCAGAGGAGCGGGAGGGGCTGGTGACCGCCATGTCATCACAGACAGTGATGTAGCAAGGGTGCATTAGGGCCTAAAGTAAGCAAGAGGAGTGGGCCCCTTCCCATGGTATTGCAGTAACAAAAATGGCTGTAATTGGGGTAGAGTGGGCCCATAACAAGTCTGGGTCCCCCCAGTGATAGCTACGCATTTGAAAGGACCCACAGATAAATAAGGCCTGTAGCAGAGGGGGCAAAGCCAGTGTCCCCTAAAGGGTATTGAGGGTCCCTTTTCGGACCAACATTAATATGTACTACATATTTGCTATTAAGTCAAGTCCGCATAATGCCCAGATATACAGAATTACGTATAACAATAAGAAACTGGGCCACACAAAAATAAATTAAATATGTTTTCACCAGAACCACAAAAAATACGAACTGCAGGAGAAGAAGGAAAGATGCAAGAGATGCAGGGTGAGAGGGAAGTAAACCTTCAGCAGAAGCAGGGTAGAGACTGCCGCTCTACAGAAGCAGCAGACAGATAAGATGGCGTAGGCTTGACGAGGAACAGGCATCCATGCAAGGGTGGGGTACAGAACCGCACGAGGCCATGAAGGAAGCTCAGGCCTGTGGGAGAGAGAGGTATGCAGGAGCCGGGGCCCACAGGAGCAGGGGGTGTGTGGCCTAGGGGTCTGTGGTGCACCCAAGTGCATGAGAACTAGCAGTGGCTATCACTGTGCAGCAGGTGCAGCGGCACCAGTGCCTTAGAGGCAAAATGCATTCAGATTTTAATTCGCTAACGGGACCCCAGGGCCCATTTGCTGGTTTGCACCAGGGCCCATGCCACCCTTGCTGGGACAGTGACGGGGAGCAGGTGAAGGGTATGAACACGCAGGAGGAGCAGCAGCGGGAAGCGGGAAGTGCGGGCTCAGAGAAGCCAATAAAACAGATTAGAAAGGGGTATACAAGGGATAAATGAATGATATGATCATGCTATGTATCCTCAGGGGGTGGGAGGATGGGTAGGACTGCTCCAAACGTGGAGCAGGGCATGGGCGGATTGGCATGCCCACTGAAGTGCACAATGACTGTTTGGTCGGAACACTCAGGCCGCACAAAGCAGTCATGCGCACTTCCCTGTTCGCAATGCAGGCTGCATCACAGCCTGCATGGAGAACATGCCCACCCCTCCGGCACCTGGCTGCATGACTTGTCCCGTTGCCAATTCCCAATCCCCCCGCTGCATCGCAGCGTTGTGGTTGACTCAGGGGAGGGAGCCTGGCTGACTACTTCCTTTTCCTGGAAGCAGACGCAGGAGAGCAGGAGCTACGAAGACACAGGACACGGCTTAGAGGTAAGACTTCCCTCAATTAATTTATGACAACATCTGCTCACACACACATCCCCGCGTACACGCACCATCCAGTGTTCTTTACAGCGTTTACCACCTCACAGCTGCCCAGCCCCCCCACACTTCTCAATGGTGGCCGCTGTGCGCCCATGCACAGCGGGCGTACCACTCGTGTGCCAAAGGCACATACGTAGTTGCGACGCATCCCATGACATCGCATTCCATTCCAATGCATACTGATACTAGGCACATTGCAACAGTAGAGTAGGTGTTGCATAGCGGAGACGTTAAGATCACTGTTCCCACTTCAGTGAGTGCAACCCAAAACTAACCTTTGCACCACAAACCCAACCGTGAAGGCTGGAATTTCTCTTTGAGCCCCCACAACACACCCAAAAATTTCTTTTGAGACTAATGCAAACCCCATTTTTCATATTTTACCCCAAAACACACCCCATTTTCCATATTTTACCCCAAAACACACCCCATTTCCCACATTTTACCCCAAAACACACCCCATTTTCCATATTTTACCCCCAAAAAACACCCCAATTCAAAATTTCTACATCCGAAACCCATACCCACCCGAAAAAACTTTAAATTACCCCATTTCTGACCTCACAATGCGTTGTATTCCAATGCGATGTTAAGGCACCTGCGTTGTTAACGATGTACTGCCTGCGTTGTAATGGTCGTCTCCCGTGCCAAAGGCAAACATAGGCTACGCCGTTTGCGTACGTCTGTCCCTGGACCGCGCTCAGCACCAAGGATCATTCCTCTTGGACACTCCACCGATACGACTCCAACAGACTCCTCGCCATCAAACCTGGACACCACCTCGCCAGCCAGGACCAACCTCTGCTCTGGACCGGGCATCACCATCGCCCCCACTGACGGCTGCAGTATCACCCGCAATGAGCACCCCGACCGTCAGAGAGGCAGCATTGCCATCACCTACAGAAGCACACTCCGACTGATCACGCACTCTAATGACCCAAGGGTGACCATGGACTACGGCAACTCCAAGATCCGGACCAGGCCCAAGAACATCCTCTGCGGCACCCTCATGTGCCGGCCCCCCGGGCCATGGCCCCCCATTCTCCAATACCATTGTAGACCTCATTGCACCCCAGGGTCTCCCATCCACCGGCGACATCCTACTCGGTGAACTCAGGTTCCACCTGGACAACCCCAGTGACCAGGACACCACCCCCTCATGGGGAAGGTCCCCTACATCAGACGCAAGCAGCAAGTCACCGCAACAAGCCACATAGCAGAACACATGGTCGAGCACGTCACCTCCGCCAGCGTGGACTTCAACTGCAGCCACAACACCGGACTCTCCTGGACCAGCCATCATTGGTAACATCACGTCTTCACCTTGCCCACCGGACGCCACCGCCATCATCGCACCCCCCTTGCAGCTGGATCAAGGCCACCGAAGAACATCTCAACTCCCTCCGCACCAACAATCCACCTATGCTTCCACACGATGACACCACAGCGTGCAACCACCACCGATGGATCTCCAACCGCGCCAACATTCGGGCACCCCTCATAAACAGCACTGCGTCGGTACCTTCCGCCTGCCTGATGGCAGGAGTGAGGGTGAGGCAGTGCCACAGGGATAGGCTGTCCCCATGCATTGCTGGAGTTGTGTCATGGTTGTGACACGACTGCAGCAATGCGTGACTTTAGCGCAGGCAGATATGTCAGGATTCCTGACGTTTCTGTCATTACTTGCGTCATGGAGCGCTGTCCAGTGATTACAGCGTACCCATGCTTTCGCGAGAAGGGCGTAGTGAGAAGTGTTGCAACACTGTCTTGTTGCAGCGCAGCAACCCTTTTCATGACTGGGGCACAGGTATGTGCACTATCTTATTGATTGTGCGCATTCCTGCACTGTAGTTTTGTCGCAGGGCAGCGCTGCAACATTGCTTGCAGCGCTGTCCTGCACCAAAAGCTGCATTAATGAGGCCCCAAGTGTTATCACCATTTTTAAGACCTGCTTTTTTCTGGTCTTAAGTTCCTGCAGCTAACGGGCCTTAGCGCGAGTTTTTTGATCGCTTAGCGGGTCCGAGCCATCCTTGAAAATAGGGCGAAGTGGTGTTAGCGTGAGTTTTTGTGAGATTTTGAGAGGGAACGCCTTCCTTGCATGTCATTAGCGATAAATATCGCTGGCATGCGAGGCGATGGAAATTCTGGCCGCTATCGCCAGAAAGCTGTCGCTAACGCCTGTTAGCGACAGCTTGCTAATAGGGTGATAGAAATATCGCCACTTTAGCGGCAAAAAAGTGCCCCTAAGGCGGCGATAAGCCCTTGATAATATGCCCCCAAGTCGCGTAATTACGTGCCGTTAACCCCAAAAATGTAGTGTGAATGCGCAAGGACAATGTGAACGACCAGAAGATGAGCGGTTGCTGTTTGTGACCCTTGTGCTTTTTGCATTCTTTTTTCGTGCAAAATGTACTGTGTGCTAAAATATAGCACCAAATGCAAGTTTTACAGTTTTCCAAATGCAAATATTTCAAATTTCGCTGACCCCTAAACGTTGCGTGCCCTACAGCGTGATTATTTCCTACCACACACTGCAGTTAATACAACAGTGTCACACTTACATTTCTTCCATGGAAGAGCGTGCAAAATCCTCACTACCAAGAAAGGCTTACCTCAATGTTTATATTTCGAAATATTTTTAATAGGCTACCACATGGCACAGGCATGTTACAGTTCCAATTAAACCCAGTTATAAGTGTTCCTTATGGGGGGTGGAGTCACTATGTGTAGGCCATGCAGTTGATTCCCATTCATAAATTACTACACGCGTCAGAGCTCCCTCCTTCAGCAATTTCTCACAAGGGAGAAAACCACTGATTATGTGAGTAATGTTTCCTGGGAACGCATGTCGACAAACCATAATTCTTGTGAAAGAAGTCAGGCTGTCCATGAGAAGGAAACATAACACTTTTAGGTGTCAGATCATACTCTGGGTGCAATTTGTCTTTCCTTCCTGTGAAATGCTCATGCTAATAAACTGGTAAGATTTACAACACCGGAAGTGCTTATTCAGTTACTGGCAGGTGCATGGCACATTGCCCCCGCAGTTCTCCTGAAACAGATGACTTCACCATTTTATTTTTATTGATGTGGTGGAATCTGCCAGAAAATTTACATCATGGAGTTTCTCGAAATACGGGTGTAATTTAAATGACAGCAAAGATCTGTGGGGGGTCTCTCTCTGGGCAACTTCGAAATAACTCTCCCATGCAGGAACGTGTGTAAGCTCGCAGGAGGAAGCCAAGGTGACTCGCTAAGGGGCTAAATTAATGTAAAAAGGCAATTAAATGCTTTTTAGAGAAACAAATATGAATACAGTTGATGAAAGCATGTAGGAACGATAAAGTTGTGTTTCGCAGTCTGAATAACATTCGGTTTTAATCACATGACCAGCTTTTATGTCAGTAAACTGTGAAAGGATGCGGGGAAATGGTGCAACACACAGAGGTGGTTTCTCCTAAGGAGCGTAAAAGCGTCGCCCCTCTGCCCCTTCTTAGCTGCAACATGCTGTAATATTTATTTGCCTTATTTTTTTTTTTAAATACCTCACCCCTGGTGGAGCTGTATGGGCAGGGTGTTGGGTGTATTTAGGGGCATATTCGCAAGGAGCCATCGCCGATTTATCAGCACTTTAGCACCGCAAAAGTGGCGATAGAACTATCGCCCCATTCTCAAGCTGGTGCAAACTGCCTACATCGCCAGTTATCCAGCGATAGCTTCTGCAATTAACATCGCCACGGATGAGAGCGACAACTAGCGCTAATGACATGCAGAGTAGGCGTTCCCGCGCAAAAACACACGAAAACACCACTTCGCGATATTCACAACAAGAAGCCAGATCTGCGATGCGACCCGAAAACAGGCGATAAGGCGCATTAGCAGCAGGGATTTAACACCTGCCTTTTACTGGTGTTAAGCAGGACGACAACCTGCAGTATGAAAGGGAGCCCAGCCCAGAGCCACATCTGAAGACCAACACATGTCATGGAGCTAATGATCATGCAGCTCGGAGACCCAAGAGGTCCACAACACCCACCGCCACCACCCCCAGGCCCCCCCCACCCCCACCCCCCGGACTACCACCGAGGCAGCGCAGAACAAGACAGATGACCTTCCGAAAACGGCATGGCCCCTCAGCCACACAATTGCAGAATGTGGGTAGAGGTGGGAACCACGTATGTGTGAAGGAGGCAAGTCACCCATGAATAAGAATGTACACAATGCCAAGTGTGGCGGTGATGTGCTGGACAGACTCCAGTATGCAGAGCACAGACATGTCCCTGTGGACATATACTGCTGGTGTGTGCAGTGTTGTGGACAGTGGACGCAACCATCTTACCTCAGGCAGTGGGGAAGACCTCGCTCATGTAGCTGTGTCGTCGTCCCCTGTACGCGGAAGCGGAGTGGGCTGGTCCGGCGTACGCCACACCAGCGTAGGAGTGTGAATAAATAGACCGGGGCTCTGGGCGTGGTTCACTTCCGGGATGGCCAACGCGTCTGCCAGGGCGGCGCCCCTCACCCTGCCATGAGTCCGCCGCCGTGACCGCCAGCCTCCTCAGCCGATCGCTGCCTTCAGCAACACAGGCCCCCAGCGCACCCAGCGGCACAGCACTGCGGAGTCATGTGTGTGCTGACTACTGCCTTCAGCCTACACTGCGGTCAGCAGGTCCCCCAATTCATCATCGCAGGCCGCGCACCCGCCGAGCGCTCCAGGTGCCACTAACTCTGTGCAGCACAAGTCAACGCCACGTGGCTGTGGGCCCTTGCAGACCGCTGCCTCCGGCGTACACTGCGGTCAGCAGGTCCCCCAAGTCAAACGACGCATCATCGCAGGCCGCGCACCCGCCGAGCGCCCCAGGTGCCACTAACTCTGTGCAGCACAAGTCAACGCCACGTGGCTGTGGGCCCTTGCTGACCGCTGCCTCCGGCGTACACTGCGGTCAGCAGGTCCCCCAAGTCAAACGACGCATCATCGCAGGCCGTGCACCCGCCGATCGCTCCAGGTGCCACTAACTTGTCAGCACAAGTCAACGCCACGTGGCTGTGGGCCCTTGCTGACCGCTGCTTCCGGCCTAAACTGCGGTCAGCAGGTCCCCCAAGTCAAACGATGCATCATCGCAGGCCGCGCACCCGCCGAGCGCTCCAGGTGCCACTAACTCTGTGCAGCGCAAGTCAATGCCACGTGGCTGTGGGCCCTTGCTGACCGCTGCCTCCGGCCTACACTGTGGTCAGCAGGTCCCCCAAGTCAATTTTAGTCTTGATTCATTGATGGCAGAGTCCAGTAGGCAACAGACATTGCTTCCAGGGCGGCCCGCCCGGACGACGCATCATCGCAGGCCGCGCACCCGCCGAGCGCTTCCGGTGCCACGAACTCAGTGCAGCTCAAGTCATGGACCCTTTATGATGTAATCTTTTGTGTGTGAGTCCAGTTCTGGTGCCCCTACCTCAGTGCACTGCAAGTCATGGACCCTTTATGATTGAATCTGTGTGTGTGATCCGATGATCACTGTTCTAGTTGTTGCCAGCACCAACCACTCCCTGAGGGCTGGCTTACACTCACCCCACACCCATCCAGCACAGGCGTCACTGGACATGTGACCCTGGTAATAAAAAGGGGCCGGGCGCACGTGCCCATAGCCAGTTCCACTATCTATCTAAGTGTGTCCGTGTGGTCATTATGTATGCGTGATGGCCCCTGGCCCTACCACATCACATCGTGCTGTGGACAGCGGACGCAAGCATGTCACCTCAGGCAGTGGGTAAGACCTTGGACATGTAGCTTTGTCCCCCCCCTGTAAGCATAAGCGGAGTGGGCTGGGCCGGCATACGTCAGTCCTGCGCAGGGGTGTGTAGAATTGGCCCGGGGCTCAGGGCGTTGTTCAGTTCTGGCCTGGACAAGGAAGTCACCAATGCGTGTGTCTCTGTTGTAGTGTCATCGCCAGCCAGCCCGCAATTGACAATGTTGCAATGTAGCATGCACCCAGAGGGCGGTCTCGCAGGAACGGAGAAATGAAGGAGCGCAAGACCGTATGGGGTCTTGGCTCATACATGTCAAGTGTTGTGTGTATCTGTATTGCCGCAGCATGAGCCAAATGCCTAGCCTTAATCGAAGCGCGAGTTCAGCCAGGCATGAACTCTACATCTGTGTCCGCACTATCCTTACCATAGGCCTACACTCACGTGGCCGCCCACCTTCAACGGCCAACATCACAATGTCGTTGTCAGGCTTGTGGACATGCGCAGACAGGCATGACAATGGTGTGCCGTTGGAGTGCAAGTGATGCAACCGCACAGAGTACACAAGTGAATAGGCTCGGGGGGAGGGAGGAGCAGCTGTGAGGCAACGTAACACCCAGTGATGCCGCTCTTTTGCCACATGCAAGACATGTCAAACATGAATCCCAAAGTCGCACACATCCCACCCCACACCCAACAAGCCACATCACACTTCCTGAATGCAAGCAGATGACAAACTGACATTAGGGATGAAAGCTCCTTTGTCTGAACTATCAGGCGGAAGGACATCTGCACATCCGACCTCGGAATTGCATGTGCCCGGCACCCCCTGACAGATACGATAGCAGTTGAGGACGACTCCCACACTACGCACAGCCCGACGACAGACCAACGTTTACACACCCCACACACAGAAGTCCTTGCTCAGAGTTATCTTGCATGGAATGGCCTTCAGACTTACTCCCACACCATCCCAGGCGTACAACCGTTGCACACTTACACAACTCATTGATCCGAGCTGCGGCATTTCATCCACAGAACTGGCGCAGGTCAGAACAGTGCCGCTTCAACCAGGGCCACTAACGCAATGGCAGAACATCCCGAACACATGCACAACCCCTGACACGTGGAACTGTACCGTGCACGTATGCTGCTTTTACTGGGGGCACTGCCATTGGTAGTGCTGCGGGTCAGTTACCGGCTAAGCTTCCGCCTTGCCAACGTCACCTGCGTTCAGCCGGTGTTGCATTGTCGATCGTGCATATTCGAGTGGTCCATGGATGTCTGCCTATCCAACAGGACGGTAGCCGAACTGGATTTCGACATGTGTGTGCATCTCCTGTTGGCCCACGACCAGGAGTGTCCCCGTGATACCCGTCTATGGGATGCCTGGATACTTGGCATACATGCTGGCAGCTGGACCTGGGAGATTGCAGAACTCCTCGTGTGCAGTGACCACATTGAGCCGCTCCCCTATTGGACTGTAGAGCTAATTGGTGACAGGGGTTGGACGCAGCACATCTGTCCGGACCTGCTAATGGATAGCCTCGCCGTCCTGTTCGATGAAGTCGACAACGACCTCATGTTGGAAATGATTGCCTACGAAGCTGCAATCGCTTTCATGGACGTGTAACTACGTACCTGCAGCCACAACAGTTTGGAACCCATTGCACATGTCCCGACACCTTGTTGAATCTTGGGGTTCTGGTCACATATCACACGACAACAGTGGACATGGCTGCATTCGCCTGGACCCCGAATACGTGAGCGGACAACCACGCGGGGTAGCACACACCTGTGAAAGGTGAGGCACTCCGCCGGAGTGGACAGCGGCGCTTGGCAACGTTCATCATTCTTACATACTGCTGCATTGGTCCACATGTTGTGGCACTTATCTTGCCTGTACTGACACGCATATGCTAATAAAGTCTACGCACATTCACTTGTATTCAACTGTGATGTGAGTTATTTTGAATGACGATGTGTGTCTCACAGCCTATCTGGTAAGAACACGAGGGCACCACATTTCGATCCCCATCAAGCTGCACAGCCAATCTCTAACGAGTCCAATGAGTTAAATTCATAATCAACTCTTCAGTTATTCCACAATTTTTTCAATATTATTCATCCTTTTTCTCCCTTTATTTTCTTCAATCCTTTGTACTCATTTTCGTTTATGCGTTGCTATTCATAAAAGCACACAGGAGAGTGACTGTTTCCACATGTCACGCTTTATTTAAAATCACCCAATGCATTTCGGGAGAATCCCTTCTTCAGGGGTGTCTAAGATACAAAAAATTAATCGTCGTCAGTTCCATGATTATACTCGTGATACAATGAACATGCTGTACACAATCATGTTTCAAAATTATTCAAACCTTGCAGCGATATTACTTTAAATGCCTGTTGATCATTTATTTCTGCACTCATAGCTTTAAACACTACCCATATTGCATGTCTCAAATGTCAGACCCTCACGTATCTAAAAACCAAACATCCATGAATACTTGCTGGTTCCTAACCTTCTGTTCACCCCTAGAGCCTATATATAATCTCGATTGTAGTGATATTCTGCAACGCGCTTACCGTGACATGTGCTATTTAAACCTCCAAGTCAAATAGCTTCTCTAAATACTCTCGTTTTAACGTTGTTCAAATCCATCTCACGGTGAAACCTACGTACTGCTCCCACACATCTTAACGACGGAAGCTGCAACAAACTGATGTAAACTAACGCTCACCTATATCACTCCCACCCCTTCAGGTGAACTATCACGTGCCGTGAAGCACGCGCTAAACTAAGCGCTGGACTCCTACGATTGCGGGACGCCTCACTCTGTTACTACTAGTCTATAAACTCCAGTGCCCAGAATGCCCCTGTTCATACGTGAAAAAAACTGCAGATAGCGCTCCCCACCCAAATGGCTACGCAATGCTAATCCTCTGAACAAATAAATCCAAGACATAAACATGTTGATTGAAATAGCAAAATTTGAATCGCCATAAAATTGTATCACGGATACATTGGATTACTGCTAAGTAATCGAATTACATTGTAAATTCAATTTCATAATAAAAAACGATCATGCATGACAAATTGGGGAGTACATACAACAAGGAATACAAGTATAACAAAAGGAGTACAGAGGTGTGCATCTCACCACCATTATGCAATTGAATGAACTTTCCGTCCTAAACCGGTGAGATTGCACCCAGGATGAAGTGAGGAGTTGAGCAGGTTTAAAGAATGGGACACAACAGAATATCAATAACATCGAGAACGCAGGAGTTCTGTTTTTCCTGTCATGCACGATCATTTTTTATTATGAAATTGAATTTACAATGTAATTCGATTACTTAGCAGTAATCCAATGTATCCGTGATACAATTTTATGGCGATTCAAATTTTGCTATTTCAATCAACATGTTTATGTCTTGGATTTATTTGTTCAGAGGATTAGCATTGCGTAGCCATTTGGGTGGGGAGCGATATCTGCAGTTTTTTTCACGTATGAACAGGGGCATTCTGGGCACTGGCGTTTATAGACTAGTAGTAACAGAGTGAGGCGTCCCGCAATCGTAGGAGTCCAGCGCTTAGTTTAGCGCGTGTTTCACGGCACGTGATAGTTCACCTGAAGGGGGTGGGAGTGATATAGGTGAGCGTTAGTTTACATCAGTTTGTTGCAGCTTCCGTCGTTAAGATGTGTGGGAGCAGTACGCAGGTTTCACCGTGAGATGGATTTGAACAACGTTAAAAACGAGAGTATTTAGAGAAGCTATTTGACTTGGAGGTTTAAATAGCACATGTCACGGTAAGCGCGTTGCAGAATATCACTACAATCGAGATTATATATAGGCTCTAGGGGTGAACAGAAGGTTAGGAACCAGCAAGTATTCATGGATGTTTGGTTTTTAGATACGTGAGGGGTCTGACATTTGAGACATGCAATATGGGTAGTGTTTAAAGCTATGAGTGCAGAAATAAATGATCAACAGGCATTTAAAGTAATATCGCTGCAAGGTTTGAATAATTTTGAAACATGATTGTGTACAGCATGTTCATTGTATCACGAGTATAATCATGGAACTGACGACGATTAATTTTTTTGTATCTTAGACACCCCTGAAGAAGGGATTCTCCCGAAATGCATTGGGTGATTTTAAATAAAGCGTGACATGTGGAAACAGACACTCTCCTGTGTGCTTTTATGAATAGCAACGCATAAACGAAAATGAGTACAAAGGATTGAAGAAAATAAAGGGAGAAAAAGGATGAATAATATTGAAAAAATTGTGGAATAACTGAAGAGTTGATTATGAATTTAACTCATTGGACTCGTTAGAGATTGGCTGTGCAGCTTGATGGGGATCGAAATGTGGTGCCCTCGTGTTCTTACTAGTTTGCAGCGCAAGTGGGCGGAGCGCGGAGCAAGCGAGCACGCCTATGAAATTGGGGAGTACATACAACAAGGAATACAAGTATAACAAAAGGAGTACAGAGGTGTGCATCTCACCATCATTATGCAATTGAATGAACTTTCCGTCCTAAACCGGTGAGATTGCACCCAGGATGAAGTGAGGAGTTGAGCAGGTTTAAAGAATGGGACACAACAGAATATCAATAACATCGAGAACGCAGGAGTTCTGTTTTTCCTGTCATGCATGATCGTTTTTTATTATGAAATTGAATTTACAATGTAATTCGATTACTTAGCAGTAATCCAATGTATCCGTGATACAATTTTATGGCGATTCAAATTTTGCTACTTCAATCAACATGTTTATGTCTTGGATTTATTTGTTCAGAGGATTAGCATTGCGTAGCCATTTGGGTGGGGAGCGATATCTGCAGTTTTTTTCACGTATGAACAGGGGCATTCTGGGCACTGGCGTTTATAGACTAGTAGTAACAGAGTGAGGCGTCCCGCAATCGTAGGAGTCCAGCGCTTAGTTTAGCGCGTGCTTCACGGCACGTGATAGTTCACCTGAAGGGGGTGGGAGTGATATAGGTGAGCGTTAGTTTACATCAGTTTGTTGCAGCTTCCGTCGTTAAGATGTGTGGGAGCAGTACGCAGGTTTCACCGTGAGATGGATTTGAACAACGTTAAAAACGAGAGTATTTAGAGAAGCTATTTGACTTGGAGGTTTAAATAGCACATGTCACGGTAAGCGCGTTGCAGAATATCACTACAATCGAGATTATATATAGGCTCTAGGGGTGAACAGAAGGTTAGGAACCAGCAAGTATTCATGGATGTTTGGTTTTTAGATACGTGAGGGGTCTGACATTTGAGACATGCAATATGGGTAGTGTTTAAAGCTATGAGTGCAGAAATAAATGATCAACAGGCATTTAAAGTAATATCGCTGCAAGGTTTGAATAATTTTGAAACATGATTGTGTACAGCATGTTCATTGTATCACGAGTATAATCATGGAACTGACGACGATTAATTTTTTGTATCTTAGACACCCCTGAAGAAGGGATTCTCCCGAAATGCATTGGGTGATTTTAAATAAAGCGTGACATGTGGAAACAGTCACTCTCCTGTGTGCTTTTATGAATAGCAACGCATGAACGAAAATGAGTACAAAGGATTGAAGAAAATAAAGGGAGAAAAAGGATGAATAATATTGAAAAAATTGTGGAATAACTGAAGAGTTGATTATGAATTTAACTCATTGGACTCGTTAGAGATTGGCTGTGCAGCTTGATGGGGATCGAAATGTGGTGGCCTCGTGTTCTTACTAGTTTGCAGCGCAAGTGGGCGGAGCGCGGAGCAAGCGAGCACGCCTATGAAATTGGGGAGTACATACAACAAGGAATACAAGTATAACAAAAGGAGTACAGAGGTGTGCATCTCACCACCATTATGCAATTCACTGCCTATCTGGGTCACGGCCATACATGCGCATTGATAGCATTACCCAGGGAGTACCATTTATGTGGAATCACTGTCCCTACATTCATCAATACTTTCATGCTTAATTGATCAGGGCCATGACACATCAGTGTGAATTAGAGTGTTTTATTTGCATTCAGTGGGGTGTTGAAGCTGGACCAGTACAGGGCCATGCAAATCCCACTTTACATTGTCGCCCCATGGAGGGCCAGCCAGAGTCCTTTAGGGATTGACAGGTTCATCGGAAGAGGAAGACTTCAGTCCGCAGTGTGATTGCTGTGTCATTGGTAACCAATCCAAATATGGCAGTCCATATCGAGGTCCAAGGTGAGTGTCGCTGAGTGTAACGGGGGACAGTGGAAGATGTTATTACAGGGCATGATGCAGAAGGCAGAACCAAGCTTAAACAGGCCATATGGCGGTGATGTATGCTACCACTTCAATCTTACCACCAAGCCAGATTCATCATCATCTTCGTCCTTTGATGTGTCAGGTGCCTCACATGTGGGTGGTGGTGTT
This sequence comes from Calotriton arnoldi, assembly GCA_963921515.1. NCBI lineage: Eukaryota > Metazoa > Chordata > Amphibia > Caudata > Salamandridae > Calotriton > Calotriton arnoldi. Next base: position 208,026 of record CAWUFW010005456.1, read on the forward strand.
TAGTCTGCTGCACTGTGTGTCACTGACACTTCAGGGGGCGGAGATGTAGATGGAGTAGTAGCAGCAGCAGTCATCCGCGCCAGGCCGTGTGGCGGCAATGCCATGATGAGGATCCAAAGGGCATGGAAGATCCCAACTACATCTCGCTAGTGTGCAGCCATGGCAGCCAATCGTTCCGCATGCATCCGCTCCATGTTCTCCATGATCATCCGCATGTGCCCCAACTCCCGGCTGACATCACTGGAGCCACTCTGACTAGACAGTTGCTCTTGTCTCCGAGTCATGACTCCAGCGATGTCAGCCATGGATTGTTAGAGAGCATGGAGCGGACATTGGGTGTCCGTTAGGGACTGTAAGTGAACCCTGATGGGACTTAGACACCCACGTATGGCGTCTAGTTTGGCTGCCATGAGGTCAAACCCCACCCGCAGCTGATCAGCCATCTTCTCCTGGCACCCTAACACACGGCGTTGGAATGTCATGTGTTCGTCGTGGGGGTCCTGGGAGACAGCCGTGGTGGTGGGTGCTTCCTGCTGTGTGGTCTGTGCAGGGGGTGGGGTCTCCTCGATGCATCTGGGCTGCCCTGCTCCTGGAGGTGGGGTGCCGAAGCTGTCCATGAGCTGCTGGAGGGAGTCGGTGTCGATGTTGGGGAGGTCCTCTTCATCATCAGTGCTGAGTTGTTGTGACTGCTCTGCAGGAGGTGTTGATTCTCCCTCTGCAATGTGAAGGGGAGATGCAGATTGACACTGTGTTCACATGTGTGTTCACACATTGTACAAGTTTACTAACAGACTGCATGACAATGTACATTGTGACTGTTTGTGAAGAGATGCCTATTTGAAGCGGGACAGTTGACATTTCTACACCATCAGGGATGTGAGGTTGTACTTGTCCATTGTCATCTCACAGTTTCCTGCTATGCCAAATGCGAATGGCCATTTTCTACACACAAGCGGCAGCGGTTGTGAACTCTGTTCTGTTGTGAAAGTGTTGCAGATTGTACCACATTGTTGTCAATGTTGAGGTGCTCTGATTCTTATGTGTGTGTGCTGCATTGTGGGTAAGTTGCCCCTTCAGCTCTGATTTGGCTGGCCCTTCTCCCTTTCAGGCGGTGTGCCTTTCACTTCTGTGCTTATATAGTGCTGAGATGTTGCAGACTTGGGTAAATTGGGCTCTTGGTCGAAGTTGTGACTCTTGGGCATGGTTTGTCCGCAGATGTGCTCTACTTAATTATGCATGTGTGCCATTGTGCCCATCTCCCCCCATCCCCCCAGTCCCTGGTCGTTACTCACCCTGTTGCTGTTGGCTCAGGTCATGTTGTGCAGTGTCCGGTCCCCCAAATCCTGCCACCGTCTCCCCACTGATGACTGTGGACACTATTTCCTCCATCTCATCCAGCTCCTGGTGTGTCGCTGGACTCCCGCCTCCCGTCTGCATTGCTGCTTTCCGGTTGTTAGCGAGTTTCAGCTTGGTTTTGCGCTTGACATCATTCCAGCGCTTCTTGCAGTCGTCCACTTCCCTTCTCTTCACTCCAACTGCATTCACCTTGGCCACGATGGACTGCCAAATTGTATTTTCATTTGCCAATGACACAGTGGAGGTGATGAACAGTTGGTGGTGGTGTTCTATCACCTCCGTAATGTGGATCTGGTTTCCCTGCATACTGAAACGCGGGTTCCTCTTCTTCTTCTCCTTGCCCTTCCCTGGCCCCGAGGTCCCAGGCTGGTCCTCCGTGGGGCTTGTGGGGTTCTGGTTGTCCTCTGTACTTGCTCCGGCTACCTCCATGGTGCTTCGCAGTTGTTTGTGTTTCTTGTTGCCGCTTTTCTAGTGATTTTTCCCGCCTGACTTGTAGGACTTGCAGGCCTGGCGCTGCTTATCGCTAACTTTTTTATCGCGGCTTGGCCCATCGCCACTTTTTTCACGTTCGGCTTTAGATTTTTATCGCCGTCACAGTGATTTTATCGCTGCCATTTGACGCGTTATCAGGACACTATCGCATGTTACCGCCATGTTGAGAATACGTCGTTGTCACAGCGTTCTTTTCCCGCGATAGACGGCGATAAGGGAAATTGCGTTAACATATTTTGGCGATGTTTATCCCACGTTCTTGAGAATATCCCCCTTAGTCTTTATGATTGGTAGGCTGCAGGCTTGGGAAGTGCGCATGTCAGGTTGGTCAGGTCTCTTACCATGTCCAGCCCGGCATGCGCACTTCAGTCCCTTGAACCTGCATTGTGTTATGCAGCCAGGGGGAATGCAGCGCTGCCAATGAGTCTCCCTCGGAGAGTTGGCTGCACCTGCTCCAACCAATCCTTGCGTGGCTCTCATGCTGTTTACTGCTATAAACATCATGGTAGCAACGCAAGGATTGATTGTGATCACAAGCTTCATTGACTGTCCTCCCTGCCCCACATTCAAAGGCAGTGGTTGTGGAGGTGGGCCTATTAAAGAAGACCATGGCAAATCATTGTTTGGCTTTATTTGAAGCCACATAGTGATTTCTCATATGTATGCGTTGCCCGTGGAGGACAGACTCTCCTCCTCGCATCGTCGGGCGTTGCATTGTGACAAGTTTAGTTTGGTAATTGCAGGATGAGGCAGATGAAGAAAATGTGGAGATAGACTCACTAGAGTTTAAAACATGGCCCCAGACACCTGTGTGGAATCTACTCCCACCTGCGCACAGGTGAGTCCAGGACTTTCCTCCATGTAGGGAACGTCCAGGGCATTTGTCTGCTGTGGCACACAGCTGTTAAGGTTTTTTTTTGCTATGCATTATAATTTGTGAATTATTGTTTTGATGCTTTTGTATTTTCTTTTACTGTGAAGTGCTTAGATGTCCTAGGCCAGCATAGCACTCACAGTGGCAGCAGGGCCGGACTGGGAACTGAAAGCAGCCCTGTCAAATTTTGCCAGACCAGCCCCCGTCCGGCACATAGCGAGCGCAGCGAGCGAGCCCGACCACTACTAGTGGGGTGTGGGGGGGTTCTTCCCCCATTGAAAATTTTGGAAAAAGACAGACCAAAATGGTGCATTTTACAGCACATTTTTCATTACAAAGCACATGGAGGGGGCCCCCCATCAGGCCACCTCACTCTCACTCACAAACTGGCCTGGCTGCATAGCTCGTAATGCAGTAGGTTTTGCCTTTTCTAAGAATTTTAAATAACGTGCTGCTATGAACTAATTTAAAGGGAGTCAATGTATCAACCTCAGAAGGCTGAATGGCTGAATTGGGTTTGCCAAGATTCGTACCTCAGATATATGCCTTGTGGGCTTTTCTAGCCGAGACACATTGTGGCTTCTCGCTTCTCCTTCCTCAATCATTCATTCTCCTACCGCCATCTTTCCCTTTTTCTTCTCTTCCGTCGTTGTTCCCTCCCTTTCTCACTGGTTTCCTTCACTTGTCAGTCTTCATTCCCTTGCAAACTCCCTTCCTTCCGTCTGTCCTAAGCAGTTTTCTAGCTCTTCTCTCTCCGCGCCTATTCTTCCTTTCTTCTCTCCCATCCCCTACTTCTGTCATCCCTCCGGACAACCCCTTGCCCTTCACTCTCATGCTTCATTTATCTTTCTCTTCTTGAAGTCTTTCCTCGCTTTCTCTCTCCCTCCTTCTTTACTTATCCCTTCCTCCCACCTTCATCTCTTCATCCCTTCCATCTTTTCTTCCCTCCCTGCCATTATTGCTGGTGTCTCCACTGCCCCTTTGCCTTAACATGTCTGCGGCGGTGAGGAGATGATTGCCAGCACCCCGCCGCCCCCAATCTGCCCCCGGGTCCGACTCTGATTCACTTTCAAAGCCGTAAACCGTTTGATATTAGGGCGGGTGCTCAGTGAGCACCGAAGTCAAGAGTAAGACCGCGCAGACGCAGAGAGTTGACTTGGAGACATCTGCACGCTGCGCACTGGCACCATTAGCCTGCCATTTTATTCATTACCTGCCTACCTCTGTCTGCACCGGGTGCACAGTGCACTGTCCTGACCCCAATGGCAGTTGTGCTTTTTCCCCGCACGGAGCGGAGCTTAGGTCAGACAGACAGGCTACTGTCTACAGTACAGTCTGACTCTGACTCACGGACCAAAAATCGGCCCCAGCAACACCGTCCCCCTCTGAAAAAACCGGCCCCCACCCCATCCGGCCTACCGGGGGATTGCCCGGTGCCCGGAATCACCAGTCCGGCCCTGAGTGGCAGTGCACATTTAAAAAGAAAGATAAATCAATATTGCAGTTTAATTAAGTCCAAGGTGGCGCATGTTTATGAAAGCCTGTCCTTTTAAACAATGGAAGAATGTCTCTGCTCAGCCAAAGAAGTTTTGTTCCACACCAGAAACTCCTACCCCCCACACTCTTGCCTCCCCCAAACAGACAGCTGCTGGTAATCTCCCGAGAACCTCTGTACCAGCTAGGGCAGTAGCTGCCAGCCGGCCTTGGTCAGGCATGGATGAGCACGGGAGCCCTAGTTGTGGCACACACATCAAATCCTTTTTATACAGATTTTCAGGGTCCACTTCATCTATATCTAAGATAGTGCTATCTCTAATGTACATCTAAAGAGACATCCCTGTGTGTGAGTACTGTAAAAACAAAACGACAAAAAAATCCTGTGCCAAGAGAAATATAGAGTGCAGCTATAAAACACACTTAGAACAAAAACATAGAGAGTGTCTCACGTAAGCAACCACCAGGGGGCGACTGGCAGGTTCTCACCAATCTGCTCACTATATCATCATCAGCACCTCTCCTATGCATGGGAAGGACCGCCAACGTTGTAATCAAGACCTTAGTGTCAAATTCATAATACATCCTGCAACAGACCATTGAGGTAGTGCAGTATTGTGCAGCTGAGGACTGCACCTATGCTTGTGAAGGTCAACAAGTCCCACCCTCACGGGGTCACCAGGGCTCAACTCAAGGGTCAGGAAGGTCAACACACAGTGACATAGTAGAAGGTTCTCCAGTAAATCCAGGACTGTCTGCTACACATTTTCTTACACCATCGCTGAAAGGCACTGCTAGAACACAGAAAGGGGACTATCTTTGCAGCTAATGAGGCACACAGAGGACCCATGTGCCAAATCCAATAACATGGCTCTGCGTTTGTCAACATTCTATTCTAAATCCCCCTTCACACCTCACATCCCAAGCGATGCTATACATTTGTCTGCTTCTGTAATTAAAAAAATGTACACTGATCAAGAAGATTCCCTCACTTGAATGGGTCAAGACCCCATTCAAATGAAGGAATGCCCACATTGAACATGCACCCCTTCAAAGACAGGCATACGTCCAGAATTTCAGAAGAGACATTGTATCCGCCCAAGTATTTCAAACAAAGTGCAGTCACTGCTGGGAAAATGACACATTGTGCCATTTCTGTAACGTGTACACATTGTGTAATATGACAACAGAAGTTCAACAGGCTCGCTTTAAAAGGGAATATGCTATAAATTTAAGGTCACAGAATTAAATCAAATTTCCAACAACAATACCCAAAATTAGTAGTTCATCTTACATGCATATGCATACGAAATATGGTCAAAAGCACAGGAAAATATATTTAGCATCGTGAATTCTACAAGAGCGAAAATACATTTTCCTTGCCTCATGTTTGTGACGTAAATTGATTTAGACAGATCCCAAAAAAGAAATAGGTGTTGAAGAACCCTCACTGGTACACTGCTAACACTTAATTGTCTTTGGCAGTGACTGGCGATGCATCAGTTTTCGAAGGAAATTATTCACATGAGAAAGAGAGACGTGAGAGTGAGACAGAGCGAGAGGTACAGAGAGAGAGAGAGAAAGGGAGACAGATTGGGAGAGTCCACTAGCCTTTAGTGTTCAATTTGCTCTCTAAGGAACCAGCATGGTTGCCTCTGATATTGCGGTAAGCCTTCCAACATACCAACCCCACATTGTACTTTGCTGCTAGCTCTGAAATACCCTCGTAGTCCGTGCACAAAATATTTTTTTAAATAATCTGGTAATTAGCAATCATAGATCATCTGCAAAACGTGTTAAGCTGTAGGAAACATCTGTATTGTGTTATTTTATAGGACATTTGTTACGCGCTCTATCACCAAAGGTCTCTAGGCGCAGCAGCTGAGCAAGCCGCAGCAAACAGAAGGAAAGTCTAAAAATATGTTAAGAGGGATACGCCTGGCGGAACAGCCACGTTTTGAACAGTCATTGAAACAGAATGGATTTTCCTAAATGAAAGGAAGCTGGCATAGGGTTTCAGAGCGTAGTCGTAGAGCATGTCAAATTCCCACCCTTAACTCTTTGGGGCAGATTTACAAGCCCCTTGCGACAACTTTACGCTGCTGTTGCATCACTTCTGTGACACAGCGGCGTCGTAAACAATGCGCCACGTTGCGACATATTTACAACGTGACGCATCTAGCAAGATGCGTCACGTTGTAAAGCCCTGCGCTACATTATACCTGCGTCAGGTATAATGTATGGAGGGTGGGTGTTCCCACGCAGGAAAGCCTCGTAAAAGTGACGCAGTGCAATCTACAAGATTTCACTGAGTCACTTTTACGACGCCACTGCGTCAAAACCTTGCGCCTGCTTGCGCCTGCTTGAAGCAGGCGCAAGGAGTGACGCAGCATGTTAGGAATAGGCATTCCTAACCATTGCTGGAGTTGCGTCGTAATTGCGACACGACTCCAGCAATGCGCTGCCCTTACGCCGACAAGATGCGTCACACATCTGTCTATCCTTGCGCCACGGTGCGCTGCATTGTAAATGCGGCGCATCCATGGTGGCGCAAGGGTTTTTTTCTGTGTCGCAATATAACTGGTGCATCCCTGCAAATATGCAGGGATGCGCCAGTTCTTGTAAATCTGTCCCTCTGTGTTCGACAGTTAGGGGCTATCAAAAGATTAGTAGCAGAGGAGTGAAGGGTTCTGTACAGATTGTAACTTTGGAGACGCCGCCTAATAAATGCCAGAGCATCGCTGAGCAAAATCTTATGTACAATACATTGGACTATAAACTGAACCCTCCGGTTAATTGGAAGTCAATGAAGTTTCTGGAAAAGCCGTGGGGCAGGCGCAAAGCAAAGGGCCCCATGACAGATCGAGTTACAGGGGCTTATTTACAAGCCTCTTAGCGTAGCTGGTGCGTCACTGTTAATATGGGAAAAGTGATGTACTGGCGGCGCAAGGGGCTTGTAAATAAGCCCCACAGTATTTTGTACAAGCTGCACCTTGTGTAACAGGAATTGCAGGGGCGCCAGGTGCAGAAAGTTAGTGTATTCAAGACATGACACAATGAGGACTCTGACAGCAATATGCTTATGTCCGAAGATAGAAAAAGGGAAGTCTTCTGTGAAAGTTTGTGATGATGTGTACATGAACATTCCAAAGGAATTTAGGCAGATAAAGACAAATGACAATCAATCTTCACTCCCAGGCTTTTTATCCATGTGGAAGGAGTCGATAAATTACCAAACATATGCAGAATTGAATAATTATTGCCAGGGACCTCAGTGTGTAACTGTCCGCGTGTAAATTTAGGTGGCCACGTGGCTTGGAAATAAAAAGACGTGTTTGGGGGTCTATTGACTAAGTTTTAGCAATGTGTTTGCGTCACAAAAGTGCCGCAAATCGACACAAAGGGGCTTATTTACAAGCCCATTGCGCCACAGGTACGTCACTTTTTCCCATTTTAAAAGTGACGCAACTGTGGCGCAAGGGGCTTGTACATAAGCCCCAAAATCTTTTTTACTAATTTACTTTCCAGCGCTTAAATTGTTTTGCGTTGGAAAATCACTTGAAAGTAGCGCTAAGCGGTGCATATCGCTGCTTTGCATTACTAAGCGCCAAGGGGGCGTCCCGTGGGTGGTGCATGAGCGCTCACATGCAACCACCCAAGGTTTCTGACGCTAAGCCCTATTTACTTAAAAAAGTAGACAGGGTTTAGCGTGAGAAAATAGCGCCCAATTTCAAATAGGAGCTATGAAGTAGAAATGCTTTCATTTCTCCTTTGTTTTCTGACTTTGTATGTGTGCTGCACTGTATAGCACACTACAAAGTGGAGAAAGGTTTAAAGTTGGTGTAAGCATGGTATTTTGTACTGGAAAGGCTCCCTTCCAGTACAAAACCTATGCTAGACTCACGGAGACTCCCTTGCACTATGGTGGAAAGCAGTAGCTGCCAATGTTTCGGTAGAGGGGTGGGGGAGGCGGGCGGCACAAATAAAGAAAAAAAAAATCTTTTCTGCCTCATCGCCACATCGTGCTCTTCTAAGCACCTCTCCACTGCAGGCACAGGCTCCCAGACTCCACTGCAGCCAATCCTGATGCTGCTGTCATGCCGCTGGTGGCAGCATGAAAGTAGCATCAGGATTGGCCTGAGCGCTTCTAAATTTGCGCTCCCAGTTAGACTAGGAGCCTGTGCCTGCTGTCTTCAACCCGGCAACGCAGCTCAGGTTGTAAATATGCCCCTCTGTCTTAAACAGGCGCAGCGAGAAGAAATGTTTTATTTCTCCTCGTTTTTGGTGTTTCTATGTGTGCTGCATTGTGCAGCACACATAGAAACAGCAAAAGGTAATTTATTGTTTAAGTGCAGGAAGGTGTCCCTTCCAGCAGATAAACAATCAATTAAACAAAACACCATTTAAAGATTGTATATGTGCAGGAAGGGACACCTTCCTGCACATACACAATCTTCCCCTACAACGCAGGCATGTTTGCACTATGGTGCAAGGGTGTCTGCGTTGGCGCTAGGCAGCTAAATTTAGCGCCAGCACAGGAGGAAACGCAGGGCTGCACCGTATCCTTGTAAATACGGTGCAGCCCTGTGTTTTGGAAGTGACGGAGTGCGGCATTAAGCCACAGAGGCTAACGCCGTGCTCCGCCACTTCCTAGGAAATATGCCCCTAAATAATCAAAAATTGTGAAAAATTCCTGAGTGGCCTTATAGAGTGAGTTGGAACCTAGTCTGATCCATTAATTCATGCACTCGGGTATAAGGTGGGAATTTGCATTGGTGAACTGGTCAAATATTTTGAGGTAAAACATTTTCAATTGATTCAAAACCTCAGTCCATTCAGCCATGAGCCAACCAGAAGTGCACACCACTGGAGTGCAACACCATCAAATTCTCTATTCGGAGCACCTTTCCAGGTGCTACCTGGTGCCTTTTTTCTGAAAAGTCTGAGATCACTCACAAAGTCCTTGAATCCATGAAGGGCTGACACCAGGCTGCTGGACTCTGCTCAAGGACAGTAAAAGGCCCCATCCACCCAAACCATATGCGGACACTGGTCCAAGCAGCTCCTCTGAGAGTACTTCCTTTCTTCCAATATGTCCGTCCTACTTAAAGCTCAGAGCAGGAAACCCCTTGGAACAATTGTTGACATGTCAAGGGAACATACATAATGGGGCTGTGCAACCAATGCAAGGGACAAAAATATGCATTATAAAACATAACATTTGACATCAAAAATATGGGCCTTGCATTCTTACATATGTATAAATATGTGATGTGTGCAACACAATAGGGATAATAGTGTCCCAGCAATTATCCTCTTAATTAAGTTGGACTATGTGTACAAGAATTATAGCTTTACAAATGTTGATACAGGCTATGCACATTAATTCCTCTTGTAGTTAAAGTAGTCATATGCATTTTTGTGGTGAAAATAAATTGTCAACAGGCCAACAGATCTCACATTGGTGAGGTCTAAGATGTATTAAAAACATATTGGGCTCTCATTACAATTTTCCTGGTTTTCAGGACTAGGAACTGAAACCAGCCCTGGCAATTCCACTTGACCGGCTCAGTTGTGCTACTATGAAGCACTGGCCCGAGGGGGAGGGGGAGGGGGAAATGCTAGTGTCAAGCACTGCTACACTGCTGCTGCTTTTGTTACAGGGGACCGATTTGGCTGCACTGTTGCAAAACCGGCCCCTAGTAACAAAACTGGCCCCCATGGGTCAAAAACCGGCCAGTCTGGCCTTGCCCAGCACATAAATCCAGAGATTACAAGTTATTTCATTTATCATGGGGAATAAAATGCAGAATCATCAATAGTGGATTCAATTGTGTAAGTTTTTCCAAGTGGTTAATTTGAGCTGGTGGTTTCTGGTGCTTGGCACTGCACTTAGTTTTCAGAAGTGGCTCTAGTGACCAGGGCCGGACTGGGAACAGAAACAGGCCCTGGCAAACTGCTCAGCCGGCCCCCCACCCCCTGGGGTGAGGGGGAGTGCAGCCGAGCAGTTTGTGAGGGCCGGTTTCGGCCGATTTTGTTACCGGGGGCCGATATTGCCGTCCCCCGGTAACAAAAACGGCCCCCCAGGGTCCCAAAACCGGCCCCCACCCTAGCGGCCTACCGGGGAAACGCCCGGTGCCCGCTATGGCCAGTCCGGCACTGCTAGTGACAGTCCACCACATTGTGGCACTGTCTGTCTGATTTTGTTATGAGCCCACAGCAGTGTTTAATAAGTCAATATGAATTGCAAAATTAATAATTACTGCTGCTCACACCATTATTATAGCTTTGGGTGGCCTTGCATAGTCTGAATTGTCAGACTAGTAGGAGCGCAATGATTAGTAGTTGTGTTGGTACTGTCATTGGCAGCACTAGCGGGGCAATGGGTGGTGCACGCAGCAATAGCCTCCTAAGAAAGGACCTGGCACTCATTTTTTTACAAATTAAGCTCTGGTTTTTCCTCTTACAAGAAAAATATTGGGCATAAATTGGCACACATTTAGCCCGCAGCTCCTCCAAAGGTCTGTGTCCGATGCAGCACCGGACTGGCCGTAGTGGGCACCAGGGATTTTCCCGGTGGGCCGGTTTTGTTACTGGGGCCAGTTTTGCAGCTGTGCAATATCGGCCCCAGTAGCAAAAGCGGCAGCAGTGCTAAAGCAGAAGCAGTGCCCGCCCCACCGTCCCTGGGCCGGACCGGCAGATTTGCTAGGGCTGGTTTGTGTTCCCTGGTCCGATGTCTCCAGACGTAGTGTTATCAGATCCACAGTTTGAAGATCCAGTAATTCCGTGCCCCGAGACACCTGGAAAATTAGCCTGGAGTGGTACCCCCAAAACCCTCACACCTCCCCAGGGAAACCACTCCGGGCCACGTGCGTAACGAAACTTGAGGGGGCCCCCCCTGCAAGGTACATGGAGGGGCCCGCTCCGGATTTAATCTGGAGCTCTCAGGCCATGGTACTGTGCTGAGGGGGGCCCCTGCAGCTCGGGGCACCTTAGAAAGCCATCAAAGCAGCATCTGGGACACCAACCACTTAAGTTGTAATTTACAGACGTAGTACATTCACAGAGTCTACCAACAACATTCTCATGCTTGCTTATTTTTAATTGGCTTTAACCTCTTTTATCAGACCAGAAACAATTTACAGCTTTCTATTATGTGGCAGATTAAAAAACTCTAGTGGTTCTAATAGTAAGCCTTATATATTATTTTCATTCTTTAAATCGCAGTTGCTTTTCCTGGTATCAACCACGATATACACAAGAAAGATATCAGATGTTCTGCTTTATCTCCGGCAAACTCCAAAGGCATTTCAGTGACACATCCCCTGGAACATTCCATTTACTGTTTCAAGTGCCGCCTTATCAATCGAAATAAAAACTCCTTCCAAACAGACAGTGCAACTGTTTTACAGATTGGGCAGTAAAACAATCTATCTACAGTTTAAAGTAAGCCTGCAAAAGCATTTTTAATGTGCAAAGCATGACAGTGCTCCTTAGTGCAGACAGGGGGGTCTATTTACTAAGATTTTACGCTGTGTTTTAGTCACAAAAGTGATGCAAATCGACGCAAAATCTTTTTTAACTTGTTTCAATCAATCAATCAGGGATTTGTAAAGCGCGCTACTCACCCGTGAGGGTCTCAAGGTGCTGGGGGGGAGGGGGTACGCAGCTCCTTTCAGTCGAAGAGCCAGGTTTTGACTGTCTTCCTGAAGATGTTCAGTGAGGGGGCACGTCTGATGTCGACCGGGAGCTCGTTCCAGGTCTTGGCCGCTATGTAGGAGAAGACCCTTCCGCCTGTTCTGGTTCTGCGGATGCATGGGTTTTTGGCGAGGTCAGCAGATCGGAGGTGTCTCTTGGGTACGTGGAAGGAGAATCTCTCAGTGAGGTATTGGGGTCCGGGGTTGTGGAGGCATTTGATGGTGTGGGTGAGTATCTTGATGGTTACTCTCTTCTCGACGGGGAGCCAGTGGAGGTCTTGCAGGTGTTGGGTGATGTGTTCTTGCCGAGGGATGCTGCGGACGAGTCTGGCGGTGGTGTTCTGAATGGTCTCGAGTTTGCGGAGCAGAGACTTGTTGATTCCGGCGTAGAGGGCGTTTCCGTAGTCCAGTCTGCTGGTTATGAGTGCGTGGGTGACGGTTTTTCTTGATTCGGGGGGGATCCATTTGAAAGTCTTGCGGAGGGTGTTGAAGCAGGTGGAGGCGACGGCGTTGACCTGTTGGGTCATGGAGAGGGAGGAGTCGAGTACAATGCTGAGGTTCCAGGCGTGGTCGGTGGGGATGGGCGGGCGGCTGAGGGCGATGGGCCACCAGGTGCTGTCCCATGCGGTGGGGGAGGGTCCGAGGACGAGGACCTCTGTCTTCTCCGAGTTGAGCTTGAGGCAGCTGCTGCTCATCCAGGATGTGATGTCCTTCATTCCTTCCTGAAAGCTGAGACTGGTGGTTATGGGGTCCTTGGTGAGGGAGAGGATGAGCTGGGTGTCGTCGGAGTAGGAGACTATGTTGAGTCCATGCTGTCTGAATATTGCGGCGAGGGGGGCCATGTAGATGTTGACGAGCGTAGGGCTGAGTGATGATCCCTGAGGCACTCCGCAGTTGATCTCTGTGGGTTCAGAGAGGAAGGGTGGCAGTCTGATTCTTTGGGTCCTGCCGGTGAGGAAGGAGCGGAGCCATTCGAGGGCAGTTCCCCGTATGCTGGCGTCGTGGAGTCTGGCGACGAGTGTGCGGTGGGAGACCGTGTCTAAGGCTGCGGAGAAGTCGAGTAGGATCAGGGCCGCTGTGTGGCCTTGGTCTAGGAGGGTGCAGATGTCATCTGTGGCGGCGAGTAGGGCGGTCTCGGTGCTGTGGTTGCTGCGGAATCCGGATTGGGAGGGGTCGAGTATGGAGCTCTCTTCAATGAATTTCGCAAGTTGGGCGTTGACGGTCTTCTCAGTGACTTTGGCCGCGAAGGGAAGGAGGGAGATGGGTCGGTAGTTCTTGAGGTCCGAAGGGTCTGCCGAGGGCTTCTTGAGCTGGGGCTTGACTTCTGCGCGTTTCCAGTCATCGGGGAAGGTGCCAGTTTCAAAGGTGGTGTTGATGGTGCGTCATTTTTCCGGTGCGATGGCGGCGGCGGCTCTGTGGAAGATGTGCGGAGGGCAGGGGACCGTGGGTGCTCCCGAGTGGATGCCTTTCATGGTCGATTCGGTGTCTTCTGTGGTGGCTGGGGTCCAGGCGGAGATGGAGAGGTGGTTGGCTTTGTTGGAGGGGGGAGTGGTTTCGGAGTCCGGAGTTCGTTCATTGAAGTTGTCATAGAGGGCCTTGATTTTTAGATGGAAGTAGGAGCAGAGCTTGTTGCAGAGGTCCTGGGAAGGGGTGATGTCTGTGTCCTCGCTGGGGAGTTTGGTGAATTCTTGTATGATGCTGAAGAGTTCCTTAGAGTTGCCGGCGTTGGCGGAGATCTTGTTCTGGATGAAGGTTCGTTTGGTTGATCTGATGAGATGATGGTGTTCCGTCATGGCGTTCTTGTATGTGGTGCGGTCTTCCGGCGTTTTGCTGTTTCACCAATACTTCTCGAGATGCCTGCAGGTGCGTCTGAATTCTCAGAGATCGGCGGTGAACCAGGTGGCATTCCTGGGGCGTTGTCTGTCGGGGTTGCGGAGGGGTGCGAGTTCATCTGCGCAGTTGGAGATCCATCTGTGTAGTTCTTTGGCTGCGAGGCTGGCGTTGGTCGAAGTGGAGGGGGCATCGCAGTTGAGGGTGGAGTTGAGGTGCTCCTCAGTGACCTTGCTTTTGCGAATGTATGATGATACAACGCGTACCATCACAACGCGGTATCTTACATTGCGGTCTTGACAACGCAAGTCGTTACATCGACTTGCGCTGGAGGGCGCTGGACTTAGGAATAGTGTGAATTACTATTCCAACTCCAGTCTACGTACAGTAGGGAAGGTGTTGGAATAGTAATTCACACTATTCCTTAGTCTAGAGCGCCCTCCAGTGCAAGTCGATGTAACGACTTGCGTTGTGAAAACCACGATGTAACCATACCACGTTGTAATGGTTTCGTGGTAAAGGATGTTTCCCTGCTTTTGCTTCAGTTCCTTCGCAGAGGGCAAGGTGCAGGTTTGGGGCGGTGGATTTGTCGACGTGGAAGTGTACGCAGTGGTGGTCCATCCAGAGGGGTTGTGTGGTGTGGCTGAAGTGGATGTTGTTACCTCCTGCGAAGATGGGGTCGAGGGTGTGTCTTGTCTTGTGGGTGGGGGTGGTGATGAGCTGTGTCAGTCCGAGGTTGGCGAGGTTGTCCAGGAGGGTGGAGGAGTTGGGGTTGTTGAGGTTGGCGAGGTGGATTTTGAGGTCTCCGAGGAGTATGTACTCCGTGGAGGGGATGGCATGGGGTGCGACGAGATCGGCGATGGTAGTGGCAAGCGCAGTTCGAGGTCCGGGAGGCTTGTAGGCTAGCATGCCTTGTAGAGTGGATCTGGGACTCATCTGTATCTGGAAATGGAGGTGCTCGGTGGTGGACGGGGAGTCGTTCGTGGCGGAGGTGGTGAGTCGGAGGGAGCTCTTGTGTGCGATGGCGAGTCCTCCTCCTGGGCGGTTGAGGCGGTCTTTCCTTTGGATCTTGTATCCGTCAGGGATGGCGGTGGCGATGTCGGGGTGGAGGAGGTGTTGGTTCAGGTTTCTGTGAGGAAGGCGACGTCTGGTGAGAGGGTGTCGAGGAGGTCCCAGATCTCTATGGCGTGTCTGTGCAGGGAGCACACGTTGAGGAGGATGCACTTCAGGGCTTCGGTGGTGTTGGTGTCCGGCGTGAGGGTGGTGTCTGTGGGGGTGCAGAGGGAGGCGAATGACTGGCGGCAGTGACGGCAGGAGAACTGGCCGTGGGTGGTGTTCGGTGCTGGCAGTTGTTGTTCCTTCCGGGGTTGAGTGCGAGGAGGGCTGCTGAGTCGTAGCGGTGAATGGTCTGAGATCCAGGGTCCCTGGCGCTGGTCGGGTCGCGGACAGGTCACAGACGGGTGCAGACGGGCTTGCCTTTGGGGCCAGTGGCACGGGCGCTTAGCAGGCGCCATTAAATAGGGAAGTGGGGAGGGTGGCGCACCTGGGAGGCGGGAGCGGGAATCGGCAGGGGCCCTTTTTTTAGCGCTGGAAAATCGCTTGAAAGTAACGCAAAGCAGCTCAAAGCACTGCTTTGCATTACTTAGCGCCAAGGGGGCATACCATGGGTGGTGCATGGGCATTCCCATGCAACCAACTAAGCTTCCTGACGCTAACCCCTATTGACTTAAAACAGAAAACAGGGTTTAGTGTCAGAAAATAGCGCCCATTTTCAGTAGGTGCTATGAAGGAGAAATGCTTTCATTTCTCCTTCCGTTTCCGACTTTGTATGCGTGCTGCACTGTACAGCACACATACAAAGTGGGAGATGGTTTAAAGTTAGTCAGAGCGTAGTATTTTGTACTGAAAGGCTATCCTCCCAGTACAAAACCTATGCTAGACTCATGCAGACACCTTTGCACTATGGTGCAAAGGTGTATGCATGGCGCGCAGCAGCTAATTTCTGCGCCGGTGCTAGGGCAAGGGGAGGAGAGTGCCATATTTCTGTAAATATGGTGCTCTCCTGCACTCTTCTTCTCACGCGTGGCAGCATAGCTTTTATGCTTGCTGCGCTGCATGAGATTTTAGAAGATCTGCCCCTCAGTTTGCTCCTAACTGTAATAAAATTTAAATGTGGCTTGCAAACCCACTTGCTAAAGTGAGGACACATTTATGCACAGCAATTAATGCATACCTTAAAATAGAATAATAGGTTGTTTAATTTGGAGAACTCTCATAAGGCTTGGCAACAGTTGTTTAAGAAAGGAATATGCTCTTCCAGCATTGTAAACTGATAGATTGACTCTAAGCGGTATGTTAACGAGCCTACTGCCCTGCCGGAGCATCACTTTTTGTGAAGCTCCGGTGGCGCAAACTGCAAAATCACATCTATGGGGCCACACAAAGCCACTCGCTGCGTTGCCTTTCTCTGCGCTCTGGAGATGTTCCATGGGCATTGCGGTGGGTGTTCCCATGCAACACCCATGGATTGTGTTGCCTCCCGAGATTTACAGGACCATGTAAACCTGGGGATGTGCCAAAACCTTACACTCCCTGAGGTGAGGCGTAACGAGGAGAAATAACGTCATTTCTCCTTGTTTATTACTCTTTCCATGTGTGCTGCATTCTGCAGTACACATAGAAGGAGGAAAATGCCTCTCAGGTTTATTTTTGTATAGGAAGGTGCCGCTTCCTGCACAAAAACAATCCTGCTGGCAACACAGGCACCCTTGCACCATAGTGCAAGGGTGCCTGCATTGGCGCTAGGCTGCCGAAACGGCGCCAATGCATGAGGCAAGGACATGAATTTACCGTACTGGATAAATACAGTGTATTCCTGCCCTTTCACTTTGGCGTAGTGCAGCAAGGTGACTTGTTGCGCTGCCCTTCGTAAAATACCCATAAATTAGGGCATAGGTTCCCAAAATACTGCAAAAATATATTAGGAATCCAAATTATTGTGACCCGTAAAGCAGTTAAATAAGAAACAATGACAGAGTTTTGCCGCAGGAGCCATTGGTAATCTAGCCTGTGATGAACACTATGGCCCAGATTAACGAAGGTTTTGTGCGGGTGCTTGTGCGATTAAAACGGCCCAAAGTGGCGCGAAGCATTGATCCACTTTCCACAGCTAAAGGTTTTAAGCGCCAAAAGATGACCCTCAAGCGGAGCCAAACCTGTTTTGCACCAATCTCCTGATACTACATGCAAAGGGAGCACTTCCGGGGAAGAACTGTGCAAACATCATAAGTACTGGCTCACAGCCAAACCAATTAAAGTAGTGCAACCTGGTTTTGCACCAAATCATTATGCCAAGAGTCAGGTGCAAGCAAGGGGGAAATGGTATATCGCCTGACAGGTGTCCCATGAATACATTATGTGAAAGCACACATCAACCAGGAATGACCCCAGTTGAGGTTGGCTTCGGGTAGGAATGTACTGGAGGGTGTATTATGAATCCAAAACCTTTGCTAGATACTGATGGCTCTCGTTCGCGACATAGAGAAAAAGTAAGTATCAGGCAAAACAGACGAGTGCCATCGTCGAAACATCAGCAAGCAACTATGTAAATCTCGAGCTGTGCGGTTTTCTTACATTCGTGTAATGCAGCTCTGAAATGCTTCATGCAGCTCTCTAGTTGCCTGACAGATTGTAACTATGGGTCTATGTTTAACAAACTATCACTGTAGCTTATGTAGCCTAAATGTTGTCGACTTAGTTTAGATATAACGTACATCCCTTTTGTACTACTAAAAAAATCTGGGCAGGTTACACTTCATTTCCAGAAATTTCCAGGTTGTATGTCACATGAAAGTGTAACACAAAAGTTAATGGTATGAGCATCTGTGTTTTCAGAGCGAGCATTGATTGGCAGTGTTTCCTTGCTTCCTGATTAAGCTCTTTTTCAGTGCTACTTAATTTCTTGAACTTCCACTAATTTTGAAGTTATCCCTTTTGCAGCCATTTTCTTCCTTTCCCTGTTCCTCGATAACCAGCTCCTATGTGCTTCCTTCCTATCCTTGCTAGCTTAGTTTTCCTTTTCCTAGTTTGGTTGCTGTCTGTCACGTTTTACCTATGTTTTCCCATCTTTCATTTTCAGCACTATTCCTCTCTAGCTTTTCATCTATTGTGACTATGTGTTATGTTCTCTGCCCCTCCTGTTATTGCCTTTGTGTTCCTGTGTGATCGTCAGGATTCAGGGATTCATCGAGCAACCTAGGTTGTGTTTCTCGCCCACTGTGAGGTTTGTCTTTCCATGATTTTATCTTACATCACCAAATAAATCAGCTGCATGGACCCTGCCTTTGTATATATCTTCTACATGTAGATATTTTGCAGACAGTATGTAGAACAGCAACTGTGGAGGAGAGACTTACTAATATTTCAGCTTATTGTGAGGAGTTCCTCAGTGCATTGCCTCACATACACTCTACTGTTAATGTTATTTTCTGTATTTGCTGCACTTCCTGGGTTTTAGCTATTCTGAATTGCCTCCTGAGTGCTTGTTCTTTATGAGCTCTGGCTTCCTTTATTGCCTTCCATAGAGCTTCCTCATGGGATCTCTCTTCTCCTCAGGACCCTGTGTGGGTAACTCTCTTGCAAGTGTTCTTTTACTCTTGTCTCCCTTATCACATGTCTTTTCCAGGTCTCCGACAAACAGTCTTGTTCTGCCTCCATTCTTCATGGCTGTTTCTTTTTACTACTCCCACATCTGCCTCAATTATATGCATTTACCTTGCGCTCGCCGCATCGCCGAGTCGGCGATGCGGCGAGCGCAAGGTAAGTGGTTTTATTTATTGTTTATCTAATTTGACCTATTCCGTCGTCTGTCGACTTGCGCCCCCCTGCCACCGCCCCACCGATCTTATCTGTGCCGGCCGCACCTGCATTTCAATCGTATTGCATAGAGGACATTTGTGAGTGTCAGAGAGGGAACATGTGATCCATTTGTGAATGTTCTGCATATTAATGAGGTGAAGTATTTTTCCTCAATGAGCTGAGTTCCTACGTTTCCATAAAAGTGTCTAGTTGTGCCTCCGAATTAATGAAATCCAACGCTTGAGCCAAGTCCACAGGGAGTTCAGTCTTTGCATGCTAGTTCTCATATTTTCACTTCTGAGGACATTTTATCTGCCTACACTCAGTCTCCTCTAGTTTCTGAAAACACGCCTGCGCAAGGTGAAACACATATGGCAAAATCTGTTAAACTGTATCAAGCAGAGATATTGTAGTGAACAATGACAAACAATACAATATTACGGGAGCAGATCAAATCTCTTCAAGTTACACAAGAAACTACAAATATTATGGAGTGTCAAAAAATTTACCTGATGATCAGAAATAGACCCTACAGCCGGTGTAAAAACCCCTAACCACATTAGCTGTTGGGACGCCCCTTTCACATATACCTCTTCTTCACATTATATCCCTCTACTTCACATTAATAGCCCTATGATTTGAAATATCTCCGAGGCAGTTATCATATTTAAAAAGTAAAAAATCGGCAATCAGTTGATTTTGTCTGAACTCAATGGGTCCAATGAAAAAGGTGATGTACTCATACCCTCGCATATGACTTCATTCATAACATGTTTGATGACATCATTGATAACGTCAATGCAACATCTGAATTGACATCATTTACAACAACACTGTGCATGATGGGGTAGTGAGCTATAGTTACTTTAATTAATTATAACTGGTGCATTTCAGTGCTTTTTGAGTTTAAAATGTTGTTTATATATATATCCACTGAAAAAACCATAGGTTTTAGGGACAGTTATAGTTAGTTGGACATTTCACTCGTACAAAACCATAGAAATTCCCCGTTATAGTTAGTTCAGCTAACTATAACTCGCACCCCGCAATGCACTGCTGATGACGTCACATATTACATCACTCATGACATGGTCAGTGACATCACTGATGACATCTCACATGACATCACTGATGACATCACTGATGACATCATCCAGTGACTGTGTGTTTCTGTAAAGTTTAAATATGTTTAATATATATAGGGAAAGGCGTATTGAAGAATGAGTGGGTGTATAAGTGTCTGAATGGATGATTTAGTACGTGAGTGACTGACTCTACAAGTGAGTGATTAAATGTATCTTACTGAATGCATGGGTTAGTGACTAAACTGTGTGAATGTCTGTATCCGTCTGTCTGTTGGTTTGTAAGCGGCTGCATGGCTTTCTGAATAGCTACATGAGTGTCTACATGGGTTATTGATTGATTGTCTGAGTATCTGTATGGGTGCCTGAGTGTTTGTGTGGGAGGGGTGTGTGTGACTCTGTGCATAGATGTGTGAGTTGGTGATTCACTGGGTGCATGGTTTCAAGAGTGCATCTGTGATGGACTGTATGGGTGGGTGAGTGTGTGTATGGGTGTGTTAGTGATTGAATGTATATCTCAGTGGTACATGTGTGAGTAACTACATATGTGAAAGGCAGTATATATGTGTGTTGGAGTATATAAATGGCTATAAGTGAGAGTGTGTGATTGTGAGAGTGGCTGTATGGATGAGTGTGTACTTGTATCAGTGATTGTATAAGAGCGTAAGAATGTGCTAGTATTTGTATGAGTAAGTGAGCTGGTGTGTGTATAACTGTATAGGTGAGTAAATGGGTGTGTGATTAAGTTTTTTGCATGACTGACTAGGTGTGTGAGTACCTCTATGGATGAGTGGCGGTGTGTGAGTGTTTATATAGGTGTATGAGTGCATATGATAGTCCTGTACTGAGTGACTAAGTATGAGTGACTGTACGGGTGAGTGAGTGGATGTGTGTGTAGACCTAAGAATCAGTGAGTGGGTATGTAGTTTTTGGTGTTGGAGTGTCTATGGTTTTGAGAATGGTAGTCTGTAATTTAGAGTGGGTGTATCAAAAGTTATATTAGGGTGTGAGAAGATGCATGAAATTATCACATGGATGATGTCATCAGTGATGTCATTTGAGATGTCATCAGTGATGTCATCAGTGATGTCACTGACCATGTCATGAGTGATGTAATATGTGACGTCATCAGCAGTGCATTGCGAGGGCGCGAGTTATAGTTAGCTGAACTAACTATAACGGGGAATTTCTATGGTTTTGTTCGAGTGAAATGTCCAACTAACTATAACTGTCCCTTAAACCTATGGTTTTTTCAGTGAATTTCAAAGGTTTTTTAAATGCTAATTTCTAACTATAACGTGTCTGAAACCTATGGTTTTTTCAGTGAATTTCAAAGGTTTTTTAAATGCTAATTTCTAACTATAACGTGCCTGAAACCTATGATTTTTTAAGTGAATTTCAAAGATTTTTTTAAATGCTAGTTTCTAACTATGCCTACAGAGGTAGGACATGTGAAGAAAGAAGAAAAACGCACAGAAAGAAGCAAAAGATGTGCAGAAAGAACCAACAGAGGAGCAGAAAGAGGCCTTGTTGCAAAATCATCCTGTGCCCACAACTTTTTCAGACGGGTACTGGTGGTAACTGACTCTGACTAACCAGAGCCAGTGCTATGCTAAAAGACACTTAGAAACCAGTGAAAACACCTACATACACTAGGAAACACTATGCGTTGGGGTACCCCTGTGATTAGCTTGACCTCCTCCGCAAGTCCCTAGTACATAATAGGGCAGGGGGATTAAAACTACCTCTTAAAAGCGCTACAGGGCGCGTTTGCACAGTGGTGAAGGGAGGGGGCCTAAGGTGACATGTGTGCAAACGCACCCCGTGGCGCGTTTTAAGTTGCGGGATTAAGTCCCCTTGAATTCTGAGGGTCCCTGGGGCCCAACTAGCCCCCAGGTACCTACAGTTAGGACCACAGAGCTGAGTTGCAGAGAGGCGTTCCGAGGCCACGCACCTTTTTCACCTCTCTGCAACGCAACTCTGTTATGCTTACTGAAGGTACCTGGTGGGCTAGTTGGCCCCCAGGGTCCCTCAGGATTCAAAGGAATTAATTCCCCAACTTAAAACGCACCACAGGGCGTGTTTGCACACATGTCACCTGAGGCCCCGCCCCTCCCTTCACCACTGTGCAAACGCGCCCCGTGGTGCGTTTTAAGTTGGGGGATTAGGTCACCTTGAATCCTGAGGGTCCCTGGGGCCCAACTAGCCCACTAGGTACTTCCAGTAAGCACCACAGGCCTGCGTTGCAACGCCTGTAACAAATTGTGCAGTTGTGTTTAGGTAGTGAATAGGGTCGTGCTGGGGGTAGTGTTTTAGGGTTTAGGGTAGTGCAGTGGTGTTTGTGTAGTGTAGGGGGTCATGCTGGGGGTAGATTTAGGGTTTAGGGTAGTGCAGTGGTGTTTGGGTAGTGTAGGGAGTCGTGCTGGGGGAGTGTTTTAGGGTTTAGGGTAGTGCAGTGGTGTTTGGGTAGTGTAGGGGGTCATGCTGGGGGTAGTGTTTAAGGGTAGTGCAGTGGTGTTTGGGTAGTGTAGGGGGTACTGCTGGGGGTAGTGTTTTAGGGTTTAGGGTAGTGCAGTGGTGTTTGGGTAGTGTAGGGGTACTGGTGGGGGTAGTTTTTTAGGGTTTAGGGTAGTGCAGTGGTGTTTGGGTAGTGTAGTGGTTCGTGCTGGGGGTAGTTTTTTAGGGTTTAGGGTAGTGCAGTGGTGTTTGTGTAGTGTAGGAGGTAGTGTTTTAGGGTTTAGGGTAGTGCAGTGGTGTTTGTGTAGTGTAGGAGGTCGTGTTTTAGGGTTTAGGGTAGTGCAGTGGTCTTTGGGTAGTGTAGGGGGTCATGCGGGGGTAGTGTTTTAGGGTTTAGGGCAGTGCAGTGGTGTTCGGGTAGTGTAAGGGGTCATGCTGGGGGGAGTGTTTGAGGGTTTAGGGCAGTGCAGTCGTGTTCGGGAAGTGTAGGGGGTTGTGCTGGGGGTAGTATTTTAGGGTTTAGGGTAGTGCAGTGGTGTTCGGGTAGTGTAGGGGTCGTGCTGGGGGTAATGTTCTAGGGTTTAGGGCAGTGCAGTGGTGTTTGGGCAGTGTAGGGGGTCTTGCTGGGGCTGGTGTTTCAGGGTTTAGGGCAGTGCAGTGGTGTTCGGGCAGTGTAGGGGGTCGTGCTGGGGCTGTTGTTTGAGGGTTTAGGGCAGTGCAGTGGTGTTCGGGCAGTGTAGGGGGTCGTGCTGGGGCTGGTGTTTCAGGGTTTAGGGCAGTGCAGTGGTGTTCGGGCAGTGTAGGCGGTCGTGCTGTGGCTGGTGTTTCAGGGTTTAGGGCAGTGCAGTGGTGTTCGGGCAGTGTAGGGGGTCGTGCTGGGGCTGGTGTTTCAGGGTTTAGGGCAGTGCAGTGGTGTTCGGGCAGTGTAGGGGTCGTGCTGGGGCTGGTGTTTCAGGGTTTAGGGCAGTGCAGTGGTGTTCGGGCAGTGTAGGGGGTCATGCTGGGGCTGGTGTTTCATGGTTTAGGGCAGTGCAGTGGTGTTCGGGCAGTGTAGGGGGTTGTGCTGGGGTGGGTGTTTCAGGGTTTAGGGCAGTGCAGTGGTGTTCGGGCAGTGTAGGGGGTCATGCTGGGGTGGTGTTTCAGGGTTTAGGGCAGTGCAGTGGTGTTCGGGCAGTGTAGGGGGTCTTGCTGGGGGTGGTGTTTCAGGGTTTAGGGCAGTGGTGTTCGGGCAGTGTAGGGGGTCTTGCTGGGGGTGATG
Source organism: Calotriton arnoldi (assembly GCA_963921515.1). Lineage (NCBI taxonomy): Eukaryota > Metazoa > Chordata > Amphibia > Caudata > Salamandridae > Calotriton > Calotriton arnoldi. The sequence continues at coordinate 231,423 of CAWUFW010005456.1, forward strand.
TTTCAGAGTTTAGGGCAGTGCAGTGGTGTTCGGGCAGTGTAGGGGTCTTGCTGGGGGTAGTGTTTCGGGGTTTAGTGCAGTGCAGTGGTGTTCGTGCAGTGTAGGGGGTCGTGCTGGGGGTGGTTTCAGGGTTTAGGGCAGTGCAGTAGTGTTCGGGCAGTGTAGGGGATCATGCAGGGGGTGGTGTTTCAGGGTTTAGGGCAGTGCAGTGGTGTTCGGGCAGTGTAGGGGGTCATGCTGGGGGTGGTGTTTCAGGGTTTAGGGCAGTGCAGTGGTGTTTGGGCAGTGTAGGGGGTCGTGCTGGGGGTGGTGTTTCAGGGTTTAGGGCAGTGCAGTGGTGTTCGGGCAGTGTAGGGGTCGTGCTGGGGCTGGTGTTTCAGGGTTTAGGGCAGTGCAGTGGTGTTCGGGCAGTGCAGGGGGTCTTGCTGGGGGTGGTGTTTCAGGGTTTAGGGCAGTGGTGTTCGGGCAGTGTAGGGGGTCTTGCTGGGGGTGATGTTTCAGGGTTTAGGGCAGTGCAGTGGTGTTCGGGCAGTGTAGGGGGTCTTGCTGGGGGTAGTGTTTCAGGGTTTAGGGTAGTTCAGTGGTGTTCGTGGAGTGTAGGGGGTCGTGCTGGGGATGGTGTTTCAGGGTTTAGGGCAGTGCAGTAGTGTTCGGGCAGTGTAGGGGGTCGTGCAGGGGGTGGTGTTTCAGGGTTTAGGGCAGTGCAGTGGTTTTCGGGCAGTGTAGGGGGTTGTGCTGGGGTGGTGTTTCAGGGTTTAGGGCAGTGCAGTGGTGTTCGGGCAGTGTAGGGGGTCGTGCTGGGGGTGGTGTTTCAGGGTTTAGGGCAGTGTAGGGGTCTTGCTGGGGGTGATGTTTCAGGGTTTAGGGCAGTGCAGTGGTGTTCGGGCAGTGTAGGAGGTCTTGCTGGGGGTAGTGTTTCAGGGTTTAGGGCAGTGCAGTGGTGTTCGGGCAGTGTAGGGGGCGTGCTGGGGGTGGTGTTTCAGGGTTTAGGGCAGTGCAGTGGTGTTCGGGCAGGGGAGGGGGTTGTGCAGGGGGTGGTGTTTCAGGGTTTAGGGCAGTGCAGTGGTGTTCGGGCAGTGTAGGGGGTCATGCTAGGGTTGGTGTTTCAGGGTTTAGGGCAGTGCAGTGGTATTCGGGCAGTGTAGGGGGTCGTGCAGGGGCTGGTGTTTCAGGGTTTAGGGCAGTGCAGTGGTGTTCGGGCAGTGTAGGGGGTCGTGCTGGGGTAGTGTTTTAGGGTTTAGGGTAGTGCAGTGGTGCTTGTGTAGTGTAGGGGGTCGTGCTGGGGGTAGTGTTTTAGGGTTTAGGGTAGTGCAGTGGTGTTTGTGTAGTGTAGGGGGTCATGTTTTAGGGTAGTGCAGTGGTGTTTGGGTAGTGTAGGGGGTCGTGCTGGGGGTAGTGTTTTAGGATTTAGGTTAGTGCAGTGGTGTTTGGGTAGTGTAGGGGGTCATGCTGGGGTAGTGTTTTAGGGTTTAAGGTAGTGCAGTGGTGTTTGTGTAGTGTATGGGGTCATGCTGGGGGTAGTGTTTTAGGGTTTAGGGTAGTGCAGTGGTGCTTGTGTAGTGTAGGGGGTCGTGCTGGCGGTAGTGTTTTAGGGTTTAGGGTAGTGCAGTGGTGTTTGTGTAGTGTAGGGGGTCATGTTTTAGGGTAGTGCAGTGGTGTTTGGGTAGTGTAGGGGGTCGTGCTGGGGGTAGTGTTTTAGGATTTAGGTTAGTGCAGTGGTGTTGGGGTAGTGTTTTAGGGTTTAGGGTAGTGCAGTGGTGTTTGTGTAGTGTAGGGGGTCATGCTGGGGGTAGTGTTTTAGGGTTTAGGATAGTGCAGTGGTGCTTGTGTAGTGTAGGGGGTCGTGCTGGGGGTAGTGTTTTAGGGTTTAGGGTAGTGCAGTGGTGTTTTTGTAGTGTAGGGGGTCATGTTTTAAGATGCAATGCTCCAATACCTGACCAGTCTGCACTACATAAAACTGCAAAAAAACTAAAAATAAAAAGTGTTTTGCACACTTTTGTCATTGGGCTATATGTGGGCTACATCTGGGTAATATTTGTGCTACATTTGGGCTCTTTTTCACTGGTGGCCATCTTGGAAGACTTCTTTGTTATGAAGTTTCCTAATTTCCTCATTTACTGCAGTCTCCTCAGTAGGAAATGCTTTCAGTTTTTTACTTTGATTCCATCAAGAAGGCATTCAGATGTGTCACACATTTGCCATAAATTCAGAATGTTAGCACTGTAGTTGTTCATTAGATCACTGTAGTAAAGCTGCTGCTCACCAAGGAGTTAACTGGAAGTCTACTGCTGGTATTGAAAGTGATTGTTTCAGTCTGCATGTCAGAATTTTCTAATGAAATAGAAGAGGATTTGAGATCTCACTTAAAACATGCACTAAATTTTCTTTTGCAGCACTAACCATAATTTCTATGGCAAAATGAACCCCCTCATTTTGTTCCTTTTTAAATTAAATGTTTTAAGTGTTACCAGTTTATTCCAATCAAGATGGCTTCAGGTGTGCCATACTTTTGTCATAAGTAAGGCTGTTAGCACTCTAGTTGTTCTTTAGAACACTCTGGGAAGCTGCAGTAGAACACAAAGGCATCAACTGACAGGCTGCTCCTGTTGAAATATAACAGGAAGATATTTGAGATCTCACTTAAAACATGTCCTAATTTTTCTTTCTACAGCACTAACCATAATTTCTATGGCAAAATGAACCCCTCATTTTGTTCCTTTTTAAATTAAATGTTTTAAGTGTTACCAGTTTATTCCAATCAAGATGGCTTCAGGTGTGCCATACTTTTGTCATAAGTAAGACTGTTAGCGCTCTAGTTGTTCTTTAGAACACTCTGGGAAGCTGCAGTAGAACACAAAGGAATCAACTGACAGTCTCTGCCCTTGTTGGATGTACATGTTTTACTGAGAATGTCAGACTTCATTCTCACATGACTGAGAAAGATAATGTGAATTTACAGAAAATATGCTCTCATTTTAGCTTCTGGAGCACCTTCCAAAACTGTATGGGACAAGCATGTGAAAATAGTTTTCTCTCAAACATGATTCATGATATCCCAGCAGAAGGTTTTTCACAGGGTAAAATCACCTTAGAACACACCACAATTCCTGAAATTAGTATGGTACCATCAACAAATGAATCCTAATGTAACTAAAGTCTGTTATCACCCTTTATAGTTCTCCTTTTGGTAACCCTCAAAATCTTCGATTCACTACAATGCATTTCAATGGGGTACTATCATTTATATTGGTCCCAAGATGGCTGCCAGCAATTCCAGGATGAAGTGCTGACAGCCAATCAGATCTCACGATGACATGTGTGGTTAGGCTCCGCCCAGATATATATGTGTTTTTACTTTTGATTTTCTCAGCAACTACTGAACAGATTTACACCATTTAACAAAAAGGGTTCTTACTGAACCAAGAACTACCTCTTTGCCAAGTTTGGTGTAATTCCATTCAGCAGTTCGGGCTGTAGCCTTGCATAAAGTTTCCTATAGGAAATTGATTTTTTGACTCGTATTTTTTTAATTTCTCTGCAACTACTGAACGGATTTACACCATTTAACAAAAAGGGTTCTTTCTGAACCAAAAACTACCTCTTTGCCAAATTTTGTGTAATTCCGTTCAGCAGTTCGGGCTGTAGCCGTGGCTAAAGTTTCCTATGGGAAAATGAATGGGAAAACACGTTTTGGGACCCCCTTTTTCTCAGCCCCGCTTGACGAATCACCCTGAAACTTTCAGAGTAGGAGCGGACCGGAGCGGGCCATAAAGTTTGAAAATTTCGCGAAGATTCGTCAACCGACGCAAGAGTTATTTCAAATAGAATGTTGATGATTTCCTATGGAAAATAGGTCCTAACTATAACTATCTACTGGCGACCGCCAGTAGATAATATATATATATATATATATATATATATATATATATATATTATCTACTGGCGGTCGCCAGTAGATAGTTATAGTTAGGACCTTTATCCATAGGAAATCCACAACATTCTATTTGAAATAACTCTTGCGCCGGTTGACGAATCTTCGCGAAAGCTTCCAACTTGTTGGGGCGCTCCGCTTCGCTCCTACCCTGAAAGTCTCGGGTTGATTCGTCAAGCGGGGGCCGAGAAAAAAGGGGGGTCCCAAAACGCGTTTCTCCGTTTTCTCCATGTTAATTCCCATAGGAAATTTTAGCCACGGCTACAGCCCGAACTGCTGAACGGATTTACACCAAATTTTGCAAAAAGGTAGCGCTAGGTTCAGAAAGCAACCTTTTTTTAAATGGTGTAAATCCGTTCAGTAGTTGCGGAGAAATTCAAAAAATAAGAGTGAAAAATCGATTTCCCATAGGAAACTTTATGCAAGGCTACAGCAAAACTGCTGAACGGAATTACACCAAATTTGGCAAAAAGGTAGTGCTTGGTTCAGAAAGCACCCTTCTTAAAAATGGTGTAAATCCGTTCAGTAGTTGCTGAGAAAATCCAAAATAAAAGTTTCGATATTTAGAGGCACGGAGGATCCGCGCACCCTCCCGACCACGAGCTGCATGCTAATTGGCTGTCAACACTCCAAATCAGGAAGTGTTGGCAGCCATCTTGTTCCTCGGTAGAACCGAGGAACAAGAAAGCAGTAAAAAAAGTGCGCAATACGCAAAAAGGGGGCAGGGTAGAAACACCCTGACCCCCTAGGCCTGCTCAGGGGGTCCTACAAGGACCCCCAGGGCCCCCAAATTTTTTTTTTTAAATCGGCAGGATGCGCTTACAGTGCGCGGATCCTGCCGATAAAACGAAGCGCGGGCTCCCGCGCTTCTTTAGTAATTGGCCCCCGGGTGGGCCAAGTCCCGGGGGCATGGGAGGGTTAAGTTTTATGATGTGGGGGGCCTCTAAGGCCCCCCAAGCCCCGGGGACCACCACCACCCGGGGCTTTAATAAAAAAAATGATGCAGGAGGGCTCTCGGCCCTCCCGCAGCCCCGGGGACCGCCACCCCCCGGGGATTCTTTTTATTTTTTTTAAATAACTTATGTGGGGGGGCTTGAGCCCCCCTACATGCCCCGGGGACTGCCACCTCCCCGGGGTACTAAATATTTTAATGTGGGGGTCCGTTACGGACCCCCAGAGCCCCGGGGATGACCACCTCCCCGGGGCTGTGCAATTCAAGGGAGGTGGGCCGCGCGGCCCCCTCCTGGAGCCCTTGATGGCCCTGGGGACCGCCACCCCCAGGGCCGGCTCCTGCAGTGTCCCAGGGTGCCTAACCCCGGGACACTGTAGTTTGCTATGACAGGACAGGAGCCTCGCGGCTCCCGTCCTGTCATAGCAAACTGCTTTGGATATTGGAAGCGCGAGCAGGGAAACCTGCTCTCGCTTCCAATATCCAAAGCAAGTTGCTTTCCACATGGGGAGCTGCATCTTAGCAGCTCCCCATGTGGAAAAGCAATGCCGGCTCCCAAGGGACGCGGGGAGCCTGCGGGACTGTGGGGGGATTGGGGACCCCCCCACAGTCCCCAACAGAGAGGGCCAGCTCCGGGAAATGGGGTCCCTGGGGCAAGTAGTGGCCCAGGAGGGGGGCCACGCGGCCCCCTTCCCCAAAATAAAAAAAAAAAACAAAGGCCGGCCCAGGGGGATGGGGTCCCCGGGGCCATAAGTGGCCTGAGGAGGGGGGCAACGCAGCCCCCCTCCAAAACAATAAAAATATTTTTAAAAAGGCCATGCCCCGGGGGATGGGGTCCCCAGAGCCGATTAAGGCCTCGGGAGGGAGGCCACGCGGCCCCCTTCCAAATTGTTTTTTTTTTTAAATAAATAGGGGGCAGGCCCTGGGGGATGGGGTCCCCAGGACCAATAAATTAGAAAAAGAAGGGGGGCCACACAGCCCCCTTCTTAAAAAAAAAAAACACCGGCATCGCGCCGGAGGCCACTCCCCCTTCTTTCACCACTCTGCAAACGCGCCCCTGGCACGTTTGCAGATGGGGAACGAATTCCCCTTGAATACTGGGGGTCCCTGGGAGCCAACTAGCCCACCAGGAACCTCCAGTATGCGCCAGGGGCTGCGTTGCAGAGAGGTGTTCTGAGGCCACGCCCCTTTTACACCTCTCTGCAACGCAGCTCTGTGGCGCATAATGGAGGGAGCTGGTGGGCTAGTTGCACCCCAGGGACCCTCAGGATTGAAGGGGAGTTAATCCCCTGACTTAAAACGCGCCACGGGGCACGTTTGCACAGTGGTGAAGGGAGGGGGCGAGGCTTGAGATGACATGTGTGCAAACAGGCCCCGTGGCGTGTTTTAAGATGGGGAATTAAATCCCCTTCAATCCTGAGGGTCCCTGGGGGACAACTAGCCCACCAGGTACGTCCAGAAAGCACCACAGAGCTGCGTTGCAGAGAGGTGCAAAAAGGGGCGTGGCCTCTGAACACCTCTCTGCAACGCAGCTCTCTGGCGCATACTGGAGGTACCTGGTGGGCTAGTTGGCCCCTAGGGACCCTCGGGATTGAGGAGGAATTAATTCTCCAACTTAAAACGCGCCACAGGGCGTGTTTGCAGACATGTCACCTCAGGCCCCACCCCCTTCCTTCACCATTGTGCAAATATTCCTCTAAAATCAGCCGAACTACGAATTCCGATTTACTCACCTGTTATCAGGAGAGAACCCAGTGCTGCATCTTTTAGCCCAGCACTGACCCTGAAAAGTAATTCTAACCGTACTTACCAGTAACTTGAATTTCCTTCCATAGGCTAACATTGACTGCTTTTACTTGGAAATTCTTCTGTGTGGAGTTTTGGAACTTTATAATATTCCTCTAAAATCAGCCGAACTACGAATTCCGATTTACTCACCTGTTATCAGGAGAGAACCCAGTGCTGCATCTTTTAGCCCAGCACTGACCCTGAAAAGTAATTCTAACCGTACTTACCAGTAACTTGTATTTCCTTCCATAGGAATCCATTGTCTGGCTTTCAGCAGAAAAGTTTCAAAGTGTCGATTTTCACAAACTACAAATATTCCTTAAAAATCGCCTGTATGACTTAAACGCATTCTTTCAACTGTTTACAGGAGATGCACCAGTGCTGGATCCAGGATCCACCACTGAGTAAGAAAAGTAACGATAACACTACTTACCTGCTAAGTGAATTTCCTGCCATAGGATAACATTGGTGATTCTATGTGAAAAAGTTTCTAAGTGTCAACTTTTAAAATACAATAATATTCCTTAAAAATCAGTACTGTAACCAAAACGCTTTTACTCAACTGTTTACAGGAGATGTCCCAGGACTGAATCTAGGATCCAGTCCTGTGGTTAGAAAAGTAATCCATAAAGTAACTAATTGCATTTAACTAGAAATTCACATTGAGCTCAATGTTGCATTGTGTTTGAAATTGTGTTGCCCATTGCAACAACTGTAACTACTGTACTTAAAAGTCTATTGCCTATTTGCAAAGAATTTAAACTAAAGTAATTCATTCTGAGAAAGTATATTTTGTAATGTAATGTATAATGTAATTACAATGTAATTTAAAAATAAATAGTTTAAAAAAATGTAGTAAATCAGTATCAAAAAAATAAAGATAACAATTAATACATTTAAAAATTGTCATTTACATAACCTTGGAAATTCACTGAAAAAAACCATAGGTTTCAGACATGTTATAGTTATGAATTAGCATTTAAAAAACCTTTGAAATTCACTGAAAAAACCATAGGTTTCAGGCATGTTATAGTTAGAAATTAGCATTTAAAAAACCTTTGAAATTCACTGAAAAAACCATAGGTTTCAGGCACGTTATAGTTAGAAATTAGCATTTAAAAAACCTTTGAAATTCACTGAAAAAACCATAGGTTTCAGACACGTTATAGTTAGAAATTAGCATTTAAAAAACCTTTGAAATTCACTGAAAAAACCATAGGTTTCAGGCACGTTATAGTTAGAAATTAGCATTTAAAAAACCTTTGAAATTCACTGAAAAAACCATAGGTTTCAGGCACGTTATAGTTAGAAATTAGCATTTAAAAAACCTTTGAAATTCACTGAAAAAACCATAGGTTTCAGACACGTTATAGTTAGAAATTAGCATTTAAAAAACCTTTGAAATTCACTGAAAAACCATAGGTTTCAGGCACGTTATAGTTAGAAATTAGCATTTAAAAAACCTTTGAAATTCACTGAAAAAACCATAGGTTTCAGACACGTTATAGTTAGAAATTTGCATTTAAAAAACCTTTGAAATTCACTGAAAAAACCATAGGTTTTAGGGACAGTTATAGTTAGTTGGACATTGCACTCGTACAAAACCCGTGAAATTCCCCCGTTATAGTTAGTTCAGCTAACTATAACTCACGCCCGCAATGCACTGCTGATGACGTCACATATTACATCACTCATGACATGGTCAGTGACATCACTGATGACATCACTGATGACATCTCAAATGACATCACTGATGACATCATCCATGTGATAATTTCATGCATCTTCTCACACCCTAATATAACTTTTGATACACCCACTGTAAATTACAGACTGCCATTCTCAAAACCATAGACACTCCAACACCAATAACTACATACCCACTCACTGATTCTTAGGTCTACACACACATCCACTCACTCACCCGTACAGTCACTCATACTTACGGTCACTCAGTACAGGACTATCATATGCACTCATACACCTACATAGACACTCACACACCGCCACTTATCCATAGAGGTACTCACACACCTAGTCAGTCATGCAAATAATTAATCACACTGCCATTTACTCACCTATACAGTTATACACACACCAGCTCACTTACTCATACAAATACTAGCACTTTCTTACGCTCTTATACAATCACTGATACAAGCACACACTCATCCATACAGTCACTCTCACAATCACAATCACACACTCTCGCTTATAGCTATTTATATACTCCAACACACATATATACTGCCTTTCACATATGTAGTTACTCACACATGTACCACTGAGATATACATTCACTCACTAACACACCCATACACACACTCCCCCACCCATACAGGCCATCACAGATGCACTCTTGAAACGATGCACCCAGTGAATCACCCACTGATGCATCTATGTGCAGTCACACACACCCCATCCACACAAACACTCAGGCACCCATACAGATACTCAGACAACCAATCAATAACTGATAGACACTCATGTAGCTATTTACAAACCCATGCAGCCACTTACACACCAACAGACAGACGGATAAAGACATTCACACAGTTTAGTCACTAACCCATGCATTTAGTAAGATACGTTTAATCACTCACTTATAGAGTCAGTCACGCACCTACTAAATCATCCATCCAGACACTTATACACCCACTCATTATTCAATACACCTTGGCATATATATTAAACATATTTAAACTTTATAGAAACACACAGTCACTGCATGATGTCATCAGTGATGTCATTTGAGATGTCATCAGTGATGTCATCAGTGATGTCACTGACCATGTCATGAGTGATGTAATATGTGACGTCATCAGCAGTGCATTGCGGGGCGCGAGTTATAGTTAGCTGAACTAACTATAACGGGGGAATTTCATGGGTTTTGTACAAGTGCAATGTCCAACTAACTATAACTGTCCCTAAAACCTATGGTTTTTTCAGTGAATTTCAAAGGTTTTTTAAATGCAAATTTCTAACTATAACGTGTCTGAAACCTATGGTTTTTTCAGTGAATTTCAAAGGTTTTTTAAATGCTAATTTCTAACTATAACATGCCTGAAACCTATGGTTTTTTCAGTGAATATATCCATCGTCTTGTGTGTTTTGCATTTCGCCCTAAGTGGGAAGGGTATGCCCAGACGTGGGTCCCGTGGTCACTACGCCACTGGAGTCAAGCTATCCTGGCTGATGAAGGCTGATAGCCTGAAACCGGTCCTAGGATGCTTGATTCCGGTCCAGGGAAGACATGGCTAGGCAGTTCGGTCTGGACTGTTCCCATGAGGCACAGGGTCAAGACTGATTTGCATATGGCTATGTCTGAACTGGGGTGGCGTGGTGAAGCAAAATAACGATGGATTAAACCCAGATCTGTGACTGGGGGTGAATGTTTGCCAATGTGCAGCATTCCGTCCATCATCTTGTGTGTTTTGCATTTCGCCCTAAGGGGGAAGGGTATGCCCAGACGTGGGTCCCGTGCTCACTATGCCACTGGAGTCAAGCTATCCTGGCTGATGAAGGCTGATAGCCTGAAACCGGTCCTAGGATGCTTGATTCCGGTCCAGGGAAGACATGGCTTGGCAGTTCGGTCTGGACTGTTCCCATGAGGCACAGGGTCAAGACTGATTTGCATATGGCTATATCTGAACTGGGGTGGCGTGGTGAAGCAAAATAACGATGGATTAAACCCAGATCTGTGACTGGGGGTGAATGTTTGCCAATGTGCAGCATTCCATCCATCATCTTGTGTGTTTTGCATTTCGCCCTAAGTGGGAAGGGTATGCCCAGACGTGGGTCCCGTGCTCACTACGCCACTGGAGTCAAGCTATCCTGGCTGATGAAGGCTGATAGCCTGAAACCGGTCCTAGGATGCTTGATTCCGGTCCAGGGAAGACATGGCTTGACAGTTCGGTCTGGACTGTTCCCATGAGGCACAGGGTCAAGACTGATTTGCATATGGCTATGTCTGAACTGGGGTGGCGTGGTGAAGCAAAATAACGATGGATTAAACCCAGATCTGTGACTGGGGTGAATGTTTGCCAATGTGCAGCATTCCGTCCATCATCTTGTGTGTTTTGCATTTCGCCCTAAGTGGGAAGGGTATGCCCAGACGTGGGTCCCGTGCTCACTACGCCACTGGAGTCAAGCTATCCTGGCTGATGAAGGCTGATAGCCTGAAACCGGTCCTAGCATGCTTGATTCCGGTCCAGGGAAGACATGGCTTGGCAGTTCGGTCTGGACTGTTCCCATGAGGCACAGGGTCAAGACTGATTTGCATATGGCTATGTCTGAACTGGGGTGGCGTGGTGAAGCAAAATAACGATGGATTAAACCCAGATTTGTGACTGGGGGTGAATGTTTGCCAATGTGCAGCATTCCGTCCATCATCTTGTGTGTTTTGCGTGTTTAATTAATGCCACAATCTGACTTGCATGTGGAAACAAGGGAACAACAATGTACCTGCTGCTGCACAAAATAATAGAGATTAGGCAGTACCCCATGAGGAATAATTCATAGCTAATGCTTGACAGACATTGTGGCTGTATTGGAAACAAAGAACTCCTTCCCAGAAGCTCCAGTGACGCCCAATTGGGCCTGTGGACTGCCCTGAAATGACACTGAACAGAATGCACTAAATCACGGAATGCATATATATATATTTACACGTCACTGAAAAAAACAAAGGTTAAAGGAACGTTATACTTTTTTATTTTTTTATTGTGGCTTTCATAATGTTTCATACAATACATATCTGTTACATATGTGGTAATAATGTCAATTATCAAATTCAGACATACAGATATCGCAACCATCATCCCCGTGGCCATGTCTAACAAAGGGAAGGGGCAGATTCCATATTGTTACAACTGTCACATAGCATACACTTTAACACAGTCCATTAATTACGTGCATACAGTTTTCGGAGTAGGTGGTGAAACATCCGTGCGTAAATAGCTCAATAGTGGCTCCCATATATCATTCGGACGGGAGGTTACAGGTAACTCCTCCGCATATAGCACCAAGTTCTCTCTACAATAGATCAGGTCCCTTAGCCACAGTTCAATCTTGGGACTACATCTGCTGTTCCATGTCATTGCCACTCGCCGTTTAGCTAGAAGCAGTGCTACCCGTGCCAGCTTGCCCCTCGCCCCTCTCAGAAAGGGGAGTAAACCCAATAAGCACACATGTGGCGTGCAGGGCACAGCAACCCCAAGGATTTTGGACAACTTCGCAACTACCGCATCCCAGTATGCTCTTACTCGCCCGCATGCCCATGCTAGATGCCAGAAATCTGCACTCAAAGCACTACAGCACGTACATGTGTCTGTGTCACGTAACCCGAACTTAAAAAGTCTGTGGGGTGTGTGATAAACCTGATGTAGGAATTTAAAATGAATAATACGCAAATTCCCATTTGATGTGAGGGCTCCAGTCAGGCTACAACAGTGCACCCAATCATCCTGTGATAGCGGGGGGTCCAGATATTCATTCCATTTGTCCAGACTTTTATTAACAGGGAGGGCCCTGTCCTCTCTAACAGCACGATATAATTTAGTGACAAGTTTGTGTCGAGTGGGACTAGTGAGTAAGACACGTAATGCAAGAGATTCTGGAGGCTCTGCGGGGAACGTTGGATAGTAGGCACATGCCGCATTCCTCAGTCTGTGGATCGAGAATGTAAATAATAGGGTCTGATGCTGAATATAATCAGTGTCAGCAGGTGTCAAGAAAGAGCTGTTGGGATATAAATCCTGCATTTTATCAATGCCTGCCTGAGCCAGTATACACATAGCTCCTTTCTCATGCGTCACCGACAGGTTCTCGTGATAGGCAATAAGCAGTAGCGGAAAGTACAGTGGCAGTTTACCGGCCAGTCTGCCCAGTGCCTGCCAAGCTGCGATCGTCGTGTTGATAGTGTTAAACGTAGTTCGGGTGGCGAGCCTGCTCTTGTGTGTTATAATGGAGCCTAATGGGATGAGGGGTGCGTCCCAGTGCTCCACCGCCACGTGTGGGATGAAATTGTGATTGCTGAACCAAAAATGCGCGTATTGTGCATGTGCACACATATAATAGACATATAGATCGGGCACCCCAAATCCCCCATGTTTATAATCAAGGGTTAGTGTGCGCCAGTTTACTCGGGCTTGTTTTCCACCCCAGATTAGACGGAGCAGTAAGGAACGTAGCGTTTTAAAAAATGGCGTGGAGAGAGGGATCGGTATGTTATTAAAAAGATAGAGGAATTTAGGCAGTACCACCATTTTTATTAAGGCAATACGATCGGCGAGTGAGAGCGGCAATTGGACCCATCTGTCGATCTGTTGCTCCAACAATGTGACAGCAGTGCCATAATTCTCACGGACGACTCTTTCAGGATCACGGTGCACCCAGATCCCCAGGTATTTAACAGCGTCCACTGCCCACTCTAGTGGAAATTCCAGCTCATGCGGGTGTGTGGTTTCGGTCAGCGGTAAGATCACTGATTTAGACCAGTTGATGTGTAATCCGGAAAACCTGGCAAACCTTATATACTCCCACAACACTGATGCCAGGTGTACTTGGGGCTCTCGAATAAAAAGCAACATATCATCCGCATACAGTGAAATGATGAGTGGACGGTGGTGCAAATTAAGAGCCGCATGTTTATGACGTTGCCTTATGAAACATGCCAATGGTTCCAGTGTTAAGGCGAACAGGAGGGGCGAAAGCGGACACCCCTGCCTGGTGCCTCTAGTGATGAGAAAGGGTTCCGAAGTGTGCCCACCCACCCGGACTCGCGCCGTAGGCTGTGTATACAGGAGTCATACCCAGTTGACAAATATGGGGGGAAGGCCCATCCGCTGAAGAATGAAGAATAGGTAGTCCCATTCCATTGAATCCAATGCTTTGGCAGCATCAAGCATGACTGCTGCCACTGGAATATCAGGAGAGAAAGTGTGCAAGAGGGCAAATAGCGTGCGAAGATTGTGGGAGGTGGAGCGCGTGGGTATAAACCCCGATTGGTCTGGTAGCACCAAATTTTGCATGAGTGGTTGAAGGCGGGTAGCGATTATCTTCGCCAATATCTTTACATCTATATTGATTAGCGTTATGGGACGGTATGAATCACAAAGGTCCGGCGATTTATCTTTTTTTAATAGGGTAATGATGAGAGCTTCACGAAGGAAAGGGGGGAGCAAGCCTGAGTCGTGGGCCTCTGCGTACATTTCTATCAGGAAGGGGGTGAGCTCCTCAGCATAGGCCTTGTAAAATTCGGGTGGGAATCCATCCGGCCTGGTTCTTTTTTGTTAGGGAGAGAGGCTATCGCCATGCGAATATCTTCCACTGTAATAGGCTGACTGAGAAATTCTCTCTGACCGTCTGACAGCCACGCAATGGCTACTTGTGACAAATATTCATCCAGCTCCTCAGGAGCTGTATCGCACCGCGACGTGTATAGGTTCATGTATGTTTGTCTGAACTGTTCTAGTATATCCGTGACGCTGAAGTGGTCCTGCCCGGCCCCATCTGTGATCTTAGTAATGACGTTGTGATGTGTGCGGTGTTTAATCTTTGTTGCCAAGTGATGCCCTGGTCTACCACCCTCTCCATACGACCGTGCCACCGCACGTTTCGATATATAACGGATCTCTGAATCTGCTAGTTGAGCATGGGTAAGAAGAGCTTCCTTAATGGAGGCTAAAGTTGCATCGCAGGGTGCCCGCTCATAGTCACGTTCAAGACTGGACAGTGTGGATTCTACTCTTGTGATTTGTCCCCTTAAGTCCTTGAGAATACCAGCAGATGTATTGATACAGTCACCTCGAATGGTAGCTTTAAAACCCTCCCACAGTACCCCGGCGCTATCCACAGAACCCCTGTTCCGAGCAAAATATCGGACAATGGCTTCGCGGATAGATTCCAAGTAAAGGGGATCATGCCTCAGTGCGAAGACGCCATGTGAAGGCCCGGGGAACCTGTTGAGGGATGTTAATAGTAAGGCGAACAGGACAGTGATCTGAGAGTGTGCGCGGCAAATGTTCCACCCCCATCACCCACCCCGCCACCTCCTCACCCACCAGCCAGTAATCAAGTCGAGACCAACTTTCATGAGCTGTGGAGATGTGTGTGCCCTCCCGCGTCACCTTATGTCTGTGGCGCCATATATCAAGCAATCCAAATTCCGTCATCCCACTGCCAATCACACCGGCTGCACCCGGGGAGTGCCCCTCTTTACCACTAGACTTGTCCTTGCTGGGGTCCAAATGAATGTTAAGATCGCCCCCCCAGAAGATCGCAGCCTCTGGCCAGTCGTGCAGTACTGCGAGGAGGCTCTCAAATAGGCCAGGGTCATCTATGTTAGGACCGTATGAATTCACAATGGTGATCAGCTTGCCTGCCAGTGTACCGTGTACCATGGCATATCATCCTGCAGAGTCAACATGAGTGTGATGTGCTGTAAATGCAAGGCCTTTCTTAATTAATGTGAGCACTTCCCTACTATAGGAGGAATAGGAGGAGGCCAGTCGGTAACCAGCCCAGCGAGCCCCAACCAACATGTCTGTATGTTTCGTGAGATGAGTTTCTTGTAGGAGGGCAACATCAATTCTATGTCGTTCTAAGTGAGCTATCACTTGTCGAATTTTTTGGGGCGAATTGAGCCCCCGCACGTTTCATGTAAGGCAAGAAATTATCAAACCGGTACCGTGCTTGTCAAGATTAACACATAAGAGAAAAAGAATCTGCCTACGTCCAATATGGGAACAGGGATGTGCAGGCAACATCCAGCCGGATAGCAACAATATGTGGCCACAAAAACAAACCCCAGAACACTACCCCCCTCCCCCTCACCCCCCACCCACTTTAGCAACCCCAACACGCCAAAGCCATCCCATGACCCCAGAACCAAATCCCAAGTGCAGTACTGGGGAAAGAAATGTATGCAGGGAACACCCATATAGGGGGACGCCAGAGCACAAACTCCCTCCCGGTGAAGTGAGGAGGTGGCCGAACCATCGTGCAGTGCCCTTCCCAAGCCCCGCAACCACTTATCAGAGGAACACACAAGGGGGATCCCCCCAACAATAAGCAAAATAATACATTGTAGAACAGCAGGACATCAAAGAATCAGAAAGCCTGCGAGCAGTGACAGCACCCCTGCCTCATCTCAGTCCCTCTTTCCACCTAGACGGAGTCAACCCCGGCCACCTGCTGATTCGTCATGTGCAGTCTCTTCCGCGTTATCTACGTGTCTGGGGGAGCGGTTCCGGCGGGAGACAGATTTGGCGACGTCCAATGCTGATTTGAATTTGTACTTCCCATTGTCCTCCACGCGCAGTCTCGCCGGGTAGAGCATGGCATATGGTATTTGCGCGGCCAGCAGCAGTTTCTTAGCGGGCTGATATTCCCTACGCGCCTCCTGCACCGCCATGGTGAAGTCTGGATAAAAAGCAAGTGTATTTCCTTCATAAACAATGGTACCCTTCTCCCTTGCAAGAAGGAGCACTGTATCCCGATCTCTATAATTTAAAAGCCGGGCTATTATGGGGCGAGGTGGGGCGCCCGGAGGCGGTCGTGCAGCCAAGGATCGATGCGCCCGCTCTACAATGAGAACCTGGGACAGGTGCTCCGCTCCAAAGATGTCCTGCAGGAGTTTTTCAACAAAGGTCTCCAGACAGCCTGTGTTCGTGGATTCTGGCAGGCCCGTAATGCGCACGTTGTTATGTCGCGATCTGGCTTCTAAATCTTCGTTACGGTCCTGTATGACAGCCAGAACCTTCTCCATGGAGGCCGCCTTTGTCGTTACTTGCTGTAAGCCATCCTCGGTGTCTGTGATGCGTGTCTCCGCCTCCCCCAACTGCTGAGCATGTTTGTCTAGTTTTGACGACATATGATCCATACGAAGGTTGAGATGATCGATTTTTCCGTCGATAGATTGCAGACTGGCCTGCACAGCAAGAAGAGTCTTATCAATATTGTTAAGATGGTCATTTGGCGGATCAACCTCAGAGTCCGATGCTGCATGCTGAGTGGTCCTGCCAGTTTTCCGTGGCTCGAAAGTGAGTCGGGGTTGGCTGCGCTCACTTTTCCCTATGTCTTCTGCACGGACCAGGGTGATTCCGCGTACAGGGGTAGCACTGCTTCACCGGCCCCGCAGCTCGGATAACAATCTGCCTCACAGCACAGTAGGGGGGGTAAGTCAGCGATGATGAGCACCTCTGTGGCAGCCAGTCCAGCCCGCTGCACCCCAAGTGCATACACAGCCCAAGTTGCTATATTAGCAATGTAGTAAAGAGTACAGTCCCCACAGCCGACCCTACTATGGGTGACTCAGAAGGCCCCGGGTGACTCCGCGTACAGGGACAGCAGTGCTTCACAGGCCCCACAGCTCCGAAAACAACCTGCCGCACAGCAGGGGGGTAAGTCAGCGATGATGAGCACCTCTGTGGCAGCCAGTCCAGCTCGTCTCACCCCAAGTGCATACACAGCCCACGTTGCTATATTAGCTATTCAGTATAGAGTACAGTCCCTGCAACCGACCTTAATGTGGGTGACTCAGAAGGCCCAGAGGTCACAGTCCGACACACGCAGTGATATAGAGCAAGGATATCGCAGTTCCCGATGAAAGGGCGTTTCGAAAGCTCCAAAAGACTGTGGCAGCAATTCAGCTAGTGAGGCTTTCTCTATTGATAGTCCAGGGCGAGGATGTAGAGTAGGCCCCAATGCAGCGCCGGTGCGCAGTCAGTTGTAGAGGGCACCGCAAGATACCCCTTGATCACTGAGATGGCAGGAGCGGGCCGATGTCTCCGTTGGCTCCCCCCCACAGCAGGAACCATAAGTTGGCGTCCTGGCCTCACATCGGCCCAAGCCACCGGGTTTAGGAATATCGGCCTGTAATCACGTGCAGGAGGGCGGGGGGGAGCTCACCGGCACCAAGGAGCGTGATCACAGCGTGAGGGCTAGAGCCTCAGCCCCAGTCCGGTGCACTGCACGTTCTTCCTCTCAGGGCCCTCCGGATGTGAGGGGGGCCCGCCGCGGCAGGAGTACAGCCGCTCAGGCAGGTCACGGGGAGTCGGCGAGCACGGCTATGCCCAGTTCCTCAGCCCGACCACCAGCGACCAGCGAGATAGGCCTGCACCGGCCCAGCAGCCGGCCGCAGCACCAGAGGACGCCGCCTAGTCTTCTACGCGAGCCCGGCGTCCGCAGGCCCACCGACTGCAACCCGGAGGCGGCGCAGCCCCCGAATCACCCTACCGAGCAATCAGAGAGCTGCCCCTAGCTCCCCCAGGTGCGCTGCTCTGCCTATCAGACACCCGGCCCGACAAGCCAGGCACACACCCCCCGGCACCCGCCGCCCACCGCCAGTCCCAGCCCCGGTCTACCTCACCCGTCCGATCCTTGCACGTCTGGGGTCGCCACGTTGTCAGAGGCCAATCCGGAGCCCCTCAGCCCGCATCTCCGCCACAGCAGCGTTCTGGTCCACAGCGCCCAGCCAGGTCAGTCAGCAGAGCACTCAGGTACTGTGTCCGGCAGTTTCAGCGAGGTGCGGGGCAGGATGGCAAGGATAATTGTCGGATTTATATCTCGGCCGGCGGAGCAGCTCTAAAGAGCGGCCATTTTGCTTTGCGCTCTCTAGCGCCCCCCCAAGGAACGTTATACTTAGGCTACAATGACAGATAAAAGATAAAGTTTCAACCTAACTAAACTACTGTAATTCACCAGTTACAGTTATGTCATCAGTGATATTGTCAATGATGTGATAGAACAAGCCATGAGTGATGTAATATGTGAGGACATTACTAATGCATGGTGAGGGCGCCTTCGGCAAAGCAAAGTGTGGGGTTGGGTGCAGGGCCTGGTGTTTGGCCGGGCTGTGCAACCAACCCCCCACAGGCACTCAACACCCCGCCACGCACAGGTGAATATGTTGTGTAACAATATAAAGAATGTCATTTTAACTAAGGCATACCTACTGGCTTTGTCAATAAATCAACACTAACTATAACTACCCCGCATGTGTGTGTGTATATATATAACTCTTGGTCGGCTGTTTAGCTGGTTTCACTAGCGCTTTATGATGATGCATTACCTTACTGTTGGAGCTGTTTTTTCTGATATAACCTCCCTGACATCCTTCCCAATTCTCATTTGTCTGTTAATATGTGTGCCTTAGGCTTCGTGACAGCCATTTATTCTGATCAATACCATTTTTGTACCCATGGTCATTGTTTCTGCTTCAGTCCTCAGTGTCCATTATAGCCCTCCTCACAATTTTCTACTTGCTGTCATCATCACACCTTTTAAGAAGTTGATAGTGCTCCTTCTTCAAAGCCGATAAAGTCTGATGCTAGCGCATTAATTACATCAGCATAATTTTGAGCATCTCTCAAACATGGCTTGCAAAACACCTTTGAACTAAAATGCCCTGTCCCCTGGCCTTTATTGATATCTCTGTGGCAATACCATGCTGAAAAGTGCTTTTTGTATTAGTGGTAATTGGAAAAAGTAATACAATTCAAAGTCCAACAAAAACCAACGTCTGACAAGATGTCAAAATGGAGAGTTGGATATAGGGTTTTATGAAGATATAAGATTATCTTAAAATGATCAGAATTTGGAACTGACACCAAAAGTAGTAACAATTAATACATTACATTATGTGCTTTGTATCCATTTTAAATAATCAATTTACATTTTCCTGTACGCTCAGTACAGGTAGGTTGAGGGAACAGAGGGAAAGGTGAATATCTTTCTCCCTGCTCACTGTAAAAGGTGCTCAATAATTGATAGAGGCATCTTTCCAGGCGTGCATGTGGTCATTCTATAAGTCACTCTCTGTGTGACATTAAAATAATATATCTTCTAGTTACACATCTACAGTTCTGTCTAAGCCACACCACCCCCATGTTTCAGAATGGCTGAAGGTTGGATGAAGGGGCCATCTACTAAAATGAAACCCATCGGGAATGAACAGAAAAATGCATGTCACAGTCCTGAGAGGAGGTAAACAATAAGGGTACAGTCGTATTCTAGGCTTTCATACTACGCAGGTGGAGGTTGTCAAAACTGGGCATATATGCCTGGCTGTATGCTGTTTTAAAGTTTGACAAACATCAAACCAAAGTCATTTTCATTCTATTCACAGGCTACACCAAAAACACAGGATACCAAATATAATCAATAAATCAGTCACGGCTGGCTTGTCAATTTCCAGTATGTTCTATTGCTCTGTCTTTGTTACTATTGCTTCATCACTGTAGACAATTCAGACTGTCTGGGCACTTATGTTTTTAATAAATGGCCATTCTGTAGTTAATTAACTTTTCACTAGGCTGCTAACAGCCCTGAGGAGCCAACAGGCTGAGAGCCATCTGGTGTTACTGTTACCTGCAGATCGGTCCCGCATCAGAGCAGTGCTGAAGTAGGTGGCCCAGGGCTGCAGTGGAAGTCCCATTCCAACCTCCTCCTCGTCCAGTGGACACACTCCATGACACAGGGGACTGAAGGTTCCATTACTGTCTCCTGAGAAGAGGCGCTGTGTATGAAACAGCCAATCATGTGCAAGGAGCTCTTGCCGATTCATTGCCACTCCAAGCGCAGCAAAAGTACTCTCCTATAAATGTAGTGTTAACCCAGCCGCCGTATGTTAAGGGGTAGGGTTAAGAAGATGAGTGGTGTCAGGGCAGAGGGAGGCTTTTTGTCAATGGGGCAGCTGATCGGGTGGTAGAAACCCAACATCCTTTTACTAACCAAATGACAATTGAGCTCTAGATGATGCACATCAACGTTGGGTGCAGCGTACTATGTACTTGGCCAATTACAAAAATTCTATGTTTTCTATTCAGATATGGTTTCAGTCAAGTGGATGAAAATAATGCACACTAATAGGATTTTACTTTGACATTACTCCATGGCTCTTGTAAGGGTTGTAGTCTCCTCTGAGCTCTTCTTCTGACTTATGGTGGATGATAGTATGGAGATAAAAATTGTCCCAGTTGCTCATGCAAAAATCTAGCCCTGTCAGCAATAAAAAAGAAATAGCATAATAACCTAATGGAGCATATACCCTTCTAAAAGGCAATAAGTTATTTTGTTATTACACGTGTACTGGAGGAGTCCTTTTGGAAAACTGAGACAATTATAGATTTCCAGGACAATTTGCATGTTAAATGTATACATGAAGAATTTTCATCGGGTGTTAACTTCTATACAAGGAAATGTGGATTTTCACAGTTGACATTTATTGGTCTCTTCATGAGGAGAATATTTTTAACACCCAGAAATCCATTTTCTTACATTCCAGACAAAGATGAGAGTGCTCCCTCCCCATTCTCATCCTAGAAGCAAACAAACTCTCATCCTTGAATACAGTTCTGAATGTTTCAATTACCTCTCCCCCACATGTCATAGACATAGTAAACAGTGTTTACCTTACCTCCTAACTCTAACCAAGATGGAGGACAGTAACCCTAGTCTTTATGACAACCTACCAGTCTCAATTTGATATCATAAAATTTGCTACTGTGAGGATTTGGGTGTATTATATGTATGACTGTGTGGCCCTACTGTGAAGTACACTCACAAAAACTGTCTTGGGTCCAGTCAGGCTCATTTGTAAAACCTTAAGCTCAACCCTGGGTAGCTATGGTTTTGATCAGCAAGGCTTAAACTAAGGAACTAGTGTAAAGCATTTAACAGTACTAAACAACAAAGAGACAAAGCCACAAAACATGAAAAAAATCCAACACCAATTTATATAAATAGACTATATGTTTATGAATTTTTAGAGACCGAGATGAGCATAATCCACTGGAGGGTTCCGAAGATGCAGATTTTTAAAGAAAACTTAAATTACAGTTTAATCACAAACAAGCAATGGTAACCATAAAGTTTGCAAACATTTGAAAAGTTTGTAAGAGTTGTGTTCAGCCAGACTTGGGTGACCAAATCCTACAGGATGGAGCTCTGACGGCCCCCTAAGGAGTATTTGGACAGTTACCTGGCCACCAAAGTGCTTTCCAGTTCAGTTTAAACTTTACCATACGACAGCCATAGACTTCAGTGGAGTGGTCCTGATGCTGCGAATGCAGAAGATGAAAGATGCTCAAGAATGCTTTGGGTGTTGTGTGGTCGACAGGGATGCCTTTATCGGTTATCCATCGGTTCATGGGTCAGGTGCAGCACTTTTGCCCACAGAGGTCGGGGTACCTCGAAGTCCTCTTTAAGAAAGTAGAAGGCCAGCTACATCAGGGCTACCGGTCTCCATCCATAGTGGTTCCAGCAACATCCCTTGGATGGAGACTGGTGTCCCTCTTCAGCGACCAATCTTGACTCAGACGACACTCTAGACTCTGACTGACTCAGGTGCAACTTTTGGCTGTCGAGGATCAGTCTCTTGAAGTGTACAGCGGCAGTCAGTGGTGATTCTTCTGGAGTGGGTACTGACTTGCCGAGTTGGGCTACTTCAGCTTTGATGGCCCTGGTGCTGGGTCTTGGGGGTCATACTGACCCTAGGAGTCATTCATGGTTTGACAACGCCTGCAGAGAAGCTAACAATACCTTCCCCAGGGCCTTAAAGCAGAATCCTAGAGACCAGACTGCGATTAAGGAAAGCAGGAAACTGTATAAGCTTGCTACTAAAAAAAGAAAGTTAGCTCGGAAGGAGGAGAAATGGGAATTAATGGTGGGTGTTTGTCACTCCTAAGATCCCCAAGCCTTCTGGAAAGCAGTACGGTCAGTTTTATCTCCCACCCTACCTGCCGACAAAGTAACTGTCCACATATCAGCAGAGACTTGGGTGACGCATTATGCCGGTCTTTATTCTACTTATCTTAGTGCTGCTGATGCTCCATTACAGTTGAATTTAGTATGCCCAAATCTTGTTTTTAATGAAGGGGAAGTCCGAAAAGCAATTGCCAACAGTAAAGGTAAGAAGGCTCCAGGGCCAGATGGAATTCCGTTGGATTTATTCAAGGAAGACCCAGCATTCTGGACCCCGGTGCTCACTGCAGTTTTTAATTCAGTTTGTAGTGAGGGAGTGCCAAAGTCGGGGCGCTCATCTGTTATAGTGCCTGTCTTTAAAAAAGGAGACGTGCACGATCCTAAAGACTATCGTCCGATTTCCCTTTTGGACTCTTCCGTCAAATTGGGAGAGTCGTGCTAGACTGCCTATTGGACTGGATTAACGCTAATTATGTCCTGGCCCCAAGTCAGTATGGGTTTAGGAAGGGGCTAGGCACAATCGAACAGTGCCTAAATCTCAATCTTATTATGGCTAAATATAAATACGCGAAGGGCGCTGCCACTCATCTGGCATTTATGGACCTGACCAGTGTGTGTTTGACTATGTCTCACGCTCTAAGTTGTGGGACATCTTAGTAAACATGGGAGTCGACACGGGTCTGGTCTCCTTTCTGAGGCTTCTCCACCATGATCTTTCCGCTTCAGTGAGGTATGGTAACGCTGGAGAATGTTCAGAGCCGTTTAGTATCAAGCGCGGGGTGCGCCAAGGTTGCGTTCTTGCCCCAATCCTATTTCTCCTTTATACCAACGATTTGGAGAACACTTTAGTTTTGGTTGGGGATGATGTCCTGCATGTTGAGAAAAAGGCTGTGCCAGTGCTGCTCTATGCGGACGACGCAGTCCTTTGGCAAGGACTGCGAATAGCCTACAAAAACTCATCAACAGCTATGTTAGATTTATGAAGGATCTGGGTCTGGAGCCAAATTATAAGAAAACTTTTACAATGATATGTGGCCCCAAAAATACTAAATCCCGCAGTTTGAAAGTAGAAGGCAAAAAGTTGGAGAGGGTTAGTTCCTTTCCTTATTTAGGCTTGGAATTCGATGAAGGTTGCATGTGGAACACTTGCATAAAAAATAGAATAACACGATACACGCAAGCTGTTGGGACCACTTTCTCCCTTGCAATGTCCATAGGTAAAAAGCCCATTGCCCCAATTTTAGAGATTTATAACCATAAATGTTTACCGATTTTAATGTATGGCATGGGGATTTGGGGATGCAGGGAAGTACTTGCAATGCAGACTGAGGAGAATATATTTTGCCGTAGAGTTCTAGGAGTCCCCCCTCATCGCCGCATTTTTCCCTCCATTTGGAGCTAGGCCTTGATTACGTCCAAGATACTATAAATGCAGCCCCTCTAGCCACCTGGTGTTCTATTTGGGCAAACGAAGAAGCTGATTTTAATCGGGCAATTATTAGAGACTGCTTAAGTTGTACCCGAGGCCTTTCTATTCCCTGGCTTCAATATTTTAAAACCTGCCTTACGGAACTTGGCTGTGCTTCACTGTTTGAGCAACCAGAATTAATTGGCAAAGGGGATCAACAGAGGGTTATGGACAGCTTCCGAAAGCATAAAGAATCTTTTAGGGAATTATCAGAAGTATCCAAACCCATTGTCAGAGATTACTGCCTTATTCAAGTACCTCCCTTGATTGCTCCATATCTTTTATATGTAACTAATGTCTATGAAAGGAATTTGCTGACTAAATTTAGGTTGGGGTCATTTCGCTGGTTGATATGTTTCCCTTTGGGCCAGTATTCGTCTGAAACTATTACTATTTGCCCTTGCGATGAACATTCGAGCCAAACCATTTTACACTTTGTTTTCTTTTGCCAATTTCATCTCCCTTTTACTATGAAATTCTTATTACCGCTTTTGCGCAGATATAAATTCTCTAAGTGCAAAGTGGCTTTGTATTTCCTCCTGCAACTTAATGACTGTGATGTCTGCTTCGCTGGTGCGAACTTTCTGAAGTGCACTTTAGCAAAGAGAAGGAGCATGTTGTTTTAACATCAATGCACTTTAGTAGCTCCTGTTTTTATTGTATTTGTATTGCTGCTAAAATGCTTATTGTTGCTGCTAACTTTTTACTATTTTTATAAGATTGACTATATTATTTAATGCTATTGGCTAATACTTGCTGCTATTTATGGATCCAGTTTAGTTGCACTGTCACTTTAGCTACGGTCAAATCATTGTCTTTGCCTGCGGTTTTACTTATTTTAAATGGCAATGTGATTGTAATTTCCTCACTGAGTTCGATTTTAATGCCGTTTGTTATTATGTGTATCTTTTATGACCTTTCTTCAGATGGTCGAATAAAGAAAGAACTGAACTGACCCTAGGAGTCACTTCTTTGGTCCAGGCTTGGGAGTGACTTACCTAAAGCCAGGAGCAACAGGCACAGTCCTTTCTTCGCTAGCTCAAGGTGCATCAGGTGCAGTCTGGCAGACCGTGCAGCCTCTCTTTGCCAAGCCCAGGGGTCAGCAGGGCAGTCCTATGGCCCTCTTTTCAGTTCCGGCGTGATCCCAGGTTCAGGGTGTCAGAGGTGCCATATTTATGCCGAGAAAGTGCACTGAGGGGATGAATGGGCTACCAGGTCACCTCCCTCTTGGTGACGACTTTTCTGCTATGTGTGGCATCTAGCAATCCCAGAGTGCACTATTGTGTCTACTTTCAAGATGTCTGAACCCTTCCTTGGATGTCAGGAGGTTTGTAGCCCACTCTAGAGGTGCTGCTACCTGTGAGCTACACGCCAACGGAAAATCGGTTTGGGCAATGGTCTCCCCTCTCTGTCCCTGCCGCCAGCCTGTTTACTTGAACAAAGGTCAGCCCTTCAGGAGTGTGCCTGCCATTTGCCCACCAAAGGCGACTTCACCTTTGAAGCTCGCCTTTTGGGCTAACACCCTGAGAAGCTTTGTGCAAGGTAGAGGTGACACCTCACCCTGTAGCAGACTGCTATCATTCCTAAGCCTGGGAATTGTTCACACTACTCCTTAAGAAGGCAGAAGGCTGTCTGGTGGCCAGTGACCATGTGAGGCCACTGGATAAATTGGGTTGCAGAGTTGCAACTGTCTAAAAGGTGATTTCTTTAATAGTGACAAATTCAGCTTGGGCATCAAGTTGGGTTTAATGCCACGATTAATTTGATACCTTACAATACCCATCTAAGTAGACCCATTCAGAAGTTAGCCGGGCTGCGGGTTCAGCCGGTAATCCTGCGTTAGCAAATGGGACTACTGACTCCCTGACAACAAAACGACAATTTAGAAGCATTACTGTTAGGGTATATATAAAAATACATGTCCTACTTAATAATATACAGGTACCTGCCTTAGGGATCGATAGGCCTTCCTAAGGGAAGACTTACATATATTGTTAAGGGACTTTGCCATTGGTTTGAATGGCAAAGTTGAACTAGCAGTGTTAACACTGCCCTTCCAGTCTGCAGTGGCAGGCTGGGAGCCATTTTGTACTTTGTCGCACACAGGGTGGCACAATCAGTGCTGCAGTCCTGGGTGGACACTCTGCTTTACATGCCCTAGGTACCATATAGTAGTGACTTATAAGTAGTCTCTGCCAACAGGGGGTAGCCAAATCAACATACACTTTGTAAGAAGTTAGAACACAGACACTGAGTCTGGTTAGCAGGCCTCAGTGCACTCTCAGAGTAGATAAACCAGCAACATCAGTCCAAAAGTGGCATTTCCTTACAGCTACCTGATTCAAGATCAATGGGGCAGGCATTCAATGTATTAAAGGACTTGTAGCACCTTGCTGGCAAATGAAGAGCTCAGACACAGACCACACCAACCTCCATAACTAACTACTCATTGCTAACAAAGCAGGTGTCCCAAGACAAACGCGTTGAACCACAAATTACTGGTCAATGGATGATGATAATGCAGTGCATCTTGACAAATCTAGTCACTTGACGTCTCACAATGGCAAATATATAAAAGACAAATGTAACAGTCTAACTGGGGAGATCTCTGAACCTCCGCTCACTATTTAACAATATCTTGTATCTATCCCAGATCCATAAGATCACAAAGTTGACAATATTTTAGCACCACCAGCATAGGAAATCGATTGAGAAAAAATCTACCAACACAATACAGGGGCCGGCAGAGCTAATCAGAGTTGCCATCATAACACAAATTATAAAGATGTGCCTGTCATCCATCACACTGCTAATTTCTGTATCCCAAAACACGATTATTGTACCTGGCTGGTCATCAGATACAACATGGGAACATTTCCCATATAGGACTAATACTTAAAGATCATCCTTCCAACTACACACCCCACTTGCTTTCTAAGGAGGAAAGCACTTCAGCACCCCACATAGAGGTAGTAAGTGCATATAAATGTTACAATACCTCACAATACAGACTGAGCAGTGAGAAAATACCCTAACCTCACCTACCTCAACCCTACTGCATGTATATGGAACACCCTGTTAGCACTGACAACAGCTTCCACATAGAAGATAAATGAATTCAAGAGCTGAGTAGCTTCACATTTATAAGATGTGTGACAACTTCAAACAATTTTTGGTTTCAACCTCACAGACACAGAATGTTAGGTGTTGTTCCCTACCTGCCAGTTCTTGGTGAAGTAGACACACCGAACATGGGCTCCCTAAACATCAATAAATACCACGCACTGTACAGAATAAAATATGCCAAACACTACGTTAAAAGCATATTGGAAGTCACCTCAGAGTTCTGTGTCCTTATAAAGACACTCAGGGGCGTTCCTTTTGCACTTTGGCAGCCAAACTTAACCCGCTACCTTTTCATATTCGCAGCATCAACAACTATCTGGCATTTCGTAAGGCAATCAAAACATACCTTTTCCCTCCTCTATAGGCTGGTCTTCCAGTCAGTAGCCTTGCAGTTTCTGCTTCAGCGCCGGGACGCCCCTTTGCTGGGGCAGCTGTGCGCTTTATAAACTGTTATAACATAACATATTTTCAAGCCTATTGCATTACTGGTGCGTCACTTTTTTGATGCACCAGTGGCGGTGTGCCTGCCCATATTTACAAGGTCACGTAAAGTCACCCTGCATGACTTTTCATGACCTTGCAAATATGGCCCCTTTCTAGGCGTTACTCTGTGTGAAAGGGACGTTCCATGGATGTTACTGTGGCTGTTCCCATTCAACATCCATGGAACCTGACACATTCCCAGATTTACAAAGTGTCATAAACCTGGGAATTCGACAGAATCCTACACCTCCCCATCGGAGGTGTAGGAGTGGCGCAACGAGAAGAAATACTTTTATTTCTCCTCGTTTTTTGCTCTTCTATGTGTGCTGCATTCTGCAGCACACAAAGAAGGAGCAAAACTCCATTAATGATTAATAATCAATAAAGCTTTATTCGTCTTAAAAACAAACCATAAAAGCACATCACAAGACACATAAAAAAATCCATAAAATTCTCAATCATGCAGATAGAGTTGTCAGTAATCTCATAAAGTGCAAAAAGTGCATCTGTTTTTAACATCATTTAAAAGAATCATTAATACAAATTTAAAATGCTTTTCATTCATCTCAATTACAAATACTATTAAAACCTTCCAGCCAAAATAATCAATTTCCCAATAATGCTCTTGCGCTTCACAGCAATTACAATAAATCTATAAATAGCGGCACAAACCTCACTGGTTTTGAACAGCTGCAAGTATCCCATTGCCTCTTTACATTTCCTCGTACCTATATACCTCATGAGCAGTTATATTATCCAGCTTCTTTGTTCCTTGTACAGGCTACAAAAGAATGTCATATGTAATTGGGATTGCTGGGAGCTTGCATCACATGGACACAGGATCATCATATATTTGTCAGCATATACATTGGAGGGATAAGACACCAACAGGTGACCTAAACCAAGCCTAAATCTTATTAAGGAGAATCTTTGATGGCGTGGCACCTTCAGCAAATATGGCTCTATGCCGGATGTTGTGCATAATGGAAGATACAGCACCACCAACCTTTTCCTCAGATCTTCCTCATGTCTCACCATTGCTATATTCTCTAATAGTTATTTTTTTCCCGCTAATCTAACTGAATGAACATTACCAATCGGATTTACAAACAGTTCCATTCGGTTAATGGATTGTAACTCGCTTTTAATATGTGACAGCCATTTGATTTTATTTACGTTCATGAGATTCATGCAGTCAGTAATATCTGCTTCTGGTCTAGACCGGATTGAAAGCCATAACAAAATGGGTTCTATCCGTATAATATCTCCAATATAGCGTATCCCCACGTTGTCATGCACTATCATGGAGGGGACACTGGGGGAAGAGATAGTAACCTATGTAAAAATGTATTTTAGCTAATTTGGAGTGAAGTAATGTTAGTGTATCCCCACACCCCAGGTCCGTAAGTGGCTATCGGTACATGTCTGGCTTTATATATGGTAACAGTAATGTTTAGAGGCAAAGAAGCTAGCTTGGCGGAAAATGTTAATATAGAAACTATAGCTTGGTCAAATTGTATTGCTCTCACCTTTCTCAGATGTTTCCATGTGCTTAGGTTATCATACGGGACCCCCAAGATAAGTAAATGTTGAAAAACATTTAAGAGCCGTGCCCTCAATATGGAATGGGGATATCCTACTCTGAGGGCATCCGCAGATCATCGCAAAAGATTTCGTTTTATTTGTGGAGAGGCTTACATTGGCCATAAAAGATACAAAGGTGTCTAAAAGCTTCTGAAGGCCCCACACCGTTCTTGCCATAAACACGCACTCGTCTGCGTACATCAACCATTAATTATTGTTTTTGTGCAGGAAGGTGTCCCTTCCTGCACAACAACAATCAACCCTGCAACATAGGCACCCTTGCACCGTGGTGCAAGGGTGTTTGCATTGGCGCATGGCTGCTGTTTGTGTGCCGGCACAGGGGAGGACAGGAATGCGCCATATCTTGCAGATACGGCGCATTCCTGCCCTTTTATTTTGATGCACGGCAGCGCAGCAGGAGGCTTGCCGCACTGCTGTGTGTCAAAATATAGTAAATGAGGCCCTCGATCTGCAGCCTCATGCCCGTTATGGGTCACTCTGCTCCTCTGTGGCTAGTAATATCAATACCATGTACCACTGGACATTTTTTATTCAATGTAAAAGGAGCTGGGAGAAAATTCAATTTCAATGCAATGCACTATCTTATTTAATTTTATTGAAGTAAATACAGGTGGACATAATTTATCTGCATATGCCACTAAATTATAATTTAGGCAAGAAATTTCATATGATTTCACTGTAACATATTCCTCTAATCCTACAGATTTGAATTAGTTTACTCCTCTTTCCATGCTGTGAGTTTTATCTTTTTTTAGATAATATGTGAGATGTGATAGACTATCCATCTTTGTTGCAGCATGTTGTATATTTATATTGGCACTGATAGGTTTATATCCCCTCTGATAAATAGGATTATCTAAAATATTTTGTGTAAGAATGTCTTGCTAACTAACACAAGGTTCAGTGCTGCTAGATGCTTGTTTGTATTTCTGAAACTGTATGCTATAGTGAAGAAGCTGTTTTTGAAAAACAAATAAACAATATTCTGATAACGTGAGTTTTGGGAACAGTTAGGGTAGGAAAGTTAGAAGTGTATATATTCTGTTTCACAATACGTTTCTTTATTTATTTGAGAGATTTTTAGAGAGCGTATGCAACAGCCCTTGCAAATGAGAAAAAGCACCCTTGTGATTCTGCTGGCGCACATCTTGGGCTGTCGTGACTCTTATTACAGAGTGGGCCGCACAAGCGCCTATAGCCCCTTGTGTACTTCCAAATGCCCCAAGGTCACAAACAACAGGCGCAGGCAGGGCCGGACTGGGAACCCAAAGTAGCCCTGGCAATTTAGTCGGACCGGCCCCCACCCCTGGTAAGGGGCACAAGAGTGAAACACTGCTGCTTAACAAAACCGGCCCCCACCACTCCAAAACCGGCCCCCACCCTACCAGCCTTCCAGGCAATCACCCAATGCCCGCTATGGCAAGCCAGCCCTGGGCGCAGGCACCATATGCGGCCTGGGGGACTTTGCATAACATCGCCCATCACAGGTTTCAATTGAAGCTCAGGTATTGGGTGCGGGTATAGCGAAATCCCATGCAGGTACGTAGGGCCTGTGATGGGCGGCGTTATAGCACGGGCCGCGGGGGTGCACCGCATGCAGCGCAATGAGATGCGCACTCCGTGTTGCTGTGTTACTGGAGGACTGCCCCCGAGCGGGCACGCCCTCCCTTTATTAGCGCGCCCCGCCCGCCGACGGGAGCGCGTGTGCGTTACATCCGGCGGCGGCCGGCAACCACTAGACTGCTCATTACATCCCATCCCAACTCAGTCCTTTTTCCTTCCGCGAGTGGCTGGTTGCTCCACCGCCTGACATGTGTATTCTCTCAGTCTGGAGCTGGGTCTGGGGTTTTCTCGTAGCCTGTATCTAGGGCATCCACCCCGGGTGGCACTGCTGGCCTCAGCTGGCTCAGAGCCTCTCGGTGCCGGATTGCTGCGGATGGTGATCAGCGGCTCCGGTCCCGAGCACTCTGCTCCTGGTGTTGTGGGCATTGATGTCGGCTCGCTCTCTCTCGAGGGCTCCGTTTGTTCGGTGTCATCCTGACACTCGGGGTGTTGGTCTCCCTCGGCCTCTAGGGTGACCCTGGGCTCCGGTATCTTCTTGAGCCAAGATACGTTCCTTGTTACTCGCTCGTCTCATCTTGCCACCGTAATCATGGTACCTTTTACATCGACCACCGTCCAGTGGCCCGGCTCGTACCTAGTCCGAAACTTGCTGCCTGGCCTCCGGTCTTTCAGGAGTACCGAGTCTCCCCTGCGGATCTCTCGGAATACTGCTCCCCGGCTCTTGCTCATGGCCAGGTTCTGCCTCCTTCTCCTCTCGGCTACTTCTTCCGCATGGTACGGGGGCGGGGTCCATCCTAGGCAGACTGGGAGCCCGTCCCGGCGAATACCGTTAAACATCAGGGACCATGGCGTGCCCTTTGTAGTGCTGTGCGGGGTGCCTCTGTACTCCCGAAGGAAGGACTGTAGGTGTTGTTCCGGGTCTCCAGCTTCCAGGGTGGCGATGCGCAACGCTTTGTTGAGCGTTCTCATGAACCTCTCAGCCTCCCCATTGGCTTGGGGCCACTGGGGAGTGATGCGGCGATGTCTTATGCCATGTCTCTGGCTGAGGTCACGGAACTCGCTGCCTTGGAAAGGGGGCCCATTATCACTCTTGATTTCTTCCGGGCACCCAAACATGGTGAACATCTTCTTCAGTACAGGGCCCACTTGAGAGAACGCGGTAGAGCGGACTACCTCTACTAGAGGGTATTTCGAGTGACTGTCGATCATCACCAGCGTCACTCGCCCGTCGGGGAAACTCCCGAAGTCGATGCTCACTCTCTCCCATGGAGTCTTTCCATGTTCCTCGGTCTGTATTGGTGCCGGTCTCTCGGCTGCACTGGTCAGTTGGCATGCCGGGCATCTCTTCACGATTTCCTCAACTTGGGTCTCCAGCCCTGGAAACCAGACCTTCTCTATCATTCGGGCCTTCATTCTTTCGACCCCTTGGTGTCCTCCGTGGGCTAGTTGTGTCGCCTGGTGTTGCAGGGGGGACGGTATCACTATTCTGGATCCTCTGAGCACGACTCCTCCTTGTGTAACGCTCAGTTCGTTCCTAACCCTCCACATCTTTAGGAGGCTCTCCTTCTTGGGGCCGGCCCAGTCATTGGCTGACTGCAGGAATTGAGTCCAGTGACCTCCTTGGACGGCTGTCCATACCCTAGCCAGTACCGGGTCGCTCTCCACGGTTGTGGCGATTTCTTCTAACGTCAGGGCTTTCGGGGATGTTACTGTGGATAGCATGTTGAGGTGACACTCCAAGTCGTCGGTTACCGCTTCTTCGTCTTGGTCCTGGAGTGGGGCTGGGTGCCTCAAGAGGAAGTCAGCGGGATTCTTGGCGCCGGGGCGGTAAATCACTTCCATCTCGTATTGTTGTAGCCCGATGGCCCACCGTTCAATCCTCGGGGGAGGGTGTGGTGCCGACCCTCGAAACAGTGGCACCAGTGGTTGGTGATCCGTCACCATTCTGAAGGGTTGGCCACAGATGTACAGGTGGAAATGCCGGCAGGCCCACCGGATGGCCAGGGCTTCCCTTTCAATTTGTGCGTACCGCCTCTCCGTGGGTGAGAGCGCTTTGCTGGCGTATGCCAGGGCTGCCCACCTGCCAGGTTCTTGTTCTTGGGTGAGTACTGCTCCTAGTCCCACCGGGCTGGCGTCTACGAGTATCTCTGTTTGTTTGGCCGGGTCAAAGTATACTAGACCCGGTGTGATCCAAAAGGGCCATTTTGATGCTCTGGAATGCTGTTTCCTCCAGGATTCCCCACTTCCACATGGCGTCGGCTCTGGTGAGGTTGCGGAGTGGTTTGGCTATGGTGGCCAGGTCGGGGATGAATCGGCCACAGTATGTGGCCATTCCTAGGAAACTTCGCACCTCGGATACTGTTGCAGGGGCTGGGGCGTCCTTGATCGCCTGGGATTTCCGCGGGTCTACTTGAATCCCTTCCTGGTTAAATAGGTACCCGAAGAATTCTATTTGTTTCTGGAACAGGAGGCACTTCTCTTTGTGTAGCGTGACGCCGTGATCTCGTAGCCGCTTCAGCGTTGCCCTGAGGTGCCGGTAGTGGTCGTCCGCAGTTTCCGAGTGGATAAGGATGTCGTCACTCACGTTCAACACCCCGGGTAGGCCTGGTAGGATCTCTCTTACTGCGTCCTGAAACACCTCCGCCGCAGACGATATTCCAAAATTGAGGCGCTTGTATCTCCGCAACCCCAGGTGGGTACTGAACATAGTTATGTATCGACTCTCTTTGGCGAGGACTAGCTGGTGATATCCTGCGGTCAAGTCTAGTTTTGAAAACCAGCGAGATCCGTTGACGTCGGCCACAATGTCGTCCATCGTTGGCGTGATGTGACGTTCTCGCTTTATGGCCTTGTTGGGGGGGCGCATGTCTATACAAAGCCTGATTTTCCCTGGCTGTCTGGGTTTCTCGGCAATCACCATAGGGGACACCCATGGTGTAGGTCCTGAGACTTTCTCGATGACCCCTTGGTCCTCCAACTTTTGTAGCTCTTGTTCCACAAGGGGTCTGAGGTGGAAGGGTATTCTCCTGTGTCGTAGTGCCGTTGGTGGAACAGATGGGTCAATGTGGAGCTGGACTGGTGCTCTCTTGATCCGGCCCAGTCCTTGGAACAGATCTGCGAATTGGTCTAACAGCTCTTTGGTCTGGTTTGCTTGCACACTCCTTGCGAACATTACTAGTTGGAGGTCTTCTGCAGCATGGCTGCTTAGCAGGGTATCGGCCTCCTGGTTGATCACGTGGATGTCGGCCGTGATCTCGTTCTCCTCTGACAGTATGGGTACTGTCATCTTGCCTCGGACTGGTAGGGGTGTGTCGCTTCCATACGCGAATATTCTGGTTTTGGATGGTTTTAGCTCGGGCTTGGGCTTCAGCTGATTATATTGTTGGATGCCCATTACGTTTACTGACGCGCCGGTGTCAATTACTGCGCGCAATTCTGACCCCGCAATCTTCACCGTGCACGTGGGCTGGGGCCTTCTTCGCTTCTTCAGTGCTTGCGTGAATGATACTAGATAGGTTTCACCATTGTCGTCCTCGGTGGATGAGTCTTCGGCTTGGTATGGTGTTCGGTCGCCCTTTTGTCGCCCTTGGGACGACGACAGTGACAGGTGTGACAGCTGTCTCACCAGCTTGCGTCCTGGCTTGGCTCCTCTTCTCTCCCTCCTCTGGTCTCTTCTCCGGCACACCGACGCAAAGTGGTTTGGTATCCCACAGTTGGTGCACGTCTTCCCTTGTGCTGGGCACTTGTGGGGTGGGTGTTCTTCATGCCCACAGTATCCGCACTGACCTCTCGGGGTCTGGGGCGGGTGGTCCCGAGGCCTGCTCCTCCTGTCCCGCGTGGTGATGGCGTCGGTTCTCTCCGTCTTGACGGTTGCGCTCTTCTCAGTTGTGCGTGTCAACGCTAGGTCCATTTCTTCTGCTCGGGCGGCTGATAAGTCGTGTGATCGGGCCATGATCAGGATATCGTTCAGGGGGATGTCAGGCTGCCGCAGAATGAGTCCTCTCAAAATCTTGCTGCGTACCCCTTGGATTAGCTGGGCCCGAATCTCCTCTGCCGCTCGTTCATCGGCGAGATGGGTACTTGCTAGCTCTCTCAGCCTTGCGTGGAACGCATCAATCGATTCCCCTTCGCGTTGTCTCGCCTGCCGCAGTTTGAACCGTTCATAGTCTCTGTTTAGTTGGGGATCGAAGTGCGCATTGAGCGCGGCCACCGCTGCATCGTAATCCGCCGGGCCTCCCGTCCTCGGGAGGTGTTTGAATAGAGTGTATACCTCTACGCCGGCGTAGTGAAGTAGGAGCGAGCGCTTGACGGCTCCTTCCGTTTCCCTTGTGGCTATGAAGTAATTTTCGAGGCGGCCCAGCCACGTTTTCCATCGTGGGGACGCAGTTGTAAGGTCCGCTGCCTCGCTGAATGGGGGCAGAACTCCTGTGGGTGCATGCTGGGTGACGACACGTATCTGTGCCTGTTGGTTGTCTGGGTTATCACCCATACTTGTCTTAGGGGGTGTCGCGCCGTTGGCTCTTGCGTCTACTCTCCCTACGTTCGGAGTGGCAGCCTGCCTTGCTTCTCCTCTTTTCCGTCGCGTTTCACTCTTCCCCTTGGTTGGTCCCTGTTAGGGTGTGCCGTGTCGTCGAGCCCTTCTGCCGCTCTCTCTTACTCCCATGTGGCGCTACGGCAGAGCGTGGGGTCCCTGTAGGGCGACTGGAGGCGGCAATGGCGCTTGGGGCCTGCACAGCGAGGTTGCTGGGCCAGCGTGGGCCAGACAATGGCAGGGGCGCTATCTGTGCGTGTCCACTGCTTGGGGCCCCGGGTGCGCGCCTTACCGATGGCTTCAGGCCGTGGGTGTGCTCTCCGTTGCAGGCGTAGGGTTTTGGGGCCTCGTTGGGGCCGCTGCGTTGTCAGGCCGGGTAACGCCCTCAGGCAATCGGCGCTCACGTGTGGGGGCGTGGGCGTCATCCGATCCTCCTCGCCAATGTGATGGGTGGCGTTATAGCGCGGGCCGCGGGGGTGCGCCGCATGCAGCGCAATGAGATGCGCACTCTGTGTTGCTGTGTACTGGAGGACTGCCCCCGAGCGGGCACGCCCCTCCCTTTTATTAGCGCGCCCCGCCCGCCGACGGGAGCGCATGTGCGTTACATCCGGCGGCGGCCGGCAACCACTAGACTGCTCATTACAGGGCCCATTCCACAGAAAGCTTTCTGTGGAGTGTGAAACGTTTTTACTTGTATTTGCTCAAATGGGAGCCATATGAGGACTTTCAAAGCTGACTTAATGTGCGTCAGTTTTTGAGGTACACGCAGGGAATTGCTCACTTGTTACTGGATCCATCTAGCAACCTTTTGAGTGATCTGTGTATCTAGCGTTGCTGGAGTCAGTTTTGATTGGATCAGACTTTTGATACACTCGATGGCTGAAGTTTAGTACCGAGAATACCATGCTTCGTTTGTTTGGATGTTGACGTTTAGTCTGAAGACTAGTGAGGAGCAAGAGAATAGAAGCAGAAATCCTGAATGGGTTGATTTGTGTCTCGAAGCTTGCAGGTTTAATCTGAGTTCTCAGGACAGTGTGATCAATTATATGTCACTAGTCCCCAAAGTATGCAACCACTTCTCTGCACTCGTCCATCTGCAGCTTTTCATCTCTTGAACTCAGGGTTGTTAATTGGCTGCTACCTGAGAAATGCGGATGCTAAATAGGAGGATCCCATTGTGCACACAGCACTTTTAGGCAGACTAAGAAGCCTTTTCCCTATAATGTGCCATGCAACAGGTACATATAGGTTGGCACAGGAAAACAGGTGTGGCATTACTTATGTTTGTCCAGGCAGCAGCACTCACTATGTTAGTATTCTCGAAGAGCAAAGGTTTCATGTATGCTCTGATGGGTGTGC
Source organism: Calotriton arnoldi (assembly GCA_963921515.1). NCBI lineage: Eukaryota > Metazoa > Chordata > Amphibia > Caudata > Salamandridae > Calotriton > Calotriton arnoldi. Next base: position 267,931 of record CAWUFW010005456.1, read on the forward strand.
AGGTTAATCCCTAACCACTGGGGGTTGGGGCGGCTAACGTCGTCGCAACGGTGAGTGAAGTCAGTGGCTCCACCTACACTTGTGGGGCAGCCTCGGAGACCTTTCAATGGGTTGGCACAGGAGATCTTTGCCCCAAAACCAGAATACACAGCCTCATCAGCAGTGTTTGACTCTGTACTAGCATGAAGTAAGGCCTATTCCCCTGTGGTGCAAATTAAATGTAATTTTTTTAATTTAAATTAATTCTATAGCTTCTAGTAATTGTTAATACATCTTAAATAAAAAATAAACATTTTAGTGTAGGTGGTATTTGTTTAATTACATCTTTAAATAAATCATTATACTTTCATTAAATATATTTGAACTAATTAATTTTAAATACACTTTTAAGATGAAGGGATGCAACCATTTTTTAGTTGTTCTAGGTTTAAAACATATATAAAATTATTTTAAATTAATATTTAACATTAACATATCTGAATTGAATTTATTTTGATCAGTTTTGCAGTGATTTTGGTCTTGAAATAAACACTTCTAAGACCAAGTACATGACATACACTAAGAAGGGCTGGGTGAGTGGGGTCATTAAAGGTGAGGTCGGGAGTTCTTTAAATGGTCCAGGAGTTTGACTACCTGGGTGTCAGGCTAAATGAGGCTGGATCCTGGGACATGCAGATTTTAAAGAGCACATTATCTGTAAAGCAGCAGGCTGGAACTATACTCAAGTTGGCCAAAAAGCACCATGGTGTCCTGTATGGCCAGCTGTGGAATTCTATAAGACCCAAGCAAAGGGGCTAGTCTTTATGGGGCGGAACTATAGGGGTACTGTAACACAGGTCCATTGAGCATAGCAGACAATAATCTGATCAGAAGCCTTGTGAGTATAGGGAAGGGCACACCTCTTGTCCCACTCTGCTTGGATCTGGGGATCCACAAGATCTCATCATTGATGGTGTTGAGACCCCTACTCTACGGGATCCGAATCTGGGGCACTGATGAACTGCGCCACCTTAAAGAGGGCCTGCAGGATGTCATGTTGGCCAATGGAGGGGGGGAAATCAGATGGTTGGGGCGTTTAAGAAGGGTTGGAGTGAGCTGGGCCTGGGGAAATTCTAAAGCGAGTCACAATCCATCCAGAGAGGGAATGTTGCCTTAGTTTAAAAGATGATGAAAGAGAAGGCCACTAGATGCAGGGACCATTTATCCTTACAAGGAAGTCTAACGAGTGTATTTCTCCTCCAAAAATCAGTGTGCAAAGCCGAGGAATTACTGGATTTCATCTACCCAGTTGGGCCCGGTACTTGTACTTCCAATTTAGGTAGGGTTCTCTTTCTGCAGCAACTTTCACAGTCAGTTGGAGGAAGATGAACCAGGGTACAGAATATCGCTTCTATTATAAAAATGCACGTGAAAGTGAGGAGCATCTATTGTTTTTGTGCGCACTCTAGGCAAAATCTAGGTTTAAATGGATTGCTCCAATGTGCATGGCTTTGAGCTTACTCAATTGAGGAGAAGCATATAGTGATGCAAAAGCAACATCTCTTCAATTGAGGTATTGGCTGTTTCTAAATTGTTGTACATAGCCTGGTTAATTGGATGTAATATCAGTAGCAGCTCCTCGAGGGAGTGCTGCGGGGCGGCGGGGCGGAGGAGGGGCAGGGTGGGGGGTAGTAAACTCCGGAATTGGGCCGGACAAAGTTGAGTAAAGAAATAAATAAATCAAACAAATTACATTGCGCGCTGCATCGCCGATTTGGCGGTGCAGCGCGCGCAATGTAATTCGTTTGTTTCTTTATTTCTGTACTCAACTTTGTTCAGCCCAATTCTGGAGTTTACTACCCCACACCCTGCCCCTCCCCCGCCCCGCAGCACTCCTCGAGGAGCCGCTACTGTGTAAAATGTTAGATACAGTTTGAAATTATGCCTCAATTTGCTTTTACTTACCTGATTTAAGTGCATGAGGGTGGTGGGTGTTTCTTATATTTTTGTACATAGCTTGGGCAATTGGATGTAAAGTGTCAGCTATTTGATGAAATTATGTTCCATTCGCATGTTTTTTATTTCATCTTAACTTTTTAATGTGATTTTTATTTGTGTTTATAGATATTTAAGAATTTTTATTTATTCAATGTCTGTATTAGTCTGAAAATGTTTTTATGCTTCTATCTTTTGATGAACGAACAAAATGTTTTGAATTGTCAATAAATGATGATGATGAATTTATTGAAAGTTTAATAAACTTTGTACTTTTCCCTATACTTTACCATAGTCCCAGTGATGGAGACATCCGCAATGCATGTGAAAAGTTACTAGTAGTAACTTTAGTAACTTTACACTCGTAAATTTGGCTCCATGTCTAAACTTTGGAGTAACTTTATACTCCGAAATGGTGAGCAGCCAAAAATAATAACATTATTTCAAAGTGTAAGAATAAATTTGCATGCGAGTAAATCTATACATGTATTTACCTTTGTGACTAGCTCCCAAAGAATTTAGGGGGATATTCACAAGGAAGTGGCGGAGAGAGGCGTTAGCCTTCTTGGCTTAACGCCTCTCTCCACCACTTCGGAGAGAAGGCTGCACCATATTCACAAGGATATGGTGCAGCCTATGCGTTCCTGCGATGGCGCTAAGTTTTACAACTTAGCGCCAACGCAGGCACCCTTGCACCAGAGTGCAAGGGTGTCTGCAGCAGGAGGTTTGTTAATGTACAGGAAGGTGTCCCTTCCTGCACATAAACAAACCTAAAATGCCAGTTGTAACTTACATGTGTGCTGCTTCATGCAGCACACATGTAAGTTACAAAATGGCAATTTAAAAAAAGGTTTGTTTATGTACAGGAAGGCACACCTTCCTGTACATTAACAAACCATGGCATTTTACTTTTTCCATGTGTGCTGCACAAGGCAGCACACATGGAAAAAGCAAAAACGAGGAGAAATTAAGCATTTCTCCTAGTTTCGCCATCTTAAGACCAGGGTATCCTCGTCTTAACTTTGGCGCTACCTCCTATTTACGCTGCCCTTGTGAATAGGGTGTAGCGTCAAAATCAATGGGTGTTGTGGTGGAACGCCCACCGCAACACCCACTGCACACCCCTTTCACGCTAAACACAGCGTGAAGGGGGCCTTATTCACAAGGCAGCGTTAAGCCACGTTAAGTGGCTTAACGCTGCCTTGTGAATAAGGTGAGGCCCCTATCGCCACCACAACGTCACTAAAAGTGACGTTGTGGTGGCGATAGGGGCTTGTGAATATGCCCCTTAGTGTGGCAAACTTTGGCATGATTTAGTCTACTTTTCAGATGTAAAACAGTTCCTCCTGCATTCCAATGGAAGCACTTCCTGGAAGACGGAATAAACCCCAAACAGCCAATGGCATGAGGTAAAGAAATAATAGTCCTCTGGGTAGAGCAAAAGCCACGCTATGTATATTTTAAAGAATTCGTAACAATGGGTTTAGCAGACAACTGCACTGCCAAGCGAGGCCTAAAAAGGGACCTAGTTGATGTAGATTTGGAAGGGCGCTCCCGTTTGGATAATTAGGAAAGACCACTAGTTCAATGTGCAGTTGCTTGATCAGCCACATTATATTCTCCCATCTGTAATAGGAGATGATAAATGAAGGCAGTGTAAAGTGTCATTTGTGTGGCTGTGCACTTTTCAATGATATGGCCTAAGGCTCTTAAATTGTCATTGTCAATCAAAGAAGGTTAGCACGAACAGGTTTGTGAAATAAATCAACAATAAGATTTTATAGTGCTATTACACTACCAGCTGCATTTGCTGAACTTCCTATGAAGACTAACAGATACAGAGGCACACCATCATAAAACAGGTTGCAAAATTGGAACCAACGAATGCCATTAGTTGCTCATTCATGCGCACTTCTGCAGTGCTTAACGTGTACTAGAGTTTGCATGCGGTGGGCAGCAAAACTCCTTTTTTGGGACGACTTATGTTTAGTGTTCAGATTTTGATCCAGAGCAAGCGAGGAGCAGAAAAGGGAGAAAAAAGGTTGCAGAGTAAGAAAGGAAAACAGTGACAAAGAGAGAAACAGGGCTGAAAAATACCCTGTAAGAGTGAGATAAAACAACAGGAAGTGCTGGAAGTACTGACACTGGTGTCACCTGGAAGACATGAAAGCATGTCAGAAGAGAACAAAATCACCAATGCGTATCTTCTACTCTTTGAAACAATTGATACTGGTCCAATAATAAGTATTGCCGCCTAGTGGCAAACACTGGTACTGAATCTTAGACATCAAATGGAGCTTGGCCTTTTACTGCACTATTTTTCAACACAAAACATTTAAGATTTCTCCTATAAAATAGGAACCACTAGAGGGAAGGCTGGGCAAAAGTTCTTGATTAACTAATGCTTATTTATCTTGGATTAAAGCGCACAAAGTTCTCTCTAACTACATTTGTCCTCTGCTGATAAATAATGACTTAAAAGCTTTGGTACACTAAGTGGTATTGAATTTGTGGTAAGTCACAGAAAACTGCAGTGTCCACAGCTGCTAAAGCGCTAGGCAGTGAACAGTTATTACTGTGCCTTACTTTATTTCAGTTACATAAAATCCTGGCTTCTGCTTGGTATTTCTCTGCACTCTGGAAGGCTCTTCGGTAATTGTTTATCCAGTAAAAGCTGATTTTGCTTGGCTGCTTGAGTATATAAATCTGAAGAGAAATATGCAGCCACTCTCCAAATTCTATGGTAAACCTACGAGAATTCCCAGCAGCTTCACTGTATTCGAATGCAGTCAAAAACACTGCTTTTTCCCACTGTCAACAAATTACAGTTACAATACATATTGCACGGGCTCTGTTTGTACTTTGAAATAGTTGTTGTGCTGAGTTTATAGAAATGTAGCCAAGGAATTCACGTTCAGTCGTGTAAACAATTGGATTCCTTGGATCTAGAAAATAATTCTATTAAGATTTATTATATGGTCTGTAGCCATAAGAGTAATAAAGGTACACCTATGCTCATTAAGGGCCAGATTGTAGGAAGACAAGTCACTTCCCATATTGTGTCATTACTTTTAATTCCCAGGGCTCCTGGACACAGTGTTTATCGACCAGGTGCCAAATATGTAATTTATTTTTTAAAACTTTGTTTATTGACGTTTAACCTCTTCGACGCTCATGACGGCTCCACGCCGCCGTCATGAGCCTCGGTAGCCGTGTGCTCATGACGGCGTGGAGCCGTCATAGCCCCGCCTGCTCCCTGCCGCTCCGCCCACGCGGCACTAATTCCCCGCCTGTGCAGGAGAATTAATGAGCGGGCGGGGCTATGACGGCTCCACGCCGTCATGAGCACACGCCTACCGTGGCTCATGACGGCGTGGAGCCGTCATGAGCTCCGAAGCGCCACGCCCACCCCCTAGCCCCTCCCGCGCCGCGGCCGAATTCGCGGCGCAGGGAAGGGGTTAAAGTGTTACAAGCATCACACAGTAGCCGATTTACAGTAACATATACCAAGCAAATGCCTTTTTTTTCACAACAATAACAAAAACAACAGATGAACAAACTAGAAGCACAACATCAGGTTAAGCATTAATACAATGGGCAGAAGTACATTCCCAAGGTACCGTGTCGTAATAGATTTGGGTCATACAATCAGCCAGTGAGTATGGTTTTACAATTTTACTTTATTGCAGGGCCATGATCCGGTGGGCTTAAGCTTGAGTAGTCGATGTCTCACTGTTTACTTCAGTGTGAATCACAGATGTATGGGGGGGTGAGTGCGATGATTTTTGATTGTTCTTATATGTTATCAGCCATGTTTGAAAGGGTCCCTAGATGTCTTTGGGCCGGGACGCTACAGGCATCAGTTCCCAAAATGTATTTAGTTGGTCTTGGCAGAATGTAGTATCCACTATCCAACTCTTAATGGTAGGAGCCGTTGTTTGCCCCCAGTGTATAGCCACTCTACGCTTTGCCATAAGTAGCAGAATGGCTAACAGTCGTCTACTTGCAGCCGGGATCTCTTTAACATATCCCAGTATTCCCATGGTAGGTGTAGGTTCTATGTTACCGCCTAGGATTATGCTAATCTTCTGAAATACCTCAACCCAATATTGGGCTAACTTCGGACAGCTCCAGGCGATGTGTAAGAAAGAGGCCTGCTGTGCACCGCACCTCCAGCAGTTGGCCTCTGGCCGTAACCTCATGCGATGCAGCTGGATAGGGGTTCTGTACACTCGATTCAGAAATTTAAAATGAATTAGTCTTAATTTATAGTTGGGTGATAGGGCTTCTAGTTGGCCACAGCAAAAGTTTCATTGTGCCTCCGTGATAGGACTCTCAAGCTCCGAGTTCCAGCCCACCATCGAGTTAATCTTCACTACAGGAGCTGATTTTTGCATGGAGTTATATAATCGAGTGATGAGCTTGGAGGGGACTCGTTTAGCAACATTTGTTCTAGTGGCTCCAAAGTGGGTGGGGGAGCTGGAAATGTATTGTGGAGATTCCGGCATGTACTCCTCAGACTATAATAGAATAACAAGTCGGATAGTCTCGAGGTCCCATCTGGGCTGGGAGGTGGAGGTTCAAGGAAAGAGTCTTCTGGGTAGATATCTGCAAACGTGGTTAATCCTAGTTTAAGAGCTCTTCCGATATTGGCTCTGTCTTCGAACATGGGTAGCTGTGGATTTTGTGCAAGGGGAACAGAGGGGGCGTATAGAATTGGGTGTCTCGCTCTGATGCACAATCTGTCCCAAGCCCAGCGCAGTGTTTCGTTTGTATTTATATCTGCGTTAATACGTCTGGGCTTTTGGTAAACGGCCATCTTTAAAGGTATCGGAGCGTCCCTGTCAGCTTCAACTGCCAGGTGGGGCTGGAATGGCGTGGGATGGATCCAAAGATGTAGAAACTGTGCCTGAGCGCAATACGCATAAAGCAAAATATCTGGAGCCCCCATTCCACCCTGCGACAGGGGGAGAGTAAGCATTTCCCAGGAGACCCTAGCTTGCTTGCCCGCCCATACCAAGGCAATCATCAATGTTCGCAATCGTTTGAGAAATGTTTGGGTTAATGGTAGTGGAAGATTGACAAATAGATATAGTAGCTTCGGGAGGACAACCATTTTGGCTATAGCTATTCTTCCAGCAAGAGATATAGGAGGTTTAGCCCAAATGTTTATTTTCTCTTCTAGCCAAGATACCGTCCGTACGTAGTTCATGTCCCAAAGTTCCTGTATGTCCCGGCTCAACCATATTCCCAGGTATTTGACAGGGCCATCAGCCCAAGTTATCGGATATTCCGCCTCAAATGGACGTGTCGAGTCAGTGAGGGGCAACAGTGTAGACTTAGCCCAATTAATGTGTACGCCTGATAGGCCCCCGAATCTGGTCAGTTCGCAGAGCACGTGGTTTAAGTTTTCATCTGTTTTTTTAATGTATAATGTAATGTCATCCGCATATAGCGAAATTATTAAATCTTGCGCGGAGAATTCTAGCGCTCTCGTCTTGTGATGTTGTCTGATTCGGGCCGCAAGCGGCTCCATGGCTATGGCGAAGAGGAGGGGTGATAAAGGGCACCCTTGTCTGGTGCCACGAGTGATGTCAAAAGCTGGTGAGAGTAACCCATTTATACGTAGCCGAGCTGTTGGCTGAGAATAAAGCATCTTGATTTGTTTTATAAACAGTGGACTCTATCCCAGTCTGCCCAGCACTGTAAACAGATATTGCCATTCCAGCGAATCAAACGCTTTAGTAGCGTCCAATAAAGCTGCCAGCGCTGGTGTCTGGGGTTCAAGTTTGTGTATCACCGAAAAGAAAGTACGAAGATTGTGGGCCGTAGATCTGCCAGGTATGAACCCTGATTGATCTGGTCTGGCAATCAGGGGGAGCAAGGGCTGCAATCTGTTTGCTAACAGCTTTGCGTATATCTTGTTGTCTATGTTAATAAGAGAGAGGGGTCGAAATGAATCACATTTGTTAGGTGCTTTTCCAGGCTTAAGTAGAGTCAGTATTACTGCTTCCCTAGTAGAGGAGGGGAGGGTACCTTCTTCCAACGATTCTTGGTACATATCTATGAAGTGGGGTGCGAGGATAGTAGCATAACATTTATAAAATGCTGTTGTTAGTCCGTCTAACCCCGGAGCCTTGTCCCTGGGAAGACTATTTATAACCTGTATGACATCATCCTCGGTGAATGATTCATCCAGGTATTCCCTGTGTGCCCTACTTAGCCATAGTAATTCCAGTGAGTCTAGGTACGCATTTAGGTCTTCCCCTGTATTAGGGGCTCCAGATGTGTATAGTTTAGCATAAAATTCAGTTACATGTTCGAGAATCTGATTAGAGCCTCTGATTGTATTGTCACCCTCATCTAGAATTTCGGTGATGTACGGTGCGCTGCATGAATGTTTGAGAGTGTTGGCAAGAGTTTTTCCTGGCCTGTCGCCCTCCCCATATCGTCTAGCAGATGCATATTTCCCCATGAATTTTATTTCTCTATCCGCCTCGATCTCGTATTCAGACACTTTCTCCCTAATGGGCGCCAGGTAGGTAGAGTCATGCGTTTCAAAGTATTTAAGCTCACAGTCACGTATATCCGTTTCTAGCTTTTGTATTGTCTGTCTAATTGATTTCAACACCCCAGCCTGTCTGGAGATGCATTTCCCCCTAATAACCACTTTAAATTCCTCCCACAGTGTGGAATAGGAAGACACCGAGCCCTGATTCAATGTAAAGTATTCTATTATATCACTACGGATTTCCTCTTTGAAGGCCGCATCCAATAGGGCGTGCGGAGGCAGACTCCATATATGCTCCCGATTGACCTCCATAGGGAGTCTTATCTTTAAAAGGCAGGGGGCATGATCTGAAAGGGTTCTAGGCATGTGTATAATTTCTTCTGTCCAGGTCGCCACATCCCCGGTTACCAGCCAAAAATCTAACCTTGACCAGGCGTTGTGTTGCGTTGATATACATGTACCCTTTCGTTTATCAATATGCCATTGTCGCCAAATATCTATAAGGTGGTTGTCTGTCGCAATTGTGTTCAGTGTTCTGCTGGCTTTGGGGTGTAGATTATGGTACGCGCCCTCTCTGTCCACCAAATCGTTCATTATAACATTAAAATCACCTCCCCATATGACTGTGTCCCCCCCCAGGGTAACCACTTTGGCCCATACATCATTAAAAAATTCAGGGGAGTCCATGTTTGGTCCATATACTGCCACCAGTGTTATAGCGTTGCCTCCCAGTGCACCCCTCAGTATAACATATCTCCCCTCCGGGTCGATCTGTGTTTGATGTGTTACCCACTCAATCCCACCACGAATCAATATAGCCACACCTCTCGCATAGTTTGAGTAAGTGGCTGAGTAAGTTTCCATGTTTGGTCCATATACTGCCACCAGTGTTATAGCGTTGCCTCCCAGTGCACCCCTCAGTATAACATATCTCCCCTCCGGGTCGATCTGTGTTTGATGTGTTACCCACTCAATCCCACCACGAATCAATATAGCCACACCTCTCGCATAGTTTGAGTAAGTGGCTGAGTAAGTTTCTCCCCATCGCTTATGATGCAGTCTATTAGAGTCCGTACTTTTTAGATGTGTTTCCTGTAAGAAACATATATCTATGCTTTGCCTAGTAAGATAGGCATGTATTAGTTTGGCTTTCCTGTGTTCGTTCACCCCTCGTATGTTCCAGGTTAGAAATGTGTAACCTGTCATCTCGTCGGTGAGACTATGAGCGTATTACACTGCCTCATGTCATATAATTGCTGTCCCCAATCCCACCTAGTTTGCCCCGCAGGTTGGCATATTAGGCCTGAGTGCATGCTTGTTTTGGACCCGGTTTGTGCTATATAAGATCTCGTTGTCGCCCGTGTACTCTTAAATAGTGTGCATATACTTGTCTGCTTCCGAACATTCAAAACAGTTCCCCAACCCAACCCTCCTCCCACACCAACCCCCCAATCAGGCGTATCTTTAATCCCTCCCTTACACCCATAAACAATTTCCCTGCAAACAGAGGGAAAAACTCGATGGGAGATCTCCCCGGGGCCTGGAATCACCGGCGAACTAACCCGCCAGGACGGCGGGTGGCCGAATCAACAAATATTAACTGTGAGTCTAACTTGGACATGATCTATGAATCTGTGTACTAGTTAGAGATCAATGTATGTTTAAGTGGTCACATGACCATTACACCTCCCACAGCCTCCCCCCCTGCTGAAAAACATGAAACAAACATCTTATCTGGTAGAGTCTGAATAATAGTTCTCAGTCGTTTTCACTCAGTGCATCTTCGCTTGGTTCTCATCGCGCACAGGAGGGTGATCTTCTTGACTTGCCAATGTGTTTAGCAAATTTAAGTGCCGACTTGGCGTCCGTGAAATAGTGCGCTGAAACCTCGTGCGTAATCTTTACCTTTGCAGGGTAGAACATCGAATATGGGACTCCCGCTTGCTGCAGAATCCGTTTGGTCGGCATGAATTCTCGGCGGGCCGCCTGGACCGTAGGCGTAAAATCAGGGTAGAACGAGATGTTATTCCCTTGATACGTGATCGAGCCTTTTTCTCTTGCCAGTCTTAAAATTGTGTCTCTATATCTATAGTTGAATATTTTAGCGAGGATTGGCCGAGGGGTGGCACCCACCGGCGGCTTGGGGGCCAGTGATCTGTGCGCCCGCTCCACAATGAACACGCCAGATAACTCGGGGCCAAATAGTTCTTTAAGTAGCCCTTCCACATATGGTTCCATCTTGTTAATTGCAGTGGTCTCTGGTATGCCCATAATTCGAATGTTACTCCTTCTGGAGCGGGCTTCTAAATCATCGTTTTTCACTTGAATTATTCGAAGGACCTTTTCCATTTGAAGTAGTTGCTCTTTTGATTCGACTTGGTAGTCATGTGCGTCCGATGCCCCGTTTTCAAGTTGGTCAAGGCATATTTCGTGCGTATCCACCCGCTTCCGAACTTGCTCGAGTTGGGTGGTAAGCTTATCTAATTTACTGTCAATCGTTTTGAGACTTGACTGTACTTCTAACATTATGTTGCGTAGGTCATCATCTTGTCGTACGGGTTCTTCCCTCTGACTTGTTTCAGCGCCTTGCTCAGGGCCTACCTCAGTAGAGCGAGTGTTCCTCTTATTTTCAAATGGTAATTTAGTCTGTTTGGGGTCGTTTTTCCCCATTGTAGCAGGTCTGTGCAATGCGCCTTAGCCCAGGGAGTTTTGACCAGTCGCTTCGCTATCAGTTGGGACTCAGCAGGCTTGATCTCGTATTGCACTTTGTTTAGGGAGCGCTTATAGGTGAAATTTTGCTCTCGCAAGACCTCTTCTCTTCTATTGCTAGTGGTCCCTATAGCTCTTCTCTCCTGCCTTGCTATCATGGTTTGCTTGTCAGGGATCCCACGGGCTAGCCTTCCCCATTTTGAGGCTTGTACCAGTTACTGTGCCTTGTGGCGCTCCTCCGCTCGCCTGTAGTGATATGTTCACAGCGTCAGTACCCACAGCCCGCTGTCGGAGAGAATTGCGTTCCGGTAGGGACTTCAAAACGCTGCAGCGAAGGCCCGCAAACTCGACCTACATGCAAGCCTAATCAGTGCGCGCATATTGCCAGTATCCCAACGGTAATTGACAGATGGCCACTTCACCTCGAGGCACGATGACGGGGGCCATGTTTCACAGGGCACCAAGTGTTCGCTGATTATTAGCTCCAGCGCGCGATCGTTCTCAGCGCAGCCTATCGATCCAAAATGGCGCGTGTTTCCCCGGCCGTGTCCCAGTCTTGTCCGCTCACCCCTGAATGCAAGCTGCTAATTTCTCTATTCTGCTCCTGCACAAGGACCACTCCGCCGGAGGGCCGCCAGCGCAGTCCCCGGCAAGCGCCCCTCAGCAGGTTCCTCTTTGCGCCAGCATCTGTTCCGTTCCTGTCGTTTTGGGTTACAGGCCACCGACCCGGTCCAGTGGGGTGCAGGCTGCCAGTTATATGGCGCCTACGGCTGAAGTCGCCACCTTGGGGCTCAGCGTCAGGACCACCCCAGCACGATCCTCCGGTGTCGCCGCGTACAGCCGCTCAACTCGCTGCGCGCGTCCCAGCGTCTCAGGCCGCGCAGAGGAGCACGAGCAGGCCGGCTCGATTTCCGCACCGCAGAAGGGTCTCAGACTCACTAGCAGCTACCAGATGCATATCAGGAGGTGCAGCGCCGCTTCCATTGTAATTCTCCGTTATTTTTGCCTACCAAGTAGAACACATATACAGGATAAGTGACGGATTAATTGTTCGGCCGGCAGAGCCCCCTTATCGAGCGACCATCTTGCTGCTTGGCTTAGCCACGTCCCCGCCAAATATGTAATTAATCAGTGGGTGTAATTAATCACGGTTGGGAACCAAGTAAGGCCCTCCTTGAAATCTATATTCGATATTGTATCCCAATTTCAACTTACGGGGTGCTATCTTGGATCCCGTAATCCTCATAGCCTCCAGATTGAAGAAAACAGATTCTGTCCGCGCCTGCTGGGATTGCCATCAAATAGCTCACATTTCTTCTTGCATGAAGAATTAGAGCTAACCTATGTGGAGGATTGGGTGAAACTTGACCCTATTTTATTGTGGCTGTCTGATTAGTTTCATGTTAATTCTTCCCTTAATAGACAAATTATAGAGGATCGTCTTGCCTGCTTTCTAGGTCACAAAATTCCATGGCTCCATTATATCAAATCGGCAGTTGAAATATTTCACAGGCCTGATCTATTCAGCTGTCCCCAGCAGGTAAAACGGGGTGAATCAACTTGGGTCAAGGATAGGGGTTGGTGGAAAATTCTGCTACACAAGTGGATGTGGGGAGTTTGGCCCTCTCCTCGCAATAGTATTGTGGAGCTCTGACAAAACTCCATCAAGCACTGCGTGGCAGGGTTCTTTCTCGCGCGCGGCTCGCCAATGTTAAGTTGGCGAGCATGAGTGAAAATTTGCGTACCCTAGCATGATTTTCGGGTGCTAGAATGCTTCCTGGTGAGAATTTCTCACTGCGGGGTGACTCTCTAGTTGAGAAAACTGTTGCTCGAGTAGAAACTCTGAGAAGCAGCGCCCTCTGGCACGCCGTGTGGTGCAGTTTACGCAAATTTCCGGTGCTAAAAATCAGTGCGAGCAGTGCGATGTGCCGAATTCCACCCGCTAATTTTTATGGAACTCCGTGGAATTCTGTGGAGTGAAACTCCGCGAGCTCTGCCCACCCTAAGTCAAGGATAAGCTTAGTGCATATGTTACTTTATCCCAGGAGGGGGAGGATCTAAGAAAGTCGTTTATTAGGGGCTATGTTACCACAAAAGACATTCTCCCTGGAAAAGATCGCTGCTAACCAGATTAAGATTGGGCAGAAGCTTACTTTCCTACTCAGACAATATAACCTCACTGACATATTGATCTGCCCCTGCGATGAATTGTTCCCACAGACACTATTGCACTTTGTATTTTTTTGTACATTTTACAAACGTTTTACATGTCAGTTTTTGGTGCCTGTACTTAAAAATATTGATTACAAATATTGGATATACAGGTGTAAATCTGCCTTTTATTATTTAAGAATGTTGAGCTGTCCGCTAACTTGTAATGCCATCAGCAGCTTTTTTAAATCAACCATACGACATCCTAAATCTTTGCTGTTTTAACTATAGTTGGTATGTTTTATTGAGTAAAACACCATTAAGACTATTCTCAATTGAAATTGTTTTAAACTGTGCTCTTATGATTATTTTTAATAATCGAATAAAGATGTTCAAGATGGTGATAATGAGCGAGCAACAGAGGATATTTCAGAACCGGTCATAGCATTTTAAAATGAATATTTATTTGACAGGTGCATTCCTTTTTCTGAGAGTCTCAGTGGAGAACTGAGGAAAGTTTTTTCTTATTTCCACACAAACAAATGTCTAAAAAGATATATGTTTCTGTTTGTAAAACTCCAAGTGCACATGACGATTTGGCCAGCCATCTTGGGCCGGCAAACAGTCATGCGCACTTAACATACTCCCCGCCCGCCTGTAATGCACATCCTGGTGGGGAAAATGCACAGGCTACCACTGCCTGTCTGAGCGCCAAACCACGGCACTCAGATCAATCACAGCGCTGCACTGCAGCATTGTGATTGGTTTAGGGGAGCCTGTGTGCTTCCTGCTTCCGGGACTCGCGGGAGAAGCATAGAGACAATGGTGGAGCGATGGCAGCTGTGAAGAGGTAAGTGGTATTTCTTTTTTGTCACCCCGCCCCTTCCGCTCCACCCCTGTTTCCTGCCAGCCGCTACTGGAATGCTGTGTGGTATTCTGAGCACTACAAGTAAATAGCATGGGAATGGAAATGTATTTGTGTGGAAGCAAAACACTGTCATTAATAGTGGTGTAGGTTAAAAGGTAAAGTGAAGTTGCACTGTCAAGCCAGACCAAAAAACATACATTTATGTTAATGACTGCCCTCCTCCCATCTCTGCTGCTGCCAGGGAAAACACCACAAGTTATATAGTTATCTATAAAACTTTAACAACATAACAATGTCATGTCTGTGCCCCTGAAAGTTCAAGGTCAGGCAGCTGGATAAACAAAATGATCACAGCTATGTAGAGGACAAGCACTTTTTTCTGGAAGTACTTATCTTCTGCTCAATCAAAACATGTGCTTGTGGCTTCTGACTTGATGGCAGTCAGTGCCAAAGCGGCTCTCTAGTGATGATCAAATAATTGACTGGCGACAGCTGTGCTGTCAAGCCAGACCATAACTAGGTGCAAGGGTTGAAAGTTTTTCTTAGGAGCCGGCCAACAATACTTTTCAATGATGGGGCTGCCGAATAAGAAGACTAACTAGTTTGTATTTCATCTTGTGCCTTGTTCTTCAACCCCTACACTTTCTGTCTCTTAATCTCATTCTTCCATGTTCTTTTTCATCCCTGCTTTATTTCTTTGTCTGTGTTTTACTTTCTTCCTTTTCTTTCTTTCACTTTCTCTTTAGTACTTGTCAGCATGATGCCTTAAGTACTCCGAGGCACGCCCCTTCCTCACACAGTTGACTTTTTATTTGTTGTTGGCAGGTCTGCAAATATGCACGATCAAATGACATTTAGAATATTTGAAAACATGGTTTTCTAATCCAACTGTAGAAGTAACATCATTAATTCGGATACTGTGTGAACATTTTCTTCATGGTAAGAATATGTGGAAATAAAGTCTCAAACCAGATGTTAGTAAAATATAGCACAGTGTGTAAGATGAACTGTAAAGTGCTTGATAAGTAAAAACAAACATGACTTCACCAGTGGCAGCTGGTGAGATTTTAAAGTGGTGAGGCGAAAATAATTATTGTACTGCACTGCAGCGAGCGAACCCGAACAACCTACGGAGGGTTCGGGGGGGTTCTCCCCCGCGAAAATTTTGAAAAAAGAGTGGACAAATGGTGCATTTTCAAGCAAATTTGAGAAAGCAGGAAGGTTAATAAAGCAATTGTTAATTGCCTTGCTATTTCCCTGTCAAGCAGCATCACACCCCTGTACATCTCCCTTCTATGTTCATTGCCTTGCTATGACCCTGTGAAACACCAGCACAACCTTGTATGTCTCTCGTCTATGTTCATCGCCTTGCTATGTCCCTATCAAACAGAAGCAAGGTCCTGCATATCTCTCTCTGTTCTGTTCATCGCTTTGCTAGGTCCCTGTCACACAGCAGCACAGCCCAGTACATCTCTCTTCTATGTTCATCTACATGCCACCTTGTAGTATATGTTTGCTATCCCAACCTGCAACGCCTGCACTGTTTTGCTGTCCCTTCTTACCATGCTAATATGTACGTATCCAGATCTACATAATACTAAACACAGCAAAGGCATTTCATTTACGACTCTCTAGCATTAATTAGTGTGCAAAATTATTTTTGGGGGAATTCTCCTCCACACCCTCGAGTTCCTCAAGACAACATATTGCCAAAGCTTAGGTCCATGCAAGGTGGCAGCCGCAAATGGGAGCTTGGGGGTTGTTTTTAAATGCCCAACTCCTCAAAGAGCAAAACCCACTTATATGTATAGTTTAAAAAAAATAACGTTCTGTACTCATGGCAGAGCTGCTGGAGTGTGAACTGTCTGCCCACGGTGTGCAAGGCGAGTAGGGCACGACTGACTGACAGACAGACATTCAGACAGCCAAACAGGTAGATGGGCGGGCATATAGGGAACATAATTCTAAAATGTGGGAACTAACTCATATTCGAGATGCTTATAAATAGTCACAAATTATTATTTCAGTTTCTAGTTTTACCCTATGGACTTTGTACAATTTCTGTGGAAAAATATGCCATGTGGCGGAGACTCAATGCGCTGGAATGTCGAATTTGCTGCCTTGTACTGTCAAGCCAACTGCTAATCGAGTGGTGTTTCATTAAACTCATGTGTAAGCAAGAATGCATTAGTATGCTTAAGAATGTATTTGTGTATTCAGCTTTCATTAGGCTGCATTTCAATAAACTGATGCGATAATGCAGTGTCCCTCGAAGCAAGTAAAAGATTCATAATTGAGTGCTTTGCTGCGACATGGATGGTAACACTTCACAAAATTATATAAAACAAAAGCTTAATCTATACAACTTCGACACAGCAGTACTATAATTAAAACATATAATAATCATGTTGTACTTCCCTCTAGGGTTAAGGGTTGCTGTTGTAAATCTCCCACTAATGAGAATCGGGGGGAGGGGACAAAATGAATGAAAGAGTAATTACCAGCTGTTAACGCCCGCAGCATGTGGGTAATGAATCTTAAAGAACCTGTCCTGCCAATCTCCCAAAACACCGAGAAACGAACATCAAATGTCACATGGTCTCAATCTATTTTATCTTAGTACCTCAGAACACAGGCGAACAACCCTAGTGTAAGCGTTCTAAGCAATCTGATAGGCTTAGCCTATTTCCGCGTTTCATATAGGATGCTACTACGTCTTCTCTCTCTGTATATATAATCATCGCATGCTCACGCACCCTGAACACTTCCTTTCCCCACTCCAGTCACAACATTTATATATTGAGATGTTCTTAAATGAAAGTAAGGGTGAGGGAGGGATGTAATTAGTAAATGCTCACAGTGTCCTTTGATGTCCCCAGTTTCTTCAGCCCGTCCAAAGGCAGCAGGTCTGCCGAGTCCTTGTGCATGAACTGCACCGACTGCTTCATCCTCCTCTGTTGCCGAAGAGATGCTGCCTCCCTGATCTCGGCCTCCTTCCTCCCCGAGTCCAACAGCATGCCCGAGTAGAACATCTCGGTGGCTGTTTCCCTGATTAACTATTCTCCACTAGGTCGGAGCCCGCATGGTTCACCCTGCCTTGTCTTTGCATTATAACATCCCAGTGAGTGAGCGCCGGCGCTGCGCCTGGTGAAATGGCGTACTGTTTCTTTAGTTAAGCAATCTGCAGCTTTTTTGTGGTCACGGGGGTGCAGCCTGTGCCGCAGGTCGCGAGGCCTTACTAAGGAGTCGTTTTACTACTGTTCAGTAAAAACACTATCCGGTAGCTGAACGGTTTGTTCGGCAAAGCGACCCCTTGTGGTTTCCTAATTCATTCCAGAGGCGCGCATATTAATGTGCAAGTGCTTTGCATATAAACATATTACAGTCTCATTATTTAATAAGAGTAGGTGCAAAAGCTATTTCCTTTCTTCGGAGGCTAAATGCAAGGAAACTCACGTTAAAACCTGATACCAATTTACAGAGAAATACAGTCGCGGCTCGCATGATTCGCGGGAGGGGAGGGGGGGTTCGCGCTGGGGGGGGTTCACGCAGGGGGTGGATCCCGCAGGGAGGGGGGGTTTGAAAAGAAATATAAAAAACTTACCTTACTGGTCCCGCGCCGCCTCCGTTCCTGGCCGGGTGACGGTCCCACCGGGGTTTCCTGGAACTGGAAGGAAGCATGCATCCTCCCTCCCCTAAGCCAATCACAACGCTGCAATGGCAGCATTGTGATTGGTGCGAAGTCCCGGACGGCGCGTAGCCGGGTGCCTGTAGGGAGGCCATTTTCTCTATGTAGGCTGCATGCAGCCTACATAGAGAAAATGTAGAGTGCGCATGACTGCTTTGGTCAGCCCCAGGGCTGACCAAACAGTCAGGGCACTCAGAGTGGTGCAAGTCACTCCTCCCCAACCCGCCCACCCCCAACCAGGCATACCCTCCCGCCCGCCCCCACCCAGGCATACCCCTGCCTTCTGCTTTCTCGCAGCGCGAGAAGCAGAAAATAAAATGGTATTTAAAATACCATTTTATTTTCTGCTTCTCGCACTGCGAGAAAGCAGTGGGGCGGTGCTCCGACGCCCTAATGGAGCGGCCGCCACTGGACTTCACTATGCGGAGGATAGCCCAAGCACAGATCATGGATTTCCCTTATCGCTAAATAGGATACCTTGTGTTGACTTATAACAACTGTGCCTTTACTTTAAACTAATATGTGTTAGTATTTCCTCATGTTTTTGAGATTTCTGATGTCCTTGGTATTGCTCCTCGGAAATCTACTCAAGTCCTATGCTTCGAGGTGCATTCCTGCTCCCATTCATTTACCCCAGAGGAGTTAGTTGCCGAAAACGAACATCTTTTTCGCACATTAATTTATTTCACATTTTCTCCATGTAGAAAAAAAAATTCAATATGAAAAAAGCCTTCCTTTAAACGAATGGAAGTGTGTGGAGAACTTCTATCATTGTTTTATGACTTTATCTTAGTCTAAATATTGTTAAGGGTGGGCAAAGCTCGCAGAATTGCACTACGTGGAATTCTGCGGAGTTGCAAAAAAACTCAGTGGAATTCCGCGTAGTTCCACGAGCATATTTGTTAGAAATGGGGGTCTCTAGTTGGCAGTGGCTGGCCAATGTCCAAGTAGGGACCCTTCTTCCTAAGTCAGAGTAAGGGGGCTACACCCTTTGATAAACCCTGCTCAACCCTGTGGTAACGTAGCACGAGCAGACAGGCCTATCTCAGAGGCAGTGTGTGAAGCATTTATGACCATACACAATAACGCAGTGAAGACACCACAAAGGGACACCACACAAGTAGCTATAGAAAAATAAATATCTTTATATAAGCTTAACACAAGGCTCAAATACGATCAAAAAGCCACAATGCACATAAATGTAATTTCACTAAAGGCAATAAAAGCACTCAAAAGCGGGTGAAACGTACTTAGTTCGAGACCGGGGTCTACGCGACCCGGTGATGCACAATGTACCTGAGGTTTAAAGGGGCACGCCACGCAGCTTCGGGAGGAAGCCGCGATGGTGACAGGCGGACTCGCAGCGGCCACGCTACCAGCTGCAGCGGTCCGCGGCGTGCACTCACGATGATCCTGAGACGGTGATTAAAAGGCGGGCTCGCAGCGGCAACAGCTCCTCAGCTGCAGCGGCCCACAATAGCGATAGCGCTGATTCTCGTAACACAGGCAAAGGCCGGCTCTCAGCGGCAACAGCTCCTCAGCTGCAGCGGACCACAATAGCGATAGCGATGATTCTCGTAACACAGGCACATGCGGGCTCTCAGCGGCAACAGCTCCTCAGCTGCAGCGGCCCGCAATAGCGATAGCGATGATTCTCGTAACACGGACAAATGCGGATTCTCAGCGGCAACAGCTCCTCAGCTGCAGCGGCCCACAATAGCGCTAGCGATGATCCTCGTAGCACAGACAGATGCGGGCACTCAGCGGCAACAGCTCCTCAGCTGCAGCGGCCCACAATAGCGATAGCGATGATTCTCGTAGCACGGACAAATGCGGGCTCTCAGCGGCAGCAGCTCCTCAGCTGCAGCGGCCCACAATAGCGATAGTGATGATTCTCGTAGCACGGACAACTGCGGGCTCTCAGCGGCAGCAGCTCCTCAATTGCAGCGGCCCACAATAGCGATAGCGATGATTCTCGTAGCACAGACAAATGCGGGCTCTCAGCGGCAACAGCTCCTCAGCTGCAGCGGCCCACAATAGCGATAGCGATGATTCTCAGCCCGCGTTCCCCGCAGTAGACCCAGAGGCTCTGGAATTCTCGACAGAGGCCTCACCTGCGAGTAGAACCCCTCTCAATAGGAATTCAGAAGGCTGATGGGTGAAGTCTAATGTCCCTGAGACTTCAGCAGGAGGCAAGCTCAAATCAGGCCCTTGGGTAGTTGCTTCAGCAAGATGGATGAAAGTTTCAAAGTCCTTTTCCTCTCGTTACACGGACAGAGGTTCGTCTTGACATCCAGAAGTAACACACCCCGTCGGGGTTTCGGCGCAGATCTTTATACCCCACAAGTCTTTGTTCTCAACAAGTCACAAGTCACTGAACCCAGCCAGAACCAGTTCGGTGTGGTCCTGGAGCACTTTATTTACGAGGCGGCATCCTGCCTTTGAGGAAGAGGGGGTCTGCCATCAGACGCACAGTGGGGGCTGGAGCCATCATTCACCTTGCCAGGCCCAGCCCTGCTCAGACCAAAGGGTCACCCCTCCCCATACTCCAGCTGCAGATTCCGCTCTTCACCCCAGGTCGGGCTCAGCCTGCCCTGTCCCTCCAAGACCAGACATCCAATACACATAACAGCAGAGCACACGGGACGACTTAGGCAAGAAAATACCTACTTCCTAGAAGTGGTATTTTCAAACACAGAATAGAAAAATAATCCTCACTAAAAGATGTATTTTAATATTCTGAGCTCAGGCATACTAAATTCGACTTTCCAAACGTGTTCCTTGGGTCAGCTAGGATTATATGATGTAATAATCAAAACTGCCCATTCTGGCCTAAGGGAACACATAGCCTTGCAATAGTGAAAAACGAAATGGAGTGTAATTCACTATCAGGACATGCCACACAGACCAAGGCAGGTCCTACCTTTCACATACAACGCACCCTGCCATAGGGATGACTTACATGATGCCAAGGGAAGGTTGAGGGACTGGGAAGTGTGTTCACTTTACAGTCAAAGAATGGCAGTTCTGGACTGCGCACAGACTCTGCGATGGCAGGTCTGAGACACACTTTACGCGCTGCTTAGGTGGGTGGCGCAATCAGCGCTGCAGGCCCACCAGCAGCATTCGGTCTACCAGCCCTGGGCACGCACGGTGCACTATACGAGGGACTAACAGGTAAATCAAATGAGCCAATTATGGGAATACCAATTCATCCAGTCAATTTACAATAGGGAGCATTCGCGCTGTAGCACTGAATGGCAGTGGCACAGCGCCCAGAGCATCTAACACCAGCAAACACAGAGGAGACAAAAAGCGAAAGATGGAAGGGAGACCCACGCCAATGGTGCCAGGTCTAACAATATTCATTTGATCTTCGACGCATTAGGTCAGTTTTACTGTCTCTATCTGTTTATCTGATCGTGTTCAACTCTGTCCTTTAATAATTTTTGGCAACTTGGACTCCCCTCTCTCACTTTGATGCAGACCCCTGGTACAGTTGACGGTGTCAGCCATGCTGTGGTCGGGCCTGCCCTACATCTAGCAGCAGGGATCCTTAGACCCCCAACCATCATCCTCTGATGCGCTTCGGTCAGATGTGCAGCACGTCACAGGAGAGGCCCTTATTTCGAGAAGTCTCACTTATCGTGCTGCTTGCAGCCCATCTGCAACTCCTGTGAATACCGAGCGCGGGGGCCATCGGGGGGCCCAGCTTGAAGCGATGGGAGCCCGGCCCTGGCTGCAACCAGGACACAATCAAAGAGCAATTTGTTAAAGCAAGAATGGGTCTGCGATGGGGAAAGCTGATCATGACACCAGCCACAGACATGCGCTTGCAGTGCTCACACTTGAGCACTGTGCTTCTAAATGAGCATTAGTGTGCTACCGATCCAAAAGACCCTTTGTTGGACTTGGCCCTTTTTGCCCGGTTATCCCCAAACTTTTTGCTTTTTCCTCCTATTTTTCCTGACCTGTGTTTGTTGGTTTTAGGACTCTGGGCACTTTACCACTGCTGATCAGTGCTAAAGTGCATATGCTCTCTGTGTAAATTATTATTATGATTGGTTCTCCCTGATTGGCATATTTGATTTACTGGTCAGTCCCTAGTAAAGTGCACTGAGTGTGCCGGGGCTGGTAAATCAAATACTACTAGTGGGCCTGAAGCACTGTTTGTGCCACCCACATGAGTAGTTCTGAAACGGTAACTCAGACCTGCCACTGCAGTGTCTGTGCGCAGTTGTTAACGGCCATGTCGACTTGGCAAGTGCACCCACTTGCCAGGCCCTAACCTTCTCTTTTCTTACATGTCAGTCACCCCTAAGGTAGGCCCAAGGTACCCCTGTGGGCAGGGTGCAGTGTATGTGAAAGGTAGGACATGTACTGGTGTGTGTGACATGTCCTGATAGTGAAATACAGCCAATTTCGTTTTCACTATTGAAAGGCTATCTTGCCCCATAGGACAGAATGGGGAATCCTTTGTAACATTTTACAAGCATATCTTCCCATAGGTATAAGATGGAAAAATAAAGTTTAGGCTCTCTGAACTCAGAATTTAATAACACATCTTTTACTAAAGATGTTTTTTAAGTTGTGTGTTTGAAAATGCCACTTTTAGAAAGTAGGCATTTTCTTGTTTAACCATTCTGTGTGCCTCTGCCTGTTTGTGTATTGACTGTCTGGTTTTGGAGTGACAGGGGCTGGGGAGGTGCATTCTCTCAGACAGCCACCAGGGGGGTTGATGTGTGTCCTGCCTTTCCTGAATGAGTCAGCACTAGGTTGAATAGGCCTGAACTGCATTTGGAGTGGTGGGAGGAGTAGCACCTGTACCTGAATACGGCTGTGCCTGCCTTCCACAATGCTGGCTCCGCCCCCCTGTGGTGTGTCTGGAGCCAAGGCTCACACTGACAATGGATGTTGTTGTGCACTTGCAGAGTGCCCCCCAGAACTGGTTTAGACTGGGCTCAGAGACCCTTGAACAAAGAGAACAAAGACATTTTGGGGTATAAGTATCAGACCCAAAACCCCAGAATTTTAGACTACTTCTGGAATCAAGAGGAACCTTTGCCAAGGAGAAGAGCTGGAGAAACTGAGGAGAAGTACTGCCCTTGCTGGGTATCTGGGGTTGGCCTGCAGTTGCTATTTCTGCAAAGGAAAGGAGAAGGACTTTGCTGTGTGCTGTGTCCTCTGCTTGAGGAAAGTCTCCAAGGGCTTGAGTAGAGCTTGCCTCCTGTTTTGAAGTCTCACGAACACAAAGACTTCCCCCCCTGCTCCCCTGAACTTCCTTGCTGGGAGTTCTGACCTGCCAGGAGTGCCTGTGACTGTGTGGGGCCTCTGGAGGTTGTTTCTGCTGCTGGGAGCTGGAAAGCACGCAACAAACAAGGAAGTCGACGCATCGCTCTTCTGGCTACAGTTTTCCGATGGAACACCGCAGTGCGAGAAGAATATTCCCGCACCGCCGCGCCGCTGCTGAAACCGATGCAGTGCCTGTCGCCGCTGCAAAAATCAACGCATCGAGGGATCGCGGCTGAAAAGGGTCGATGCAGCGCTGCTCACTGCCGATGCATCGTTCGCCGACGCATCCCGGATTTCCATGCATCGTCCCTGTGCCGCAAGTTTTCCCCGACGCATCACCCGTGGATCGGAGTCGTCGCAGAATCGACGCATCGCTTCCCCCTACAGACCGGACCCGACGCACCGCTCCCCTGTGTCCAGCGGAACTGTCGCCTCGCATCCACGAAGGTCTCAGGAATCGACGCTCCTCTTTGTTTTCGACGCTTCCCATCGCTGCGGCTGTTTGGCTTGGTGAATTTTCTCGCAACGACAGGTACTTTGCAAGAAATCACGCATCCATAGTTTTCTATGGACTCAGGGAGATATTCTCAAGAACGTGTGATAATTATCGCAAAATTAGCTCAACACAACTTTGCATATCGCAGTCCATCGCGGGAAAATAAGACTGTGTTAACGTTGCATTCCCAACCCGGCGGCACCATGCGATAGTCTCACGATAACGCGCCAAATGACCGCGTTAAAATTAACGTGACGCCCAAAAAATGCGAAACACAAACGTGAAAAAAGTTGCGATGCCCCAAATCGCGATACAAAAATCAGCTATAACCAGCGACAGGCCTGCAATTCCCAAGCGTCATGCGGGAAAATGCACTATAAAAGCACCGAAAAACACAAACAAAATAATTCAAACTGCGTAGCACCATGGATGCACCCGGACCGAGTGCAGAGGACAACGCGAACCCCACAAGCCCCACAGACGACCAGCAAGGTACCCCGGGGTCGGGGAAGGGCAAGGAGAAGAGGAAGACGGGTTCAGTCCACAGGAAAACCGGATCATCGTCACGGAGGTGATAGAACACTACCAACAACTGTTCGTCACCTCCACTGTGTCATTGGCAACACAAACGGAAATATGGCAGTCGATCGTGAACAACGTGAATGCAGTCGGAGTGTTGATGAGGTCAATGGAGGAGGTCAAGAGGCGCTGGCATGATGTGAATAGCCAAACCAAGCAGAAACTCGCTGCCAACCGGAAGGCAGCAACGGCGACTGGAGGTGGGAGTCCTGCGCCACAGGAGGAGCTGGATGAGCTGGAGGAAATGGTGGCCACAGTCATCAGTGTGGAGACGGTGCAAGGAGTTGGGGGTCCGGACACAGCTCGATATGACCTGACCCAACAGCAACAGGGTGAGTAACGACCAGGGACTGGGGGGACGGGGGGAGATGGGCACAATGGCACAGATGCACAATTATGTGTAGCACACTGCACACCCACAATGATTGTGGAACATCTCCCTGATACCCTTGGCACACTGCAGCACACATAGAAACACCAAGTAGGCCCCGTCCACTATGTGCACAAAGGGGCCCCCCTCCCTATCACCAATCTCACAACCTACCCATGCACATGTGCTGAATCCAGCAAAGCAGCAGCTCTGTGAGCCACACTGACAATGCAAGTGACACTGCATGACCAATAGCATGGCTGCAGTCAAAATACATGACATGGTGCACGACACGACACTGAGGTGGCCCAGTGTGAATCACATACTCAAAGGAGCAGGTCACACTCTGACACATCCACATGCACATACAACCCCTGACGTCAACAACACATCTGCAGACAAACATTGCACAAGAGTACAAAAACCGTCCAAGAGCACAAATGACCCAAGTCGCCAACATCTCAGCGCCTTAAAAGCACACAAGTCAAAGGCACACCGCCTCAAAGGGATAAGGGGCCGCTAAATCAGAGCTGCAGGGGCGACTCTCCCACAATGCAGCACACACACATAGCAATCACAGCACATCAACATTGACGACAATGTGGTACAAAGTGCAACACTTTCACTACAGAACAGAGGACACAACTGGTGCCGCTTGTGCGTAGAAACTGGCCAATCACATCTGTTATAGTAGGAAACTGTGAGATGATAATGTACGAGTACAAACTCACATCCGTCATGTAGTCGAAATGTCCACTGTCTCCCATCAAATAGCCAGCTCATCCAAAACAGTCACAATGCATATTGTCATGCAGTCTGTATGTAAACATGTACAATGCGTCAACATACATGGAACACACTGTTAACCTGCATCTCCCCTTTACATTGCAGAGGGACAATCAACACCTCCTGCAGAGCAGACCAGACATCTCTTCAGTGATGATGAGGAGGACCCCCTGGCCATCTGCTCCGACACCCTCCAACGGCTCGTGGACAGCCTCCACACCCCACCTCCAGGAGCAGGGCAGCCCAGCTGCATCGAGGTGACCCCACCCCCTGCACAGCCCACACAGCAGGAAGCACCCACCACCACGGCTGGCTCCCAGCACCTCACGGAAAGACACATGGCATTCCAACGCCGTGTGTTAGACTGCCAGAGGGGGCTGGCTGAACAGGTGCAGGTGGGTTTCGACCTCATGGCAGCCAAACCTGATGCCATACGTGGGTGTATGAGTCCCATCAGGGACCACTTACAGACCCTAACGGACAACCACAGTCCGTTCCATGCTCTACAACAATCCTTGGCTGACCTCGCTGGAGCCATTACTCGGATACAAGAACTGTCCAGTCAGACAGGCTCCAGCGATGACAGCACAGAGATGGCACAGATGCGGAGGACAATGGAGAACATGGAGCGGATGCAGGCTGGAAGGATGGCTGCCATGGCTGTACACCAGCGAGATGTAGCTGGGATCTTTCATGCCCTGCAGAACCTCATCTTGCCATTGCTGCCACAGAGCCTGTCCCAGATGACTGCTGCAGGAACTTCGACACACACATCTCCGCCCTCTGATGTGTCAGTGGCACACAGTGATGCAGCCATACCACCTCCGCCCCCTGATGTGTCAGTGGCACACAGTGATGCAGCCATAACACCACCACACACACCTGACACAGAAGACATATCAGAGGACTAAGATGTGGATGGCAATGTCTCTGTGTGAGAAAGGAGGTTGTAGCATTCATCCCCGCCATATGGCCTGTTCCTGCTTGGTTCAGCCCTCTGCATCATGCCCGTGAACAACACCTTCCACTGTCCCCCGAAACACTCTCCGACATTCACCTGGACCCCGACATGGACTGCCATATCTGCTCTGGTTACCAATGCGATACAAAAGGGGATGATGGACGGAACGTTTGAGCCAATCAAACACTCACCCCCAGTCAACTGATCTGGGTTTAATCCATCATCATTCTTTAGCTCACTCCACCACCCCAGTTCAGACATGGCCATATGCAAATCAGTCTGACCCTGTGCCTCATGGGAACAGTCCAGCCCGAACTGCCAAGCCATGTCTTCCCTGGACCGGAAACAAGCATCCTAGGACCGGTTTCTGGCATTCCAGCCGTCATCAGCCAGGCTTGCTTGAATCCAGTGGCAAAGTGAGCAAGGGACCCACGTCTGGGCATACCCCCGCCAACTTAGGGCGAACAAAGCGATACAAAAGGGGATGATGGACGGAACGTTTGAGCCAATCAAACACTCACCCCCAGTCAACTGATCTGGGTTTAATCCATCATCATTCTTTAGCTCACTCCACCACCCCAGACGTGGGTCCCTTACTCACTTTGCCACTGGATTCAAGCAAGCCTGGCTGATGACGGCTGGAATGCCAGAAACCGGTCCTAGGATGCTTGTTTCAGGTCCAGGGAGGACATGGCTTGGCAGTTCGTGCTGGACTGTTCCCATGAGGCACAGGGTCAGACTGATTTGCATATGGCCATGTCTGAACTGGGGTGGTGGAGTGAGCTAAAGAATGATGATGGATTAAACCCAGATCAGTTGACTGGGGGTGAGTGTTTGATTGGCTCAAACGTTCCGTCCATCATCCCCTTTTGTATCGCCTGGTTACCAATGACACAACAATCAGGCTGCGGACTGAACTCTTCCTAATTCCCCAAAGGACTCTGGTTGGCCCTCCACTGGGCTACCATGTAATGTGGGGTTTGCATGGCCATGTACTGCTCCAGCTCCGACACTCCACAGAATGTGAATAAAACATTCCAAATCACACAGATGTGTCATGACTATGTTCAATCAAGTATAAAAGTATGGATGAATGCGGGGACATTGATTGCACAAAAAGGTACACCCTGGGAAATGACATCAATGCGCATGTTTGACCCTGACCCACATGGCCAATTAGATGACTGTAAAGGTGTGAACTAGCTGTGGCCTCATTGCTCATGAACAACAATCTCGAAACCCCCCAACGTAGCCCCACGTCCATGTATTAAGTGGGGCTGTGTGTAAAAATGTCTAATTCGGTAGCAGGCCTAAAGTAGTGTCCCCTATGACATGTGGCAACAGGACATCTCTTCGCATACCTACTCACACTCAACTGTGTGGACACACCCTGTTTTGATGGATCACATTGATCCACATGGCAAGAAGTTGGACACCATACTCACATTGCTGAAGACACGTAAGAGCACAGGTCTACCAGCAACTATCCCAACCACAATGTCTGGCTCACAGAGGTGGAGCTGGCAATAGGGACTCACCCCTAAGTGAAATGCGTCACAGTCCCTCCCTGTGTACGGACAATGCTCATTGAGGCACACGATTTGTCATTCTAATCAACACTCATCACAGTTGGACACTAGTGAAGTGGCGTAGACTTCATTAGCATGTGCGTGTCAGTACGGGCAAGACAAGTGCCACAACATGCAGACCATTGCTTCAGACACTAACAGGCAGCATGGGAACATGTAGAGGTGCAAGAAATGGGGAGGCAAAAATGAACACCAATCATTACGGATGGCAACGGTCTCAGCCCACCTTGCCTTGCTGGACGAGTCATGTGATGTTTGGCGTATGCTCATTGCCCCGTGTCAGGGGACACGACTCACAGCCCATGGGATCTGCATAGTGCTGTACCACCGGACTGCGCAGACTGTCTGCTCTGCTGACAGTGAGCAGGTGAAAGGGTCCAACAAGGTCACATGTAGTACTACATTGCCATGTGTGTACTCTCCCTCCAGCAGTATGTCAGATTTAGGAACCTTGCCAAGCTACGCTGTGCAGCTCCGCCCATGGGACTGCCTCACCTTGCACAGGTCTGTGTCAACAAGCGTAGGTGCACGCACATGCATTCTGAGTCCAGGCGAATGCAGCCATGTCCACTGTTGTGGTGGGATATGTGACCATTTCTCCAGGATGCAACAAGGTGTTGGGAACTGTGCTCTGGGTTACAAGCAGTTGTGGCTGCAGGATCGTAGTTACTCGTCCATGAATGCGAGCGCAGCTTCCTGGCCAATCAGTTCCAAGAGTACGTCGTTGTCGGCTTCAACGAGCACGAGGGTGAGCCAATCCATTAACTGGTCCGGACAGATGTGTTCCGTCCACGCCGCTTCACCAATCCGCAACACAGCCCAATAGGGGAGCGCTTCGATGTGGTCACTGCACACGAGGACTTGTGCAATCTCCCATGCCCAACTGCCAGCACATATGCCAAATATCAAGGCATCCCATGAACGGGTATCACGGTTACACTCCTCGTGGTGGGCCAACAGGGGGCGCACACACAAGTCATAATCCAGTTCAGCTACCGTTGTGTTGGATAGACAGACATCCATGGGCCACTCGAATATGCATGGTCGACAGTGGAACCAGGGCTGGACGCAGGTGACGTACGCAAGACGGAAGCTCAGACGGTAACTGATGCGCAACACTGCCAGTGGCAGTGCCCCCAACCAATGCAGCATACGTGCACGGTACAGTTCCACGTGACAGGCATTGTGCATGCGCCCGGGATGTTCTGCCATTGCGTTGGTGGCTCTCGTAGAACTGGCACTCTTCTGACCTGCGGCAGTTATGTGGATGATATGCCACAGCTCGGAGCAATGAGTCGTATGTGTGTGCAACGTTTGGACGTATGGGTTGTTGTGTACGTAAGTGTCAAGGGCATTCCATGCAAGAGTACCTCGAGCAAGGACTTCTGTGTGTGGGGTGTGGATATGTTGGTCTTTCATTAGCACTGTGCGTAGTGTGGGAGTCGGCATCATCTGCTAGGGTATCTCTCTCAGGGGGTGCCTGCCACCTGAAAGACCAAGGTCGGAGGTGCAGATGTCCTTCCGCCTTATGTATTGTGACAAAGGAGCTTTCATCCCTAATGTTAGTCTGACTACTGCTTGCATTCTGGAAATGTGATGTGGCTTTCGCGCTGCATTTGGGGCTAGGCCTTAGGCTTATGGTGCACCAATAGCGATACACACACAACAGTTGGCATGTATGTGCCAAGAGCCTTCCTTTCACTGTCTCTCTCTCTCCCTCTCTTTCTCTCTCTTTTTTTTTCTCTCTCTTTCTCTCTCTCCCTCTCTTTCACTCTCTCCCTTTCTTTCTCTCTCTCTCTGTCCTTTGATGAGCGCATGACGCACCTTCTTATCTTGAATTTTGTCTTGCAGGCTGTGACAGATTGTCCAGGGAAGACCCGCAATGACTCTTCCAAATAGTTGTTTTGAGTTAAATTTGAAAGAAATTATTTGTTTGGAAATTCAGGGATAAATGAAGGATTCTCCTTTTTCGGACCACACATGAATGTTAATTGTTGTAATTGTACGACATCCGGCGAATTGTTTTGTTCATGTTTCGTAAAGTTGGTGTAATATATCTTTGTCCGGGGGGGTGGCTGCCCGGGGTAGGGCCCGGGGGGGGCCTGGGTGGGGGGGGCGGTTGGTGTTGTGGCCCTCTTGGGTGTCTGGCTGCATGATCAGTGGCTCCATGGCATCTGTTGTTCTTCTGGTGTGGCTATGGGCTGGGCTGCCATTTCTGGTGCAGGTTATCGTCCGACTTAATACCAGGACGGAGCAGGTGTTAATTCCCTGCTGCTAACGCACCTTATCGCATGTTTTGTGATCTTATCACCATTCTGGCTGGTCGTTGAGAATGTTGCGAAGTGGTGTTGTCGTGGGTTTTTGCACGGGAACGCCTACTCTGCATCTCATTAGCGTTAGTTGCCGGTGTCATCCGTGGTGATGTTTTTTGCGGCTGCTATCACAGGAAAACTGGCGATATCGGCTGTTAGCACCAGCTTGTGAATAGGGCGACAAATCTATCGCCACTTAGGCTGCGATAAAGTGCAGCTAACAAGGCGATAAGTCCTTGAGAATATCCCCCTCAGTTGCTAAAACCTTTTGAAAGTAATTTTTTCTTAATACTTGTATGTTAGATTTTTGTCGTTTTGGTCTTGTTAAGTTTAGATAAAGATACTTTATTTTCTAAACCGGTGTGGTGTCCATTTGTGATGTTATCACTGTGTTACTGTGAGTGTTGGTACAAATACTTTACACATTGCCTTTGGGATAAGCCTGTCTGCTCGTGCCAAGCTACCAAGGGGGTGAGCAGGGGTTATCTAAATTGTGTATACCCCTTACCCTGACTAGAAGCAAGGGTCCCTATTTGGACAAAGGTACATACCTCTGCCAACTAGAGACCCCCATTTCTAACACCCTTTAATAGCGCTTCCTGTTCAGTCTTCAATACCGAGAGCCCTGCTTCACTATGCTGATGTATGCCTCCATTGTCCTGGGCAAACCTGCCCCACACAGCAATCCTTTTACTACCAGCCCTCAGTCCCAAAAAACGTCACTGGCTGAACACATTTCATGTGGTAATTGAGGAGGCATGACGATAATAACTCTCTGAGAGGGGGACAAGCGTGCTGTTATCCTCCTGAGAGTGGGGGAAGCTGAGCTCTGTGGGCAGGCTGTGAGGGCCGCTGCAGCGCGGGGCGTCATTTACCCCTGTGAGCAATGAGCACCACTGTTGAGGGTCACCCACACAGGTCACTGGCAGCACACGGGCAGCAGCACTCCTGATGCTGCTGGTTCCACAACGTGAATCATTTATAGGCAAAATGATAATAAACGCAATATCAAACTCAGAAGTTCTTGTTAATTTTGTCCATAAGGGCAGAGAGGGGTAACATGCACAACACAACGAGAATATCAACCTCGGAACCCCGGCCACACGTGCCAGACACTTACCAGCCTCCCCCTGCTAGCTGCTGCTTGGATCAGTCCGCGCCAACTTCCAGGCTGCGATTGGAAGAATGTGAGCTCATAAAGTTAAGTGGTTGTGGAGTTAAGAATAGTAAATCTATACCTATTTATATAAACATATATTGGCAAATTGGTGTTAGTCAATGTTATGGGTGCAATATTTTTGTAGGTCGACCAAGATACAGTAATAAACAACCCTTCCCTGTCAAATAGCAGCTTCCCCTGTTAGAGTCCGTCCCCTTCAGCACTGCCAATGCCCCTATGTCCAGGGGTAGTTAAAAATGATTCAACTTAGGTCAAGTTCAGATGTGATGTATTTATTATATCAAGGCGATATTCAATTTTCATCCGCCTTGTCAAACATCAAATTAATCCAGTAAATCATAATTTTCTCATGATGATTTTCATCCAAGGCAATTCAATTGCATTATCCCATCCCAATGCATTTCGGGCCGTGGCCCTTCGTCAGAGAATATCAATTATCTCAAGCCATCGTCGGTGAGAAACCTTGTTGAGGTTTCTCGCCGAAAATTATGATTTACTGACTTAATTTGATGTTTAACAAGGTGGATGAAAATTGAATATCACCTAGATATAATAAATACATCACATCTGACCTTGACCTAAGTTGAATCATTTTTAACTACCCCTGGACATAGGGGCATTTGCTGTGCTGAAGGGGACGGACCCTAACTGGGGACGCTGCTACTTGACATTGTTACACACACTCCAGGATCAGAGAGTGAGACCCTTTATAGCACGCTACAAATTGAGTATAGAGAACAACAGTTTGAATCACTAGTGCATGTTCCCATTTATTTATTTAAACAACCCTTCCCTGCCACATTTGCATACTTATCAAACCTTTTTGCGATTGCATTTCTATGGGAGATTAAGGTTGGGCAATTCATGTCAAATGTTACTGATTACTACATATTATTTTTTAAGTTTCCCAATTTCCCAGTGGCCACTTGTATTGAAATACTCTTTTGTATTCCCCTTTCCAAGTTTTAGTTCTGTATACTATTCTAGAAAACTTTGTAGATATTGTATAGGAGTAAGTGGGATTTGCAGTTAGAATCCGCAAATCCTGATACAAAAAATTAGGATTTTAGATTGACAGCATAAAGATTCCACTTCTTGCAGTGGGACTGCAAAACGTTTTGAGACTCGAGCCATTAGTCTTTGACACAGGAATATGAACTAATGATAGTTGCTGCACCCATGCTCTACCCCTCTGCCCATTTGAGTATTTCAAATAAAATTTCACTTTTCTGTTGCAAACAAACTAAACTAATTACAGATATTTTCATAGGGTTTTGCACACGCCAAATCGAAAACTATTTTCACTAAAAATTCTGGGTCACCTAATCCTAATTGTAGAAAATTACGTAAAGGGAATTGCAAAATGGAATAAATATATATGCAATAAATCTGCAAGTAAGCAACAAAACTCACAAAGCTACTGTAAACAGTCCTTCAAAGAATCCCCAGTAATTGAGTGGTTAAGTGGCAAAGAATGGCTCTACCTAGGAACACGCACTAATATAAAAGTCAAGAAAACATGTACAAAAAATTGTAACAGGCTCCATTCTTCATGGTCCAATAGGGTAGCCGGGTTCTTCGTTATGCAGGTTCAGCTCCTCTGTTCTCATGGAAATACATGCAGCTTATACTTTTTATCACAAGGCTAGCTGCAGACAGTCTTGCGTAGTTAGATTCTGGAAACATCAGGGTTCGTCCCCATAGGCCTTAAGCACCAATCGACCTTCTACTTCTCAACTTGTTTCACTGCGAGAACAATGAACTACTAACTAAAAGCAAAATCAATGTTACCTTTCCACCCTCTGAGGAACCATGCAACAACAGTTGGTGCCCAAGGTGAATGGTGTTTGTCCTCACTCTGCCATGGCAAAGACACATATATGATGCATCTAGGGTGCTTTGGTGTCTAGTGTTGCTGGTGGCTGTTTAGTTTCACTTTACTGTGGAACTGGCTCTTCTCCTGGTCAATGAAGTTGTGTGAGTAAATTGCGCTACCAAATGTGGCAAAAAGCCAAAATGTCAAGCAGAGGGAGACAGAAAGGGACAGAGTGAGAGAAAGAGAGGGATTGAGAGGAAGAGCGATAGTGAGGGGATTGCAAGAGAAAGAGGTGGACAGAAACAAAGAGGCAGAGAGGTGAAGGAAGCGAACAATAGAGAGTGACAGTCCAGAACTGTGATCATTTGGACAATTGATGGCAGAAAACACCACAAACTGAATTTTATCTAAGACCCAGATTTACACATTTTTCATCCAACACAGTTCTACTTACATGTTTGTTGCACTGCGTTGCACAAGGAGGAAAACACAGTGCAGCAATACAGTTACAAGAACTGGCCTGCTGCTGGTTTCATACCCTGTGCTAGAGCTCAAACCAGGCTGCCTTGCACAATGCACAGCATCACACCTGGATGCAGGGGTGAGCAGGGCACAAGTCCTAAAAATAGAAGTGGGGGACTAACCAAGTTAAGCTGTATGAAAGAGACCTCATGGCGTGTGACATCACTGCACGTGACATCGCATGTGGCATCACAGGAAGTAGCATCACAACCCATGACCTCACTGGAAGTGACATCACAAGAAGTGACATCAGATCTTAAGACTTCACACATACGTTTAGCAGGTCTATCATGTGTACAATTGAGAGCAATATAATATTTAACAAATTAGATTTTGTGTTGGGTTGTGTCAAAAAAAGTGACACAACCCGGCACAAAATCTCTACCTCAATTTATCCATTTATTTTTTTAAACTCTGCCACTAAGAAATTGATAACAAAGAGAAACTTGGCAGTAAATCTGTTCTGCTTAATTGGTTGCAAAGTCTGCATTTTAAAATATCTTATAGGGTTAAAGTACCTGCTGCAGAGATCTTTGTGCACCCAGTAAAACTCAGGGAATAATAATAATGTTAAAAGAACTATGTTCCTTAATGCATTTGCTGGAGATCTCTGTGTTTTGTCTAGTGCCAATTTTGATTCAAAGTAGCAAAGAGGGTTTAGATTTCTCCTTCAAAGCACATCATGTAACATGCAGATAAAAGATTTTTATTTTGTGTAGATAGGTAAGTGGGACACTGCTTTTAACACAGAGATTATTTTGTTACTTGCAGCTAATAAATTGTAATTCCTTCTATTGTAGCACAGTGAGCTATGAAGGACACCTTGTAACCCTTAATATCTTAAGTGACACACCCTGTACATTGATTTACACACTTATATGAATATCTGTCAATGTATAATGTGTACCTGTGATGTAAAGCGCTCTGACGCCCTGCACTGGGATGAGCAGAGCTATAAAAAAATAAAACAATACAATGGTATTTAAATTGTTATTTATGCATATACTAAGAAATACCAACACAACTCGCATTCTTAGAGTACATGAATATCTCTTATATACAGGGAATGAACAAAGTCAAAAGCACGCCTCTCTTAAGTACTTTTGATTAATAACAAGCTGTGTGTTTTGTTTCCCCTCCATTGCATTTGCATTTAGGTATGAGGCTCCAGATAGCTCCTACCCCGAAGACAAGAACAAAAGGAGCCATGGTGGTCCCTTAACTTTGCCCTTTGTTTTGGCCCCTGCTAGACTTTAAAATAACAAATCCCTCAGCACATTGCTGCTCGGAAGGAAATCAGACAATGTGCAGGTGCAGCTTAATGTGTCCCGGAGTCTGAAAACTACACCGGGACGAGTTCAGCATCTGTCACTGGGGCCCAACTTCTTGGCAGGGTGGACGGTGTCCACCCTGTGGAAAGAGTGGGTAGATGCTGTCTACCTGCATGTACCCCCGACTTGTGCCCTGGGGGTTAGTGTGCGCTGTCTAGCATAGGATTTATATTGGAAGTATATCCCTTCAGTACAAATTCCAATAAGACATACACTTACCATAAAAAGGCCTATGCTTCAACAAACTCAAAGGTTCTCACACGTTGGATGTAGGAGAAAGTAACATATTTCCCCTTATTTTCACCTGCCTCAGGTAGACAGTAGTTTTCGACCCAAAGTCCAGTCTTGCTATCTTAGGGGGGTCTGTGCTCATCCACCCCAGTAAAAAGGGATGGACTGGCCGTAGCGGGAACCAGACATTTCCCTGGTGGGCGGCAAGGGTGGGGGCCGGTTTTGGACCCCTGGGTGGCCGGTTTTGTTACCGGGGCGGTTTTGCCGCATAGCTGCAATATCGGCTCCCTGTAACAAAAGCAGCTGCAATGTTTTCCACGCGCACCCCCGCCCCCACATGGCCGGATCGACTCAATCGCCAGGGCCGGTTTGCGTTCCCAGTCCGGCCCTGCCAGTAAAGCCACCTTGACTCAAAGCAGTGCAAAAATAATTTTGCTTAATGTAAGGTACGCCTTTCCAGCACCACATACCAGGATCTCAAGTTCATAGCTGCAGCACAGTGACATGCCACTTTATGAAAGTTGCCAGGGCAGTAACACATTACTGCTTTTTCCATAACCAGAGATCGCAATATGGTAAACATAAATACCTTATATTAGAACACACAGAAAGCACCTGACTAAAATCATGTGTGCCTACGCTACAAAGAAGTCTGAGGTGCTCTCATTATCTCTCTTCATATCACTTTCCCTGCACCATTCAGATAGGCTGGCATCCTTTTATAAAAATGTAGTAAACAAAGCATCCAACCTCACTAATACTGCAGGTACAAAATTCTCCACTGCAAATTGTTCAGGGCGGAGATGGGTACCAATTACGATCCTTTTGCTCCGTATGTCTCATAATTAGAATTAAAACTAGGGGGCATATTAGCAAGGGCACTATCGCCGCTTTAGCGGCACTTTGTGCCGCTAAAGCGGCGATATTTATATCGCCCTATCAGCAAACTGTCTCTAACAGCAGTTAGCGACAGTTTGCGGGCATTAGCGCCCGTTTTTTTACCGCTTTGCATGTCAGCGATATTTATCGCTAATGACATGCAAAGTGGGCGTTCCCGACGAACAAACCTGGGAAACACTCGCTAACAGGCCTATCGCCTATTAGCAAGGTGGCCATGGCCCCAGTTAGCGACGTGAAAAGTCGCGCTAACCGGGGTCATCGCCATTTATTTAACACCTGCAATTAGCAGGTGTTAGCCATACCTAACATGGGGGTGGATTATGCTGATACGACCACAGGGTCGTATCAGCAAGGTGTTCTCCCTTCTCCATGCAACATCGCTGGTTTTTCAGCGATGTTGGCCCATTTCTCGCTATCGCTGGAATATTCATCGCCATAGCGCTAATCGTTGCTAATACAGCGTTAGCGTGGCGATATATTCCAGCGATAGCCGGCGATAAAAAAAATCACGCTAAGCAGGGTTAGCGATGATTATCGCCTCTTCTTGCTAAAATGCCCCTAGATTTTTAATATTTTTTTTTACTAAAAGCTTAGCTTTTAATTTGTCCTTTTTTATTTGGCCACACAGTTAAAACATTTCAGTTGTAAGGAAAAATGCCTCCGATCATGCAGCGAATAACCCACATAATTAAATGTATTTAAGAGTCAATATGTATCAGAAGCACGCACGAAGTGTGAGGGTTCTTTTGCAGCACTTCCTGCTAACAAAGTGGTTAGCGAGCTAATTAAAGCCTACTGAATACAGAAATGATTGTTATCAGCGAGTCAAATTGTGTATTTCTGTTCAAATCAAAGATGACAACCACCAGTTACGTAGTTATATTTAAAAAGTATGGATTGTGGGCCATCACTTGATACTTTATTTCTGCATTTTTCATATATTATGTTAACTTTGCTCATACTTTTCCCCATGCTCTGCCTATTTCTTTCAAGGCAATAAATGTTGACAGTTTGAAATGGAGCCAATAATAGCATTCAAATATGCAGTCAAATACCCTATAAATAATTTATTCTCCCCGATTTTTCAAGCAAGGAAGAGCTTTGTGCAGCAGCAGAACATGGCTTGACAGCACCTCAAGAATACATTAAGCAAACAGATTTGTGTGAGCGTGTCAGTGATTTGGGATTTTAGAAGCATAACCCTGAATCGTAATGGTCATGCGTGGCTTTCTGGCAGCATAAATATCAAAAGGCAACAAAGTATATTTGAAGCAAATGATTTACATAACAGTGGCGGTGAACAAACTTGGTATAGGGGCCAGTCATGCAGGCCTGTCTCTCCGCCCATGTGAATCATGGGAGCGAAAGAATGTTGGAGCAGCAAGTGAGCGTGCCCCCATTGCTCTGATATCAATGGGGGTATTAAGGAGGGTGGTCCTTGAGCCATATTTTGTAATGCGGGTAAAAGCCTGTGCGTCCTTGTGTTTGTTCTTTATTTTTTTACCAGGCGCGGCGGCACAGGTAACAGCGGTGGGGCGAGGGGGAGTTGACAGATGACAGGATAGGGAAAGTAAAATTAATAAAAACCACTTACCTTGCGCTCGCCGCATCGCCGACTCGGTGATGCGGCGAGCGCAAGGTAAGTGGTTTTATTTATTTATTTATTTTACTTTCCTTATCCCGTCGTCCGTGAACTTCCCCCATCCCACCCCACCACACCCCTGCCCTACCGCTGTTGCCTGTGCCGGCCACAACTGTTTTTTACCCCTTCTGTAATATGCAACATGTGGGTGCAGCATTTCCTTCCAAGAAGGCAGCCCCTCATTTGCGCGGGGTATTGTCCTATGGAAATGATGGAATCCCTTTGCTCCTAAACAAGCATTCTTTTAAAGCTGCAGGGGCAAATAGGCTATAGGGAGGCACAATGATTGGAAGCCACATACAAAATGGCACACAGTCAGTGCAACCCAGAGGGTACTCTTGGGAGAAGACACCAGGAATGTAGGGACCCCTCTAGGCATTCAGCCACAGGCAGGTGCAATCCCTGACCCTTCAGCAAAGTGCTGTGGTGCTTCTGCATTAAAAGTCATACCATAGGTTTTAACCCGCTAGCCCACTTTAAATGTTGTGCTGACCCCCAGTGCTTGTTTATGTCTGTTCTGGTCACAGCACAGTTTGTATGTGCGCCATCACACACTGTCTCTGCACCATTTTAAATGATACTGTCCCTGATCGTCCGAGCGGAGGATGTTACCTCATAGCCTCCCTCTTCCACAGCCATGGATACTCCAACATCCCTTCGGTGCTGATGGTGATTCAACACCTGCAGACCTTGAAAATGTGGCTGAACGTTTGCAAGAGGCATTTCGCCTCAGCAATTGAGATTCTTGAGATTCAGTAATGGATAATTTTACTCATTCCATAAGATTTTGCCATGGTACACTCACCCATAACAGTGCAATTAGAGAAGGTCAAAGGGTATGAGAAGAATCCTGCACATTTCACTTAGTGGGGTAGCCAGGCTGCAGGCAAAGAGCAGTATTTCATGGTGCCAACAGGCTTAAAGTGTCCCCGGACAGTTTTTCAGCTCATTCTGGTGAAGATCTTCTTCCAGACCTCTAACAGATAAGCCTTGAAGTTTTCTGTAGCCCTCAGAATGGCTCCTCAGCTTTTTGTGCAGAGATGGTTTTGAGTAACAGAAAAACTCAATAGACTCTCATTTGTCTTCCAACTACCACACTTCTGTGTATAGAAATGGAATATGGAATTATGAATTTCTAATGCTCCTTTACTAATGAGGAACTCTCCTTTCTTGTAAGTGAAGGTATGAGGTAAGAAAGAGATCAGAAAACACTGCAGGAATTTCTTCGCTACTCAAACTTCCAGTCTCTTCAAACAAAGTGATTTTGGAGCCGGGGAAGAAGTTTCAGTATGAACACATAAATTTGTAATTTGAATCAGTAGTTTGTTCAGGCCAGGCATATCATTGCACTGGGAAAAGAACAAGAATGAGGAGGAATAGGGCAGTGTCCATGTGTATCTAGCACCTGAGCCTTACTTAACACACCTATGCAAAGACATACATACGGTCATGAAGCCCGAACATTAAGAAGGAAACTTAACTGTACACACCGGTGGCATTAAGATGAATAGCAATACTGCTAAACGTACCCCTGAATGACCTATAAAATAAAGCCTGAGGATATCAGTGGGTGCGATTTCTTCATTTTATTAAAAAACAATCAGTATAAATGATAAAAATAGGGAGTAAATGGGTTTAAAGTCATGCTTTCACTATTACTCTGAGAAACTTTTACAATAAATTCCTCAAATTGATAATACTTCCATTACTGGTGGAAAGTTTGCTAATCGAAAATAAGAAAATTGCAATTATCCATCACTTAATTTACCTCATTAAGTTAGCGATGAGGATATTTAACAGGAGTATATCTGCAGGAAGACCCCCAATAGCCGCATCAAAATTACTAATCATAATACACTAAACAACTGAACCTACATAACCAGAGAAGAATAGGGTCAAACAGCGTGAATTATTTGTTAAAGGGCTTTCCTAAAGATGAGTTAAAAGAAGGCACTGGTGGATGTCTGATAGAATATCGATTAAGACAATATCGTGTGGTGTAGTCCTGGAAATTCTTGACACAATATTTTGCCCACAGAATATTTTTTGTGTACATTTTGTCCAAACTCCTGCTCTGGAATCCCATATCCAATTTAAAAGAAGCTCACCACCAACTTTGGCCCTTAGTTTGCTAAAGGATAGTTGCCACATTATAGATCATTGAATGATCGAAAACAATTCCTGCTGTGGTGTTTCGTCTGTTAAAAATCATGCTGATGACAACACACTATACAAGCCAAGATGCAAGGTAAGACTGGTTGAAGAGTTTTAAAAAATCTCTCAAACAGGTTTATTAGTGTTCAATGATTACTGTGTAAAGTGATATAGTCTCAAAATTAATGTAGTTTAGAATACTGTACTTCCCTGGTCAGGATCAAAAGATACAAATACTTGGAATGCACTCATGAAATCCTTGAAGGAGTGGGCAATGAGCCTCAACTTGATTTCAATACATCATCCACCACTGATACTTTTGTGTGTGAAAATCCTAGAACCCTTTTGTGGTGTACATCAAGCAATATGGTCAAGACTAGAATTTGTGATAGTAATAGATCTTAGAATGGTCTGGCAGGGATGAGAAACCCCCTGCTTCTGTTGTGTTACTGCTCTGAGGTTATTGAATTCTACAGCAAATTCTTCTTTAGAACGGCATAAACTGATTCACATCCTTTTTCAGTAAATTATGACTGAACGAATGCACCATAGCCTCAGATTTTGTCTTGTACATAAATATTGAAAGCAACTGTGATTGTTAAATGGATTGTGCACAACTGTAAGCCAGCAGCCATGTCAACTTTATGTTGTCCAATGCAGTGTTGCCAGTTCTGCAGCACTTATGATTTTTGACTATTTATTTGGCTTGTATAGTAAAATCTGAAAAATCAGAAAAAAACAATTTTGGGAGCAATTGGTGATTCACCAGAAGAAATATGTGATAAGAATACAATCCAAATATGCAAGTGGGTGTGTCCTGAAATATGTCCAACAGGATGTGACCCGCTGCTCGGCCCCATTCCAATAACCTGAAGCAGCTCACAGTGATGCAACATTGCGGGAAATAGGAAGAGCTGTTCAGTGCCGTGTATTGGGGTGTGTTCCTTGCCTTTCCGCTCCCTCACACAAACCCTGGCAGGGAAACGAGTTGGTGGCCACTTTCCTCTGAGGGCACCATACAAGGACTACGGCTCAGGGAGAAGGTGTTTGGTGGATGCTAGTTGAGCCCACCTACAGGTGAAAAACATCAGGGCCCCTTCACAGATATTGTGGTGAGAGAGAGGGGTAGGTCAGGACCAGGGCCGGACTGGGAACCCAAAGCAGCCCTGGCAATTTCGTCGGACGAGTCCCTGGGGAAGCACTGCCTGGCCCCGGGAGGCTGGAAATGCTTACTTGCTGCTTTTGTTACTGGTGACCGAAATTGCAGCACTGCTGCAATATCAGCCCCCGTTAAAAAAACAGCTCTGCTGCTGCAAAACCAGCCCCCACCCTTCCAGCCTCCCGGGTAAACGCCCGATGCCCGCTACGGCCAGTCTGGCACTGGTCGAGATGGATGGCAGCATGAATAGCACTGAAAGAAAGGCTGTTGCACATATTGAAGCCATGGAAAGAATACAGGCAAGTGCAGGTTTGGAGTCCGCAGGTGAAGGGTGGACTGCCTACTTAGTCTAGCCCCTCATGGGCTCTTGGACTTTAAAGAGTAAGTCATTTATTATTATGCATAATTAATTAAAATCATTGCATAAAAGGAGACACTTTTCCATTATATTACAACAATTAAAACATGGCTATCACAGAGTACAATAATTTAAAGTCTAGATTCTCTGAAACACTACATAGTAGTCAACTGATGATTACACGTTTAGTGAATCAACAGTTCAGGGGTGAATCCAAGGGTTTGAAGCAGGCAATTACAGCCTGTCTGCATGATTGAATGCTCCTTGTATTAAAATATACTCTTAGGAGAGCTCTCCTTTCCATTTGAAGATTAGGGCACATGCATACAAAATGAACCAAATCTTGTGTGCCTGTCCCACTTAGACAGCATATATTTCTAGTGCCGGATCATAGCCAAATTCCAGAGTGGGACAGTGTAGCTAGATGATCAAAAAGAAGCTTCATGGATGTTTCATTTAAATATGGAGCCCACCCTGCAGTCAAGTAATGGTGAGGCTTGAAAATATTATAATTGTTTATTATTGTCCACCCATGGGATCTTTTTGCCAGCTCGGCTTTGTCTTCCACTGCTGAGAGCCTTTTCATTGAGCAGTTGATTAACTTTATAAAAGCAGTGGGGGTAACATTAAGGTCCCAGAGGGAGCGCACATCCAAGTTATCGGTGGCAGATTCTAAATACCATCTAGCTGGAGCGACGTCGTTTCTTGATATTTCTAGCCACAAGGATTTATTTAGAGTTTTGACAGATGTGGACTTCAGATTGTTTCAGGTCTTAAGGAAAGCCCCCTTTCCTGCAATTGATTGTTTTGCCAGCCAAACTTCAACCGGATTTGGGCAGGTGATGCATAGGCTGTTAGATACTCGCCTGTATATTCGTGATGTGATTATTTCAAGGGCTGCTGCGTCTCGCCCACCAACAGCTTCACTGCCGTATGTTGGGCACAGCTTATTGATTATATTCAATGAGAAAGGGCCGTGGTACCTGCGTCCGCTACTTACTGCTTACAGACCTACCCGGAATCTTAGGTCCATGGGCACTGCTAAGTTGGTAGTGCCAAAAGTTCAAAAGGCACGTTTGGGAGGCAGATCCTTCAGCTTTCTTGCAGCTAAAGCCTGGAATAACCTACCTATGGAATTGAGGATGCATCCATCTGAAGCAATGTTTCACAAAAAACTTAAAACTTGTTTTTTTCTGTCATCCCCGGGGGATTGGTGTTTAGCGCTCCTGTTGCGAATTGACCGCTTATGCTAGGACCAGTGGTTCCTTTTGGGGGGTAGGGCTCTGTTGTCATGGACTGAGATGTCTTTAGCGCGGGGACACTCCGTTGGAGTAACCATGCGCTCTATAAACTTTAATCTAATCTAATCTATTTCAATAACCTTTAGCAGCGGTACCAGGCTTGGCCCAACCATAGTTCTCTTTAAAGTCTTTACATTGTAGCTCCTGCTTATGAGAAAGGAAGGTTCCCTTATTGTCGAATAAGACACCCAGGTATTTACACTAAAGTTTAAGTTGACCTTTGTGAATCAGGCACTAAGTAGGTATCCTTAGATTGATTAGTGGGAGCAGCGCAAGTACATCAAACAGAATCTAGTATAGATGGCTGGTGGATTCGAAAAAATCACTGGCATTTGTTGACAAAAAGAGAGCTTACATTAACAGCAAAAAAGATAAACCAATATGTTAGATTCTTGCATATTGCTTCATCTTTTAGAAATCCAATAAAGTATTGAAAAGCTCCAACTGTTCCAGTGAAATAAAAATTCAGATTTTTTGTTTTAGGTTTGTTTATGAATTAAATATAATACGTTGCAATGTGTGTTTTTGTTTGAGGTACACTTGTTTCAACATTTTTGTGTTTTTGTTTCAGATTCAAATTGTAGAAAATGCTTAGCAGGGGATGTCCGGCTTCCAGTAGTGATTCATTGAGAGGCCACAGAAGTCAGAAGGTTAAGAACCTCTGATGGATGTTGTAGTAAAGTGGGTCCCTACTTCTCATGAAACATATGATGACAGGCACCTTTAATAAAAAATAAGCTGAATACAATTATTACATGTGTTGTCCTGTTCTGTTGTGTTTAACTTACTAGATATCTCTCCTCTTCCTTCATGCCTGGAGTACGAATCATGTGATTCTGCTCTGCTCTCCAGTCCCCAAATCGACGGAAAAAATAGTTTGATAAAAATCGGTTCACAGGATCTCTGATTATATTGATGTACACAGGCTGTTCTGCTCCGAACCTGGCAAGGAATAAATGGGAACAGAACTCGTTATATGTTTGCAATCAGATTTTGTAATCAACAAATTAGACTTTTATATGACCTTAAATTATGCAATGCTGAGATTGATTTTTTTCAGATGCCAAAACTGCTTAAAGATAACAATGTAGCTCTATTATGAGGCAATGTAAAGCAAGACAAGGAATGAAAAGGGTTTTAAATAAGGAGGTGGTCATTGAGTGAGCCTTGAGTTCCTAGCTAGTGTGGTTATTTTGTTGTTTTAATGGTTTAGTTGAAGTCATGATTGGTCAAGGTTGTTTTCCTACTTCGTATTGTTTAAGCACTGACAGGCACCTTTGTTTCCAAAGTGGAGAAAGTTCACATTAATATGTGACCATGTGGGTGGGGGGGGGGGGTAATACATTGCATGAACAGATTGATGTCCGCGGATCTTAGCGTATTGATGGTATTCATTGGTTCATACGCAGAATTATGTTGCCATTAAATCACACAGTAAAGTTCACAATATGCTCCACCATATAATATTTATTTATTTTTATTTATTTTTGCAAACTTATATAGCGTGGACATGGCCCGAAGGCATCAGAGCGCTTAACAGCAATAGCATGATACAAGGGTACAGCAAGGTACAGCTACAATAATTA
This sequence comes from Calotriton arnoldi, assembly GCA_963921515.1. NCBI lineage: Eukaryota > Metazoa > Chordata > Amphibia > Caudata > Salamandridae > Calotriton > Calotriton arnoldi. Next base: position 312,397 of record CAWUFW010005456.1, read on the forward strand.
CGTTAAGACATATTGTGTCGGTAGCTGCAACCAGGACAAGTACAGTTGTTGGACAAGAGATGTACATGGTTCAAGCATTGATTAAGAAGGTGGGGATGCACAATGAAGGCAGTTCATCTCCTGGATAGAGTACTTAGGTATGGTTGAGGGTGATTAACCCAGGTGTCTGTCAAATAGGAGGAGCTTGAGGTCCTCTTTGAAGATGGCTATGGAGGTTGTTAGGCGAAGGGAGAGAGGTAAGGAGTTCCAGATTCTTGTGGCACTACTGCAGAAATGACTGGCTCATGTACCATTCTCGACTGAAGGTGGAGGAGGCTCCAGGAGCAGGGATTCGGCATTTCTTTTCTGGAACCCCTATTTGCTCCAGAGTTTTTCAGTTTCTCACTTAGGGTTGTGAAGAGGAGTGCAGCTCTCTGTGTTTAATGCAGGCAGTTTTGAATTGGGTCAGAGCTTTAATGGGAAGCCACTGGAGAGTTAGCAGGGCCGGGAAATGTGGTCACATTTCTTGAGACATAACACAAAGCACACTGCTGCATACAGAATTGCTCTTGGGGGGCCTAGATGAACTTTGGGAATGTCTGAGAGAAGGGCAATTCCGTAATCTACTCTGGAGAGGATGAGAGACTCAACCACTGTTTTGAGGTCTTATTCCGGGATCAGTTGTCTGACGCCCAACATTGGCCTGAGTTGGTGCTGTGCGCTTTTGACCATGGCTATGGTTTGGCCATGGAGGTTTAGATGATTTTCAAGGGTGATACCAAGGGATCTAGCACTTTGGATAATGGCGGGGCAGCCATCCAGGGAGGGAAAGTTGGCCATTCATTCCTGTACTGGGGTTTTTCCTTTTGGAAGTGAGACCAAACGAAATTCTGGTTTAGTTGGGTTGAGTTTTAGATGATTCAACACAAAAAAAGAAGCTACTAACAGCACACCATTAAGACATATGTATTATCCAGAAATAGTACTGGTCCAAAATCAAGTCAACTGATAACGGAATTGCTCATGTATAATGTGGACGATAAGAGAATATCTAATATAAGCAAATCAATCCAGTGAGATCGTCAGTCGAGATTTCATATCCTTTATTATTGTCCAAAGGTTAAAAATTCCCAGCACACGATAGCCGACACGTGTTTCGTCTTTACTCAGACTTTTTCAAGGCAAAATTTGGGAATCTTGACAATCTGAAGTCAGAGAACAAATGCGTCCCTCCAACACATCCACTGTATCCCGCGACCACTTACACGTGTGTGTACGGACGGGTTTCTCGCCCTTGAAGGGGTAACTTATCAGGGTTGTACCCCATGGTATCCAGGATCTATGGAGACACTTTGGATTTCAGCTACACTCGACTAGCGTTTGCCACGTTTTGCAGTGTGCACCAATATCATATGGTCTTCGACGTTTCCACTTTATTTATTGGAGCTCACCCTACGGCTTCGTTTCCTTGGGATCTCGTATACAGACGGATTTCAAGTGTGGTAAAGATACGTATTTTTGTGTCTTCCTTAGTATTTGTTGTGACATCTTCACTTGGATACCTACTTCTTACAGTGGATGTGTTGGAGGGACGCATTTGTTCTCTGACTTCAGATTGTCAAGATTCCCAAATGTTGCCTTGAAAAAGTCTGAGTAAAGACGAAACACGTGTCGGCTATCGTGTGCTGGGAATTTTTAACCTTTGGACAATAATAAAGGATATGAAATCTCGACTGACGATCTCACTGGATTGATTTGCTTATATTGGATATTCTCTTATCGTCCACATTATACATGAGCAATTCCGTTATCAGTTGACTTGATTTTGGACCAGTACTATTTCTGGATAATACATATGTCTTAATGGTGTGCTGTTAGTAGCTTCTTTTTTTGTGTTGAGTTATATGCATGTTAAATCTTAATGTGCAGTTGACACCTCTAGGTAGTAGGTGTGTGAAGCTGATTTAGCACCTGGTTGCTAATTTAGCAACATTTATAGAATATTTCACGCCAATTATTGATGCTTTGAAATACGTGTACTTATTGGATGTGCAGTTCTTTCCCTCAAAGTGAACACTACTACCTGTTTTTTTCGTTGAGTTTTAGATGATGGTTAGACATCCACTTTTAAATCTTTAGGAGCACTATGTCTCATCCAACTCTATTATCTTCACTTGGCCTACCTCACTCCTGCACGCCTATATAGGGCAGGGATGCGCGCCTCCCCAGAATGCACAAGATGTGGCCAAGTCCCGGCCGATTTCTATCACATGGTTTGGTCATGCCCTGCCCTTGCCTCATTTTGGTCGGGCGTGGAGTCTGAGCTTACACAGACTCTAGGGTGGCAGATCCCTCATGATCCCATATGCCTTCTACTGGGAGTTTTCAATGGCCTGGATGGCTCAGAGCCGACAAACGCTTCCTGGGTACAGCCGTGGCGGTGGCCAAGCGAGACATCGCGGCGACCTGGGCTCAGGCCAAACCTCCTACCATACGAAAGTGGCAACGAGGGGTGGATTGGTGTGCGGCTCAAGAAGAACCCTTCTTTGAGGCCCGGGATGTCCTGAGAAATTTCATAAGATATGGGGCAAATGGTTGAATCTACTGTCTTGAGATATGTGCCTGTTCTTTCTCCTATACTGTTCTATTGCTTTTCTAATGCCGGGACTGACTTGAGAGATGTATATTGTGGCTGGAACTTTTGCTATCCGCTGAAGATGGACTTTGACTTATTGTGCAATTACCTGCAGTCTTTTGTTTGCCTGTTTCTTACAAATGCAAATAAATTTGATTATCAAAAAAAATCTTTAGGAGCGTGACTGAAAGGAAGGCAAGGTCATCAGGGGAAGAGATTCTCATGTATACTTGAGTGTCAATAGCGTAGAAGTTGAAGAGAATCCCAGCATTTCTGATAATCACACATAGTGGTTCTAGGTACAGTTTAAAGAAGGTTGGGGAGAGGATCGAGCCTTGAGGGACCCCTTGGTGTTTATTGACTGGTCTCGAGAACGAGTTGCCCATTTTCAAATTTGAGAGCTGTTGGTTAGGTAAGAGGAGAACCAATTGAGGACTGTGCCTCCAAAGCCCATGCGTTGTTCAAGAGTGCAAAGGAGGTCCAGATGGTTGACAGTGTTGAATACAGCAGACAAGTCCAGGAGGACCAGGAGGCAGGAGTTCCTGGAGTCGAGGATTCTAAAGGAGTCATTACCTATTTGTAGGATTGCAGTTTCTGTACTATGGCCCTGGTGGAAACCTGATTGGAGAGAGGCTAGGAGGTTGTTTGTTCAAATGTGTGAAGTGAGCTGGGAAGCAACACAACGTTCAATGACTTTGCCTAAAAATGGAAGTGTGGAGACTAGGTGGCAGTTGTTCATGTTCTCTGTGTCGAGAGATTGTTTTTTCAATAGAGGAGGGAATTGACCCACTTTTAGTTGTTCTGGAAATAGGCAATGTTGAAGAGAGGAGTTGACCATGTTGGTCAATAGGGGGAATAGGTGTGTGGCAAGAGATTTGCTGATAGACCCTGGAATGGCGTCCTGAAGGAGGTTCGAGGGTTTCACTTTGGAGATTGTTCACTGTAGGTCTTGTTCAGAAATGCGGGAGAAAGAGGACCACGAATGAAGCATCTTGCACGGTAAAATTTCAGTTTCTGGAGGTTCACTGGTGTGTAACAAGATATGGATGTCTCTGACTTTTATATCAAAGACATCCACAAAGTTGTTGCAGCAGGTCACTGATGGCTCAACAACTGAAGTGGTGGAGGGTTTAAAATAAGAAATAATCTAAGAATATTTTATTTCACTTCCAGTTTGATTGTTTCCAGAGTGGTATCTTGCTCAAGAAAGCTACCACCAACAATGCTTCCTTCTTGCAGAGTGTGCTAAGTTGTTTCTGAATTAATTGTAAAATAAGCAAATTCTCATCCATTATACATTGGAGAGGACATTTGAAACTTTTGAGTATAACATCTGTTCAAACGAATCCCTTCACAAGAATCAGCTTTCCTCTTACTGGCTCCAGAACCACAGGCATCCTAAAAGAATGATGTCCATTGTCCTGTGAATGTACTCAAAAAAGTATTAAGGAATTATTGCAAACAAACTCAAGGGTATTGAAAGAAACATGTATGAATTATTGCTCAATTTAGAATGAAATCAGAAATAACCATAGCAAGCAAGCCCAAATGATTTCCTGGAGCAACTACACATGCATGTTAAGGATGGATAAAACAAGCATTAGCAAAGACAAAAAGGATTTATATTTCATAATCATTTGCTATGTCAATGCAAAAACAGTTTGTACAATGCTGTGAAGCATCAGACAAAATAAAAAAATGTAAATAAACGAACACTGATGTTTGTAGATGCATGCAGGATGATGAGGGGGAGAAGCAACGAGAAGTGGGTGGGATGGCTAAAATAAAAATAAAGCTGGGTGGAGGAGGTAGCGAAAAGCAGCACATGAGGGAGAGAGCAACATGAAGCATGCGAGTGGACGAGAAGCACAAGTGAGAGAGAGTGAGCAGTACAAGAGTGAGAAAGCAACACAGAATGTTGGGGCTAATATTTGGTGGCTGGAGAGGCACACGATGGAGAGAATTGGAAATGACCTGCACTCTCATTAAGTGATTAACCAAAAAGAAAAAGTAGTTCCCTAAAAGTTAGAAGTGGAGGGATACAGGTCAGCCAATCAAAAGGAGGTTATGTTCCAGGGGAGGGACAAACAAAAGAAAGGAACAGAAAGCCATCAAATAGGTAGCAAGAAATGAGAGTGACAATAAAACCAACCAATTGTAAGTAATGGTAGAGGAATAAGCCCACTGTAAATTCTTGCTAATCCTGCCATAGGTCTTTCGCAGTATGTGTGGATTATAAACAATATCTCTTTGTGCTAAAAGCACACCATAAATAAAAGCCAACCTCCACAATAGATTCTACAAGTCATAGCTCTGTAGCTATGTATTCGTTGGAATGGTGAACACCGATTTCCTGCAATTACTACAATATTTGCAAAGTGCTCATAAAAAACATAACCTAAAAATCTGCATATAAGAAGCATGTCTGATGGCCCTGATATACAGCCCAACTGCAGGAGTGAAAGTCTGAATACTTTGCCACCATTCAGCCGTGGAAGACAACAAAGTGCCCGATTAGCTCCCCAATACTGTGAGCATATATTTACCCTAATCCAGCTCATACAAAACCAATCCATTCAACTATCAAATTTTTGCCTCCCAACTTTGGTCTAACCAACCTACAACCTTGACATTCAGTTGAACAGCAAAGGGCCACACACCTCACCACCTCTACACCACCTAATTCTGCAGCCATCACAGCCATACAACTTTGAACTCCCATACTGTTCAATTTAAAACATGTTATCTGTTTTATTTACACTTGTTGATGGTGGATATATAGTATTACAAACACTGCACTTATGCGCATCCAGGGCCCAGTTATCCAGGAAGAAGTACAGCAAGGTTGGTCATGTACTGGCATACCTTTCAAGGGCACGCTGATAGACTTTTATGGGGTGAGTGACCCTTTGTGGAAGAGGGTGATATTCAGCTCCTTCTTGAATTGGATAAAGGATTCACCATGGTAGAGAATAGCAGAAGGGTTATCTAGGTTAGAAAAGTATGGTAAACAAAAAGGTGTTATTTTTAGGTCGAGCCCTGAGCCAGCGCACAAGCGCTGATCTGGGGTTGATCTGTGGTAGTTCACTACGTGAGGAAAGCCCCACCCACTCCCCCACCCATCTTTTTCATTGGCTTGTGTCCTTCCTAAATGCTGCCTTCCGATTGGTTTATAGGCTTGTTATGACAGCCATGTCCTCATTTGTATCCTTCCATGGCTACTGGCCCCTTTACTTCGAGTGTTGCACAGTATGTGTTATTTAGATTGTGAGCATTATTTTCTTTAATGAGGTTCTCTTACTGCCCGTGCCTTCTCCCCCCTCCCGCAGTCTGTGCCTTCTCGCCCGCCCGCACTCCCGTTGTTCGTGCCTTCTCGCCCTCCTGCCCCCCGCCCGCGTAAATGCGAGTCCTATTGCATTGCAAATGCTTGTTATTGATTGGTGTGAGATGGAAGTCTGATCTGCATCTCAAGGTTTGCTGTTCCACCTCTTTAAACAAGAGGCTGTAGGGGTAGCACTCATAGGCGAGGGAGAGGTTCCTGGCCTAGAACCCCTGCTTTATAGGCAACCAAAGTATAGGCAGAAGAGCAGGGCTGTTGTGGGATGCCCCACTTGGTGGTAAAAGTAGTTCATGCTTCACAACTGTGAATACATTGGCTGTGTAGATTGAGATTGAAATAGGCCATGATTACTGCCTGAAATGTTTAGAAGGGGTAGAATGTAGTTTAAGAAATGGATTTCAAAAATTAGTTGCTGATAATTTGATTTTTTTTAGCTTTTACAAGTGAAGAACAGATGCTGGTCAAAGATTATCACTGTGTTGCCGATTTCTAATGTGGTGGGTCGTGGTAGATATCACTCGCGGCCGGCATGACTCGCGGGTGGGGGTGGGGATCGCGCGGGGGTAATTTTTTTTCTTTTTTATAGTTAACTTACCTTCACCGGCCCGATCCGGTCCCGCGTCTCCTCTGCTCCTCACAGGAAGCAGGCAGCCTCCCCCCCTCCCGTAAGCCAATCACAAAGCTGCAATGGCAGTGTTGCGATTGGTTGGGACTCCGACTCCACAGGCGTCTATGGGGAGGCCATTTTCTTCTTGTAGGCTGCATGCAGCCTACATGAAGAAAAGGCAGAGTGTGCATGACTGGTTTGGTCAGAACCTAGGGCCGACCAAACACTCAGCGCCCTCAGAGTGTGCAAGCCACTCCTCCCCTGCCCTAGAGCAGGACCGCCCACCCGCCCCCAACCAAACCCTTCTGCTTTCTTGCAGTGCGAGAAGCAGAAACATAAAATGGTATTTATAGTACCATTTTATGTTTCTGCTTCTCGCACGGTGAGAAAGCAGTGGGACGACGCTCCTCCACCCACATGAAAGAGCCGCCCCTGGTAGATATGCTGGGTTTCAGTTTTTATGACTGCAGAGATTTAGCAAGAAAAACTGCAGGCCAAGTAAAAGTGCTTTCAGTTTCAGTGGCTGGTCATTGATGTGAAGATTTCAGTATTTCAAAAGGTTCCTTCCTGGCAAATCACGTTTGGCAACATCCTCTCAAAGCCACAAGTTTTTCTTCTGGGGACGCTGTCCTTTCTGTTGATAGCTGCTAGAGAATGCAGCAGAAGCTTTACAAAGGGAGCAAAGAGTATGGATGATTACTACTCAACACCAATGGATATGCAGAAGGTTTCCTGAGAGGTGTAACTACCAATGCCTGCTTCCAACATTTTGGAACTACCACTCTACTACTAAAGAGGACAGTGAGGGTTTACTTAACAGCTCAGGTGCAAGATGACAGATATGAGGGGACATAGATCTAAAGAAGATCCAGACTTAAGAGAAGACAGAATTTTAATAACAGTATCTAAGGTTAAAGGCATGAAGTTAGTTAACTAAGTACTACAAGATGAAGAAGTAGAATTGGAAGAAGAAGTAGTACACCTGAGCGGTGCTAGAGAGGAAACTAAATGTGAACAAATTGCACTAACGCAGACATCAAGAGAGAGTGTCACAGAGTTATACGTGATGGAAGAGCACTGCAGGCCTAAGTTCCATAATGATGCAAGACAGGTGAGCAGTTCACTAGAAATTAGAGTGCATGATCAGCAAGGTCTTAGTTAAAGGGAAACCCATGTTTGCAAGCCTAAAGGAATTTATGGTCACAGCACACAAGCATGTATTCTGTTTTTTCAGTGATTAATAACGTGACTTGAAGAATAAGGGCAAGATGTAGAGTTAGCCAAGAGTACACAGTATCTGATAAGAAGTCTTGGGAGCAGAACAATAAATCACACACGCACACACATGCATACGAAAGAGTTAAATAAATGGTTTGTTAAGCATTGTTAGAATTGCAATGACGAATGTGTAGAGAAAAGGTCAGGAGTATGAGAACAATGGTGATGTGATGTTTTTGTAACAAGTATGAGACTATAGAGTAACCTATTATTTTACCTTTTTGTAAGTCTGTGTGACTATTCAAGTGGCTGCCTGTGAGCAGCCCTACCTGTGTGGGGATAGCTACTCTCCCTGCCGCAACAGTAAACCTGCTTTTGTTTTGCCAAGAGGAGTCTTGTCTTTTTTATTACAGTTTCCCCACAACACCAGTACGATGGCTGGAGCAGAAACTGATAAATGAATATACTACATTCTATTATGAAAGAAATCTGAGAGGGAAGAGTAAATTTCAATTGTGGGTTTGAGGATTGTACTCGAACTGCTTGATTAAAGAAGTCTTTTAATAATATTAAGACTTTCCTAATGGCATTAGACGCTTCTGCGATAGATGAATCATAGTTTGCCAACTGAACCTGGCAGATCAATTTTTTATAATACTTGAGTGTAACCCGAGTCAGACGTTTTAGCAGTTGCGTCATAGTTGGCTAGCTACACCCTTTCTCAGGTTTTGTAGTGGTGGTTAGCTGGGTCCTGCAAATACCAAAGAGCAGAAGGACACTGATGCACAGCTCAGGTGGATCTGCAAGTAGATCCAGTAATTATGGTTTCTTGCATAAATAATGACTTTGGTTTCCCCTAGCATTTTACAAAATGTATTGTGCTTAACTTTGGTCCAACAGCAAGTCATGATCATAATTAGGGCTCCCAGTTTAATGGTATTTATTTTTTTAACATTTCCATCTGTATTTATCCATATTTATTTTGTGTTTTGCGTATAAATGAAGTTGAAAAACTGTACATTTCCATATTTATTTAACTGATAGACTTGCACTCATACTTTGGTGTCTGTCGTGTTTTAGCTATTTAAGCTGTCAAAATTTACATAACAATACATCCACTGGTAAATACTAGCATTATACCATAAATGTATGTTGACATATGCCCTTATTTAAAGAAATTTCATCCTGTTTTTTAATTTCCCATGCTGACCATCTGCTCAGCTGCTGGTCTATAATTCATGAAAGGCAGCACGGAGAGTCACTTAAAAGAAGCACAATTTTCTAAATTTATCCACTTTTAAAAATAAATGCAGACAGAAAACACAGTTTTCTGTCTGTATTTATCTGTAAAAATCCGTAAAAACGGAAAACAGGGAGCCTGAATCATAATACAGGGACATTTTGCTGACTGTCTGTTGCGAGGTGTATTGTGGCTTACAGATAACATAGAGGGGCTTGGAGCCCGCCTATTTCTGACCATTGATAGGCTTTCCTTTTTGCTCTCATTTGGGTGCTGCTTATTTGTCCTAGTTTGTCAAACTTGTGTTTGTCTCTACAATGGACATTGCATCTTTGGCGCTGCTTTGATGATCTGGTATAGCTTATTCCACTATGTGCTTTTTAAGTGCTACTTCTTTCCTTTGTGTGAAGCACGCCATGACAGTGCATTTTTTGACCCGGCGCCCTTGTGTACTTATCTCTCCGTGTTGCCAGTCGCGGTCCGTGTAGGAGTGCCGGCCGGGCGGTGACGTGGGGCGGGGGAGGGGCAGGGTGGGGGGTAGCAAAGTACGGATTACGGACCAATACAGGTAAGTAAACATTTAAATCAATAAAACGAATTTCGTTGTGAGCGCTGCATCGCCAAATGCGATGCAGTGCGCGCAACGAAATTCGTATCATTCATTTAAATGTTTACTTACCTGTATTGGTCCGTAATCCGTACTTTGCTACCCCCCGCCCCACGTCACCGCCCGGCCGGCACTCCTACACGGACCGCGACTGCGTGTTGCTCTCTGTCGCCCTCGTGGTTCTCCCCACCCCTACATGTTGTGCTCGCCGGTGTGCTTCTCCCCATTGCCTCCCACCACCCTCCCTGCCACCACACTCCGTCTTGCTCACCTGCCCCGCCCACCATCCACTTGGCTGCTTTACCCCCATTTGTCATGTTGCTTTACCTCTCCCGCCCTCCCCTGGGTTGCTTCTGCTTTCACAAACCCCTTCCGCCCTTCCCCTTGCGTCTTTGGCTGACCCACCCATCGCCCATGTTGCATTACATGAACCCCCATGCATGCCTTAAAGAAATGCTTTGCATGTTACATTTATTTCTTTTAGCTCCCGATGTAAATAAAAAGGAAATATAAAGAATGTATGTAAATATTAGACGCATACATGTGTAGTGTGAGCAACTACAAAATGATGCAGAGCTTGCATCAAAGGCTTTTTTTAATCTTTCCATGTTAGCCATGCTGCACACAACAGGAATGCTGTGCAGTGTGGCTAAAAGATATTGGCAAAGCCAATAGGTTACAAAGGAGAAACCTGTTGGCTTTGCTCATGCTTGTTTTTTCTGATGTTAGCATTACCTGAAAGAAATGACAGAATGGTACAAGATAGGTGGCTGCACCCAGGAGCATCCGGATTACTATCCATCACATCTAGACAGAACAAAGTTTTGCACACTTATTTCAATACTCTTCGATAGCAACAGTGCTTAAATATAACAAATACGCAGCTCCTAATCACGAGGGTTGCTGAATTGCTAAGGCTGCCTCTATTTAATGCCCCCTTGTTACTCTTTCTTCCACCACCCTACTCTTCCTGTCTCTTTATCTTACTCTTTCAAGTTCTTTTTCTTCCCTGTTTTCTTCCTTTGTCATAGGTTTCTTACCTTTCTCTTCCTCCTTCTTTCTTCCTTTTCTGTCTTTCTCCGATGTTATCTGGGTGAAAATCTGCTGATTAAAATTGGTCCTGGGACCTAGAAATAAGTGCTGGTGCCTGCCACCTGCAACTGCAGACACAAAGTAACCACTGAATATCAAACAACAAAGCATTTTTCAAATTCCTCCCCAGCTTAGAGGCACACCTTACATATGACACATTTTTAGGCCTAGCCTATGACAGTCCATGCGCTGTTGCTTTTGAGACCTTTTGTTATCTATACATTGGGCTTAGTGCTCACCCATTACTAACCATTAGTTGGCTGCACTGTCACTCTCATGTGGCGGCTTCTTATTGGTCAGGTGAGGTAGGCTTCCATCCTCTTGGTGTGTTTGTCCTTCCCCTGGAGCATGTAGGCATTACTTTTATTCTTCCACTGCTAATTGTTTTGGGTGCTACTTTTTTATTTTCATTTAAGGAAGTGTACTACTCCCCTCTCCGTGTTCCTTCTACCCACCAAATCTTTGCTTGCCCCCACTCTCTCACCCTCTGTTGTCCGTCTTCTTGCCCTCAGTCACTCACTCCCACACTCCGTTGTCTGTCTGCTTGGCCCAAGCACCTCGCTCCCACTGTCTGTTACCCATCTGCTTGCCACCAGCACCTCCCTCCCACCCTCTGTTGTCCGTCTTCTTGCACCCAGCACCTCTCTCCACCCTTCTTTGCCAGTCTGCCTGCCACCAGCACCTGCCTCCCTCCCACCCTATGTTGTCCGGTTTGCTTGCCCCCAGCACCTCAGTCCCATCCTCTATTGTCTCTCTGCTCTCTGGTTTAGCTCCGCCCCTCCCTCCAACCCTCTGTTGTCTGTTTGCTTGCTCCCAGCACTATCACCTCCCACCACCCTTTGTCCGTCTGCTTGTTCCAACCCCTCCCGACCAACCTCTGTTGTCTGTTCCCACACTCCGTTGTCTGTCTGCTTGGCCCAAGCACCTCACTCCAACTGTCTGTTGCCCATCTGCTTGCCACCAGCACCTCCCTCCCACCCTCCGTTGTCCGTCTTCTTGCACCCAGCACCTCTCTCCACCTTTCGTTGCCAGTCTGCCTGCCACCAGCACCTGCCTCCCTCCCACCCTGTGTTGTCCGGTCTGCTTGCCCCCAGCACCTCAGTCCCACCCTCTATTGTCTCTCTGCTTTAGCTCCGCCCCTCCCTCCAACCCTCTGTTGTCTGTTTGCTTGCTCCCAGCACTATCACCTCCCACCACCCTTCGTCCGTCTGCTTGCTCCAACTCCTCCCGACCAACCTCTGTTGTCTGTTCCCACACTCCGTTGTCTGTCTGCTTGGCCCAAGCACCTCGCTCTGTTACATCCTGCTAGCAATAATCAAAAAACAAAAACGCTATGATGTGGCCCGTGGTGGCTGCTTTTTAGTGTTTTTTTTTTTACTTTCCGCCATGCTGCACAGCAGCTGTTCTCTTTTCCCCACATCCTCAGTTTACTGTGTTGCCCCCTCACCCGCCCAGTGTGTTGCCTCCCACCCTCCCTCTCGCCATGTGGCTTTCTGCCAAAAATAAAACAAAAGTACTATGACGCAACTAGCACTGGCTGCATTATATTGCTTTTTTTTTTGCTTTCACCCATGCAGCAGTGTTGACCAACATGGCTACAAAACATTGACAGAGCTTACACCTCTCGTAGGCAAAACCTATTGGCAGAGGGTCCCACTGTGTTTGAACTACATCATTGCCATCACCTTCCACTCCCTTACAGCTACTGTAAATTACGCTGGTCCTGACAACTTGTGCCGGGAAGACACACAGGCCTTCAATGATGCTAAATGCATGCAAGGTCAGCAGTCAGACATTTTGCAAGGGTTGTTAATTCACTTACTGGGACCAGTCCAGTCTACTTCGCAATCAGTGAGCATTACGTCTGACAGACTGTTACTGTGATTTAAATACAATAGGTCCATAGGACGACAATAATTGGATGCAGTGTCAAGGACAAAGCGTAAATGGCAGAACGCGTCCTCCTTTTAAGCAGGACCACATCACTGTGGGAGGTCTAACAATATTCCTTTTGCGAGCTTGAATGTATTATTTGAAGGAGCAGTCCATTTTTTTAATGCTATTATATTGAAATCTAGGGCACAGATCACATACTGAACACCATCATCGAGATGTCATTTGCCTCAATGCTTAAAATAAGAGGTGTACATCACATTAGGCTCGCTATTATGAAATAATGGGGCTCTACAGTGCACATTACATGGGCATTTTGAAAATGGTTGTTTGTCAGGATGCCAAACACAACAAGCATTGGAATAGCCAATAGGTCTCGCCTATGGTACCTTTTAAGGGGCATATTAGCAAGACCGGCGATAAAATTATCGCCGTTTTAGCGGCAGGAAACTGCCGCTAAAACGGCGATAATGGGCTTGCTAATATGCGTTATAGAATTCCAATAGAAGCCCAGGTTAGGTGTGCAGGACATCTAACCTGGGCTTCTATTGGAATTCTATAACGCATATTAGCAAGCGATAATTATCGCCGGTCTTGCTAATATGCCCCTTAGGGGCATATTTACAAGGACGGCGATAAATAAACGCAAAGTGCGCTTAGCGCTTTTCTATTTATCGCCGTCTATCGCTGGATTATATCGCCCTGTTAGCGCGTTATTTACAATGCATTTCCCCAGGGCGATATAATTACCAGCGATAGCGGGAAATCGCCGTTTTGCAGGGAACATCGCTGGTTTTCCAGCGATGTTCCCTGCAAAACGGCGATAACCTTGCTGATACGACCCTGTGGTCGTATCAGCACAATCCACCCCCATATTAGGTATGCCTAAGTCTGCATTTTAGCAGACGTTAGTTTTCGGCGAAAACAGCGGTTTTCGCCCAAAACTAACGTCTGCTAAAATGCGTTGGCAGCCTTGTAAATATCGCGATGTGCACATCAGCGATATTTACAAGGTTGTACTGCCCAGTGACGCCCACCTTGCATCTCATTAGAGATGCAAAGCGAGGCGTCGAGTAAAAGGGTGCTAACATGCGCCAATGCATGTTAGCACCCTCTTGTTAATAGGGCGATAGTTTTATCTCCGCTTTTTTGGCTTTAAAAGCCCAAAATGCGGAGATAAAGCCCTTGTAAATATACCCCTTAGTGTTTAGCCATGCAGCACACTATTCTGGGTGCTGTGCTGCCAGGGATTGGATAGCTATACAATTACTACACATTGGGACTTGCAGACTGATTCAGGAATACATGCTGGACTCTGCCGCACGCTTCGTCCTGGACGGCATTTTGGAACTAAAAGCAACAACAGGAGGTTGGGAGAGAACTGAAAGCAACTACAGGAGGATGAGGGGAATTGAGAGCAGCGATATATTACTAAAACAATGATGGGAGGCTTGGAAGGTTTGAAAACATGGGGGCATATTAGCAAGACCCACGTTAAAATTATCGCCGTTTTAGCGGCAGGAAACTGCCGCTAAAGCGGCGATAATGGGCTTGCTAATATGCGTTATGGAATTCCAATAGAAGCCCAGGTTAGATGTGCAGGACATCTAACCTGGGCTTCTATTGGAATTCCATAACGCATATTAGCAAGCCCATTATCGCCGCTTTAGCGGCAGTTTCCTGCCGCTAAAACGGCGATAATTTTAACGTGGGTCTTGCTAATATGCCCCCATGGTTCCCAAAACTAACGGTTCCAGCCAGCAGCAGATAACACACGCATGAGGGCAATTTAGTGATTCGGAGATTCTGCGTTAGCAATTAGGGTGGGGTATATATTATCAAAGATGATACTCTCTTCCGTTCGACTGCCTCGGGCCACTGGGCCTGTGGTGTAATAGAAAACGTGTCTCTGCAACTGTAACCACGTACAAGTACAACTGCGCTGTAGGTAAAACCTAAAAAAGAGCTTTTTACGTGGATGTGCGTGGGAAAACTGTTGCCATTCACTGTGCAAGCGAGACAATACCTGAAGTGGGCTCATGTATTGCCTCATGGTATATGCAGTGAGCAGAACCAAAATGTAAATGACAGGATGCCAAACACAAAAATGAGCTACCACCCTATTGTAGCTTAAATGTGAACTACTAAAATATCGGGAAAGTAGATATTTTGAGGTAAGTATAGATTTTATAAATGTACATCGATCTGGAATTAAGTAAGTGAATCTTTACTTACCTATATTATCTCAACTTTGTGATATTTTGATGTCCGATATTCAATTTTTTATTTGAATCTGTTTTATTGTTTTTCCAATTGTCTTTAGCTCATACATTGTAGTCATGCTTATGACAGTCACATTACAGGGTTTTATGGATAACATGAATTACATACAGGCAATTTGATCAGTGTGTTACAGCATGTCACATAATATGATAATACAGTGGGGCATATTCTCAAGAACGTGTGATAACCATCGCAAAAGTTACTTAACAAAACCTTCAACATCGCAGTCTATTGCGGGAAATTTACGCCGTGTTAACCAAGTATTCACAACACGGCGGTACCATGCAATAGTCTCCAGATAACGCGTCAACTGACCGCGTTAAAATCAACGCCATGCCGCAAAAATGCGAAGCACGAACGTAAAAAAAGCTGCGATGAAGCCAATCGCGATACGAAAATCAGCGAAACCCAGCTACAGGCCTTCAATTCACACGCGTCAGGCGGGAACAATCACCATAAAAGTAGAAAAAAAACAGACAAACAAATGCCAAACAACAGCGAAGCACAATGGACATTGCCGGAGCAAGTGCGGAGGAGAACCAGAACCCCACAAGCCCCCCGGAGGACCATCCTGGGACTTCGGGGTCAGGGAAGGGCAAGGACAAGAAGAGTAGGAAGAAGCGGTTCAGTCCGCAGGAAAACAGGATCCTGATAACGGAGGTGACAGAACACCATCAACAACTGTTCGTCACCTCCACTGTGTCATTGGCAAAAAAAAATGGACTATGGCAGTCCATCGTGGACAAGGTGAATGCAGTCGGAGTGCTGAATGGGACAATGGACGAGGTCAAGAGGCGCTGGAATGATGTCAAGCGCAAAACCAAGCTAAAACTCGCCAACAACCTGAAGGCATCAATGCAAACTGGAGGTGGTCGCCCAGCGCCACAGGAGGAGCTGGACGACATGGAGGAAATGGTGTCCACAGTCATCAGTGGGGAGACGGTGGCAGGAGTTGGGGGCCCGGACACTGCTCAACAGGACCTGACACAACAGCAACAGGGTGAGTAATGACCAGGGCCTGGGGGGATGGGGGGAGATGATCACAATGGCACACATGGACCACCAACTCCCATCAAGAGACCAATGTACCCAAGTATGCAACATGTCAGCACTATACAAGCACAGAAGTCAAAGGCACACCTCATGAAAGGGATGAAGGGGCAGCAAAATCTGAGCTGCAGGGGCGACTCCCCCAAAACGCAGCACACACATCACATGCAGAGCACATCTACATTGACAAAGATGTGACACAATCCGCAAAACACCTACAACAGAACACAGGACACAACTGGTGCCGCTTGGGTGCAGACACTGGCCAATCACATTTGGCATTGCAGGGAAATGTGCATTGATAATGTACAAGTACAAACACACATGTCCACTGTCCCCATCAAATAGGCAGCTCCTCCCAAACAGCCACAATGTACCCAGTCATGCTGTCTGTATGAAAACATGTACAATGCGACAACATACATGTGGACACATTGTTAAACTGCATCTCCCCTTCACATTGCAGAGGGAGAATCAACACCTCCTGCAGAGCAGACCGACCCTCTCTTCTCTGGAGACGAAGAGGACCACCACAGCTTCGACTCTGACGCCCTCCAACTGCTCGTGGACAGCCTACGCAGCCCACTTCCAGGAGCTGGGCAGCCCAGCTGCTACGAGGAGACCCCACCCCCTGCACAGACCACACAGCAGGCAGCACCCACCACCACGGCTGCCTCCCAGGACCCCCACGAAGAACACATGGCCTTCCAATGCCGTGTCTTGGGGTGCCAGGAGAATCTGGCTGAACAGGTGCGGGTGGGCTTCGACCGCATGGCAGACAAACTAGCTGCCATACGTGGGTGTCTAAGTCCCATCAGGGACCACTCACGGTCCCTAACGGACACCCACAGTCCGCTCCATGCTCTCTGACGGACCATGGCTGACATCGCTGACATCGCTGGAGCCCTGACTCAGAGATTAGTACAACTGTCCAGTCCGAGTGGCTCTAGCGATGTCACACGGGAGTTGGGAAACATGCAGAGGTTAATGGAGACCATGGAGCGGGCGAATGCGGAACGAGCGGCTGCCACGGCTGCACACCAGCGAGAGGTAGCTGGGTTCCTCAATGACCTCAGGACCATCCTCAATGGCATTGCTGCCACAAGGCCTGGCGCGGATGCATGCTGCTGCCACCACTCCATCCACATCTCTGCCCCCTGATGTGTCACTGCCACACAGTGCTGGAGACAGAACACCACCACCCACACGTGAGGCACATGAAACAGCAGAGGACGAAGATGCAGATGATTCTGCCCTCGTGGCAAGAAGGACGCAGCAGCATGCATCTCAGCCATAGGTCCGGCTTCAGCTTGGTACTGCCCTCTGCATCATCACCTTCCACTGTCCCCCGATGCACTCTGCGACACTCACCTTGGACCTCGACATGGACTGCCATATGCTGTTTGATCGCCATTGACACAGCAATCAGACTGCGGACTGAACTCGTCCTCTTCCTTTGGACTTGTCATTCCCTGAAGGACCCTGGCTGGCCCTCCACGGGACAACATCGTCATGTGGGGTTTGCATGGCCCTGTACTGCTCCAGATGCAACACTCCACTGAATGTGCATTAAACATTCATATTCACACAGATGTGTCATGTCTATGGTCTTTCAAGTGTGGAAGTATGGATGAATGTAGGCTCACTGGACTCCTCTTACGTCCATGTGGCTCATGTCGTAGCACAGGGGTCACAGGGTGACACTTTTCCGAATGCGGTCCGGGTGGCGCTGACACAACAACAGGGACACACGCATGAGTTACTTCCTTGTCCAGCCCATTAAGTAACCACGCCCAGGGCCCCGGGGTCATTTACACACCCTTACGCTGGACTGGCATACGCCAGGCCCGCCCACTCCGCTTACGCTCACAGGGGGTGACGGCAACGCTACATGTCCAAGGTCTTTCCTGTAGTGATCTGCTGCTCACAGGTCTAGTTGTCAGCATGCCACAGCCACTCCCTCACGGCTGGTGTACACCCACACCACACCCATCCAGCACATGCGTAAACAGGACATGTGACCTTGCCAATAAAAAGGGGCGGGCGCACGTGCTCGACGCCATTTCCACTCTCTATCTGTGTGCATCCGTGTGGTGTCAATGTAGGCATGAGGGCCTCGGGCCCTGCAACATCACATTCCCCAGGACCGGAGGTGACATGATGGCGTCCGCAACACGATACCCAATCATACAGGGTCCATGACTTTGGGACACAGACTTGGTGGCACCGGATACATTGCGGCTGGCACAGGCACACCGCCACCGGACAGTGACTTTGGGTGCACTGAGGTAGGGGCACCTTAAGTGCTGAGCGGGTGTGCAGCCTGCGATGATGCCCCATCCCAGCGGTCCGGACTGCTCAGGATTTGTGTGCCCTGCTGGACCGCAGTGTAGGCCAGAGCAAGCGGGCAGCGCGGGCCTACCGCCACGTGGCGTCGCATCCCGGATCACAGAGTTAGTAGCAACTCAAGGGCTGAGCGGGTGTGCAGCCTGCGATGATGCCGGGTGCACTGGTATGTCCTCTGCCATGGTGAAATCAAGACCCAGAATCATATGTGTGACCTGGTGGCCTGCGGAGCGGGGCTGCATGATGTAGAGGGTGCCATGTCCGCGGGCCCCAGGCATGTGGCTTGCAGCGGCACGTGGTGGGCCCTCATTGCTACACACCAAGGGCGGAAGGTGAGCAGTGAGGCCTGGGTGCGCAGGGGCGGGCATGCACCGCTGGGCGGCGGGAGGGGCTGGGGTGCATCTGCCTGGGTGCACAGGGGCGGGCATGCACTGCTGGGCGGCGGGAGGGGCTGGGGTGCATCTGCCTGGGTGCGCAGGGGCGGACAGGCGGTGATGTCTTGTGCAATTGTATGTACTTTGCCATTCATGTATCTGGACTCTGTTTCAGATGACGGATCTGTTTCAGATGTGTGACCTGGTGAACTGCACTACATACCGGCACGTGGTTGGAGACACACCGGTGGCAGCAGGTGGGCAGTGTGTCCTGGGTGCACATTGTGAGCACTCTCTCTCCCTGTCCATCTCTTCTGTTATCTGTGTCTCGCTCCCCCTCTCTGTCCGTCTTTCTCTCACTCCCCCTCTCTGTCCGTCTTTCTCTCGCTCCCCCTCTCTGTCCGTCTTTCTCTCGCTCCCTCTCTTTCTCTCTCTCTCTCCTTCGCTCTCTCTCAGTCCTTTGATGTGTGCAAGACACACCTTCTCATCATGATTTTTGTCTTGCAGGCTGTGACCTACGGATTGTCCCGAGGGGAGCCGCCATGTGTCTTCATTTCTGTTCTGTGTTTCTTTGAATACATTTTCATTTGTTACATCGAAGGTGTATGTGTGATGCTCATTTTTGTGATGACACATGCATGTCACCAAATGTGATTGTGCAACATCAGGCGGATTATTTGGTACATGATTCCGTGTGGTTGATGTGGCATGTCTTTGTCCGGGGGGGGTGCCCGGGGAGGGGGGGTCCTGGGGGTGGTGGCGGTGGGTGTTGGGGCCCTGTTGGGGCTCCGAGCTGCATGATCAGTGGCTCCATGGCATCTGTTGCCCTTCAGGTGTGGCTCTGGGCTGGGCTCTATTTTGTGGTGCAGGCTGTGGTCCGACTTTGCACCAGGTCAGAGCAGGTGTTAGTTTCCCGCTGCTAACGCGCCTTATCGCCTGTTTTGTGGTCTTGTCGCCGATCTGGCTGGTCTTTGAGAATGTTGCGGAGTGGTGTTTTCACGGCTTTTTGCACGGGGACGCCTACTCTGCATCTCATTAGCGATAGTTGCGGGGGTCATCTGTGGCGATGTTTTTTGCGGCTGCTCTTGTGGGTAAACTGGTGTTATGGGCTGTTAACACCAGCTTGTGAATGGGGTGATAAATTTATCGCAACTTAGGCTGCGATAAAGTGCCGTTAACTCGGCGATGGCTTCTTGAGAATATGCCCCAGTGTGCACGCATACATACGAGTTATCGTTGGTAAGCACCAGCAGGTGTTACTTTTACAGCTTACTTCAGTAACAGATTTAAACGGTTCTGCTGTAAGGTAACATATTGTAACATACATTTTGTTTGTGGCTATTAGATAGTAGGATGCATTTTACATTCTGTTTAATAAACAGCATTAATATTTAAGCAGTTAGTCTCAGCTCTCTTGTAACATGCGCAGTATATAGGTACATGCGGATCATGTTGACAATTCCCTGTGATAGCATATTCTCCTAGAACATCATATGGTCGACAATCTCACTTTTAATGTTCGATATTCTAGCTCTAAAACTAAGGGATCATGATGCTTAAAACTTGATGTTCAGCTAGTGCATATGTAAGACATCTACGTCATAGTTTGACATCACAGTTCATGAGGGCACAATAAACCTTCCTTTATTCAATTTCAAAACGTTGGCTTTTATATGGGTAGTGGGTGAATTGGATGTGGGGGGCTTCATTCTGGCTCTCAAGGTGCATTGAATCTACTGGATCATAGGGAGTGAGGCGTCAAGTTCAATAATCAGGACAGCCAGGAAGATGCACAATGAGATAAGCAGAGGCACTGATATTGATGGTAGACCAGATGCAGTGGCACAGGCCGCCTTTAGCATTAGTGGTGCCCCCCCCTTAATGAGCTCCGGCGCCCCCCAATGAGCTCCTTCTTCACAGATTCGTTCACTACCACCTTCCAATGGTGCCTCTCATCTCGCCTTAGCCCCTCTCTCACATTTATTTATCTTATAGCACTATGCATCCCCGTGTAGACTGTCACAGTGCTTTACATCATAAACATATTATATAGAGACAATGAGTCATACAAGTGTGTAAATGAATGGATAGGAAATGTTACTTAAGACAATGAGGACTAAAAAGGTGTAGGAGTCACGTCAAGCTTCCTGGCAGACATTGCATGTTAAGAGTGTTTGCTCCAGGAAATGAAGGGACAGATTGACTACGTTTTTATGACGAGCAGTAACCAAAGTTGCTGTACTGCATTGCGCAAAAAGTATAGAGTGCAACATCATCATATCAATTAAGATAAGGTGCTCTTGCTGTCTCCTCTAGTGCTGGCGTAGCTTAGGCTGCTGTGTGCCAGTCCACACACCCTTGCATCATAGTGCAAGGTTGTTTGAGCAATGTCAAGCTTACGTTTCATACTGGAAGGGTAACATTCCAGTTCAAAATTCTAGCCACTGGATTCAAGCTATCCTGGCTGATGAGGGGTGACACCCCGAAACCTGTCCCAGGATGCTTGTTTCTGGTCCAGGGAGGACCTGGCTTGGCAGTTCGGGCTCCACTGTTCCCATGAGGAGCAGGGTCAAGACTGATTTGCATATGGCTGGGTCCAAACTGGGGTGGCAGGGTGAGCAAAAGAACTCAGATCTGTGACTGGGGGTTAATGTTTTATTTGTTCAGCATTCCATCCTTCAGTTGTTTGCGCAGCGCAGTTCATAGCTCAATGTGCTATATTCAAAGAATTGTTACTTATAAACTTTGGGAAACAAAAGGATCTCTGTGACAAAAGCAATAACCCAGCAAGCTATCTACATAAAATGCTAATCTGTAATCTACCTGTCAAATGTTGTGCTTTGCAGCAGGAACATTAATCCTCTGTGCTACTATATAATCAGTAAAAACTGCGACTAGACAAATTGTGGATCCCTTTCTCTAACCACCAGAAAAAATCATGCTGTTGTAATTATCGTCTGAAAGATGAGTGCACTCAAAGATCTCTGCAGGATGTTCTTATCTCGGTTCAGCCTGTCACGCAGAGGGGGCCTCCCTTGACCTTGGCGCCCAGTGTGACTGCCTTTGTCGCACCACCCTAAAGCCGGCACTGCCTGGGCACAGGGGCTTTTGGGACCAGCTGCACTTCAGTTATGGCTGTATTTTCCTACCCATCGGGTGGATAGGGTCCATTTGCCACACTTGCATTAGGGCCCATGAAGCACTTGACAAACCACTCGAGAAGGGGAGGGGACGCTCAGATGGAGTGAGTGGAGCAATGTGGGAATGGGCACAAGTGGATTGGACTTTTGTATGCAAGGTAAGGACTGAGAACAAAAACGTTGGCTGGGGAGGGACAATGATGGGAAAAACAAGGGGGAAATGGAAAGAATATGATCAATTTGAGTGAAGTACAGGAGAGACCATAGTGCTAAACAGTGGGCAGTTCACATGTGTCTGTCATAAAAACACGTCTATCATAAAAACACGTCATAAAAACGTCTGTCATAAAAACACGCTGAAGTACCATGCTGCGGGTATCTGTAAGGTCTCAATCAATTCTTCCCCTTCTCCTCCAGTCACTCACTCCATCTGCACATTGGCAATTATGACCTCACCCATTACTTTTAATTCCTAATGGACCTCCCCTGCAGACCGTGTAAAAGTTTCAACGGCTATACTAACTACTAAACGTCTTGCACATCGACAATGTCATCCTATTACATAGCCACCTGTTACCTCGAAAGAAGTTCTGGAATTAGCTACCCTATTACCAGGTTCGGACTGGCCTGTAGAGCAATCTGGCTGTGCCAGAAGAGCTAATCAGACACGTCAGAATGTGGGCTGGTTTTTGGCAGTTTGTGGACCTGTTTTATAGCCTGGTGGCTGGGTTTTTACTGTTAATTTCCTCGACATTACCATAAACATTGCCTATAGCAAGCACAAATGCATTTAGCATTACATACTATGCAAAAGAGCTATACAGTGTGTCTTCACAAGTTTAAAACTGCCCTGATTTGAAAATGTGTGCCACTTTTTGCCTATCACATAGGGGCGACTTTTATTTTGGTACCAGGGTCTATATTCTGTCCTAGTCCAACCCTGCATATTACTGCAGTAATTTTTCACTGGGCACAGGGATGGTATATTGAGGTTCTCTGACCATACAAGCTACATAAAAACAAGAGTGTTCCATTACTACTACCAATGACAATGATCAACCTCAACCCAATCTCCGAGTAACTTCTAGCTGATCGCCAATCTCATATCTATTCTAGCAGCAGCAATGAGGATTCCTTCCTAAAGACCAGAGATGATATGCATCTCATTTTGAGCGAGGAGGCTCTTGCCGTCTCTTTCTACTCAGTCTCTCAGTGGACTTTGATACAATTGATCCCAACAATATAATCCCAACCTTGAAACACTGCACGGGACTTCATGGGCAAGTCCTGAGCTAGTTCTCCACTTTCTGAACCATCTAATCTCAGTAAGTGAAGGTCAGAACCCACACCTCACACAGAGCTGTAATGGCTTATTGTGTATCCACTCTAGCACACACATGTTCAACAGGTAGAGGGGGACTGCTGGGCTTGGTGTATGAGGGATACGAGTCCTCATACACCACTATTCCGATGCCACGCAAATCTACCTAAAAACATCTTCAATAAAAGACATCCTTGCTCTATATAATGATCTCAGGTTTTATTTTTGGTAGTAAAAACACAAGTCTCACAACACTTCAATCATGGATAGCCAACAACATTTTGATGCTAAACCCACAGAAAACTGGATCCATTCGTATGTTGTCCGAAAACAAGAACAATTTTCACCCTGTACTTAATCTGAACTCAGAGCAAAATACTTCTCTCCATCCCTCTCTCCAATGGTGAAATCTATTCTCTCAAAAAATGTTAGCATATGCTTTCAACAGCCCTCCTAAGAATGCCAGTCTTTGCCTGGGTTATTTCCAACTTGCACTTTGGCAAGGCCATCTTACGTTTTCAAGCACCCCAATCACGGCCATATGATCCTCCACAGTCAGACTCCTATGCTCAACAAGGGTCAGGAACAGTCGGAAAGGAGCCTATCCAGTAGAGGGCGGAGGGACCATTGCCATGCCATGAAGCCTGTTGATTAGTTGTAAGGCTGGCAGTGTCAAATGCTTTGGAACGATCTAGAAGTATCACCGCTGTGACACTGCCACCATCAAATGGAAGCTTGATGTCAGTTAGGACCCCACAAGATATTCCTACTTCAGGAATATCTCAATGCGTTCCTACTGCATAAAACGAGTGCCAACCTTATGACAACACTACACATGCTCTAATAAGTAACAAGTGCATAAACCTTTGAGTGTGGTCAATGTTCAATTTTTATCAACCTGTATATAAAACCAAGACAAGTGCAAATCATTTGTAATATGCGTAATTTACTGGCACTTCGACAGGTGAGGGAAAATGTATTTATCCCTTATTGAAACTATTTGCAAAATGTATTATATTGCCAAGCATCATGAAGAGTGTGGAGATCACCAGTGATTCCTAGTGTTCCCTTGTTACAATCTAGGAAACCTGACAACAGTTCGTGTGTGCTAATAAAAAAACTGGAGTGACCATTGTGTCCTCTCAAACAGTGTGTAAAAGGGATTGGTCAGCTTTAAGAAAAATGTGACCTTCAAAGCTCCTTCAAAGATAGACACCTGGGATACAATTCCTCTTGAGCTCTGTAACAGGAGAGTGCACTGTGCATCAGTGCTCTTCTGTACAACTTCCTGGATTTCATTGTTCCTATCCGTCACACATTCCTGCTTCTCACTTCTAACCAATGTTTCCTCTATTTTTTATTTCTCATGTGCGGCAATAGAATGTTTGTGTGCACACTTTTCTTACTTGTGTGCGCAATCGAGTGATGAGATGTGCATCAAGGCAAGTGGGCCAGCTACCAGTTAAAGGTAAATAACAAGCATTGGAAATGCCAATAAGTCTTGCTTTTAATTTAAAGTTGCTTTTTAGTCATTTATTGGTTTAAGCTCTGAATAAGTCATCATACCTGCACCCTGTCACTCATCCTTGCACTTGTGCATCAATTAATCACTTATTCATTCTTGCATTCATCAACTTACACAACCACAATACATCGCATACAAAAGTTCAGCCACATATGCAAGATAAATTGAATGGATAAAAGTAGAAATACAAAACATGCTATTGCCTAAAAATGGCAGACGTATGCTTGCAATTACAAAATTAAATTAAACAAAGCAGTAGTTGGATGTCTTGCAATGGTATTGTAAATAGCTGTGGACGTCTTGCAGTGGTATTGTACATTGCGTATAGTTACAGATGACTGCCTCATTAGAATTGTGTTGGCCATCTTTCAATGGTAAAAACAATGATACAGTATGGATAATATGATTCCATGATGGTCATCTAGTTTAGATGCAGAGGTTGTGTAGGTTTCAGTACACTGGAGATGAAGCGAGTGTTGAGTAAGTAGTCAGTTAGTACTGTATTTGGAGATGTAGCATACATAAAAAATGGAAATAAAAAAAGGAGAAGGAAAGAAATAAAAAAAACACCTATAAGTATAAAATGGAAGAAGCACACCCATTTTCAGACAGATGTGCATATGTGATCAGACAAATTTAGTCACTTGCAGAGCAAGAGACCCAATGCTCTATGCTGTCATGGACTGAAGGAAAGTGTACATGACACTCATACAGACCAATGGCAGACAAGGGCTTCCCAAAAATTCCTTTCTGTATTTATATAGATGTATATTTATATATATGTACGCATTGTTTTATGATTTTTTACAAGGTCTTGGCAGACATTAAATCTGTCAGGCCATCGAAAGATGTTGTTTTTGTATTTCGTTTTTGTGGTGGCTAGGGAGTTCGCTGCAGAATTAATTAGCCAGAAGTTCCCAAATACAAAACATGGTGTCAAATAATGAATAAAGAGATAGTGTTTCTAGACAATTCTTTTTATTCTTCTCTGAAGAATATGCTGAGTCACATATCGTGTTTGGGGGAGAGGTAGATGCAGTCTGGCTAAGGGATTCACTGTTTTAAATCACCCTGGATCCACTCTGCAGAATGCTTTATTTTCACTCACTGATTTTTCAATCACTAAAACACCTCTGCACTAACTCACGTAGCTTGTTATTCTCTCACTTGCTCACTGACACACTCATTTTCTCAGTCACCGCTTCAAAATCTTGGTCATCATTTGTTCACTGACTCATTTCAAGTTTAACTTACTCGCTCATTTATTCACCCATTTGTAAACTAACACTCACCAAGCCACCATCATGTGCTCAGTCACTTACTCATTTGTTCACTCCTTCACTCACCTCACTCATATAATTGTTCAATTACTTACTGACATCCACACTCTTTCACTTGCTTTCCCACTCACTTACATGCTGCTCACCCTCTAATTGATTTTTCACTTGCTTATTCACTCCTTAATTTGCACACTTGCCATCCAATCCCTCGCTGCTTCATTCACATACTCATTCCCACATTCAACTGCACACCAACTCGCTCAATTACTTGGACACTCACTCCTCACTCATTAATCTACTCAATCGCTGTTTCACTTACCCACTCACTTGTTCATTGCCTTACTCGCTTTGACAGTCACATGCTCATTCAAAAACCCACAAATTCATTTACTTACCCATTCACTCATACATTCACTCCATTTCTCATTCTTTCACCCCTCACTTGATATTTAACTTGCATACTTACTAATTTATTCCTTCAAATCACGTTACTGTATATAACTTATGATTATTAATTTCCATTCTCGACTGGCCTGAGAATATTGTTGTAAAGGGGCGGGGGAGGGGTGTCTGCAGTCACCTAGCTGAATGCACTGTGGTTGGGCTCCTTTCTAGAAAGGACTATGGGGCCTATTAGGATGGCGGGCGGATCGCCATCAAACTCAATTCGTCCCACCGCCAGATTAGGATGGCGGTGGGAACAGGAATGCGTCCGCAGCGGATACAAAGACCGTCCGCCGCCAGCAATTATTCCGATTGCCTGGCGGACGGCCGAGGGAGCCCAAAATGGTGGCGGTGCCTAGCAGGCACCGTCCACCAGATTAGGATGCAGGCAAACACCGGCCTTTTCATGGCGGCAATGCCGCCATGGAAAGGCATACGGTGTTTAGCATCGGGCCTGTTGCGGGCCCCCGGGGGGTGGGGGTTGCACTTGGAGGGTACCTATGGTACCCCCCTACATTGCCATGCCCAAGGTGGCAGGCACCGTGCGGTGCCTGCCACGTTGGGCATGGCAATGCACGACGTGCCTCGTTAACATTGCGGCGGGTGCTGCCTACAGCACCGTCCGCCGCAATGTTGAAGATGCCAATGCGACCGCCAGGGTGGCGGTCACATCCTAATTAGTGGTGCGGGACCGCCACACTGCTGGCGGACGGTCCCAGCACCACTAGGGTGGCGGGCGGTCCGCCCGTCATCCAAATAAGCCCCTAAGTGATTCTATGGTGACCTAGCTGAAATTCCCTAGAGTGTGATAGTGAAAATAGGATTGAACTGCCAGAAAGCACGCTGGGGCTTGTCTTGTCTGGAACGGCCTTCAGGTTTCCATTGTGGGCTCTCTAAAACTGTCTGTGAGTTGAATGGGAGCACTCGGGGAACTGGTTTGTGGGTAAGGGCCTAT
The DNA here is from genome assembly GCA_963921515.1 of Calotriton arnoldi. Taxonomy (NCBI): domain Eukaryota; kingdom Metazoa; phylum Chordata; class Amphibia; order Caudata; family Salamandridae; genus Calotriton; species Calotriton arnoldi. The sequence goes on from CAWUFW010005456.1 coordinate 339,726, forward strand.
CGTTTGGGACATCTGCAGCAAAACCTTACTTTATGGCTCATGTTACGGAGTACTTGCAATCTTGTTTTCAAAATGAAGTAAGTGATATTGTGAAATCACTCCCTAAATGCCCCTAAATGCCTGATGACCTTTTAAGTACTAAGAGCCTTATTTACAACAAAATGACGCAGCGCGGCGCCGCAAGTCATTTTGCTGTGCCGAGCGGTTGCATTTTAAAAGCACAGGGATGCGTCATATTTACAACAATATGACGCATCCCTGTGCTTTCCCGTGTGCTGGTGCACAATTGGCTGCCATGCGCCAACGCTGGCACCCTTACACCATGGTGGGTGAAAAAGTGCCTGCATTGCGGGGATGATTGTTTTTGTGCAGGAAGGGACACCTTCCTACACAAAAGCAATCACAAGAGGCTTTTTCCTCTTTCTATGAGCACTGCAGAATGCAGCACGCATAGAAAGAGGAAAAAACAAGGAGAAATAAAAGTATTTCCCCTCGTTGTACCTCATTACGCCTCTCCTAAGGAGGTGTAGGATTCTGACGCATTCCCAGGTTTACAAAATGTTGTAAATCTCGAAATACGGCAGCTTCCATGGGTGTTGCTTTGGAACACCCACAGCAACACCCATGGCACGCCCCTTTCATGGGGCCATATTTCCAAGGCCATGAAAAGCCATTCAGGGTGGCTTTGCGTGGCTTTGGAAATATGGGGCAGCACACTACGCCGCCAGTGCGTCAAAAAAAGTGATGCTCCAGTGGCTTAAGGGTCTTGTAAAAAAAGCTCCTAAGTCCCTGGGCATGTATTTTCAGTCGCCACTTAAAGTGTGCTCTCTGCTAAGCCTAGAAACGTTTTACCCGCATTGTTCATCTTTTGCTTTGTCATGTGTATAGTGTTGGCAATAACTTGCTGCACCAATAAAAGGTGTTAAAAAAGTGCACTCTATCAACATCAGTAGAAGCACCTGCTGCAGGAGAGGCTAATCATCAACCTTAAATTAAGTGGATGCACCAGCAGTATGGACACAACTGGTTTGTTCTGAATCGTCAAATTAGAAATTCAGAAAAGTCCTGTGCCTCAGTTTACAGTTTTCAGTCACAGGAGAATGAGGAAACTCAAATACAGGTAGCTTGTAATGCTACTCTGTATCATCCTTAACTTGGTGCACAATGAACTCACACCCTCCACTTCCAAAAAGAAAACATCAAGTGGGTCTTGTGGGAGGCCCAGACAGGCACTACAAAAAGGAAATCTGAGAGGTGAATGAAACCGCCACAGTTCGCCTTGATGTTCTGTGGGGATGAGCAGAAGGACGCCCCAGACTGAACTCAGGCTACAGGGAAAGCTTTGGAAATTCTCTCCTGCTGTTTCGGGACTGCACTGCAGGTATTTAAACGTCCTCCATTAGCATTTCTAAAGACATAAAACATGTCTTTAAAAATTCATTTAGAAGCGCAGCCTCATCACCATAAGTGGCACTTCAAAGGCTCCACTGAAGCATTTAATAAATGCAGTGGAATCCTTTGTAGTATGGCTGATTGTAGGTGCCTGCAGGAAGGGAAACCTAGGTGTGCACACCCACTCAGACGCGCAGTTGAGAGAGAACAATACTTCTAACCAAGGGCATAACACAGGTCTCCGCAGCCCCAGCGGTGCCGGGGGGCCCCAAAGCTCCAGGGGGGCCCCTCAGCACAGTACTCCGGCCGGAGAGCTCCTGATTGAGCCCGGAGGGCCCCCCCCCCAAGTTTTGTAACACCACTGCTTCAAACCATCCTAACTAATTTGTCAGTTCCCAAGTCTAAATATTTTTACACCAGACATGTGGAAGGAAGGAGAACCACGGAGCCCTCTTAGATACAGTGATTCAAGGCCACCTTCTCATTTCTTTTCATTTTCATTGTGTGTGATGGTGCTAGAACTAGGTCACAAGGCACATCCCTTTCTTCTTCTTCCTAAGTAGCAGGGAGAGAGCCTAAAGCTGCCAATAAATGTAGGGAATTTCCCTCATCAGCAGAGTTTAGGGAGTCTGGATACATCCCATCAGCCCCAGTTGCACTTTATTCCAGTCAAATCAACTTCAAAACCGTGTCTGACTCCTCAGTCATTCAAAATCAACATTATTTTCATGGGCATAATGATAGCTTCTGCAACCCCTGCGGAGCAGAGGGGTCCCCATACTTTGAGGAGCCCCCGCCCCAGAACTTCAGGGGTGCCCCACTAAGCACAAGCCCAAAGAATATTTGTGAGATATGGGATACTCAGTGGCCACTCATCACATTCTGCAGGGGCACCATCATTTTGCGTTGGACCACTAATTTTTCTAAGACATTATGCTTAGCAGTCAATCAAATACTTAAACTGCAGTCACTGCACACATACCAATCCTTGGATCAGTCCAGCCTGCATAACTTTCTTAGCTGCAAATTGCCCTTCCTTCAGAATTTACTTCTCAACAAACAAACCTAAGGATAATACTTTACTGAAATCTTTCGTGCAAAGTGGCTCATACCATTCCAATGACAGCTTTCTGCTATCTAGCATTAAGCCAGCATAGCAAGTGTGTTTTCTGATGACGTGTTGATAAATGGGCCTGGTACTAAATTGTGATTGTGCTTAAGAAAAAACAACCGTCAAAGATTTACCACAATCCTGAAAAAAAGGAACTCACCTGTGCAATGTTCCAAAAACAATGGAAAGGGTAGAAATCGGAATAGTGCGCATGCCTAATCAAAGTTGAAGGGAAGGCACAGAAGATGTAAGACGAGAAGTAGAGAAACTGAGGAAGATTTGGTGAAATGGGTAAAATGTAAGTAGATCTGGAGGTGACGATACACAGTAATCAGAAGCGATAACAGAAAAAAACAGAGAACAGATGGGGAGCGAGGAGAAAAGAGGTTGAACTACATCCCTCCCCAGAAGAAAACAGTGCGATTGTAAAAAGCAGGATTAGAGAAAAGAGGCCAAAGAAACAAAGCAAGAAGAAAAGGTGCAACTGATCTTAATGAAAATGAGGCACAACAGAATTCCCTCAAGAGAGGCATTTGAGAGACTGGTTTTGTCAACCTAAACAATGTCAGGAATTTAGATCATTTCACAAAATTACTTCACAAGCATTTTTTGTCAGTTCAGAATTTCTCAGAGCTGTTTTCACACAAAGATCAGATAGACCCACTCTACTCCGTCCAGCCAGACTAGTTAAAACCAATAGAAAACTTAGTTCCCATCTTTAGAAGTCTTAAAATATTATCGTGAGGCAGCTATCTTTCTAAGTGATCACATCTTGCAGAAGTTCCAGCTGGCTTAAATCTAGTGGTGTAGTGAGCACGGGACCCACGTCTGGGCATACCCTTCCCACTTAGGGCAACATATGCAAAAGAAACAGTTGATGGACGGAATGCTGGACAATGGAAACATTCACTTCCAGTCACAAGGATCTGGGTTAAATCCATCATTCTTTTGCTCACCACACCACCCCAATTTGGACCCAGCCATGTGCAAATAAGTCTTGACCCTGTTCCTTGTGGGAACAGTCCAGCCCGAACTGCCAAGCCAGATCCTCCCTGGACCAGAAACAAGCATCCTGGGACCGGTTTCAGGGCATCACCCTTCATCAGCCAGGCTAGCTTGAATTCAGCGGTGTAGTGAGCACGGGACCCACGTGAGCAAAAAAACGATGGATTTAGGCCCAGATCTCTGTACTGGGGTGAATGCATGGCATTGTTCTGCATTCTGTCCCTCAATTGTTGTTTTTGCATTTGTCACCCCGAGTGGGACGGGTATGCCCAGACGTGGATCCCATGCTCTCCATGCCACTGGAGTCAAGCTATCCTGGCTGATGAGGGGTTAAACCCCGAAACCGGTCCTAGGATGCTTGTTTCCAGTCCAGGGAGGACCTGGACTGGTAGTTCGGGCGGGACTGTTCTCATTGGGCACAGGGTCAAGACTGATTTCAAACTGGAATGGCATGGTGAGCAAAAAAACGATGGATTTAGGCCCAGATCTCTGTACTGGGGTGAATGCATGACATTGTTCTGCATTCTGTCCATCAATTGTTGTTTTTGCAAGTTTCTAAAAGTGGCATTTTGAGAATTAAAATCTGACTTCACCACCATTAACCCCTTCCCTGCTCATGACGAGCTCAGCTCGTCATGCTGCGCGGTCGGGCTGTGCGCATGACGAGCTGAGCTCGTCACGACCACGCCCGCGATCGGAATGTCCAGCACCTGGGCAAAATTCCGATCGCAGCGAAGGCGTTAAAGAGGGATTTAAATTACAATTCTTTTGAGACCAAACATGACAATTGTACCTGTTCCCAAACAACAAAAACTATCACTTATTAAATGTAATACGGTAACCCAATGTTAACCTACGGCAAAGGTAGGCCTCTCAGTATTGAAAACTAATTTGGGAGTTTTTCACTACCAGGACATGTAAAACTTTAAAGTACATGTTCACATTTTTTAAATACACTACACCCTGCCCTCTGGGCTATTTAGGGCCTATCTTAGGGGTGACATATGTATTAAAAGGGATGTTTAAAGGTGGCAAAAGGTTAATCTTGCCAGGTCAAATTGACAGTTTAAAACTGCATGCAGGCTTCAATGGCAGGCCTGAGACGTTTTAAAAGGCTACTTTTTTTTTGTTAAAAACCATTTTATTGGGTTTTTCCAGTTTACAAATTCATGATACATCAACTACACAATAGTTCAGCTTACAGTTAGTACTGATTATTACTCCCACTTTGATAGTGGTGTGGTAACGGGGAGGTCAAAGTGTGTGTAGGGGGTTTGACCCCGTTTTTCACGTGTGAGGATGTGATTCGTTCTCCCCTCCTTGTGTGAAATACCGTGTGTAGTGTGACCCTGTAGGTAGAAACTTTGGAGAACTGGTCCACCTCCAACCATTGGTTTTAACTGGGGGTATGGGGGGGGAAGGGTGGGCCGTTATGTGCTTGTGCTTTACAGAATGGTGTTGGGGCATAAGTTATTGTGTGTGCTGATGTGCGACTGTAGTCATGGCACCAGTAGCAGGTATTATGTTAGGTGCCGCCGAATTTGGCGGCTGTGACATATGTGATGGAGCTTCAGTCATTTGCTGTCGGAATCACTGGAGGAGAGCTGCCCATTCCGTGGAGACGCGGCGTCGCTGCACCCCCCGTACCTCCTCAGTTCTCAGTGCATCTTCTTCTGCCGCGCCCCACTTATTGACCGCTCCTGTCCAAGCCGCCAATGGGGGTCCCCCGGGAGTGCGCCAGTGCATGGTAATGCCACGTTTTGCCAGTAATATGGCGAGTGATGCGAACCGTGTCTGGATTTGATATTGTTTTCGGCGTTGGAAAACTCAGAGCGTGCAGGCTTTCCATGTGTCTACGTCCAGTAGTCCTGTGAGCTCCAGTAGCATTGTATGGATTGCATCTCAATAGGGTTGTATGATGGGGCATCTCCAGAACATATGCTGGAATGTGGCGCTGGGGGTCTGGCAACGTGGACAGAGAAATTGTGTGTCTGGGTAGAACCGCTGGAGCCGCTCTGGTGTGAGGCTAGCCCTGTGTAGGATATAGAATTGATGTTTTTAAATTGTGCGTTATGGGATACTTTATTGGTATGTTCTAGGGGGCTGACCCACTCTGAGTCATGTAATGGACGCTCAAAGTCCCCCTCCTATGTTTGCCACAATCGGGTGAGCGGCTCACTCATTAGTTATTGGATTGCTTTGTTAAGCTAGGTGATGAGGTGTCGCCCCAGTCCCATGTTTAATACTGTGTGCAGGACTGGGTGTGTCAGTGGCTCCCCATCCGCCTGATCCCATAGCCGTCTGCTGTCCGTGACTGTTTGTCTGTGTAGAGGGAATTGTCCTCATGGGAGCCTGTTCTCCTCCACCAGACTATCAAAGGTAAGAAGCTGACCCTCTTCGAACAGGGATCCTACCTCGAGGCTCGAATGGTCTGTCCAAATTTGCATCGTTTGAGCTGTATAGTGACCATTTCCCTGGGGTAGGCCCGCTAATGGTAGCAGGGGGGTATACAGTTGTCTCCCACTGGATAGGCAGTGGACTCTCTTCATACAGGACCTGGCCACAACCACTTGCAGTGGGTACGCTGGATCCGGTCGGGTGGTGGGTAAGAGCAGGCAGCATAATGGCGGGATCGTATTGGGGCCGGTCTCCGAGCCGGTTTCCCTCAACCCCCTTTCAGCTGTCCAGAGGGATAACCACTGCAGCTGCGCTGCCAGATAATATGCCTCAAATATTGGGCTCCTAGTCCCCCCTGATTTAGCTGCTACCGCATCTTGCTCAGGGCTACTCTACGGCGGCCCGTGCGCCATATTAGCGAGATGAGCAGGGAGTCTAATTCCTGGAAGAAGGAGCACTGGGTATGATTGGTAGGTTGGCGAAGTGGTGGAGAAGGCATGGCGCCATGACCATCTTCGCCAGGGCTATTCTCCCAATTGGGGCTAGGGGCAGGGTCTTCAAGAAGCCAACTTGGGCCCGTATCCTTGCTAGTGCCCCACGAAGGTTGCCCTCATAGAGATCCCGAGGGGAATGGTAGAGTCTAATTCCTAAGTACCGGGGGGGTGATCGCTCCAGGTCAGCCTGATGTCGCCAATGTTGATCGCTAGTGGCGGGAGATCGGGATTTAGGGGGTATATGTTGGATTTTGCCCAGTTTACCTTTAGTCCGGCCACCGCCGCAAAATCTGTGAGTGTCTCCACAAATGGGGGCAAGATCCATTGTGATGTCCCTTATGTATAATAGCAGGTCGTCAGCGTACAGAGATACACTCTGGATGGGGCCTGCCATGGGATGCCCCATATTTTGCCCCCCTCCCTGAGGCGGCTTACCAAAGGCTCCATTGCTGCAAAGAGGAGTGGGGAGAGGGGACATCCCTGACGTGTGCCCTCGCCACCGGAAAGGGCTCCGAGATGAGGCGGCCGAGGCGTATGGGGGTCGACAGGTTCGTGTACAATAGTCTTGTGCACGCCAGTAGCTTGGGACCTACTCCCACACACTGCAGCACCGCAAATAGATATGGCCAGGCCAGGGTGTCAAATGCCTTCTCCAGGTCCGGGACCAGGCAGGCCGCTCTGGATACTGACCCTTTACCCAGTCCTAGACGTGGAATAGTCACCTTATGTTATGGGATGAGGTTCTACCCAGCACAAACCCACATTGGTCCGGGTGCACCAATGCTGGGAGTATTTGGGTGTACCGGTCTGCCAGGAGCTTCCCAAGGATCTTGCAGTCTGCCAAGAGTAGTGTGATTGGTTGGTAGGATGCCAGTCGTGTAGGGTCACGATCTGGTATCAGGAACGTCACCATAATAGATTCACGGAGTGAGCCTGGGACCTCTCCCTCGTCTAATGCCGCTCTGTACATTTCCTCAAGTCTGGGAGCCAATTGCGCTACAAATGTGGCGTAGTATTCTACGGGCAGGCCGTCGTGGCCCGGGGCCTTGTTACGTGCAAGGGATTGGATTGCCTGTTTCACGCAGACAGTTGACCAGCGTCTGCCACCTTGATCAGGTTAGTTAGCTTTGTTTCTGTGGATAGAGGCTTGCGTTCTGGGGTGCTGCCGACCACCGCTATCTGCTTATTACAAGCCCCTCGATAACCACTTTAAAGGCGTCCCATTCCAGCAGCCTAGAGGAGGCGGAGTGTGTATTCTCTGCGAAGTAACTCTGGATACTGTGTTTTTGTTTGTGGCGGAAAACTGGGTCCTCAAGGCAGACTTATGGCAATCTCCACGTAGGAAGTGGGGGCGGAGGCGGGGACCACCTGATCGCTAAGACGTGCGCGTCATGGTCCGAAAGAACCTGCCCCATATATTCCGATTGTTGGTTTAGGGGAATGACTGTTGGTGAGCATAAATAGCGGTCTAAGTGTACCCATAGGTTATGTGGGATAGAGTGAAAAGAGTAAAGTTTTGTTGTTGGGTTTAGACATCTCCAAGCATCTGTTAGAGACCAGTGAGCCACCCACGCCCGGTATCTCTCCATCTGTGTGCCTGCTGGGGAGCTGGGGAGGGGGGAGACCAGTGAGCCACCCACGCCCGGTATCTCTCCATCTGTGTGCCTGCCAGGGAGCTGGGGAGGAGGGAGGTGAGATCTATCCAGGGAGAGATCTAGTACACAGTTATAATTCCCTCCCAGGATCCATTGTGATGTTGTAAACTGGGCTAACACCTTGGATAGGGAGTCCCAGAATTTTCCCTGCTCCATGTTCGGTGCATAAATGCTGCCTATGAGTATCTGCTGACCATCTAGTAGTCCCTCTAGGAGTGTGTAGCTCCCCTCAGTGTCTATCATTCTACAGGTTTCCTGGAAGGGGACTCCCGGTCTGAGCCAAATTTGCACTCCGCGGGCAAATACCGAATATGTGGTGGCGCATAAGGTGCCCCGCCAGCGTCTCCGCAATTTATCTAACTCCCCAGTGGTAAGGTGAGTTTCTTGCAGGAGTGCTATGTGTGCCTGTTGCCGCTTTATGTAGAAGTAAACTGCATATCTCTTTCGCGCCATATGCATTCCCCGGATGTTCAGTGTGAGGAACTTAGTGTCTGCTGCACAGGTCATGTTGAGGTATCGGTGACAGTGTAAAGAGGAGTGTTAGTTGTGACTGCGTGTCGTGACTGTCCTTGCCCTGTACCAGTGTGAGGGACCTAATGCACGTGCCCACCCATTGTGTGTGTGTGTTATGGGGGATTCGGATAGAACTAAGGGGGGGAGAGACAACTGTAATGGGACGTAATCCCAACACTGGGGTTCTACTGCAACAGGCAGTACGTCCAAACGAAGCATAGTGTGAAAACTCTAGGGTTCAAAGGGGGCTGCGCTCGTGTGACTTCGGTGTCGGTGGTGCATGTGGCCCAGTGAACTATGTGCAGTCTAGCAGGGCCTGAGGTGTGTATACGTCATGACATTTGATGTGTATGAACTACTGGGATTCTGGTGGCCTGTGTGAGGATAAATGAAATTGTGGAGTAGGCTAGCGTTCGTTCAGAGTCCATCATATGAGGGTGTCCACTGTTTGAGGAGTCACCAGCGGAGGGGTCCCCGACTCCGCCACAGAGGTACTTGAGTCACTAGGGTCCTCTTCGGACGTGAAGATATGAGGACCTCTTTCTTCATCCGAGATCAATGAGGCTGGTCTCAGATCCGCGGCTGCTTGTAGGGCCTTCTGGCGCTCTGCAATGATTTGTTCGAGATCAGGGGGTCCCGCGTGCATGTTGCGGGATTGGGATTTGTATTTTTGTTGTGACTTGTCTACCCTGCGTAGTCTTTAGTTTCGTGTCACTTGTGGTTGCTTTTCCCGAGTGGGTGCCGGGCGTTGGACACCCTGCAGGTGGAGTTCCATCCAGTCATATGCCTCCTTCGGGTCAGTGAAGAAAATGGTCTTTTCCTCATGCATGATCTTGAGGTGTGCTGGGAATAATAGTGAATATTGTATTCCTTTTTGACGGAGAAGACACTTTATCTCTAGGAAAGATGACCGTTGAATCCGGGAAGAGCATTACATGTTTGTCCACCTATATGGGTCCGTTTTCTCTTGCTGCTCTTAGTACTGAGTCTCTATCCCGAAAGTGGAGGAGCTTGGCAAGGAACAGTCTGGGGGAACTCCTGGGGGCGGCTGTATCGCCGGGACCTGGTGGGCTCTTTCCACTGAGAAGAAGGGCATGAGTTCTGAGGCCGGCGTAAAAGATTTGAGCCACGTCTCCACGAAGCTAAGGGGGTTTGACCCTTCCGCCCCCACCGGTAGATTTAGTACTTGGATGTTACTTCTATGGGAGCGTCCTTCCAGGTTGTCTGTTCTTTCTTATAGCCGTGAGACTCAGGACTAGAGGTCCCGCAGGGTTTTCTGCTGTGCTTTGGCTATTGGCTGCAGTTCGGAGATGACTTTCTCCCCCTCGATGACTTTATCGGTGAGTTTCCGATGATCATCTCGCAAAATACTAAGGTTCGTTGCGAGAGTTCTGAATTGCTCCTCCATTGTCACTCTCAAGTGTTCAATAGCGGCGAGGACCTTGTCTAGCTTTTCAGATACTGACTGAGTTGTCAAGGTTTCCATGTCCACCTGTCGGGTCCCCCCAGCCAAGGCGGGATCGTGTGTGGAGGTTGCTGTTTGCTGTAATGCATTAGACCGTAGCCTCCCCATGGGTCGTAACAGGCGGGTGTGGGGTGCTCTCTCTTCTTGGGTGCAAGTCGAGTCCAGCTACTGGCCGGACCGGCTCACCTCTTGTGGTTAGGCGGTTTTTTGGTGCTACCATTCAACGGCTAGTTACCGGAGCTCGTTTGGGTCCCCCACCGTCTCTCCCCTTCAAGGGAGGGTCTGTGTCACTGAATTATCCAGATCGGAGGGGGGGTAGGACAGCCCCTGTGGCCCGGACCTTCACGCGTCGAGCTCCGGGGGGGTCATCACGAACCCCTCTGTCTGCGGGTCTATCTCCTTACTCTTCCCAGTTGTCGTCTGTTAGAAGGGGTCTAGGTCCTCTTGCCCCTCTCACTGGTTCGTGGTGAGCTCTGCCGGCTTCTACCTAGAGTCTCTCTGTTGTTGGACTCCTGTCCTCACCTCCCCAGATAACAAAGGTGGTCCCCTTGCATCGTAGCTAGGATCAGGTCTCCAGGTGGACAATGTGGGTCCCAGCCACCACCACTTTCCTTATCCTATGGCCAATGGTTGCTGTTGTGAGTGGAGGGATCTGTTCGACGGGGCTTCTCCCTCCTGGTCAGGGAGCCCACCGGCCTCACTTGTCTTTCCCTGCTGGGCTGTCTCCTGGGCCCCTGTTGGCCGTCCGCCTCAGGTGTCGGTCCCCCTCCCCGCTTCGGGCCTTCTCCCCCCGGAGCATGTGTTTATTCCGGAGTCGCCGGGGACACTCACGGGCCCTCTCTGTTTCTCCCTGCAATATGGGCTCTGTCTGCAGGTTAAGATGGGGCCAAGTCCTGCCCCCTCCGGGGTTGTTGGGAGCGATGCCGCCGGATCCATGGGAGTCAGGTATGCCTCCAGTCAGCTCTCGTCATGCCTCTCCGGTTGCCAGGCCTCACAGGCCAACCCCCGGCCTCCCAGATCAATCGGATTCTCAGTGGGACTCCCTGGCCCGCCTCCCATGGTTGTCGTACCGCAGCGGTTCACAGCCCGAAACTCGTGGTGTTCTGTGCCCACGAGCACCTCTCAGCAATCGCCCTCTCTGCAGCCAGCCAGCCATGCCTGAGGTTGCGTGTCGGCTCTGGTGGGCCGCCGTCATCCACTTCCGGGGTATTTCGTTCCCCCCCTTGATGTGGTGCCCGCCTCTTCGGGAGCCAGTCCTGTTTCCCATATCAGGTCTGGTCTCCTCTCGCTCTCCCTGCCAGGTCTCTCTTGATGGGGGTCCTGTCTATGACTCCTATGTCAGGTGCCGTACGCCGCCATGTTGAGTGCAGCTACGAGTGTTGCCGTTGCTACCTCCGGATGAGGGCTCCCTCGCATCCTGGAGCCTGTGCGTGCCCCGCTGTTGGCTTACTGGTGTTCCAAGTTGAGCATGTTGGTCTGGGTCACCCTCCCGCCTCGGATTAGTAGCGATTGTTAGGCTCACATGCAGAGCCTCAAGCTTTAAGTTAAAGGCAATGATGTTGTATTACTTTAGTTGGGCTTATAAGTAAATTCAATGTGTCAATTGGGTGTAAGCCAATGTTACCATGTTTGAAGGATAGAGCACAAGCCCTTTAGCACTGGTTAGCAGTCGTAAAGTGCACAGAGTTCTAATGACAACAAAAATGAAATTCAGAAAAACAGAACGAGTGAAGGCAAAAAATTTGGGGGTGACTCTGCAGAGAGGGCCAAGTCCAACAAAGTTCTACGTGTTTTGGAAGTGCTAGAAATACAATGGACGCCTTTGATAGGAAAAGCCTGAGGCCCAAATTACTGTCTGATGTTCCTCATGACTCTGCTATGTATTTCTTCCATAACATCGATATTAGTCCATCAAGACCTCCTTTACCATTACAAACTGGATGATGCACACTATCTGCATGTATGCCAATAGATGTCAGCGTGTCTGCAAATAACTCTGCTGAGTCCTTCTCTGCTACACATCGGCTCTCAATCTGAATGCCAAGTAAGACAACAAGGGCTTGACAACATCTTTCAACAAAGCGCTCACCTCATTCTTCCCACCTACTTAAACAATTAACTGCATACCTTAGGAGATGTGAAAAGCACTAGCAGGAAATGCAGCCAATGTAAGACACCACTTAACAGACTCTCCCACTCATCCTAAACTTTATCCTGCATTATATTCTGTTTATTTGTAGCTCACTCTGTTGACAACTGTTACTGTAATTTTTATGCAAAGTGCTTCAATACACTTGTGGCAAAGGCCCGCTAGATAAATAACTAAATAAATACATTCAAGCAAAGTTCTGCCAAGTGTTGTCAACATGGGAAAAGGCAATATGGTCAATGCCATTGTGGCTTTACATTTGGCTATACTTAGAGGGGCGGCTCCTCCAATAGGGCGGAGGAGCGTTGCCCCACTGCTTTCTCGCAGTGCGAGAAGCAGAAACATAAAATGGTAATAACTACCATTTTATGTTTCTGCTTCTCGCACTGCGAGAAAGCAGATGGAGTTTGGTTGCGGGCGGGGGCGGGGCTGCTCTGCGAGCAGGGCTGGGCAGGGGAGAAGTGGTGTGCCCACTCCTGAGTGCGCATGACTGGTTTGGTCGGCCCACTGGGGCCGACCAAACCAGTCATGCGCACTCTGCCCTTCTCCATGTAGGCTGCAATACAGCCTACATCGAGAACATGCCCGGCCATAAGCCCCTGGCTGGGTGGCGTCCCGACCAATCAAAACGCTGCTTGCAGCGTTGTGATTGGCTTAGGGGTGGGAACCTGGCTGCCTGCTTCCTGTTCCTGCCGGAGGCAGGAGAGCAGGAGCAGAGACGACGCGGGACCCGGCCGGCGGGAAGGTAAGTTTAATTTTTTTATTAGTAAATTAACCCCCCACGAGCGACCCGACTCCCCGCGCGATCCCCCGCTTCCCCCACCCGCGAGTCATGCCGGCTGCGACTGTATACTTAAACCATTTGCCTTGACCTCCCACATTCACTGCTAATGTTGAAAAATATATCACAAGTCAATTAGAATATTTCTAGAATTGTGAAAGAATAACAACATTATAGCCATTATTCAAGACTCAATGACCGTCATAGATTGCTGACCACTACATGTGGGTCTTCTTTAAGGTATTTAGAAGCATATTTACAATGAAGTGACGGAGCACGATGTTAGCCTTCTTGGCTTAACGCTGCACTCCGCCACTTCTAAAACGCAGGGCTGCACCATTTTTATAACAATATGGTGCAGCCCTGCATTTCCCCATGCGCTGGCACTAAATTTAGCTCCATAGCGCCAACGCAGTCACCCTTGCACCATAGTGCAAGGGTATCTGCATTGCAGGGGGAAGATTGTTTTTTTACAGGAAGGTGTCCCTTCCTGCACATAAACAATCTTTAAATGGCGTTTTGTAACTTCTATGTGTGCTGCTTAATGCAACACACATAGAAGTTGCAAAACATCATTTTTTTTTAATGATTGTTTATGTGCAGGGAGGGACACCTTCCTGCACATAAACAATCAATGTTTTGCTGTTTCCATGTGTGCTGCACAACGCAGGACACATGGAAACAGCAAAAACTAGTTGCGCCGGGGTATGACCATGTTTTCCCTGGTCTTAATTTTTGCGATGCCCCATATTTACGCCACCATTGTAAATATGGGGCAGCGTCCAAATCAATGGGTGTTGCTGTGGAACACCCACCACAACACCCATTGCCCTCCCCTTTCATACTAAGTATAGCATGAAAGAGTGCCTTATTTACAAGGCAGCATTAAGCCACGTTAAGCGAAGCCCCTATCGCCGTCACAACGTTATCAAAAGTGATCCTTTGGTGGCGATAGGGGCTTGTAAATATTCTCCTAAGTTTTATTTCAGAAGTGACTTGTAGGTTCAATTAAAAGAAAATGACACGCATTCCATCCAATCAACCTTCTCCTATTAACACCTAATGTTTTCTTCCATAGAAGACGATGCTGGCATTAGGCCATGATTATCAGTACCTCAGAGATTTAGGTGCTATTTGTCACACACGATAAAATCAAAATTCCAGGGTTCAGAATTCATTGGGTGCGATAACTTACACCTATTCTGTCACTTGTACCTACTGCAGCAAAATCTGCATGTCACCGTAAATATTGTATACGTTTTCCCTGTTAAATTTTGACAGGGTTGACCGTCCGAATTTTTATGACAGATAGGAACTTTGTCGCACCAATAATTAGTTAAAAACAAGCAATGATGTGTAGTTAGTGCCGTCCATTCTACACGTTTAAAGAATAATTTAGAAAGCTTTTTGGTGGGGAAAGTCTATTTAGGGAAATAGCAGGCTTAATCAATTATTGAAAAATGTGAAAACTAAATCCTTATTGTGGCTCGATTGTCACATCCCTCTAGACACCCTGTTAGTACTGGTCATTTGTCTTTCTGCTGGCGAAAACTGCTGACGATAATGGCTACCTGTGCCCTTTGGCAGTGGTGGCTGGTGACATTTGAAAGTGGTGGGGCGTAAAATTATTGGCATACTGCACCTTAGCGAGCGCGCGTAGCGAGCGAGCCCGAACAACCTAAGGGGGGTTCGGGGGGGCTTCGGGGGGGTTTCCCCCCCGAGAAAATTTTGAAAAAAGAGTGGACAAATGGTGCATTTTCAAGCAAATTTGAGAAAGCAGGATGGTTAATAAAGCAATTGTGAAAGTGCAGTTATTACATTAATAAAGAGATGTCATATAACATAGGTAGCTGCTTATTCAAGCTTTCTTTCACCCCATAGTCCAGCAGGGTCTTGATACAAGACAAATAAGAGAAAAAGCAGTGTGGTCCTTGACCAGGAAGACACTCATATTTCGTTGGTAAGAAGTCAAAGGATTGGTCAAATTGAAAACCTGAAATGCAATATGCAATCAAACAATTTGCAAGTACATCTCATCTATGTTCAACAAGCCATGTTTTACCCATGATTGGAATTGTGAATCACCAAATAAACTGAGCCACTGCAATCAAAAGCAGAGGGCCTCCTCAAAAGTATGCCCTTAAGAGAGTTCTCTCATCTCATGTCCTCTCTATATTTTCTCTGGAAGTTGAAAACTCATCACATTCTACTGCACAAACCTGAACCCTTCTGCATATTCCAACACCAGAACTCATTCTTGGCCATTTAGTTTGGAGCCATTCATACCAGGAATCAGAAAATACCTTTAAATAGAGTAGAAGGTTTATGAATACAAGCACTTAGCAATTGTACATATACTATGAATGAGAGCCAAAGGAAACAAAAAGGAATAAAGAAGGAAGCAACACTCAAACACAACTCATGCTCCGGAACGCCATAAAATTCTCTATGTGGCAAGTTCATCACCTATAGCAGAACACAGTACATTTAATGTATCCCTCAGTTTAGCATATTAAACAATAGCAAGTGGTAATTCTTGTGATATGTACTCATCACTGTAGACTATTGTAGAGTCACTATATAAATACAATTAATACAATATGTGGTGTTAGGTGTAGAAAATCTAGACTCACACCTGTCTATATTTTTTTGATGTTTTATCCTTGATAATGTGCCCTATTGATACTCTGGGGACCATATTCAGTGTGCGCGCCCTGAAACCGCTCATAAACTCGAAAAGTAAATAGAAATGCCCCCTTCTCCTTCAATGTTTCACTACCCTTCCCTTCAGCTTGTCTGTGCACTGTCTCTCTCTCCCTGGCAGTCTCTCTCCTGCCCATGTCTCCCTCCTTGCCTCGGATCTGTGAATGTAGTATGATTCCAACTGTCTCCTCCCTCTATTCAAAGCCTCATGCTCATTCCTCTGCTCTCCCCTGTCACGGCCACCAGTCTGTCTGTGCCTGTCTCTTTCTCTGTCTTACTCTCTCTGCACTCAAGTTAATTCCTTGACTGACTGTCTCTTCCCTGCTCTTTCAGCTCTTATTTCTATTCCGCTGTCTCTTTCTCTGTCCAATTTCCTCTCTCATTTCTCTCTCGCTCGGTCTTGCAGCTTCTCGGTCACTCCCTCTGTTTCCCCTGTCACTGCTTCACTCCCGGTCTTTTCTGTGTCTCTTAGGTCTCTTCCAACTCCCTCCTCCTCTATTATCTCTCGCTCTCTTTGCTGCTTGTCTCTCTCCCGCATCTGCTCCGGCTGTTTTCTTATCCCTGTCGTTTCCTTAGTGCCCGTCTCTTCCAACAACTAGTGCAGCACGAGTCACATCAATCTATACCACAGTGTTTTATATTATTGGTAGAATGGTTTGTTACAAGAAGGTAGAACCTCCACTCTGAAACACATCCCATAATTGCTGGGAAAAGATTTGTCACAGAAAACAAAGTCAAGACCCTGCGCCAATATGGCAAGTTTCATAGGTGCGATCAAGCTGGATACTGCACAGCGTGTTGATCTCTTGATACACCTGCATCAATTTAATGTGCATACCCCTTCACAATCATCCATTGCAAACAAAATGTATACAGCAAGTGCTTTGAAGCACTCGGATTCGACAAGTAAAAAGGAGAGCTGTAGCAATACAGATGGCATCTATGGAATGCACCAACGAGTGAATGAATATTCACAATCTTGGAACATTTCTACACTTGGTTTTCCAAAAGAATGCCCCTTCTGCGGCACTACTGGACTTCTCCGCAAAGGAAACACATATACCAGGTGAGAAATATTGCCAGATTGCACCTGATGTTTAAATGCCAGAGGGCGGTGGATTAACTTGGCGCCTAGAACCCTTTACGAGGCACAACTGACACAATATGGTCGCAAACACAAAAGTTGTGGCCTTCTTCAACGTTACGATAGAGACATCTGTTCACACCCTCAGTAGGGCCATCTTTGTTTAACACACAGTATGGGTCCAGGCGCCTTTCAGAGACGATAAAGAACAGATGTGCTGTGCAAATCATTACATACAGCCGAGTCTATCACCAACATAAAAAAAATAGCGACACATGGTGAGCATCATCTATCTGTTTGCTGCCCTCGGAATGTACATAGTAGAAGGCAATAAAGAGCAGTTCTGTACGATAGCTTTATTTCGCACTCCAAATACTAAATGTGTTCCCGTTACTGTCCCCAATAACGTATGTTGTGTCGCTCGTTTGTTTAGCACTTAACACCATTAGACCGTTTCAAAGCACTAGAGCGGCCAAGAGAGATGGACGAGTGACACACTTTTCTTTGTGAAAAAGTGATATAAGTGCTCTGTTATTCAGTCTGCGAAGCGCTGTGATGCCAATAAGTGCTCTGTTATTCAGTCTGCGAGCGCTGTGATGCCAGGGCCTTGTTCGCTCTATTGAAAACACACAAATACATGACTCACTTGGATGCCTGTGGGCGCGCGTACACTGCACACACATCAACATTGCACCCACACATCCCAGACCAACGGTCACCTCGTCTGACCCCAGCATGCATGCTCCCAGGGGCTAAGGCGCTTTCCCTCGAGCCATTCGAAATTGCAGACAGACCAGAGCTGCACAGGAAGACACATTCCAGACATGACAAAGCGCTAAGACATCGTGCCGCAGAAGACACAGTGAAAGGCCCCACTGGCTCCATTTAGAAATCCTGTAACGCCAGGTCGCTCCTACTTCAGTTTCTTTGCCTGAGTGAGTCTGCTGGTATTGGAGGGGCATTTGTGTTCGTCATAGGGACCCCGAGACTGTTGTACAATGTAAACCAAACAACTGAGGTTTCCCCTAGATCTCAGACCCCCCTCATTGCCTTTCCTCGAGCGCTCCGCAGCACCCAGTGCCGCGCGCCTCGTACGCCATATCACTGCAAACATTACAGAAACACAGCGCATCCTCTCCGCCGTAGGTGCATAGATATCGATATTGTAGCAGGCGCAGTGGCACCAGGGCCCAGAGATGGAGCCTTCCCCGGATCTTAAATATGGCTGACTAGAACGACTTTTCTCGCTTGATAGAGGGCCCACGGCACCCTTGGTGCCCACTGCTCGCACTCGCAGCTCTTAGGCTGTAATAGCTGGACTGTTCTTTACCAAAGTGCGGGGGGGAGGGGGGGCGGGGGCATTTGGCAGTGGCACAACTTAGCTCTCTATCTGTGTGTAAACGCGGGGCCCCCCTTGCGGGTCCCCATTAGGTCCAAGCCCTGTATGTGTCCGCCATACTAAGTGAAGTGCCAGCAGACATTTTTTTTTTGCAGGAGAACCCCATCATGTGTTACCCCACTGTAGCTCGGACTGGGCTTAGGGGTGTATTCAAACGGTGAGCGCCCGAGGCAGGCAGTTCTCCTTCAGGCACCCCCTAGAGACTGTCCCCTGACATGGAGAATCACTCAGGCACACTCACAGCCGCCAAGGAGAAGCTGGACTAGGCCGCAAACACCACATCAAAAGCATACAGAATAGTCATTGGTGTATAGCGCTGAGGTGCAATTGGACCACTATAGTTGAGTTAACTTTGCAAATGCCAGGGGAATTCAAGATCTAACGTCTGGAATCACTTCTGAAATACTTTGCCAAAGTTCACCCAATTATAAATCACCTCCAGAAAAGTACGTCAGCTTAAATATCTGACGTGTATTCAACATTAGTCAAAGATTTTATAATGTACAACAAATTTGTAAAGTACTGTAATAGTGTGTGGGTGTAAGTACACAAATTTTTGCCCACTAGTATTTGACTATCTACTCTCCTGTCTGTTTTGTTTAAATGCTGCTCATAACATTCGGTCAATGCTTTTTGGGGCTGCGATGCAGGATAATTTATGCTTTTGTTAAACTCGTTTGAAAGTAAATATATGTAATGACAGAATATTTACTTAAAAGGTGACTGCTGGCAACATACATGCTAATATTACAAATAAATAAAATACCCATGTAAGAAAAAACTATATATAGCTTCATATATATATATTTATATATCTATTGTACGTAGGCTGAAATATGCTATTTATTACCATTGCTAAGTCTGGAGGGAAGCCATGACTGTCGACATACAAAGCCTCAATCACTCCCACAACAATGAGTTGCAGGTATCAATTATGATTGAACAGCGGTTCTTAAACTTCTGATTTCTGTGGACCCCACTGAATCACATCTGGAAGCCGGCGACCCTGCCTAAGCAATCTCTATGATTTAAACGTTTAAAAAAATACAGCAACAAGTATACACCATTACACAAATTCCAACATATTTTTTTAAATCTCAAACACAAAATATGCACAAAAAAGTTAAATTTTAGTGAGAAAGTTGTAACATTCAGTATTTTACTTCACTTCTAAATGACGAAGTGCTGTGCTATACTCTAGCCTATTAATTTAGCTTTTTGACTCCTAATTCATGCTGTCTTTTTGTCAGTGCGTGTCAGCGCTTCATTTGAGGTTACCAATCGTTCATCCTAGATTCTGTTGGCTATACTCACGCTGCTCCCACCAATCAAGCTGAGGATATTAACCTTACTGTTTAGCCTCTGATTTCCAATACCTTCACGTTTACTGATCGTTTACATTTTTCATTTTTACATTTTGCTTTTTGTGTGTATATGCTATTAATCTGCTAAATATATTTAACGTTGTAAACAGATGCGGACTTTCAGGGGACCACGGACCACCAGTTAAGTGCCTCTGAGCTAGGCAATTTTTTTCACGTATAGAAGTAACAAAGTTATTAAACCGAACTGCAGCAGAGAGGTTATATAAAATTTCCTTAACAGGTACCGCAAGGCAGAGCAGCACACGTACAAGTGGACAGAGCAGGGTGGGCGAATACAGGCAGACAGAGCAGAGTGGACAGATACAGGCAAACAGAGCAGAGTGAACAGATACAGGCAGACAGCAGAGTGGACAGTTACAGGCAGGAAGAACCGAATGGGCAGGTACAGTTAGGCAGAGCAGTGCAGGTACAGGCAAGCAGAGCAGAGTGAGCAGATACAGGCATAGAGGAGAGTGCAGAGACAAGCCTACAGAGAGGAGCGCACACAGACAGGCAGAGCAAAACGTGCAGATACAGGGGAGATTGCGCAGATACAGGCAGGCAGAGGAGAGTGCTCAAATATAGGCAAGTGGAGGAGAGTGCGCAGATACAGGCAAGCTGAGGAGATTGCGCAGATGCGCAGATACAAGCAGGCAGAGGAGAGTGCGCCGATACTCGTAGGCAGAGGAGAGTGCGCAGATACAGGCAGAGCAGAGTAGCAGTTACTGACAGGCCTAGCCGAGTAGCAGATACAGGCACGCAGAGATGAGGAGAGGGTCAGGCAGACAGGACGCAAATACAGACAGACCGGAGGAGCAGGCAGGCAAAACGGGGCGTGGACCCCAGCACAAGCAGAACCAAGTGTGGGGCGCGGGCATAACAGGCAGGGCGAAACCGTGAATAATTTGCAAGACTGATCAGTAACCTGCAATCATTTATTTTCATCCCCTTCGGATGGACCATAGTTTCAGTCCCTACTCGAAGGACTGAATCATGTGACTTGCATTTTATTCTTAGATCAGACACGTGAGTCTAAACAAACTTGCTATCGATGGGCAACTAAGTAATGGCAACCGTTTGAGTATTCTGCAATGAGTTTTACTAAAGCCTACTTCTAATACCTTCAGATTTTCCGAAATAAGGGAACAAAGGCATAAGGGAATAAAGGGGTTTGCCCAAGATCACCCATGTTTGTCCAGTGGAGAAGCTGGGATTATAGCTGAGCTTTTTCTCATCTCCTCCACGTGGGCTGTCCCAGAAGTTGAATATCCTCCGTATCATACCTAATACTATTTCATGCCCAGACGCGGCTCGCGGGGGGAAAATGGGGGGGGGTTGTTTCGGGGCCCGGGGGATTTTTTAAATTTAAAAAAAATCCTACCTGACTCTGGAGGTCCGCCGTCCGCGCCGCCTCGGGTCCGACTCCGTTTGGCCCTGCCTACAGCCCCTCTCAGCCAATCCTGGCGCTGCTGGCAGCGCCAGGATTGGCTTAGGGCACGGTTACCTCTCGCCCGCCTGCCCATTAGGAGACCGAGGTTTGAGCCTTTGCTCAGCCCTCGCTCTCCTAATGGGCATGCGCAAGCCAGTGCACACACAAGTGCGCATGACTGGGCACGGCGCGAAATTCGGTGCCCTTGCCCACTCATGCGCACTTGTGCTGCAGTGCTGCCTGCTGCCCCTGGTCCCTCTAACAATCATGTCAGTCAACATGACGCAGGACCGCCCACCCCCTTCTGACTCTGAAGGGGGTGGGCGGTCCGACGTCATGCTGACTGACATGATTGTCAGTTCTCCCTCGGCTCTTTGAACTTAAGTAAACTGATTCAGTTTACTTAGGTTCAAAGACGCCGAGGGTGCTGCGGGCGGGGGGGGCTACGCCCCAACGCCCCAATGGACGCATACTTTCTGCATATTTAATATCTGGATTATTAGATCACTGGAACCATGCAGTGGCATGCATGCATTATTTAAAATACATCTGTAGTTCCTTAATCAGT
The DNA here is from genome assembly GCA_963921515.1 of Calotriton arnoldi. Taxonomy (NCBI): domain Eukaryota; kingdom Metazoa; phylum Chordata; class Amphibia; order Caudata; family Salamandridae; genus Calotriton; species Calotriton arnoldi. The sequence continues at coordinate 361,235 of CAWUFW010005456.1, forward strand.
CAAAATAAATTGGAGAAATAAATCCTTTTGAAATATTCAAAACAGGCTTCATTTATTACTGTAATATAACACATCGTAAATTATTAGCGTAAACAAAAAAATCATTAATTTTAAATGAAGGGGCTCTAAAGGGAGTGCTGAAGTGCTGATACAGCCTTTTCTGACAAAGATGAATAAGTCCAGCAGGAAAATCGCATTCTCAAACATAAAATATTACTTCTTAATTGAATAGCTGAAAAAACATAAAATTACTTTCATTAAGCAGCAGCACATCTACATTATTAGCAACAAACTTTAGTGTACCATATTCCATTTCAATATTGTTCAGCACAATTGTACGCATTAATAACATCATGAACAGTGAGAAAATGTGTTGTTTAGGCTGCAGTTTACAGCAAGGACTGCCTGCATCTTCGCTCTGAGCACGCGCACAGAAAATAAGTGTTCCATAAATCCGTGCCCCTGTCTTTCAAGCGATAGTGAAAGCAAACTGTCACCACTCATACCACTGCATACATGCCAACATTTGAGGACAGGGACGTGGGAGATTTAAAGTAAAAAATCGGGAGAATGAAAATTCCCCATTGACTTCTATTGTAGAAAATGCAATTTCAGGCGGGAGATAATAATTGTGCAAATAAATCCACCCTCTGAGTGTAAAATTTCACCTGTTCTCTTCTGTGTATCGGGGAAGGGAATCTCTGTTTGGAAACTGAATAATTTGTCTACATAAATTTAGTTTAGGCGTGCAACGTTTTATGTAAATCCAGCTCATAGTGTTTATTACTAATATTTATTTGAACAGAATTCTCCTATTTTGGGGATAAACACACTAAGACCCTGATAATGAGGAGGCTGAGGTTTTCTGACCCCTTTGTAAACCCCTATTTGTGCACGGGTCAGAATTCCACATTTGCATTTTATCACATAGAAATTTATTGCACGCAGTATTTACTTGTGAGATAAAGTCCATACACTTCATTAAAAAAGCCACCCTAACCTACATTAAATGTAGGACCAGTTATTTAGATTACATTGGTGCTACTACAAATTTACTCCAACATTTACAGTTTACGTATATTCCACTGATGCGGGTGCAATCTTACACCCTCTGCCAAGCAATTAAATTAAATTTGCACAGATCAGTTGGTGCAAAGGTTAATGTAAAATTCTACTAGTGCATTCTCTGGGATTGGTATAGGAGTTTGTGCAATATTGCATCAGCACCAGTGCATGCTATGAAGTTTAGCTACCAACCAGCACTCGAGAGCCACTTCAGCTCAAGAGGAAACAAGCATTTGCAATGCAATAGGTCTCGCATTTACGCGAGTTTAAGCTATTGGCATTGTAAATGACAATGCTTTTTATTTACGTTTCAAAAACCAAAACATAAATAAAAGGCATTGTCATTTACATTCAAATAGCTCAAACTCGCGTAAATGTGAGACCTATGGCATTGTAAATGCTTGTTACAGCAGGGCATAAACAGCAACAAATTGTGGAATCCCAGCCATTTGGGATCTACCAACACAAGGGGGTCTGATTTCTAGCGAGTTATAAAACAATTACAGCCACATTCCTAGGGCCCTTTGATATCCCCAAACTGCCCAGGAGGCTTCAAAGGTTCCTACAGTACAGCATCTGGAGACTCAGCCTAAACACGGACAAGATTCAGGCACACAAACACACTTATATGGCACAACGGAAAGGAAACGTGTCTCCTGCAGTGGCCTGGTGAGCAATGCCTTGGGCCCTGGCACTTTATTTACAAATTAAGCCTTGAATTACTAATACGTTGTGGGTGAAGTGGGATCTGAGAGGAATAAAAACAGCAACTCTAGTGCCTTTTTTAATACAACACTTTGCAGCACTTTTTTGCCCTTTTCTGCATATTAATTATCTGGTCTTAGTTAATCTTAGTAGCTGTAATGGCGCTCAATGTACTGACCCCCGTAAGCATAGTAGGCTGAACTGACTGTGAGGGAATCAGAACTCGTAACTCTCAGATCTACATTAATATTAAAATTACTGAGCAATCGCGCCGGCTACATTTCTGGAAGTGCAACCATAATTAGTTTGTTCCACCACTACTAGCCACAGCTCCCCTTCCCTAATGATGGTAGCCTCCCTGACCCCCTCCAAAAATCTATAAAAACTTTTTTTTTTTAAAAGCTAACACACTAACCATGTGCCTCCATGTCAAATGATACCTCCCTGCAAACATTAGCTTTCATTTGCCCACCAATGCAATCGATGCACTTTAATCCCGTTTCAGATGAGCACAAGCACCAGAAGTTTTTTTTTTTTTAAGGATGGCAGAAACCCTGACCTCCAAGTGATAATACGGACGACTATTACAGTCAAATAATGTAAGATGCTGCTGTTTGGTAGGCTGCCTAGAGCATCTTACACTGCAGATTATAAACAGGAAAGGCATGTGCCACATGCTGCCTTGAAAACACCGATGACTCTACTATTGTTATAAAATGGGCGAAGGTTCTTATAAAGATATTTGGGTCGGAGACAAATGTAAACAAAATATACGTACATTCATAAGGGTGTCCAGAGTGCTCACGGCTGGACAAATGCTGTTTTTCCCAAACTACGACTCTTTTGGCTGGAAAGCAGACAGGGGGAAAGACTAAGGGAGGAAGGAAGAGTGGACAAGAGAAGACAGGAAGCGATATAAGAACAAAGGGAAGTGACTGCATACGTGTTGTGTTTATCTATTCCATACACCGTTCAACCAACATTATCGGTAACATTCTCTGCCAATTCCCAAAACGCATACTAGTCGCTCCTTATATTTGGGGGGGTGAGGGGTGACAAACAATTATGGGCTTTGGAAATATTTTTGGGCCAATGGCTATCTTTAGGACTTCGAATACAAAACGAAAACCTGAGGTGTCGCAAAAAGAAACGCATCTAAACGAGAAACTGTTACCAGCTACGCACAAATTATTAATTAGATGAATACTTGGTTAAATTGCAACTAAATGTCACATGCCAGAAATTACGTAGGGAAAAGGACAACGTTTGTGAATGTTTGGCATAAATAACTCCGACAGCTTTTCTTTTATTCAACAACAAGGAACACATGTCTTTTCTGCATCACATATACAATCTTATTAAACGTAGCAGGATCAAATACCTTCCACTGCTGAGGAGTACGGTGCATACAGGTCTGTGGAAGGAGGTGAAACTTAAAACCCCTCACATCTCCGATTGTGGAGACTGCATATATACCGACAACAGACACAGTTGTTTAACCCTCATACACTCTTGCGCCTCGTGCTCATCTGTGTACTGGCACCTTCCCACAGAACTTTCAAGTTTCCCAGGCCTCTCCGTGTGTAGCGCACACTGCCCGCGTTCTTTTTATTTGCATTCTGGGACGTGTAGTCCTGTTAATCTCTTTAAAAAAAAAACAGATTTTAAACTCCAGAATCCAAAACAAAAACATTAACGTCCCACCATTACCTCTCCTAAGAACAAAATGCCCGATTCGTCCGAGAAAAGAGGAGGGAGTGAGAATATCACACCGACCTGCCCAAAATAAAGCGCCTCGTGCAGCCCCCGGGGTCAGAGGCTTGATAAGATGCGTGTTGAAACACCCACCTCTTTCGAAGCGCCTCACTCACCAAGAGAAGTGTACTCCCTTGCCGCCTCTCAAAACAAGCACTGCTATGACTGCATCCACAGGTTCATTAACAAATCAAGAGAGCAATCAGCGAGGCTTTGTGTGCACCCAGGAGATAAAAAAACAAGCATTTGAAGGCACGCACGGGGAAGAGGGGGGGCGACGCGAGTGGTGCGCGCGCCTCGCGCTGAAGGTTAATAAAATAAAAATAAAAAATGAAGCTGATAGCCGCGCCGCCGTGAAAGTGACACGGCAGCGCGAAAGTGAAAGGAAAATGAAGCTGACGAGGAGGGAGTGGGAGGAGGGGGGAGGGTATTCACGCACTGTAGTGCACGTCGCGCGCGCTTGTGCGCTTGCGAGCAGCAGGCGTGACCACACGCTCGTGCACCATGGCCTTTTGCTTGCGCGTAACCGCCCGAAAAAGGCCACGACGCACGAGCGTGTGGTCAGCTTTCGAAACCCCCTTACTTAAAGTCTCGCCAGAGCAGCGCTTGCGCGCTACTCGAGGCTCGACCTAAAAATTGATGCAAAACGTGTTTTACTACAATGAAAATGGATCCTGGTGGAAATCCCAGCTAATCAGTAAGTAACCAATGGTATCTGCTGAATGCAATTGTAACGTATGGATTTTTGGGCAAATAACTGAAGATGTGCCTTGAGACCTCACGGGTGAGTAGTCACACTTAACCAATACTGATTGATTGATTGATGTGCAATGTAATGTAATGTATATTTTAGTGTTTTAATATAAAAAAGCCAATTGAAACCAACAGCTATTCATCAGGTACCAGTCCCACGAAGCAACTGCAGTCACCTTGAATGTTCGCCATGGTTGTTCATTTGCTGTCCAAAAATACATGATAAAACTTAATCTAGAGGAAACTATTTGTATCTGGCCAACTAGAATTTTCACCAATATAGTGGAAAAATAAAGTCTGAGAGGATAGTACTGTGTAACGAGGTATGTCGATAATAGAGTGCAATCCTAGCAACAAGTCTGTTGAAGCAACCAAATGCAGACTCTTGCAGTACTTTCTTTTTATATGAACTGTCAGAAAACACTTTTTGTCAGCCTCCATTTTTTAAATGGCTCTATATTTAATTTAAGTATATACATACTATTAATGACTATATTAACATCTGTAGCGCCATTATGTTTCTCTTGTTCCATCGTGGCCAATGGCATTGTGGGCATTTAAGTACTACAACAAATTTTACCAGCCTCCATTCTTTTACAGATTTAAGGACCTGATGTACTATTATGCCATTCCCAAACAGTTATTGCAAATTGAACTCGGACTTTTGCATATGTATTAGTATTTTGCGAACTGACCTATGTACTAACAGATTCACAAAATACCACACTGGTCATAAAAATACTGGTCTCAAATGTATGGATTTTAACTTCTGGGGCTCAAGGTGTCGGTGCCAACCAAGTCAGCATTACAGATAAGTTTGCAACCTTGAAGTGGTTCCAGTTGCTGAACTGAGCACACTGAATTAGGAATATATGAACGATATGTCCAGAACGTTCAGTTTATGCTCCCGTTTTGTAGGCTGCTCCCCAGTGCTGTAATTGTTTTCCAATTTTTAAAAAGTATAGTTAATGAAGAAGAAAAAACATGTCAGCTCCACACCACCCACTAATCCATCAACTAATTAAATATGACTAAACAGCTCTAACCTCATAACTTTCAACAACTGACATATCTGATTTTCATGCCAGAGTGTGAGAAAAACATCTGTGGTCTATTTGTAATTCACTTTCATATTAATGGCCATAGTAAAAAAAATATTGGTGTAAACTGAACCTGGATATCATAGTCTGATTCAGCAAGCACTTTCTTTAGTGACTGTGTCTTACTCTAGGTCTAGGTGTGACTTACTCATGAATTGCAAAGCATAAGGCATGCTTACTCACAGGAAAGAAGGTTTGGGAATCAGGTAAGTGATATGGATGAAAATGTATAAGTAATTCACAATTAAGTCTAGGGTAAAACACAACTACTCACAGAAAAAAGCTTTGTGAATTAGCCCCTAAGAATGACTGCTAGTTTCATTGTCCAGGATTATTGCAGGTCAGACTGTGTCCTAGTGGTGTCCATATAAGTAGTCTACAAATGGCTGTCATGCTTTGGATCAGCAGTTCTTAAACTGTGGTCTGGGGACTCCTGGGGGTGCAACTCAGGGGGTCCGTGAAAGCTTAGAAATGAAACAATATTAACAGGTTATTAACGTGTATAGAAATAAAGCAGCAAAATGCAAGACTAAATATTTTAAAACGTACCATAAATGATAAGGAATTTGAAATTGGAGGCTAGGAATTATAGCCCTGAGTTAGAATTCGATGGCAAGGTTACTCCATCACAGGCATGATGGAAATCCCGTCCGCCGTATTATAGGTCATTGTTATATGGCGGACGGGATATACGTCACGTTTATGCTGGAGTAAGCTATCAACCAAAATCTAAACAGGCTCTAAGTAGGTTTCCTCAGACGAATTCGTGGGAGCAGTGCAAGTGCATCAAACAGAGACATAGTATAGACAATAGGGTGTACTCATTTAAATTTAGAAAAGCCCAAAAATGAAAATTTTGGTTTCATTATATTTGTTTGTGAATTACATTAAATATTTAATCATTTGTGTATGTGTATGTTTGTTTCATGAATTCTTGATTCTGTATTTGTGTGTATTGTTTTCAGGTTCAAATCATCGAAATTGCTTAAACCAGGGTACCCAGCTTCCAGCAATGACTCAGTGTGGGGGTCCCTGGATTCCAATTATGATTTTGTAGGGGTTCCTGGATTTCATTAATGATTAAGTGGGGGTCCACAGAAGTCAAAAGGTTAAAAACGACTGCCTTAGATCATTTCTACTTGAAATCAAAGTTCACAGTTACAATAAATATAAGCATTTAATTTTAGGCTTGTAACTAATCAGCACACTAAGGGGGATCGTTGTGAGATTGGCAGATGTAGGCCAAAAGCTTGCAATTCCCCCACTTCACATAGAGGAAGGGTTTCAGTGGGCTGTACTGATGGTAACCCTTGACCTTGTGGCTCATCTGCCACAAGTCACCCAGGTCGTAAAGAATTTCAACCCACTCTGTTCAGGGCAGGGTGAAAGTCACTTGGTTTCTGTGCCCTTGTCTGCCACCTGAGGTTTGGTGGTCCCAGGAAGGGAAATCAAAATAGGGAGAAAACTCCCTGAACATCACAACTATTGCTTTGATATTTTTCTAAAAAATAAAAAAAACTCCCACGTTGGTACTTTGTTTAAAAAAAAAAATGTTGCCAAATGGTGTCAGAACACCATGACAGCCACAGTATGAACTGTTCTGCCTACAATGCAACCCCCATATGGGAAGAATCAGATTTCTGGAACAGAATCTGCAGTACTGGAGAGAAAAGGCTCCATTAAGCTTACAGCGAATCAAGCCCAATTAACTCTCTTCATGCTTTTCCACTTTTCGGCAGTGTTTGTTACAGTTGATCATTGAATCTACCTTTTATAGGTTTTGGACATTATATGTTTTAATTTTTAATGCTTTACATATAAAGTACTGTACAGGTCTGGGACCTTATGTTTTGTGGCTAACCTTCATCTACTTTGCTCAAAGTGAACTTTTAGATTAACCCATAACAATGCCTTCTCAATCTCATTAGAAATATGGGTCTTAAACTCTGGGATTCCTTACCTGAGACACTAAAATATGAAGAGAATCACTTATGTTCTAGAGCAGAATTAAATATCCATATGTTCTCTTCGGTTTTCTCTTCTGGACTGTGTACAGGCTACATGCAGTACAGTCATCAACACAATAGGAGCTACAGGGGGAGAAAAAGCCAGGGCGCCCCCCACTCAACACATTATAAACAACAACTGGCCTGACCAAAAATGTACACCTAGTACTACAAGTTCGACACTAGAGGGGTTTCCAATACTTTTCAACTCCCTCATAAGCGTGTTCCCTACCGCTAGTCAAAGTGTCGTGGTGTATCAATTTACAACAAAAACGTCAAATAACCATCATCGGACCATTCCCACCCAAAAATAACAACAACAACAAAAAAAAAAGTGTGGGAAAGGAGAGGAAGCACCTCACGGTCGTAACACCAAGGGGGTTGCTGGCTGGTACTCACCCGCACACCCACTTATCATCATAGGTTACTTTCTCTCCATACGGAAAAAGAAAAGTGTGTGTTCTATCATAAGAATCTCAAACCCAATAGGGTAAAAGTAAAACAGTAAAGCCTGAGTGAAAATGAACTGTCAGTGCACAGTGTCATTGCAAGTGCCCATTGGACCCCTGTGAGAATACAAATGTATAATTCTCACCTATTAAAAACCGGCAAAGCTTACTGGCTCGACGTAACTTTATTGAGTGCTGTAAGCTTTCCCAATTAAAAATGGTTTTAATCAAACCATAATCAATTTCCTTAAGCCAACATGTTTCGTTGCTATAAAGTCATGCAACTTCTTCAGGGCTGTTGGGGTTCCAATTATAAACTTCATTCGAGATTCACATCAAACCTGTGATGGTATGACAATAATAAGAAAGAAAGAACGTGCCACATGTAAAAACCATCCAACTATTTAGAGCATATGGTGCAGTCATAATTTACTCTAAAAGGTAAAGCAAATGCTTCATTACCAGCTGGTTGCGGAGACTCCTCATACCTGCAACCGTCTTTTAGTGACACACGCTTCAGCCGATCACGTGCCCACGAGGTGAGTGCCCAAGGTCACGTCCCCTACAATTATGTATAAAATAGCGTTACTTTACACATCCGCTCTTCTCATTTTTGCTAAAATTATGTTCTCATGGCATTGTCCCGAGGGAGCATATCGGGTCAATTTTTCAATACTCCCCCCGCATCACAGCTTTTCTCAACTTGGCAGAACATAATGCGGCACCCACATTTTAAATCGCCGCCCTCTCCTCTTTAAAATGCAGCCTAGTTTCCATAACGACTACAAAATGCAGCCGTACCTCAATGCCTTCGCCAACTACTCGGTCACCCCATTGACAATCTAACTTGAAATGTAATGGCCGTGCGCACAACCATACTCATATGTTCAAAAACTGCGCTCGTTTTCCATTCACAGCGGATGGATCAAATAGAACTTTTACCCCGCGTTGCATACATGCCCACATACATACGTCTTACCCCTGCCGCGTCCCGCCGGCATCTGTGATGCTCCGTCTTGGAGCTCCATCGACCGCGCAGTAAAAATGTGTGCAAGTCCCCGCCCTAATTCTGCGTGGGCGCCGTGCGTAATTGATGACTATCCTCAGCCTACAACGGCGGCCATCTTATCATGGAGTCAAAAGTACTGCAATCGCATTATAAGTCAGTGTTCGGGGTTACAACTGTTATAAAACCCAATATTTATTTACATAAAACAAACTCCCTCACACCCCCTAAGCCTAGTGAAAAACAAGGGAAATAAACCTCTTTTCCAGGGAATGGGCAGAAAAGGCTTTCCCAAGGCGGGTGCGATTTGTCTTCAGGGAGGCAAGGTGCGAGTTGTCAATGAGGCACATGAAAAGGCAATACAACCACCACGGCACATACAGAACTTATTTTAAAAGTGTGCCCATGGATGTTCATATAACAACAGGGGCATCTGGAAGCACGGCCGCACATAACGTGTACCAGGAGTGCGCGCAATGTCGTATCCCACTCTTACCCAATGGTCAATATAACGAGTAAGCCTGATGTACTTGCGGGGCCCCATGTAAAAGACCAAAAGATATCTCAGCATGAACAAAACTTTGGCCTAACATTTATATGCAGCTAGACAATGTGTCTAACCATTTCATACACCATCTCTACGTATTGATGGGCATCAGGCACAACTTTGGTACATGTAGTCATGGTTCTACTATGATGTAATACATTAACAAGGCCTACGTCTTAAATGCACATGGTCAGGATTGTATTATGATGTGATACATTGACAATTACTATGGAAAAGTAGTAGTACATAGGGTCACGGAGCTCCTTGAGGATTCTCAGTGTCTCCTAACTTTGTTCCACTCAATGGAATCGTTCAATCCTACCTGATCTGCTCTCTCAGAAAAAATCCATTTAGCTTCTTTTCTTGCCAAAATGGATTCGATATTATGTGTGTCACCTAGTACCCTCTCGAGAACAGTCCATCTCAGATCCCTGGGATCATGTTGTTTCTCGAGAAAGTGTTGCACCAACCGGGTTGTCAATTATCTGGCTTTGAGAGTACTTAAATGTTCTTGTACACGTACTTTCACCTTGCGGGAGGTCAATCCAATGTAATGCAACCCGCAGTTACACGTCAGTCTGTAAATGACGTTCGTGGTATTGCAATTACTGAACCTATTCAAAAACCATATTCTGCCATCCTCCAATGTTACGCTTTTAGTGGCCTGGGTAAGGCTGCAAACTGAACAGCCACCACACGGATAGTGGCCAGATGGAAGGTTAGATGACTGTGGTATTGTGAGGGTGCGAGTATGAACCAGTTTGTCCTTAAGATTGGGAGCTCTCTTAAATGCAAACCGTGGGGGTGGCATCTTATTAGTGGCTGTGTCAAGAATGGACCAGTGTTTCCTCACTATCTGTCTCACTTTGGTTGATAGTGGATCAAACGTTGTGACGACTGGGAGGCACTCATTCTTCTGCTTCACATTCCTCTCCAGCAGTGCATCACGTGGGGTGTTCAAAGCACGTTTACGTGCTTGTTTGATTACTTTGATGGGGTAATCTCTCTCTTTTAACTTGGTCACCAATTGCTCTGATTGTTCTACAAACTTGCCAGTTGTAGAACAATTGCGACGATATCGCAAAAACTGGCCCACCGGGAGGTTATCCCGTAGGGCTCTAGGGTGGAACGAGCGATAATGAAGAAGGGAATTCCTGTCTGTGGGCTTTTGATGAACATTGGTAACCGACCCCTGGTCCATGGCTGTAATATCTACATCCAGATACACAGCAGATGTGTGGCTGTAGGACCAGGTGAAACGCAAGCACTCATCTGCTTGATTGAGCCATGTCAAAAATGATGACAAACGGTCCTCTGATCCAGTCCAGATGCAAAGGACATCATCAATATACCTCCTCCAAAGAGAAATATTCTCTTTGAAGGGGTTGGAGGCATGATATATAACATTTTCCTCAAACTGGCCTACATAAATGCAGGCCAGGCTGGGGGCAAATGTGGCCCCCATTGAAGTCCCCGACACCTGGAGATACAATTGGTTCTTATATTCAAAAAAGTTTCTTGTCAGTGCCAATTCAATACACTGCAGGACAAACGACTGAGTGGTGTCATAAAACCACTCAAGTACCCTAAGAGCGCGCGCTGCTGCCACCAGCGTGGCATCTTGGGGTATACTGGTGTACAAGGATTCGATGTCAATCGTTACCAGGAATTGATTCTCAGAGTCGAATTCCACTGTCTTTAGAATGTTCAATATATCAGTGGTATCCTGCACAAATGAGGGTTGTGTAATGACTGATTCCCTCAGAAAAAAGTCCGCAAATTGGGACAAGGGCTCCAATACTGACTGGATGCCCGAAACAATCGGTCGCCCTGGTGGTGGACGATGTGGCTTATGAATCTTCGGCAGAATGTAAAATGCCGGAACGCGCGGTTTCTGGTTGATGATAAAATCTGCTTCTTTATGCGTTATGCATTTTTACTCCATTGCGTCCACCACCAGGGTCTTGATAGTATCCTGCAGTTCGGGTGTGGGATCCCGCATCAAAGGTTGATAGTTAGTGCGGACCTCCAGTAATCTAAGGACCTCTGCCTCATAATAGCTGGTATTGAGTACTACCACGGCTCCGCCCTTATCGGCTTGCTTGATTGTTATGGATTTGTTGTCTTGTAATGATTTCACAGCCGTCCAGTCACTTTTACTCATATTACTCGAGTGCACCTGATTATGCGACTGTTCTAAAGCCTCAATATCGCATAAAACCCGCTGTTCAAAAACAGCGACCTCCGGACCCACTGAGGAAGTCGGTGGGCAGAAACCTGATGGTCGGTGAAGGTTGGTAGCAAAAATGGAGGGGGGGCTCCCTTTCTTTGTCAATAAAAAATGTATGAATCTTGATCTTTCTCATCATCTCAAAGATCTCTGTCCGACAATTAAAAGTGTTGTGGCGCGGGGTGGGAACAAAGCCCAGGCCTTTGTTCAATACTCTCAATTCCTCGTGGGACAAGGCATAACTGGACAAGTTAACCACAATATCATTCACATGGGGTTGAGCCTGCTGCACATCACTACTAGAGTCCATTATTGGTGTGTTCTGCCTCTGCTGCGCGTGATGCGGGGAGAGTATGTCTGCCACGTCGGTAGATGGTTGGCCCTGCCCCTGCCTCTACCCCTTTGGGCAGGACCCCCTCCACCCCGGTTGCCCCTGTGAGTTTGCCCTAAAAAAGACCTCAGTAGAGCTCCGAGGTCCTCGTTTGTTCTGTTTTCAGGTGCAAATCTGACCCTGTTCTGGTTTGATGTTGACGCTTGTTCCCCGGGCTCCTCCTCCTCACTACTGGTGTTATCAAACGTCAAGTTAGTGGGAGCGCGCCTCACTTGTCTTTGACCGCCCCTTTGATAGTTCTGATAGTGAGGCTGCTCTACAGGTGTTTGATAGTATTTGTCCTCAACATAAGGAAACGCCCACTCATGTGAAAAGCGATCCAGGTTCCTTTTAAGGCCCTTGATTTTCTGATTTACCATGTAGGTTTTATAATCCAGTAAATCACCCTGGATCCGCGCCAGTTGTTCTTTAGCGTCTGTAATTGCGGTGTCCCTCTTGAGTGTCTCTTCCAATTCGAGAATTTCCCTCAACAATTCCTCACTGAGTCTTTTAGCAGTGTTTATAATTAAAATTAACCAGTCACGAGTGCACTTATTGGCTATATAGCTCCAGTCCACTCGGAACTGTTTGTCTTCCAAAAAGATCTTTGGTTCGATTCTTACCAACAGACTGGGTGGGGCTGCTCCAGCACGAAGGTATTCCGTCATAAGGGCCCCAATTATGACTGCACCATATGCTCTAAATAGTTGGATGGTTTTTACATGTGGCACGTTCTTTCTTTCTTTTTATTGTCATACCATCATAGGTTTGATGTGAATCTCGAATGAAGTTTATAATTGGAACCCCAACAGCCCTGAAGAAGTTGCATGACTTTATAGCAACGAAACATGTTGGCTTAAGGAAATTGATTATGGTTTGATTAAAACCATTTTTAATTGGGAAAGCTTACAGCGCTCAATAAAGTTACGTCGAGCCAGTAAGCTTTGCCGGTTTTTAATAGGTGAGAATTATACATTTGTATTCTCACAGGGGTCCAATGGGCACTTGCAATGACACTATGCACTGACAGTTCATTTTCACTCAGGCTTTACTGTTTTTCTTTTACTTCATTGGGTTTGAGATTCTTATGATAGAACACACACTTTTCTTTTTCCATATGTAGAGAAAGTAACCTATGATGATAAGTGGGTGTGCGGGTGAGTACCAGCCAGCAACCCCCTTGGTGTTACGACCGTGAGGTGCTTCCTCTCCTTTCCCACACTTTTTTTGTTGTTATTTTTGGGTGGGAATGGTCCGATGATGGTTATTTGATGTTTTTGTTGTAAATTGATACACCACAACACTTTGACTAGCGGTAGGGAACACGCTTATGAGGGAGTTGAAAAGTATTGGAAACCCCTCTAGTGTCGAACTTGTAGTACTAGGTGTACATTTTTGGTCAGGCCAGTTGTTGTTTACATGCAGTACAGTGCCTGCGCTGGATGCAGTTATGTTCACTAAGCCAATATAGTCAATTCATCAGTCAATCAAATGTATGATCTGCTCTTGGAGCCGTGTCCACCCTGACTAGCAAATCAGCTGTTCTTACCCTTTGATGTCCACGATGGGCCCATGCAACTCAAGTGAAAAAGATGTGAGCTTACTATCTGTCAATATCTGGGAACTTTGACAAGATGAACGTGATGATCAAATGGTTTTCTGAATTAGATACCGGGCCAAGTACCTCTCAAAGAAGAAAGAGGTTTGGATTGGTCACTGCTCTCTCGCTTTCTATAAATATCCTTGACTGCAGCACGATACAAAGGTCAATCAGGGTGCGCTAACTAAACATTTTACACTTTTTGATCCTCTAATATTTAATAATTCAGTAGGCTTTCGGAAATACCAACCAGAAGAAGAGTGGTGCTTCTCAAAGACTTGTGAGATGTACTTGGCGGAAGAAGAGAGGGCTAAGTTATTTTTACTAAACACTCAAGATCAGAGGAATTTTGCTAACTTGTCTCTTTTACAGGATTTCGATTTTTCTCATTGCATGCCCATTCATCGGATATACGGCTCTTGAGCTGAATTCTCACTGGTCGCTTTGGTCCTTGATGTTCCATTGTGGATAAGACAGTTATTCCAACAAATAGAGCAATTAACTCAGGGATTTCCAGCATTCTGGATCTTCATTGAGAAGTAGAGGTGGGACAGTACACTAAGGTATATGTGTACACCTCTGTGTAATCCCAGGATCATGATCACAATATAAATGCCCTAGCAATCTTCAGATTAGTGCAAACAAACTAAGTACTTTGGAGGTGGGAGGTTTTAACTGCTGCATTAGACCTTTTCTGTACCCACATCTGGACACCAGAGACTAAGGGGCCGATTCTGATGTGGGTTGGAAAAGCTTCCCGACCGAGGGCCTGATTCTGATGCGGTTAGGAAGGCCTCCTAACGGCATTTGCTCCTTCCAAATCGGATCGGGAACGTGTCTTCCCGACCGAGGGCCCAATTCTGATGCGGTTAGGAACAAATGTTCCCATTGAAGTCAATGGTGGTTCAACCAAATCGTATCTGGAAGCATCCGGATGCATCCTACTCCGCCGGTCGGACTTTCCCGATCCGAGTGGGTCGGACACCATTTCCCAACCGATTCGGTCGGGAAGCTTTTCCAACCTGCATCAGAATCGGCCCCTAAGTGTTGCAAATGCAACCTTCATTAATAAGACCAAGGGGCATATTTATAAGGAGCTAGTGCTGCCTCAGCGTCATTTGTTGTGACACAGCGGCAGCGCAATCAGTGCTCCACACTACTTCATATTTACAAACTGATGCATTGGGCCCAATGCATCAGCTTGTAGAGCCTTGCGTCACATTATACCTGCACCAGGTATAATGTATGCAGGGTAGGCATTCCCAAGTTAAAAGCCACATAGAACTGGAGCATTGAAATTTACAACTTTTCACAGTCACTCTATAAATTGACTGCGTCAAAATTCCTATGCCTTCTAAAACCAGACATAAGGATTGATGCAGGGCTTTTAACATGGGACTCGCCTCTGTGTTCTGAAGCATAGCTGTAGTTGCGTCAGTCTTACAACCAACTCCAGCAATGCGTCACTTTAGCGCCAAAAGATGCGTTCGAATTTCCTAACAGATCTGTGAATCCTTGCACCATGGAGCACTGTTTTATAAATACAGCACATCCATGCCGTCACAAGGGTGCACATCCATCATGAGACCTTAATCTATCTCCCATAATCTCCCATAATCTATACCCTTTTGCTTCCCAATGATATCTGTCTTAAGGCAGAGGGCACAACAGCAACATCCTTACACATCCACCCCCATCACAATAGTGATGCTAACACTATTGAATGGCATCGAGAAACTGCCCTGATGGTTTGAGTGTATTGCTTGGCAGATGAATGGTAGATTGTTAAATCCTGCTGAGAATCTGTGTATGCTGCTCTGGGTTTGCATTTTACATGTGACACTTTCAGATGTTTTGAAATTAGCAAATACCATTAGAATTGATTTTCCGTCCGCCTTCTCATGCATTTGCTCCCCACGGTACAATGCAAAGGAAACATTACACCATTTCCCAAAAAGAAAGTCCAGAGTACCTTTTAAATATACAACTGCTCTGGCATACTTCTGTTGTCCATGTTTGCCATCTTTCCTAAAGGGGTTGCATTTTGCAATTTTACAATTCACGCACTGCACAATTTTGGCTCTGTTTAAAAGTGTATTCAATCAATCAATCAATCAATCAGGGAATTGTGAAGAGCGCTACTCCCCCGTGAGGGTCTCAAGGTGCTGGGGGTGGGGGTGCAGCTCCCAGTCAGCCGAAGAGCGAGGTCTTGAAGCTCTTTCTGAAGGTGTGCAGAGTGGGGGAGCGTCTGATGTTGATCGGGAGCTCGTTCCAGGTCTTTGCCGCAATGTAGGAGAAGGCTCTTCCACCCGCTCTTGTTCTGAGGATGCGCAGGGTTTCGGCAAGGGCAAAGTCGGTGGAGCGGAGGTTTCTCTTGGGTACGTGTATTCAATGCTTTACTCAGTCCATGGCTCTCATCCTGGGTTGCCCTATCTAAAGTCTGGTGATAATGCACCGAGAAGTTATCAAACTCTAAATTTGGCAGGAAGGCTTGATGCCCTGTCCTTCAAATTATAAATGAGGCATTAATTCTGTGATAGGCTTATAAAGTTGGCACCTAGCAGACTGTCACTGCTGACTGTGAATCAGGCGGAAAATTTATTAAAAATGTTATTATGTTACTGATGCTGTTAGAACTAAAATGGGTGATGGGCCACAGTTCCTGCAAACTTATTGGGAACAAAGTGTCAAGCAAAATCAAGACTGATTTAGTGAAGCAAAAGGAAGAGGAGGGGAAAATGGAATTCAAACAGAGACAGGTGACAGTAAAACATCCGAGTGTGTTCAAGCAATTGTACGACAGTGTGAAGTGTGATTTATTGTATAAAACCATTCTCATAGTAGATGATGGAAGACTGAATCTGGAAGTTAAGAAGGGACTGACAGAAGCAAAACAATTAAAGGCAGATGCAAATATTGCAGAGATGAGATGTCTACAGCAAAAATGTAGAGGCTATCTATTGTGCCCAACAAATTTACCATTATGTGGAACATCTGCTGAGTGTTCGACTAATGATGATGTTGCTGAGTGTGTGTTGAAAACAATTTGCAGGCATTCCCTAGAATAGAAGCCAAAGTAACAGCGAACAGGAAAGCAACAATAGTCACACAGTCATAGAAAGCTATGAGTAAAATCAAAACATCAGGTGGTGTGATGGGAGTTTATTCCCAAAGGAAGGGGGAATGCCATCAGGTATGGTACTCACCAGAGTAACATTTCACCACATTCCCAATAATACCATCAATACGTCAATACCCAATAGGCTTGTGGCAAGCAACACTCCTTAATAGTGATGCATCCTAATCAACAAATCATGAGTACTGAGATCAACATAGCAAAAGGAAGGTGGCAGTGCCTTCAGTACATCAGATGTGGTACTACTCATTACACACCACCGATAGATATGACACAAAACTGAAATTGCGATTCTCCTATTACCATGACTAGAGAATCTGGATTTCATTAAAGACACGGAGGCTGACATTATGCATAAATCTTTAAATGCAGTCCAAGCAGCTTCATACATCACAATATTAAAAGGTTCCAGAACAGAACATTAGCAACGCATAAAAGTCATGAGCCATCAACAATCTGCCTCTTTTAAATGTGGAAATGAAAGAATAAGTCCATGAAACTTAAAACTTCAAAACTTCTAAAACAACTTCGGATGAGCCATCTGAACGAAAAAGGAAGGACGAGGGAAAATCCAAAGTCCAGATGTCTGATAGTTAAGAAGGGTTACCTGAAAAGAGAGAGAAGTAAATACCTTCTGAATGTAACAAATAGTATAAGACTAATCGAACTATAATACTATTACTGTAAAATAAAAGAACATTTATTTTAATTCACTGTAAGACCACCATCTAAGGGTGGGATGGGTGGGATAATGTCAGCCTCCGTGTCTTTAATGAAATCCAGATTCTCTAGTAATGGTAATAGGAGAATCGCAATTTCATTACAAGAACAGAGGCTACATTATGCATGTTGGTAGCTCTGTACAACTACATCAGGCATATGTTCGATAGGCTTGCAATAGTGTCGTGAAAATGTGCTAGCATTCGACCAGTCAGCAGCTTTGAGAATGTCATGCAACTTACCTCCAGACCAGAGAGATTTACTGGCCATAGCACCTCTAAGGGAGTGAGCTTGAAATTTCTTTAAGTCAATACCTGCTAAATTCATAACAGTTTTAACCCATCTAGCAATAGAGGTAGAGGTTATACCTTTATGGGGTTTAACATAGGATATAAGTAATTGATTCACACCTAGGGGACGAAGAGCAAACATTCTGCGATCATACTCTCGCATGCAGACCACAACGCAAAGTTTTGGGCATAAATCAAAACGTGGGTAAAAGATAGAATCAGACATGGTCTTTGTTCTTGTATAAATCTCAACTTTGACACTGAACATGTTATAGGATCTATTCGAAACCTCTAGCGCTTTGACATCGGAGACCCTTCTGCATGAGATTAGGCATAACAGAGTAGCAAGCTTAATGGAAAGGTTTTTTCTATTTAGGAGAGAATTAACAGGCTAGTTATTAAAAAGATAAAGGATTAGCTTGACATCCCAGAGACTTTCATATTTAGGTTTAGGAGGCCTTCTTACACAAATGCTTTTCATCACTCTGCAAACAATGATATTTTACCTACCATTTTAACGTTGACAAGGACGTGGCCAGCAGAAATAGCCGATCTATAGCAATTGATAGTTCTATAGCTGAGACCTCTTTCAAATTGTTCGACAAGGAAGTTAACTATGTCAACAATAGGTGCCTCCAAGAAATCCAGGTTCCTTTCCAGGCACCAACGAACCCAGATTCTCCATATATTGTTATATCTGTAGTGAGTGCCTGGAGCCCAGGACTCTCCGAGGAGAGTTGCAGCTGTTGCCAAAAGCCCTGAGATTTCATTGGATCTCCTGACACTCTCCAGGCAAGAAGGGATAAACTCCTGTTCTGAATTAGGGGGTGAGCTCCTCCGTCTACGTCGATAAGAAGATTTTCATGGGTAGGAATTAAGAGGGGGGGGTTGCCAGCTAGTTCTAGAGTGGTGGGGAACCATGCCTGAGATGGCCAAAAGGGAGTTATTAGGACAAGGAAGCACTGATCCTGTCTCACTTTCTGAAGAACTCTCTGAATCATGGCAAAGGGAGGGAACGCGTAAGCTTTAGCTCCCTTCCAAGACTGTAGGAAGGCATTGACTGCCAGAGCACCCAGGTCGGGCATCCAGCTGAAGAATTTCTCTAGTTGAAAAGTTAGTCTGCTTGCAAATAAGTCTATCTCTAGGGGACCCAGATCTTGTTCAGGGTATTGAACACGGAAACATTGAGTTTCCAATCGCTGTGATCTAACAGGAATCTTGAGTTCCAGTCTGCAGAGATGTTCGATTTCCCCGGGAGGTATTCCACATTGAGAGCGATTTTGTGTTCTAGACAGAACATCCATAGTTTCTTTGCCAGATTCGAGAGGTCCGCAGATTTGGTGCCTCCCAGACGATTTATATAGGCTAACGCGGACATGCTGTCCATCTTTAGAATGACTGACCTCCCCTCGAGGGAGTGTTTGAAGCTCATCAAGGCGTAAAGGCCAGCTGTTAGTTCCAAGTAATTTATGTGGTGAGAGAATTCCTCTAAAGACCAGATACCACCAGTATTCTGATTGAGGAGGCAAGCTCCCCAGCCATGAAGGCTCGCATCTGATTCTAAAATGAACTCTGGTTTTGACCCAAAGATTGCTTTCCTGTTCCATGCGTCTAGGTTCTCGAGCCACCATGCTAGTTCCGATTGGGCTTCTTGATCCAGACAGATCCGATCGCCATACCAGAGGCCAGATCTTAGGGCTCTCGCTTTTACCCTTTGGAGGGCCCGATAGTTTAGGGGACCGGGAAAGATGGCTTGGATGGAGGAGGAGAGGAGACCCAGTAATCTGGCTAGTTCTCGCAGAGATAAATCTTGTTGTTTCAGGACATGTCTTATTTCCTTCCTGATTTTGGCAATTGTTTTGGAAGGGAGTAAAAGGAGACGTCTCGATGTATCTACTGTGAAACCTAGGAACTCCAGAGATCTGGAAGGAGTCAAGATTGATTTTTCTTGGTTTATGATGAAACCTAAGCTTTCTAGGAGATCCATCACAGTCTTCAGATCTTGGATTATTTGTGAAAGGTCTTGCAACATTATAAGAATGTTGTCTAGGTAAATGATCATGCGAATACCTCTTTCTCTTAGGGAGGAGGCGACTGCTCTCATGATCTTGGTGAAACACCAAGGGGCAGAAGATAGACCGAAGGGGAGAGCCTTGAATTGGTATAGGTGATTTTTCCAGAGAAATTGAAGAAAGGGTTGGTGGGATTCGGCCATAGGAATGGTGAAGCAAGCATCCTATAGGTCCAGTTTGACAAGCCAGTCTCCCTCTAGAAGTAAGTCCCTCGGGAGGTGGACGCCCTCCATCTTGAAGTGCCTGTAAACCAAATATTTGTTTAGTTCTCTTAAGTTTATGACAGGTCTCCAACCCTTGTCCTTCTTTTTTACAAGAAAGAGTGTGCTTATAAATATTAACGCTTCTAAGGGTACCTCTATTATGGCTCCTTTCTGAAGCATAGAGGAAATCTCCTCCTCTATTATTTTGTGTTTATCTAGAGAGAGAGGCATGTCTCGGGAAAGAAGTTTGAGAAGGTATATGAGTAAAGTCTATCATAAACCCTTTGACGGTGTTTAAGACCCAAGGATCTTGAGTGATTGATCTCCAGTTGTGAAGGAAGTATTTGAGTCTGCCACCCAATTTTTGGGGGAAAGAAGGAGAAGGAAGAGGGGAAGGAGTACTCACTTGTAGGGTTGATTGAAGTGGAGGATCCATGGGATCTAAATCCTCTGATGCATTGACCTCTACCTCTCTGGGGGTAGAATTGAGGTATGTTATACTGTTGGTAACCTCTTCCGTAACCATGTGATCTTGAATAGGGCCTTTGATTGAAGAGGCCGGAAGAGAGGCCCCGTCTTCCGGCCCGTCCAAAAAGGTTAGGATTGAACACTCTGCGCATATTTTGTTGTGCCTTGTCCAGGGCAGTGAAAGTGGAGACGTATTTCCCCAAGGATTTAATGAGATCTTCGCAAAAGAGAAATCCTTTTGGATTTTGCGAGGGTTCTCTATCCACCATGTCACTTAGTTTTGGATTTATTTTAGTCAGAACGACTCTTTGTCTTTCAGCGTTAATGCTAGCATTGGCATTACCCAGTAGAATGAATGCCCTTTGGCTCCAGCCCCTGATAAGATCGGTGTTGAGAGGGGTGCCATTGATGTGGCTGTCTTCGGCGGAATCTAAGATTCTGGCTAGTGGTCCCAGTATGTCGAGGAGACGGTCTTGGCACCCTTTCAGGGATCTTTCCATCCCTTTCCTTGGATCACGGCCAAGTTTAAAGAGGAATTTAATCAGTTCAGGGTCCAAGTTGGGGGTATAGCAGGTTTTTTCCTCTATAGAAGGTCTAGAGCATTCGGCTCTAAGGATGTTGCGAGTGTCCCTCTCTAAGAGGTTTCTTAACCATGTTTTAATGACATTTGCGACATGGTCTTTGGGGGACCATTCAGAACTTCTTGGGTGTTTGAGATTTAATGGGGAAAACATTTCTTCCCCTAAGGGATCAAGGATAATGTCCTTTGAGGATGATGGGAGCTCCTCTTCCGGATTGTAAAATTCTTGATCGTCCTCATCAAGATCAAGGATATACTCGTCAGGTATGTCTGAGGATTCAACATCGTTAAATTCATTATCTCCCATATTGTAAAGAGCATTATGATATTTTGTGCCGCTATGGACACCCAGATGTTTTGTGCCGCTAGGGACACCCCGATAAGTCGTGCCGCCAGGGACACCTAGGGAGTTCGAGGTGCGTGGACCTTCATTAGAAGTTGAGGTGCTAAGACCTCCCTGATTTGATGAGGTGCTAGGACCTCCCATATTGCTCTTATCGGTGTTTTTACTTTTCTTTAGTCTTTTACCCCTAATTTCGGTGATGTCATCAGAGTAGGGGTTCAAAATTTCTGTTATTTCGTCCTCCTCAGGGAGTGACTTTTTTGAGGACATGACCTGACTTAGGGTCTCAATTATACAGGACCTCATTTCATTATGAAGGATTTTTTTGAGTGTTTCATTGTCTAAATTAGGAGTAGGGGCGGTAGCGACATCTGAATCAGAGTCAGACATGGCGCAAGAATTGTTAGTTATGTTAGGGTAGATTAAACCTCCCCTTATTCTTTTTTTTTTATTATTATTTTTATTTTATTTTTTTAAATGGTAGTAAAGTCCTTTGGGAGATGTAAGTTAGGGTGAAGTAATGCCCAAAATGTGAAGTAATGCCCAAAATAAGGGAGATTCCCCTTTGGAGTTAGGGATAATACAGTTGAAACGATATAGATTTCTCTTTTGAAGGTAGAGGGAAAAAACAATGCCCAAGTGATCCTTTTTCTGTTATTTCCTCCTTTTTTTTTTTTTATGCAGTAAGGATTATTCAAATTTATCTTGCGGTGGTTGTAGGGTCGAGTAACAGCAGCTGATCGTCTCTGAGGGTCGAGCAACTGACGCTCGTATGCTCGAGACGATCAGCTGGTACTGCGTTGTCATGAGAACAACCGGCTCGTCTGAGCGATCAGCTGGAGGCCGGGAGGTGCGGAGAAGAGAGGAGAAGAAAGGCTCTTGGCAACGGGAGGACGTGGCGTTCCCGTTGCCAAGGAGCCTTCCTCTAATCCCTTACACAACGCAGAGTCGCGCTGGAGCTCGCGGTCTGCGTCGGAGGGTTTTAGAGGAGAAGGAGTTTTTCCGGTACCAAGAATCGAGGAGGGGGAGCCGAAGGGGTTAGGATGAAATACATTACCTGAAGAAGTAAGCGCATAGCGAATTGGGTGGATAACGAAGTGAAAATTAAATGTTAACATAAGATACGACGTTTTAGAAGGTATTATCGGCGCAAGGGATTAGAAACAGTTAATTGTTACCATACAACACGACATTTTAAAAGGTATAATCGACGCAAGGGATTAAAATACAGTCAATTGTTACCATAAAACACGACATTGCCCAGGGTGGGAAAGGGGAGGAGGGGGATCTCCGTAAATTGGAGATCGGTAAGTAGGCAGAGGAGGGTGGGTGGGGTTAAGCCACGCAGGGAAGGTACTTAAAGGGTAGAAGAGGTAAATGTAGTAAAAAGAAAAGTTCAACTTATCTGCTCGGAGCCGCATTTAAAAGAGGCAGATTGTTGATGGCTCATGCCTTTTATGTGTTGCGAATGTTCTGTTCTGGAACCTTTTAATATTGTGATGTTTGCGGCTGCTTGGACTGCATTAAAAGATTTATGCATAATGTCAGCCTCCGTTCTTGTAATGAAATTTCCTATTAAGTATTCTTGCAGCAAATAATGCTGCCACGCGCTACATGTATAGGGAGCATGTGAATGGCAAAGTCCAAAGGAGCAAGTTGGTCGTGAAATTATATGAAAACGCAGCGGCTCCGCAGTTATGTTAAACTTTTAGAAGGAGAGAAACAGAATTACTGACACTACAACTGCAATATCTTTACATAAATCAAATGTACCATTGTTTTTGGTACATATGGTGACTGTAATGTAAATTCTGCAAACTTGGCAAAGTTCTGTAATGTAGTGGGCATGGAGTAAATGGCACCCAGGTAGCAGTGAGTGCTCCTACCTGTCTTATTTAGGAATGCGAGCACTGGTTAACTGAAGGAAAAATTAAAGTGCAAATGAGAAGCCTAAAGCAAATCTGGAATGCTAGCATCAGCCCTCTGTTGTAATTAGCGCTAATGCACAGTTTACATTTTTCATTAGCACCGATGCACAATGCACATTCTAAGAAGTTGTTGTTCCTGACCGAGAACAAGGCAAAACGGTGCAAGACATTCACAAACAGATGCCTGGGCACATAAAACACAGAAACGTGGCTGCAACTGTGCAGAGGTCCGCAAACCATTTTTTAAACAGGCACGCATTGTTCACGACAAACCCTTTAGAGTATTTTGTTATAAATTGCACTTTTTTCAAAAGGTATCGATAAGACTGGAGTTAAAATATCATGCTAGCTGCCACAACATCTGTACAGTGTCTGCTGTCCTTAGGGCACAACTGAACGAATACAACACACAAACAAGAACGCGCGTGCGCACACACACGTGTGCAAGAGCCTCCGCACACACACACACAAACACACAAACTCAGACACACACACACAATGTGCAAGAGCGTCCGCACACATACACACACACACACATATACACACCGAGAATGTGTACAGGACCATATCTAAAAAAAATATTCTGTAGACAATTTCGAGGAAGTTTTCGCTGATAATTAGTATATTATAATATCAAAAATGGGCATACAGTTATCCTAATAAAGACTACTTTGTTTATTTCCAAATCCCATCTAGGATTTATCAGTGAAGGTTTCTCATTGGAAAATGTGGTGAAACCTAAGCCAATAACTAATCATACACTTAACAAGTCAAACAATTAACCACGGCAGAGGTGATATTTTATCTGATCTCTGGAAGGGAAAGTTCAAAACGTATTTTAAAAGAGTCTGGTTTACATTTAAAAGGAAGAAAGGGGTTTGTCTTTGGGGGCATGTTGTTACACTTCCAGACCCCCACAGAAGAGTGAGTGGATTGTCGGAGCGGTGGAAATATGAGGAGGCCGCCTTGCAAACATTGAGCATATCTTGCAATCAAACCGCCCCAAATAAGAAACAAGACACCAAAGAAGACGCCACAAAACAGGACAATCAAAGTAGGTCACTTGGACCTTACAACTCTGGATAAGAGCAGCTGCGATCTCTGCTTTTTAATAGAGGGATACAAGGCACCGTGTGTGATGGCGTTGAAAGGGCAGGGTGGTTTGCAGTTGAAAACGTCCTGTACTTATTTGGGTGATCTTTATTTCCCATCTGTTACTACCTGGGACTGTGCCACGGCTGCATAAATTTGGGAACTAGTCTCGTAGTCCAGACATCCTAGACTTGATCTGGAGCGTCGCCCCACTGCCTTGCAGCAGTAAAAAAAGGAAAAAATAAAATGATAACTGTAGGAAAGTAGGATCTGCTTCTTATGGTTATCCCCACTTTTTGCTTGATGTTGCACTGTTTTGACTAGTCTGACTGGGATCCTGCTAATCAGGACCCCAGTCTATCTGCTTTCTCCCTTAAATTGTTATGCATGTACTTTGGTACACTCCAGATTGGATACTGGGGTACCCTTATAAGTCCCTAGTATATGGTACCCATGTACCCAGGGCATAGGTACCCCAGAGGCCTCCCATGGGCTGAAGCATGTATTATGCCACCCATGAAAGGCCATTCAAAGTGGAACTACAGGTCTGTTACTGCAACCTCTGTAAGCTGGTGCTTGCACCACTTACTTTAGATATAGGCTCACTATATCTATAGGTCACTACACTTAAAACTTATAAGTCACCCCTATAGCAGGCATTAACAATCCTGAAGGCAGGGTGCTGGGTTTTACGTGAGAGGGTGCCCCTGCATGAGCAGAGCCCCTCTGCAGCCTTCGGAGACCATTCTCCCGGGTTGTCTGTGACTCAGCCGGACATATAGGTAGAGGTGCATAATAACGTTGCGGTAAATGCTATCTTGAAAATGGCTGCATAGAACCATATCGTGTTTGATATCAAACACCTTGGAATCATACCTCCACACCGGTAACCGGTGTGGGAGGTATGATTCCACCCTTCTGAAGCGAGCTTCGTGGGGTCACTGGTCTATCAGGTGCCAGACTTCTCGACCCGGTCAGCACAAAATGGATGCTGCCGACCAGATACACATTTCTGCCCTCCTGCTGCTGAGCCAAGCTCAAGCAGGGGAAGGCTGCACAATAGGCATCCTGTCACAGGGAGGTGTGACCACCTCCCAGACAGGATTTAGTGTATTGGGGCTGGGTGGGTGCACTCAGAGACTGCCTGAAAGTCTGCACCTGGGGCACATTTGGTGTCCCTGTGCATAGTCCAGCTCAAACTAGTTCTGGGAGCCATTGGCTCCTGCTCTGGCACGAAACTGGACAAAGGACATGGGTGTACCCACCCCTCTGTTCTGACCCTCCCCTAAGAGGGTCCCCCAAATCTGTCCAACCCTCTCCTGTGGGTAAAAAAGGGCTTACCTGACAGTAGCTCTTTAGATTTTATGTGGACAAGATTCTACAAGAAGAAACCACTGACCTTCGACCGTCTGGACACTCTGGACTTCGCTGGACTTTGACTGGGCCCGACTTCGTCTCCCTCTCCATCCAAAACTTTGTCTGTGCCCTTGTTCCATACAGGCTCCATGCAGGACCTGTCGTGCACTAAGGACAACTGAAGAATCTCCCTTGGGGTGAAGGAGTCACTCCCCTGCATTCGCAGGCACCTCAGTGCAACTGACCGGTCTGCTGCTCCTGAGGTCCTGCGGACTCTGAAGACTCCAGCAACACAGAAGGTGGGTTTTGAAGGTCCCTGAGGTTGATCTGACCTCTCAGCAAGTTTGAGGCCACTATCCCTCGTGGGGACTGCATAACCAAAAAACATGTGCACCGCGTCTATTTGCAAGTGCATATGCTTGTTGGTGATTCCCAAGCTTGTGCATTGGACTCCGTGTAGTCCTGAACCTGAGCAATATTTCCACCAAAGAAGTCCGGCCTGCTCGCACCGAGTGCTCCGTGAGCTGGTACTTTGTGATCTTGCTCGAGGTGCCCTCGCGACTCCAGGTCATTCGGCCTGTGGGTCCTCCTGATGGTCATCTTGAACTCTGTTGGGCTTTCCTGGTTGCTCCAGACGTGCCCTGACTCCCCACTGCTTGGAGAGTCTCCTGGACCTTACTGGTCCACACCTTAACTTGCTTGACCTTTCTGCGTAGGTTGCTTTTGCCAAGGCTTGTTGGTGCTCCAGCCAGACACCGACCTCTCAGCACTCAACATCCTTCGTAGGACAGCTCACATCTGGCCCCTGGTCATCGTCGACGCCTCCTGGTCCTCGTGGCTGCAGAGTCAAGCATCCCTTCTTCGCACCTGAAGCATCTGACATCGGTGGGCATTCGTCTCCCGAGCCCCTGGTCACTCTGAAGTGACCCAGACTCTGTCCCCTCTGCTTTCAGGTTCCTTTCTTCCAGAATCCCGGCTGGGATTCCACCGGACCCTTTTCACCTTCACGGCAGCAGTACTTCTTCGCAGCCCTCCATTGAGAACGACGGCAGTTTCTGACACCACTCCAGGCCTATGCACCAAATTCCTCTGGGATAGGTAACTCGGGTACTACGGTATCCACGGGTGGGGTGGCTCTCCAACCTCTTAAGTTCCTAAGGGTGTCCTCGAAGTCCTCCTAGAAGGGTCCTTAAACTGTAAAATTGCAACTGCAACTTCCCCATAGAATTGTACGGAGCCCGCGGTCGTGTTAGCACACTGCACCCGTTCTCCATGGGGTCCCTATCTACTCACCTTGGGTGGTTCCTTGGGGTCCCAACGATTCTACGTGCTCCAGACCTTGTCTTGACCCGAGTCGTGGTTGTTATACCACTATTTTATTATATGATTTGGTCTCCCCCGGAGCCCGGTGTGTATTGTGCTACTTACAACTGTTCTATTGATCTCGTATTGTGTGCTTTGTGTTCCATCCTCGGGAAGAGGATATTAGAGAGTGTTATATTAATAAATACATATTTTTATATAACTACTATGTGGCTCTTCTTTCATTTAATTAATGCAGGAGGTGATATTCTGGTAAAACAAGCTGCTTTAGATTCCTTCAAGATTAAGCCTGAAGGCTGCTCCCATTCTGCAAAGTCCTGACTATTCCAAACAATTCATTGTTCAAACTGATGCATCTGAGTTGAGGGTAGGGGCTCTGTTATCACAACTGAATGAAGAGGGTCAGGATCAGCCAGTAGCTTTTATAACCAGAAGGCTGACCCCCAGAGAGAAACATTGGTCAGCCATTGAGAGGGAAGCCTTTGCTGTGGTTTGGGCTCTAAAGAAGCTGAGGCCATACTTGTTTGGCACTCACTTCATTGTTCAGACAGACCATAAGCCCCTCTTATGGCTAAAACAGATGAAGGGTGAAAACCCCAAACTTTTGAGGTGGTCCATTTCCCTACAGGGGAAGGACTATACAGTGGAAAATAGACCTGGGAGTAACCATGCCAATGCAGATGGACTCTCCAGATATTTCCACTTAGAGAATGAAGACTCAACTGGTCAAGGTTAGTCTCATCTCCTTTCGTTTGGGGGGGGGGGGGGTTGTGCAGGAAAGTAGGATCTGCTTCTTATGGTTACCCCCACTTTTTGCTTGATATTGCACTGTTTTGACTAGTCTTACTGGGATCCTGCTAATCAGGACCCCAGTCTATCTGCTTTCTCCCTTAAATTGTTAATCATGTACTTTGGTACACTCCAGATTTAATACTGGGGTACCCTTATAAGTCCCTGGTATATGGTACCCATGTACCCAGGGCATAGGTACCCCAGAGGCCTCCCATGGGCTGAAGCATGTATTATGCCACCCATGAGAGGCCATGCAAAATGGAACTACAGGTCTGTTACTGCAACCTGTGTAAGCTGGTGCTTGCACCACTTACTTTAGATATAGGTTCACTATATCTATAGGTCACTACACTTAAAACTTATAAGTCACCCCTATAGCAGGCCTTAACAATTCTGAAGGCAGGGTGTGGGGTTTTACGTGAGAGGGTGCCCCTGCATGAGCAGAGCCCCTCTGCAGCCTTCGGAGACCATTCTCCCGGGTTGTCTGTGACTCAGCCGGACATATAGGTAGAGGTGCATGATAATCTTGCGGTAAATGCTATCTTGAAAACGGCTGCATAGAAACATATCGAGTTTGATATCAAACACCTTGGAATCGTACCTCCACACCTGTAACCAGTGTGGGAGGTATGATTCCACCCTTCTGAAGCGAGCTTCGTGGGGTCACTGGTCTATCCGGTGCCAGACTTCTCGACCCGGTCAGCACAAAATGGATGCTGCCGCCAGATACACATTTCTGCCCTCCTACTGCTGAGCCAAGCTCGAGCAGGGGAAGGCTGCACAATAGGCATCCTGTCACAGGGAGGTGTGACCACCTCCCAGACAGGATTTAGTGTATTGGGGCTGGGTGGGTGCACTCTGAGAGTGCCTGAAAGTCTGCACCTGGGGCACATTTGGTGTCCCTGTGCATAGTCCAGCTCAAACCAGTTCTGGGAGCCATGGGCTCCTGCTCTGGCGCGAAACTGGACAAAGGACATGGGTGTAACCACCCCTCTGTCCTGACCCTCCCCTAGGAGGGTCCCCCAAATCTGTCCAACCCTCTCCTGTGGGTACAAAAGGGCTTACCTGACTGTAGCCCTTTAGATTTTAAGTGGACAAGATTCTACAAGAAGAAACCACTGACCTTCGACCGTCTGGATACTCTGGACTTCGCTGGACTTCGACTGAGCCCGATTTCGTCTCCCTCTCCGTCCAAAGCTTTGTTTGTGCCCTTGCTCCATACAGGCTCTGTGCAGGACCTGTGGTGCACTAAGGACAACTGAAGAATCTCCCTTGGGGTGAAGGAGTCACTCCCTTGCATTTGCAGGCACCTCAACGCAACTGACCGGTCTGCTGCTCCCGAGCTCCTGCGGACTCTGAAGACTCCAGCAACACAGGAGGTGGGTTTCGAAGGTCCCTGAGGTTGATCTGCTCTCTCAGCAAGTTTGAGGCCAGTATCCCTCCTGGGGACTGCATAACCCGAACCCCTGGGCACCGCGTCTGTTTGCAAGTGCATATGTGTGTTGGCAATTCCCAAACTTGTGCATTGGACTCCGTGTAGTCCGGACCCTGAGCAGTATTTCCAACAAAGAACTTCAGCCTATTCACACCGAGTGCTCCGTGGGCTGGTACTTTGTGATCATGCTCAAGGTCCCCTCGCCACTCCTGGTCATTCAGCCTGTGGGTCCTCCTGAGGGTCATCTTGAATTCTGTTGGGCTTTCCTCGTTGCTCCAGACATGCCCTGACTCCCCATTGCTTGGTGAGTCTCCTGGACCTTGCTGGTCTACATCGTAACCTGCTTGAGCTTCCTGCGTGGGTTGCTTTTGCCAAGGCTTGTTGGTGCTCGAGCCAGACACCAACCCCTCAGCACTCGACATCCTTTGTAGGACAGCTCGCATTTGGCCCCTGGTCATTGTCGACGCCTCCTGGTCCTCGTTGGCTGCAGAGTCAAGCATCTCTTCTTCGCACCTGAAGCACCCGACATCGGTGGGCATTCGTCTCCCGAGCCCCTGGTCACTCTGAAGTGACCCAGACTCTGTCCCCTCTGCTTTCAGGTTCCTTTCTTCCAGAATCCCGGCTGGCATTCCACCGGACCCTTTTCACCTTCACGGCAGAAGTACTTCTTCGCAGCCCACCATTGAGAACGACGGCGGTTTCCGACACCACTCCAGGTCTATGCACCCGGCTCCTATGGGATAGGTAACTCGGGTACTACGGTATCCACGGGTGGGGTGGCTCTCCAACCTCTTAAGTTCCAAAAGGTGTCCTCGAAGTCCTCCTAGAAGGGTCCTTAAACTGTAAAATTGCAACTGCGACTTCCCCAAAGATTTGTACGGGGCCCGCGGTCGTGTTAGCACACTGCACCCATCCTCCGTGGGGTCCCTATCTCCTCACCTTGGGTGTTTCCTTGGGGTCCCAATGATTCTACGTGCTCCAGACCTTGTCTTGACCCGAGTCGTGGCTGTTATACCACTATTTTAGTATAAGGTTTGGTCTCCCCTTGGAGCCCACTGTGTATTGTGCTACTTACAACTGTTCTATTGATCTCGTATTGTGTGCTTTGTGTTCTATCCTCGGGTAGAGAATACTAGAGAATGTTATATTAATAAATACATATTTTTATAGAACTACTGTGTGGTTCTCCTTTCATTTAATTAATGCAGGAGGTGATATTCTGGTAAAACAAGCTGCTTTAGATTCCTTCAAGATTAAGCCTGAAGGCTGCTCTCCACAGCTACCACTAGGATAGCTTTCTAAAGGTTATCTTTCACCTCATACATCATAAGGGTCGTTTGGACTGGTGCAAGGTGCCCACTTTAATTAGTGGACAGCATATACCAGGCCAACTTCTCACAATAATAACGTAATGTTATCATTTTATTTTGTCCTCCTGCTGCGGCAGCTGTGCATGAGGGGGCGGGCAGGGCTGCAGAGCAGGTGAGGAGTGGTAGAACCCTCCTGAGTGCGCAATGACTGTTTGGTCGGCCCTCTCGGGCCGCCCAAAACAGTCATGCACACTTTTGCTGTTCTCCATGCAGGATGCATTACGGCCTGCATGTCCATGCCCAGGCCCTAGTCCCTGGCTGAGTGCCGAACCACGGCGCTCAGACCAATCACAAGGTCAGGGGAGCCTAGGTGTTTACCAATCACAACGCTGCATTGCAGCATTGTGATTGGTCAGTGGAGCCTGACTGTTTCCTGGAGTCCGAGACGGAGGGGAGCGGAGACGCAGAACCCGGCGGCAACGTAAGTTTTTTTTTTTTTTTAAATTAATAAATGTGCCTGCGCTCCCCCTGCACCTTAATCGCCCAGTCCGCCACCTGCGAGCCATGCCGGCCGCCACTGTTGTCTACACTTCAGCGTTTAGCTGGTGTGTTCTGCACTTCGACTTTCCAGCTTCATGTCTCCCACAGAAAGTACTACTCAGCCATTATCGTCAAACTGCCTGGGCTGCAAGTGGAGTGGGTCCTGCCAGTGCTCATACCCACTAGGATTTAAAAAATGACTTTGAAAAGTGTCCCTGCAGGGCTTTGTATCAGGCTCATAGCCAGAAGTATATTTTTAGGGAGGCATGGCCCTCAGCTTTGACAAAACATCACAGCTGAGCTGCATAGGTGGCTCCTATCCCAAATACTGGTTCTACTACTAAATATATACCACCAGAATATTGTGGTAGAAGAATATTGATGACAGAATTTCAGAGGGTAAGTGCATTAGTGCAGTAGGGAAGTATAGGTTTATTATATATATATATCCCAGTGAGTGGCAGTCGCCACGGGGTAGTTATAGTTAGGATCGTGCTTCCATAGGCATTCTTTGTGTTGCTAATAACTTTACCGCTGTTTGATGAATCTCCACAAAACTTTTTAAGAACGTGTCACTTTTTGACTTGTTTGCACATGGAAAGTTTCGGGGTGATCCGTTAAGCGGGTGCTGAGAAAGATCACGAGCCCAAATCGCTGGACGGATTTACACCAAATTTACCAGAGAGCTAGCTCTTGATCCAGAAAGAGTGCTTTTCATGATTTGGTGTAAATCTTTTCAGTAGTTTTTGAGAAATTAATCCTCAAAAACATTGTAAACATAGGGACGTGGAACCAGACCCTCCGCAGAGCCGACAGATCACCTACTGAGATCTGATTGGCTGCCACCACATCAACCAGGAAGTAGTGGCAGCCATGATAGGACCTGGAACTCAGATCGAGTAAAAAAAAAAAAACACAAAAAAGACATAAGGGGCAGGGTAGGGATACCCGGACCCCGTTGGTCTGATGTTGGGGTCCTAGAGGGATCCCACCTGGTGCCAAAACATTCTTTTTTAAAATGTTGCCACAAATTTGTGGGGAATCTGTGGCAAAAAAAAAAAAAAAAAGGTTCCCACACATTTCTTCCCAAAAACCCCGGGGAGGGCCAGGGCCCGGGGGATGCGGCACACATACTACTTAAGGGGAGGGGAAGTTCATGGCCCCCTCACCGAGCCTAATAAGACCAGGGAACCCCATTCCCCAGGGCCATCACTTTAATAAAAGAGAGGGGTGCACAGCCCCTCTCCCAAGCCTAATAATGCCTGGAGACCCCATTCCGAGGGGTCGAAATACTTAAAAGAGGGGAGGGGGCAATGCGGCCCCCCCTCCCTGAGGCTAAAAAGGCCCTGGTGACCTCGTCTCCCAGGGCCGCAGAATTATAGCTCAGGGAGGAGGCACGTTCCTCTTCCTGAGCCTAATTAGGCCCCAGGGCCGAAATGTAACAAAAGGGGAGGGGGGGTCAATTGCCCCCCTCCCGAGCCTTAAAAGGCCTGATGACACAGTTCCCCAGGGCCGTGGATCAAATTACAAGGGAGGGGGGCTGCACGGCTGACTCACTTACTGTGTCTGGGGGAGCCCACAGTAGTTTGTCTACCCGTCATAGCGTGGGCAGGGAAACATGTTTGCTCCCATCTGGCATGAGCATTTTTAAATCTCCTGCCACATGGGAGCAAACACTGAGGGCCTGATTCCGATGCGGTTAGGAAAGCATTCCCACCTAGGGCCCGATTCCGATGCGGTTAGGAAGGCCTCCTAATGGCATTTGCTCCTTCCGAATCGTATCGGGAACGTGTCTTCCCAACCGAGGGCCAGATTATGATGCGGTTAGGAACATAGGCTCCCATAGAAGTCAATGGGAGTCCAACCAAATCGTATCTGGAAGCATCCGGATGCATCATACTCGGTCGGTCGGACTCTCCCAATCCGAGTCGGTTGGAAACCATTTCTAAACCGATTCGATCTGCAAGATTTCCTAACCGCATCAGAATCGGGACTGAGTCTGTGCCCAGCTGGCATGATATTTAAAAATGCTCCAGCCAGCTGGGAGGAGACTTGTGTTCTGTTTCCCTGCACGCACTGATGTGGGCAGGGAAACAAAACACATAATGCTGTGGCCTGGAGGGAGCATGCAAAGAGCAGCTGCTCCCTCTAGGAGGGTGCAATGACAGCTCTAGCACCTTGCTGGGAACCAGCTGGGGACGCGGGAAACATGGGGGTCTCACTGCAGCCTCCAAGGTGTTGGTCGGTTGGTGCCCGAGGCCAGGCACTGTGGTGACCCCCTGCTGCACATGGCTGATTGCTGTATGGTGTGGGGTTTGCTGCAGGGCCTGTGTCCAGCCTCCCGCTGCGCACGGCCAAAGTACTTGCACACTGTGCTGTGGCTGCCTTCTGGGGATTGGCCATAGAGCCTGACCACAGGCTAGGCCCTGTAGCCAACCCCCATTGTGCAGGGTCAAAGGCTATGTGCGGTGTGGGGTTGGTTAGCTGCCTGTGCACGGCCGAAGGGGATGTGGCCTGCTAAGGCCCGGGGATGGGTGGCAGCATGCCCCCTTCCACTTGGAATTTGGCCCTGGGAGATGGGTTCCCTGCAACCCATTAAGACTTGGGGAGAGGCATGTAAGCACTCTCCCCTTATTATATATGTTTTGACCCTGGGGCATGGGGTCCCTGGGTCCCAAAGCCCAACACTACGCCACTTCGCCAAAGGCTGTATGTGGCATGGGGTTGGCAGCCTGCTGGGGGGAGTTGGCTGCCTTCATGTGAGTTGCCCTGTGGCCACCCCTTCTGTGATTGGCCAACGGCTGTGAGTGGCATGGGGTTGACTGCTTTCGGCCAACCCCCGCTGTGTACGGCCAAAGGTTGTGCACAGCGTGGGGTTGGTTGCTTTTTGAGAGGGGGGCTGGCTGCAGGGTCTGGCCATCAGCCAAGTCCTGTGGCCAACAGTCCGCTGCACATGGGTGAATGCCATGTGCGTGGTGGGGTTGGCTGCCTGAGGGGGTTGGCAGGGCCAGACCCTGTGGCTAATCCCCCACCGTGCATGGCTAAAGGCCCGGCACAACATGGGGTTGGTTGCCTTTGGATGGAAGGCTGCAGGCCCTGTGTCCAACCCCCCGCTGCCCACAGCTGAAGGCCATGTACGGTGGGGGTTGTCTTTACGTATATTAATAAAATATTACTTTACATTAAAAAACCATAGAAATTTACTAATAAAAAAAAATGCTAAAGTAAAGCTATAGTAAAGGGAAAAGTTCAGTTAAAACGTAACATTTTAAACTCTAAAAATCAGAGAAATTCACCTGTTATAGTTGTATCAAATAACTATAACTTGTGTCCTAAGAAAACGATAACTCGCTCCCTAGCCATGCTCTTATAATTACCCCACATATTACATCAGTCATGACATCTTCTATGACATCATTGATGATATCACTGCAACATTTGCAAAGAAAATATTGATGAGAAAACTTTGCATGGTGGGGACGCGAATTATGGTTACCCTAGGGCACAAGTTATATCTACTAGTTACTTGAGATAACTCTAACTGGTGAATTTGTATGGTTTTTAGAGTTTAAAACATATTGTTACTGAACATAGGTATAATGTTACTTTAATCTTTGCTTTTTTCAGTGAATATACATATATGTATAAAATATAGCGTGCAACCATGTGATCAAGACCATTTGGTTGCAGTCGAAACGCATCATTGACAAAGCATTTAGCTTGTCAATTTGGATTAACTAAATAAAAGCATTTAGCTTGTCAATTTGGATTAACTAAATAAAAGCACTTGGAAGGAGTCCGTGCCTCCTTCTTGGGGGAAGTATTTGGGATTGAGGATTGAGTCTGATTATATATATATATATATATATCGCATACATACATCTATGTGGAGTACGGCGTTTTATATATATATATATATATTCACTGAAAAAACCATAGGTTTCAGGGGCGTTATAGTTAGTTGGACATTTCACTCGTACAAAACCATAGAAATTCCCCCGTTATAGTTAGTTCAGCTAACTATAACTCGCGCGCCCGCAATGCACTGCTGATGACGTCACATATTACATCACTCATGACATGGTCAGTGACATCACTCATGACATCACTGATGACATCTCAAATGACATCACTGATGACATCAATGATGACATCATCCTTGTGATAGAGTGGCAGACCTCCTCTCACCCTAATATAACCTTTGATACACACACTCAAAAATACAAACTAACATTTTCAAAACAATGGACATACCAATACCAGTTACAACACACCTATTCAGTAATTCCAAGATCTACACACACATCCACTCATTCACCAACAGTCCCTATACAGTCACTCATACATGTACTCACTCATCATATGTACTCATACACCTATACATCCTGTTACACACCGCCACTCATCCATAGAGTTACTCACACACATAGTCACACATGCAAACAAAGTATCAAACATCCATTTACTTGCATACATAGTTATACACACACTACCACACTTACTTCTACAGAAACTTACACATACTTACTCTCTTAAACAATCGCTTATAGAAACACCTACTTATTTGTACAGGAACTCTTCCAATCTCTCACTGTCACATATACTCACTTATATACACCAATACTCACATATACTAGTTTAAAACATATGTAGTTACTCATAAAGATACTATTGAGACAGTCATTCACTCACTAACACACCCATACACATACTCATCCACCTATACAGTCCTGCACACATGCTGTCTTCAACACATACAAACAGTGAGTCACTCATTCATGCATCTATGCACTAAGTAATACCCCCCACCGAACCATACAGACACTCAGACACTCAAACTGATACTCAAAAAACCAACTAATAACTCATATAGACACTCATGTAGCTACTCACCAACCCATGCAGCCACTTATACACAAAGTGAGAGACTGATACAGATATTTTCATATTTAAACATTACTCACTAACCCATGTATTCACTAAGATACACTTAGTCAGTTATACATTCAATTTTACAAAAATAAATCATCCATTTAGACACTTATATACCCATTTATTCTTCCATCGACCTTGAGATATACATATATAAAACATATTTAATTTTCAGAAAAACACACATTCACTGGATGATGTCATCAGTGATGTCATCAGTGATGTCATTTGAGATGTCATCAGTGATGTCATGAGTGATGTCACTGACCATGTCATGAGTGATGTAATATGTGACGTCATCAGCAGTGCATTGCGGGCGTGCGAGTTCTAGTTAGCTGAACTAACTATAACGGGGGAATTTCTATGGTTTTGTACGAGTGAAATGTCCAACTAACTATAACGCCCCTGAAACCTATGGTTTTTTCAGTGAATTTCTAAGGTTTTTTTAAATGCTAATTTCTAACTATAACGTGCTTGAAACCTATGGTTTTTTCAGTGAATTTCTAAGGTTTTTTAAATGCTAATTTCTAACTATAACGTGCCTGAAACCTATGGTTTTTTCAGTGAATATATATATATTTATTATACTATGTATACATGTGAAAATGTCTCGGTCCCCTGTTTGCCTCAGTGGCACGGAAAAAATGGGTGGAACTGACGTCAGCACGCCGACGAGGTCCTCTTATGGCTCCGATGATGTCATACGGTGTCGCGAGCGGAGCCGTGCTCGTTGACGTGGGAGAGCTAGGAAAGAATTTCCGTGGAATGCTGGTGCACGGGATATTCACCTAAGTGTTCAGGCTAGTCCTTTGGGAGCAACTGTTTATGTTGCCACTCCAGAAACCGAAACCAGTGATCCG
Organism: Calotriton arnoldi; assembly: GCA_963921515.1. Lineage (NCBI taxonomy): Eukaryota > Metazoa > Chordata > Amphibia > Caudata > Salamandridae > Calotriton > Calotriton arnoldi. Next base: position 398,201 of record CAWUFW010005456.1, read on the forward strand.
AGGGCAGAGGCCCTGCAGATGGCACACGAGGTGGGGTGCCCAGTCGTGTGCACCGGCGGGGCAGCGAAGTGACAAGCACCACAACCCACAAAAAAGGTAACGAGGGCACTGAATAACACAGGATCTTCTCTTTGTATCTGGCAGGAACAACGAAGATAAAATGCCCTAGTACCAAAATGTAGAATTAGTGCTACAACGGTCTTCAAGAGGACCTGCGATGCCGCTTCTGCCTCCCGTACCCTGGAGGCGGCACATGGGTCACGTGGTACGGTCATACTGCGGTGGGACGCACACTCGTTGACCTCTCATGGCACTGCTCCACACTTCAGGGAGGACGCTTTTCATTAGCTAGGTTTTCTGATGACATGTCGCGCCGGCCCCGTCCAACAACAGAACTCCTTTAGATCCAAACAGACTCTTCCACTCTCTCACCGGAAGTGAAACCAGGCCACGCGGACACTTTCACAATACAACAGCTGGGAATGCACTTTTCGGTAAAAAAACCACATTCCTTCCTCCTAATTAATCAAATAAACATCTCACTGAAGAACAGGGGCCAGCTTCGATCGGTAAACAGCCGTTACAATGACTTTTTTACTTTGCGATACCATTACAACGCATGCATTACCACGCATGTGTTGTACATCACGAAGTCATTACTACGCATTTTTTTAGAACGCATGGTCATTTACCACGCATGCCTTTACAACGAATTTTGTTGTAAAGGTATGTATGGTAAATGACCATGCGTTCTAAAAAACATGTAGACGATCCATGTCGTTGTAAGGAAACAGAGGCTGTTCCGTTTCCTCACAACAACGTGCACCGCCCCTCAGAGATGACGTGAAGCAGGAACCACGAGGAGAGAGGAACCATGAGGAGTGAGAGGTAAGGGGGATTGGGCATGGGGTGGGGGTTTCTTTTCTAGGGTTTAGGGTAGTGCAGTGGTGTTTGGGTGGTGTCGGGGGTCGTGCTCGGGGTAGTGTTTTAGGGTTTAGGGTAGTGCAGTGGTGTTTGGGTAGTGTAGGGGGTCGTGCTGGGGGTAGTGTTTTAGGGTTTAGGGTAGTGCAGTAGTGTAGGGGGTCGTGCTGGGGGTAGTGTTTAGGGTAGTGCAGTGGTGTATGGGTAGTGTAGGGGGCCGTGCTGCGGTAGTGTTTTAGGGTTTAGGGTAGTGCAGTGGTGTTTGAGTAGTGTAGGGGGTCATGCTGGTGGTAGTGTTTTAGGGTTTAGGGTAGTGCAGTGGTGTTTGTGTAGTATAGGGGGTCATGCTGGGGGTAGTGTTTTATGGTTTAGGGTAGTGCAGTGGTGTTTGGGTAGTGTAGGGGGTCATGCTGGGAGTAGATTTAGGGTTTAGGGTAGTGCAGTGGTGTTTGGGTAGTGTAGGGAGTCGTGCTGGGGGTAGTGTTTTAGGGTTTAGGGTAGTGCAGTGGTGTTTGTGTAGTGTAGGGGGTTGTGCTGGGGGTAGTGTTTTAGGGTTTATGTTAGTGCAGTGGTGTTTGGGTAGTGTAGGGGGTAGTGCTGGGGTAGTGTTTTAGGGTTTAGGGCAGTGCAGTGGTGTTTGTGTAGTGAAGGGGGTCATGCTGTGGGTAGTGTTTTAGGGTTTAGGGTAGTGCAGTCGCGTTTGTGTAGTGTAGGGGGTCGTGTTTTAGGGTATAGGGTAGTGCAGTGGTGTTTGGGTAGTGTAGGGGGTCATGCTGGGGTTAGTGTTTTAGGGTTTAGGAAAGTGCAGTGGTGTTTGGGTAGTGTAGGGGGTCATGCTGGGGGTAGTGTTTTAGGGTTTAGGGTAGTGCAGTGGTGTTTGTGTAGTGTGGGAGGTCATGCTGGGGGTATATTTAGGGTTTAGTGTAGTGCAGTGGTGTTTGGGTAGTGTAGGGAGTCGTGCTGGGGGTAGTGTTTTAGGGTTTAGGGTAGTGCAGTGGTGTTTGGGTAGTGTAGGGAGTCGTGCTGGTGGTAGTGTTTTAGGGTTTAGGGTAGTGCAGATATGTTTGGGTAGTGTAGGGTGTCGTGCTGGGGTAGTGTTTTAGGGTTTAGGGTAGTGCAGTGGTGTTTGGGTAGTGGAGGGGGTAGTGTTTTAGGGTTTAGGGTAGTGCGCCCAACCAGCCACAATATCCGTGGACAAAGGGGATCCTGACTCTTTGGAATGCTCCGTCAATTGAATAATTTGGGTCAAGGGCCCTACCACGTCCATGACCTATCAATTCCTTTCTTGGGATCCCTCATATACTTGGAGAAAAAGGTACATAGTTTCTCATCAATTTCAGGCGTGTGTGCCACCTTCCCCTTCAGTGAGGGCCTGGGGCATTCTCCCCTCATCCTATTCCTGACCTCCCTTTCAAGGGGTTGATGGATTTTCCCCACCACATACTCTGCCACTTTGGCATCAGGTGTCCACTCTGCCGACCTAGGATGGTAAATTTGGGTAGGCTCGAACATGTCCGAGTGGACCCTGTCCCCAACCGGGGACTGAGAGGAGTGGGACTCTGGACGCCAGGGACGCCCCGAGTCCTTATCCTCATCGGAGGAGAAATCGTCCTCCGATACACCCTCTCCCTCTAAGGGAAACCCGCCGTCGGGGTCTACAATAGTGGTGACAGTGTCGCAATTTTCTCCGGGCCCCTCCTCCTCCCGGCAGGGTGCATGTTTTAGCATTCGCGCACTCTTGAGGAAGGTCTCCGTAAGTTTATCAAATCCTTCCAAGTGCCCCGCGTTATGCTTAACGGTCCTTTTATTCCCCATCTGGGAGCTACTTGGACCCGCCACCACCAGATCTGGGTCACTGAACACCCCAGGGATGCTTTTCGCCAGCTTATCAACCTGATCCCTAAGAGGAGCCAGCGCCCTAGAAATAGCCAGAGAGAGGGCTTGGTTCACTGCTGGAGGGAGAAGTTGGGGGCCATTCCTCCTCCACTTCCTGGTAGGAGGAGTAAAAATGGTCTTCTGGAGAAGACATGATAGCAGAGGGTGTGAGCACAGAACAAATGCCCTTAAAATCCTTAAGACAGCCCCTCGCCGGTGCTCCAACAGCTGGACTTTCCCCGAAGCTGTTATAAGAATAGACTGAGGCGCAATACCAATTACCACCACCAGGTGGCGCTGGTCACTAACGTGGCAGTGTGGGGAAATCACCGTGTAGCGGTGTCAAAATTAGGCGAGGGTTGGTCGGGAATCAAGCGGACACTAAAGGAGTGACCGGATTCCCAAACGCGCGTAAAGACCAGCGGGCGCGCTCGACGGAGCTGCCTCACTCGGACCAGACGCGCCTGACTGGATCTCACCGCGCGCAGAGCACACAGCGGGAGAAACTGCGAGGGGGAGAACGCGTTCGGGCAAGAGCCTGCTGCGCAGGGAATATGAAACAATACCAAGGCAATAATGCTAATAACGTGCACAAGAAACCGCTATACAAACAGCAACAACGTCAGATTAAGCCAAGAATGTAAGGAATGCACTTAACTGACGAGCAGTGAAGAAAGAGGAAGCGGAAGGGACGTCACGATATTCTATACGATGGACTGTGATATGATTGGACTATAGTTGCCTTGGAGACTACCCCCTAATGGTTCATGGGTTGTGTAGTCTTTTGTTTAATGATTGTTGTGTTATGTTTTCTTTGAACTGCTATGCAAATAAAGTGAGGAAAGATATGCATAATCCTCGCCTCCGTACTGCCATAGAATTAATTAAACTTTATTTGATCTGATTTAGAAACATAGATCATAAAAGTGTACATAAAAACAGTAAATCCTCTTTCCTAATACAATACAGTGAAAATTAATTAAAACCAGTAGGTAAAAACGGGTGTTACAAAGCCCGGTTCAGAGCAACTTCAGGTTAACAGAATCGTAAAGTTCAATGTTTCGCAAGATCAATCTCATGTACTTCGTGCAAAATACGCAATAAGGGGTCCAAGTAAGATGTAACGCTCCAATACCTGACCAGTTTGCACTATATAAAACTGCAGAAAAACTAAAAATAAAAAGTGTTTTGCACACTTCTGTCATTGGGCTATATGTGGGCTACATCTGGGTGATATTTGTGCTACATTTGGGCTCTTTTTTCTCTGGTGGCCATCTTGGGAGACTTATTTGTTATGAAGGTTCCTAATTTCGTCATTTACTGCAGTCTCCTCAGTAGGAAATGCTTTCAGTTTTTTACTTTGATTCCATTAAGAAGGCATTCAGATGTGTCACACTTTTGCCATAAATTCAGAATGTTAGCACTCTAGTTGTTCATTAGATCACTGTAGTAAAGCTACTGCTCACCAGGGAGTTAACTGGAAGTCTACTGCTGGTATTGAAAGTGATTGTTTCAGTCTGCATGTCAGAATTTTCTAATGAAATAGAAGAGGATTTGAGATCTCACTTAAAACATGTCGTAATTTTTCTTTCTACAGCACTAACCATAATTTCTATGACAAAATGAACCCCTTCATTTTGTTCCTTTTTAAATTAAATGTTTTAAGAGTTACCAGTTTATTCCAATCAAGATGGCTTCAGGTGTGCCATAATTTTGTCATAAGTAAGACTGTTAGCGCTCTAGTTGTTCTTTAGAACACTCTGGGAAGCTGCAGTAGAACACAAAGGCATCAACTGACAGGCTGCTCCTGTTGAAATATAACAGGAAGATATTTGAGATCACACTTGAAACATGTCCTAATTTTTCTTTCTACAGCACTAACCATCATTTCTATGACAAAATGAACCCCATCATTTTGTTCCTTTTTAAATTAAATGTTTTAAGTGTTACCAGTTTATTCCAATCAAGATGGCTTCAGGTGTGCCATACTTTTGTCATAAGTAAGGCTGTTAGCACTCTCTGAAATTAGTATGGTACCATCAACAAATGAATTCTAATGTAACTAAAGTCTGTTATCACCCTTTATAGTTCTCCTTTTGGTAACCCTCAAAATCTTCGATTCACTACAATGCATTTCAATGGGGAACTATCATTTATATTGGTCCCAAGATGGCTGCCAGCAATTCCAGGATGAAGTGCTGACAGCCAATCAGATCTCACGATGACATGTGTGGTTAGGCTCCGCCCAGATATATATGTGTTTTCTTTTTCAAATTTCTCAGGAACTACTGAACGGATTTACACCATTTAAGCAAAAGGCACGACTCTGAACCAAGGGCTACCTTTTTGCCAAATTTGGTGTAATTCCGTTCAGCAGTTCGGGCTGTAGCTGCGATGAAAGGTTCCTATGGAAAATTGTATGGGGAAAACATGTTTTGGGACCCCCCTTTTTTCTCGGCCCCCGCTTGCCGAATCACCCCGAAACTTTCAGGATAGGAGCGGACCGGAGCAGGCCATAAGTTTTGAAAATTTCGAGAAGATTCGTCAACCGGCGCCAAAGTTATTTCAAATAGAATGTTGTGGATTTCCTATGGAAAATAGGTCCTAACTATAACTATCTACTGGCGACCGCCAGTAGATAATATATATATATATATATATATTGCATACATACATCTATGTGGAGTAAGGCGTTAAAAATCTATATTTGCCTGTTGATATTTTGGATTCGATATTCTTACCTTGATATTCTGTGCCATTGATATTCTTTTTTCGATATTCAAGGTGCACACCGTCTGCTTCTATGTGAAGGAATATGTGGATTATTTTAAGGTACATAATAAAGAACACTCAATCAACTTTCAACTATCCAACTTTAAATCCTATCATTTAGATGGAATTTAAAGCAGAGGGGTGTAAAGTTGTAAAGCAGGCTGACTCGCAACTTTGTGTATTTTCTAAACTGTTCAAGCTTTATGAAATGCAAAGCTTATGAAGTTCTTTATAAAAATAAGCTGGCCTCAGCGCAGAGCCCTCCGTTCCACACCTTTTACCTTAGGTTGTTGATGTTCAGCCTACACACTCATCATTTTTTGCTGGAGAATGTTCTACATCGGACATGCTGCATCAGGCAATCATCATGCCTGGGCGGACCAAATGGACAACCCATGACTCATGTAAAGTTATGAAACTTTATCTGCTTCGTAAAGTGTGGAGTTTCCTAACTCCGCCAACCTTTGTAGCTGAAGTTTAAAATTAACTCGCCACTAATTTAAAATAACTTTACAGAGAGCTTGGAGCATAGCTATCAAGAACATTTTGGGGAATCAGTGGTGAACAGTGTGTTTTAAACATTTTAAAACTGCAACAATGGTGAAAACTAAATAGAATTAAGATGTTTTTTAGAGGGGAAGTTTGCTCCAACATTGGTATACACCCTTCATAGTTACAGGATGTTTGTGCGGAGACCTTTGTTAGACATTGACCAGTAAGACAGGTAGGCACGGTAAAGGATAGGTGATTGTGTGAGACCAGTATGGGTCCATTTGAGGCCTGTTGCTTGGCTGAGGACATTAGCTTCATCTGCAGTCAGAGGTGCCATAGATTGGCAGGATGAGGCACTGCCCCTAAGGCTATGAGTGGTGGTTTGATAGTTTGTATCTAGGGTCCTACTCTGTGATACCACCTCATTTGTTTGATGGTGCTTGCATGGTATTTCCCATTCAGATGTTATAGAGTCCTTTACTTCCGGAATTATGGACATTCTCCACTCTTTCATATGCAGTAGACCCTCTATGTGGCTAACACTGCATGGATTAACATGCACTTTTCTGAGTGGTGAATGTGGAAAGCATGGAAGCCAGCTATGTGTACTAGAAATGGGATGCATTTATTTGCAGAGGGATTGTTTGGCATTACTTTGGGTGCAGATAAATGTCAAGATTCATGTTATGAAACAGTTAAGGGACTGCCATATTTAAATGTACACTAGAAAGCTAAATCACATATTTATTAGAACTTGCACTTCTCAGCAGGTAGGTTGAATTTTCCAGTAACTACATCAGCAGTTGAAGACATTGTTGATATGCATTAAAAAAGAAAGCATCAGCAGTTCTCACCAAGAGTAAAACATAACAAGGGGTGCCATTGTTAAGCAATTTGCAAAACACATTGTGGATGAATTGGCAATGGTTAGACTTTATTAGGACTTTAAAGACCACTATGTGAGGTGATTTTCTGATCTTACACTAAGATCCCTTTTCAAGAATAAAGTACAAAATTGATCACTGAAATCACTTTGGGCCAGTTGGATTGGCCAAAACATGATAAATCCCACTTCAAATATATCTGGCTACCATTTTGCTCCTTTAAGCACCCTCTTACTTTCTCTATTCTCTCACCATCTCCTAATCTCTGCCCCTCACTGCCTCTCTCAACCTTTTCCCCGCTACCCCTTTCTATATGCTGCTGCATCTATATTCCCATTCCTGCCTCTACTGCTCTCTCTCTTGCTTTTTCTATTTACTCTCCTTTCGTTCCCTTAGTCTTCTGTCCCTTTCTAGCACTTCTACTCTCTAACTTCTATTCTATCTTCTCTGTACTTCTCAATATGTTTTATTCTCTCTCTAGCCCTCGTCTCCATTGAACAGCACCTGTACCTGCGACCTTTCCTGGACCAATTTTCTTTTCACTGTTCCTCAGTCCCAGAAGCCTAACATTGTGGGGTCCTCCTGGAAGAAGTCCCCTGTGATCAAGGAACAAAGAAGTTAGGTCAAAGCGGCCATCATATCCCTGCAGCTTGTTGTCAATTCTAGTTGAACAGGGCATCAGGTTGCATGGATTTGGTAAGTTTTAACTGCTTTAGAGCAGACAACGACCCATTGACGTCTACCACACTATCTTCACAGTGCGGTGGAATTCAACGGGTCATCCACGCTATTGGAAAAGAAAATGTTTCTGGTAAAAACACCAGAAACATTTTCTCTTCTAAAATAAAAGGTGGGATGGCAGTGAAATGCTTTCCATCAGTCCTGAGTTTGATTTTTGGTTTTGGCTGCATTGCGCAGCACGTTGGTCCCATTTACGTTACACAGGAAAACAAAAGCGAATACAGACTGCGCTAATAGAATATGCAGAGATCCACAAATGTCCCACAGAAGAGTGTTTCTACACTTCTCTTGATAACAATAGTACTCCACTTGGGTGACAGAAAAGGATCCCTAAGATACAAGGAAACAGCAAGATTTTGCTTTGCAAATTGACCAACTCTGGCAATGTGGGTCACAGTGATATTTAGGCCTGAGCTTGGTCGGCACCAAGGGAAACCTGCCAGGTCCAGTCATTTCTGAAAACAAGGCATCTAGGGTAGTCTGGGATGGTGTGGCTTATGTGGATCCCAATACCTGTTCTTACCCAGTATGCACTGCAAACATCAAACCTTGGATAAATCACAGACGTTCCTCATATTTCGGTGAAGGAAAATTCAGGAATATATGAGGATCCATAAATTCCTTCCACCCAGCGTTCCCACACTTCTCCCAATAAAAACACCATCCCAAAAGTTCACCAAGTATATTGCATTTAGTACATTATTTACATAGGAGCTCATAATATCAGTTTGTTGCTCTGACCATAAATGCGATAAAGATAAAGCAGAATGTCAAAGGAATCAATAACTATCAAAAAGCAGATTCATAATACACAGATCTTAAATCACAATATATAAAATGCTAAAATAATAGTCGATGTTCTAAGGAAATGTCAAGAGTGGTCAATTATAATAGAAGTGCTTTCAGACTCAGATGCCCTGATTTTGTTTCTACAATATTTGGTTCAAGGAGACGAGTCTTTAGCGTGTTGACCCTGCAAGGGTTATCTATATATTGAACCATTTTTTAAAGATATTTTGTCATAGAAGCCCTCTGTGACATGGCAGGCTATTTTCCATCATTTCAGATTCACATTGCTGCTAGTAAGGCTAGTGGTTGTACACTCAAGGCAGTCTAAGGGAGTCTAAGATGCAGTAAGGAGCTCAGGAACTCCAAAGTCAACCAAGGCCCCTCTCCCAAAGAGTGCGACCATGCCCCTCAGGATAAGGAGATCGCTGCTAAAACTAGCTCAAGCATCTTTCTTAGTCTCTTACACCAAGAGAAACTAGAGACACTAGAGGTAACAGCCATGGAGACCGACCTCATACCTACAAGTGAGGGGGGACTCGATGCAGCCTTTGCTCAGCTCATCACTGGGAGGGGAAGACCTAATAAATCAATTAGATGAAGAGGAAAAAAAGCGCAATCCACCTGGGACTGAGGCTACTTCGGCCTACAGAGCGGGATCCTGCTGTAGCAACCCAGCTATGCACAGGGGCTCCATGGGAGCGACACCGCTACCTACAGAAATGGGCCATAAAGGATGTAAAAAATGACAGGAAAAGGCAGCAAATCAAATAGCCCCAACCGAGGAAGACTCACGACTCCCTCTGAAAAATCTTTCATATCTTGACTGTAAGGAATGGGAGAATATGCTGGCCTCGTACGGCAATGAAGTACTGACAATCTCAAGCCCCATTACAACTGGCAACAATGAACTACAAGAGCTGCTTTGATCAACAATGCTTGGAATCCTGCAGAGTTCAGTGGAGGCAATGAACTTCCAGGCCAACAAAATGGCCGTACAGATCAGCCTCTTGCTCACTCTAGCAATGTATGTAACAGGAATTGATGAAAATATTGTTAATCTAAACAACTTGATAAAAGAGCACAAGCGGACACACAGGGGGCCAGGCCGGAGTGCAACTGCTCCCAGGTTCTTGACAAGTTATCTACACTTCCAGAGATGATGTCAAAGATACTGGGTGAGTTGAATGAAGTGGTTAACGAGAGGCCCCAAAAGGGCATAGGACGACCGCAAGAAGAAGTCGAAGCCAATCATGAAAACAAATTGGGGGAAAGAGGTATTATACATGATGCAACTATAGATGAAGCCTAGGAAACGCAGCATGGAAATCCCAAGGGCAGACTGGATGAAGGAAACAATCAGTGTGTGACAACTAATGGAACTGACCCCGGGGAGATGCCAGCCTCACCAACATGTACACAAGAACCTGGCAGGGATTATCCATCCATGGATGGGGAACCAAAACGTAAGAAAGCAAAAAATGGATGGGCCGTAACAAAAATCTATTCGGGCTTATACCTGGCGGCCTACCCAATCTTTCACACAAGAAAAAAACCAGCCTCCTCTGCCCAGGACCAAGATCAAAAACCCACAAGAGCCTTGGAGGAGGCCCTCATGGAAATGGGGCTGACACCGGAGATTATTCACAGGACCCAAGTACCCACCGATGTGGGAACCGCTCAAGTAGTTGCCTCACAGGATTCTACTGAATCAGTCATGCCAAGCAATCCAGATCCCCAGGCAACCCCCCTTTTGACAGCAGGCCCGGGTAGGTTACCCCACTCTTAGCATTGAACACAGAAATAAGAATGAGGTGACTGTCACGCGCCCTGGAATCAAGGGGGACTCCTCCAACCTGCACGTTCCCCCTCTACCCTCCCACCCCGGCCACCAGAGAAACTGCAGAAGTCCCCTCCCAGGACCATAGGGACAAACCACTACTAGAGTTATGTGCTGACCCTCAGGAGGAACTGCGACTTACAACAGCATCAGCTTCCACGTTACTCTACTAAATATATCTAGGGGCCTGTTTGACATTTTAAACAGGGGTAATATTCTCAAGCTTAATTGATCAATGAGGACGCTTGGAGAAGTCTCATCACAAGATATACACTCAATTGAATTTATCGACCCAGGCCCAGTTCAGAGCAATGAAACGACCAAGGTAATCTGGGGCTCCTCTGAGTTGGCCCAGAAGGTCTTGGAAAACGTTGAGACCTTTAAGCACTGAGAGATTATAACCACCCCACCAAAGAACACAAGAAATGCCCTAGGCAAATCCCCAGGTTCCCCAACTCAACAAACCAGTAGGCTCCTGTGTAAGCCTGCGTCTGGTCCAGAAGTGGCAGCTAAATGGGCCTGGCTGTCTGGAGCTTTGAACTCGACCAGACTTCTAGGATGAAAAAAGCACCCACTCAATGCGCTCTACAGATTGGATGCTAAAGGTATGCTCCTGGAGCACCAACAGCTTGGCCAACAATCTGGAAGACCCTAAAATCATTCATTACCTCTACTCATTCCAAATAGTGCTTTTACAAGAGACCTGATCACAGAGGGCACTCCATTTGGAGGGCTGCCATTTCATCCCTGCAACTAAAAAATATATGCATGGGCACAGCAAGGGCGGCATTGCTATATACATATCTGCCACCAGCACAATTTAATTTCGGTAAAAGGAAAGCAATGATGCTGGACTGCAGGTAGTGGGAATGACACTGAAAACATCTAATGGTCAGACCAAGAAAATCACCTTGGTAAATGTGTACATCCATACAAACGTAAGATGACAAGCTGGTGGACATCACACTAGGCCTAAGGTCGTAGAGGTTCAGTAATGACCTCATTATATAAGGCAATGTCAACATGTGGCTAATAAGTACACTACCTGCAAATGAGGTCACAGAGGCCTAAGACACTCACTGGATGACACCACCTGAAGATACTCATCAGTGGCATAAAGACGACAAGAGAGGATGGACCTTACAAGGTAACTTTAAACACCTTGGCCTCAGAGCTTTAAACTGATGCATACCCCTGGACATACCGGCTGGTCTCTCTTACTTAACTTCTTCTGGGTATCTCTCATTGACTATACTTATGTGAACCTCCCCTTGATGAACATTATCTCCTCCTTTGGCTTTGTGGAGAAATTGGAAAGCGATTATCGACCACAAGAGTTAGCCCTTGACACAGGCCTGGATGACTATGCTTGCGCGGCAGACCAAGGGACCAAAGGGCATACAACCAACCTCAAACGTATCAGATGTACCATATATACTTTCTCAGAACCGACTCTTGAAGCTAAACAACTAATGGCATCTACACAAACACAGGGGAAGGCCCTTTGACCTACTAGGTTCACCACAAAATTTGCAAACCAGCATGCCCAGCCTGTCCTAGTCAAAAAGAAGTTTTAAACACACTACACAGCCGTCCCTCAAGAGCGGGAAAACAACTATTCAATAAGAAGGGCTCAAAGGAGTACTTTTAACAACCCCTCAGTATGTTGCTCAAGTTTAAGTCTGCACCTATCAATATGGCGATACCAGTCCAGCTGCTCAGTAAGGTTCAATCCTAGATACTCAATAGTGTGCACACGCTCCAGAGAGGAGCCTTTAAGCTTCAAATTGGGTCTAGTGGTGCAGCAATGATTGAGTAAAATGTATTTTTTTGTGACATTGATTTCCAGTCAAAACTGTTTAGAGTCCTCTGCATCCCCATGGGTGATTTAGATACTAACACGGTGTCTGTCATTCGTGAACATGAAGGCCTGGAACCCTGATGCCTGCGAGCCTCAGAGAATCTCCCTCACACCCATTCAGGTGGTCAATTAGATCATTAACATAGATCATAAAAAGGTTAGGTGCTAAAATGCAACGTTGCCTGACCCTATTGTGACCGAGAAGCACTCAGTCACATCGCCTAATTGACCACACCTCACATGGGCATAATTGTGCTTGTGAAGTCTATGATGTTGGCCAGTAAGTTTTTAGGGATACCCATATCGGCCAGCACCTGCTAGAGCGTAGGCCTCAGAACCAGGTCAAATGCAGAACGAAGATCTACAAACACTACATACAGCCTCCAGCTTCCCATAACCACTGTAGTCCAGAAAAGCATTTGGAGGCAGAAGACCTGATCCAGCATGTATGGGGTGAGCACTTCCTTGGCATCTATCCATTCTTGTAACCTTCCTAGGGGGATTCTGCTGAATAACGTCTGGGAACAGTAAATAAGACCTTTAACATTATCAAGAGAAGTGATAAACCTAGGGGTAATATGGATTCAGACCTATATTTGATACCACGTTAATAAAGTAAAAAATAATGCCTTCTAACAATGAAAACACTATGCTGCATATTCCCATATCTAAGATAACAACAGAAACTGCTTGTAATCTCCAAGCTTGACTACGGCAACAGCCTATAGCTTGGTGTACTTGTATTTATCATAAGCAAAATACAACTCATTCAAAATGCTGCTCAAAGACTTCTCCGCCTTCACCCCAGAGAGCACATAACCCCAGACTTACAATCACTCCACTGGCTACCTTTAGCAAGAAGGGCAATGTTCAAGGCACTCTGCATTGTCCACAGAGCCTCCAAGGAAAAGGACCACTATACCTACAAGCTAAATGTAAGTAATGCAAACAAAACAGAACACTGCGCTCCAGGCTTGCACCTCTTACCTTCATACTATCTTACCCTAAAGAATCTTTAGGAGGTGCTGCTAGACAGCCGCCACGTTCCGAAACTCACTACCAGCCAGCATTTGAAGCATCCTGGAGCATATACACTTCAGAAGACAGTTGACAATATGGCTATTTCCAAGATAACTACACCACCACACATTCTGGCAACAGAACCCAGAAAGACAGTCACACCCTCAAGCTCAATCTACAGCTTGCAATCCAAAGATTGGAAATATCCCAACAAGCAAACTAGTTTTGATAGGTAATTTAGTTAAGGAGGGCAGACCTGTGGTCCGCCAGGGTATTATACAGTTATGTAATTTCATGTATAACATTTCAGGCCTATACTAATACCACAACACTCAGCGGTCAGTCATCAACTGTGACTTGTACCTCTTACATTCACATAAGACATATCTGCTACAAGAGTTGACCTTTACCAGTACTATGCACCAATAAACCTGTCATCACTAAATTAACTGGCATGGAATACCTGTCACACACTGCAGGTCAATTTGAGAACTTTAATCTAATCCACGACTGCCGACCCCAAATATCTTTACACTACAGTTGCTTCTTTATATCTCACAATGATGCTCAGATTTGGGATGCTGGTAATAATGCACATATCAGCAGATCTCTCCACTTCTTTCTCCCTATAGACATGCTAGCTCAGGCCCACAACTATACACAACATTTCTGATTGTACAACCCAGTGCAGTAACCAGCTAAGCAGACTATCATAAGAAATAGCAATAAAGGGACCTGCAGAGCTGTTCAAAGCTGCTGGCATATTGAAAACCATAAACTGCACATCTGTCTCCCACCTCATCATCCACCACACCACTACACACTGCTTCCAAAAACACAATAACTGAACCTTAGTGGTCATCGTGCACAACATGGAAACACTTACCAATTAGGATCATAAAACAAAGACAACGCCAATCCAACTACACATCACCCCATATGGCGTAGCTTGCTGCCCATATACGCAAGAGCTGCAGTGCCACACATATGGGTAGTAAGCGCTATACAAATGTTGCAATACAGTCCAATACAATATCTATCATTTTTGCATACCCAACATTTGTTTTGACCCGATAAAAATCTTTGTTTCCATCACACTTCAAAATTACAAAAGAAAATGTGCTTCATTTGTGCTTTCATAACTCTGGATATTTGTTGAATTATTTGTACAGTTCATTTACAGGTATTTGCATTTTTGTGTGTATGAGAAACAATTTGACACCCTACAGTCTTTCCTTTTGCACACCCTGTATGCAGGGCCACTGGAATTCTGTGGCTTTTTCCATATTTTTAGCTGTATTATTATCAATTTGCCACCTATTCCATCATCTGCGGCATAATCAGTAGATCTTTTTTTAATATCTTTTTATTGATTTTTGATGGAACAATACATGACATAACATAACAAAAGCCAAGTCTGGCAAAAGGCAGATACATATTGTTAGCAATTTGGCCTCATTCCCTCCACAACACCACTGAAAGCCATAAATGTACCAGACAGTTGTGGTCCTAGCTGGCGTTAGCAGAAGTCAGGAGGTCCAGCACCAAATGCATCCCGCTATTAAATCTCAACTGGTTGTGATTTCAAAAGAGCATATCTCGTTTTACAGAAGCCAGAGCCTAGATCAGAGGTCTTCAAACTTTTTTGCTCTGAGCCCCCCAAGCCAAATGTTTTGGCACTGGGGCCCCCCTCTAAAAATGTATGGCAAGAATAGGGAGAGTGGGAGGGGAAGGGATGAGCTCCAGGATAGCGCTTAGAAGATCATTTCAGGGGTATTTTTCTGTCGTTTTTAATCCACGCTATATGTGAGATTTATAAAAGTACAAATATATCAAACCAAAACAGGGATGTTGTGAGCTGCAGTCCCAATGGAACTGCACCTGCTGCACTAAAAAGCCCTACAAAAAAAAGCCCCCAAAACTCCCCACCTTCCTCAAGGCATCTCTCTGAGGAAGCTGTCTATATCATTTGTAATCTAAAAGAGTATCCCTAAACCCCCAAATAGCAGCGCCTCCTCTGGGCTATCTCTTTGATGCTATCCAAAGATCTCACTACTTTCCTCTTTCTCCTGACAGTTACCCTGAGACCCAAGGGGTCTGGACGATCAGAGTGCTCAGTCTGAACATGACTATGCTGGCCTCCTCCCTGTCACCCACTGGACTCACCTTGAAGGACATGTGCATGTAAACAGAGGTCAGGACGGGATCTATGGGGACCCAAATGCCCAGTGCTTTTTGCAGTTCCCGTACTTTTCATTAAAAAACTACCATACCTGAACAGTTATTTTGGCCCTTGAAGTGCCTCTGTGTAAAAATGAAGGGACGGCGGGTTTGGGGTGTGGAGGATTTTTCCTGTGATGTGAAGCTCAGGGAAGGAAACGGAGCTAAGGATGAAAAAGGCATTCCCACCAGGGTGTCTGCTACCTGAAAGAATGTAAATGTGTGCAATAGGTTAATCACCAAATGCAAAGGCTGCTTGGAAGCCAGTTTAGGCTTTAATTGATGGAATCACCTGAGGTTACATGGGGACATTGAGTTATTCTTTTTGATACTTAATGTCAGGGTGTTATAAGATGAGTTCTAGACAGTGTACTTTTAATAGACAAATGTGTGCACTAGGTATTATTTACCTATTACTAAAATATATAAATTTAAAGCACTTACTTTATCTTAAAACATCAAATAATTTTGCAGCAGTCTAACTTATACTGTGTGTAATACATTTTTTAATTAATGACTTGCATATTCACAGTGCTTTTTGCTCCATGCTGGGACCTAGTAGCACTATAAATACACAAGTCACTTTTTTTTTTTGATAATCAATTTTATTGACTTTGAATTAACACAGTTGCAGCAAAGAACAAACCAGCTTTTCGCACAGTGGTCAGTACAAAACAGTGACAAAAATGGGAAATAATACTCTCACATGCATGAATCCAGCTAGGAATAGCGAGCAACATTGTCCACAGCCCTGTCCATAGAGAAGCCTCGGGAAGTTCAGTCTTCCACCACCCCGATCCATTTACCCCACACCCTTCGAAACTTTTTGGGACAGCCGCGGGTTACATACATTGGTCGCTCCTGCGCCGCACACCAATCCACCCCCCTGCGCCACCGTGTCACGGAGGGGGTCGACGGGTCCAGCCAAAGGGCTGCGATATCTCGTTTAGCTACCATCAGTGCCGTGGTGAGACAGAGCTTCTCGGCCCTGTTCCCATTCAAACCATCAGTAACCCCTAAAAGGATGGTCAGTGGATTAAGTGGGACCTCCCAGCCCAGGACCTCCGTAAGTTCAGCTGTCACTAATTCCCAGTAGCGCGTAATAGCGGTACAGAGCCATACCATGTGATAAAAATCCGCTTGGGAGCATTGGCAGCGGGGACAGGACGCACCAGGCCGGAGCCCAGAGCGATGAAGGCGCGGTGGCGTGAGGTAAGCCGCGTGTAAATAGTATATTTGAACTAATCGGAGTCGCGCTGAAGCTGTAACAATTTTAGGGGCCATCAGCGCGTCTCTCCAATCAGCATCATCTAGAGAGCCTATCCAGCCCTCCCACTTATCCCGGAGAGAGGAGAGGGAATTGGGGGTGTTATTCGTGAGGGAACGATAAATGCGAGAAATCCCCCCCTTTCCCAGGTTGCCAGTCATGACCTGTGCCTCCGGCGGGCTGTATGCAGGCAGGGAGGTCCCTTCAGAGATGTGGACATGAAGTGCATGGCGCAGCTGAAGATAGCAGTAGAACTGAGAGGCGTGGAGGGAGAACCGGGTCTGCATGTCTGAGAATTCGCGAATATGGCTTCCGCGCCAGACATCTCCCAGCTGAGAAATGCTGATGAGATCCCAGACTCTGAACCCAGAGAGAGAGGCAACGTCGTTGAGCCATGTTCCGCTCCACAAAGGGGTACATTGGGTTAGTCTGCCTGACCAGCGGGTATGGCGCAGGGCGGCTCGCCAGGCCAAAAACACCCCACGAGTAATCTCCGGCATGGTGTGGGGGATAGCGGTTCCGTACAGCATCCCTTGAATACCGGAAAAACCCAGGGCATGTAATTCCAGTCGGTAGGCCGGATCCGCCCAGCCACCATTAAACCAGTCATGCACGGTGAGAAGCCTGGTCGCCAGGTAATATAGGTGTAAATTCGTCATTTCCAGCCCCCCATCAAAGGGTGGAATTCTGCAGTGACTGAGGGCCAATCTCGGCCTCCGCCCTCCCCATAGGAATTTAGCGGTCAAGCCATCCATCTCTCTGAACCAGGACCGCGAGAAGGTGAGGGGCGTGTTTTGGAGCATATAGAGAAATCGGGGTAGGACCATCATCTTAAAAAGAGCGATCCTGCCCATAAGGTTCAGCGGCAGCGTTTGCCATCGAAGGAGATCCGCGCGTACCCGTTTCACCAGTGGGGTGACGTTGAGAGCCCAGGCGAGATCAGGAAGGAGCGTCACCCAGATCCCCAGGTATTTAAACGACTGTCGCCGGAGAGGGATCGAGGACTGCCAATCGAAGCATTCTCTCGACAAGTGAAGGGGGACCAGGACCGACTTGGCCGCATTCAATCTGAGACCAGAGACATGCTCGAAGAGACGTAGGGCTCGGAGACATCGAGGCCCTGAACGGGCTGGGTCCGACAGGAAGATCAGGACGTCGTCGGCGTAGAGGGCAATCTTGTCCTCCGCCAGACCGGGCCATTGCCACCCCGTGAGTAACGAGTCGGCACGGACGAGAGAGGCAAAGGGCTCCATCGCCAATGCGAAGAGGAGGGGCGAGAGGGGGCAACCCTGCCTCGTGCCTCTCCCAATGGGGAAGGGGCGGGAGAGACCTCCGTTAACCAGCACCTGGGCCCGCGGCTTGCAGTAAAGGGTCTTGATCAAATTGCGAAAGGGGGTTCCAAATCCCATCTCCGACAACACTGCCTCCAGGTACCGCCAGTCCACAGAATCAAATGCTTTCTCGAAATCCACGAGGAGCAAAGAGAGATAGGGAGTCAGTTGTTGTCGGTGTGCCAGAGCCAGGTAGAGCCGTCTCAGGCAGTGCCTGGTACCCCGGGCGGGCATAAAGCCGCACTGGTCCATCTGGACCAACTTGTCCAGGTGAGGGCGTATGCGGTGTGCCAAAACTGAAGCAAATATCTTGAGTTCTGAGTTGATAAGGGAAATAGGGCGGTAGTCAGAGCAATGAACCGAGGGGGGTTGAGACTTAGGGATCACCACAATGGTAGCCAGATCCGTTTCAGGACGGAATGAACCACGATCTGCTGGCTCGCGGTACATTGCCAGGAGATGGGGGAGCAGCATGTCCCGGTAGGACGCGTAAAATTCCTGCGGGAGGCCATCTGGTCCCGGCGTCTTACCCGTCGCCATGCGGGAGATAGCATAGTTAATTTCTTCAGGAGTAATCGGGAGATCCAGATCCTCCGCCTCAGCGTCAGTGAGCCGCGGGAGCGGGAATCTTTCACTCCGGAGGAGTTCCGATAGAGCGAGGTCTGGAGGCCAGGCGGAGTACAGAGAAGCGTAATAAGAGGCAAAGCACTGGACCACCGCCGTGGGGGTCTGATGTGTCTGCCCCTGGGAGTCCATCACTTCGGGAATAATACGGTTAGCCATAGGATAAGTGGTCAAATGGTGGAGGAGCTTCCCATTTTTATCCCCCCATCCATACACTCTCGCCACGGAGGACCTCCACAGCAGCTTAGTGGACTCCATGGAGGCCTGTCTGAGCTCGTCTCTGAGAAATGTGAGTCTCCGATCCTGGGCCTCCGTTCTTTCCCCAGGCGGATGGGCCTCCAGCCGGGCAGCTTGGGCCTCTAGGAGTGTGAGCCGGGCCTCCTGCTTCGTACGCTGGATTTTAAGTTGGCCTTTGGCGAAACCGCGAATGGTTGCCTTAGCGGCCTCCCACAAGATACCAGGGAACGAAACCGAGTCTTGGTTAGCGGCGAAGTAGTGACGCAACTCAAGCCCTACATGCTTTCGGAAGTCTTCATCCTGGAGAAACCAGGCGTTAAGCCGCCAGATCGGGCATGAAGAGGCCGGGAGGCTACCTAGGTGCATAGAAACTGGGGAATGGTCCGAGAGGCCTCTGGGAAGGATAGTGATGGCTTGGATCGATCGACAGTCCAGGGCCGGAAGAAACAGATAGTCCAGTCTGGCCTGTGTGTGGTGGGCGGCCGATGTGTGAGTGAACATACAAGTAGTCGGGTGCCAGAGTCGCCAGGCGTCACTAAGCCCCAGATTCGCAGCCCAATTCGAAAGGAGTGCGGATTGGGAAACCCGAGAGACAGAAGGGGCCGCAGCAGAATCAAGGTCTGGAGCCATGACCGCATTAAAATCCCCCCCAACTACAGTGGTCCCCGGAGGCAGGGCGGCTATCAGTGGAGTAAGTCGCTGGAGCGTGGAGGACAGCAGAGAAGGAGGAGAGTACACAGTTATCAGGTTCAGGGCTTGGGTCCCAATGCTCCCTTCCAGGATGACAAAGCAGCCTCCCGGATCATGGATTACTTTACGCTCGACAAAAGGAAGGGCGCGGCGCAGCAGGACCGCCACCCCTCGAGATCCCCGGGTAAAACCAGAGTGCCAAACCCCACCGTAGCCATAGCGCGCAAGGAAGGGGCAATGGTTGCCTACCAGATGGGTCTCCTGAAGCAGCAATATGTCTACATTGTGTCGCTGTGCATACCGCAGGGCTGCAGTGCACTTAACCTTATCGAGGAGGCCATTGACGTTCCATGACATAATATGAAGTGACGTTAAACCGGTGTGGCCGTCAGACATGGAGAGGCTGGGTAAGTGGTCGAGTGCCCAATACGCGCAGGGAGCGTGGTATTGGAAGCGCGTTGAGTGTAAGACACAGAAGGACAAGGTCTGTCACTGTATAGACGTTGCAGAATGAGGCAGAAGTGCTGGCATGAAAACAACAAAAAACAAGCAAACAATAAATCCCGGGACAACGGTCCCCCCACCCGAACTCAACCCCCACCCTATACTTCAGGAACGGAAGCATCTGTCGCCCTAACAGTGGAAACCAGCAAAGACCAAACTAAAACGTTCGGGACTGGGAAACGTGGAGGACCCCTCCTCATTGCAGGATGTGGATAGTTAAGTCCATCTGGAGTTGGAGCAGTGATGAGCCGAGCCGCCGTCTCCGGCCGCGGAGCCAGGCCCGGGAGGCAGAGACGAGCTCATGAGGGATCCCTGAGGAGCATTGGGCTGTGCGACAGGTCAGTGTCTGGGAGGTCCAGCGGTGAAGGCCGGGGCGAGGAACTTCCAGGATCCAGGTGTCCCGAGGAGCCGGACCGCCGCAGACCGGAAGGCTTTCCAGGTAGCGGAGTCGGGTGCCGAGAGGGGCCCAGTGGAGAGTCAGAACGGGCCCGTCTCTGGCCACGGGGTCTTCGTGAGCGGTTGCGTTGGGACCGGGGGCCCGGAGCCTCTTGGTTGCCAGACCGACGAGTCACGCCGCCTGATGAGGGTGGACGGTCATCGGCTCTCAGGGGACGTTCCTCCGTGGCCCAAGTTCATGCCTCCTCAGGGGTATCAAAGAAAAGGGTCTTGTTGGAGAAAACCACTCGCAGGCGTGCTGGAAAAAGGAGCCTATACTGTATGTTAAGGGCACGCAGCTTTTGCTTAACTTCACCAAACGAGCGCCGCTGACCCTGGACCTCCCGAGTGTAATCAAGGAAAACCATGATCGTTTGATTGTCATACCTAAGACACTGCTGTTTGCGGGCCTCAGCCAAAATGGAGTCACGATCTTTAAAGTTGAGAATTCGCATGATGATGGGTCTGGGGGCTGCCCCCGGCGGCGGCCTAGGGGCAAGGGAGCGGTGTGCTCGTTCAATCGCGAACCATGGGGAGAGGGAGCCCTCGGTGACCCACGAGCGAAGCCACTTTTCCATGAAGTCCGCTGGGCGACCCTGCTCCACTCCCTCCGGGAATCCCACCAGGCGGAGGTTGTTACGACGGGATCTATTTTCAGCGTCTTCTGCCCGCCGATGAAGCTCCCGGGTGTGGGACTGGAGACGGGTGACCTGTTCCTTAAGTTGTTGGACGTCGTCCTCCACCGTGGAGATGCGTGACTCGGTCTCCGTGATCTGGGCCACCGCATTCCCATATCCTGCCGGATGAGGGTAATGTCAACTCGGACCTCAGCAATCTTACCCTCCACAGAGGACTGCGAGGCATGTATGGCCTGGAGGATGGTAGTCAGGTCTGCGGCCGGTGGGGCTTCTTTATCGATGGTTCCCCCGACCGCCCCGGTGTCCGTGGTGGTAAAGCGGTCCATCTTGGTCTGGGTGGCCGGGGTCTTGGCCACTTTGTCGCGACCCATGATCGTCACTCCACGGGTCAGAGTCCAGCCGCTTCTTTAGACAGTCTCCGTGGCAGGGGCCACCGATCCAGGTCAAAAGGCGCAGGAGTAAGTTGGACCCAGAGCCCCAGGATCCCAAAACAGTCGAAATGCGAGGCGGTGCGGCCACCCCGACGAGGCCCCAGGGCAGGTGCAAGGTCTTTCGGGGCTGGGGACCTCAGACCGCACCAGGCTCTTTCAGGGCAGGTCAGAGCCGGGGGATGGCGGAGGGAGCGCTCCGCTAGTCTTCACGCCTCGCGGTAGTTGCCGCCAAGTGGATCTCCCTTGGGTCATGGCCTCAGCGAGAGGCAGCACGATGACGGGTCGGCCCAGATCTGGCAGTGAGGGTCTTCGCACAGAAGGATCTACAGTCCCCAGTGGGTATGCCAATACAGATCAGGGGGAGATGGGGGGGGCCCTGCCCCGTACCGCTCGATGCGTGCGGTCGAACACCCACCCCCCCTGCGCCACAGGCCCTCAGGGGCAGAGTAGTGATGGTCAGGATGTAGGCCAGCAAGGGAAATCTCCAGTCCGATAGGCCCAAGGACAACACCAGGAGGGCAGGCCAGGCCGGAGACAAGGGGCGGCGGAAGGCCCCCTCCGGAAACCCCTCAGCCGATGCAGGCGGCGCCACCTCACCAGGTTTCCTCCAGGCAGGGGTAGGGATGCGGCCCCAGCATGCCGGCGGGAAGAAATCCAGGGCCTAGGAGGTCGGGCCCACCGCAGGTGAGGTAGGGGGAGCAGCAGGCCAACCGACACAGCACCGCCCAGGGCCCAGGTCACACAAGCAGGTCAGGCGCATGGGGGGTCCCCCTCAGCAGTCCCAGGACCGTCGCCTGGACTCACCGCCCATAGAGGCCGCCAACCGCCGGGTCTCCACCTCTCAGAGGTCGCAGCGCTGCATCCAGGATTTCCCACCGCTGCCAGTCCCCAGCCCCCTGCCGCCCGATATGGTGGCCGATACCACGGCGGTGCCGTAGGGGAGCCGGGGTGCAGCTGCAGATGCCTCCTTCACAACGAGAAGCAGGTACAGCGCCTCACCGCAGGCGAGTCGGTTTCGGCGGCAGGGACTAGCCCCACCACGCAAGGAAGAAGGAGGAGGCAGACAGTTCCAGGGAGTAGGGAACAGCTTCAACCGGACACCGGGAAGAGCTCCAGGGCCCAGGAGGTCTAATGCGCAGTAGATAAGGCAGGGGGAAGCAGCAGGCCAGAGCAGCAGGCCAAACCACACGCAGCACTGCCCAGGTCACACAAGCAGGCCGGGCGCACGGGGGGTCCCTCTCAACAGTCCCAGGACCTCCCCCCGTCGCCCGGACTCACCGCTCTCAAATTCGGCCAGCCTCCGGGTCTCCACCTCCTATAGGCCGCAGCGCAGCATCCAGGGTCTCCCTCCGGCGCCGGTCCCCAGCCCCCCGATGTGGCTGCCGTCACCGCGGCAACGCCGTAGGGGAGCCGGGGTGCAGCCGCAGGGTCCACTACACAGGGGGAGGCAGGGACAGCGCCTCTCTCCAGGCGAAGCCAGTCAGTGGTATGGGCCAGCCTCACCAGGCAAGGGAGGAGGAGGGGGCCACCGGCTCCAGGTCTCCCCACAGGTATGTGGCAGCAGCAGTGGGTAGCGCCGGATTTCAGGACTGGATGGCTGGTAAGACGGGCAGATTGCGGGCGGATAGCGGAGGGGTCCGGGAGCACACTCAAGGTGCGACCGCCATCTTAGCTCGCTAGGCCACGCCCCCACACAAGTCACTTTTACTCACATCTGGAGTGGTCACATTACCCAAGTGAAATTTCATAATGTAAACAATGTATTTCTATCTGATTAGCTTTATCTGCATTTATTTTTCGTTTAAAGTTTCTCCATTATTTTACATGCAATTACTTGAAAGTGAAAAACAAAACACTTGAGGAATATTTTGTTCTTTTTTGCCACCACGTGGCTAAAAGGAACAAAATATTTTGTAAGTGTCTTGTTTTTCCACTTTCAGTTACCTGCATATAAAATAATACAGAAACCCTAAACGAAAAATAATTGCAAGTTGAGCTAATCGGATGGAAATACATTCTTTAACATCATGAGAATATATGTGCTTTTTAACCATTTCAAGGACTGCATGTAAATGAAGACAGCCTGGAAACGTGCCTAGTTGCTCTTCCAGGCCATCTTCATTTACAAGTACTTGTTGAGCCATCTGCGCCCCCTGGGAATGCAGCCATGGCCCCCTAGGGGGGCGCGCCACACAGTTTGAAGACCTCTGGCCTAGATGGACAGGGTTCCAAGTAGATCCTATGATGGTCTGCCCAGTTTTTTTTAGATTTTACCATACTTATGAGGGCGCTCCAGGCTCAAAGGGGCATCTCCTCCGTTTGAGGGGAGGAGCGTCGCCCCACAATCCAAGCTGGAATATAAAATAGCAATAAAGTTTATTCATTAACATTTTATTTTTCAGCAACCGACCCGTTCTGAACTGAGTGACAGGATGGGGTGGGTCAGTGCCGCCGAGTGGCATCAGAGAGGTGAGCGCTTTAAAATGTGCATGTCTCTTTGGCTGGCCATCTTGCGAAGGCCAGACAGACATGTACATTTTAAACTTCTCTAACCCAGCTGTCTTACACAGCTGGGTTAGAGACAACGCAGGCCATCCAGTGCTCTTGATAGCGCTGAGTGAGGCCGCACCAACCAATCCTGGCACTGCTCTCATGCTGGTGAGAGCAGCACCAGCATTGGTTAGGGGAGTTGGCTAGGTCCCGCGGAAGAGAGACGACCGGTAGAGGAGGACGTTGCATCACGCCTCAAGTTAAGTGTTTTTTTATTTATTTATTTGCTTCCCCTTGACCCTCCCACCCCACCTCCCTCGGTAAATGGCAGCCGCCACTCCAGGCCGATGCAAAAGTCCAAACCCTTCACTCATCCTTCCCAGTACGGGGCCTCCATACTTTTCCATGCCCTCGCAATGTCTCGCTTAGCAACAAGCAGTTCCAGCCACAGCAATGCCCTCTGGTACCTATTGCCCTCCACCTCTTCCACAACATCCAATAGGATCAGTTTCAGTTCCCTTGAGACCCTCCATCCCAATATCATCTCCAAGGTCCCCAGCACTCCCTCCGAGAAGTGTGACATGACAGGAGTGTGATAGGATGGGACAACTCTAGAAGGTGTGTCACCGCAACGCAAGCAGTGCCCAGAGACAATCAGTGGCATACGGGACAAGTGCATCTGAGTAAGGTACGTGAGGTGGAGTATTTTAAGTTGAATAAGACAGAACCAAGATACCACTACCGTCTCCAAGTGGAGCTGGCAATGCCTACCTCCTGTCCTCGTCTTCAATGTGGCCCAGTTCTCGGGACCAAGCCTCCCTCATGGCCACCATCGGGTCTGGCTGTTGGTGTAGCAATGGTTGATAAAGGCCCAATAGTTTGTGTGTTTTGATGTCAGTCAGAATGATTTTTCGCCTATAATGGTGAAAAAGCTGAAATTTCAGTGCCCGTGGGTAAGTAGGGGGAGAGGGCATGTCTTAACTGAAGATAGCGAAAAAACTGTGAGCGATACAGGTCAGAGAAAGCCTTAAGGGACCCATGCGACATGACATCTCCCAGCGTCGTGATGCCTATGGTGTCTGATTTGACAAACCCGCAGAGCGCTGATACCTGGAGAAATCTGGTCCCCGTACACAGCGGGGTCTCTAGCGTCAGCCAGTCAGCCCATCCCTCCGCATTCGTTGCCTCCTTCCAGATGGTCAGTACCACTCGGGTAGAGGCGGGCATAAAGCATAGCCCATTGCCACCGCATAGCATGCTTGGTAGGCGATCCCAGCCCAGGACCCATCCCTCTACAGCATAGGCCGGGTCCCCAAACCCCTCAAACCACCAGTGATTAAGCACTATAAGGTGCGCCGCTCAATAATATAGCAATAGATTCAGCATGACAAGGTCCCCTTCAAAGGCGGGTCTGCAGCACTTTGCAAGAGTGATTGGGGGTATCCCCCCGTTCCGCAGGAGCTCTTGCAGTAGAGCATTAGCCTTTGCAAAGAAGCATTTCTGTACTGAAAACAGGAATTTCTGAAGTTGATATAGAAGTCTCTGCAGTGAGACCATCTTTAAAATGGCTGAGTGGCCGAGAAAAGTCAGTGGAAGGGAAGTCCAAACTTGATGTCCCTGGCCAGTTGCTTGAGCTGAGAATGGAGATTGAGCTAACGTTCCAAGGACCTGTCTTCAGTGATGTACACAGCAAGGTACTTGTACCCCTGTGAGTGCACCCGTATCTCCGGGGCCCACGTTGTTACCGTTGTGTAATGAGTAATGGGATATATAGACAATTTAGCTGAATTAATCCGCAGACCTGAGTAAGCCCCAAAGGTGTTCAAGATCTGTAAAGATCGTGGCCTGAGTTAGGGGTTCATCTAAGAAGAGCAGAAAGTCATCTGCGTATGGTAAAATTCTATCTCTCACTGTCAAAGATCATTGGAAGCCGCAGAGCAATGCATCCACCCACACCCACGCCGCCAGAGGCTCTATCGCGAAGATGAAGAGCAGGAGAGAGAGGTGGCATCCCTGATTGGCGCCCCTCCCATTGGGGAACAAAGAGGAGGCAACGCCACCAATCCATACCATGGCCTGGAATTGGGTATAAAGCAATCTAAACTAGCTAAAGAATTTAAGGCCAAACTGTAGGTGTGTTAACAGTGCAAAGAGGTTTTCTCAGTCCACTGAGTCAAACACATTCTGAAAGTCAACCAGAAGCAATGTCCGGTGTCCCAGCAAGCCAGAGCTCCTTTCAATGGAGTTGTTGACTCTTCTAATATTATGCCTAGTAGATCTTTGTGCCATGAACCCTAATTGATCTGGGTGGACCAATTTCTCAATCACTCCAGACAACCTATTAGCCAGTACTGTGACCCAGACCTTAACCTCGAAGTTTAGCATTGAGATTGGATGGTTTTTCTCGCAGCGCGTGCCACTGTGACCCGACTTTGACCTCACCACTATGTCTGCTGTTTGAAGATCCCTAGGCAGCCAACCTCTCTTTAGAGCTTCCTGAAATGTCTGCTGCAGGATCTGGCCCACCTGGGGCCAAAGGAATCTCCAGAACTCCGCTGGGTATCAGTTGGGCCCTAGCGTCTTTCCGGGTTAGAGCTGCACCAGGGCAGCCCCTAGCTCCGATGGGGTGACTTCTGCTTCCAACCCTTCCGCATCCGCTATATCCGGCTTGGTCACTGGGAGGTCTGCTACAAAGTGCTGCAAGTCAGTCTGCCTCCCCACCCAGTTGGGGCTGTACAATCGTCGAAAATATGAGGCAAAGGTGTGTGCTATGTCAGCACTTCCCATGACTCATAAGCCTTGGTCAGTGTCAATGTAGGATATCGGGTTCCCTGCGGCATGGGGTGTGCACAGCCAATGAAGGGTCTTACTAGCCTTGTCTCCCCACTGATATATCTGGCTATGAGCAGCCAACCACGCCGTCCGGGCCTCCTGCATGTGTTCCTGTTGCAGGAGTGTCTGGGTGTGCAGGGAGCCCCTTAGAATTATGGCTTCCGCCTCACTATGGTATTGTTGCTCTAGCTTGCTTATACGGGACTCTAGGTCAGAGATCTTTTGTTGAGATTGTCCTCTCTGGGCCCTTTTGTAGCTAAGCGTTTCCCCTTTGAGGGTGGGCTTAAGAGCCTCCCAAAGGACGCTTGGAGAATCTACGACTCCTTATTTTCTTTTAGATATCGTTCTCCCATTTGGCAGCAGGCCTCACGAAAGTCCTTGTCTTGTAGGCACCAGCAACACAGGCGCCATCCTGCCGCTGCTCCCTGGACCCTCAAGCGAGAGTGAGCTGCACAGGAGAGTGATCAGAAAGACCCTGTGCTAGAATTTGTGTTTCAAGTATACTGTGGCTTTCTGCACGGGGGTTAGAAAATAATCTAGACAGGAGAAAGTCTTGTGTGCACTAGAGAAGAAGGTATAGCATTTCTCTGTGGGATGATGGGCTCTCCACACATCCAGAAGAGTCATATTTCTCAGGAATGTGGCTAGAAAAGTTGGCTGCTGCATTGTTGCAGCCGCCATGGATGCATGGTCTAGGCCAAGATCATGAACTCAGTGAAAGTCGCCCCCTAAAACCCATGGAGCTGCCGGAAGCTCCAGTAGAAGCTTGATCAATGTCATAGTGAACTCTGAAATCGGGGGCATTAACGCAAACCAGAGACAGCGTCCTAAACACCGACATGTGTCTTCCCAACTTATCATGCCATATCCTTGACACCACGAAGGAGATATGTCTCTGTATCAAGATGGCAACACCCCTCGAGCCATGGTGGAACCCCTAATGGAATCCCTGTGAGAACCCTCTATGTGCCAGAAAAGAGACATTATTGCCCACTAAGGGCTCAATTATGAGTTTTGGTGGTGCAGATGTGGGCCGTACACCCTTGCCATGCCCCCGCACCACTGAGACTCGCCGCTACCCGCCAGATTACAACTTTAAAGTGGTCTGCCGGGCGTGGGCGTGGCGGTACCAGGGCAGTACCTCATTCAAAGGCGGCGGCAATGGAAACGCCTCACAAGGTTCCTGCACAGCATGGACCTAAAAGTCAATGCCGTCCACACAATGTTGCGCATCCACACAGGAGGGCACATAATATGCATCCACAAGCGTAAGAGGCACAGAGGGCCCTGTAGGGCCCCCTTTGTTTACTTTCCTCCAGGGTTTACATGGAGTAAGAACCTACATGTAAACCCTGGAGGAGAGGAAACTCGTAATATGTTTGGCAGGACCGTGGCGGTCCGGCCAAGCATATTGTGGACTCCTGACCACCACGCCATCTCCAGGGAATTGCGGTTCCCTGGCAGCAGCAGTGTTCCCAGGGCAGTCCGACCGCCCAACTCGTAACGGGGCTGTCGGACTGCTGGTGAAGCAGTTGCTATACCACCACCGCCGTGTCCCTACAAGTCTGGTGGTCCTCGGACCACCAGACTCATAGTTAGGGCCTAAGGGTGTTTCCTGTGAAAGGAGTATGTCAAGATTGTATATATGTGCTGCCTTCAGGCCGGTCCCTCTCTTTATCTTATTGTGGAGACCGTTGATGTTCCACAAGAGACTGGTGAGCCTCCCTGTGTGATCATGTGTCCACAAATCAGTAATCAAGCCAGGGGGATGGTCGCATTGGTGCATTTATCTTGAGGTCAACTGCATGTGTATTACGTACCAACAGGCTTAACGAGGATGGAAGACAGAAAGCAAAAAAAAAACTATAAAGAACACCCCCAATCCAACACCCCCCCTATACTTTGCCAACAAGAAGTACCTGTTGTGGTGCAACTAGGAACAAAAGCCAATTGGGCTAATCTGAGGTGTGTGACTCCCGTATTGTGCAACACCCCACCCGATTGAACCCCATCTCCACCTCCCCATCCCCATCCACCTACACAAATACAAACAAAAACAACAATAAAAGCAAAATCAGTCTGGAGCATGGATTACCAACCAACCCCTAGTACCACCACTCAGTATCACAAGAAGAATGGGTATACCCCAGTGTTCAACGGGGGCGGTTAAGCCAAGGACCCCTGGGAGACTGGTAGGGGGTCAGGTGCAGCAGGGTCCATGTCAGTCTCCGAGGCCGACCGCCTCACCTGTGAGCCATCTGGTCCAATCAAACGTGCTCTGCAGCCCCGGAGTCAATTTCTTCACCGTGGGGCAATAGTGCATTCTCTGGGAGGTCTTCTACCCCCACCAACAAAGATCCCCCCCCCCACCACAAGAGGAGCACATAATTTTTGCAGGTTAAGTCATTCTTCCTTCCGCCAAATCCCATGCCGCTTCTGGTATGTCAAAAAGGAAAATGCTACTTACCAGTATGCATCTGTTCTTGGCATGTAGAGCTGCAGAGTCGTACACTGTGCATTAGATCGTCACCTGGTGTTGGGCTCGGATGCTTGCACTTTGTTGTTGTCTTGGAAGAGACTTTGTAGTCACGAGATAGGTGACTCCTCCTTTGGACGATAGTGCGCATGGGCATCGACTCCATCGTCAGATTGTTTTTCGCCATGATGGGAAAAGATGGAGTCAGTAAGTAGTAAGAGATGTCCATGTAAATGTATCTAATTAAGATAATACTGGAACAGACACAGGTTCCGGGGAGGCGGGTTGGCGTGTACGACTCTGCAGCTCTACATGCCAAGAACAGATGCATACTGATAAGTAGCATTTTCCGTTCGAGGCATATGAGCTGCAGATCGTACACTGTGCATAGACTGTACAGCAGTGTCTCCCTTAGCGGTGGTCACCTGTATCTGTTGCAGTAGTTTGAAACAATGTTTTGAGAACAGCTTGGCCTACAGAAGCTTGTTGTTTTGCCTGCACGTCAACACAATAGTGTTTGGTGAAGGTGTGTGGTGTAGACCATGTAGCTGCTTTACATATGTCATCTAAGGGAATGTTCCCTAAGAATGCCATGGAGGCCCCTAGTTTGCGTGTTGAATGTGCTTTAGGGGGAACTGTTAATGTGCGTTTAGCTTTTTGGTAGCATATTTGAATGCATTTTACTATCCACTGTGCGATCCCAGCTTTGGAGATGGGGTTACCCTTATGAGGTGGGGAGAAGGCTACAAACAGTTGTTTGGTTTTGCAAAAGGACTTGGTTCTGTCAATGTAATAAAGCAGTGCTCTTTTGACGTCTAGTGTATGAAGAGCTCTATGTGTACAGAGTCTGGGTTTTGGAAAAAAACTGGCAATTCAACTGATTGATTAAGATGAAAGGCAGAAATGACTTTGGGAAGAAATTTTGGATTTGTTCTAAGAACCACTTTGTTATGATGTATTTGTAAGAATGGTTCTTGTATGGTTAAAGCCTGGATCTCACTTACTCTTCTGAGAGAGGTGATCGCGACAAGGCAAGCAACTTTCCATGTGAGGAACTGAAGTTCACATTTATGTAGAGGTTCAAATGGGGGACCCATGAGCCTGGTAAGGACAATGTTTAAATTCCACACTGGAGAGGGTGGCAGTCTGGGAGGAATTATTCTTTTAAGTCCTTCCATAAAGGCTTTGATTGCAGGAACTCTAAATAAAGACAAATGTTGTCTGTTTTGTAAGTAAGCGGCGAGCGCTGCTAGATGTAATCGTAGGGATGAATATGCTAGATTACATCTTTGCAAGTGTAGTAAATAACAAATGATGTCTTGGATGGAGGCATCCAGTGGATCAATTTTATTATTTTTGCAGTAGATGGCAAATGTTTTCCATTTTGCTGCATAGCAAGCTCTAGTAGTAGGGCGTCTGGCTTCTTTAATGATGTTCATACAGTCTGGCGGGAGGTTAAGATAACCGAACTCTAGGACTTCAGGAGCCAGATCGCTAGATTTAGTTGTGCTGGATCGGGGTGTTTTATCTCTCCATGGCTCTGCGTTAGCAATGTTGGGGAGAGGTGTAGTTTTTGGTGTGGAACTACTGAGAGCTCTAGTAGTGTTGTGAACCATGGTTGGCATGCCCATGTGGGAGCCACGAGGATTATTTTGAGAGACTGTTGTCTGAGTCTGCGTACTACCAGGGAAATCAGTGGGAGTGGCGGAAAAGCGTATGCAAATCTGCCTGACCAGTTCATCCATATCGCATTGCCTTTGGATAATGGGTGTGGGAACCTGGCAGCGAAGGTTGGGCATTTTGCGCTGTCATGTGTGGCAAACAGATCTATGTCTGGTTGGCCCCACATGTGGAAAAAGGGTTGGAGAACTTGAGGATGAAGTTCCCATTCGTGGATCTGCTGTGTCTGTCGACTTAGTAGATCCGCAATATGATTGTGAATCCCTGGAAGATGTTCTGCTAGCAGATATATATTCTGTGGAATGGCCCATCTCCAAATGTGTTGTGCAAGCTGGGACAGCTGCAGAGAATGTGTCCCCCCCTGTTTTTGTATGTAGTACATGGCTGTCATGTTGTCCGTGCGGATCAGGACAGTCTTGTGTTTTAGATGTGCTTGGAATGATTTCAATGCTAGGAATATTGCTAATAATTCCAGATGGTTGATATGGAGCACTTTTTGTTGAGTGGTCCATTTGCCTTGAATTGTATGGTGTAGGAGATGGGCTCCCCAACCGGTGAGTGATGCATCTGCTGTTAGTACTATCTGTGGAACTGGCTCGAGGAACGGCCGCCCTTTGGACAGGTGTTGTGTGTTCCACCACTGCAGAGAGCGATGTGTGCAGCTGTCTACCAACACCAGATCTGTAAGATGTCCTTGAGCTTGGTTCCACTGTTATGCTAGGCATTCCTGTAAGGGGCGCATTTGAAGCCTTGCATGAGGTACGATAAAGATGCAAGAGGCCATCATTCCTATGAGTTGCATGAATACCCTTGCTGGGAGGGAGTGCTGCGGTTGAAATTTGCTGCTTAGGGTTTGTATGCTGGCTATCCTGGCTGGACTTGGATAAGCCAGAGCTTTGGAGGTGTCTACTGTAGCTCCTAGGTACTAAAGTGTGTGGGAGGGGTGGAGGTTTGACTTGGGGTAGTTTACTGTGAATCCTAAGTCATGTAGCAGCTGGATAGTTTGATGAGTGTGACGAACACACTGGTTGAATGACTTGGCCTTTATTAGCCAGTCGTCTAGGTATGGAAAGACGTGGATTTGTTGTCTTGTTAGGTGTGCTGCTACTACTGCAAGGCACTTTGTGAACACTCTGGGTGCGGTGGTGACCCCGAATGGTAGAACTGTGAACTGATAATGTTGTCCGTCCACCATAAACCTTAGATACTTCCGGTGAGCTGGGTGCATGGGAATGTGAAAGTCGGCGTCCTTGAGATCTAGTGTTGCAAGGAAGTCGCCTTGTTGTAGCAGTGGAAGAACCTGTTGCAGAGTGATCATATGGAAGTGATCGGACTGTATGTAGAGATTGAGGGGTCTGAGGTCGAGAATTGGCCTTAGGGTCCCGTCCTTTTTGGGGATTAGGAAATACAGTGAGTAAAACCCTGTTCCCTGATGTTGTAAGGGAACTGGTTCTATTGCATGCTTTTGAAGCAGTGAGAGAACCTCTTGCTTTAAGAGGGTAATGTGTTCTGTGGACATTGGACGCTGTTTGGGTGGAATATTGGGCGGGGTTGCTGTAAGTTCCAGGCAGTAACCATATTGGATAATTTGTCTTACCCACTTGTCTGTTGTGATGGAATCCCAGACAGGTAGGAACTATGAAAGTCTGCCCCCAACCGGAGTGGAATGGTCTGGAGGGAGTGGAGGGAAGTCACTGTTTAGGAGCGGGGGAGGTACGAGTGGCGTTATTACCTCGGCCTCTACCCCTATTGTTGTTTCCCCTGTATCCGCCTCTAAAATATCCTCTATTGGGGGATGTGTGAGAGGTGTTTCTATAAGAAGAGGAGGCGGTGTCTGTTCCAATGTTTTTGGACGCTCCCCTATAGAAGGAGCGACGAAAGGAACCACGTGTGGATGGAGACTGCAATGCTCCCATGGACTTAGCCGTCTCTGTGTCCTTTTTCATTTTTTCTAGTATGGTGTCTACAGCCGGTCCAAAAAGTTGCTCCTGATTGAACGGCTGGTTGAGGATAGCTGTTTGAACCTCTGGTTTAAAGCCTGAAATGCGTAACCAGGCATGTCGTCTGAGTAGCACACTAGTGTTGACAGACCTAGCGGCTGTGTCAGCTGCATCTAGGGCACACTTAATTGATGCGTTGGTTATGAGTTTGCACTGATCGGGCAAATGTTGCAATAGGGTCTCAAGTTGGTCGTAGTGAGCCCTATCATATCTAGCAAGTAATGCTTGGGTGTTTGCTATGCGCCAGTGATTAGCTGCTTGAGCAGCGACTCTTTTGCCAGAAGCATCTAGCAATTTAGATTCTTTATCCGGAGGTGGTGTGTCACCGGAGGTTTGGGAGTTGGCGCGTTTTCTAGCATTAGACACCACTAGTGAGTCTAAGGGTAGCTGTCCCTTGATGTAGGTGGGATCGTCAGGGGAGGGCTTGTACTTTTTTTCAATTCTGGGATTCAGAATTCTAGTTCTGACTGGGTCTTTGAATATGTCTGGGGCATGTTTAATGACCCCTTTTAACATAGGCAGGGTTTGGACAGTTTTCTGGGACTGTTCAAAAGTGTCTAGAAGGAAGTCCTCCTCTGCAGGGTCTGAATGTATGGGGACACCATGATATAGAGCAGCCCTATTGACCAGTTGTCCAAAACCAATGTTGTCCTCTGGGGGAGATGGTTTTGTTGGATATGGTTGGGGAGCAGGGAGGTCTGTGGGACCTATTGGATCGTCATAGTCGTCCCAATCGTCCTGTGGTGCGTCTGTGTCAGGATCAGTAAAAGGATCATTGATGCCTCCCCCACCCCCTAAGTCATCATCAGCAGTATCCTGTGGTGGTGGTGAATATGGTGGAAGTGTTAGAGGTTGTGGAGGAGAGACAGGTTTAGGAGGAAGAACTGGCTCAGGAGGAAGGACAGGTTGAGGAGGAAGAACAGGCTGAACAGGAGAAGAGGGCCTTATAGGTTAAGTGGCACAGTCTTTTGTCTTGATAGGCACTTTAGGAGTGCCTGATGAGTCCAACTTCCTCTTCTTGTGTGGAACAGTAGCCACACGTCCTGTTTCAGGGTCTATCTGCAGCTTTTTCTGCTTGGGATCGAGAGGATCCGGTCGGAAAAGTTCTTCCGTTTCTGTAACCGTTTTCGGCGCCGACTTTTTCGGGTCCGAACGAGGTTTAGATTTGTGGTCGGAGGCCTTGGGAATTGGTTTAAAGTCCTTTGGCTTGACTATGGAGCCGGAAATGTTTTTTGGTTCCGAAGGTTTTGGCTTTGGAGCCGATGGTTTCGGTGTCGAGGTGGTCGGTACTGGCTTCTTCTTGGGAGTGGGTTGGTCTCCGGTCTTCGGTGCCGAAGGCGCCTGGGGGACCGTTAGATATGGTTTGCTCGGTTCCGAGCTGTCGAAAGGCCTTTTCTTTGGCTTCGGAGCCGAGCCCGAGGGCGGGGCTTCTGAAGTTTGTTTTTGGTCGCGACTGGGGCCAGCAGGCGAAGTGTTGACCAGGGCCTTGGTTTTTTCGGGTGGAGTTGGGGTAGGGGCAGTAGTACTCACTCGTTGACCAGGAGTGATGAGGTCGTCTGAGTCTGAGTCATCTGCTTCGGACACGATCTGCAGGTCTCCCGAATCGTCCTCCGGAACATCGGGACCCTCATCGAAGATGTCCGCTGGTGCCGGAGCTGATCTCTGCGCCATGATGTGTTGTCGGGCCCGGCAATCACGGATGGTTTTCTTGGATCGAAAACAGGCGCAGGCTTGGCAAGTGTTCTCGTCGTGTTTGGGCGAGAGACACAGGTTACAGACCTTGTGATGGTCACTGTGTGGGAATTTTGCTCCACACTGGGGGCATTTTTTAAAGGAAGTTCTTTCCATCAGCTGTAGGCCCGAACGGCGTCAATAGGCCCAACGACCCGCGTCGACGACCGGAATGGAATAGGAGAGAAGCGCGTTGAGGATTACGCGATCGAAAACAATACCGTCGAGTTGTGGAAGGTTTGCGCGTCGAAAAGGTTTGGAGAAATAGATACCGAACCGGAGCGGAAAAGTTACATCCGAACCCGATGGCGGAAAAAAACAATCTGACGATGGAGTCGATGCCCATGCGCACTATCGTCCAAAGGAGGAGTCACCTATCTCCTGACTACAAAGTCTCTTCCAAGACAACAACAAAGTGCAAGCATCCGAGCCCAACACCAGGTGGCGATCTAATGCACAGTGTACGATCTGCAGCTCATATGCCTCGAACACATAGTTTTGTCTTGAAAAATAACCTTCAGTCGGGCAGAGAAAAGGAGCATGTAGCAAATGTTCAAGGCTCGCAGCTTCTGTTTCACCTCTTGAAAGGACCTCCGCTGCTGATGGATCTTCAAGGTGCAGTCTGGGAGCATCATTACCGGGGAGGACTGATATGTCAGGGCACCAAGAGAGTACGACACTCGCAGAACCACGTTGCGGTCTGCGTAATTAAGAACACAGGCAATGAAACATCGAAGGGGCCCACCGGAGGCTTAGTCAGGAGAGCCCTGTGTGCCCTCTCTATCAGGAAGTAAGAGTAGACCTCTGAAGGTCGGCACCCAGCTCCTCAGCCAGTCTGAAATGAGGGTGGTTGGAGTGGCTGCCTCCGCTCCCTCCGGGATGCCCACAGTGTGGGGATTATTGCATTGGGATCTACCCTCAGCGACTTCCACCCTAGCTTCCAGCTGACTTACCATTTTTTTAGGACAATTAGCCTGGAGTCCTGTGACCTGACAGGGTCCTCAGTCTGAGACTCTACCCTACACCCTGTGGTCTCGCCCAGTTGGTTATGGGCCCCACTCATATAGCAGGACACATTCTTGATGGCATATTTTCTAATGATCCTAGGATTGAGGTGAAGGATCCTATCCCAATCTCCTGGTCTGATCATTATGCCATTCCATTCCATCTGCAAATTATAGGATCCCACCAAGATTTTAATATTAAGAACAGGGTGGAGATGAAGAGAAACCTTAGGCTCATCAACAAGGAGGACCTTCTTAACAGACTTAGCAATTATGGATGCCTCCGCTAGGCAGATGTCAATTCAGTTTACGATGACTTTTCCAATTGGCTCTAGGCAGCCTTGGATTCTCTTGCCCCCCTTAAAGAGCACTATGTGGCCAGAAAACGGCCCTCGGCTCCTTGGTTCTCGTAAAGACTGAGAAAGCTTAGACAAGGATGCCGACTCCAGGAAAGGAAATGGCGGCGGGATCTTACGGCAGTCGAAAGAGATCTACACAAACTTAGATTGAGATAATACAAGCTAGCTATTAATGAGGAGAAAGCATCATATTATTCTAGGATGACGGAATCCCTAAAGTCCCCTAGGGAACTTTTTACTGTGATTAATTCCCTCCTAGCCCCCACGGCCATTGCTAACACTGATGTTTCCCAGGATCTTTGTGATAAAATGGCATGCTTTTTTCATGCCAAAATCAAGGATATATATTCTTCCCTGGAGATTCTCAATGAGGGGGGGATAAAGGTAGATCTCCCTTTGGATCCTTTGGGTGCGGATCATTTGGTAGCTCCTATGAAGGAAGCCCATTTGTGCTTCTTCCCTCCCTTAACGCAAGAAGACACTGAGCGGCTGCTAAATGGAATCAGCTCTGGTTCCCCGCTGGAACCTTGTCCCTTGAAAATCTTGAAACTAGGTATGTTAGCTATTGCTCCACCTTTCACCTCCATCCTTAATGCTGTTATTACATCGGGCCAGTATCCTACCGCGTAAAAGACTGCGGTGGTTAAACCTCTTTTAAATTTAAAGAAGCCCTCTTTGGACCCTGCGGAGTTAAACAACTACCGGCCCATTTCCCTGTTGCCTGTCCCAGCAAAGATTTTGGAGCAGCATTTGAACCTCCATCTTAGTTCTTATTTGGAGGATCACCAGCTGCTTGATGGCTCGCAGCATGGGTTCAGAAGTGAGCACAGTACCGAGACAGCGTTAACCGTTGTACTCAACAACATCCGAAATCAGGTTGACGCCTGTTACACCACCTTACTGATCCTTCTGGACCTTACGGCGGCCTTCGACACCATCTCTCCTTTAAGACTGGCTGGGAGACTCAGGGAAATAGGGATTGAGGGCTCCGCTCTTAATGTGCTTACCTCATTCCTTATGGATCGGTCGCAAAGAGTTAAGATGGGCCAATTCCTCTCAGCTCCCAATCAGTTGTTCTGTGGAGTTCCTCAGGGATCCTCATTGAGTCCTACTCTTTTTAATATTTATGTAGCCCCCCTTGCCAGGGTTGTAAGATCTTTCGGGCTAGAAGTGTTATCATACGTGGATGACACTCAAATTATGATCACTATTACTGAGAGTGTGGAAGCATCAGCGGCAAATTTTAAAAACTGTATGCAGGCAGTGGCTTCATGGATGGTTGAGAACTATCTAAGACTCAATGGAGATAAAACTGAGGTTTTAATTTTTGGAGACAAACAGGAGATTTGGACAGAGGCCTGGTGGCCCGATACGCTTGGATCCTGCCCCCGCCCTGGCCTCAGTGCGAAAAATCTAAGCATCATAGTTGACACCTCCCTTTCTTTGGGCCCCCAAATAAATAGAACAGTTTCCACCTGTTTTGGGATGATAAGGACCCTTAAAAAGATCTCACAATTTCTCTCCTTCCCCTCGCGGAAACAGGCAGTGGTGGCCCTTGTGTTGTCTAGATTAGACTATTGTAGCGCTCTTTATGTGGGCATAAATAAGGGGCTTGTGCATCGACTTCAACTAGTGCAGAACGCCGCTGCCAGACTGGTGATGGGCCTTCCCAAATACCACTCTGTCTCGGCAACTATCAGCAAGTTGCACTGGCTCCCGCTGGGTCGGAGGATTGTATTTAAAGCCCTGTGTCAGGTACACAGGGCTTTCTACAATATGGGGTCAGAAGGCATTAAAAAACTACTTCGGAGATATGTCCCCGCTAAGCAGCTAAGATCTTCAAACAAGAACCTGGTGATAGTCCCCAGGTTTAGAAAAGCCAGATGGGGGGGTAGGGCCTTCTCGCTGGCTGCGGCTAAACTTTGGAACTCCCTTCCTCTTTCAATCACGGCTCTGGAGAGTCATTCTCTGTTCCGTAAGGCCTTGAAGACCTGGCTCTTTACCATCTCAAATCTGTAAGCCTTTTACTTATGGGCATCTCTGTATCCTGATCCCTTTCCGCAGCGCCTTGACGCCCCTGGGCTAAGTTCGCGCTTTACAAAGCTTTTATTCATTCATTCATTCACCACTGTGGCTCTGTCAACTGTGTTCCATAAGTCCTGTCTAATAAAGAACAGGTCAATTTTCAGCTCTCCCATTTCCCCCTCCATTGTCACTTTGAGGTCCTGTATGGCCTGGAGAAAAGAAGCTGTCCGGAGGCCCTCTGGACAAGCATTGCCTCCCCCGCTGCACCGGACTGCTACAGCGCCTCGACCTGCATAGCATATTTGATGATCTTCTGTTCAGCCGCCGGACCACAGGTTTGTTGCATGCCATGGCAGTGTGTAAGCAGTGAAGCTCCCTCGGGGGTGCAAGCTCTAAGGGGGCGGCCTTGCCTCTCACCTGGAAACGGACCCTGTCACCACATGGGTGCCACCCACAGCACGTCAGGCAGCCCCTCTCATCACTCACCGCCGCGACCCAGTGTGTCAAAGGGGCAACCAGGGAGTCGGAGAATGGAGGCCCCATGGCGCGATGTCACCACTGATCACAGGGGTATCCTCCCCTCCACCTTATTGATGGTTATGTGCAGAGGCGAGGTCGGCACCAGCAGGCGGAAGGCCAGGAGAGGCGCAGCATGGAGCATCTGCCCCTCACTCAAACTAGCCACAGCTAATGGTCAGAATTCAGGGACCCCCCCAGAGACCAGCCACGTCACCTCTCAGCCTCCACCTCCAGTCGCACTCCAGTTCCAGGTCTCTTGGGTGCCTGGGTAGGCCTCACGCCTCAGAAAGCCACCCCAATGGCAGCCATGAACAGCGGCAAGTCCTCTTATCATTAGGCGGCATCATAGGCCACCTGGCCCCGCAGTCTGAAGCTACTGCAATGTCTGGGCATTTACAAATGTTAATATGAATTATATTATTACTTATGTAGTAATTGGGTTTGGGTTCAATTACAGAAGGATGACCAATTGTTTTGGCACTTTGGATAGTGATTGGACAAATTGACAAGCTGCCTGTGTAACTCTCCAATCAATCAAATGAAAAGTTATTTATGACAGAAATCTACCATTTATCAATGTAAGAGAACCATAAATTAATTAATTGGCGTGACACATTTATCTTTTTTTAATTAGAAATGCAAAAAATAATTATATATGTATTTCCAATGAGCTAATAAATAGAATTAATGCATTGCATACTGGAAATTGGATTATAAGAATTACATATTCAACTAATGTCCAATAATCATAGTATTTCTTATGGATATCTTTATAGATCTTGCCCCAATTGGGTCAAATTTCAACTGTAATTTTTGTTGCATTTTGTCACTTGATATTCCATGACAGACTAAATGAGATAATTAAGAATATTAAGAATAACTGAACATCTTTATAATACAAAATATTAAGCAGTGTTCCATCATTTCACAATTGAAACTACAAATTTTAAATAATGTTCAACTCACCTAGAGAAGTTGAGGAAATGAACGTGACGAGTAAATAAATATGGCTGCTCAGCAGTACTAACATTTCTAATCAACTCCATCTAGGGAAAAATACAGAACATTTCATTAAGTGAATTCAGACCATTACCAACTTCTATGCATTGATTTAACTTTTTGTTTGGCTTTACCTATGACTATCATCTCAATGCATATTTCAGAGGGAAGGGAACCAGGTTGGTAAACTAGATTAAGGATCGACTAAGTGATAGGCAGCAAGGCTCGCTGGTAATTGTAATACTGAGGAAAATGAATGACTTATTTTTCTTAAGTGCCACTGAAGACAAGTTACGTATATTCATACATGACACACACCACAACCAAAGTTTTTGACTTTTTACTGAAAGCGAAGTACATGTGGAATACGTAACCAATTTCAAGTCTTGAATTGATAGGTGAAGAACAAAGTTTATTTTGGTCACTAAACATTCACATAATTTACTTGATGTGGTGTAGAATTCTCAAAGAAACTGAGGAGAAATCTTGGAATTGCAGTATCTCATGATTTTAATGTAGACAATGTAGTTGGAGAAGGCGAGAGCACTAGAAAAGTTTAGATGCCCAACCAGAAGAATAAGGGCATGATTACAAGTTTGGCGATCCTTTGAACTGCCGAACCCGTGGTGGCAGTCCCCTGACTGCTAGATTGGCGGTCCTCTCGCCGGGGTGGGACCGCCACAGGCCCACTGCAACCGCCGGGGATCATGGATCCCGCAGCAGTGGCATGGCGGTAAGAGGCCCCAATATGCTGGCAGTGCCCCTGCAGCACCGCCAAGCATATTAGGATTTTACTCACTGCCACAGTTTTCACGGTGGTGAGGAAACAAAGGGGGCCCTGGAGGGTCCCCTGTTGCCTCAGGGCTATGGTGTGCCTGCAGGGGAGCACATGTTGTGCCCCCCAAGTGCAGTCACCCCCTTTCCTGCCTGGCATGGACTTTACAGCCCATGACATGCAGGAACGGGCTTTGGCACTCCCATTGTGGTGCCTTTTTAATAGGCACCACTGTGGGAATGCCAAAGGACCACCTGCCAGACCACGAGTTAACTCGTAATCTGGCGGGCAGGTGGCTGGCCGGCCGGCAGTCGAGTTTGGCGGTCTTGGAGAGGGGCGCTAGTATGGCGGCCCACTCCAAGACAGCCAAACTCATAATGAGGTCCTAAGTCAGATTGTAGCCGCGAATGTGGCCCTATTGTGAGTATTGTACACATTCCAGGCGGCATATCTCAGGAAAGATAAAGCAAAATTAAAGTCTGGTTTGAAAAAAGGTAGAACGTTTCTGCATGGAGAAA
Organism: Calotriton arnoldi; assembly: GCA_963921515.1. Lineage (NCBI taxonomy): Eukaryota > Metazoa > Chordata > Amphibia > Caudata > Salamandridae > Calotriton > Calotriton arnoldi. Next base: position 439,178 of record CAWUFW010005456.1, read on the forward strand.
TCCATCACAAGTAAGTTTGTTTATTTAATCCTGCCCATAACTAGAGAAATGAAGTGCTGGAACATGTTTTGGTTCTCAAGTAGAATATTTTTACATTGTCTCGAGAAGTATATTATTGACTGAAATCTGTACAAATCCTGGGAATGGGATGAAGGGCCTGTGTCAGGCTATTTCTCCAATTCAAAGACTTAAGGAACACCCATTTGGATTGAAGGGAAAACTACATTTGTTCGCAATGGACAAGTGGTTCTTGCTATGAGACAAAGAGGAAGATTTATAAAAAAAACGGTGCAACACATCATGGCAGCCAAAGTTGTTCTGCTGCGTTGTGTCTGGGCAAAAGAGCAATACAGAGCCATATCTGTAAAGACAGGGCACTGCTGCTCTCTTCCTCAGTGCTGGCACACAAAGAGGCTGCCTAGCGCCATGCACACACACTTGCACCATAATACAAACGTGTGTGTGTGTGAGGCCTAGCATAGGTTTTGAACTGGAAGTGTAGCCTTAGACTAACTTTAAAACTTTTCACACTTTGGATGTGTGCTGTACACTACAGTACACATGAAATGTGTGAAAATTTAGGAAAAATACAACCATTTCACTTGTCTGCGCCTCTCTCAAATGTTGTGCATATTATGACTCTGGAATACTTCTACAAGATTTGTTTTCCCACCCACGGGTGACCCAAGTAAACTTAGTTCAGTGCTCCAGCGTTGAATGTAAAAGACAGAACCCCACTCAATACATAGGTGAAGTGAAATCATTCTTTTTAGGTTACTAACATTCTCTGGAAAATGTATCAGGGGGACCGTGGTAACAGTAAACCTGTGTTGTTCCTCACAATATCACACACACAGCACTAAGACGAACAGACACTTTTAACTGAAAGTAGTTATTACAACAGGGCGAACCTGTTTCTTAGTACATCTAAAATAATCACACAAGATACCATAAAAATAGCAAGAAGGCATGTTGTAAGCAACGAGAATAAAATAAACATATCTAACATGGTTAAAATGTCATCTAAAAGCCTAACTCCCTAAAACCACGTGTAGAGTAATTTGAAGTCTAGAGTTTTTCAAGGAGAAGCGGCGTGCTGCATACCTTGTTGACAGCTTAGGCTGTCATCATCGGAACAGCTATGGAGGAAGCGTTTCCTGCGAAAGGCAAACATGCACTGCGGTAGCAGCTTTCCGAGGGCACTCAGCTCTTATCAATGTCAGGCAAGATTCATCATCTTCTCTGAGTGCTGGCAATAACTTGACCGGGTCGTCTTCAGACAGTATCTTGCAGGATACTCAGGGCGATGTACCTTTCTCTACCTACGGGGTCGAGTGGTGGTCCTTAAATACTAAACATTATCAGAGATGAAAACCTCTGACATAATTTCAGAAATGTGGTAAATAGATAATGGGCACCAAAGAAAAGGTTCTAGACATATCTTTAAGAAGATGGGAGAAGAAGGGACGTCAATTCGAACTACACCTCTTTGATAAATTACCTAGGGATGTTTCTGGGTGGCCCTAACATATTGATAAGGGAACACTTGTTTCAGACTGGGTGTCTCATCAGGTGTTATATCTGGGTCATTATCAGAATGATTTGATACTCTCTCAGTATTGTGACTGATGAGGGCGGCCGACATTCATATTATTATTGTTTATAACAGATAAAACAGTGAGTTGACAGAATTCAGGAGGAGTGTTGTCCGAGATGAAGTTGGAGGCCTGACTGGAATGCAGTCAGACCATAGGGACTTTACGTCACAAGTAGGAATTCTTTTTGGCACAAAACCCTGTCTACCAATTTTAGTAGATAAGGCTTTGTGCCAAAATATAGATGGCAGCCTGTGAACATCCATGTGTTTCCAGCTACTTCCATTGTGTGGAACTGGCAGAAAGCTGAGACTTTTTTTACCTACACTTCGAGGATCACAGAAGATTGTTTGGTTAATTAATGGAGTTCTTGGTGAAGCATGCATCATGAAGAATAGATGACATTGTCTCAATGGCACACAGCAATATGATCCTTAGACAATAAAAGTGGATTTGTATACAAAAGAAACAGTGCACCTTTTATAGATTAAGATACCTACACAAGGTCTACCCAGAGTGGGGAAACAGTGCATTGGATGCCCAAACACAGATCACCTTTGGTTCTACACAAAAGGTTTTCTTTATCAATCTCATGGAAGCCTTACATGAAAAGGTGTATTTTATGTTGTCCTTTTGTGACACTTGGATGTGAATCTATAAGTGGAAGACGTTCATTTACTTGTTCTGAAGAAGGTGGTTAACAGTACAATAGACCACCAAAACATGGCGATGAACATTGAGAACCTACTTGTGTGCTTCAAATAGGAATAATAACATATTTAACCTCCTTTATGGTGAGAAGAGGTCATTGAACCAGTAAATCCATATGGTGTCTTTTTAAAAATTCTGTGTTTTAACCTCCTGTTTATTCATTTATATGTATGCAGTGCCTAATTTGTAAACAAATAAGTGCCAGGGCCCTCGTTAGGATGCCACTACAGCTTGCACCACGTATTACCCCTTCCAGTGCTGCCAATGACAGTACCAACAAAACTAATAACCACTGCACTCCTACAAGTGGGACAAATCAGACCATTTCAGGCCCCCAAAGCTATATGATTGGCTTGTGGGGCAGGTATTAGTCCTTTTACATATATAATGAATAAATAAACAACTGATGTGCTCATCTCTAAATTAGATACACACCACCTTAGGTGGTGGTGCCGTTGGTGGTGCTGAGCACTGGAAACCAAATTAAGCTCAAACTAAGCATGTTATCTATGTATTGTTAAGGATATTTTTAGGTAAATAATACATTGGTCATGTTTTTGTATATATGTGATCTTTCTCAGTTTTTAGCACAGCTGGCAGAGCATTTTGATTTAATCAGATGCTGTTTTTGGCCCTATGGAATTTTACTGTTTCTTGCCTAAAATAGACCTTATTCCCTTGGTTTTGAAGGGTAATTCTCTTTTCTGTATAAGGACATCCAAGTAGTGGAAAGTGGTATCTGTGTTACTTTTAGAGCTATTTTCCAAGTAAAAAGAATTTGAGCTGGAAAGTAAATGCTTAATCAAAACTTTGCAATGGTTTCTGGCACTTTGAGTGACTATGCAATGGTGCAAATTCTTGATAAATCTGTCCTAAAGTTCCCTTGGCTCTATAGGGCAGGTTGGTCAAATAGGCAAGTGGAAGCATATGGAAAGAGATGCAAAGACTGAGTCAGGTAATATTGATTATCACAAACAAAATAAATAACAGGTGGTCATCAGAATTAACTTTAAAATGAAACAACTTGAAACAGAACATTGTGGCCTAAACTGACAAAGCTTTTTGTAAGTCTAAGGGCCTGATTATGAGTCTGGCAGTCTATGGACCGCCAGACTCATGGTGGAGGTGTTCCGTCCGCTAGATTATGACTCTCTGAGTCGTTCCGGCGGTGGACTGCCAGCTGCGCCAGGGAACCGCCATTCCCTTGTGTTGGCATGGCGGAGGGGCAATGTAATATGAAGAGCGGCACTGGCGCAGTCCTGCCGAGCATATTACGAGTTCCTCCCACTGCCGGCCTTTTCATGGCAGTGAGTCCACCATGAAAAGGCTGGCGGTGGGGGAACAAAGGAGGCCCTACAGGGCCGCCATGCCCCCCGCCATGGGGATGCATTCAGGGGGGCACAACATGTGTCTGCTTGCACCCCCAATTCCAGCACGGCATGGACTTCACAGTCCATGCCGCAGTGGAACATTTTAGCCATTTCCACCCTTTTTTAGGGCACCGCCATGGGAAAGGCAAATGGACCGTCTGCCTCCATGAGTTGAACTCGTAATCAGGTGGGCGGTCCTTGCGCAGCTTTGGCAGTGCTCTTCTGGTGAAGAGCCGGCACAGCACCGCTAAAGTCATAATCGGACCCTAAGTTTAATGTAGATGCACAAATATATGTGTGAGAGCTGTATCCCAATCGTAATTCATGGTGTCAGGATGGGTGCAATTTCATCCTTGCAAATGAGATTTGTAAATATAGAAATTATGCCAGTATGGCAAATTTGCAAATTTAGTTTGATGTGAGTTGAAGGTGCCTCAAGGAGATCCTACCTATGAACGTATGCTAACACCCACAAACCTGTAGGTTTGTATACATTTGTAGGATTTAACATGCCCTTCCTGGTGGAGCCAACCATTGCATTACATTGTATTGTAATATAACATTTGAATAGTGCTTACTACCCCTATTTTGGGTTCTGATGTGGTTGTCCACACAGGTAGCACACTACCCCATGTGGGTGTGTGCTTGGAAGTGTGTTATTTTTGCTTTGAGGCTATGTGGGAAGTATTCCTATGTTGTGCATGATGATCACCAAGGTGCGGCAATCATGTGATAGGATGCATCGCTTAGCGGTGTGATGGACGAGTAAGTCTTAGAGATAGATACTCATTTTCAAAAACTGTGTCATATTGCCAGCTGCGATTAACTCTGCAGGACCCTTTATTGTGTTGATAGTTTTTCTTTTATGTTCTTAATCTAATTTCCTAGGCTGGCTCTGGCAAGACGTCAGTCACTCTGTGATCTTATGGATCCAGGGAGGTGATAGGTACAAATAAATAGCGAAGAGGTTCAGTAAACTGCCTGAATAGTTGGTGCTACAGCCCTCCTGTATATGTTTGGAATATAGCATGTTACTACCATGCTATTACATCGCGTTCCAATACAACGTGATCGTTACAACGACCACGTTGTTAGAACGCAATACCTTTACATCGCAAGTCATTAGATCGAATTGCTGCAGGGGGCTCGCTGGACTTAGGAATAGTATAATTTACTATTACAACTCCAGCGTGTGCAACAGTAGGGAAGGTGTTGGAATAGTAAATTATACTATTCCTTAGTTTAGAGCGCCCCCTACAGCAAGTCGATCTAATGACTTGCGATGTAAAGGTATCGCGTACTAACAACGCGGTCGTTGTAACGACCTCGTTGTAAAAGCACTTCAATGTAATGGCAGCGTTGTAAACGCTGTTTCCCATATGTTTGCCATTATGAGAAGTCAAATAAAGGGATTTGCCGAGATCATTTGCATTATCGTTATCCTTTTAGTCATTATGCAATATCAGTGCTCAGAGTATGTAACTATTTGAGTCCTGCTGGGTCTACTGTGTTAGAGTGATCCAGTGACCTGCAATTTGTGTTAGATATCTTTGGTCCTGGCAATTGTGCTTGGCTAGTATTGAGCAGTTAGTTAAGCAGGTCTGTGCGGCCTGTATGTATGCCCTCCATTTGCCAGCGAGGGTCCACAGGCCCTTTATTACATTATAAACCTGTCCATTGATGGTGAGGAATCGAGTAGAGAATTGGTATTTGATGCCATATATGAGGTGTTACCTTTATATATGCATCCTCCCAGTGTCAATTTGATATACTTGCAATAAATCAAATTGAAACTGGGGGGACCAATTTAAAGATTAGTGTTACTGCCATCCATCATGGTTAGAGGTAGAGGGTAGGGTAGACATTGTTTATTATGTCTGCCACATATGGGAGGGGGACATTGAAACAATGAGAAATGTATTTCTGTCAAGAAAGAGAGTTAGTTTGTTTCCAATGTGAGAATGGGGAGAGAACACTTCCTGCTTTAATGAGAATGTAAAAGAATGTATTTTTTATGTGGGTACAAGTATAATGCTTGTGAAGGTACCAAAAAAGTAAAATGTGAAAATACACTTTTATATTTACATTTTCCTATGCAAAATTGAACACTTGGTGACACTTCTTTATTTGAAATTTGTAAAGTGCTCCTAGAAATCTACAATTTTCATAGTTACCCAGAAGGACTCTTGGGTGCACATTTAAAACATTTTTTTTTTAAAAAGTCATAAATGGTTTCCTGCAGGATGGCATCTAAGTTTGGTGCAAATTTCCAACTTGTATGAACGTCTCATAGAGTCTCCAACAGACTCACAGGATGGTGCCTAGTTTGATGAAGAAAAGAGGTGGTGGTGGTGGTGGCCACGAGCTTTCTTAGACGATTTTGTATTTCTGATACTGTTTTTGCAAGATAATCACACCCTTAAGTGAATTAATTTGCTCCAAAATCCAAGCAAAATCTTTGCACTGGCAGCAAAACTCTATCAAGTGGTGAATCAAAACCTGGTGCACGACCAGTAAACCATTCCATCATAGAGATTACAGAAAATTTGAGTTACCCTGAACATAACCACATCACCCTAGTGCTGAGAAACTTCCAGCTGATAAAGTTAACATTACGTCACAGCCTATTATCTAGTTCCAGAGTTTAGGCCACAAACCAATCAGCTTACAATGTGGCAATGTTTTTAATGTCTTCACTTTGCAACAAACAAGGAGCAGTTTTCTCTTTAAAAGATCTTTATGTATTATAAATGCTACTAAATTGAAATTAATGTAAATGCTGTGACCTAACTGTGCTTACAGCCTCCATCTGAGTGCCTCGGATCTGTACCCACTAACTTCATCCTCAGAGTTACCAATACCAGGTGTAGTGATAACTCAGCGGATGGAGGTAAGAGGGCCACCAAACAAATAAGGAATTACCTTGGAATTTAGAAATTTAAATCAAAATTCCTCATTTCACCCAGAGATTCTGCAGCTGAAGTCTCCGTGAGAAATAAACAGGGTCCTTAATGTTCCCATTGACTTGCAATTCCGATGGAGCTGGTAACTTTTGTTAAGGGCCTCACTAGAATTTAGAAGGCACTTGAAAAATAGGCCTTTTTCTTCCAGTAGCTGGAAATATGGTAGCAAATTACTGTTCTCAATTTGTGACCAATATTTTTGATACAAGTGTGCTAATTTGCGAACTGACCTATGTATCAATGGGCCAGTTCGCAAATTACTGATTCATAGTGGGTCGCAATTTGACCTACCTCACGAATATTAAGAGGTAGATTGCAAATTGCGAACCACCATGATTTTCAGCCAATAGAGGGATGGTGGCCTGTCGGGGTTAGCAGACCACCATGTCTGTGATTGCTATTTTATAAATGCAGCACATTTCCCTTAAAGGAAACAGGACTGCATTTAAAAAGAAAAGTTTCTTTTTTTTACATTCACAAGGGGGATGGTGTCCCAATTGAGACCCCTTCCTATTAGCGAATGGTTACCACTAGATGTTTGTAGTAGGTAAAGTATTTATGTTTTGCAAGTAGAATTCGGTTGCAAAAAATGAATACATATCATTCTGATTCGGTATTTGTAAGGGATACCCTAAACATGTCCCTTCCAAATACGCAAACCTTGATTGCAATTCAGTAATGTGCATCAGAATCTCAGTTTGAGTTTCATACATACCAAAGTGCCCATTTTGTGCTTACAACTGGGCAAATTCTGTGAAGCAGCCCGTTTGCAAATGGAAAAAAGCCCCTAAATTCTGAAGAAGAGCTACATCATGTTAATGATCCATAGATGAAAAGTAGAACTGAAAAACATGATTTCATGTTAGAAATCAAATACAGCCTAACATCTATAGCAGATCTATATCTGTTCTCGAGGCAAAGGCATGGAACAATCTTCAGCTCGCTCTACAACAAGCTGCCAACCCTGCTATTTTCAGAAAGCTTCAGAAAGCATGGCTGTTCACTCCATCTTAAGTGTTTAATTTCTGGAGAGACTGGTTTATTTCTTTTGTTTCATTGTTGTTAGCACCGAGATGCCTCCTGAGGTGGTTGTTGCGCTTTACAAATGCCAAGCTCATTCATTCATTCATAAAATACAGAATCCCCAAGTAATAAAACAATATACTGTACTCATGAAGGGAAGCTGTGAAAAGAACATACCTATGAATGATATTAAATCTAAGGTTTAAGTGGACAAAAAAAACCACATTTGTGAATATATTTCTACAGTTCTCCCTTGTTCAATATTTGAAATAATATATGGTGGTAGAATGCCTACCTTGTAAAACTTATAAATTAAAAATGAGGATGTGAATAAATTGAGCAAAATGGGAGTAGATGTTGATAAAGTATATTTTCAAAAGTAGTTAAGAAATACATTCGAAGAGGAAAAACATTTGAAATAACTCTATAGTACGGTTCTTCACTTTTTAAAAACTCAGACCCTGATTATGAGCATGTGGTTAAATTCCAAACTTTGTGCAAATGGAAGTTTCCACAGATGCTGGAATTCTGGGTTATTTTGTATTTACTGCACCACCTCAATTTTCCTCTGACAAATTTTGGATAGTCAAACCTGCTGAAATGTATTAAGAAGTAATGTATGGAGGAAAAATACATCACACAGAATTCATTTCAGTAAAATTCAATTTGGCATATTATGTTTCCCTTGAGGGTACAAAACATAGAATATGAGATATTGACTGCACCACGGAAAATTTATAGTTACTAGGCGCGATAAATATCCCACCTCTTCCATCACATTCATGACCAGGCTCTTAAACTTAGGGAGACATAACTGGACCTGAGGATATATTTAAATGCTATGAGAATCCCTTGCATGAATAAAGGGTCAGACTGATTGTGCTCAATGATAAAACAATAACAAGATAGCAGAAGACTCTTAATTAAAAAGCCATCTTCAAAAATACTTTCCAAGTGACAGGTAGAATGGGACAGATTGCGAACAGTTGAAAAAGAAGAGTAAAACATGCATTGAAAGTGGATATGCCTTTATCCAATTTTGAAAAAAGTATTTATAATTTTCATGTAATACCCACACCCATCTCAGTAGTCTGCTTTCTTTTCTTTGTTTGCGTTCAGGAGCGTTGGGCCTGGTGAGAGAGCAGCTGCTGGGCTGCAGTATCTGTTGTCTGATGATTTCAAATTGGATTTCGAATCTGGAATGTGCTCATGGGGTTTGGTGAAGGATTGCTATGTAAACAGTTGTTATGTAAACAGTTTTGTCAGTCCCTGAAGCAAATTATATTGCAAATGGATTTTGAAATTAAAGGGCCTGATCCTCAAAGAGAACAGTGTAGCGGTTGCTACGAAGGTTGAGGAGCTTGCATTTTCTTGGTAAACTTTTTTTTAATAAGAATAAAATCTCAGAGCAATGTCTGTTCTTGAAAAAAAACAATTGACTTGATGAGCATGGAATTTCCTTGTCTGTGACTATCCCAGGGAGGGAAATCTAGTGACAGTCACGTGCCCTACACAGGGTGTACTGGCCGTTTCTGTGACCTGATGACCTTGTAGGTAGCGAGCTATCAGGCCAAAGGTTTCTGACAGCAGAGCCAGAGGACACTCCAGTCAGTTGGAAACCTAGCACTCCCCCAACTCTGAATAGAGTGTTGGACCTCTGAGTTTGGTGAGGCGGTAGCACTACCAATTTACAGTGGTGCTCCCCCGCCACTAAACTCTAAATAACCTCTTCAGTGAGTTACAAGCTTGCTACTAAAAAACTGTAATGATCTTCATGCCATGAGTTTGACTCTTGGCAAGGCCTATCACTTAGTATTAACTGTTATTTGCAGTGCTTAAAAGCAGACGCACTATATAAAAACACGTTTTTATTCATTTCTATACTGATTTAACACTGGTGATGGTGATAAAGATGGAAAGGAAGACTTGCACTTTTTGCGAATGGACCTCATTAAGGATAAAATATTGCCAATGGTAAATCACCACACCATCACCAGAAGCAATGTTTCAGCTGTAATCCTGGAGTTGGTGGAATATAATGCTTTCCAGCAGCTAAAAATACAACACGTGGGAAATAATGCTTCTGGATTTTAAAAAATATATAACTACACAGCCTAGAATAGGGAGACTTTGTGGCACAGAAGACTTTTCTGCCATTTTATAAGTGTTATTGACCATATAATACCTACGGATCATTGACACATTATCAAAAACAACAATATTGTGAAACATAAATATCATGTCAAATGTATGGTTTACAAAAATATCTAATCCCTATACTTAAAATGGTAAGTACAAAAATATTGGGGAAAAAATATTGTTTGCTACTAATATTGGGGTCGATTCCGATTCGGGCCGGAAAAAGCACCGACCGACTCGGATCCGGAAATTATACCGACCGACACGTACCTGTGGCGCCCGACACGCCAAGTACGATGCAAGGCGTGCAAAATCCGACCGACACGTACCGAACCCAAGTCGAACGACCGAGCCGCACGGAAAACAGCAATCCGGTCGGAAAAACACGCGAATCCAACCGACCGACACGCACCCGGAACAAATCCGACCGAAACATACACGCGAACTCCAAACCGCAAAGTACGATGCAAGGCGCGAAAACCACGAGCGAGTCGGACGGAGGCCAAGCCGTACGACCGACACGCATACAAAACCGAGCCGAAGCAACACAAAACACCGCGACCGACGCGTACGCAGCATAGAAAACTGCACAAACACAGCGTGAACGAAACGGAGAATACCGTACGAGACAAATGCAGGGTCCGACTCGGTCACAAGAACGTTTCCAACATACACAGACAGTACAAATGAAAAATCACACAAAAAAAGGCCAAACAAGCAATTACTAAGCCAATAAATACTGGGGGGGGTCGGGACAGAGAACAAAGACACACCCACAACTCCACCCATATTAAGGACACAAATCACAACCATGATCCTTTGCAAATGCCATTCCACTGCCAGCACCCAAGAGAAAGCAACCACACACCCACAGCTCATCCCTCACACAAGCCACACACCATCAGCACACCAGCAAATACCTACCTCACATACACCCAGCAAAACACACACTCACACACCCTCACCTGCACACCAACACACACATCACTCACCATCACCACCCATCACCATGCCCCCCAAGAAGAATCCCAAGTTCCTAGATTGTGAATTGGAAGTCATGGTAGACGAGATCCTCAGGGTAGAGCCACAGCTGTTTGGCACACTGGTCCAACAGACCCCCATCTCCCAGAAAACCAAGATGTGGGAGAGGATCATCAACAGGGTGAACGCACAATCACCATGTCGGCGCACAAAGAGCGACATCCAGAACAGGTGGTATGACGTGTGCAGGAGGGTACGGGACCTGCTCAAGAAAGACTACATCAACAGCCAATACACCGGCAGTGGCCCTCCTGCCAAGCCAATATACCTCACGCCCTGGGAGGAGAAGGTGCGGGCCATCCTTCCGCCAGTGAGCGTATATGGACTAGAGGACATCCCAGAGCCTGGTGAGTACACAACAAATGTACACAATATACTGCCACAAAACACACACACATCACTGTCAAGGGGAGAGTCAAACCATGCACTCATAGCAATTACACAGCAACCAGAACAGAATCATCCCAAAATGTGTATGTCAGTCAGATAAACACAACACATGCCATCAAAAAAGTCACATCCAACTGTGCCATCACATGTACAAACACAACTACAACTACAGCTAGGCAGTGGCACAAATAGAACTAACAAACACATCCAGACATGTAGAAACCACAACAACACCAACACACAGTGAAGACCACTCAAAGGAAGGAATTCTGTGTATGCTGGCCAAGTCAGTGTAGCCAATAGCATCATGGGAGTCGCAGTCACACATATTGCCCCCCCCACAACTGTCCCATCAACACCACCATGAACCATGCGCACATCACAGGGAGTGGAGAAGGACTCACAAGATGGCTGACACTGGCAACTGCTGTGGGGAGCACAAGGCCCTGCTGGCAACTGTGCACCAACAAACAGCAGGACACCACTGACTGACATCCTGAGAGACAACTGCCACTCCCTGCAATGGAAGCACGTTCCATGGTGGGATATCTGACTGGGTGGGAAGGAGGACTTGCAGCACTGACCATAGTCACAAGCACCTCCCCTCACACACTCCCCAACACAAACTCCACAGAACCCACCTGGTAGAATGCAATGCCCCCATCCTAACACAAGATCCCACAAAGAACCACCACCCTGGGTTATGTGGTGTGAAGCACAGGGACACTCTTGGGACTCTTAGCCAAACAACTGCCAGGACAACACTCCCAGCCATCCTGTCAGCACAGCCAGCCCACCCCACAGGGAAGCAGAGTCAAAAGGAAGGAAGCATGGGCATGCTGGGAAGGGGGTGGAGGCAATAGCATGATGGGAGTCGTAGTCACTGATATTGGTCACCCCCACAACTGTCCCATCAACACCACCCTGAACCATGCTCACATCACAGGGAGTGGAGAAGGACTCACAAGATGGCTGACACTGGCTACTGCTGTGGGGAGCACAAGGCCCTGCTGGCAACTGTGCACCAACAAACAGCAGGACACCACTGACTGACATCCTGAGAGACAACTTCCACTTCCTGCAATGCAAGCACGTTCCATGGTGGGATAACTGGCTGGCTGGGTGGGTGGGAAGGAGGACTTGCAGCACTGACCATAGTCACAAGCACCTCCCCTCACACACCCCCCAACACAAACTCCACAGAACCCACCTGGTAGAATGCAATGCCCCCCATCCTAACACAAGATCCCACAAAGAACCACCACCCTGGGTCATGTGGTGTGAAGCACAGGGACACTCTTGGGACTTTTAGCCAAACAACTGCCAGGACAACACTCCCAGCCATCCTATCAGCACAGCCAGCCCACCCCACAGGGAAGCAGAGTCAAAAGGAAGGAAGCATGGGCATGCTGGGAAGGGGGGTGGAGGCAATAGCATGATGGGAGTCGTAGTCACTGATATTGGTCACCCCCACAACTGTCCCATCAACACCACCCTGAACCATGCTCACATCACAGGGAGTGGAGAAGGACTCACAAGATGGCTGACACTGGCTACTGCTGTGGGGAGCACAAGGCCCTGCTGGCAACTGTGCACCAACAAACAGCAGGACACCACTGACTGACATCCTGAGAGACAACTTCCACTCCCTGCAATGCAAGCACGTTCCATGGTGGGATATCTGGCTGGCTGGGTGGGAAGGAGGACTTCCAGCACTGACCATAGTCACAAGCACCTCCTCTCACACACCCCCCAACACAAACTCCACAGAACCCACCTGGTAGAATGCAATGCCCCCAACCTAACACAAGATCCCACAAAGAACCACCACCCTGGGTTATGTGGTGTGAAGCACAGGGACACTCTTGGGACTCTTAGCCAAACAACTGCCAGGACAACACTCCCAGCCATCCTGTCAGCACAGCCAGCCCACCCCACAGGGAAGCAGAGTCAAAGGAAGGAAGCATGGGCATGCTGGGAAGGGGGTGGAGGCAATAGCATGATGGGAGTCGTAGTCACTGATATTGGTCACCCCCACAACTGTCCCATCAACACCACCCTGAACCATGCTCACATCACAGGGAGTGGAGAAGGACTCACAAGATGGCTGACACTGGCTACTGCTGTGGGGAGCACAAGGCCCTGCTGGCAACTGTGCACCAACAAACAGCAAGACACCACTGACTGACATCCTGAGAGACAACTTCCACTCCCTGCAATGCAAGCACAGTCCATGGTGGGATAACTGACTGGCTGGGTGGGTGGGAAGGAGGGCCGGCTGTCAACCAAACACAACCAATGCAGACCATGTTCACAACCCAAAAAATACATAGAAATGCCCAAATAATGCAGGACAATGTGCCACACCAATATCAACCCCTGACTGTGACGACTTAGGACAATGCAATGTACAGGCCCGCACCCAGAGGCACAGTCACAACTGTCATGTGTGTCAACCATTGATGCCTGCAGAAACATAACATACATTGTGTGTGTCTCCCAAAAACAGGTGATGATGGGGACACAGCAGCAGACGCTGAGGAGTCCCAGTCCCAGGCTCAAGAGGATGCGGAGCTCACTGGCGTCGAACAGCCTCTGCCCTCCTCGGACGAAGAAGACCAACCTGGCACATCCGGTGCAAGTCTACATGCAGCACCAGCAGGACCACCAGCTGCAGCACCAGCAGGACCACCAGCTGCACCCCCTGCACCCACCCCTCCAACGACTGTCACCACAAATACCATCCCTGCAACAACAAGGAGCAACACCAGCACAGGGACCCTGGACCAACCTGGGGCCATGGACACCACCACCACCACCAACCCCCAAGGTGGACCAGGGTCATCTGTGCGTGCCACTGCATGCACTGCACATGTCAGCAGGGGTGGTGGGAGGGGTGGGAGACAGAGGTCGCTGCTTGCAGAGGTTGCTGGTGTGCATGATGACCCACAACTGGTACGCATAGCTGATGCGTACCAGTCCAGCACCGGAGACCTCAGCCAGGTAGTGGGGCTCCTCAGAGACATGAAACAGCAGCAGGCTGCCCATCATGCCCGCTTGGACTCTCACATGTCCCACGTGGAGTCACACATGTCCCGCGTGGACTCACACATGTCCCGCGTGGAGTCCAAGTGGGATGCACTGCATGAGATGACGGCGGTGCACAGGGACATTTTACAATGCCTCCGCCAGATGAACAGCAACCAGTCCACACCTCCCTGTGTGCCAACAACATCTGGTGCCGAACAAACTGCAACTGCCACAGGGAAAGAGGATGACTCTGGCGGAGAGTCCCCTGCACCGCAGCAGCCTGTACTTGAGGGCCCCCCCCCCAAGAAGAGGGGTCGTCCGAGGAGGGGCAAGTGAGAGGCCGATGGCCAAGCGCAACTCCCAGGAAGCCTGAACCTGTTCTGGATGTTCACCTTTGTGCACAGACTGTTCACCCTGTTGACGGCAACACTACTCCCACACATTGCATGGGGAGTACAAGTTGGACCAATGTGTCAGACAACTGTGGCCCCGATACTGGAGATTCTGTCTACCAGGACTTTCAATTCACCTAGGAACTTCTGATTGCAAGATTTATGTACAGCACTACCCATCCTATGCACTATTCACACAAATGTATCACAATAAACACACTAATACACCATACTTACCTCTGTTGTGATTCCAACGTGGGTGCTGTCATGGGGATGATGAACTGCAAAATTACACTGTGTATGCGAACTGCAACAGCAAGGACAACACAGGCATGTGAGTAAAGGCAACGTGACACATATGAGGGAGACACACCACCAGGGCTACACAACACATACACACCTAGGCCATCTGACTCATTGCCTACACTGATGTTGCCAGGGAAGACGGTGCAATGCACAGACACCACACCCATTCCCAGTTGTAGTCAAGTAGCCCACAGGTGCAGTAAGCAAATGGCAGTCAAATGTGTGGCCACAGACAACGCACATCACAAAGTGAAGCACAGGTTTATTACACAGTTGCAACATGTCGTAACCACTACAGATGCAAGGTAATCCCACCTGGCAGCGGGCACACAGTCAACAACTGTAGACGGAAGGAAGTCCATGGGTGTGGCGCACATCACCTGTAGGGACACAACAGCTACCAGCCTGGAAGTGCAATCACGTCGTCTGTGGACACAGTTGACCAAACGAATCTGAAAGTACCCTGTGAAGGACAGAAATGACACACAGTCAAAAGCAATGGAGTACAGGACAGAACAGCAAAACTCATGCACAATACATGTTACAAGATACCCACCCAGAACCAAGTTAGCATGTCAACACTGTTGGGGAGTACAGCCCACCTGTAAGCACCTATCGCAACACACATCCAGTCAAGTAGCCCATGGACACACTCCAACAGCACCAGAGCACCACCTACACATATCATGCCAACTCACATCATTGACATGACACCTCAGGATACTCACATTCAGCTAAAGAAGTTGGTGATGAGCTGTGTGCGGACATCACCCTCATCATCATCATCATCATCGTCACTGGCATCGTGGTCCAGGCCAGGATCCTCCACAGGTGGCGGATGTTGGTCATTGTCATCCTGGATGAGAGGCAACTCCTTCCGCACTGCCAGGTTGTGGAGCATGCAGCAGACGATGATAATCTTGCACACTTTCGCAGGGGCATATGGGAGGGACCCTCCGGTCTTGTCCAGGCAGCGGAAGCGGCTCTTCAGGAGACCAAATGTCCGCTCAATCACTCTCCTGGTCCGACCATGTGCCTCATTGTAGCGCATCTGGGCTGGTGTCACAGGGTTCCTGAGGGGTGTCAGCAACCACGGCATGTTGGGGTATCCCGAGTCACCTACGGACAGACAAGTGCACACTAGCTGACTTGGAAAAGTGGGCGGAATACTACAGATCAGATCACACACAAGGGCACAAAGTCAGTACACACCAACAAGCCAGGCACGCTGGTTCTGCATCTGTGCCATCATCCTGGGGATGCGACTACTCCTCATCACAAAGGCATCGTGTGCTGAACCAGGGAAACGGGCACACACGTGTGTGATGGTCATGTCTGCAAGACACACCACCAGTGCATTGACCGAGTGGTAGTGCTTGCGGTTCCTGTAGGCCTGCTCCTGGGCCTGTGGTGGTACCAAAGCCACATGTGTCCCATCAATGGAGCCAATGACATGCGGCATCCTCCCCAGGGCATAAAAGTCACTCTTCACTTCAGTGAGTCGTCGCAGTCTAGGGAAATAGATGTACCGGTTCAGGAATAGCAACATTGCCGCCAAAACATCGCGGAGCACACAGCTCAACATGGTCTGTGACATCCCACCAGCAGTCGCCACAGTATGTTGGAAGGTACCGGTGGCAAAGAAGTGTAGGGCTGCCATCACCTTCACCTTGGGGGTCAGCGCTGTAGGATACGGCCGGCCAGGCTGCAAATGTGGGGACAACTGCACTGCCAAATCCTCAATCAGCTGCCTGGTGAAGCGGTACCGTCGGATGCTGTCCCGTTCCACCATCGTTGCCAGGTCTGGGAATGGTCGATGGACAGCAGGAGCCCTGCAGTGCAGAGGAGAAGTAAGCAAGATTGTCAGTCACCCCACATATGCGGCATTGAACACACTCAATATCCCAACATACATCATTATGAGGCACAACTACATGAAGTGTGCAGTTCCGTAAGGACATGTATGGTACATACATGGCCAACATCTGTCAACACGGTCCAACAGGTGGCATCAATTAGTCCCAGGTTGGCCCATTGGATATCATGAGGCCGTGTCACAGTTCCCATCTCCTGCTGCTGTGTCACAATCACCCCCCACAGTGACATGTGAGGACAGATGTGCCCCAGGCACCACAGCTCAACGACAGGTACATTCCCAGGGACCCTGTATTGCCACATGGACACTGGCATTACATGGAGTATCATGTATACACCACAGCAAAACAACCATGACCCCCACAGGTAGTGGTCCCACTTGCCATGGCAGGACAGACATGGACGTCTGTGACACACACACGCACAACATCAAAGTCCATGCACACACAACGTCGATGTGGAGACTGTCTCCCATTGTGCACATGAAATCAGAGACATTGTAAACACTACATGCACAAAGACTGTGGAGGACCATCACTATTGTGCCACTGGGACACCCTGGCTCAAACATACCGTCCCACATGGGACTCACGGGGTATGTGACATGACATACACATACACCACCGTGAAATGTGACCATGGCACATGCACAGATATGAACAGTTGCACATCACAGTGGTCATGTACACGTAACACCCAGGATCCTGTCCCCATGAACACGTGCACAGCCTGGGGGTGGCTGCCCACAGGTGACACCCACAGGACAACATGTACACCAACATACACACAATAGGAAATGCAGCCTTACATGCCTTATGATAAAGTTTGGACAGGCTGTCGTGATGTAGGTGTGCCCCTCACTCCCTGGGAGCTATCTGTGGCTGGCATATGTCCATCTGAGACAGGCATGCTGACATATGCCAGTCACATGTACAGTGATGCGTTGAACAGCAATGGACCGATCGGTGCCCCCGGCCGGCCCATTGCATTCAATGTGTGCGGGTACGCGTTGTACCCCTGTACGCGTTGTACCGCAATGGACCGATCGGTGCCCCGGCCGGCCCATTGCATTCAATGTGTGTGGGTACGCGTTGTACCCCTGTACGCGTTGTACCGCAATGGACCGATCGGTGCCCCCGGCCGGCCCATTGCATTCAATGTGTGCGGGTACGCGTTGTACCCCTGTACGCGTTGAACTGCAATGGACCGATCGGTGCCCCCGGCCGGCCCATTGCATTCAATGTGTGCGGGTACGCGTTGTACCCCTGTACGCGTTGTACCGCAATGGACCGATCGGTGCCCCCGGCCGGCCCATTGCATTCAATGTGTGCGGGTACGCGTTGTACCCCTGTACGCGGTGTACCGCAATGGACCGATCGGTGCGCACCCATTGACAATGGCCTTGCCTGGCAACGGACGCGTTTTCGAATTTCGAACGAGTCGGTTGCTGGAAAATCAGTTGGTCACCCACAACAATGTTGCAAAATCATGTATGTCATGAAGTTGAAGATTTGAAGGATGCTGTGGGCGTGTTTTGGTGCTGCTATTCCATGGATTGGCCAGATTCAGAAGATGCAAACGACTTGGACCTATCACTTTGGACACAAGGGACAGTATCTGCCTCTCCAGCACATATATATTGCTGGCTGTTCCCCTGAGAGCTCACTTGCCTGCACTACATGCTCCAGGACGACATCTGCCACTGCACTGCTGCTGTCTCTGCCCCTCTGGACCCTGCAATGGCACGTACTGTGGAGAGAGCCCCAGCCTTCAGCCTTGAGGAGAACCAGGCCCTGCTGGACAGCCTACTTCCACAGTACAGCAAGCTGTATGGGACACCCGGGGAGCAGGTGAGTGTTCTGTGCACTGCCTTTCTGAATGTGTATATTGTCTGACTAGCAAGGCTGAAAGTCTGCACGCCACTGGCTAGCAGGCTCACTGAGTAGTTGTCACCCCCCATAGTGTGTAGTGACATGCACTGGACAGGTATGGTGCAGTGACAGTGCATTTGAACAAGGTTTTACTTCCCATGCGATGATACCATGTAGTGACGTCTGGCAAACTGTCCATGGGCAGCTTTGCACTGCCTGTGTACATCATGTGCCCCTGTGATTGAGACATGTATATACAACTGTGTCATGCACGGATATGTTGCATGTGTAGTAATGGCCTTTTCACTTTGTCATCCTGACAGGTTAATGCCCATCGGAAGCAGGAGATCTGGAAGGACATCGTCCGGGCTGTCCGGTCTGTGGGGGTCTACAAGCGCCGGATCCGCAACTGCCAGAAGAGGTGGCAGGACCTTCGGGGCTGGACACGGAGGATTGCACGGGTCCAGCTGAAGCTGTCGCCTCCTCGCAGGAGGGGCGGAACACGGACCCTGACCCCCACATGCTCCAGATCCTGGCGGTGGTGTTTCCAGACCTGGATGGGCAGCTGAAGGCCAGACAGCAGCAAGGAGGGGGTGAGTCAAAGACTGCACTGTGAACTCTGTATTACATGCTGTGTGCCCTCCTCTGGCCTGGTTCAACTGCCACAGTGCAGCAGTCATGTTGCCCAGGAGCCATGTCCCTCTATTGTGCACTGCCCACTGCTCATCTGATACCCAGGTGTGGCCCTTACATTCAGGGAATTGTGTCACTTGGGACTGTGTCCTTGCAGTTTGCTTCACTAAAGGTGGGGGACAGCATCTGTTTCCCTAACTCTGTTGTGGGCATCATGGGTGGGTCCATTGTTCACAATACGCCTGTGTTCGGACATGTAATCTGCATGTTGCTTTGATATGCGGTCCACTTGCTGTGCTGAGCCACCACATGTGCCTGGGGTATGTGGCACACGCCCATGCAGTGGGTGGGAACAATGTTTGGGCCCCAGGAGTGTGCAGATTACGTGTGTCACACATACATAGCCAGCTATCCACTGTCCAGAGCTCATCCCTCATTCATGTGGAGCAGGACAGTCATGCCTACTCCAGGCCATGCAATGCACTCTGTACTCCCACTCCCGTGTATCAGCTGACACATTGTGCGCAGTGATTTGACCCCTCAGGTGTCTGCCTCTGTGTCAGTGTGCTGTGGATTACTTGCCAGGACTGCTGGGGTGTTTCTTGGTAGGGGCTCAGCATGCCCCTGGAGATGTGACCATAGGAGACGATACTTGTGTGTCACATAGGTGTTTGATCAGCTGCCCGTGCAGACTGGGGTATGTGAATGTGAAGTTCAGGCAGCTGTTCCCCATTCACAGCAGATTGTGAGGGGCTCAGGTTCAGAGGGTAGTGTCACAGGTCTCCCATATGTCCAATAGGTATGACCTGGACAGATGAGGGTTAAGATGATGTGTTGTGTGGGGGATGTACATGTGCACTTGTGCAGCTCCAGGACTTGCATTCCCCATGACCTACTATTGTGACACAGTGCATAGTGTTGTTGTCTGGCTGCCAAGTCATACATCACTGAGACAGTGATGTATGACTTAGCAGTCATGCCTCTGCCATGGCATGTGTCAACTTATTGGTGGTCCTGCAGGGGAGTGACATGTGCTACATGCACACCATTGTGGCGATGGCTATCAGGACATGGGTGCATCATGGTGTCTGTCGCTGGTATGCATCACATGCATTTCCTATTTGACTCTGGGCATCCCTTTCATCCGGAAACCTGTACTGACTCAGTGGCAAGAGCTGTGATGTGTGCATGTCCACATGCCACACCGTGTCCTCTGCACTGTCCAACTACTGTGTACTTGGTGCATGTGTCCACACTGGGGTGTTGCAATCCAACAGACACCAGACAGATGGGTGCAAGGCCATGTGGGATGTGAGTGCCATGCTTGGCATCAGACTGACAATTGGCTTCTCCTGTTCAGTTAGGGCACTTTTAGCAATGTACAACTAATGATGCCAGGGCTTGCTCTGTAATGTGCTGTGCTCACAGTGGTGTGTGCGTTTGGTGCAGGTGACTGATGTCTGTCTGTTTCCCCATTGTTTGCAGATACATCCACGGCCACGGAAGGGGACAGCTCCACGGACCAGGAGGAGCCAGAGAGCCAGACTGGGTCAGCAGCCGAGGAGTGGTCGGAGGGACCCAGTGGCACGGAGGGCGAGGGGAGCCACACCGAGGAGTCCTCAGCACCATCCACCTCAGCTGAGGACCAGAGCAACTCGGAGGATGACTCCCTTATGGAGGCGGGTGTCAGCAGCCACCACACCCCAGCTAGTGTTGCTGTCCCCGCCACCACCAGCACCACCACCGCCCTCCCATCGGCTCCCATTCCCCAGGTCCGTGGAGGCTCCCATGTTCGGGAGCGTGTCTCCTTTGGGCCAGGCACCGCACCCCCTGCCCCTGTGTCCCCTGCTGCCCTGAGTGAGGAGTCTGTGTACCTCCTTCGCCAGCTCCATGTAGGGCAGACAGCCATGCTGAGTGTCCTCCATGCGCACACCGCTCTGTTGACTCAGCTGGTGTCGTTCATGGAGGGCATCTCATCGGGCATGTCTGACCTACAGAGGGGCAATAGGTCCATGGACTCCTCCCTGACGGCAGCAGTGTCCCTCCTCAGACAGTCCCTCACCCCTCCTGCCTCTGCTCCATCCACACTCCCCAGCACCTTACCCGTCCCAAGCACACACACACCGGCACAGGCACACACCAGCACACACACGTCCAGCACACAGACACACACGCCACAAACAAAACGCACACGCACGCACAGTCAGGGGACTGAAACCAGACTCACAGGGGATGGGGCCCTGGTACACACACACGCATCCACGGGCACTGCGCAGTCCTCAGTTGCCTCTCCCTCCAAAACACCCTCCCTTGCCTCACCTGCAACCCCAAAGACCCAGCGCCTCTTCCTCAGTGACCTCGGCCTCTTCCCCTCCGATCCAGCTGCTCCAGCATCCAGGGGGAATAGGAAGCCCCCACACGGAGCAGAGTGCCCCTCGCCCCCGGACACCCTCCCCCAGGCGCAGACAGACTGAGGCCCCCACCCGCAAGTCCCCCGGAGTGGTAAGAGCAAGACCCCGCCGCCGCCCTGCAGCTCAAGCACCAGGTCTCCTTCCTCCATCCCTCAGGCCCCCACTCCACAGGTGCCCCCACCACACCCTGCCCCAGGTTCCCCCACCCACAGATATACCATCCCCAAGAGGATCCGGCCTTCTCCCCTGGCACTTGCTCTCCCGGCACCACACCCCCACTGCGCTTGTCTGTGCCACTGATGTGGTGAGGGTGTCCTCCCCTTCTGTCCAGCCCACCTTGCCTGTTCCCCATTCTCCTCCCCTGGTGGTAGGCACTGCAGTGGAGTCCACTACCACCCTGTCTGACTTGGGCACTGCAGTGGCGGACCTGTCCACTCCATCTGCAGGGTCCACTGCAGTCGTGCCGGCACCCACAACATCTGAGTCATGCCCCCAGTTGTGCCGGCACACACCATGTCAGACACCTCCACTGCAGTTGTCAGTGGCTCTCCAGCACCCACCACCCCTTCCCTGCTTACTCCTGGTGAGCCCTGATCCTGTCCCTGCGGTGCCTGGCCTACCCCCCCGGTTGCCCTTCCTAGTGAATTGTCCCTGGTTTTGTGCAGGCATGTGTAGGGTGGCATCTGCCACTGTCACCCACTTGTGACTTTGTTGATGGACTGGCCATTGGCCTTTGTTTATTTTCTACCGGACTTCTACTTTTAATGCCACATATGCTGAATAAAGCAACTTTCTGTTCTCTAGTGCTTTTGCATCTGATGTACATGATGTTGATGATGCTAACCATGCCCTTGCTGCAGTGATGGTGATATTTGGTCTCATGATAATGAAGTGTTACTGTGCAGGAACCCATGTGGGCCAGGGGGAATGTGTCCTATCCTGTGGTGTATCCATGTCATCCATAGCAGCATCTGAAGGTGTCATGTGTTCAGTATTTGGCAATGGGATTTCCTACTTAGATTGCCTATTTCACATCTGTGGCTTCCACCCCTGCACATCTGTTGTGCCTGCCATTGTTCAATTCGTCTACTTCCCTGACCGTGTGGCCATCTCCAGTGGACATGCAGGTTTGGGCATCAATGGGGAAGGACTCATCTGTGTTGTCAGTGCAACATTGCTATACAAGTGTGTTGGATCTGTGCTGATGATTCCGTTGGCACTTCCATGACCAGGCTGATGTTACGGGAGCCCTCATTTGGTGCTAATTGTTGATTGTGTGACCAAATGCTCAGCTTACATGATGGGGCCCTACTGAGGCAACATATGGCACAGCTTTCCTCACACAGGAGTGGAGTCCCCTCATGGCAGTGTGTACTCCTGTGACATTGCCTGCACCCAAGGTGTGTGTTGTATGTGCATGTCTGTGTGTTCACTTCCGTTTAGCTGTGCATGCTGTGATCCCTAGTGTTGTACCTGTTTGTGATGCTAGCTGAGTTGACCTGTGTTCCCCCAAAGTCTTCGCCCTGGGTTCTCTGTGATGTGGGTGCGTGGCACATTACTGGTCATCAGGGTGTCACCCATAGGTGTGTTTGCTGTCAGGGCTGAGTTTGTGTGCAGACGCAGATGGGTCACAGTCAGGTTTCCCCTTGGCACTTGTTGTTTGCCCCTGTCATGTGATTTCCAGTTTGTGTTATCTTTCAGTGATTGTGACACGTTGTGTGTGTGACTGCTGGCACTCCTCAGGGTCCGGGCTGCAATGTTGGTTGTTGTCTATGTGTGTTCTTTGTGGGTGACCTTGGCTTCTTCATTGGTGTGTGACTGTGGATGGGATCCCATTGGTTGGTGTGGTATTGCCGTCATGTCCATGTACAGTGTAGTGTGCAGTGTGTCAGACATTCAGGAGTCTTGTTGAGTGGCCATGTGTGATGTGTTTCTGCACCTTGGTTCCCACCCACCACCCTGGAATAGTCATGGGTGCATGTGCAATGTCACCAGTGCATGTGTGCTTCACTGCTGCACATTGTTGGAGGTCGAGGGGTGTGGTGTTGAGTGTGTGCAGATGAGAGTTGTTGCCCGGCTAGGCCCCTGCCTCCATGTTGGCCTTGGCTTACTGGCCATGCTGTTTGATTTGTGCTTGTGTAGGTGTGATGGTAGTTAGTTGCTCAGGACACATGACTGTGGTTCACAGTGTGAACCACATTTAGCTTTGTCATCACAGTGGGATTGTAATGCAGCCCAGGGTCACCACATTGTGGGGGCCCTGGGGGTGGTGCTGTGGTGTGTCTGTGTCTTGCTGTGTCAGTTGCTGTCCCTACGTGCCTGTGTGACATGTGTGATTTGTGCTCCCTCTCATCTGACAATGCCTGCTTGCCCACATAGGGGATTTGGATCCATGAGTTACCTTTGTGTGGCACTGTATGCACATCTGTATGATTGGTATTCAGGTCTCCTCATGTGTTGTGTGGTTGCCTGGGGACACTGGCACCCCCCTCACCTGTTGTGTATGATGTGCAGTGTGGGTCTGCCTGTTTGTGTTTGTGCATCTGCACCACTGCATTGGCATATCTTGGGTGTGCCATTGGCTGTATGTAGTTTGGTGGGTTTCCCCTGCTGTCCCTGGGACTCCTAGGTCATCGGTCAGCACAATGATCATGGTTTGTGTGTCCCATTGCTGCCATGGTATGGTATCTGTTCACCTCACATCTGCAGTCTCCACAGGGTATCTGCATTTGTGTGCCCATTGGTGCAAATATGTGGGTCTGCATTCTGATGGTCACTTCTGTCATTGTGTCATTGATGATTGTTGACGGTGTCAGCCCCCATGGGTGTTGTTTGTCTGCACATGGCCAAAGGTATGTCTTATTTGCACTGCAGTATTTGGCTCCCCCAATTTATGTTGCAATGGGACACATACACTACTTTGCCACTGATGTGTTTGTTGTTCTGTGACCAGGAATCATCCATGCAGTTTGGCAGTTGCACCTCTTTCTTTGTCAACACTTACCTTTTGGTCACTGTGATGATGGGGGTTTGGACCCCATTGCCACAATGTTCAAAATGTGCTTCAGCTATGGACCCCACACTTACATTTTGGTCACTGTGATGATGGGGGTTTGGACCCCAATGCCACAATGTTCAAAATGTGCTTCAGCTATGGACCCCACACTTACATTTTGGTCACTGTGGTGATGGGGGTTTGGACCCCATTGCCACAATGTTCAAAATGTGCTTCAGCTATGGACCCCACACTTACCTTTTGGTCACTGTGGTGATGGGGGTTTAGACCCCATTGCCACAATGTTCAAAATGTGCTTCAGCTATGGACCCCACACTTACATTTTGGTCACTGTGATGATGGGGGTTTGGACCCCATTGCCACAATGTTCAAAATGTGCTTCAGCTATGGACCCCACACTTACATTTTGGTCACTGTGATGATGGGGGTTTGGACCCCATTGCCACAATGTTCAAAATGTGCTTCAGCTATGGACCCCACACTTACATTTTGGTCACTGTGATGATGGGGGTTTGGACCCCATTGCCACAATGGTCATGGCCTGCTTGCATTGTGGGTGCCACACACATATATGTGTGGCACATGTGCTAGGGGGTCACATTGTATGTTCAAAGTCATGTTCGGTGTTGTAGGCATTTGACACAGTCTACACACGCTTGTCATGGTGTTGGGGGGATGTCTTCTTCTTGCATTCCCTAGGTTGTGGTGTGCTGGTTGTGTCATGCATTGTCCATCCTATGAGTGGGGGTGGTAGTAGTGGTTGGCATCCAGCCCCCCCTGGGTGAGGGTGGTAGTAGTGGTAGGCATCCAGCCCCCCCTGGGTGAGGGTGGTAGTAGTGGTAGGCATCCAGCCCCCCTGGGTGAGGGTGGTAGTGGTGGTAGGCATCCAGCCCCCCTGGGTGAGGGTGGTAGTAGTGGTAGGCATCCAGCCCCCCTGGCTAAGGGTGGTGGTAGGCATCCAGCCCCCCTGGGTGAGGGTGGTAGTAGTGGTAGGCATCCAGCCCCCTGGCTGAGGGTGGTAGTAGTGGTAGGCATCCAGCCCCCCTGGCTAAGGGTGGTGGTAGGCATCCAGCCCCCCTGGCTAAGGGTGGTGGTAGGCATCCAGCCCCCTGGGTGAGGGTGGTAGTAGTGGTAGGCATCCAGCCCCCCTGGGTGAGGGTGGTAGTAGTGGTGGGCATCTAGCCCCCCCTGGCTCAGGGTGGTGGTAGTGGTAGGCATCCAGCCCCCCCTGGCTAAGGGTGGTGGTAGGCATCCAGCCCCCCTGGGTGAGGGTGGTAGTAGTGGTAGGCATCCAGCCCCCTGGGTGAGGGTGGTAGTAGTGGTGGGCATCTAGCCCCCCTGGCTCAGGGTGGTGGTAGTGGTAGGCATCCAGCCCCCTGGCTAAGGGTGGTGGTAGGCATCCAGCCCCCCTGGGTGAGGGTGGTAGTAGTGGTAGGCATCCAGCCCCCCCTGGGTGAGGGTGGTAGTAGTATTAGGCATCCAGCCCCCCCTGGGTGAGGGTGGTAGTAGTGGTGGGCATCCAGCCCCCCCTGGCTCAGGGTGGTGGTAGGCATCCTGCCCCCCCTGGGTAGGGGTGGTGGTGCGCATTCAGGCCCCTGTGTGCATATGTGGCATTGGTGATGGGCATCCCGCCCCTATGGTGCTGCAGTTGCTGGTGTAAGTATATTCTGCATCCCTCTTTGTGTGTGTGATGTGTCGTGTACGTGTTGTATGTGTTTTGTGGTTGGTGTCTGACTTACCTTCTGCGCCGTACGCGTCCGTGCCTGTTCCGGTAGTAAATGTAGAATATTGGTATGATCGGGACGAAGGGATTCATGGTTGGTTCGTGTCGTTCGTCCTTCTCGTTGCTTCGCGTCGTCCTCGTCGCTTCGCCTCGTCCTCGTCGCTGGCATGTTCGTCTCGTAGCCGTGGATCGTGTTGTGGCGCGAATCGGAGCTTATGTGCGGCTCTCCCGGATGCTTTGACGTGCCGTGCGTAGCGACGGGTTCGGCGCGTACGGAAAGCGCATCGTACTCGTTCGGCCGGACGGAGCTGTATTGTTCCTTCCGTGCGACTCGATTCGGCGTTTCCGGATTCGCCTCGGTCGGGGAACAGGACCTGGTTTGGGTGAGTACGGCTCGGCCGTATTCTGTGCTGTTGTGCGCATCGTACTTACTCGTTCGGTGTGCTGTACGGATCGGTCGGGAAACAGGCTTTCGCATGGCTTTTTTCCCGACCGAATGGTATTGGGTGCGCCTCTGACCGAGATCGGAATCGGCCCCACTGTGTTTAATATATATATTTAGTTCAAATTATTAAATCTTAAATATTTTAATATATAACATTAACATAATTTAAGTTAAATACATTTAAATAATACGTAATATTATATATAAATGTATACTTATACAAACATGCACACATAATAATAGTATTACAATATATATATGTATATATGTAATGTAATACTATTATTAAAATATATATATATATATACACATATATGTGTGTGTGTTTGTGAATCACAAAAAATATTAACAATTCAAATGCAAAATATTAAATAAATTGCCAAATAAATAAAATTTAAAAAAAATTCAATCCAAAAAAGACACTTACTAAAAATATTATAAAAATCAATATATATAAATATATATAAATATATAAAACATAAAAATAAAAAATAATAATAAATAAATATTTCTAGATATAGTTTAACAATATTAAGAAAAGTACAGGAGTCTGGGAACAATAGATATACTATTCCCACCTCAGTTTATGGAACTGTAGAGAAAGCATAGACTTTCAGAGGGGTTACATTTACTATTCCCACTACAAACAGGTCAACAATAGGGAACATATTGGACCTGGGAGGTGTAATATTTACTATTCCACCTCCAGTCTGTGCAACAGTAGGGAAAGCATTGGACTTCGTAGGGGTAATATTTACTATTCCCACTCCAGTCTGTACAAAGGTAAGGAAGAAGTTGGTCTTCGGAGAGATTAAATTTACTATTCCCACTCAAGCCTGTGCAATAGTAGTGAAAGGGTTGGACTTTGAAGGGGTTACATTTACTATTCCCACTCCAGTATAAGCAACAGTAGAGAAAGCACTTCACTTCAAACACATTACATATTTCAATACCCTAATAATTCAGAACAAATATAAAACTCTTAGTATGAACATAATTAACTAACCAAAAATATATATACAATAAAAACTAAAAAACAATCAAACAATTTACATGATTGTTAAACAATGTAATTATTGGGTTTTTTTCAATTGTGAAAATGCACCACCATAAAGTAGTTTCCCAAAAAAGGGACGTAGTCCATCAATTAAGTTTCATGTCCATAAATTCCTTTAATCTTCACAAATTTCCTTTTAAAATCATCCAACGCGTTTCGTCCACCTCTGTGGACTTCGTCAGGGCGTAATTAGTGTCGAGATTCTTCAGTACATCTGATCGTAATTTCGAAAGTGTTGACTCAAGGCACACACAGGAGCTAGCGCCACTGCTGGAGCACTGCAAGGCTCGGTCACAAGATCCATCCATCTAGCACCTTGGAATGGTTGGAGGAAATGAATATGGACATATAAATATAAATATGGCTGTGTTGTAAAATTTCAACACTTTCAAAATTATGATCAGATGTACTGAAGAATTTATGGACATGAACCTTTAATTGATGGACTACGTCCCTTTTTTTTGGAAACTACTTTATCGTGGTGCATTTTCACAATTGAAAAAATTAACTTTGATCAGTTTTGATTGCTCTCTGGGAACGGCGGGAGCAGTGGATGTGCACACCAATAAGATGAATATGGCTGGATATGGACTATGAATTTGTAATCTTTGAGGGAGATGCGGATGTATTATAGGCTTGCTGTTTCTATATTGGTGTTTTAATTTAATTATTGTCAATTTAAAAAAATTGTCATTGTTATTTATTACTTAATTAACTTCCCACATTATACCCCGACAAACCTAGCAACCCACACTTAAGATAGAACTAAAATAAATAAGTATAATACAATTTACATAGCTGATATCAATTAACTAATTAATTAACAATTAATAATTATTTGTTACATAATTATTGTTTAATTAATGTCTCAACCTACACCCCTACAAACCTCAAAACCGGCAACTAAAATAAATCTGTATACCATAATGTACATAATCATCAATTAAATAATTGATGATACATAAATAAATGTTATTTAATTATGACTTAATTAACGTCCAGCACTATATACCTACAAGCACATAAGCCAACACCTAAAATATAACTAAAAAATAAAATTACTACACAGTTTACAAAATAAATAATCGATTGAATTATTAATAGTAAAGTAACAATTAATTATTAAATAATTATTAGTTCATTCACATCCCTCCCTATACCCCTATGAACGTAGCAATCCGCTACAACACTATAAATTACTATTAGCAAATATAATAAAATATACATATCACTTAAAAATACAAACTATATTTAAAAATATTATTAACATTTATACAAACAATAATAACATAGAATTAATATATGTCTAAAACCCATTAAGATAATTAAAAAACTATATTTTTTACAACTATATTATTGAAAACGATATTAACAACAACAATGTTTTTAACAGCTATATTACTTACCTTAAAAAAACGACATTCATGACAACAATATTCCTGCACCATGATATTTTTGTATCACAATATTTGTTTACCGATATTTCTGTCTCCAGATATTTACAACTTGACATTTTGTCCAAATTACATTGCCTATACTTTAGGATGCAACAGCTGGTTGTGGTTTTCACCATACTTAAGGCCGACTGAGACCTGATCTTACTTTTGGGTTGATTTTTACCTGTTAATGGGATTGCTGTAAATTGGCCTGAGTAGTAGTAATAACTTGTTTACTGCAGGCAGGTATTTTACCACTGCCGGTAATCAGACAGGGTGTTTTGACTACTTTGCAGTGTTTTACCCCACTACAATGGGCATTATTTTAATGCTGTAATTTATTGTTAATTCCTGGCTATTGTATTATGTATGACCGTTTGGGTGATAACTGTGTGATTATAAAGGTTAATGATGGGAGTCATAACGCTTTGTGCAATGGCCATTTCGGTTGGAAGGTAATGTGGGCAAGTCTTGAGAAACTGACACGTGTTGCAAGACTCAAGTTTGGCAATAAAGAAATTAGA
The DNA here is from genome assembly GCA_963921515.1 of Calotriton arnoldi. Taxonomy (NCBI): domain Eukaryota; kingdom Metazoa; phylum Chordata; class Amphibia; order Caudata; family Salamandridae; genus Calotriton; species Calotriton arnoldi. The sequence goes on from CAWUFW010005456.1 coordinate 469,129, forward strand.
TATGACCTTGCGAATTATGAAGATCATGGTTATTTCACAATATTCTCCACATCCACATCAGCTTTTAAAATGTTACCACACTACTTATTATTATTCGGCCAATTCTGCAAACAGATGCTTATGCAATGCATACGAATATCTGCACAAGTCGAAGTATGGACATAGAGGGAAAAGTACGTTTTTGGGTGCGCTATTTGCTTGGTGTGAAAAGCACTCATATTTTGAGTAACATAAGTCAGAATGGGGTATAACATGTGAAATCTGTGTTTTGCCCCAAGAGTAATGCATGTTTTTACCAGTAGCATACAAGGATCCAATGGGCCCTGGTGCAAGCAAGGAAAATACCCCTTGGACTGCTGTTGGGGTAGTAAAATACAGCAAATATTAGGTTCAATGGGTCCCTCAGGGCCCAGGTGCCGCTGCTCCTGCTGCACCAAAGGAAGATTCGCCCCTGTGTTTCCCTGTGAATCAGATAATTTCTCATCAAAAGTATTGCCAGGTTTTTTCCAAGAAAAAATGTGTCTGGGGAAAATGATGGATGTGCAGTAACTACTTGAGAACTCAGAATCCTGATTTTTGTGCAAACAGGAGTCTGTGCAAAAATCAGGTCCTGTGGTTTCATTGTTATCTTATCACCTGTTACAAAAACAGAGTTGCAGCATGTGGAGAATTACTTACTGATTCCTAGAAGGTTTTTTCCAAATAAATAATGGAACTTATGAAGGCACAGTAAATAGCACTTGGATCCAGTGGTGCTGGAACACTTTTCTGAGTGGGAGTGGAGGCATCAATGTTACATCAATACGGTCATAGAGATTGTCAAAATCCAAGCATCACACAAAGAATAAGGGCAGCAAAGGAGCCACGCCCATTCACCAGGAGTGTGATAATGGTGTAGTAAGTATACTGTGGTATATGTTGGGACACATTACCGCAAATATATTACTGATTCAGGGTGTGATAGCGCACTGTCATTTACAGGCAGAACATTTTCCATTGACATGGCCACTAAATTTGCATAGGCATGCATTTGGACTGATAAAACTATATAGTGCACAAAAGCTAATAGGTGGAATTTGGGCTTAGTGAATATATATCATTTGTGCATCACCAAGAAAAGTGTCTTGATTTATTTTGATCCTATTACAACCTTTTTTCCATCCCACTTCAGAATCATAAAAAGATTTGCTCTCTTTGTGCTCTTCTAATTGCTGATATATTTTGAAATATTTGTGCAGTTCATTTAAATTTATTTAGATTTTGTTGTGTGTTAAAAACTTGACATCCTTCAGCCTATCCTTCCATATTGCCTGTACCCAGCAAGATTATCACATAGTTCAGTTCACAAAAGCCTCTCAATTTTCAGAGAAAAAGAAAATTAAACACCAATCTCCATGGTAAAAGAGTAAGCAGAGATTTGTCAGAATACATAGCTTGACATATGACCTTGATCTTTGAACGCACAGGAAATGAGTCAAGATAAGAACTCATCTTTATTGCTCGTTCACCTTTTGAACCTGAGCATGATTATTTTGTGGCGCCCCCAGCACCCATACTTCCAGCGCCTATTCTTGGATCTTAAAGACACTGCAGATCACCTAAATATCATTGTGAGTCTCAAGGCACATGAAATCCATTAGCTAAAAAAATACAAATTTCTTACGTTTTGCTGAAACTGGAAAGAAACGCTGATTGTTCTTTTAAATGTGCTTTGATACCTGTTAATGTGCCATTAAATCTGTTCAGAACAGCTCAGCTCAGCTATTCGTCTGATATGTCCTCAGGGTTCAAGATAGACACTGAGGGCCTTATTATGAGCTTGGCGGTGCAGGAGCGGGACCGCCCGACACCGCCAAACACATGTTTGAACCGCCCGCCAGATTAAGAGTTCTCCACTGTCTGGCGGGCAGTTCCTTGGTGTTCCCAAGGCAGTGCCTATGAAATAGGCACCGCAATGGGAACATCAAAATCAGTACCTGCACGGCATGGACTGCTGCAGTCCATGCCGTGCAGGTACTGGGTGCATACACACAGGGGGGGCACAACATTTGCCTCGCTGCATGCAGTGCTTGGCGCAGAGGCACAAGGGGAGCCCTGTAGGGCCCCTTTTGTTTCCTCACTGCCACACTTTTCATGGCAGTCGCACCGCCATGAAAAGTGTGGCGATGAGGAAACTTGTAATATGCTTGGCAGGGCCGCAGCGGCTCCGCCAATCTTATTGAGGCCCCCAGACTGCTGCACCACCGCAAGCCATCTCTGATCCCAGGCAGTTGGTCCCAGGGTGGCCCGACCACCCTGGTCGCAATTGGATGGTCGAAAGATCGCCACTGCTGCACCCCTGCGAGTCTGGCGGCTCATGGACCTCCAGACTCGTTATCAGGCCCATAGACACTACAGTAAACATATGCTCTTGAGTTGACTTACCTATTAAGAATATGCATAATGTCAGAAGTCATCAATATATGGTAACCCCGAAACCAGTTTTCTATAGTTCATGGGTCATGTAAGCAACTAATAGAAACAAACAATGGCAAATCCAATAGGTCTGGTTTAAAATGTGCTAACACTTGTAGCACAAGCACATTGTAAGAAACTGAGCTATTAGTTGAAGGGGGTAAGTACTAATCACAAGTAATAATCACAGTCCTTGTCAGGGTGAACCACTAAGTTCACTAACAAACCTGAACGCAAACAACTAATAGCTATGGCACAGAGCAGATAGGCTTAACTCAGAGGCAATGTGTAAATAATTTATGTAGCACTAGAAGAGTAATAATGTTGAAATGCAGAATGATAAAAATCCCAAAATAAATTAGAAAAATAAAGTAAAATTTAATATACAAAATGACATAAAAATGACAAAAATACAGTTAGGGGAATAGAGATATGATATTTTAAAGTTTTAGGTATAAATATTGCCATGAAGCACAAAGTAAATGATGGACGGAGCGCTGAAACGTTTCAGACACTCACCCCAAGTCACAGATCTGGGTTGAATCCATCATCGTTCTTTAGCTCACGTCGCCATCTCAGTTTAGACCCAGCTATATGCAAATCAGTCTTGACCCTGTGCCTCATGGGAACAGTCCAGCTGAACTGCCAAGCCAGGTCTTCCCTGAACCGAAACAGGGTCCAGGGACCGGTTTCGGGGTAACACCCCTCATCAGGCAGGCTAGCTTGAATCCAGTGGCAAAGTGAGCAAGGGACCCACATCTGGGCATACCCTGCCAACTTAGGGTGAACAAAGCAAACACAAGGAGATGATGGACGGAGCGCTGAGTGCCAATGCTAGTCAATGGTCGCGGTAGAACAGGAGTTCTAGTGAGTAGGAATGACCCTGGGACACTCTAGCCAATGGGGTAATGGTTTCCAGGGCTAACCCTACCCACTTTGGGCATTTTCAAGAAGGCTGAAGTCTTCAGCCACACTAAATGTGAGCTCCCGGGGCTGGCGTGTGCATGGGGAACGTACTATGGTAATGCCAGTGTGCTCCCACATCTAACACCAAAATCCAGTATGCAGCAGTCCCTAGACCCACAATAACCCCAGAGACAAACGTCTGGTAGAACAAAGCTCAGTTTTCAGCAACTAGACATAGGATACATAAGGATTGCTTTCACATCCTGCCCTTCGCCCTTTATAGTGCACCCCAAATGTTATATGTAAACCCAGCAGACCTGTCAAACAAGATGTGAGACTGTCAAAATGTCAAAAGGTGGTGACTGAGATTGGAGCCTAACTGGCTGATGGGATGAAAGAAGGACCCTGGACAAGTGTCAGCTAACATTTGCCTGTGACAGGAGAGGCCTCTTGGAAGTGTGCCCCAAGTGCAATATACAAAACTCCAGCAGACCTATCAAGCAGGATGTGACATTCAAGCAGGACTGGGCACTTTAATGTCAAAAAACATCCTCCCTGGCCCCCTGCATACTTTGTCAGGTTCAGATGGGTCATCTCTGCCCATTCAGGTCAGCCTACTGTTTGCTCCCTGGAGCAAGTTTACACCCCATTTACACCTATTCAATTGCTAATTACTGGCTGGCAGAAGTTGGATTGCAAAATGGAGATTTAACTTCCATGGACTTCTGGCAGGGCAAAGGTAACTTTCTAAAAGTTACTTTTCTGTGATATTAGAAACATCCTACTCCGCCAGTGAATTGGATTGTTAACAACTATTAAAAATAGTTGCTTAATTATTTTTCTAGCTAGTCCTATTCCCGAGATCCTTCTATTAGTATTTAATATTGCACCCCAGTGTTTTCCTATGGACCAGTCAGCCTTGCTACAGTGAAAATAGATTTGAGGGGCTAGTCCAGTGGTTCCCAAACTGTGTGCTGTGGCTCCCTGGGTAGCCACCAAACCTAGCTAGGGGAGCCGTGCACCAAGCACTTTAATGCATTTAATGTTGAAGGGTCTTTTGGCTTTAGTTAAACTAATTAGACTTAAACGCATACATAGTGCTTAATTGATGGCATGTCGAGAGACATGACCTCCATATTTCACTGGATCTCCACGATTTATTTTGTTAGACTCGTTAATAGTTTCTTTTTTTTCCAAACGCATTTTACACCAATGCAAGTTGTCAGGAAAGTACAGTTGTCCTGTCGATTAAACACACTAAGTATTGTTAAGTATTGACATTTGTATTTGAATCATAGGTACTTCCAGTACACATTTCTTTCAGTACACACACATTTCCAGACAGGCCTGCTCTCCTTGAGCACAGGGAAGTAAAACACCATGTACGGCATAATGCCAACATTTTGGAGCAAGAAAGAGGGACGTTTAAAAAAAAAATCAGAGGAATTTATTTTACTTACATTGATTTGGAGGCAATTTTAGGGAGGAGACTGCGAAAATAAAGCTGTATGTGGTTTAAAAAGTCACGAGTCACCATGCTGAGAAAGGTGTGTTGGCACATATGACATGGGTAGAAATGGAAGTGCATGCAAATATTCTCAAGCACAGAAAACACTTTGGCAATGGGGCCTACATGCATAGGGGTGCTATCTAGCACTGTAAGTGGGATAAAAAGGTTTGAGAGGGTACTCTAAAAAAGGCTTGGACAAAGAAGTGTAACTAGGAAGATTTTATTAGAGGCGCTGCCTTAGTAATACCAAACACCCTGCGTATATGATTATAATTCCTTCATCAGCTTCATCCCAATTATTTTCAGGGATAAAAATGCAAGTACTCCCGAGGCCAGGCTTACATCCACCCACCCTCCCAAAAAAATTACAGTGGGGAGCCCCAGGCAATGGCCAATGGGTCAAGGGAGCAGCGGGTCGAAAAAGTGTGGGAACCACTGAGCTAGTCGTTGTATGGACATTTTTAACATTGAACATTTACATGTCCTTTTTTTGAATACTATGATTCTTGCCTCATGGGTATTAAGGCTTACTTAGGGATGGCTTAGAAATATTTAGAAGGAAGGTTTAGGCCTGTCAAAAGAGGTTATTTAGTCAGGTCAAAATTGCAGTTGAAACCCGCACAGCCAGGCTGTTGGAAACAGGCCTGCAGTCATGTTTACATTGTCACTGTAGTGGATGGAACAATAGGTGCTCCAGTCCACTTGTGACATTTAACCTACAGGTCCTGGGTACACTTTGGTACCATATACTATGGACTTACACGTAAGATAAATATGGTGATCAGGGGAATGCCAATTTCATCCAGTTTTAAGGGGAGCACAGCACTTTACTTCTGGTAACAGGGGTAAAGTGCCCAAAGTTCTAAGGCAAACAAAAACAGTCCAGGAAAAAATCTGGAGGAATACCACAAAAAAGATGAATATTTCCAACACTTATTAATGGCAGCGGGTGGACAGATATTGCTATAGTTGTAAATTAGTCCCTTGTGCAGTTCAATGCAAGCCATTGAGTAGAAGCGGAAGGATACAGTCAAACAGCCAATAGCATAAGGTGAGAGATTAACGCTTCACTGGGCTGAACCAAAAAGGGATTGACAATATCTCAAGCCAATGGTTGAAATAGGTTCAGTGAAGAAAGCAAGTGGTTACAAGCACACTCTTTGTATATTGTTAGAAATAGATCTGTTTGACGGATGTATCAAAACACAGATCTAAAAATTGAAGGGTCGATGCCTACAATGAGGCGGAACTGTGTGTACAGTCCAATAATAGCCTCTACCATTTAAATAATTTTTAGAACGTAGAGCACGCCACTTTGCTCCACCCAGTTGGTGGATATGTATGTGCATGTGGGCAGGCCTCAAGCAAATGCAGTACGCACTTTCCTCCTAGGAATGGCGAGTTGGAAGTGCAGAGGTTGCAGGTAACAGAAATCTATCTATGGTAAAACCAGCTTTTTATTGCCTCATTCTGCCCTTTTTTGGAGGCACAGCTGTACACCTCATAAAGATCCACTGGGGACTATGGAATCATAAGGGCCCATCTCATCCCACTGACAGTGAACAGAGAGGGGCCACCCAAACACGGACCATGTTGAACAGTTGTCCCAACTAGGCAATGTCATTCCTGCCAGACGCACAACTGGAATGAGGGTGGACATGACACAGAATAAATGGAGAAAAGGTCGCTCTTGTGCTACACTCCAAACGCCCCAGCCTTTCAGGGCACCACCTGATAGAGACAGCTCTATTCTGCTGAGAGTCTAGCCCTGATGACCTTAAATAATTCTTAAACAGATTGTTTTAAATACTGTTTTCCTTTAATTTATTTTTAATGTGGGTGATGTGTGAGAGTCTATTACAGACATTTTGCAGAGAAATGTTGGGCCCGATTCACAATGGTAAACTGAGACGAAAGTCTAACTTTACGACTTTCGGTATTCACAAAGGATTACGAGTAGTAAAGTTAGCCTTTTGTCTCAGTTTAACTTAAGTTTTGTCTCAGTTAGACTTGAGACCAAAACGTAGATTAAACTGAGACAAAAGTTTAACTTTACTACTCTTAAATGGCCTTTTTGAATACCGAAAGTCATACAGTTAGACTTTTGTATCAGTTTAACTTTGTGAATCGGGCCCGTTGTGTTTATGTTTCATGCAATATCCATAAAAAAAGTTTCTTTTAGATCAAAACAGGACTGCACATATGAGAAAATAGAAGGTGGGAAAAATGGGAGGGTTTCACAGAGATTATTTCCAGTAATATTAGTGCGCTGCTGCTGTGCTATAGTATTAAAAACACGTGACTATCCCTAAATATTAGATGTAAACACATTTAGAATTTGGACAAGTGTGCCTGTGCACTGTCAGTGACCTGGCAGAAGAAGGCATGAAAAAGCTGAAATTAGGTCATAAATTCATAGCTGTTCAGAACAGAGCCCCCCCAAAACCCGTTTGACCCAGGGCCCCCAAAACCCTTAAGATGTCCCTGCAATTCATTTGGGCTGTAAATTTTCTGTGACAGGAATTTAGCTACAGCTGAGGAAAAACGTCCCCCCTTATACCAAGACAACTGAGTAGTAGTGTGCTTCTAATTAATTTTTAATCGAAAGATACTTGAGGGATTTACACTGTATCTACATATAGCAGGCGTTTGGCACATAACATAGCCTGATACAACGCCTCTGACCATGCCTGGATAGTCCCATGGGAAATCCAAAAGCATGCAAATATTGCATAAAAAAGATAAAAACTCTGTTTAAAAGACTACCAGTATTGCCAAGATGTCTGAAATACCAACTGACCCTCTCGAGGTCGGCATTAAATATACATAACACGCGAACAACGGAAAAACGTCAGTCCTCGTAGTTTAGATGCAAATGAGAATATATTAAAATGACATTAAAAGTAGCAAATGGCTTTACAGATCACAATGTCAACAATCTTACTCACAGATAAAAGCATCAGTGCTTTGTAACTGCTCATGCGTGCGCAAAGCATTTACTTCTCTTGTCAGCTGGCTTTCAGCTATCCATGAGGGACATCTTATTTTATCCACGATGGACAGCTTATTTCATGCAGCTGACAGCACTGGTCACCAGGGAAAGCATGGCTCAATCCAGAGCGAAATATATCCTCAATAACTTCACTGAGCATGCTCAGAAGAACGAGACAGTTTATAGCTGGGAGGAGGGGCGGGGTGCGGCCCGCCCCGGCATCACTTTTTTGGGGGTCAGTTTTGTTTTTTCTTTATTCTCGTACGCGCCGCTAAACGCCCCCCCCCCCGCTCGGCGTCGTCTTTTGCCAGCACCCCCAAGCCCCCTGCTCTTACCGGCACTGGGCGGCAGACTTAGGGGTCACCCTGAGTGTCTAAAGCGCTAGCTACGCTACTGGAAAAACACTTTGTATAAAATACTCTCCACATGTTGGAGGCAGGCCCGGTTCTAGCGGGTGGGCCGGGTGGGCCAGGCCCACCCAAACATGAGCCTGGTCCACCCAAACATGAGCATTGGCCCTCGCAGTGACTGCACGAAGGCCAATAGAAAATGGGTAGTATAATTTAAAACGTTCCTCCGAACGTTGTTTTTCTTCCTGTTTAGGGAGTTACGTGGTTGGGGATGGCTGTGAGAAAAAGCCCAGACCCAATCATGTAACTCCTTTTAGAAAGGTGGGCTTTGTCCTGCAGGTACAATACGGGCATGGCAAGGGGAACAATTCATTATTTGGCACAGAGTAACTTTTGCCTACCATCCTGCTGCTGCGAGGAGATTTCCTTTTCTATTTCAACATTGGAGAAAAGAAGTTTGTTTATTCTGTTTCACCTTCCCTGACCCCTGCAGCTGCTTATCAGATCAGGCTGTGACACAAAGTTTGACTATCCGAGTAGGTAAGAGAATGTGTTACTATTTGGTCTTATTTTTAAAATCTGCACAGGCCCAGCAAGGCACATACTTTGGTATGCTTCATTTAAATCGTTTTTATCAGGGATGCAAGAAAACAATAAAAATGTCCAGATAACTGGTGATTAATGATCCTGCTGGATAGCAATCCTTTGTTGGTAGTTTTGAAATTTTATTTATTTATTTATTTATTTATAAAGTTTTATATAGCGCAAACTTGATCCCGAAGGATATCAGAGCGCTTTACAATTTGAGGCAAGGAAGGTAACAAATCAAAACATGAGTCTAATATGGTGAATCTAATAGGCATTGAATCAAATAGTGCACACATAACAGATCCTTTATAAACCTGAGTGAACGGGGAATGGGCTATATGATGGAGCAAAGTGAAATAAGGGGAGTAAGTACAATAATCATATACAGGAATAAAAACAAATACCAAAACAATAAACAAAACATGAGTCAAATGGGGAGTCTAATGGCATTGAATCAGATGGTGAACACCTACCAGATCATTTATACACCTGGGTGAACGAAGAGTGAGCTAAGCGATGGGGCATAATGACTTAAGGGGAGTAAATACACTAATCCTGTACAGGAATAATAACCGAAACAAAATAACAAACATATACAGGTATAATAACAAATGCTATGGTATGTCCGCAGCGCTAAGATGGTGAATCTAATAGGCATTGAATCACATAGTGCACACATAACAGATCCTTTATAAACCTGAGTGAACGGGGAATGGGCTATACGATGGAGCAAAGTGACATAAGGGGAGTAAGTACAATAATCATATACAGGAATAGAACCAATACCAAACAATAAACAAACCATGAGTCAAATGGGGAGTCTAATGGCATTGAATCAGATGGTGAACCTCTACCAGATCATTTATACACCTAGGTAAACGAAGAGTGGGCTAGGCGATGGGGCATAATGACTTAAGGGGAGTAAATACAATAATCATGTACAGAAATCATAACCAAAACAAAATAATAAACATATACAGGGATAATAACAAATGCTATGGTATGTCCGATGTGCTTAGAGCTAACAAATGTCTCTCATGTTAAGGTAAGAACTTGTTCATGAGGAATCTTTTTGCTTCCAGTTTGAAGAGATCCTTTGAAGAGATCCTCCGAATTTCAGGTGGAAGAGAGTTCCAGATTTTTGGAGCAGAGCCAGAGAAGGCTCGTTGGCATGTTCACTTTTTGCGGAAGATCTGTGGTTTTAAGAGGAGGGAATTTGCACTCCTTGACAGTCTACCCCTCCGGATAGTTCTAGTTTTTGTGCAAGGTAGATGGGGGTTTTGAAGTGGAGGGCTTTGTGTGATAGGCAGGCAATCTTCAGTTGGATTCTAGCTTCGTAAGGTAGCCAGTTTAGAGATTTTAAAACCGGGAGATGTGTGCCTTTCGCTTAGTGCCCGTAATCAATCTGGCCGCCGTGTTCAGTGACGCCTTTAGGGGGCCAAAGTGTATTTGGGGAGGCCACATAGCGTAGCATTGCCATAGTCAAGTCTCGGCAAGACAAGCGCTTGGACCACTTGCTTGAAATCTGCTTGAGGTAGGAAAGGTTTGAGATTCCTGAGTGTTCTCAGAAGGTGGTTAGCTCCCTTGCACACGTTGCTAATGTGAGTCTTCATATTCAGATGCTTGTCCAGGGTAATTCCTAGAGATTTAGCTGAGTCGATAGTGCGGGGGGAACAGTTGAAGGCGGTGAGTTGGTTCATCCATAGGTCCACAGATAAACTGTATTTTATGTGGATAGCTCAGTGGGTTACTGCCTTTGTCACAGAGATTCTTGTGTTACTTGCAGTTCAGAAGTTATGCTGGTAACATAGGACAGTGACCTATGAACTGTCATCAAAGAGCTGCATACAAACATAAATGGTATAGTTAGAACTTCACTTTGTTTTGTGTTGCTATATAGTTAGAACTTCCCCAGTCTTTCATTATTTTAATTTTGCTAAATAGAGTTTGGGCCGATATACATTTTTATTAGTAAAGCCAACCCCTAACCCCTGGGGTATGCTTTAAATCCTGAGTTTCTGCTTCCCCAGCCCAAACCCTCTTAAAATATACTGCCCACCCTTATGGATGACGTGATTCCTACACCTTGTAATCCTCATTGGCTTATTGACATTAACTATAGACTGATTTACATACTTGTATGATTCCATGTCTCAGTATAATATGTGCATGATGTAAAGTACTGTGCCACCCTACACTGATATGAGTAGCGCTATACAACAAATTAAATGCATATGAGAGAGTGGCTACGGAGAGATGATAGGCGCTGGTGGAGGGTGGCAGTGCGGGAATCCAAGGAGGAGGTCATGGGAGGGGGGGGAGAGGCTATGGAGGAATGAGAGTGGTAGTGAGGGAGTCTGAGGGGGAGAGGCTACGGAGTGATGAGGGGCACTGTTGGAGGGTGGTAGCAATGGTATCTGCGGAGAAAGAGGACAGTGGTGGGGCACCAAAAAAGACTTTCGCACTAGCGCTAAAGCTGTCCCTGTCATGGCCTTTCGGTTTTTATTTAATTAGCAGTTAGGTAATTAGGGCAATTGTGGAACATATTTTAAAGTGCGTGCTAATTATAATTACTGCTATAGTCAATGTTTTAAGTTTGACAGTGATATTACTAATGTTTTTTACAGGAATAATGAAAGTGGAGCTGGATGGTGGCTGATATGGGGCTGGGGCCCAAAGTCAACTGTGAGATAAGGTGCACAGGAGAGGGATGGTAGAAAAGTGGATAATTGGGCCTGGAAGTACTTGTGTTGAAGCCTGGCCTGTTGGAATTTTAGGGTTTGCACTTCGGTCCAGACATTGCTCTTACTTTCAATAACTCTCCACATGCTCTGTATACACACAGAATCTATTGGCTGTATTTGGGGACTGTTTGCAGGTATGATGTAATCTAGGGCTTGTAGGCTACCACAAGAAGCAACAAATTGGTCCCGCAGTGGCCCACCCTAAGGCACCCTTGGCCCACCCAAATAAAAATTCCTGGAGCCGGGCCTGGTTGGAGGGCCTGCAGGGACTAGGGGACCATAAAACCCACATATTCTGGTGCTGCCTGAGTACACTGCAATGAAGTATTGCATGGAATCCAGGGTATCTCAAAGGCAGAACTAGCAGCACGCACATCTTTAATTTGATTGGGAACTCTTTCAGAAGCTATGTACCCCCTTCATGGCCGCAAAGGGAAAAGGATCTACTTTCAGCTATTAGGCACAAAACATGTTATACTTACACTTTGGGGGAAGGTGGAGATCCCCAGGAACAACTTGAGGCTAGTAAAAGTGTGGGCTTTGTTGGGTGAAGAGAAGCAATTCCAAACAATTTGCAGATCGTGCCTTCATTTTCTGGTTAGAGAACCCAGCACTGCGACCTTTCCTAGGAGATTGCGAGCTCTCTCGCTGATATAGAAAGAGTAGTTGAAGGGGAAACATTCAGAGGAGAAGACATCAGAGCCACATAAGTAAACAGTAAACATAAGAAATACACACATGGGATACAGCCACATGAGTCATGCGGGACGAAGGGATCTGGTTGTGGGGAGGAATGAGTTGCATGACATGTACCACTGACCAATGTTTCATGACATGTGGTGTTATTGTGATGAAAATTTTAATAAAAACTATTTCAACAAAGAAAAAGGTGGAGTAGATTTTAAAGTTAATTTTACGGGTTTAGGCAAAACATTAAGCCTATGAAAAAACAAAACGAGCTCAATAGCAAAAGAGTCATTACTTCAAATAAATGTTCTTGCAAGTTCAACTTTGTGGTCTATAGAATATTAAAAGTTCTATCCGCACTAGCAGGACATGGGGTAAAGCAAAACAATAACAAGAATAATTTTTTTTCGATAATTAGTGAGGAAATCTTAGCAAATTGAGGAGAAATTAACCGACAACCTAAACTGCAACTATTAATAATAAAAAACAAACACACATTTGTTGAGTTGAGTTGCAGCCTACCTGTGCCCCAGATTGCAGTGAGCAGAGTCCAGCAAGTGGTAAGGAGGCAGACTAGTGCTGTCTCTTCCCTCCTCCAAAAAGTTTTTTAAAAAAACGATTTTCCCTTTCTGTGATTACTGTCTTTGCTCTGTGGTTGTTACAGTTTAAAAATGTAGTTTTAACCTGCCTGTGATTGTATATTTTATCACCTGTTTTGTGTGTTAAACTTGTGGTTTTCCTGCCCATGATTGCTTCCATTTAACGTGTTGAATTGTGGGATTTGCAGTCCAAACTCTGTAGTTTGTCGCTCTCATTCCTGGTGACTATTCAGTTTTCCCTCCAAATTTCTCCTTTGCTCTGTGCTAAGACCTGTATGTTAAACAGCCACCATTTTGTGTTATCAAGCCAGTGAAACCAGCCCCCCTGCCTCCCCTCCAGCAACAGGGATTTTCTACATCAGAGGGTGCTTCTGTGAGCTGTTTAAACTGTGTTTAATAGGGACTGTGCACTTCGTTTTTTGGCCAGGAGAGGGAGTAAAGTTGTATTCAAACAGTATTGTTAGATTTCAAGTTTGTGAGGCCTTTACCTGCAGAAATCCAAAGTGTGGATTGAGCCTGTCTGTCTCCTAGGAGATTCTGGACAGGAGAAGCAGCCCCCACCCCCACCCCCAGGCCAGCAGGCCTAGGACTGGGGATTGGCTATTCAGCTCCCAGGCAACTCTGAGCCCTCCCCTCACACCTGCCCAGGTCCCTTAAGGCTTTGCTGGGTGCACCCCAAATCATTCTCCTCCATCTTGTGAGTTGCAGCCTACCTGTGCCCCAGATTGCAGTGAGCAGAGTCCAGCAAGTGGTAAGGAGGCAGACTAGTGCTGTCTCTTCCCTCCTCCAAAAAGTTTTTTAAAAAACGATTTTCCCTTTCTGTGATTACTGTCTTTGCCTGTGGTTGTTACAGTTTAAAAATGTAGTTTTAACCTGCCTGTGATTGTATATTTTATCACCTGTTTTGTGTGTTAAACTTGTGGTTTTCCTGCCCATGATTGCTTCCATTTAACGTGTTGAATTGTGGGATTTGCAGTCCAAACTCTGTAGTTTGTCGCTCTCATTCCTGGTGACTATTCAGTTTTCCCTCCAAATTTCTCCTTTGCTCTGTGCTAAGACCTGTATGTTAAACAGTGCACCCCCAGCCACCATTTTGTGTTATCAAGCCAGTGAAACCAGCCCCCCTGCCTCCCCCTCCAGCAACAGGGATTTTCTACATCAGAGGGTGCTTCTGTGAGCTGTTTAAACTGTGTTTAATAGGGACTGTGCACTTCGTTTTTGGCCAGGAGAGGGAGTAAAGTTGTATTCAAACAGTATTGTTAGATTTCAAGTTTGTGAGGCCTTTACCTGCAGAAATCCAAAGTGTGGATTGAGCCTGTCTGTCTCCTAGGAGATTCTGGACAGGAGAAGCAGCCCCCACCCCCACCCCCAGGCCAGCAGGCCTAGGACTGGGGATTGGCTATTCAGCTCCCAGGCAACTCTGAGCCCTCCCTCACACCTGCCCAGGTCCCTTAAGGCTTTGCTGGGTGCACCCCAAATCATTCTCCTCCATCTTGTGAGTTGCAGCCTACCTGTGCCCCAGATTGCAGTGAGCAGAGTCCAGCAAGTGGTAAGGAGGCAGACTAGTGCTGTCTCTTCCCTCCTCCAAAAAGTTTTTTAAAAAACGATTTTCCCTTTCTGTGATTACTGTCTTTGCCTGTGGTTGTTACAGTTTAAAAATGTAGTTTTAACCTGCCTGTGATTGTATATTTTATCACCTGTTTTGTGTGTTAAACTTGTGGTTTTCCTGCCCATGATTGCTTCCATTTAACGTGTTGAATTGTGGGATTTGCAGTCCAAACTCTGTAGTTTGTCGCTCTCATTCCTGGTGACTATTCAGTTTTCCCTCCAAATTTCTCCTTTGCTCTGTGCTAAGACCTGTATGTTAAACAGTGCACCCCCAGCCACCATTTTGTGTTATCAAGCCAGTGAAACCAGCCCCCCTGCCTCCCCCTCCAGCAACAGGGATTTCTACATCAGAGGGTGCTTCTGTGAGCTGTTTAAACTGTGTTTAATAGGGACTGTGCACTTCGTTTTTGGCCAGGAGAGGGAGTAAAGTTGTATTCAAACAGTATTGTTAGATTTCAAGTTTGTGAGGCCTTTACCTGCAGAAATCCAAAGTGTGGATTGAGCCTGTCTGTCTCCTAAGAGATTCTGGACAGGAGAAGCAGCCTCCACCCCCACCCCCAGGCCAGCAGGCCTAGGACTGGGGATTGGCTATTCAGCTCCCAGGCAACTCTGAGCCCTCCCTCACACCTGCCCAGGTCCCGTAAGGCTTTGCTGGGTGCACCCCAAATCATTCTCCTCCATCTTGTGAGTTGCAGCCTACCTGTGCCCCAGATTGCAGTGAGCAGAGTCCAGCAAGTGGTAAGGAGGCAGACTAGTGCTGTCTCTTCCCTCCTCCAAAAAGTTTTTTTAAAAACGATTTTCCCTTTCTGTGATTACTGTCTTTGCCTGTGGTTGTTACAGTTTAAAAATGTAGTTTTAACCTGCCTGTGATTGTATATTTTATCACCTGTTTTGTGTGTTAAACTTGTGGTTTTCCTGCCCATGATTGCTTCCATTTAACGTGTTGAATTGTGGGATTTGCAGTCCAAACTCTGTAGTTTGTCGCTCTCATTCCTGGTGACTATTCAGTTTTCCCTCCAAATTTCTCCTTTGCTCTGTGCTAAGACCTGTATGTTAAACAGTGCACCCCCAGCCACCATTTTGTGTTATCAAGCCAGTGAAACCAGCCCCCCTGCCTCCCCCTCCAGCAACAGGGATTTTCTACATCAGAGGGTGCTTCTGTGAGCTGTTTAAACTGTGTTTAATAGGGACTGTGCACTTCGTTTTTGGCCAGGAGAGGGAGTAAAGTTGTATTCAAACAGTATTGTTAGATTTCAAGTTTGTGAGGCCTTTACCTGCAGAAATCCAAAGTGTGGATTGAGCCTGTCTGTCTCCTAGGAGATTCTGGACAGGAGAAGCAGCCCCCACCCCCACCCCCAGGCCAGCAGGCCTAGGACTGGGGATTGGCTATTCAGCTCCCAGGCAACTCTGAGCCCTCCCTCACACCTGCCCAGGTCCCTTAAGGCTTTGCTGGGTGCACCCCAAATCATTCTCCTCCATCTTGTGAGTTGCAGCCTACCTGTGCCCCAGATTGCAGTGAGCAGAGTCCAGCAAGTGGTAAGGAGGCAGACTAGTGCTGTCTCTTCCCTCCTCCAAAAAGTTTTTAAAAAAACGATTTTCCCTTTCTGTGATTACTGTCTTTGCCTGTGGTTGTTACAGTTTAAAAATGTAGTTTTAACCTGCCTGTGATTGTATATTTTATCACCTGTTTTGTGTGTTAAACTTGTGGTTTTCTTGCCCATGATTGCTTCCATTTAACGTGTTGAATTGTGGGATTTGCAGTCCAAACTCTGTAGTTTGTCGCTCTCATTCCTGGTGACTATTCAGTTTTCCCTCCAAATTTCTCCTTTGCTCTGTGCTAAGACCTGTATGTTAAACAGTGCACCCCCAGCCACCATTTTGTGTTATCAAGCCAGTGAAACCAGCCCCCCTGCCTCCCCTCCAGCAACAGGGATTTTCTACATCAGAGGGTGCTTCTGTGAGCTGTTTAAACTGTGTTTAATAGGGACTGTGCACTTCGTTTTTGGCCAGGAGAGGGAGTAAAGTTGTATTCAAACAGTATTGTTAGATTTCAAGTTTGTGAGGCCTTTACCTGCAGAAATCCAAAGTGTGGATTGAGCCTGTCTGTCTCCTAGGAGATTCTGGACAGGAGAAGCAGCCCCCACCCCCACCCCCAGGCCAGCAGGCCTAGGACTGGGGATTGGCTATTCAGCTCCCAGGAAACTCTGAGCCCTCCCCTCACACCTGCCCAGGTCCCTTAAGGCTTTGCTGGGTGCACCCCAAATCATTCTCCTCCATCTTGTGAGTTGCAGCCTACCTGTGCCCCAGATTGCAGTGAGCAGAGTCCAGCAAGTGGTAAGGAGGCAGACTAGTGCTGTCTCTTCCCTCCTCCAAAAGTTTTTAAAAAAATGATTTTCCCTTTCTGTGATTACTGTCTTTGCCTGTGGTTGTTACAGTTTAAAAATGTAGTTTTAACCTGCCTGTGATTGTATATTTTATCACCTGTTTTGTGTGTTAAACTTGTGGTTTTCTTGCCCATGATTGCTTCCATTTAACGTGTTGAATTGTGGGATTTGCAGTCCAAACTCTGTAGTTTGTCGCTCTCATTCCTGGTGACTATTCAGTTTTCCCTCCAAATTTCTCCTTTGCTCTGTGCTAAGACCTGTATGTTAAACAGTGCACCCCCAGCCACCATTTTGTGTTATCAAGCCAGTGAAACCAGCCCCCCTGCCTCCCCTCCAGCAACAGGGATTTTCTACATCAGAGGGTGCTTCTGTGAGCTGTTTAAACTGTGTTTAATAGGGACTGTGCACTTCGTTTTTGGCCAGGAGAGGGAGTAAAGTTGTATTCAAACAGTATTGTTAGATTTCAAGTTTGTGAGGCCTTTACCTGCAGAAATCCAAAGTGTGGATTGAGCCTGTCTGTCTCCTAGGAGATTCTGGACAGGAGAAGCAGCCCCCACCCCCACCCCCAGGCCAGCAGGCCTAGGACTGAGGATTGGCTATTCAGCTCCCAGGCAACTCTGAGCCCTCCCCTCACACCTGCCCAGGTCCCTTAAGGCTTTGCTGGGTGCACCCCAAATCATTCTCCTCCATCTTGTGAGTTGCAGCCTACCTGTGCCCCAGATTGCAGTGAGCAGAGTCCAGCAAGTGGTAAGGAGGCAGACTAGTGCTGTCTCTTCCCTCCTCCAAAAGTTTTTAAAAAAATGATTTTCCCTTTCTGTGATTACTGTCTTTGCCTGTGGTTGTTACAGTTTAAAAATGTAGTTTTAACCTGCCTGTGATTGTATATTTTATCACCTGTTTTGTGTGTTAAACTTGTGGTTTTCTTGCCCATGATTGCTTCCATTTAACGTGTTGAATTGTGGGATTTGCAGTCCAAACTCTGTAGTTTGTCGCTCTCATTCCTGGTGACTATTCAGTTTTCCCTCCAAATTTCTCCTTTGCTCTGTGCTAAGACCTGTATGTTAAACAGTGCACCCCCAGCCACCATTTTGTGTTATCAAGCCAGTGAAACCAGCCCCCCTGCCTCCCCTCCAGCAACAGGGATTTTCTACATCAGAGGGTGCTTCTGTGAGCTGTTTAAACTGTGTTTAATAGGGACTGTGCACTTCGTTTTTGGCCAGGAGAGGGAGTAAAGTTGTATTCAAACAGTATTGTTAGATTTCAAGTTTGTGAGGCCTTTACCTGCAGAAATCCAAAGTGTGGATTGAGCCTGTCTGTCTCCTAGGAGATTCTGGACAGGAGAAGCAGCCCCCACCCCCACCCCCAGGCCAGCAGGCCTAGGACTGGGGATTGGCTATTCAGCTCCCAGGCAACTCTGAGCCCTCCCTCACACCTGCCCAGGTCCCTTAAGGCTTTGCTGGGTGCACCCCAAATCATTCTCCTCCATCTTGTGAGTTGCAGCCTACCTGTGCCCCAGATTGCAGTGAGCAGAGTCCAGCAAGTGGTAAGGAGGCAGACTAGTGCTGTCTCTTCCCTCCTCCAAAAGTTTTTAAAAAAACGATTTTCCCTTTCTGTGATTACTGTCTTTGCCTGTGGTTGTTACAGTTTAAAAATGTAGTTTTAACCTGCCTGTGATTGTATATTTTATCACCTGTTTTGTGTGTTAAACTTGTGGTTTTCCTGCCCATGATTGCTTCCATTTAACGTGTTGAATTGTGGGATTTGCAGTCCAAACTCTGTAGTTTGTCGCTCTCATTCCTGGTGACTATTCAGTTTTCCCTCCAAATTTCTCCTTTGCTCTGTGCTAAGACCTGTATGTTAAACAGTGCACCCCCAGCCACCATTTTGTGTTATCAAGCCAGTGAAACCAGCCCCCCTGCCTCCCCTCCAGCAACAGGGATTTTCTACATCAGAGGGTGCTTCTGTGAGCTGTTTAAACTGTGTTTAATAGGGACTGTGCACTTCGTTTTTTGGCCAGGAGAGGGAGTAAAGTTGTATTCAAACAGTATTGTTAGATTTCAAGTTTGTGAGGCCTTTACCTGCAGAAATCCAAAGTGTGGATTGAGCCTGTCTGTCTCCTAGGAGATTCTGGACAGGAGAAGCAGCCCCCACCCCCACCCCCAGGCCAGCAGGCCTAGGACTGGGGATTGGCTATTCAGCTCCCAGGCAACTCTGAGCCCTCCCTCACACCTGCCCAGGTCCCTTAAGGCTTTGCTGGGTGCACCCCAAATCATTCTCCTCCATCTTGTGAGTTGCAGCCTACCTGTGCCCCAGATTGCAGTGAGCAGAGTCCAGCAAGTGGTAAGGAGGCAGACTAGTGCTGTCTCTTCCCTCCTCCAAAAAGTTTTTAAAAAAACGATTTTCCCTTTCTGTGATTACTGTCTTT
Source organism: Calotriton arnoldi (assembly GCA_963921515.1). Classification (NCBI taxonomy): domain Eukaryota; kingdom Metazoa; phylum Chordata; class Amphibia; order Caudata; family Salamandridae; genus Calotriton; species Calotriton arnoldi. The sequence continues at coordinate 488,376 of CAWUFW010005456.1, forward strand.
GCCTGTGGTTGTTACAGTTTAAAAATGTAGTTTTAACCTGCCTGTGATTGTATATTTTATCACCTGTTTTGTGTGTTAAACTTGTGGTTTTCCTGCCCATGATTGCTTCCATTTAACGTGTTGAATTGTGGGATTTGCAGTCCAAACTCTGTAGTTTGTCGCTCTCATTCCTGGTGACTATTCAGTTTTCCCTCCAAATTTGTCCTTTGCTCTGTGCTAAGACCTGTATGTTAAACAGTGCACCCCAGCCACCATTTTGTGTTATCAAGCCAGTGAAACCAGCCCCCCTGCCTCCCCTCCAGCAACAGGGATTTTCTACATCAGAGGGTGCTTCTGTGAGCTGTTTAAACTGTGTTTAATAGGGACTGTGCACTTCGTTTTTTGGCCAGGAGAGGGAGTAAAGTTGTATTCAAACAGTATTGTTAGATTTCAAGTTTGTGAGGCCTTTACCTGCAGAAATCCAAAGTGTGGATTGAGCCTGTCTGTCTCCTAGGAGATTCTGGACAGGAGAAGCAGCCCCCACCCCCACCCCCAGGCCAGCAGGCCTAGGACTGGGGATTGGCTATTCAGCTCCCAGGCAACTCTGAGCCCTCCCCTCACACCTGCCCAGGTCCCTTAAGGCTTTGCTGGGTGCACCCCAAATCATTCTCCTCCATCTTGTGAGTTGCAGCCTACCTGTGCCCCAGATTGCAGTGAGCAGAGTCCAGCAAGTGGTAAGGAGGCAGACTAGTGCTGTCTCTTCCCTCCTCCAAAAAGTTTTTAAAAAAACGATTTTCCCTTTCTGTGATTACTGTCTTTGCTCTGTGGTTGTTACAGTTTAAAAATGTAGTTTTAACCTGCCTGTGATTGTATATTTTATCACCTGTTTTGTGTGTTAAACTTGTGGTTTTCCTGCCCATGATTGCTTCCATTTAACGTGTTGAATTGTGGGATTTGCAGTCCAAACTCTGTAGTTTGTCGCTCTCATTCCTGGTGACTATTCAGTTTTCCCTCCAAATTTCTCCTTTGCTCTGTGCTAAGACCTGTATGTTAAACAGTGCACCCCCAGCCACCATTTTGTGTTATCAAGCCAGTGAAACCAGCCCCCCCTGCCTCCCCTCCAGCAACAGGGATTTTCTACATCAGAGGGTGCTTCTGTGAGCTGTTTAAACTGTGTTTAATAGGGACTGTGCACTTCGTTTTTTGGCCAGGAGAGGGAGTAAAGTTGTATTCAAACAGTATTGTTAGATTTCAAGTTTGTGAGGCCTTTACCTGCAGAAATCCAAAGTGTGGATTGAGCCTGTCTGTCTCCTAGGAGATTCTGGACAGGAGAAGCAGCCTCCCACCCCCACCCCCAGGCCAGCAGGCCTAGGACTGGGGATTGGCTATTCAGCTCCCAGGCAACTCTGAGCCCTCCCCTCACACCTGCCCAGGTCCCTTAAGGCTTTGCTGGGTGCACCCCAAATCATTCTCCTCCATCTTGTGAGTTGCAGCCTACCTGTGCCCCAGATTGCAGTGAGCAGAGTCCAGCAAGTGGTAAGGAGGCAGACTAGTGCTGTCTCTTCCCTCCTCCAAAAAGTTTTTTAAAAAACGATTTTCCCTTTCTGTGATTACTGTCTTTGCCTGTGGTTGTTACAGTTTAAAAATGTAGTTTTAACCTGCCTGTGATTGTATATTTTATCACCTGTTTTGTGTGTTAAACTTGTGGTTTTCCTGCCCATGATTGCTTCCATTTAACGTGTTGAATTGTGGGATTTGCAGTCCAAACTCTGTAGTTTGTCGCTCTCATTCCTGGTGACTATTCAGTTTTCCCTCCAAATTTCTCCTTTGCTCTGTGCTAAGACCTGTATGTTAAACAGTGCACCCCCAGCCACCATTTTGTGTTATCAAGCCAGTGAAACCAGCCCCCCTGCCTCCCCTCCAGCAACAGGGATTTTCTACATCAGAGGGTGCTTCTGTGAGCTGTTTAAACTGTGTTTAATAGGGACTGTGCACTTCGTTTTTTGGCCAGGAGAGGGAGTAAAGTTGTATTCAAACAGTATTGTTAGATTTCAAGTTTGTGAGGCCTTTACCTGCAGAAATCCAAAGTGTGGATTGAGCCTGTCTGTCTCCTAGGAGATTCTGGACAGGAGAAGCAGCCCCCACCCCCACCCCCAGGCCAGCAGGCCTAGGACTGGGGATTGGCTATTCAGCTCCCAGGCAACTCTGAGCCCTCCCCTCACACCTGCCCAGGTCCCTTAAGGCTTTGCTGGGTGCACCCCAAATCATTCTCCTCCATCTTGTGAGTTGCAGCCTACCTGTGCCCCAGATTGCAGTGAGCAGAGTCCAGCAAGTGGTAAGGAGGCAGACTAGTGCTGTCTCTTCCCTCCTCCAAAAAGTTTTTAAAAAACGATTTTCCCTTTCTGTGATTACTGTCTTTGCCTGTGGTTGTTACAGTTTAAAAATGTAGTTTTAACCTGCCTGTGATTGTATATTTTATCACCTGTTTTGTGTGTTAAACTTGTGGTTTTCCTGCCCATGATTGCTTCCATTTAACGTGTTGAATTGTGGGATTTGCAGTCCAAACTCTGTAGTTTGTCGCTCTCATTCCTGGTGACTATTCAGTTTTCCCTCCAAATTTCTCCTTTGCTCTGTGCTAAGACCTGTATGTTAAACAGTGCACCCCAGCCACCATTTTGTGTTATCAAGCCAGTGAAACCAGCCCCCCCTGCCTCCCCTCCAGCAACAGGTATTTTCTACATCAGAGGGTGCTTCTGTGAGCTGTTTAAACTGTGTTTAATAGGGACTGTGCACTTCGTTTTTTGGCCAGGAGAGGGAGTAAAGTTGTATTCAAACAGTATTGTTAGATTTCAAGTTTGTGAGGCCTTTACCTGCAGAAATCCAAAGTGTGGATTGAGCCTGTCTGTCTCCTAGGAGATTCTGGACAGGAGAAGCAGCCCCCACCCCCACCCCCAGGCCAGCAGGCCTAGGACTGGGGATTGGCTATTCAGCTCCCAGGCAACTCTGAGCCCTCCCCTCACACCTGCCCAGGTCCCTTAAGGCTTTGCTGGGTGCACCCCAAATCATTCTCCTCCATCTTGTGAGTTGCAGCCTACCTGTGCCCCAGATTGCAGTGAGCAGAGTCCAGCAAGTGGTAAGGAGGCAGACTAGTGCTGTCTCTTCCCTCCTCCAAAACGTTTTTAAAAAACGATTTTCCCTTTCTGTGATTACTGTCTTTGCCTGTGGTTGTTACAGTTTAAAAATGTAGTTTTAACCTGCCTGTGATTGTATATTTTATCACCTGTTTTGTGTGTTAAACTTGTGGTTTTCCTGCCCATGATTGCTTCCATTTAACGTGTTGAATTGTGGGATTTGCAGTCCAAACTCTGTAGTTTGTCGCTCTCATTCCTGGTGACTATTCAGTTTTCCCTCCAAATTTCTCCTTTGCTCTGTGCTAAGACCTGTATGTTAAACAGTGCACCCCAGCCACCATTTTGTGTTATCAAGCCAGTGAAACCAGCCCCCCCTGCCTCCCCCTCCAGCAACAGGGATTTTCTACATCAGAGGGTGCTTCTGTGAGCTGTTTAAACTGTGTTTAATAGGGACTGTGCACTTCGTTTTTGGCCAGGAGAGGGAGTAAAGTTGTATTCAAACAGTATTGTTAGATTTCAAGTTTGTGAGGCCTTTACCTGCAGAAATCCAAAGTGTGGATTGAGCCTGTCTGTCTCCTAGGAGATTCTGGACAGGAGAAGCAGCCCTCACCCCACCCCCACCCCCAGGCCAGCAGGCCTAGGACTGGGGATTGGCTATTCAGCTCCCAGGCAACTCTGAGCCCTCCCCTCACACCTGCCCAGGTCCCTTAAGGCTTTGCTGGGTGCACCCCAAATCATTCTCCTCCATCTTGTGAGTTGCAGCCTACCTGTGCCCCAGATTGCAGTGAGCAGAGTCCAGCAAGTGGTAAGGAGGCAGACTAGTGCTGTCTCTTCCCTCCTCCAAAAGTTTTTAAAAAAACGATTTTCCCTTTCTGTGATTACTGTCTTTGCCTGTGGTTGTTACAGTTTAAAAATGTAGTTTTAACCTGCCTGTGATTGTATATTTTATCACCTGTTTTGTGTGTTAAACTTGTGGTTTTCCTGCCCATGATTGCTTCCATTTAACGTGTTGAATTGTGGGATTTGCAGTCCAAACTCTGTAGTTTGTCGCTCTCATTCCTGGTGACTATTCAGTTTTCCCTCCAAATTTCTCCTTTGCTCTGTGCTAAGACCTGTATGTTAAACAGTGCACCCCCAGCCACCATTTTGTGTTATCAAGCCAGTGAAACCAGCCCCCCTGCCTCCCCCTCCAGCAACAGGGATTTTCTACATCAGAGGGTGCTTCTGTGAGCTGTTTAAACTGTGTTTAATAGGGACTGTGCACTTCGTTTTTTGGCCAGGAGAGGGAGTAAAGTTGTATTCAAACAGTATTGTTAGATTTCAAGTTTGTGAGGCCTTTACCTGCAGAAATCCAAAGTGTGGATTGAGCCTGTCTGTCTCCTAGGAGATTCTGGACAGGAGAAGCAGCCCCCACCCCCACCCCCAGGCCAGCAGGCCTAGGACTGGGGATTGGCTATTCAGCTCCCAGGCAACTCTGAGCCCTCCCCTCACACCTGCCCAGGTCCCTTAAGGCTTTGCTGGGTGCACCCCAAATCATTCTCCTCCATCTTGTGAGTTGCAGCCTACCTGTGCCCCAGATTGCAGTGAGCAGAGTCCAGCAAGTGGTAAGGAGGCAGACTAGTGCTGTCTCTTCCCTCCTCCAAAACGTTTTTAAAAAACGATTTTCCCTTTCTGTGATTACTGTCTTTGCCTATGGTTGTTACAGTTTAAAAATGTAGTTTTAACCTGCCTGTGATTGTATATTTTATCACCTGTTTTGTGTGTTAAACTTGTGGTTTTCCTGCCCATGATTGCTTCCATTTAACGTGTTGAATTGTGGGATTTGCAGTCCAAACTCTGTAGTTTGTCGCTCTCATTCCTGGTGACTATTCAGTTTTCCCTCCAAATTTCTCCTTTGCTCTGTGCTAAGACCTGTATGTTAAACAGTGCACCCCAGCCACCATTTTGTGTTATCAAGCCAGTGAAACCAGCCCCCCTGCCTCCCCCTCCAGCAACAGGGATTTTCTACATCAGAGGGTGCTTCTGTGAGCTGTTTAAACTGTGTTTAATAGGGACAGGTGCACTTCGTTTTTTGGCCAGGAGAGGGAGTAAAGTTGTATTCAAACAGTATTGTTAGATTTCAAGTTTGTGAGGCCTTTACCTGCAGAAATCCAAAGTGTGGATTGAGCCTGTCTGTCTCCTAGGAGATTCTGGACAGGAGAAGCAGCCCCCACCCCCACCCCCAGGCCAGCAGGCCTAGGACTGGGGATTGGCTATTCAGCTCCCAGGCAACTCTGAGCCCTCCCCTCACACCTGCCCAGGTCCCTTAAGGCTTTGCTGGGTGCACCCCAAATCATTCTCCTCCATCTTGTGAGTTGCAGCCTACCTGTGCCCCAGATTGCAGTGAGCAGAGTCCAGCAAGTGGTAAGGAGGCAGACTAGTGCTGTCTCTTCCCTCCTCCAAAAAGTTTTTAAAAAAACGATTTTCCCTTTCTGTGATTACTGTCTTTGCCTGTGGTTGTTACAGTTTAAAAATGTAGTTTTAACCTGCCTGTGATTGTATATTTTATCACCTGTTTTGTGTGTTAAACTTGTGGTTTTCCTGCCCATGATTGCTTCCATTTAACGTGTTGAATTGTGGGATTTGCAGTCCAAACTCTGTAGTTTGTCGCTCTCATTCCTGGTGACTATTCAGTTTTCCCTCCAAATTTCTCCTTTGCTCTGTGCTAAGACCTGTATGTTAAACAGTGCACCCAGCCACCATTTTGTGTTATCAAGCCAGTGAAACCAGCCCCCCTGCCTCCCCCTCCAGCAACAGGTATTTTCTACATCAGAGGGTGCTTCTGTGAGCTGTTTAAACTGTGTTTAATAGGGACTGTGCACTTCGTTTTTTGGCCAGGAGAGGGAGTAAAGTTGTATTCAAACAGTATTGTTAGATTTCAAGTTTGTGAGGCCTTTACCTGCAGAAATCCAAAGTGTGGATTGAGCCTGTCTGTCTCCTAGGAGATTCTGGACAGGAGAAGCAGCCCCCACCCCCACCCCCAGGCCAGCAGGCCTAGGACTGGGGATTGGCTATTCAGCTCCCAGGCAACTCTGAGCCCTCCCCTCACACCTGCCCAGGTCCCTTAAGGCTTTGCTGGGTGCACCCCAAATCATTCTCCTCCATCTTGTGAGTTGCAGCCTACCTGTGCCCCAGATTGCAGTGAGCAGAGTCCAGCAAGTGGTAAGGAGGCAGACTAGTGCTGTCTCTTCCCTCCTCCAAAACGTTTTTAAAAAAACGATTTTCCCTTTCTGTGATTACTGTCTTTGCCTGTGGTTGTTACAGTTTAAAAATGTAGTTTTAACCTGCCTGTGATTGTATATTTTATCACCTGTTTTGTGTGTTAAACTTGTGGTTTTCCTGCCCATGATTGCTTCCATTTAACGTGTTGAATTGTGGGATTTGCAGTCCAAACTCTGTAGTTTGTCGCTCTCATTCCTGGTGACTATTCAGTTTTCCCTCCAAATTTCTCCTTTGCTCTGTGCTAAGACCTGTATGTTAAACAGTGCACCCCAGCCACCATTTTGTGTTATCAAGCCAGTGAAACCAGCCCCCCTGCCTCCCCCTCCAGCAACAGGGATTTTCTACATCAGAGGGAGCTTCTGTGAGCTGTTTAAACTGTGTTTAATAGGGACTGTGCACTTCGTTTTTTGGCCAGGAGAGGGAGTAAAGTTGTATTCAAACAGTATTGTTAGATTTCAAGTTTGTGAGGCCTTTACCTGCAGAAATCCAAAGTGTGGATTGAGCCTGTCTGTCTCCTAGGAGATTCTGGACAGGAGAAGCAGCCCCCACCCCCACCCCCCAGGCCAGCAGGCCTAGGACTGGGGATTGGCTATTCAGCTCCCAGGCAACTCTGAGCCCTCCCCTCACACCTGCCCAGGTCCCTTAAGGCTTTGCTGGGTGCACCCCAAATCATTCTCCTCCATCTTGTGAGTTGCAGCCTACCTGTGCCCCAGATTGCAGTGAGCAGAGTCCAGCAAGTGGTAAGGAGGCAGACTAGTGCTGTCTCTTCCCTCCTCCAAAAAGTTTTTAAAAAAACGATTTTCCCTTTCTGTGATTACTGTCTTTGCCTGTGGTTGTTACAGTTTAAAAATGTAGTTTTAACCTGCCTGTGATTGTATATTTTATCACCTGTTTTGTGTGTTAAACTTGTGGTTTTCCTGCCCATGATTGCTTCCATTTAACGTGTTGAATTGTGGGATTTGCAGTCCAAACTCTGTAGTTTGTCGCTCTCATTCCTGGTGACTATTCAGTTTTCCCTCCAAATTTCTCCTTTGCTCTGTGCTAAGACCTGTATGTTAAACAGTGCACCCCCAGCCACCATTTTGTGTTATCAAGCCAGTGAAACCAGCCCCCCTGCCTCCCCCTCCAGCAACAGGTATTTTCTACATCAGAGGGTGCTTCTGTGAGCTGTTTAAACTGTGTTTAATAGGGACTGTGCACTTCGTTTTTTGGCCAGGAGAGGGAGTAAAGTTGTATTCAAACAGTATTGTTAGATTTCAAGTTTGTGAGGCCTTTACCTGCAGAAATCCAAAGTGTGGATTGAGCCTGTCTGTCTCCTAGGAGATTCTGGACAGGAGAAGCAGCCCCCACCCCCACCCCCAGGCCAGCAGGCCTAGGACTGGGGATTGGCTATTCAGCTCCCAGGCAACTCTGAGCCCTCCCCTCACACCTGCCCAGGTCCCTTAAGGCTTTGCTGGGTGCACCCCAAATCATTCTCCTCCATCTTGTGAGTTGCAGCCTACCTGTGCCCCAGATTGCAGTGAGCAGAGTCCAGCAAGTGGTAAGGAGGCAGACTAGTGCTGTCTCTTCCCTCCTCCAAAACGTTTTTAAAAAACGATTTTCCCTTTCTGTGATTACTGTCTTTGCCTGTGGTTGTTACAGTTTAAAAATGTAGTTTTAACCTGCCTGTGATTGTATATTTTATCACCTGTTTTGTGTGTTAAACTTGTGGTTTTCCTGCCCATGATTGCTTCCATTTAACGTGTTGAATTGTGGGATTTGCAGTCCAAACTCTGTAGTTTGTCGCTCTCATTCCTGGTGACTATTCAGTTTTCCCTCCAAATTTCTCCTTTGCTCTGTGCTAAGACCTGTATGTTAAACAGCCACCATTTTGTGTTATCAAGCCAGTGAAACCAGCCCCCCTGCCTCCCCCTCCAGCAACAGGGATTTTCTACATCAGAGGGTGCTTCTGTGAGCTGTTTAAACTGTGTTTAATAGGGACTGTGCACTTCGTTTTTTGGCCAGGAGAGGGAGTAAAGTTGTATTCAAACAGTATTGTTAGATTTCAAGTTTGTGAGGCCTTTACCTGCAGAAATCCAAAGTGTGGATTGAGCCTGTCTGTCTCCTAGGAGATTCTGGACAGGAGAAGCAGCCCCCACCCCCACCCCCAGGCCAGCAGGCCTAGGACTGGGGATTGGCTATTCAGCTCCCAGGCAACTCTGAGCCCTCCCCTCACACCTGCCCAGGTCCCTTAAGGCTTTGCTGGGTGCACCCCAAATCATTCTCCTCCATCTTGTGAGTTGCAGCCTACCTGTGCCCCAGATTGCAGTGAGCAGAGTCCAGCAAGTGGTAAGGAGGCAGACTAGTGCTGTCTCTTCCCTCCTCCAAAAAGTTTTTAAAAAAACGATTTTCCCTTTCTGTGATTACTGTCTTTGCCTGTGGTTGTTACAGTTTAAAAATGTAGTTTTAACCTGCCTGTGATTGTATATTTTATCACCTGTTTTGTGTGTTAAACTTGTGGTTTTCCTGCCCATGATTGCTTCCATTTAACGTGTTGAATTGTGGGATTTGCAGTCCAAACTCTGTAGTTTGTCGCTCTCATTCCTGGTGACTATTCAGTTTTCCCTCCAAATTTCTCCTTTGCTCTGTGCTAAGACCTGTATGTTAAACAGTGCACCCCCAGCCACCATTTTGTGTTATCAAGCCAGTGAAACCAGCCCCCCCTGCCTCCCCCTCCAGCAACAGGGATTTTCTACATCAGAGGGTGCTTCTGTGAGCTGTTTAAACTGTGTTTAATAGGGACTGTGCACTTCGTTTTTTGGCCAGGAGAGGGAGTAAAGTTGTATTCAAACAGTATTGTTAGATTTCAAGTTTGTGAGGCCTTTACCTGCAGAAATCCAAAGTGTGGATTGAGCCTGTCTGTCTCCTAGGAGATTCTGGACAGGAGAAGCAGCTTCCAACTCCCTGGGCAGCAAACCTTGTCTGAGGTTGCTGGGACCTTATATAGTCTGCTAGTGGCTGCTACATGTATACACTGATTGGTGGTTGTATCTGATGTTTCTATTGGTTTGAGTTAGTGTCCTCATTGGTTGGGTATTTGAGGGTTCTGATTGGTTTCTGGATCTGTGATTCAATCAATGTAGGGTTGGGACTAGGGCTAGGGTTATGATTTCTATTGGAAGCAGGGACTAGGGCTTCCTGTTTTATTGGTTGTTGGGACTAAGGTGGAACTAGGACTAGGGTTAGGCCTTTAATTGGAAGTAGCGATTAGGGCTTCTGGTGTTATTGGTTGCTGGACTAGGTGTGGGACTAAGAGTAGGGTTAGGCTTTCTATTGGAAGTAGTGACTAGGGCTTCCCGTCCCATTGGTTGCTTGGACTAGGGTTGGGACTACTGGTAGGGCTAGGGCCTCTATTGGACATAGAGATCAGGGTTTTTGAACTGATTGGATGCTTGGAGTAGGGCTAAGATTGGCTGTAAGGTCCTGATCTCCTATTGGTTCTAGCTTTTAGGGCTAGTGTTGTGATTGGATAGTATTAGGGCTAGGGTTCCCATTGGCTGACGGGGTCACCTGATTACTAGGGGTATCAAAGGCCAGGGTTAGGGCGTCTCAGCCCGGGCGTCGAGGCTAAGGGCAGAGAGGACAAGGGTGAGTGCCTGTTTGAGCCTGTTAAGGGCAGAGAGGACAAGGGTGAGTGCCTGTTTGAGCCTGTTAAGGGCAGAGAGGACAAGGGTGAGTGCCTGTTTGAGCCTGTTCGAGACGGGCCAGGGCCAGGAATGCTGCCCATCTTCCCATTAATTAATGTGTCTATTACTTTTCTCCTGAAAAAGCATTTCCAATGCACTACCCTATTTCTCAGCCTATACTTCCCTCAATATATCTTCTAGCCCAACTTTCTGACTCATCTCAAACTTCTTTCTACTACTTTCTCCAATTCACTACCCTATCTCACCCTATACATCTATCACTATATCCTCTACACCCACTCTCTCATTTATCGCAAACGCCATACCACTACTATGTTCCCCAAAATAACCCTTTCTTGACTCTCTCCTACTCTACCCCTCCTTGTATCTTCTGACACCTCCTTTACTGTACCAATGCCCATGACAAACCTTTCTAAACTCTTCCCTCTGACTCTTCCCCTCCAAAAACCCTTTTACTCATCAAAAAGCCTCCTCCTACTGCTATGACGTACAAAAAGAAATCCTTCACTCTTCTATCCCACAACTATCCTTTTCAATCAAAATAACAGACTAGCATGTTCACTTCACTAATTCCATATTCCACTATACTAATTCACCACTAATCCTTTATGGGTTCCAGAGTAGCGTGCTACTCGCCAACAAAGCGCTTCAACACCCACCAGGGGTAACAGGCGCTATATGAATGCAAACCTTTCTTTCCCTTCTATCCCTCCACTATCCTTCTCACTCCAAATAACTGACTAATATCCACCACTCAAATTACTTTCATATTTCACCATACTAATTCACCACTAATCCTTTATGGGTTTCCGGAGTAGCGTGCTACTCGCCCCAAAAAAAAGCAATTCAACACCCCATCAGGGGTTAGAAGCGCTATATATATGCAAACCTTTTTTCCCTCTTCTATCCCTCCGCTATCCTTCTGAATCCAAATAACTGACTAACATATCCACCACTTAAAATTTACTTGCATGTTTCACTATACTAATTCAACACTAATCCTCTATGGGTCCCGGAGTAGCGTGCTACTCGCCGAAAAAGCGCTTCGACGCCTCGTCAGGGGTAGTAAGCGCTATACAAATGCAATTACAATACAATACAATACATTTATTGATTGGATGGTCTAAATGAATCATCTAAATTGTATTCACTACCTGATGGATTATATTATGCAGGAAGATTGACTAATACTCCAAACTCAGCAAAGTAAACAGCATGCAACTTCTATACCTTAAAAGAATGGAACAGATGCCACAGACTCCATATCTATGAAGTATAATACTCACATCGATTCATAATGTAGTGCTAGCCCATTACCATAACAAGCATTTACAATGCAATAGGTCTCGCATTATTAGAGTTTGAGCTATTGGCATTGCTAAATAATGCAACACCAGTAGCTCAAACTTTAATAATGCGAGACCTATTGCATTGCAAATGCTTGTTTACTAAGATCTCACAGAAAAGTCCCACTGAAATACGTTCCTAATTATTCTTACCTTTCCTATCAACTTATGAACTCCATAGCAGCTCATGGTAATGGTTGCTCTCTTCGTCATGAGAATGGTTACATCAATTGTTCCCTAATTAACCTTTGCTCTGCATATTTTTGTTTTTATGAAATCAGTTTGGACCTTAAATTGTTTATCTGTTAATAGTATCGTTGTTTAACAAGTTTTATTTGTGTAACTCTTCATTATACCTAGCAATTCCTTTGAGTAACTCTTGGTCTGTGCCCATATTGCTAACAGAGTGACACAGCAAGAGCAGGGCACAGGTAGAGGCACAGGCAATAACAAGAACAGAAACCTGCATTGAGTCATGCATAGGCGCAGAGACAGGGAGGCAGAGAGAGGCAGGCAGTGGCAGGACACTGTGCACAGACAAGTTAACCCTTGTGAACCAACATCTGTCACTAACAATCTGTGTTACAATGTCCCTTGTCAGTGCTTAATTCGAGCCAGTGGTCTGCGCTGCTCGGCACAGGCAGTTAATTGGCAACACTGGCACTTGTTACATTCCACCACATGGTGGCGCTGTTTGTCTAACTTTGAAACCAGCACAACAGTTGTTTAATAATTTAGTATACATTGAAAATGTGTAATTCGTGCCACCCAAGTCATTATTATAGTTTTAGGAGGCCTGGAATAGTCTGATTTGTCACACTTGTAAGAGTGTGATGGTTACTAAACGTGCTGGTACTGTCACTGACAGCGCTGGCAGGGGCAATAGCTGGTACAAACTGCAGTGGCCTCCTTATAAGGACCCAAGAACCTATTGGTTTTTTTTTGTTGTTGTTTTTTTTACAAATTAAGCACTGCTGTTTTGCCTCCAAGGCACTGTCCATTGAACCCCGTTCATTGCATGCGAGTCTCGCCTCATGTGTCCTGCTAGTCCTTCTTATCTTGGTCTCCTGTGGTCGGTGGTTTTTTGTTGCCTGGGTACAAAGCGTCAAAGAGCGGTGCTGGCGTGCTGCGCTGGCTCCTGTAGCAAGGCGCTTTGAAATGGCGGCAGGACAGAACCGCTCTTTACTTTACAAATAACTTTAAAAAACATAACGAAACAATATTTATCCGTATGATTTCGCAATAATTTCTGGCAACTGTATCCTGTGAAGAGAGAATGGCGCCTCACTGTACAAGGTTTTGAGTCGATGCTACCCGAAAGCCATGTTCTTTGTTCCTGAAGGCTGCTGCACTGTTTGCATTCCTGCGAAAACAACAAACGCGAAGATCGGATCGGCTCTGCATTTAATTCCTCTTGTAAATGCCGAGGGATCGAGAGGTCTGGGGCAGGGCTGGGATTAGTGCTGAATGCGCAGCAGGGCCTTGAGAAATGAGAGTGCTCTGGCAAAGGGCGCCAAACCGAGATGGAAGGAACGCGCATTTTCCATCTGTAAAAGGCTATAATCTTAGAAACCACACTCCGCTCCAAAATGACGGTTTTATTTAAATGCAACACGCGTCGCGTCCAATTATACGTATACCTGGCAGCCAAAGGCAAGGGTTGTTATTGAAAAAATGAGCAAATTGTATGCCACACTGTCTACAAATGCACAAATTGTGTGCTATGTTTTTAAACAAGCACGGAATAGAAACCTGGTGCTCGCGCACCACAGAGGAGCCGAACGCGAAACCAGTGGTGCGCGCGCACCACAGAGGAGCGGGGGCCAGGGAGCGCGGCAGCGAGGCGAACGCGCGCTGCTGCGCGTTCTGGCCACCGTCGGGAATGGGAGGAGCGAAGGCGGGACATGCGCCCGCCTTTGCCCAATCCCGTGCAGTTTTTTTGAAAAAAACGCACGCTACAGCCAATGTGGGCTTCTGAAAACAAAACCACACGCACGAGCGTGTGGGTCGTTTTCAGAAGCCCTTTCTAAAGGTCTCGCGCTGCGCGAGCAGTGCTACGCACTGCAACGCTAGGCGCGAGACCTAAAAACTCCTCTTCTTTGCTGTTTAATATTGTTCTTTTAGTTGGTTTGTTTTAGGATTATTTTAATGAAGAAATTGGTTTCAAATGAACATTGCAAATCAAACTACTATTACCGTTAAGCTTTCAAAACTATGGGCCTAACTTGCGAGTTTGGTGAACAGATTACCCCGTCATAACGTGACGGATATCCCAAACCCAAAATCAGGCACACTGCTTCTGTTATTCTTATTCATTTACGTGACCACCCCTCTCTATGCTTTATGTCGAGCCTGAGCAGTGCATGTGCTGTACTGCGAGGCATGCTGTACTGAGATAGGGACTTGAAGCTCCGCCCACATTTTTCATTGGCTTGTGTCATTGTCCACTGTAAACTGTGGCTGTTCATTGGTCAAAAGGCTTAGTAGTCCCTCCTTAGTACCGCCTTGTCTCGTTTTGTAACCTCCCATGGTGACACCCCCTGTTACATGTGTTGTTACTTGGTTGGCTTTAATTACATCCTCTGAGCACTATTTTCTCAAATAGCTTTGCCCTGCCTGCTGTTACAGGCAGGACACACTCTCTCCTAACGCTTTTTGTTATTTTTATAGCACACATTTGCAATGCAATAGGTCTCACATTTTCAAGAGTTAAAGCTATTGGCATTGTAAATGACAATGCCTTTCATTTATCTATTTTAAAAATAACACATAAATAAAAGGCATTGTCATTTACAATGCCAATAGCTCAAACTCTCATAAATGCGAGACCTATTGCATTGCAAATGCTTGTTCTGTTCAGCTCAAGGTCTGAATCTTCATCCTGCCGTATGCTGTCCTTGCATGAAAGCAAACATCACACTGCACTATTAGCATTTCTCGGTGCTCAAGCCTTCTTCCCTCCAATATGTGTCTACTTCGCCATTCGCACTTGCAGGCATGCACCAATGACATGAAATGTTGATGACTTGAATGTACCATGACCTTTGTGACCTCACCAGTTTTTAACTTGTAAAAAAACACTATGCGCAGAGGCCCAGAGTCTTTCCTAAGAACCCGTCGCCGGTGAAGCTGAGTGTAGGGGATGCTGAATACCATGGTCGCTGAATACCATAGCATTGAATGTAACCTCATGGCTATTTGGTCCACCACCCAATACTTCCTGTTTCTTTATTTTGCTCTTGCAGGTTGCTTTTTGCTCCTGCTTAATCCCATTATCACTGTTTCCCTATCTTTTGTTTTCTCCTTGTTTCTCTTATTTTCACTCTTCTCTCTCTGTTGCTGTGGGTCAAAGTCTGGGTTCCCAAAAATGAGTGCCGATTCCCACTACCTGCAACCACCTGCACAAATTGAGCTCTGGATATCACCCATAACAAAAACAAACTGATCATTCAAGAAGCAGCAGATTGTACAAGCAAACACCTTTACTAACCATGTAGGAATCAAAAACTTGGCACCTTGACACCCTTTACAACACACACTATTCGATTTTTCCGCACACATCCCAAATCAACAATACCTGCTTGTTTACATATTTGCCGTTATTTAGAGACACCATGCATCCCAGAGCTATGCAGGAATGTACCTTCCATACAGCCCAAATCTGTGTGACTATGCAAATCTCAGACAATTTGGTTGATTGCAGCAAACACAACTCCATCTGTTTTTATGTAAGAGATTGTTAATGTACTTTATTATTTCAGCACTTTCCTTATGAAGTAATGCCTTGCTTGTTGTCTTTATAAAAGCAATAGATGTGTTTCTCATGGGGCTAACCTAGCAATCCAAGGTGCTTCCCGTCCCCTCACCCCCCCAATTAAAGGGAGAGTAATTGAACCTTGCCAGACTAATTTGTGACTTTTTACAGGGCATTTCAATATTTCATACTGCTTGATATTAGAGCTGCCCGAGTAGGATCCAGAATCTACTATCAACACTTGCTAGTTGACCAATAATCTGAAAACAGTGATAACCTTGAGAGAGCTTCTTATATCCTTCTTTTGACCATCCCTTTAGCAAGGCTTGAATCATAAAAATCTGTCTCTAAATTTAAGATACCCAGCTACTTTGAACAGAATAGAAAATGGTATTTAGAAAAGCCTTGTACTGAAGATCTTAGTTCCTCATATGTGTAATATCCAAGAGAGACTGATGTAAGTCTACTGATGGTAAATAAAAGCATAAGGTTTAGAAATAATGCAATAGCCCGAGTGCACAGCAGCCCATATTCTAAACGCATCATATCTTATGGTGTTCAATTTCCCAAATGAAAAAGCTTTCTTCCTCAATATTTGGCCATCTAATAAATCAGTGGGCCGACACAAAGACTGCAGTGTCATTCTAAAAGATTGTGGTTAGTTTAAATAGTAAATATCAACTAATGGTTGTAAGGAATAGCCACAACATTTGAGAGTGTTCAGTCACTTGTGTGAAAAGCTTTTTGTCTCAATAAACAGCCTACATTTCCGCTTTTCAGCCACTGAAATGCCAAAACAATTGTAACAAATAACTTGTTATGGAAAACTCCCATCAGTTGGCCAATGGCCAAGAAAAGTGCTCCTCCCAAAGATCACGACCTGCTGTTCCTAACAATCTTCAGCTAATTATGATGTGCATATTTCAACATTCCATTCAACATAATTGTAGTGCAGCACATGCAACCTGAGGGCTCCAAGAACAGGCCATAGACCGTATAGCACTTCATTTAGATATCTACAGTAGATGTTAAGTGGCTTCTGGATTTAATATTTCCCCAGAAAGCTATGGATTTTCCATTACCACCCAACTCTAAATCATGCCCTATATTGGGACCATTTGTATTTGTGTATTTCTAAAGTGTGACAGGTAATCAACCGAAGGTATCTAGGTACAGTAGGTACGAATTAATGATGGACCAAGTGCAGCAATTGCTACTGCCAAATCTGGTTAATAAATAGACGCCCTAGACTTCAGGGCTTTCTTTAATTTATTCAAATTTGGCTCCTTAAGGATAGAATTGCACAGCGTGTTATATAAGGAGGCAGAGTTGAAACAAAAGCTCTTCCTCCAGGATGAGTTTGTTTAGGTTTAACTGTATTTTTACTCTGTGGTTTGCACTCTTACCATCGCCTACATCAAAATGGGCAACAAGGTGCAAATCAGAAGTAAACTGTATCCAAGGTCAAAAATGTAATTAACACCCCAATAAACTTCCCAACCCCACCCACCATCCGGAAATTGCTCTGTGGTCAGTGTCCGTATTCTATTGTCCAGGATCCTTTGGGAGAGCCCTGAGGAATTGCCACAGTCAATTGAGCATTTGCATGCTCTGTGTGGAGAGAAGCCGAGACGTGTCCTCTGGGATCAGTTGGATAGCTTTTAAATACTATATACATGTGATTTCTCTGAAATCATGGGATAAGAGTCAGATAGAAGAGTCCCACGTTACCAAATAAGAATATATGTTTATGTTGAATCATCATCGCTATCTTTTCCATAGCTAATGTCTCCCAAAGATGGAGTTTCCAGTAAAGAAATGTGGGCAAAGTATCCTTTCCCCATAGATCCAGCACACTTTGGATTGACGCAGTGATGACAATCGCTATTTGTTTCCCTCATACTGTTGTCATGACTTTCTGTAATGGATATGGTTGGCCTAGCAGAACAACTGCAGGGTCTTGCGGGAACTTTATTACAAAGACCCTTTCTATCTCAGTAAGGACGTGTTCCCAGTACTTAACTTGGGGCAGTGCAATGGCAAGGCACCACAGGGCCTGTTGCGGCACAGTCCCTTCAGCAGCTGCCGTATTGCTCGAATTGGCATGCATCGGAGACAAATCTGCATGCTCTATGGTAAATCTTCTCCCATTCCCCCTGTGTCAGCTCATGGCGTAGTTCCTTCTCCCAAACACTGCTGGCCTGGTGTTTTGTCACTCTGGGGAGAGTCTATGACGAATCAGTGAAGAGTGGAGATTAGGGCTCTGTCATGGGAGCCGTCTTTTAGCCATTTTTCAAGGCAGGTGAGAGGTGTAGATGCGCCGTCTCACATGGTTGGATGAAGGACCCAACACCTGAGTATACTTATTTTTCAGTTTCTGGGATGCCAAACAACGTTAAGGGCCGAATGTACATAGACTAGGAATAGCGATTTCCAAATAGCGATTCCATCCAACTCGCTATTTGGAAATCGCCATTCCTTATGCATGAAACATTTTGTTTCATACTTGCGATTGTTAGTGGGTCACAAATCGACCTACCTCATGAATATTAATGAGGTAGGTCGCAGTTTCCACCCATCAGGAATTGCAGCCATAAGAGGGATGGTGGCCTGCATAGGTCAGCAACCACTATCTCTGTGATTGCGTTTTAATAAAGGGTTCTTCTTTTGTTGAAATGCAACCCGTTTTCCTTAAAGGAAAACTGGATGCATTTGAACAATGAAAAATAAAACGTTTTGTTTAATAATTTTTTTAAGAGAAGGCAGTGGTCCATGGGACCCCTGTCGGCAAAAATGTTTTCCCAACATTCACAAAGGGGAAAGGGTTACATTACATAAGGACCACTTCCAATTTGCGAACGCATTATGGTAAAGTGCGAATGTTTTGCGACTGCATTTCGGTCACAAAACATCCGTACATCCTAATGCAATTTGGTATTTGGAAGGGATGCCCTAAACATGCCCCTTCCAAATACCGAATCACAATACCCAATTTGTGATTCGGTAACAAGTTACTGAATCACAATTTGGGCTTTATACATTCTCAAAAGCTATTTTCCAGTCGCACATGGCTGATTCTGCGATTTGGCCCATTTGTAACTGGAAAATTGATTGGTACATACGGCCCTTAGTATCTTTGAAGGGGAGCATTTGTTGATTTTCAAAGAGGGAGCCTAACATGATGCACTTGTGTTCTCTCCTTGTTCTAAATTGCGAGAGTTGCAGTGCTGGTGTGAAGTTCAAGTAAAGTGAAATAGGAGTGAACAGTGATGGGAAGGATGTACAGCCCAGCCTACAGGTGACCTTCTCCCATACTGCTATGGTTATCCTAGTAATCTGGGATAAGTACATACCCCAACTCCTCTGGGACTTCTGCAACAACAGGATTTGCCAGAGATGTGATTCCTGCCATCAGGTGATCTATAAAGCACCACTATTTTGTCTGATCTTTCTTGCTCTATTCCACTAGATATCGTAGCTGTGCTGCTTGATGGTATGATGTGATGTGAGGAATTGCCAGCAACCTGTTGGACGGGTTTGTAAAGGATACTGCTAGCTATGCACTGAGTCTTGTTTTGCCAGATGTAGGAATTGATTAGATGAGTTTGTTTAAACATGAGTACAGTAGAAGAATGTAAACACCTTTGCCTGTCTTAGCATCACTATAACCTGCTATCACCATGTTTTCTTTCTCATGGAAATTTAGCTAACTGGATGTGGCTGTCTATAAGCATTGGAATCTCAGATGCATTATGTCCTGGCACTCGAGGCTCCAAATGTTTGAAAATCAGCTTGCTCTGCGAAAACTGTTTACATTTTTGTTACTTTTGAAGGTTCTCTTCTAATTCTAATGAGTTTCGATATAGACAAGCTTGTGCTTATGATGGGAATTTAATCCTGTGATTGAAACTAAAACCAAGTGTGCAGTAGGGAATATATTTGAGCTCTTAGTTGTATCAGAGAGCCTTACTATATTGCTGATGTATAGGGATCCCCTTTTCATTACTCTTGATGATTCACAGACTATTATTTTTTTTACAATCAACACTTTCAGGCTCAACTAAATTACTAAGATTGAGTTTTCTTTCGACAGCACCCACAAGAGAAATTATTTTGAAGACCTAAACTTTTGTGAAGACGACACCAGCTAAACCGATTTGTGGACCAAAGAAAGAGTCTTAAACTTGATTGTTTCAATGGTAGGACACGAGTGTATGAACTGGCACAAAATAGTTCTGAGGAACAAGATGCAATAGGAGACTGGCAGTTACATTTTGAATGAGGTGAGTGAGGTCTGTGAATGGACCATTTTGGGAGGATGAGATAGACTGCATTGCGGTAATACACTCGGGATAAAATAACAGGATTCATAATTGTGACTTTGTGTGAAAAAGTTGGACAGGGCTTCACAAGAGATTAAAGAACTAAAGCTTGATTAAAGACACTAATGTCAGATCCAAAGTTTGGGACCCATTTTAGTCAGAAACTTTCCAACTGAGAGAAATTGCACTTTCAACCCTTGCCATCCTGATAGACCTCTCCTGTAGCAGTTTCAGTGTCAGTGACCATTTTTTCTGTTAACAACTTGCTGTTTGAACAATTGCAGTGGCGGCTCCTCGGCTAAGGCGGAGGAGCGCCGCCCCACTGCTGCAAAGCAGTGAAAAAAAGGAACAAATACAATGATAATAACTCAAGGTTATTATCATTGTATTTGTTCCTGCTGCTCAGGTTTGTGGGGCGGGTGGCACTGCTCTGCTCTCAGAGCAGGGGAGGAGTGGTTTGCCCACTCCAAGTGCGCAATGACTGTTTGGCCAGCCCTCTGGGGCCATCCAAAACAGTCATTAGCACTTCGCATGTTCTCCGTGCAGGCTGCATTACAGCTTGCATGGAGAACATGCCCAGGACCCCATTCCCTGGCTGAGCGCCGATCCACGATGCTCAGACCAATCACAACGCTGCATTGCAGCAGTGTGATTGGCTTAGGGGAGGGAGTCTGGCAGCTTCCTGTTCCGGCCTCGAGAGACTGAAAGGACATGCGGCGCAAGAGAGCGGCAAATAGAAGATACGTTTATTTACTTTTTATTTTTTATTTTAATCATCTCACTCTCCCCAACCCCCCCTACCCAGCCCACCCCGCCACTCCCGATCCGTGTCGGCCGCTACTGAACAATTGATAGGTAGAAGGTGTTGCACTGCTGCTGAACACTTGATGGAAAAGTTGACTAGCAGACCACTGATCTGCACTGATGAAGACCTTCCACACTGTGAAGAACCAAACTGGCCTCACCACTGCTGGCAAACTCGAATTTTAGAACCCAATGTCGACTCACTAGTTCCACATTGTACTCAGATGAGCTAGCTCCTCAAGAACAGGCTCATGTAGCCATATTTGGTACAGCGTACAGTCTGACCAGTGATTTTAGATAAAGGGATTTGAGCAGAAAAAGGGGACCAACTCATGGCTCACTCACTGAATTTAAATGCAGCAAGCGAACCTTCAACCTGCATAGACAAACTCTACCATCTGGCGGAGAACCAAGGAAGGATCAACCTCACTGATAAATATACCCATTGAGGCCCTTTCATTTGAACACTACACCAGCTGTAGTGTAGAGTCTATCGGGCACATGCATCAATGTAGGCTTTTGCGATTCCTTAATTGCGATTATTAAGGAATCGCAATTAAGGAATTGCAAAAGCCTATGCATGAAGGAATCGCTATAAAATTAGCGATTCCCAAACATTCCTTAATTGCGACTCGCAAATTGAAAGTCGCAATTAAGGAATGCCTTTCCCATTCATTCCTATGGGCCTACAGGTCCATAGGAATGAATGGGAGATTACATGCGCAATTTGCGAGTACCAATAGGTACTGCAAGATTACGCATGTCATTTCAAGGTGCAAGGGTGTCAAAAGGACACCCTGTTGCACCCCTGAAATTGCTCTGTGCACACATGTTGCGCACACACATGCCCCAAGGGCATGTGTGTGTAACCTATAATTTTGAAAAATGCACTTTAGAGCATTTTTCAAAGTTTTTGCAAATTACCATCAAGTCCAACTTGATGGTAATTTGCGCCCCCAAGTAGTGAAATCGCTAAACTAAAGTGGTTCTTGCATTGCATTTAAGGAATTGCAAATTGCGATTCCATAAATGCAATCGCAATTTGAGAAATCGCAATTGTTAGACTTGGCATCTTTTGGCGTGTTTCCCTGACTTTTTGCTTTCTGACCTCCCGGTTTTGACTCTGTTTTTGCTGGTGTAATGATTCTGCGCACTTTCCTCACTGCTGTCCAGTGGGAAAGTGCAAGTGCTCCTGTATAAAATGTGTTATGGATTGGTGTTTCCATGATTGGCCTATTTGGTTTATGTGTCAGTCCCTTGTAAAGTGCACTGCGAGTGCCAGGGCCTATAGACCAAATGCTGTTGGTGGGCTGCAGCACTGTATTGTGCCACCCACGCAAAAAGCCCGTAAAGTGTAACTCGCGCCTGCCAACGCAGAGCCTGTGCGCAGCCTGGGGCTGCCATGTCGACTTGGCAAGTGCACACACTTGCAAGTCCCTAAACCTTCCCTTTGCTACATGTTAGTCACCCCTAAGGTAGGCCCAAGGTACCCCTGTGGGTCAGGGTGCGTTGTATGCGAAAGGTAGGACATGCCCTGGTGTGTGTGGCATGTCCTGATAGTGAATTACAGCCTAGTTCGTTTTCACTATTGCAAGGCTACCTGTTCCCCATAGGCCAGAACGGGCAGTTTTGATTATTACAGCTTATAATCCTAACTGACCCCGGGAACATGGTAGAAATTCGAGTTTAGTACGCCTGGACTCAGAATGATAAAATGCATCTTTTAGTGAAGTTGGTTTTAACATTCTGTGTTTGAAAATACCACTTTTAGAAAGTGGGTATTTTCTTGTCTAACCATCCAAGCCTGCCTCTGCGAGGTTGTGTATTCCTTGTCTGGAGTGTGAGTGACAGGGGCTGGGGGATGCCAGGAGACAGGGTGAGTCAGCACAGGGCTGAATAGCAAGATCTACATGTAGATGGGTGGGAGGGGTCGCACCTGGGCCCTGAATAGGACAGTGCCTTCCCTCCACAATGCTGGCTCCACCTCCTGTGGTGCGTCTGATGTCCCTGGCCTACTCTCTGAAAGAAGGGACGGAGACTTGTCAACAAAGTGCTCCAGAACTGGTTTGGACTAGGCAAGGGCCTCTCTGCCTTCAGAGAACAAAGGAATTTGGGATATAAATATTGGGGCCCTGACCCCATGAATTTAGATCTCGCTGGAATCAAGGAACCTGCCAAGACGAAGAGCTGGAAGAGCTGCCAGGAGGAGTACTGCCCCTTTGCTGTGTTGTTGCTTTGTTGGGTTGGCCTGCAGCTGCTGCTTCTGCCTTGGGCAGTGAAAGGACTGAACTTTCTACAAACTTGTGCTGAGTATCTCCAAGGGCCTGGAACCGAGCTGGCCTCCTGTTAAGAAGTCTCAGGGACTACAAAGACTTCACAAGCCTCTGGGTACCGCTTCTGGAACGCTGTTTCAGTTGCCACAGAGGAAGGGAACTGCAACCGACTCCGTCAACCGAATCCATCCCTGGCCGGTGACCTGTTTGCACCGCAGACCGCATCGCCCCGCCTCGCATCGCAACCCTGGTCTCACCGTGGGCGACGTCCGACGCCGCCAACATCGAGCCGCTGCTTGCACCGTGACCTGTGGGCACCGCAGTTCGCATCGCATCGCTTCACTGAACCAGCCGGACCCGACCGACGCGGTCGCTGCAACTGGCTCAAGAGTCGTGACCGCACCGCATTTGGGGCACCGCTCGCACGTCTGCGGCGCACCGCTCTGATTCGCACCGCTGTCCGACGCCAGCTCCCGCACTCCGGCTTGGTCGCCTGCATCGCAACCTGTCAGCACCGCATCGAGCATCGTCTCACCCTGCATCGCATGCCTTGGACTCACCGACTCCGTCTGCACGACGCTCATCGAGCCGCTGCCTGCACCGCATCGAGGGACACCGCACCTTGCATCGCTCCGTCTTGCACCGCAACCGCGACGAACGCCGACCGGCTCGTACACTCCGTACCAGCCACAACGAGAAAGGTACTGTGACCGAGTCTGTTCACGACTCTGCTGGCCCGTATCGACGCGGTCTGCTGGAACTGTTAGACTCTGTGGTTTTCAGCATCGCGGTAGGCTCGGACGGAGCTACCGACTCGTACGAACTTTGTTTTTGGACTATTCCTGCAAAGAAGTTACCTTATCAAGTATTCATTTTTAAAGTATCGTATTGTGGATTTTTGCCGTAATTGGTCTTGTCTTGAGTATATAAAAATTGGTTATTTTTCTAAACTGGTGTGGTGTCCGTTTGTAGTGCTTACACTGTATTACTGTTGGTTATGTGCAAATGCTTTACACACTGCCTCTGAATTAAGCCTGACTGCTCGTGCCAAGCTACCACGAGGGTGAGCAGGGGTTACTTCATGAGTGTAACACCCTTACCCTGACTAGGAAGAAGGGTCCCTGCTTGGACAAAGGTGCAAGCCCTTGCCAACTAGAGATCCCATTTCTAACATTGGTTGTCAGCGGTGAGGATAGGACTTGTGTTTGCACTTGACTTACAGTGATTGGTGTGCACTACTACCATATCGCAGACCATTACGTACCACATACTGGTTCTTTTTCTTTTGTCCTATTTTTGAACTTGCCAGTTTTCAACTCACTACTTTTGTCATGCCTGACACAGCTGCATCATCCGTTGCATCTCTGGAAATTATCTTTGAGGAGGATAGGTTGGAATCCTACGCCGTAAAGGAACTACGAGCGATTTGTAAAAACCTGAAAGTCCAAATTAAAGGCCTCACAAGGAAGGAGGAGCTACAGAAGGCGCTGAGGGCCTGGGTAGCAGCCAGACATGCCAGTGGGCAGCCTGGTAATCTCAGTGAGGAGGTGGAGGAGCCTATTTCCAGGGTGGATATGCTTTTGGGTAGGGGGAACCCGCCAGGTCAGGCAGCAGCAGTCTGTCCCCAGAGGAGCTGGAGGACAGGCGGGAGGCAAGGCAGTTTGAGCTGCAGAAGCTCAGGCTGGAGAGTGAGCGGGAGGAGAAGAGATTGGCCATGGAGGAGAGGAAGATGCTCTTAGAGCATGAGAGAGAACTGAAGGAGCTAGAACTTAGGAGTAAGTCAGGCTCAGATGGTGGCAGCAATTCGTCCAGAAAGGCAGACAGGATTGTGCACATTCCCAAGAATGTAGGCAAGGAGTTCAAGAAGGGGGATGACATACAAAGGTGGTTTCCAGGGTTATGAGGCAGCCATACACATGAATGGGGTCCCTGAGGAGAATTGGGGAGCAGGATTGTGGCCACTTTTTCCTGAAGAAGCAAGGGATGCTCTGATAGCTTTGGGTAAGGGGTATCACCTCACCTATGCTGACATGAAGGATGCCCTTCTCACGAAGTATGGTCTTACTCCTGAAAAGTACAGGGATCAGTTCAGGTCCAGTAAGAAGTCTGATGCCAACACTTGGTTGGAATGTGTGGATGTGTTCTGCAGGTCGCTGGATGGTTGGGTGAAGGGCAGTAGCGTAACAGATTTTCAGGGGCTCTACAACTTGATTGCATGGGAGCCCTTGTCTAGTCTATGTTTTGCAGATCTGCGCCAGCACCTAGTTGATAGTAAGCTAACTGACCCCAGGAAGCTTGCTATGGAAGCGGACCGCTGGGTGAGTACCAGGGTCCACAAGAAAGCGTTTGGGGGAGACTCAGCCAAAGGTGGGCAGGGTCCCCAGCAGAAAGGTGGGGGGACAAGGGTAAAGCACAGGAGTTCTCTAAAGGGCCCCAAACTAGTACCCAGGGTAAAGGTTCCCAGCCCCCGGTGATAAGAAGAAAGGGGTCTCTACAGGGAAGCCTGTTGAGACCGGCCCCCGCAAGTGTTATGCATGTGACCAGGTAGGTCACTTTAAGGGGGACCCCAAGTGCCCAAAGGGGACACAGCCACCCACCGGTGGACAGTCCAAAGTGTTGGCTAGTGTAGCGCTTGGGGAGGAGGGGTGCCCACAGGAGGGTGGGGATCCCGCAGAAATGACCCTTGTCTCACTAGGGGACAGTGAGATGGTCCCAGGAAACCAGGTGCCCCCTAACACAAAGAAATATAGCACCTGGGTGACCATTAATGGGAACAGGGTAGAGGCTCTCAGAGACACTGGAGCCAGTGTGACCTCAGTCCGGTGTCACCTGGTGTCTGAGAAGCAAGTAGTCCCCGGAGCATTCCACCAAGTAGTTGCTGTAGACAACTCAGAGCGCCAATGTATGGTGGCGCAGGTTCCCTTGAATGGGGGGGTCTCAGGTCCCTTGAGGGTGGTTGTGAGCCCTACCATGCCTGTAGATTGTCTGCTAGGTAACGACCTGGAGCAGTCCTTATGGAAGGATGTTGAGCTCAGGTCTCACTTGGAGATGCTTGGGTTGCCAGAGTGGGCATGCGTGTCCACTCGGTCAATGGCAGCCAGAAAGGGTGATCAAGAGGACTTGGAGCCTGGAACAGTGGCCCAAGTCCCTGCCAAGAGAAGGGCAGGGGGCGCGGAAACCGGCCCCCGAAGTTCCCACGGACCGGGAGGAGGTGGACCTCGAGGGGGACGCCCGGTGACTACAGGGGAGCAGGTAGCCGAACTGGGAGACATCTCTGAGCTGACCCATTGGCAGCAAGAAGGGGGTCCCACCAGGGAGGAGTTCTGCAGGGAGCAGAACGAGTGCCCTACTCTGGAGGGTCTGCGGCGGCAGGCTGCAGACCAGGCAGCTGGTAATCAGTCCGGGTCACATCTGATCTACTGGGAGAGTGGTCTCCTATACAGTGAGCCTAAGGTTGCTGAGCCTGGGTCAGCCCGTGTGCTGGTGGTACCCCAGCGCTTCAGGACCTTCCTACTGGGTCTGGCTCATGACGTGCCTTTGGCAGGACATTTGGGGCAGGACAAGACCTTTGACAGGCTTGTCACCCACTTCTTTTGGCCCCAAATGCAAAGGCAGTCAGATGCACACTGTAGGTCTTGCCAAACTTGCCAGGCAAGTGGTAAGAATGGGAGGAAGGTCAAAGCTCCTCTCCAACCTTTTCCTGTTGTTGGAACACCCTTTGAAAGGGTAGGGATGGATATTGTGGGGCCACTGGATCCCAAGACAGCCATGGGCAACAGGTACATCCTGGTCTTGGTGGACCATGCCACCCGGTACCCGGAGGCAATCCCTCTCAGGACAACGACGGCGCCAGTGGTGGGCCGGGCGTTAATGGGGATCTTTTCCCGTGTGGGATTCCCCAGAGAGGTGGTTTCTGATAGGGGGACCAATTTCATATCCAAGTATATGACATCCCTGTGGAAGGAGTGTGGTGTAACCTACAAGTTCACCACTCCTTACCACCCACAAGGAAACGGTCTGGTGGAGAGATTCAACCAGACCTTGAAAGGCATGATCAAGGGTCTAACAGAACCCATGAGGCGTAAGTGGGACGTCCTCTTGCCATGCCTACTCTTTGCATACAGGGAGGTGCCTCAGAAGTCTCTTGGGTACAGCCCCTTTGAGCTCCTGTATGGCCACCCTGTCAGAGGACCTCTGAGTTTGGTAAAGGAAGGCTGGGAGGCGGCTCCCAGGAAAACTCCCCAGGATGTATTTAGCTACATGCTGGCCTTTAGAAACCAAACTGCCCGCTTCAGGAAACTCGCTCAGGCGAACCTAGAAGCCAGCCAGGAAGAGATGAAGAGATGGTATGACCAGAATGCCACTCTGGTCGAATTTCAACCTGGGCAGAAAGTGTGGGTCATGGCCCCAGTGGCACCTTGTGCCTTGCAGGACAAGTGGACTGGGCCATATGAGGTAAAGGAGCGCAAAAGTGACGTCACCTACCTGGTGGAATTTGCAGGCTCCAAGGAACCCTTTGAGGGTCCTTCACGTGAACCGCCTCAAGCCCCACTTCGAGAGGTCCGAAGTGAGTATGCTCTTGGCGACAGATGATGGGGTGGAAGAGGAGAGTGAGCCTCTCCCTGACCTCCTGTCTACCAAGGAGCATGATGGGTCAGTAGAGGGTGTGATCCTCTCCCCTACTCTGACTCAAGAGCAGCAGGGGGACTGTCGCCAGTTGTTGGGACAGTTCGCCCCACTGTTCTCTCTGACCCCCGGTGTTACTCACTGGTGTACCCATGACGTGGACACTGGTGACAGCCCTCCTGTGAAGCACAAGATTTACAGGTTGACTGACCGGGTCAGAGCCAGCATCAAGGAGGAGGTCTCTAAGATGTTGGCGTTAGGGGTGATTGAGCCCTCCCACAGTCCTTGGGACAGCCCAGTGGTCTTGGTCCCAAAGGCTGCGGCGCCCGGTGCCACTCCAGAACTCCGGTTTTGTGTGGACTACCGTGGGCTCAATGCCGTCACCAGGACTGACGCGCACCCCATCCCCAGAGCTGATGAGCTCATTGATCGGTTGGGAGCTGCCCGGTTCCTCAGCACGTTTGATTTGACGTCTGGGTACTGGCAGATTGCCTTAACCGATGGGGCCAAGGAGAGATCAGCATTCTCAACCCCAGAAGGTCATTACCAATTCCGGGTGATGCCCTTTGGGTTGAAGAATGCCCCTGCCACCTTTCAGAGGTTGGTCAATCAGGTGTTGGCTGGGCTGGAGGATTTCAGTGCCGCCTACCTGGATGACATTGCTGTGTTCAGTTCCAGCTGGGAAGAACATTTACAGCACCTTGAGAAAGTGTTGAGGGCTCTGCAAGGTGCAGGCCTCACGATCAAGGCCAGTAAGTGCCAGATCGGGCAGGGTTCTCTGGTGTACTTGGGACACCAGGTAGGAAGCGGACAGGTGGCGCCCCTACAACCCAAGATTGACACCATTCTGGCTTGGGAACCCCCCAAGACCCAGACAGAGGTGAGAGCCTTCTTAGGTCTCACCGGTTACTATAGGAGATTTGTTAAGGGCTATGGCACCATCGTTGCCCCCTTAACAGAGCTGACCTCTAAGAGGCAGCCCAGGAAAGTGATCTGGACTGAGTCCTGCCAGAAAGCTTTTGATGCCCTGAAGGAAGCCATGTGCACGGCGCCCGTGCTCAAGGCACCTGACTTCTCCAAGGAATTCGTCGTGCAGACTGACGCTTCAGAGCATGGTGTGGAGCGGTGCTCTCACAACTGAACGAAGAGGGCCTGGATCAGCCTGTAGTCTTCCTTAGCAGGAGACTACTTCCCAGGGAACAGAGGTGGAGTGCCATAGAAAGGGAAGCTTTTGCTGTGGTCTGGGCGCTGAAGAAGTTGAGACCATACCTGTTTGGGACTCACTTCCGGGTTCAGACAGACCACAGGCCCCTCAGATGGTTGATGCAAATGAGGGGTGAGAATCCAAAACTGCTGAGGTGGTCCATCTCCCTACAGGGAATGGACTTTACGGTGGAACACCGTCCTGGTACAGAACACGCCAACGCAGATGGTCTGTCCAGGTTCTTCCGCCTTAGTGAAGAGAACTCCAATGGGGTTGGGTAGTTCTCCCTACTTTCAGCTGGAGGGGACATGTGTTAGACTTGGCATCTTTTGGCGTGTTTCCCCTGACTTTTTGCTTTCTGACCTCCCGGTTTTGACTCTGTTTTTGCTGGTGTAATGATTCTGCGCACTTTCCTCACTGCTGTCCAGTGGGAAAGTGCAAGTGCTCCTGTATAAAATGTGTTATGGATTGGTGTTTCCATGATTGGCCTATTTGGTTTATGTGTCAGTCCCTTGTAAAGTGCACTGCGAGTGCCAGGGCCTATAGACCAAATGCTGTTGGTGGGCTGCAGCACTGGATTGTGCCACCCACGCAAACAGCCCGTAAAGTGTAACTCGGGCCTGCCAACGCAGAGCCTGTGCGCAGCCTGGGGCTGCCATGTCGACTGGGCAAGTGCACACACTTGCAAGTCCCTAAACCTTCCCTTTGCTACATGTTAGTCACCCCTAAGGTAGGCCCAAGGTACCCCTGTGGGCAGGGTGCGTTGTATGCGAAAGGTAGGACATGCCCTGGTGTGTGTGGCATGTCCTGATAGTGAATTACAGCCTAGTTCGTTTTTCACTATTGCAAGGCTACCTGTTCCCCATAGGCCAGAACGGGCAGTTTTGATTATTACAGCTTATAATCCTAACTGACCCCGGGAACATGGTAGAAATTCGAGTTTAGTACGCCTGGACTCAGAATGATAAAATGCATCTTTTAGTGAAGTTGGTTTTAACATTCTGTGTTTGAAAATACCACTTTTAGAAAGTGGGTATTTTCTTGTCTAACCATCCAAGCCTGCCTCTGCGAGG
This sequence comes from Calotriton arnoldi, assembly GCA_963921515.1. Classification (NCBI taxonomy): domain Eukaryota; kingdom Metazoa; phylum Chordata; class Amphibia; order Caudata; family Salamandridae; genus Calotriton; species Calotriton arnoldi. The sequence goes on from CAWUFW010005456.1 coordinate 517,835, forward strand.
TTGTGTATTCCTTGTCTGGAGTGTGAGTGACAGGGGCTGGGGGATGCCAGGAGACAGGGTGAGTCAGCACAGGGCTGAATAGCAAGATCTACATGTAGATGGGTGGGAGGGGTCGCACCTGGGCCCTGAATAGGACAGTGCCTTCCCTCCACAATGCTGGCTCCACCTCCTGTGGTGCGTCTGATGTCCCTGGCCTACTCACTGAAAGAAGGGACGGAGACTTGTCAACAAAGTGCTCCAGAACTGGTTTGGACTAGGCAAGGGCCTCTCTGCCTTCAGAGAACAAAGGAATTTGGGATATAAATATTGGGGCCCTGACCCCATGAATTTAGATCTCGCTGGAATCAAGGAACCTGCCAAGACGAAGAGCTGGAAGAGCTGCCAGGAGGAGTACTGCCCCTTTGCTGTGTTGTTGCTTTGTTGGGTTGGCCTGCAGCTGCTGCTTCTGCCTTGGGCAGTGAAAGGACTGAACTTTCTACAAACTTGTGCTGAGTATCTCCAAGGGCCTGGAACCGAGCTGGCCTCCTGTTAAGAAGTCTCAGGGACTACAAAGACTTCACAAGCCTCTGGGTACCGCTTCTGGAACGCTGTTTCAGTTGCCACAGAGGAAGGGAACTGCAACCGACTCCGTCAACCGAATCCATCCCTGGCCGGTGACCTGTTTGCACCGCAGACCGCATCACCCCGCTCGCATCGCAACCCTGGTCTCACCGTGGCGACGTCCGACGCCGCCAACATCGAGCCGCTGCTTGCACCGTGACCTGTGGGCACCGCAGTTCGCATCGCATCGCTTCACTGAACCAGCCGGACCCGACCGACGCGGTCGCTGCAACTGGCTCAAGAGTCGTGACCGCACCGCATTTGGGGCACCGCTCGCACGTCTGCGACGCACCGCTCCGACTCGCACCGCTGTCCGACGCCAGCTCCCACACTCCGGCTTGGTCGCCTGCATCGCAACCTGTCAGCACCGCATCGAGCATCGTCTCACCCTGCATCGCACGCCTTGGACTCACCGACTCCGTCTGCACGACGCTCATCGAGCCGTTGCCTGCACCGCATCGAGGGACACCGCACCTTGCATCGCTCCGTCTTGCACCCCCAACCGCGACGAACGCCGACCGGCTCGTACACTCCGTACCAGCCACAACGAGAAAGGTACTGTGACCGAGTCTGTTCACGACTCTGCTGGCCCGTATCGACGCGGTCGGCTGGAACTGTTAGACTCTGTGGTTTTCAGCATCGCGGTAGGCTCGGACGGAGCTACCGACTCGTACGAACTTTGTTTTTGGACTATTCCTGCAAAGAAGAAGTTACCTTATCAAGTATTCATTTTTAAAGTATCGTATTGTGGATTTTTGCCGTAATTGGTCTTGTCTTGAGTATATAAAATATTGGTTATTTTTCTAAACTGGTGTGGTGTCCGTTTGTAGTGCTTACACTGTATTACTGTTGGTTATGTGCAAATGCTTTACACACTGCCTCTGAATTAAGCCTGACTGCTCGTGCTAAGCAACCACGAGGGTGAGCAGGGGTTACTTCACGAGTGTAACACCCTTACCCTGACTAGGAAGAAGGGTCCCTGCTTGGACAAAGGTGCAAGCCCTTGCCAACTAGAGATCCCATTTCTAACAGCAATTAATTGCGAATTCTCAAATTGCGAGTGCCTTGAACCTTGATGCATCGCAAATGCCCTTTTTGCGGGCGCAAACGGCCGATTTTTGCGAATCGCACCGTTTGCGCTCGCAAAAATGGTTGATGCATGTGCCTGTGAGTCAACATCAAAGGGATAGTCTGTATAGTCAAGCACCAGCACAATCTGGTTGATCTTCCTTTCATTGAAAATTGAATAATTGGACATCCCTTTTTAAATATCAATGACCGTTTCTTTTGTACAAGTCACTTTATTGTCACACATTTTTAGGTTATGGTTTCTTTACTTGGGGTTCTATTTATCACTCTTTTCTTCTCAAGAATATCACTTACAAAAACAGAAGCGTAGTAATAAAAAATCAAACTTTATGTGTAAAATATGTAAATAAACTTTTTGTATTACAATAATAAAAACTTGATTCGGCTGAATTGAGTTAAAAGAAAATAAATTGTTGTGGCTACTTCTTACTGTTGCATAAACCATTTCTAGGCAGAGGTGCACTATATCATGTTCCTTGATTCATTCAACACAGACACTACCAGGTGATAAATATGAAATTGTTACTAAAATAGTTCCATGTGAACACTTGCCGTGATTTAATACCAACGGAGATTATGGCATTATTATGCAGTACTTTAAGATGGATGGATAGTACTTTAAATTGCATTTGTTCTTTGACCTGTAGCCAATACAGGGTTTTGAGGATAGATCAAATATGAAGTTGATGATCAGAGTTGGAGATACTGTTGAACTTTACAATATTTGGAGTTGCTTTCAAAGTTTGATGTTAACAAGTTCAAGTAGAGCATTGCAGTAATTGACCTGGAGAAAGCTAAATGCTTGAGTGTTGTTTCTGATGTCAGAGTATTAAAGCAGATATTTGGATTCCTGGTGTCCTTGTGCCATGTTGCCTATAGAAATTATCATGGTGATGTTCCCTCTCGAAGGAGCGTATGTCGTCTAATCTGAATCAAAGGCTCTGGGCTTTCTTTGTGGTAAAAACGTTATGGCTGAGATATGTCAGACTGTGGCAGATCAATTTTGTGAACTTACGAGACCTGGTGCACCCAATGAAAAGAACTTAGTTTCTGCAAGATTAAGAAAAAGCATGCTAAGTAAAGGATCTCTAGACCAACACCAATAGGCATGATTCAAATACCTATGAGAGTCTGAGAATACATTCTCAGTGAGATCTAGAACAGTTTGTAATGAGGAAACAGAGAACATCTTAAATTTCGCTATTGTTCAACGGTCAGACTCCTTGAGATTCCCTTGATTTTGGTGATAGCAGGGCACATGACAGAGAGTAGCGTCTTACATATAAGGTTATGTAGTTAATATTATGTGCCAGATTTAGAGGATGGTTACTCCGTAAGGGCGCCCTGACAGAGTAACTGCACTCCAAATTTAGATATGTCCGCTGCCCCAACAGACATCTCTTACATTGGTAGGAACCGTCACCACAGTGGCTCCTGTCAGTGCATTTAAACTATGCTGTACGGCTACGTAATCATAACGGAACCATATGTCTCACTTTCAATGTATTTTTTTTATTTTTGAAAACAAAATCCCAAACGGGATTTTCTTTTTCAAAATAAAAAAGCAATGGCCCCCCAAACTGGGAGTTTTCTTCCATGATGTGTGGGTCATTGAAAGGTTTTTACTTACCCTTACCGCCATGTTTTGTATGCCGGTAAGTGAAAGTAAAGACTTGGCATTTGTTTGTCCACACTAAATATGGTGGGCAGACAAATGGCGAAACCTCCCTTGACCTCTACTTTGTCATGCCATCGGAGGTATATGTCAGCGGTGAGGATGGAGTAGTCTCCACCGCTGACATACCGAAGGTACACCTGACTCTAAATAGACAGGCGGACGTTCAGTATGGTGCAAAGGGCACTCTGTTGCAGTTGTGATGGAGTAACCTTTCTGCCACACTCTAAATCAGAATGGAGTTCCCTGTCCACAAACATTATCAGTCCCAGGAGCGGCCCGTGCAGGTAAGAGCGGTGAGGTGGTACTCGACAGACAACGACAAGGGAAGATTAAATAAATATTTTATTTTCCCTCGTCGTCTGTCGAGTCCCCCACACACACGCCCCACTGCTGTTACCTGCACGGGGCACTCCTGTATGGTCCACCCGCCTGATTTAGAATCGGGCAGAACTTACGGTTGATGATGGCGGAAAGTGAGACTACTCCAGCTCTGCTGTAGTCAAACCCTTCCGATGACCTAAAATATTAAGAGCCGTCGGAGGTTTAGCTGTATGTCCGCCACCCTAATTTACATAGGCAGACATACAGTTGGTTTTCAATGTCTGTCATCACCAAGAAAAACCTGGCAGTAAGGGGCACCAAAAAGTGCTCAATGCCACTCTCGACATGGGAGGAAACTCCCATGGCAATGGGGGGTAATGTTTTCTTTATATTCAAAAAGGAAATCCCGCTTTGGGATTTTCTTTTTGAAAATATATTTTTTTTTTAAGTTTGCCATACAACTCCGTCATTTTAACGGAGTCGTCCATCAAACTTTCAATGCAAGGGCAGGAACCACCATGACAGTGATTTCCGTCAGTGCTAGAAATGTCTGCTGGGTCAACGGACATTTCTAAATTTGGCATGTGGCACCTCTGTCAAACTAATTTACTCTGTCACCATAGCGGAGAAACGGGCTGCCTGCCAAGATTTAAATTGTCACAAAGTAACAAGAGCAAATGAGCTTCCGGTATGAATATATATATATTATATATATAGAGTGAGAAAGGCAGCGTGACTGCCGAAACACGTCTCTCTTGTTTTTAAGTGACCATGATGACCTGACCAATTAAACAGGTTTAATTTCTCATACCTCGAGTGCTGGTTCCTGACTCTTTTTGAAGTTTGGGAAATATTTTGAATATATATATATATATCAAGAAAAACCTGAAAAGGTGTATTTTATTGCAGTTCGTTATGGTAGTTGCGTGGTGGCGTAGGTAAGAATGAATGTCTTGCCATATGCTGCTTCAAGTTTCGATTTTCAACCAGGTGAACTTAATGCAATGCAATGGTTCAAGATCCCAGGAAGAAGCAGCGATATTAAAGTGAATAGGGTATATGTTTCTATTTGCACTTATGGCTACAGTTGTACTACTGAAAGTCGACACCAAGAATATCGAGATAAAAAAATATCAAGGACAGTATATCGAGGGACAAAATATCGAAAGGTAAGAGCATGTAAGGAAGTATAGATTTACTACTCCTAACTCCACTTGTACGCACCTTGAAGATATATGTACCGCATATATGTGGAGTTAGGCATTGAAAATCTAGGGGCATATTAGCAATGCCTGGCGATAATTATCGCAAAGCGCAATTAGCGCTTGGATAATTATCGCCAGGCATCGCCGGTTTCTATCGCGGAGTTAGCGTGCAATCAGCAATGCTAATCTCCAAAGCGATAGAAACCTTTGAGAACAGTGTGAATATCGCCTGAAAACAGGCGATATTCACACTGTTCCCCAGTTCTGCTTGCTGATAGTGCGAGGGGATTTAGCCATGTAATCCACCTCTCATTGGATTACATGGCTAAGTCAGGGTGGGACCAGGTGTTAGCAAACCAGCGCTAAACGTGTTTAGCGCTGGTTCGCTAATCACCGCCCCTGCCTCGCTGATAGGCGTTAGCGACCTCAGCGACTGTTTCCAGTCGCTGTTAGGTGGGGAACGCCTACTTTGCATGCCATTAGCGATAAATATCGCTGGCATGCAAAGCGGCACCTAACCCGGTCGCTATCGCCTACAAGATGTCGCTAACAGCAGTTAGCGATAGCTTGTTGATAAGGCGATAATATTATCGCCGCTTTAGCGGAAAAAGTCCCGCTAAAGTGGCGATAATCGCCTTGCTAATATGCCCCCTAGACTTAAGTACCTATCGATATTTTTTTAAATTATTTTTTGTCAACATTCTGTCCCACCGATACAGTCGGTACAATATTCAGAGTGCACACACATGGGTGCAAATTCAAAATTTAGCAGTCAGGGTATGAGGGCGAAGGAAGGACACCCAAAAATGAAAAAAAAATCAATAATCATTAAAAAGTCATTTATAGGAGAGTGCAAAGTGGGTCATGTTGGCAGACCTAGGAATGTTTTCAACCCAAAAGTAAGATCTCCTTTAACTCGTTTACCACGACTGTTTCCAGCCACAACCTGCTAATCTCATCATGTCCTTTTTAAAAGAATTGCCTGCGGGTCTGAAGATAAAGAGGGAATATTCATTTAGTACCACTTTCATTACAGTGTTTCTTTTTATTTTGGAGGACTTTTTTACAGTCTGCTTTTGAATGTTGCCCATTTCAAACACATTCTAACAAGCGACCTGTTTGCAAATTCGGATAGAGATGCTATCAGCCTTCGCATTCCTCTCCTGTTTGGGCTCAGATGTGCTGAATCGCAACTTTCCTTTAGCACGGTGAGCCCTGCATCGTTTTTACAAAAAATAAATACGACAAGTAATCGAGTTATGGCCAAGGAAGAGCTCAAGGACCTCCAGGACAAGATATGCCCTTGAGGCTAAGCAGCCTGTCATATCTTCCCCCAGCTCCACTTACAAACTGAGTGGAATCTGTAGACAAAAACCACACTTCCTGCCTCATTACAGCGCTTTGGAAGAAAAAGGCCACTTTGGATGGAAGGAAAAGAGCATTTTATGAAAAAGAAGGCCAAAACTACAGCAATCTGCAGCTAGGTTAAAGTCAATAAATCACGCTAATTGGTTTACTTTTAGTGACCTGCGTGTGGCGATTTCCTGTTCCTGAACTCTTTCCGCCAGAGCGCATTCTTGGACACGGATGCTCCTCTCTGCTTTGGGAGGAGAGTTCTTTCACAGTCATCAGGCAATGATTTAGGATTTGTGTCGCCCTCCAAAAAGCTCAGCCTAAAAAAATGCCCAGCGCTGCTTTTTGTCAGTGTGTGCAAACTATTATGCCAAAAACAGATTGCAGCAATCAAAGAGGAAATATCTCTGAACTGAAAGATTAAAAGCAAAATGCATCAACTTCAATTTACTTAGCGGTTTTCCATCTTACTTATTATCACAGTAAAAACACTTAAATGTGTGAGGTCACCTCTCCAATTGTATTTTTATTTTTAATTAATTCTAATTGAACCGCAAACTATGCACCCTTATGTAATTGTGAAAAAGTAAACACCCAGAACTAAAAAAAAAACCTGGTATTTGTAAAGCGCGACCCGTAAAGGTCTCAAGGCGCTGGGGGCCGTCGAGGAGATTAAGGGGCATATCTACAAGGGCAGGCGATAATTATCGCTCAGCGCTCTTAGCGTGAGGATAATTATCGCCGGCCATCTCTGAATTTTATCGCGGAGATAGCGTGCTATCAGCAACGCTTATCTCCAAAGCGATAAAATTCAGAGCGCAAGTTGCCAACTGTGCGATTATCGCTGGAAATCCAGCGATAATCGCACAACTTTTGGCAATAGCTTGCTGATAGGGCTACACATACTTAGCCATGATATCCACCTTCCAAAGGATATTATGGCTAAGACGGTTTCAAAGCAGGCGTAAGGAAAGTAGCGATAACAGAGGTTATCGCTACTTATCTTGTCGCCATGCTTCTTAGCGTGGGGCTTGATAATAGGAGAAATGTCCCGTTATTCTGGGGAGGAACGCCCACTTTGCATCTCATTAGAGATGCAAAGCTGGGCGATATGAGAATGGGCGAAAAGCATGGATTCACGCGTTAGCGTGTCCTTGCTAATAGGGCGTTAAAATTATCGCCGCTTTTCGTCCGAAAACGGACGCTAAAGCGGCGATAATTTTATCGCCTGCCCTTGTAGATATGCCCCTACATGAGTTATAGGCCGGAGTCAAATGATGCTGCGCTGATCTGTCTCCGGCGCTGGGGATTGAACCATGAGCTCGGTGCTGCAAAGGGAGCCGCCTTGGCCGCTGCGCCACACCTCTCCACGGAACCCAGCCGATCCAAAATCGGTTAGGTTAAGTGAGATTACCCTTGCCCACACCAGAAGGTGAGTGGAAAAAATTCCATCGTACCAGGAAATTGGAGTTCTAGACGAATTTAAGGGGTGCTCTAATTTTTAAAGGCTAGAAAACAGGTGTTACCTCCCGAAAAAGGGAGTCAGTAGGAGGAACCAAGAACCCCCCATTTTCATATCGACATATGGCTCTCTGTACAAAATAGAAATATAAATCCATCAAACTAAGTGAAAATGAAGGAAGACGTAGTATTGCTTTCCGAATCTTTTTCAAATGTAGCCTTCTCTGCTAATGACAAAACATGAAATGTAACCAAAGCAACGAGGAGATCTATTTAAAGTCATTTACTGGGAGCTTGAAAGCAATATGTTTCTTTTTTTCATTTTTTAACATACATTAGGCTGAAGGACTCTAACAGCATGGATGAAGGGTCTGTGAGTGGTGGTTCCTAGTAGTTTGTATTTGCCTTCTCACTTGGCAGGGGAAGTTTCCAGACACACTTTGCTTCGACAGGCACAAGAGTATTTTGGTCCTCTGTGTGGAAATCTCAGGAACCCTACTCTGCCACTGCGGGCACTTTGCCTTGGAAAAATTCCAAGATGGCCGCTAAAAGTGAAGTACTTGAATCAATAGTTAATTTATAGCAGCTTTAACTTTGTGACTTAAACAGGGATTTAGTGGAAAGAATGAAGCTTGGGAAGGATTTTTTTCTGATCACCATGTATATACTGATACCATTCACTGGCTTCAAGAAGAGTAGTGTATGGGGGGGGGTTGGGGGGGGGGGGCCAGGCACCAAAATATGAAGCTTTTGAGCTGGGGTGGACCAAATTGCGTAATGTTTCTATAAGCTGGCAGAATCTGAAATGAGAAAAGGAAAAAGGTCAAAGAATCTCTAGCTAGGGGATTGGAGTAGGTGTGTAGACGTTAGAGACAACCAGGCACAGGAAAAGTGTGCAACACATCGGTGCACAGTGTGTGAAAACTCGCAGAAACCAGTCTGCGGAAAGGAGAGGGACCCTTGGGTATAAGGAGAGCAGAGGTTCTCAACCACTTGGCTGGAGTCAGCAACAGGACAAAATGTTAAATTGGTAGATACTGTGTCAGGGAACTGTAGGGGATGCAGGTAAAAGTGTCAGCATAGGAGCTGGCGGCATTCAGTTGCCACTACTTGCAAGCCATTTGCCCTGCAGTGAATGTTGATGTGAAAAGAGCTGTTGTTTGATAAAAGATCTCGAGCAGTTCCTCTTATTTCCATTCTAAGTAGACATGACAGTCTAGGAAGGCTTTCTCTTTATTACCATTAGCAATAAACAGGGGGTAACCTTGATTGGAGACAACATGGCTTCTAAGCCATCTCAAAGCCAGTCTCACAATCTCACTCAATGGACCCACATTTTACCGATGTGATGTTGTGTGGAGATACTCAGGCAGTTTTCCTCAGCCATGGTGTAGAGGGGGTCACAAGCTGGGTGGGCTGTGAGAAACATTCATGTTCAAACTGATTCATCTGATGGAAGGAGGGAGAACATGGAGTCTAGTTGCTTGGTTGATAGCAGGGAACCAAGTTCTATTGCAAGCTCCTTAGTGGCGTAACAAAACTTGAGGGGGCCCCCCTGCAAAGTGTATGAAGGGGCCCCCTTTCGGACTTACTCGGGAGCCCTCAGGCCAGGGGACTGCGCTGAGGGGGCCCCCTGGAGCTCGGGGCCCTTCGCACTGCGGGGCTGCAGGGCCCTTTCTTACGCCACTGAAGCTCCTGCCTTTGATCAATTGGTGTGATCTGGTTCAAATGTGCTCATCTTCGTTTGTGTTGATTTCCATATTGGTGAAGTCTGGGATTAGGGTTACCACATTTGTCAGAAAAAAACGAACATTTGTTTACAGTTTTTGCTCTCCTGGAACAGGCAAGAGCTGGTATGTCAATATTAATTTGTATAAAATCCTCTATATTCGTTTTTAACACAACAACTATCTGCCTGCTTTAGTAAACATTCAGAAATAATTTAGTCAGCTATTACCTACATTTTAAGTGATTTCTTCATGTGTTTACAGTTTTAAATTTATATTTTAAAAGGGAAAAATGGATATCACAGCTTTTGCTAATTTTGTATTGCCTTCGTCTTACCAGCCAGGTGGAACGTCATCTGTAATTGGTAAAACGTAACATTTACAGGTAAGTCCACGGAACGTACATCATTCTTGATGAAGCAGGCCAACTTCTCATTAAGTCATATCTTAAGATGAAACTATTTTTCTGGAGTGTCATGTCTCTCAAAAAGTAGAAGGTACATTGGTATGAGCTCCTTACACCCTTCTAACCATGATCGTGCTGAATGCTTCTAAGACCGACGTTCTCATGGTCAAAGCAGGTCAAACTACTCCTGTTGAGCTACACAAGGAAAATGATAGGGGAGGTACCCAAGTTAAAAAAATGCCTATGGAATTTATTAAGCTGTGACTGACATTTTTCAATGGACCATAGAAGCTCAACCATAAACATAACAAGTATAAACAACAAGCATTTGCAATGCAATAGGTCTCGCATTTGCGAGAGTTTAAGCTATTGGCATTGTAAATGACAATGCCTTTCATTTATATGTTTTGATAATTAACACATGAATAAAAGGCATTGTCATGTACAATGCCAATAGCATAAACTCTTGTAAATGCGAGACCTATTCAAAGAAGCGGCTGCCATTGTCCCGGGCTGGTTAGAAAGTGAAGGCGCGCATGGTGCGCTGAATGTTGCAGAAAAGCATGTCGTGCCTGCAGTAGGAGAAACTATTTAAAGAAAATAGTGCTTACAGACTAAAAGAAACTCACCGTGTAACAACCTAAGTAAAAGGGCCAGTCCTCATGGGAGGTTACGAATGAAGAGAAGGCGGTACTGAGGAGGGACTAACAAGCCTATTCACGAATCAGAAGCCAGCATTTACGAAGGACAATGACACAAGGCAATGACAAATATGGGCAGAGAGTGGGCGGGCTTCTATTCCATACTCCAATACAGCATGGCTCGCAGAGCGAACGCATGCGCTGCCCAGGCTCGACCTAAACAGGCCTTACCTATTAGTTGTGCAGCAAGAACAGTGGCACCCGGACACCGGGTTTTGGAAAGGGTGAGTGGCCCACCCAATTATGGCTGTCGCGTAACCAAGGCTCCCTTGCTCCAATACTATTTCTATAGCATTCTTACTCACCATTGTCTGCACAACATAAGGTTACACGTTTAATTAAAATGTGATCTTATCCCAAAACTGGATATTTTATTACGTTTTTCAAGCTGCCCACTTTAATTACCTGCACTTCCATGAATGCAAAATGATTTGCACCAACAAACGTGCATTCTGTTATCCCTTAAAATTTGTGTGACTATCTTTATTCCTGTGCCCAAACTTGTTTGCGATTTGCGCAATACTCCCTTTAAATTTGAACCACTATGAATAAGACAAAATGTTGTGTTTACTTGACCACTTGCAATGTAGCGTATAAATCATGAAAGTATTTGAACTCGAAGCACAAACATTTTTTGCGAGTCAGATGAATCTCGAGTCATCTCAACACTTTACCAGTGTTTGTAACGATAAAGACAGCAGCATGAATATGTCGACTCGTCTGCAACTTCTTACATTGCAGTATTAATCAACCATCGAGCTTGGCGATGCCAACCTCGTCATTCAACTGGTTCCCCCTCTATGATTATTTACAGAATGAATCGAGAAGCACATTTCCCATCTTTCAGTACATTAGTCTGATAGTGTTTTTGTTAAGAAATGTATGTATTAAATATATAACATTCATGATTCCTATTTGAAATCCGCAATTCTTCCTTAAGCCAGTGGAGAATGGCATGTACACGTGCAATGTGAGTGTAGAAGTAATTCTTTGCTTTTGAAGCGTTCTACTTCCTTTCTTTGACCAACCCAAATAAATTTGCAGAGTTAATGAGCTGTGTGCACCACACACAGCGGAGGCACGAGTGAGTAAACACGGCACTACATCATGCAACCACAACAGCCAACAGAAGTGTTAAAATAGAAGCTTATTTCCAATTCAAACTTCCAGCACCAGACCACACCAAGTACGGAAGGGTCTTTGCCACAAATATTTACAGGACTAATTTCCATGCTTCACACCCAGCCGTAACCTGGAGCTCAAGCAAGGCAGACTGGTTTGGCACACAACAGCGAAGCCCACTGTGTGCTCACCTCGGGAATATTCCCAGACTCGCTGTGATAAATAAACACACACAAACAAGTATGTTGAAAGATGTTTCACCATTCATTTACAAGCTACCAGGGCTTCTGCTCCCGTAAGAAGCATCAGTGGCAAATGTCGCAATTGAGTAACCTCTAGTGTTCACCTGACTGCTGAATAAGGGGTAAGGGCTTCACAAAATTAGCTCCTCGACTGTCAATAGCGCTACAATATGTCTCTGCAACAATCCACAGCATTACACCCTATGAAAACAAGCGGTAGACTCCCAGCCCCCGATGCCAGTGTAGTACGCCTCCCCTAATCCACTAGCACTAGCACTCGTCACCTCACCTCTCCTGCCGCCCGTTCCCAGCCGCCTTCTTCCCCAAGCTGCCATCTTGGAGAGTCGGCACGCAAATGTCTCCATGGAGCAGGCCGCATCACGGAGCTCTTGGGAAAGCCGAAGACAGACACGCCGTGAGCGTGCACATCAGCTGTCCGGGCAAGTGCACATCAGAACGCGCCGTGAGCGTGCACATTTGCTGTCTGGAGATCGCCAGAAAAGACCAGCGTGACGGCGGCCGCATGGGCTGCGAGGTACACCGATCACCCTGTGAGCTCTGGGGACACGCTGCAGGGCATCACGTGAAGCATGGCATGACACACGCAACTCTCTCACACACACACACACACACACACACACGCACACACACACACACATATATATGTCTCTGTGTTGCTGACAGTGTGGAGAAGCAAGCAACATTGTTGAAATTATAGCTTAATACAAACACCAGGGTTCTCATCCATCAAAAAAAGCAAGTCCATCTGTAGTCATTTTTTTCTAGTGCAATTCTAGAAACAGTGCTGTGAAATATCTATGGCACAAAATGGCACGGGAACTTTTTATATATTCCTAAACAAAGGGAGCCTTTGGTCTTTCTAGCTATAAAAACGAGATGTAATCAGAAACTTTGAAAAGTAAAAAATATTCATGTCTTTTGTGATCACACCCATAGTTGTCGGATATGGTAACTCAAGGTCCTTTGCACTTATTTACTGTTCATTTTCCACAGTGTTTCATCTGCGGGGTGACAGATAACCCAGCTGGAAAGCAGCCTCAATTTATCAATTAAACCAAAACTGAATAATTAACGAATAGAAGTTCATGACTGCACCTAAAGATGATACTTATGTTTTGCAGTGATCACAGATGCCATAACTGCTATAGGGTATGTTACACAAAAAGCTGATATTACAGTAAAGATCCTCCCATGTCTGCAGGATTCTATACTTAGGTCTGGCTTCAGAACCTTTAGATGTCTGCCACAACTATGTCAATACAACAAATAATAGCATATTATCATACAGTGAGCGGGTTTTGGTATGCCCACTTCAGACTTTGAGTAGTTTGGGAGAGTCTCCTTCAGCCATTGGATCAATGATGTAGTAAAAAACGTTTTGTGGAGTGTCTGGTACCTTTACCAACTTATATTTACAAAATCGTGGCATCAATAATTGTGTAGCATCAAGAGTTTTCAATACACTTTTTAAAGTAAAAAGAATATTTTCTTTCTTCTTTTTTGGGAGGTCAAATCTTTACAGTATAAACAACATGATCACAAGTCATCCAACAGGTGTTTCACCCTAACGGCCTACAAGTCTGGGACTTTTTCAACTCTTACAAAATTAGGTGTACGATTTGTAAGATTACAATAGCGCACTCTATATATAGTGTAGGATTCTTTCAGCATTATAACTTTCTCATTGAATAAAATTCATGGGACATGAACAAATGGTGCCATCTAAACCTTGGTACAGTTTTCTTCACCCAACTCTATATTTTTTGCACATAGGTTGCAAACATCTTCCTCCTAGAGTTAGCCTCTTCTTCCTGTGCTTGCAGGACTTCAGCAGGTGGCACTGTTTTGTCCTTCTAACAATCTTCTTGTCTCCTTTCCTGCACATCAGCCTGGGAAAACTCACTGGGACGACTTACTTGCAGATGCTTTATCATCTCGGTGGTATCTGTGTTGAAGCCTACTGTGCAGTGGCGGCCGGCACAGGTAAACGCGTGGGGAAGGGGTAGGGTGGGAAGTCGACAGTCGACGGAATAGGCATAATTAAATACATAAATAATACCTATCCCGTCGTCTGTCGGCTTCTCCCCTTGTCGCGCCGCGCTCTGCCTCGCCTCACCGCGCTTACCTGAGTCGGCCGCCGCTGCTTCTGTGGCCCTGTTGTAAAATTTGGTTGAAAAAAGTGCAGGTGACCTCCCTAGTCCTTTCTGACCTGGATTCTACACTGCCTAAGCGCATCACAAAGTGTCAGACACATTCCTGATCCACAATTCAAAATACATGTTTACAATATACCATTTGTGTTCATAAATGTATGTTGACTGAAAGACTTTCATAGGCGAACATATTCCTTACGGCAATCTGCCCAACTCTATATAACTGGTGTTTCCGCGCATTTTGAGAATACTGACAATGGTAAGGAGGTGTTATCACATTATTATAATTAAAAGTTTCAGTCAGCAATATATCTGGGAATTCACATAGGGAAATGTTCAATCCTAGTATTAAATATTTAATTAAAATCCGGAGCAGCCCTGCTCAGGATTGCTAAATCAACAATATCTGAGAACAACAAATGTCCTTTTTAATTTAAAAGAGCAAAGTAGTCACAAAATAGCAGGGAATCAAATAAGAACAGAGACATTTGGAGGACCTGTGGTATCACACACAGAGAATTAGGTATAAGAATATGGAGAGAATTGGGAGAATAGGGAGGCCCTCAGTGGTGGAATCAGGCAGGGTTGAGTGATGGAGAGAGGACAGAGCAATGATCTCTGAGGCCTTCGAAAGAAGGGAAGGGTTATGGAGAAAAGGCTGTGATCCACATTATCATTAGTTGAGAAAACAAGAATTATTTATATATGATAACTATTTCAATACTGTTACCAATAATAGGGAAGATTGATCAATTAATGTGAATGCATGCATTTCTATCTTTGTATTTGTGCTGATAGCTTACTGCGAAGTGGGTCTTTTGAACCATTGTCTTCTCTGCAGAAAGGGGTCCGGTTAAGTGTACATACTTTTTCTAGGGATTCTGGGTCCCACTTTGTGGTTGTTAGTCTCTTATTAAGACTGACAGGTATATGCAGTTGCGGCCGGCATGACTCACGGGCGGGGGGAGGTCGCGCGGGGAGAGGGGGTAATTTTAAATAAATAATTTTTAAAAGTTAACTTACCTTAACCGGCACGGTCCGGTCCCGCGTCGTTCTGCGTCGTCACTGCTTCTCTGCTCCATAAAGGAAACAAGCAGCCTCCCTCCCCTCCCCTAAGCCAATCACAACGCTGCAATGGCAGCCTTATGGTTAGCCGGGACGCCGACCACACAGGCGTCTATGGGGAGGCCATTTTCTCCATGTAGGATGCATGCAGCCTACATGGAGAAAAGGGAGAGTGCGTATGACTGGTTTGGTCGGCCCTGGGGCCAACCAAACAGTCAGCGCCCACAACAGTGGGCAAGCCACTCCTCCCCTGCCCTAGAGCAGAACCGCCCACCCGCCCGCCCCCAACCAAACCATTCTGCTTTCTCGCAGTGCGAGAAGCAGAAACATAAAATGGTATTTATAATACCATTTTATGTTTCTGCTTCTCGCACTGCGAGAAAGCACTGAGGCGACGCTCCTCCGCCCACATGGAGGAGCCGCCCCTGGGTATATGAATTGTGTACTAAGAGGATAACGTCATCTGCAGCATAAGAGGACAAAACATGCAGATTTGCTTGGAGTTTCGGAAATGCTTGCTGCTCCCTTAATCACTGATGGCTCTGAAAGTGTGCAAGGTCACTGCACATCTAATTGACATGAGTGCCTGTTCATTGCTTGCTTGCTTGTTTTCTACATGATTCAGAGGGACTGAATAGTCAGTTTAACCGATCATCTGTGTGAGAGGGCCTGTCTGCCTATTAGCCATGTGGCGATAGAACTGTGCTTCGCTGCAGCATGAAGGTATGATTGTATTTCTTTCTCTATCAACCTGAGATATTATTGCTTTCCCAAAGTAGCAAATCCCATCAAAAGAACTGTAACTGAACAATGTGATTACTCACTCACGAACCGCTGGCAGGTTTGGAGTGTTATTAATGCAGGTTAAGTCCAACTGAGCTTTGGTTTCGCCCTTCGTGAGGAGAATGCCTATTGTTGTCAACCTGCCAAGTTAACATCAAGATGGTGGTTTCTTTCGAGATTGTCTGTACTGCATACATATGCAATCCCAACCCCTAGATAAGGGCACAGGATTAAGTGTCCATACTTGTTCCTAGAATAGTTTTGGGAATGGGGACCTGTACTAGGGCTACAGATCTGCTATAGATGGTGTATTTGTATTTAAATAAACATAATTAAAAGCAAATGTTGACATATTGAAATGTAACTCTGTACACCTATTTTATACCAAGGGCTCTTTCATCTCATAGAGGAAAATTAGAAAGTGATGTGTGGAATGACTGAATTAATCTCAGCCACTAGTAATTACTTGGGACCGTAGTCCAGTCCATGGTTTTTTGGCCCACTATGTCCCTCAAATAGAAACTAGCTATATGCAAATCAGTGTTCTTCCTGCTCCAATAGAAATAGTCCAGCCAAACCGCTAAGCCTGGTCCCTCCGAACTGGAAAACAAGCAATGCCATACTGTTTTCAAACTTTGGGCCTCATCAGTAAGATGCACAGCGAGTTCAATAGCACAGTGAGCATGGGTCCCATGTCTAGGCATAACCGTCACACTCAGGGGGATATTCACAAGAACGTGCGATAAATATCGCCAAAATAGGTTAGCGCAATTTTACATATCGCCGTCTATCGCGGGAAAATAACTCCGTGTTAACGTCGCATTCTCAACACGGCGGTAACATGCAATAGTTTCCCGAGAACACGGCAAATGTCCGCGATAACAGTACCGGGACGGCGATAAAAATCCAAACCTGAACGCGAAAAAAAGTTGCGATGGGCCCAACCACGATAAAAAAAGACCAGCGAAAAATAGCGCCAGGCCTGCAATTCACACACGTCAGGCGGGAAAAATCAACACAAAAGCAGAAAACAAAAACACAAACAAAAACAAGACAACTGCGAAGCACCATGGAGGTAGCCGGAGCAAGTACGGAGGACAACCAGAACCCCACAAGCCCCACGGAGGACCAGCCTGGGACCCCGGGGTCAGGGAAGGGCAAGGAGAAGAAGAAGAGGATCCCGCGGTTCAGTCCGCAGGAAAACAGAATCCCGAGAACGGAGGTGACACACCCACCATCTAATTGCCATTTGTGAGAATGACAGCACCAAATGTTGCACTTACACTTGTCAGAGTGATGTGCTAATGCAGAGGAGTAACATGCACACAGGGAATGTGTGTTGTAATGAATTCATTTGCACATGCCGTGCCTGTGGTCATTTTATCCAGTCCCATGATTGACAAGGACAGTCCCAATGTGACGTGCTCATGTGAAGAAATTGTCAATGATTGTGTTCCTTCTGGCCATTCCTGCCGCAGCTGCAGTGGGGTGTGGTCCACCTGCATCATCTTCCTCATCATCGTCCGGTGCATCTGGCACTTGGATCCATGGGTCATTGGTGCGTACACATATGTTGTGCAATACACAACATGCAGTGATCATCTTGCACACTATGACCGGGCTGTACAGGAGTCTTCCACCTGTCATGTCCAGGCAACTGAAACGTGACCTCAACACGCCAAATGAGCGCTCCACAATGCCCCTGGTGCGTTTGTGGGCCGCATTGTACTGCCTCTGGGCCGGGGTGTTCGGGGCTAGTAGGGGTGTCATCATCCACGGGCAGAGTGCATATCTTTGATCACCTGTGACAGGGGGGAGAGACATGTGTCAATCGGTGGTTCTGCAGTCTGTGTTGGCAGGCTGATTACTTCAGTGGTGTGTGATGTGTGCGACTTTGGGATTCATGAATGACATGTCTTGCATGTGGCAGATGGGCAGCATCCATGCGTATTACGTTGCCTCACAGCTGCCCCTCACTACCCCCGAGCCTATTTACTTGTGTGCGCTGCGCGGTTGCATCACTTGCACTCCTACGACATACCATTGTCATGGCTGTCTGCGCATGTCCACAAGCCTGACTATGACACTGTGAATATGGCTGTTGAAGCTGGTCTGCCTCGTGTGTGTAGGGCCATGGCCAGGTATTGGCGGACACAGAGACACACGCAGTAGTTGCTTTGGTGGCCATCCCGGAACTGAACCACGCCCAGAGCCCCGGGCTATGTATTCCCACCCCTACGCTGGCCCAACCCACTCCGCTTATGCTTACATGGGGGGACGACATAGCTACATGTCCAAGGTCTTCCCCACTGCCTGAGGTGACATGGTTGCGTCCACTGTCCACAACACTACAAACAGCAGCAGTATATGTCCACATGGACATGTCTGTGCCCTGCATACTGATGTCTGTCCAGCGCATCACCGCCACACTTGGCATTGTGTACATTCAAATTCATGGGTCTCCTGCCTCCTTCGCACAGACTTGGTTCCCACCACTCCCAACATTCTGCAATTGTGTGGCAGAGGTGCCATGACGTGGATGGTTTGTCTACATGGCTGACCCCTGTAACCACAGTTCCTTGTGATGTCTTGTCTGGTAGGTGGGCATGTGGTTTGGCATGTTGTCTGTGATTAAGTAACGTGTGCATTACCACAGTTGTGAGTTGCATTATTGTGGAGTCGAGGTGTGTGGAGTGTTCATGTTGTACTTACCAACGATAAGTGCATTTCCATAGGGGCCATCCTGAAAGCGCTGGTTGATGATGGACTGTCGGAAGATGTAGGAATCATGCACACTGCCTGGGTAGCTGGCGACGACGTTGGTGAAGAGTCCCCGGTGGTCCACTATTGCCTGCACATTGATGGAATGCGTGTGCTTTCTGTTGCAGTAATTGTGTGCAGTGTCGGCAGGGGGCACAAGTAGGACATGTGTGCAGTCAATTGCCCCCAACACGTGTGGGAATCCAGCTATGGCGTAGAAGCCTTGCTTTGTCTCCAGCTGTTCCTGCGCAGTGTGGGGGAAGTGAAGGTGCTGGGGTATGAAACTGATGATGGCATCCAGGACAGGTGTGATGAACTTTGATAGGGATGGCTGTGAGACTCCTCCGACTCTGGCAGTTGTTGGTTGGAATGTACCAGAGGCCAACAGGTGCAGCACAGCCAGCAGCTTTGTCTGCGGAGGGATGTTGGTTGTCCGCTGTGTTGGTACCGTCAGCCTGTGGGCAATGTGGGTCAGGATGCGGAGGGTGGTTGTCCTTTTGAGCCTGTAGTGGGCAATGACTTCCTCTGGCTTTAAGTCTGTGAGGCTGGTGCGTTTTCTGTAGGTCCGCTGTCTTGTTCTGCGCTGCCTCGGTGGTTGTCCAGGGTGAGGGGGGGCCGGAGGGGGGTGCTGGGGGTGGTGGCGGTGGGTGTTGTGGGCCTCTGGGGTCTCCGAGCTGCATGATCAGTAGCTCCATGGCATCTGTTGGTCTTCAGATGTGGCTCAGGGCTGGGCTCCCTTTCATACTGCAGGTTGTTGTCCTGCTTAACACCAGCAGAAGGCAGGTGTTAAATCCCTGCTGCTAACGCGCCTCATCGCCTGTTTTTGGGTCGCATCACAGATCTGACTGGTCGTTGTGAATCTCGCGAAGTGGTGTTTTCGAGTATTTTTGCACGGGAACGCCTACTCTGCATATCATTAGCGTTAGTTGTCGCTCTCATCCGTGGCGATGTTTTTTGCGGTAGCTATCGCAGGACAACTGGCGATGTCGGTAGTTTGCACCAGCTTGTGAATAAGGCAATGAATCTATCGCCACTTTTGCGGCGCTAAAGTGCCGATAAATCGGCGATGAGTCCTTGAAAATATGCCCCATAGAGTGTCACACTTAGGTCACGCCATTCACACAGGAGAGGCAAGAGACATTCATCAAGTTTTTAGACAACTGACTGGGGAAACAACAAGGCCTTGTACGATACTTCCTCTTAGAGGCTGGAACCCAAGCGACTTTCATGTGTTCAAGAGCAAATTCCTTAGAGCCCCGCAAATTTTGAGCTGCACAGACTTCAGAAGTTCAAGCCAACACAGAAATGAATTATATACATTGCAGTCACTTTCCTTTTGTTTATTTTGAATTCACTTTCCTTCTTGAAAATAGAGTATTATGACATAGATCCGTAAAGTCGCAGAAGTTAGTGACTGCACCCGCCTGCAAGGGAATGCCTGGGGGGTCCATGGGACTCCCTTTGGCCCTCCAGAGGGCTGCCATCTGGGAGCCCACTGACAGTGTGCTACCTTTAAGGTGGCACACTTCAGTGCCCCTCATGAGAGCTTCTTTGCCTCTGCGTCTGCGTCTGTAATATGGCGTGGACGCAGAGGCAAAGGGATTTCCTCATTTGCACAGGGCATGCCCCCAAGCAAATGAGGGAACGCCCTCTGAAGATAGCGCTATATGTGCGCCAGCGCTATCTGTATTACAGAAGGAGCCGCACAAGCGTCTGCGGCCCCTTCTGTAATACCAAAGTGACCCGGGGGTGCGCAAAGCGGGTGCAAACTCCTGTTGCGCCCCCCAGAGCACTTGTATAAAACGGCCCCAGGATGTGAGCACGGCAGCATGGCAATAAAGGCACTCTTTCTCATTATGCCTTCAATAGTGTAGGTTGCAGTCACACTCACGGGCATGAAAGAGTCTCATTCCCCAAAAATAAGTGCTGATCGTCATCTTCCGCGACCACTGGTTCAAATCAAGAACTGAAGCAAACCCAAAGAAATTTGCTTGAATATGCTAACGAGAGTAAGAAGTGGAAATAACAGACATACAAAAGCAACATATGAAGTAATGTAATGTAATACAATCTAAGGTGGATTTGTGAAGTGCTACTTGTCACCCGTGAGGGTATCCAGGCACCATACCAAGTATGTATGTTGTACATTCTGTTAACCCTGCTGTGAACTGCTTGTGCAACATTTTAGTATGGGCCAAATGTTATACTGGTTTTACCACAACACTTAATTTCTTGAAAGACTATGAACTATGCCTTGAAAGCAATATTAGGTCACTCCTCAGAAAAAAATATTTCCTCTTAGCAAATTGACAGAATGCTCTACATTATTCTGCTCACTGACACCTTTAGGCAGTTAACATCTCAAATCTCATGCCATTATTATTAAAGGCCATAAGCTACTAAACAACTCTCCATACTAGTCTCTCAAAGAGGGCATAAATGAAAGCCCTCCCACACTTGGGTTTCACTCAAATACCATAGACCACGGTTGCCTTGGCGCATTTTCTATTTTTGGCGACGAGCGGACCTGGACCCTAAAGACTCTTGGTACAGCACAGAAACAAAGGGACTACAAAGAAACTTCAAGAGAAACCAAGAGATTACGCAAGCAACCACATCTACAAAGGAAGTATTTCCAGGCAAGCCAGCGCCAGCCCCACCAGTGTCCTTACCAATGGACAGCCCCACCGACCAGTGTCATCACCAATTGACACCGCAGCCTGGGAATACTACAGCCACAAAAAGGATACAGTGAGTTGGAGGAGTAGTTCAACTACAACCGCATTTGGTGTTCCAGCCACAACGTTGTCTACATAAAGGATTACAGTGAGTTGGTGAAGTAGTTACACTACAGCCACATCTGGTGTTCCAGCCACAGTTTTACCTACAAAAGGGTTTGGTGAGTTGGATGGGTAGCTTCACTACAACCAGTTGTTGCTGTTCCAGCCACATCGCTTTACAGTGTCTTTAAGGAAAGGGCACAATGTTTCTTCATAAAGATGTTTTAACTAACAGCGTGCAGTGGCTGCACAGATGAAGAACTTTGGGGGTTAACTGACATTTGCAACTTGTTAGATCTTGAACCAACGTCAGTACCTACTGACACTACACAGGAGCAGTGTTGTTTTGCAAAGAATTGTGTCTTTCCGCCACATGAGGAGCACTATTGCGTATGTTGTTCACTAATTTTTTTGCTCTGCCAGCACCACGATCGTGTGCTCTATTTACATGATGCCTGGGAGCACTTAACATGTGACGTGCCTTTTATACATGGTTTGCGGCAGGATAAAATGCGGTGAATGGAGAACTTATGTGGTGAGCCTTATTTTTTTTTGCTTATTTCAACTATTTTTATTCATCTCTGGCAGCGCTGCACTTTGGTCAGTTCAACCGCTGCTTTGCGTTTGAAAATGTTGGCACGCGCTGTCCTCTGTCCGCGCGCAGCATTACCTTTTCTTGGTGCTCTTTCATGTCTCCATGGATTCCGGGTGACGTCCTTTCTGGTTCGCGCTGTCCTGCTGTCTCCGGAACCAGGATACACAGTCGTGCTGTGAGCCATCCGGCAGCACGTCTGCTTACGTGCCGCCATCTTGTGGTTGGCGGGCGATTGGCCCTCCGTGTTTGATTCCGAATTTGCCAACCACGCTCCTTGTCTGCCAATCACGCTGCCAGGGCCTCTTCAATAAAGTTTGAAACAACGTTCAACGTCTCCACGCACAGAGGTGTGCGTCTTTGCTCACGATTTTGTGATGTCAAGCAGGATTCATGGAGGTCCTGTACGGCGAGGTAGGCTTCTAGTTCACATCTTCATGGAAACTTCACTGTTGATCTTCGCCGGAGTGTTTGGTTTATTCCATGTAAGAAGAGAAACAAAGGTACATTTTTTCTTTCTGTGTGAAGTATCTTGTATTGGGTGCCCTCATGGTGTCCGTGGATTACGCAGAACTTTGGGGTTTGCACTTTACATCATATTTTCTTCTGGACATCCTCTTAGTGGAATCCTCCGTTTCATGTATGTCGGAGTTGCTTTCACATTACCGCTTGGTCTCTTCTCACCATGAACTGTATTTCATTTTTCTTCGTGGTGACAGAAAGCATTTCTAGAGTGCAGTGCAGGGTTGTCATTGCTCTGTGTTACACTGCCATCTAGTGACAATTTTTAAAATTTCGAGCTTGTAGCCCTATGGCAAATTCTATTCAGTTTTCATATGCCAATTTGTACATGTCCTTTATGGGAGGTATGACTTTTGGATTTTAGGTACTTTCTTACTTTTATCCATCTTTACACGGGTGGGTTATGTTTATTCCCACAAATCTTCATGGTGATTCAAGTACTGACGTTAAACATAACAGAAACATCTACAGTGTTGTTTCTTGTTTCTGGTGTTGGGTACAAATCTGGTGTGACTCAGAGTGGTTGTATTCGGGTGAGAGATCGCTCACCGACGTGGGAGCACAGGTCATTGGTGCTTACACTAGTTGGAAGTGTATTAACAGTGTATTTCTTTGTTTATTTGTAGTGATGCCACAGTGTTACACTTATGGTTGGGACGTCCTAGTCTCTGAGGGTGGTCATCACAGTTTATCCCCTAGGTCAGGGAGTACGGTTGGGTTTTAATCCCAGGTAGTAACCTCTACGACGGGGTTGGGGACGGGTTAGTTCCCATATTGACTTTAGATTATCCTCACATAGGTCCCATACACGTGGGATGGTTGTGGGATAACTTTCCCATTACTTTGACTGTTTGTTACTCCTACATGGGGGTATGTAACCTCTACAAGGGGGTTGGGCATGGGTTAGTTCTCATAATGTATCTAGGCCAACCCTTACACAGGGTTGGGATATGGTCTTGTTCTCCACTTGCTGTTGCGCGCAGTACCAAGGTACATCCCTACACGGGCGTTTCTATGGGTGACGACCCATATACATGTTTGTTTCCCTTACTCTTGGGATTGAAGTTGCAGGGTATGCTACCTTTCGCAACTCTACGTTATGCTTTTCGGCATTTGTGTTGCGGGGTCTTTTAACCTTCTCGTTATTGCACATTATGTTACAGGGTTATATACAATATGCTTGAACTGTATTTCTTGTAATGCTACACTTTTGCTTACGCTTCAAAATGTTTTATAATCTCTTATTAGGGAGGATGGGGGGATATTGTTGGTCAATTGTTTATTTGCTGTATCTTTACCATCCTTTCTTGCTTTAATGGTTCTTTCTCCTGCGATGTTTTGTCTTTATTGCTGCATCTGAGAGACTTGTACCATTATTCATTTTCCCTGTTTATAGTTCTTGTTTGATGTTATATTATATTCATCTTTCGTTTTCTTTAAAGAAAAAGGGATAATGTTATACCCTACTTAGTTGTATAACATGTACTGCAGCCCTGCTGCCTCTAGCTGCTCAGCCAGAGTGAGAGATGGTAATGGAATGTTGGTGTGACTGTGATGCGTGGAATGCCTGGGTGCCTGAGTGGATGTGTGGATGACAGTTGGAGATGGGCTGAGCAGCTAGGCAGGCTGCTCCTGGTGGGGCTGGTACCACACCAGTGCTGGCTGGTTACAAGACTGATGTTACATGGATTGATGGATGAAATAAAGACGACGTGAAAATACATCCTGGCTCCTGGTGTCTACTTGCGGAGAACACAACATAGTCTATCAATGATCTTGATGTCAGAGCTCTCCTTAACTACTACACATGCTCCAGAGACTCAACAATACACATTGAATGTACCACCGATACACATTGAATCTACCACCCTGTAACCATATCACCATAGACGCTTTGCAGCCTCATGAAGGGTATCAAACAATATTAGTTCTGCAGTACAAAACAATAAAAAGTCTATGCTATTCTGAGTCCATACAATGCAGTGACCCTAAAGAACTCGCTACGCGATGGTATTGTAGAATGACTTCCAGTTTGTAAATTCATTGATATAACGTGAATTTGTAAAGTGCATGTTCACCCAAGGGTATCTTGGCGCTGAATAACAGATGTTTATTGTTACCCAACTCATTGGTACTCATTTTTACCCTGACACTGCTTGACACAATGGAGCCCATGCTCTACATGAGCAGTATCCTCAGCTGAAATGGAACATCTAAATGCTCATTCAGTCACTACCATGTCTTAAAGGGCCCAAATCAATGTGGTTGTACTTAATTAGTAATGTGCTCATACATAGAATGATGTATTAATTATGTGACAGTAAATAACTATACACTGATATAAATGTGTGTAAGGTATGAAGTCAAACTTTTATTCAACAAATCAGTTATTACCCAATGTCTTCCTTCCACAGACACAGGTCTCGTATTTTGCAGCAGCAGATATATTTATTCATTTTTCGTGTAGATATGGTCTCTTTTAGGCTCATTGTACACTTGGGTAGTGGTTCTTAACCTGTGGTCCGAGGACCACTGGGGGTCCGCGATGCCTACTCACTTGACTGTTTTACAAAATTAAATGATATTAGAAGGAATACATTAACATTAATAAAGTATATATAAATAAAGAAGTAAAATTAAAAATGTGAAACCTTTTTCTCTATCTGATTGTGAATAAAACAAAATACTTCAATATTTTAGTATTCGTTTGGGGTATACTTGTTTTTGTATTTTTGTTTATTGTTTTGATGTTCAAATTATAGAAATTGCTTACGGCGGGGGTCCTCGGCTTCCAAATAATGAATCAGTGGTGGTCCCCGGATTCCAGTAATGATTTAGTGATGGTCCACAAAAGTCCAAATGTTAAGAACCACTGGACTAGGGAAATAAAGGTTCGCCTTCTTTAAGGGTTTTTGTCTCGAAATCCACCAGAATACATGCCTGTCTAGCAAGAGGACAAGGACTTTAACAAACCATAGCAGAGTGTCACCTTCCTGTTTGACCAGTAGCCACACTCTACCTTTTCATAAAGTAGAGTAAATACAGGAGTATTCATCTCTCCAAGTATGACATCCATCTCTGATTACCTAGATGGACAGTGGTCTAGTCCTACCAGTGCTAAGTTTCTGTGGCAATCTTTTAACATGGCAAAGCAAGCATTACTTTTTTATAATTGCTATCATTATTATTTATTGGTTAGCATGTTCAAATGAATAACAGGCAAACTATTATAGTTAATACATTACAATACAAGTTACTTTCAGACAATAAAAAATTCCATGAGTTGACTAGACATACGGGTGTGATCAGAGAAAGAGTAGGGGAAGAAGACCATACCCCTACCTAGCACAGAATTTACAACAGTTTTTGATAAAATAAAGGTCCCAATTCCACAGACTTGTACATTTCATGGGTGCTCCATGTCACAGAGGCAATAAATAGTAAGGACAAGGCTGGCATGTGAGACCTACCAATAAGCAGTTGTATGGGTAGCTGGGCTGGAGGGAACGGAAGATCACATATCTGTATTCCCCAGTTAGCCACGTTTTCCGCCAATGAATCGTACTTTGCAGTCTTGCACTCTTTAAGGGTTAAACAAACACATTTTAGCATTGGTGCCTGTATCACTGAAATAAAATGCTTAGTCATGCATTTCTGAGCCCCAGCAGCACAACCTGGAGCGGCAGGTATTGCTCCAGAGTATTGGAATTTAAACAAAGCAGCCGCAGACAATAATGAGTCGGGAGTAGGTTGTGGAGATAGGATTAGTGGCTATGATGATGGCCTGGGCCTGGCTAAGTTGTTTTTAGTATAGCATTCTGCTTTAAAAGTACTGCCCAGTGGCAGGCAGTCTAGAACGCTACCAGAGGAGCTGTCATCTGTAGCTACTATTGGCCCAGCCTCTCTCCCTCTGCATTTAATCAGCACCACTCAGTGGCCCTCAGCCCAGGACGAAGACGCCCTAGTTGAGCATGGCTGTCACTGGGTAGCACTTGGCTCTTTGTCCAGATGTGTTAGTTCAACACTGGGAAAGTAGGAACTTAACATATGGCTCATGATCATCTACGGGGCATGCTCCAGTCAAGAGTGTGGGTGGTCACTGGTGGTGTGGTATCCTGTTGCAAGCCACGTTGCTTGGTTTTACTTGCGAGAAAGTGGCACTCGAAGTGTCACACATTTAGCTGTAAAATGTCTCTCATAGGTACACTAAAACCATTGAAATGTCGCACATAATCAATGTGATAACTTGACAGCTATGCCTTTGTGTCAATTGCATATGTTTTTCATTTACAATTGTCTATTTATCAATATTTGTTAACCAGTAATTCACTCTTGGGTCTTCCAGGCTAGGCCATTTCATTGATATTCTTCCCTTAGCCAATAGGATTGTGAGCCTGGCAGCTTTTTTTGCATTATGATTCCATTTTAAAGGGAGTACCACCAAGTAAGCATGCCTTATCCATCAATGGGATGCCTGCACATTGCAAATATATGTTTGGGACAAATTGTCTGCCAACGGCTATCTTCCGGACATTACACTCCTAAGGCTCCACTTGTGGAGCACACTTTACACCTACTAGAGTCAATTTTGTCAGAGTGTGTTGGGCATAAAAAAGGTGTGGTGCATTATGTACAATAGCTTTAAGTGAAATCTATAATTGCTTGCGTATGTCTTAACATGGAGCATCAATATCTTCCATTCCTTAGGGAGAGGGTCTTGCTCATAATCAGTCTCCCATTTGCTCTTGATTGTGCAGTGGTTCTCTTCAGATCACTTATATGTGCCCTCTACAATGCTGTATGCACCTTTTAGTTATTAGGAAGGTCATACAATAATGTTATATGTGTGGGTTTGTGTGTGTGTGTGTGTGTTTGTGTGTGTGTGTGCGTGTATATATATATCACCTGCTGGCGGTCACCAGTAGGTAGTTATAGTAGTTAGGACCATGTTTCCATGGAAAAAGAATGTTTTGACCTGCCTATATCTTTCGTGCCGTTTGACGAATCTTCAGAAACGTTTCCAAAAACAGTGCCATAGTTAGTCTTGTTGTGCATGGAAATTTTGGGGAGGTCCCTCGAGCAGGGGCCAAGAAAAAGGGGGGTCAAAAAAAGTACATTTCCTATGTTAAATCCCATAGACTCTTTAGACAACAGCCCAAACTGCTGAACGGAATTACACCAAATTTGGCAGAAAGCTAGCCTTTGGTCCACAGATTGTGGTTTTTGTTATTTGGAGTAATTCCATTCAGTAGTTGTTGAGAAATTTAAGGAAATCCAAATTAGGATATCTGCGATCACAGCTAATTCGTGAATAATAACGATCTCGTGCAGAGAACTGATTGGCTGCCAACACTTCAACCAGGAAGTGTTGGCAGCCATCTTGGGACTCGGCTTCAGCTGAGTCCCAAAACTAAAACATTTAAAAAAAAGGGGCAGGGAAGAATATCCTGACTTCCAAGCCTTGGTCCTGGGATCCCAGAGGGACCCCGGAAGGTCAAAAAAGCATTTTTTTTTTTTTTCTGCAAATTTATGAAATTCGCGAATTTGCAGGCAATAATGTAAAAAAACAAGTGTGGGCTCCCACACTTGTTTTGTAAAGGGCCCCTGGGTGGGCAGAAAGAGGCAACATAGAGGTCAGCAAGGAGCAGAAAGAGGGAGAGTAAAGGTCAGAAATGAACAGAAAGAGGCAGAATAAAGGTGAGAAACGAGCAGAAAGAGGCAGAATAAAGGTCAGAAATTAGCAGAAAGAGGCAAAGAAAGGTGAGAAAAGAGGAGAAAGGGGCAAAATAAAGGTCAGCAATGAGCAGAAAGAGAAGAAATAAAGGTGAGAAATGAGTAGAAAGAGGCAGAATAAAGGTCAGAAATGAGCAGAAAGAGGCAAAATAGAGGTCAGGAACAAGCAGCAAGAAGAAGAATAAAGGTCAAAAAACAGCAGAAAGAGGCAGAATAAAGGTCAGAAGGGAGCAGAAGGAGGCAGAATAAAGGTCACAAACAAGCAGAAAGAGGCAAAATAAAGGTAAGAAATGAACAGCAAGAGGCAAAATAGAGGTCAGAAGCGAGCAGCAAGAGGCAGAATAAAGGTCAGGAGTGAGCAGAAAGAGGCAAAATAGAGGGCAGGAGCGAGCAGAGAAGAGGCAGAAAAAAGAGCAGAAAGAAAGCAGAGGAGGCACAAATTCGAAGGCAGCAGAAGGTAGTGGACTGCAGGCAAGCTGGACAGGAGGACCATCACTAGGGAGCTTGCGCAAGGACCTGCTCCTGTGTGCCCCCCTTCTTTTTTTATTGTGCACCCATTGACAGATCCACTCATACACTCACATACCCATCTACAAACCCACTCACACACTCACAAACCTACTCAGTCACAGGTACCCACTGACAGACACACTCAGACACTCATGCACCCACTCCAGACCCATTCAAGCACTAATTCACCCATTCACAGGCCCACTGAGAGACTCACACGCATATTCACAGACCCATTCAGAGACTCACACACCCAGTCACGCCCATACACCCACTCACAGACCCACTCAGAGACTCACACACTCACACACAGACCCGCTCAGACAATCATGCACCCACTCACAGATCCACTCAGACACTTGCACTCTCGCAGACCCACTCAGACACTCATGCACCCACTCACAGACCCACTCAGAAACAAATGCACCCAGTCACAGACCCACTCGGAGAGTCACACACCCACTGACTGACCCACTTAGACACTCACTCACCCACTCACAGACACACTCAGAGACTCACCCAACCACTCACAGTCCCACTCACACACGCACACACTCACTCACTCACCCACTCAAAAGCTCATCCATCCACTCACAGATTTTCAGACACTCATGCACCCACTCACAGACCCACTCAGACACTCATGTATCCAGTCACAGACCCACTCAGATGCTCACACACCCACTCACAGACCCGCTAAAACACTTACGCACTCACTCACAGATCCACACATGCACCCCTACACCTACTTACACAGCCATGTACATACCCATACAGTCACTCACACACCCACTTACAGACCCATATAGCTACTTACACACCCACAAACCCATTCACACACCCACTCAGAGACTCATACAGCCACTCACACACACACTCATTTACCTATACAGCCACTCACACACCCACTCTCAAAGGTTCAGGTTACAGTTAGGAAATAAAATGTAAAAAACTGCTGAAATTCACTGAAAAAAACCCAAAGGTTACAGGGACGTTATAGTTAGGGAATAGGATTTTTTTTTAAAGTAGAAATTTACTGAAAAAACATAAGATTTCAGGGACGTTATAGTTAGGCTCAGATTTCGCTCGTACAAAACCAGTGACATTCAGCAGTTATAGTTACCTTAGCTAACTATAACTTACACCCGCAATGCACTGCTTATGACCTTACTTATTGCATCACTCATTATTGCAGGGATTCTGCACATACACAGAACTATGCGCAGGAAAACAGGACCTCAGTGAATAGGGGTGTACCAACCTACCACATCAGTACCCAAAATCCCAAACCGACTAGCTATAGTGTCTCATTCGTTCTCCTCCAAATATCACGGAGCTACAAATGATTAGACAACCCAGAACACAACACTCCCGACTCTCTCAGAAATCGCAGGAGCAAGACGTACACTTTCGCTCACTCACTCATACCTGTCCACAATGAGAATAAGCAGTGTCACTGAAATAGTTCAAAATGTTTATTTTAACTATAGTGCTCTACAATACAGTATACGTGCCACTACTAGCAGCAAAATGCATAAACTCAGCACAGTTAGCATTGTTACAATTCCATAGAATACAAAGGGAGAAGTCATTGTATAAAGACTGTGGAAATAGGGGCTTATAGGCCTGACCACCCTCCCCTTAACTAGAAGAAGTTTATTTTATAAAAAGAACGATCTCTGGGCTTTGACAGCAGACTCCATACCTTAAAGCCTAAATGTAAGGTTTACATCATAGGAACAGCAGAGCTCTTCTCCATGGAACGGCTTTCTCCAAGTGTGTTAAAACAACATGCAACAACATAATATCAAAGCACGAGTCTTCAGTACTGCAGCTGTGTAGTCTGTTATGTCTAGGTGCTAGGGACTGACAAGAACAGAATAACAAGGGGCATTGTATATCGACCTTGCATATCGTGTTCAGACTAAACTCCAGGAAAGGCAGAGAACGCGAAAGGCAACCCGTTCTCATGTGAAGGGCACAAACAAAGTCTTGCAAAAACAAAGTCATGTAGTAGCGTGCACAAAAGCAGCTTCATGGCAGCGAAGCTCATGCTAACTTAGCAATGTCGATAATGTGCCTAAGAACCATATAATACCCTCCCCATGGTAAGGCCATAGGACATAGAAAAAGGATCAAAACAGAGTTCACAAGTCAAGCAGAGTTCAAAACGGGTGGAAAAAACAAATTGGAAAAAATCGTAAATTTTCAACAACAAAAAAAATATATATATTTTTTTTCAGTCATTAATAGCGCTCATTGAAGGGGAGCTGCCTCCGGGATAACAAAGTTATTATGAAGGAGGTGGTAAGTCCATCAAGGTGTATGAACCAAGGAATGCAATTCCCTCCAAAAGATCATCCCTATCGTTGGTAAAAAAGAGAGATGCCATCCAATTAAGTATGTCGAAGGAACAAACGTGCTCCTCGTAATCAGACGCCTCTAAAAGCATGAGTGGGCAACTTGCGCGATATTCGATGAAACTGCGTTGCAGGACAGTCTGCGCAGCCGCACAGGCATCCCATTCTGCCAAAACTCCAAGTGCAGCCGCACGCGCCATACGGCCATCCCCAGAACAAGCCTGGTCATGGGCCTCTAAGGGACCCATCAACTGGTCAAAATCCGGGACTGGACGCGACGTATTGGAGAGGCATATATCCAGTGCCTAATAGAAAGGACATCGCTGACAGTAAAGGACTGGTTGCATGCAAGTGAAATACGCAAAATGAAAAGTCAATCCATAACTGACGCCAAGCGTGGCTAATGGCAAGCATCCGAAAACCTGTTGCATGCGATCAAGGTACAGCTGCAACTGGCCTTGTCTGTGCATTACCACAAGTTGAGCAGCCATTGCGCAACAGGAGCAGGAGAAGCAGGATTCCAGCGCCTAACGTCAAAATCAAGGGAAACCCTCCGAAGGCGCTGGAAAAAATAGAATGTATAAAACCCCGTATTACTACAAATATAGTCTGAAAAGAAGTCACAAGGCCAGATCCCACACATTTAAAAAAATGTGCAAGGCCTGCGGTGTCAGACGCATTAAATATTTGGGGGCATATTCTCAAGGACTCATCGCCGATTCATCAGCACCTTAGCGCCGAAAAAGTGGCGATAGATATATCGCCCCATTCACAAGCTGGTGCAAACTGCCGACATCCCCAGTTTACCAGCGATAGCTTCCGCAAAAAACATTGCCACGGATGAGAGCGACAACTAACGCTAATGATATGCAGAGTAGGCGTTCCCGTGCAAAAACACACGAAAACACCACTTCGCGACATTCTCAACGACCAGCCAGATCTGCGATGCGATCCAAAAACAGATGAGAAGGCGCGTTAGCAGCATGGATCTAACACCTGCCTTCTACTGGTGTTAAGCAGGACGACAACCTGCAGTATGAAAGGGAGCCCAGCCCAGAGCCACATCTGAAGACCAACACATGCCATGGAGCTACTAATCATGCAGCCTGGAGACCCAAGAGGGCCACAACACCCACCGCCGCCACCCCCAGGACCACCCCCCGGACCCCCCCCCCCCGGACAACCACCGAGGCAGCGCAGAACAAGACAGCGGACCTTCCAAAAACGCACCAGCCTCACAGACTTAATGCCAGAGGAGGTCATTGCCCACTACAGGCTCAAAAGGACAACCATCCTCCGCATCCTGACCCACATTGCCCACAGGCTGACGGTACCAACCCAGCGGACAACCAACAACCCTCCGCAGACAAAGCTGCTGGCTGTGCTGCACCTGTTGGCCTCTGGTACCTTCCAACCAACAACTGCCAGAGTCGGAGGAGTCTCACAGCCAGCCCTATCAAAGTTCCTCACACCTGTGTTGGATGCCATCATCAGCTTGGTACCCCAGCACCTTCACTTCCCCCACACTGTGCAGGAACAGCTGGAGACCAAGCAGGGCTTCTACACCATAGCTGGCTTCCCGCCCGTGTTGGGGGCAATTAACTGCACACATCTCCTACTTGTGCCCCCAGCCGACACTGCACACAATTACCGCAACAGAAAGCACACGCATACCATCAATGTGCAGGCAAAAGTGGACCACCGGGGACTCTTCACCAACGTCGTCGCCAACTACCCAGGCAGTGTGCATGATTCCTACATCTTCCGACAGTCCATCATCAACCAGCGCTTCCAGGATGGCACCTATGGAAATGCACTGCTCGTTGTTAAGTACCAAATGAACACACCACACACCTCAACTCCACAATCATGCAACTCACAACCGTGGGAATGCACACGTTACGAAATCACATACAACATGCCAAACAACATGCCCACCTATCAGACATGACAACACAAGTAACTGTGGTAACCGTGGCCAGCCATGTAGACAAACCATCCACGTCATGGCACCTCTGCCACACAATTGCAGAATGTGGCGAGAGGTGGGAACCAAGTCTGTGCGAAGGAGGCAAGTGAACCATGAATAAGAATGTATACAATGTCAAGTGTGGCGGCGATGTGCTGGACAGACTTCAGCATGCAGGGCACAGACATGTCCATGTGGACATATACTGCTGGCGTTTGTAGTGTTGTGGACAGTGGACGCAACCATGTCACGTCAGGCAGTGGGGAAGACCTTGGACATGTAGCTATGTCCCCCCCCCCTGTAAGAGTAAGCGGAGTGGGCTGGGCCGGCGTACGCCAGTCCAGCGTAGGTGTGGGAAAAAATAGCCCGGGGCTCTTGGCATGCTTCACTTCCGGGATGGCCACCAAAGTAATTACTGTGTGTGTCTCTGTGTCCGCCATATCCTGACCACAGGCAAAAACACACGTGGCCGACCACCTTCAACAGCCAAGATCACAGTGTCGTTGTCAGGCCTGTGGACATGCGCAGACAGCCATGACAATGGTGTGTCTTAGGAGTGCAAGTGATGCAACGCGCAGCGCACACAAGTAAATAGGCTCGGGGGGAGTGAGGAGCAGCTGTGAGGCAATGTTATGCAGATTGATGCCTCTCATTTGGCACAAGCAATACATGTCAAACATGAATCCCAAAGTCACACACATCACACACCACTTAACTAATAAGCCTGCCAACACAGAATGCAGAACCACCGATTGACACATATCTCTCTCCCCTATCACAGGTGATCAAGGATATGCACTATGGCCGTGGATGATGACACCCCTCCGAAACCCGAACACCCAGGCCCAGAGGCAGTACAATTCGGCCCACAAATGCACCAGGGGCATTGTGGAGTGCTCATTTGGCGTGTTAAAGTCACGTTTCAGGTGCCTGGACATCACAGGTGGAAGACTCCTGTACAGCCCGGAGATAGTGTGCAAGATGATCATTGCATGTTGTGTGTTGCACAACATATGTGTACGCTCCAATGCCCCATGGATCCAAGTGCCAGAGGCACCGGACGATGATGATGAAGATGAGGAAGGTGGACCACACCCCAGTGCAGCCGCAGCAGGATTAACCCGAAGGAGCACAATCATTAACAATTTCTTCACTTGAGCACGTCACATTGTGACTGTTTGGGGGGGATGCCTTATTGATGCAGGACAGTGGACATTTCGACAACATCACGGATGTGTGTTTGTACTTGTACATTTTCATCTCACATTTCCCTGCTATGCCAAATGTGATTGGCCAGTTTCTCCACCCAAGCGGCACCAGTTGTGTCCTCTGTTCTGTTGTGAACGTGTTGCAGTTTGTACCACATTGTTGTCAATGTTGATGTGCTCTGAATGTTATGTGTGTGTGCTGCATTTTGGGTGAGTCGCCCCTGCAGCTCTGATTTTGCTGCCCCTTATCCCTTTCAGGAGGTGTGCCTTTGACTTCTGTGCTTATACAATGCTGAGATGTTGCATACTTGGGTAAATTGGGCTCTTGGTGGGATTTGTGACTCTTGGGCATGGTTTGTCTGCAGATGTGCTATACTTAATTGTGCATGTGTGCCATTGTGCCCATCTCCCCCTGTCCCCCCAGTCCCTGGTCGTTACTCACCCTGTTGCTGTTGTGTTAGGTCATGTTGAGCAGTGTCCGGTCCCCAAACTCCTGCCACCGTCTCCAGACTGATGACTATGGACACCATTTCCTCCATCTCATCCAGCTCCTCTTGTGGCGCTGGACTCCCACCTCCAGTCTGCGTTGCTGCCTTCTGGTTGTTGCCGAGTTTCTGCTTGGTTTTGCACTTCACATCATTCCAGCGCCTCTTGGCCTCTTCCATTGTCCTCCTCAGCACTCCGACTGCATTCACCTTGTCCAAGATGGACTGCCATATTGCATTTTTTGTTGCCAATGACACAGTGGAGGTGAAGAACAGTTGTTGATGGTGTTCTATCACCTCAATTATCAGGATCCTGTTTTCCTGCGGACTGAACCCCGTCTTCCTCTTCTTCTTCTCCTTGCCCTTCCCTGACCCCGAGGTCCCAGGCTGGTCCTCCATGGGGCTTGTGGGGTTCTGGTTGTCCTCTGTACTTGCTCCGGCTACCTCCATTGTGCTTCGCAGTTGTTTTGGTTGTGTTAGTGTTTTTTGTTGCCGCTTTTATGGTCGTTTTTCCCGCCTGACTTGTGGGACTTGCAGGCCTGGCGCTGCTTATCACTGGATTTTTTATCGCAGTTGGGCCCATCGCAACTTTTTTCACGTTCGGGTTTAGATTTTTATCGCCGTTCCGGGTAATTTATCGCGGAAGCTTTGTTGCGTTGTCGGGAAACGATCGCATGTTACCGCCATGTTGGGAATACGACGTTGACACAGAGTTAGTTTCCAGCGATGGACGGCGATGTGAGAAATTGCGTTAACCTATTTTGGCGATGATTATCGCACGTTCTTGAGAATATCCCCCTTGGTGTATTAGTTCTCCAAAATGCAGTGGGAGGTTGGTGTTCAGAAGGGACTGTATCTCTCCAGAAGTCCTAGCCACCTGTAACTGGAAGGTCTCGCGGGCGGAAGTGAGAGCCACCTCTTGTTGGAATAACAGCGCTTTGAGCCTGCTCAACTTGTTGAAATCTGTTTTCAAAGTTGGAATGGAAGGCCAAATTGAGCTATCTATACTCCCATGCGGGGGCGGAAAAAGCACATTGCTACAACAAGTTACGCGCTGGGAAACCGTTACTAAATACGGGACTCCCGCCCGTAAACCACAGCAGTCTTGGTTGTTCAAAATAACATAACTGCCATTTGTAAGCAATGAAAAAGCGGGAATTATTGATGGCACTGGAGTCCCTTTAAAAAAACAGGCCAGATTAGGCACGGAAACGTTACAAGCGCCGTGCAACTTAACGTGTTTACAAACAAGGGGATGTCCTACTGTGGAATCGTAGTCCTTCCCTGTTAGGAAAACTTCCTTACCCTCCCTCTGACATCTGTAAGTGAAAGGCAGGGACCACAATTCATGTAGAAAAGCACTACCCAGTGGTTCGTAACGGCCAATCGGAAAATGTTGCATGCATGATTTAAATTGTAATAGCAAAAAAGGGAGAGAGATAACCCCATGAATTAACCAAACAGCAGAGTCTGTTTCCTCTACAGAAAATGGCAAGGGCTCTAATTGTTCAATATGCAACAGTGTGTATGTAGCATCTTTCATGGACATAAATCTTTGCTTATCGGTCAGATTAAATGGCAAGAATAAAGCAGTGGCATTCAAATAATCCCAAGGCACTTTTCCCATTTTAAGAGTTTGCACTGTCCAAGCAAATTGCATAACAGATCGTAACTGATTTTGACCATGATATAACACAGATACATCACTTTGAACAATATCAATAACAGATGAAACAATATTATCCAACGTATAAATGCGTGAGGAAAGTGTGTTTATGCTATTGTCTACTACGGCAAGAACTTTTTCTAAATTGGCCTGATCAATTTGGCGCAGACGAAATGCAGCTTCCATCTGCGAAAGTTTCCAAATTTCATTGTAAGCAGCATACATGAATCTTTTAGCTCTCGGAGCCCTGGGTCCCAAGAGAAAATCAGCCAAATTAATGGCATGCGACAGCATAGTAAGATGTTGCTTCACTGATGTCAGCGTAGAATGTTCCAACCATTGTTGGCATAATTTACCCACCGAGTATGTGGTAACCGAATGGGAACTTAGATAACGTGGGTCTGGTCTAGTCTGTGTGAAACCAGGTGTTACATTATAAAAACGCATTTGACATGCATTTATAGTAGTTTGCCACACCAACCAGCCAGAAGAATAAACTTCAGAGACATTGAAGGTATCATTGCGAAGCAAAGCTTGCAATGCCTCAATGGTATAATTTGTATGTGTGCGCCAATCAGCATATTCCGCTAAAGACGGAATGGATGGCGTATTTAAATTTTTGACAGTTGCGAGGCCAAAACAAGTCATTTGGTACACTGTATTATTTAAAAACAGAATTTGAGCTGGGATCAAGCAGGCACGATGTAAAGCTTCAGTTCCCTGAACCTGCCAAGGCTTCATGCCCCAGATTGATTTTAAATCAACAGTATCTTTCCAATGATCATAACCCTGTATAGCCAATTTATTTCTAAACAAGTTGGCGTAAATCAATTTTGTGTGGGTCAACATAAATTTGGATTGTGTAGATGATCGAAGTTTAAAATAATAAGATGCCGGATTAGATATGTCATAATCTGTAAAATATGTGAACTTATCCCTAAAAGTTTTAGAACTCCTTCCACGTGGAGTAGGACAATGTTCCCATTGTGTATAGTTAAAAATAGGTCGTAACGTATTTGTTTTGTGTAAAAAATTATGCCCATAATGCTGATAACAAAATAAATCACCATAATTGGCAGAATTTAAATACAAATCTTCAGCATCAAAAGCAGCATAATACTTTAAATCTGAAAACAGTGCATGTACTGCGTGCACATCCTAATCATCGGAATGTATGTCCTGTGTTACCACATCTCCTAGAGAGACACAAAACACGTATGGTACGCGAAGCACTTCGGTCGGGCCGTGGACTTCGTAGGCAACTTTGTCCCAAACGATGCCATCTGGAATCGGGAATGCTGAAATGTTAACATGAGACCGATCACGTTTCATGATATGGGATGATGTGTGAGGGGCAAGAACTCCATCGACCAAGTTAACTGCAGAGCGTTCTGGCAAATAATGACCATTGATGAGCAAAAAGAACAGTGTCACAAAGCCAACTGACATGAAGAGAAAAATCAGGATAAGCAGCAACCAAATGTAGGTCCAAGGAGGGACCAGGTAAGTCTTTTTGATCCAAGAGAAAAAAAGACAAAATGTAGTCGGTGTGTCAGCCAAACGGGATGTCGAGGAAGAGGAGCCGGATGAGAGACTGGCATGATCTACAAACAGCCATTCGTAGGTTGATTTATCAGAGGTGGAAGTGTCGGGTCCGCTTGATGTTCTCCAGGACTGTTCAGCACTTCACTGATGGACTCATCTGGATGATATATATACTCGACATCCATGGTAGAAGATAGAGGTCGGACAGGTGAAAAATCAATGATAGTGTCCATCACATTCTTAGCCCTACGAGGAGTGGTGGAAGATGATGAAGTCAGTGGATCCAATGAAATTGCGTTGCACGAAACTGCAGGTGTGACACTATTCAGAATCGGCCACATGGTGTAGCTTGACATTGTCCACTGAAATATATCTGTTGTCTTTGCGACCAGGTAAAGGAGGTAAAATGACTGTACGAGTACCCTTCGGTCGAAGCACTGGAACCGGTGCACGATAAGAGGGACCAAATTATTTTTTGTTCTACAGCTTTTCTCGTACCAGATATCCAATTTTTGGAAGCCAGCCGGCAACTGGAATCAGTAGTGCTGCCTCAGTGGAAGAGGGTAAATGTTCAGTTGCAAAGCTGTCATGGGTCTTTTGTAGATCCTGTAACACAGTAGAATGATTATCTACGTCAAAGGTTGCGGCAGCCGCCACAACGTCTAGACCATCAAGGTCTGGCACAAACATTTTAATGCCAAAGAGCATTTCGTATGGGGTCCGCCCACCCAGAGATCTTCTTGGGAGATTATTAAGTGCACGTTGAACCCCATACAAGTGGGCCAGCCAGTTCCTGCCAGTACCTAAGACTCTAGCTGTCAAGGATTGCTTTAAGTCACGGTTCATTCGCTCCACAATTGAATTGCCCTCAGGCCTGCATGGAGACGAAAACTGCACCAGCACCCCCATTGACTTCATCGCTTCCTTGTACGACTTAGAGGCGAACTCCGGACCTTGGTTAGAATGGAAGGTGTCACAGGCAAACATCCCTACAAAGACACGCAAATCCCTGATGACATTTCGAGCGTCAGCACTGCGTTGTGGCCAAACCCAAAGGTATCTAGTGCATGAATCAACTGCAACAAATATATATTTATACGCAGTATCAGAAGAAAAAGGACCGCAGTGATCAAGATAGATACAGCCAAAAGGTTGATTAGAAATACACAGCTGTGTTTGTGGTGGGCGAGTGACCGTAGACGGCTTGATTTGCTGCCAAATGTCACAAGAAAGGACATAATTACGGGTCTGTTTATATAAACCACGCCACCAGTAAAGTTGCTGTAAAATAGAGACTGTCGCCGACACACCGGCATGCGCAGATGCTATGCCTTCGTGTGCGGCTTTGATCTTTGCTCCCCAACAGAAGGAATCAAGGCATAAGGAACCTCATCGGGAGTCATATGATAAGAGTATTTCAAAGGGAAACCCTGAGGATAAACAGTTCCCTCCTTAGTTGCAGCTATAGCTGCCAAAATCTCATTATCTATTTTAGTCTTGGATCTTGTAACTGCTGCTACGGAGCACGTGGCTACTGCAGACTTGGCTGCTTCATCAGCCAAAGAATTACCAAGAGCATATGCTCCCACACGCTGATGGCCAAGAGTATGTATAACATGAATGAGGGGCATACGTTTTTTAAGATCTGCCACTCGAACCCAAAGCGTTTTATGCTTAATTGGGCTGCCTTTGGAATCGCGATAGTCATTCAGAGACCAAAAGAACAAGTTGTCATTAAAAGACTGGACACAGTAATAAGAATCACACACAATAAGAGTATTCACATTTGGATCAGAAAACTCGAGAGCAAGTACAAGAGCACGCAGCTCAGCCAATTGCGCTGTACAGTCTCCAAGTGCTTGAGTGTGCACAATGGAAGACTTAAACTCCCCATTAACAAATGAGCCAGCAACAATTGCGCAAGCGGCTGAATAAGCATGTTTGGAACCCGTGGCCGGTTGAGCCGAGCCATCGGTGTAAATGATGCATTTGTACTCATGTAAAGGAAGCAGAGACAAGGGTGGAGGATGAACGTGTTCATACTGTAAAAACTCCTGCGTCTGTAAGGAAGGATCAAAGATAAACGTGACATCAGCCGATGTCAAAGAAGTAGCCCATTGTATCTAACGGGGATGTAATGCTTTCGAGTTAGGTACACTCGCCTTAGTCACGGCTTCCAAAGCAGGGAAGGGCGTGACCATAAGAATGCGTTTGCCTTGTGCCAGTGAGCGTTCTTTTAGAATCGCCATCTGTACTGCCGTTAAGATTTTTTCAACAGTTCAAAAGCGCATTTCAGCAGCAGTGTATAAATGTGATTTGTATGCAATCGGAACCGTGTCTCCCTCATTGAACGTCAAGTAAGTGAAACCCACTGTCCCGGAAACTATACGTATTACCAGGTTTGTGGTGTTATCACGCATCAACAAGTAGTTAGTTGCAAGCAAATCTGTTTGCAAAGAATTTAGAATAGAAGTATGTTCCGGAAGCCAGCTGGCAGAAGAAAAAGTCGGTTGTATCAATGCATCAAGCGGTTTGATACGCTGGGCATAATCGGGAATGTATGTCCTCCCGAAATTCAAAAATCCCAGCAAAGACTGAAGTTTCTTCAGTGTAGAAGGGGGTTGCAATTGTGCACATTTCTCCAAGAAGTGAGGGGCCAAGCCCTTTCCTTCATTATTGAGCTCATAGCCCAAAAAGATCACCGCCAAATGGGGGATATGTGACTTTGCAAAATTAAATTTGTATCCATAGTCGGCAAAGGACAAAATAATATTGTCGACTCAAACTAGATGCGGCATAAGTTCATCGTCCGTCAGATAAATGTCATCAACGTACGAGAACGCATCTGGATCTATGTCGTGCAATAGAGACACGACACGTGCTGCAAATGCCCTGGGGCTATTCTTATACCCCATAGGCAATCGTGTAATTTTTTTCTGATTCCCGACGGCAGTGAATGCTGTCAAATCACGGCTCTCAGGGGTGAGATTGTGACTATAGAATCCATTAGAAATATCTAGAGTGGTTTTGTATTTTTTACGAACAAGGCTGTTCACCAGCGCTGAGCTGTGAGTGTTTTGCACCGCAAAAATGCGACAATGACTGTTCAATTCTCGGTAATCCAATACAATCCGATAAGAACCATCAGGTTTTGATACCGTAAAGAGAGGATTATTCATCGGTGATGTACATGATTCAATCACTCCCTGCTACTCCAACTGTGTTAGAATATCACAAACGGAAGCTTTTGCTTCACGTCTGATTGGATATTGCGGTTGTGGCTGAGGCATAGAGCGTAAAGGTATTTCATGAGCCGGTGAATCAACATCCCAACCCACCTGATTATGATACACTGCCGGGGCTAGGGCACAAGCTCACCCTGCAGCCAAAGTCTGGGCATGCTCTTCAGGGACGTGACGCGAAAAACTCTGAAGTATCACGTCTTCTCCCCTAGGAGCTGCCAACACAAAGGGTGGAGGCCAATCTGCCTCTGCCAACAGAATGTCATACGAGGACGTTAAATTCTCCCAGAACACCGCTTTGATTGGACGAGGTATAT
The DNA here is from genome assembly GCA_963921515.1 of Calotriton arnoldi. Lineage (NCBI taxonomy): Eukaryota > Metazoa > Chordata > Amphibia > Caudata > Salamandridae > Calotriton > Calotriton arnoldi. The sequence goes on from CAWUFW010005456.1 coordinate 559,451, forward strand.
CACCTTCAATTTGGAAAATTATTTCATAGAGCCTTTCCGGGGGGGCAACCCGGGTGTCAGCAGTCTCTACTGTAACAAAGGTATCAGTTGCTGTTGCCTCCAGACAGGGACGCAGAGCCTCCCACACTATGGTACCTTCCGCTGCGCTGTCAAGCAGAGTCACTGCCCATGTCCAATTCAGGAGTCGCGTTCTCACCGTCTGAGGCATACCTCGCTGTTAGAGCGGCAACTTTTTTCTTCTCAAACGGGGGTCGAAAACGAGGTAGATCCTCTTGTTTTCCTTTGCCTTCAAACTGTCGAGGCTGATCACGTCCCTGTGGCGCAGGTTGACTCTTGCCACGATCTAGGCGTTCCCCATCTCCGACTTGAGAGCCAGAAGTGTCCTGTGAAGAATGAGGAGAACGTTGATCAGGGACCTGAAATCTATCAGGAGACTTTATTTTAGCACGGTCGCGCATGTCATAAGTACGCTCAGAAGACTCAGGTGTCGGTGAACCAGCACGCGAACCTGGCTTCTGTTGTTGTTGCCCTTGTTTTTTAGTTTTCCACTTCTTTTTAGGAAAGAACGGACGTCCATCTTTATCTGTCTGGACTTTTTGTTGAGTTTGAGATTGAGTTTGCGTTTGAGTAAAAGGCTTAACTCCCAAACTATTGCGGCCTATGGTCTTGTAAGCCTTTGCAATAAATGTTGGTAATTCGGGTGGTTTGTCTACATCAGGGACAGCCTCCAAGCGATTTGCCACTTGAAAGCTTACCGCATCGCCCTTGACATTTGCAAGGATCATATCAGCAACCACGTCAAACACCGCCACCAATCTCATCCCCAGCTCCACAGCCGCTTCGGCTCCATGTTCATCTTGAACACGTTTGATCACTGAGAGGAGCACGGTCATGGAGGGAGTGCCAAAACACTTCGAATATACCGCTGCAAACACCTTGCCCCAGGTGTTACAATCAGCCAACTCGGGAAGCAAGTCTTTAGGCAAACTAATAGTCAATATCCTGTGTTTTTTCACAGGAGAGGTATTTGGAAAGACAGCCTCTAGTTGTCCAAATTTTTCAGCAAGCCAATAAGGTAATTCATCCTTATTCTGTGGACGCTTGCCCATTACTGAATTAACCATAAGGGAACTGATGGTTACACCGCCAGGTCCCGCAGGTTGCGCAGCAACGCCAGGTGGTCCCACCTGACAGTTGCGCGACATGAACTGTATAACAGCTCTATGCACGCGTATCAAAGAAGTATGTAACACGCGCAGTTCTGCAAGTGTCACCGTTGTCAAACGACGCGGGTGAGGGGTATACCCAGCCAAAACAGACCACGTGGCCCCATCTATCGATAAAGGACCTAAACGGACCTGCGTTATTGGGTGAGGAAGGGCGCCATTAAACCAAATTTGGTGTTGCCAAGCTGTAAGCTGAATCTCAAGAGCCCGATAGGGCTGATAAGCATTAGGAAGGAACGTAGGCGTATATTTGTAAAACAAGTTATCTGTTCCATCCACCGCCGGAAAGGTGACCCAAGAATAAAACACTTCGAAGCGGTAAGCCGCATCTGCCTCTACTACAAAAATCAGCGCAACACTAGCATTAGGGACTCCATTCTGAGTCAAATAAGCCGTGAGTGCTGCCCTATTAGCGGCCGGAATCGGGACCGCCATAACTGACAACAAAGAATAACAACCTAGAGCGCGGCAGCGCAATAACGGGTTAAGATTAAAGAGAAATAAACCTTTTAAAACTTCAAGCTTGAATGAACCTATAAAAACCTAAATATAGGAGGTTAAACCGTCACAGCCATCTCCAGAAACAGAAGTGAGGGGATTGTGGACAAGCACAAGCACTACTCAAGCGTCTCGCAGATAAGAACCAGGCCAAACGTTGGCGGCGCCATGTTGCAGGGATTCTGCACATACACAGAACTATGCGCAGGAAAACAGGACCTCAGTGAATAGGGGTGTACCAACCTACCACATCAGTACCCAAAATCCCAAACCGACTAGCTATAGTGTCTCATTCGTTCTCCTCCAAATATCACGGAGCTACAAATGATTAGACAACCCAGAACACAACACTCCCGACTCTCTCAGGAATCGCGGGAGCAAGACGTACTCTTTCGCTCACTCACTCATACCTGTTCACAATGAGAATAAGCAGAGTCACTGAAATAGTTCAAAATGTTTATTTATCTATCGTGCTCTTCAATACAGTATACGTGCCACTACTAGCAGCAAAATGCATAAACTCAGCACAGTTAGCATTGTTACAATTCCACAGAATACAAAGGGAGAAGTCACTGTATAAAGACTGTGGAAATAGGGCCTATAGGCCTGACCACCCTCCCCTTGACTAGAAGAAGTTTATTTTATAAAAAGAACAATCTCTGGGCTTTGACAGCAGACCCCATACCTTAAAGCCTGAATGTAAGGTTTACATCATAGGAACAGCAGAGCTCTTCTCCATGGAACGGCTTTCTCCAAGTGTGTTAAAACAACATGCAACAACGTAATACAAAGCACGAGTCTTCAGTACTGCAGCTGTGTAGCATGTTATGTCTAGGTGCTAGGGACTGAGCAGAACAGAATAACAAGGGGCATTGTTTATCGACCTCACATATCGTGTTCAGACTAAACTCCAGGAACGGCAGAGAACGCGAAAGGCAATCCGTTCTCATGTGAAGGGCACAAACAAAGTCTTGCAAAAACAAAGCCATGTAGTAGCGTGCGCAAAAGCAGCAGCATGGCAGCGAAGCTCATGCTAACTTAGCAATGCCGATAATGCGCCTAAGAACCATATAACACATGACATGGTCAGTGACATCACTGATGACATCAATGATGACACCTCAAATGACACCACTGATGACATCATCCACAGAACCACTCACACCCCATACAACCTCTCATATACCACTCACTCACTCATACAGCCACTCTCACTCACTCACTCATACAGCCACTCACACAACCACTCACTCACCCATACAGCCAGACCCCTAAAGCTACTCCCACAACCACAAAACCACTCACACACCCACTCACAGACCCACACAGCCACTCAGACTCTCTCACACACCCATAGAGCCACTCACATACCCATTCACACACCCACAAAGTCACTCACACATCCACTCACTAACCCATGCAGTCACTCATACAACCACTCACTCACCCATACAGCTACTAACAGAGCAAGTCACTCACCCATACAGCCATTCACACATCCATTCACTTATCCACAAACCACTTACATACCCATTCACACATCAATACAACCACTCATGTGCCAACTCACTCATCTATACAGCCCCTCACACAAATACTTACTGTGCAAAACAGCCACTCACACACCCACTCACTTACCCATATACCCAATCAAACAACCACTCACTTACCCATACATCCACTTACACACCCAGTCGCTCACCCAAAGAGCAGTTCGCACAGCTACTCAGTCACCCATACAGCCACTCATATACATACACATCCGCCCATAGAGCCCCTCACACAGTCACCACAGTCACTGATACAGCCACTCACACACACTCACCCACCCATACAGCCATTCACACAGTCACTCACTCTCCCATACAGCTGCTCACACACCCACTTGTTCACCCATACAGCCACTCACGCAGCCACTCACACACCCATACAGTTACTCACACACCCACTCCCACACTGATACAGACAGTCACAGTGCCACTCAGATTACTTATATTAGAAACAGTATCACTCATTAGTAGTACAAAAAGGATAGTAATGTAACTTATGCAGTAGCTTAGTCTATATATCTTCAACTCTCAGAAACTTTTACAAAACACTTACACTCAGTGGATGATGTCATCAGTGATGTAATTTGTGACGTTATTTGAGGTGTCATCAATGATGTGATGAGTGATGTCACTGACCATGTCATGAGTGATGTAATATGTGAGTTCATAAGCAGTGCATTGCGGGGACATACATTATAGTTGGCTCAGGTAACTATAAATGCTGAATTTCTCTGGTTTTGCCCGAGTGAAATCTAAGCCTAATTATAACATCCCTGTAACCTTTGGTTTTTTCAGCCGCCAGTATTGCTTAGTATCAAGACAACTTACACAATATGTAAAAGTTAGAGGATGCCTTTTCCGGGATTTTAGCACACACTATTAAACTTCAAGTCGTATCCTGCCCTTCTGTGTGCAAATTTTGTCTGTTGGAGCATAACACATTCACTGAAAAAAGTAAATGTTCTGGCCTCTATTCAGTAATTTGGCACCATCACTTGGCTGCTTTCTCAGGCTGATGTCTTATCATGCCTCATAGAAGCTCCAGACCTGCCTGTGTGTATGATGTCCTACTAAATAAGGTGAAACTATGCAAACGTAGTGCAGCAGATTGAGAGCGCAGAAACCTCTAAAAGCATGTGCAAAGTGGACAATTGCCCAGGGCCCCTACCTTCCAGGGGCCCCTGGCAAGTTAACTTTCTTTCTAGCTCATTTTTTAAAAAAAGCCACTGCACTCTACGCCACTCTGTGTCTCCCCACTCTATGCCACTGCACTCTACATCACTCTACTCTAAAACACTGTACTCTATGCCAATGCACTCTGCAAAAATGCTCTCTACACAACTTTGCTCTATGCCACTGCTCTCTACTCTGCACCACGGTGCTTTAAGACACTGCTCTCTACGCCACTCTACACCACTGCACTCTATGACACTCTACTCTGCAACACTGCACTCTCTGCCACTGAACTCTTGCCACTCTACTCTGCACTACTGCACTCTATACCAATACACTTGTTGCCACTCTACTCTGCATCACTGCACTCTATGCCACTCCACTCTCTGCCACTCTACGACAATGCACTCTTTGCCACTCTACTCTACGCCACTGTACTCTATGTAAATCCACTCTATGCCACTCTACTCTGCACCAATCCACTCTGCATCACTCCAATATATGCCACTGCATTCTACAGTGCTGCATTGTACACCACTGAACTCTATGCCGCTGCAATCAACACCACTGGACTCTATGTCACTATACTCTGCAATACTCTACATCAATGTACTCTATGCCAGTCCACTCTACCTTATGTCACTCCACAGCCCTGCACTCTACTCTACTCTGCAGCGCTCTACTCTATGGCACTGTTCTTTATGCATTAGAAGAGAGGGACTTGAAGCGCATCAAGGTCCAGCATACATGCTCCAAACAACTAATTAAATTACGAATTGGTGTGCAGCTCCCAATCAAGAGAGCCGTCCACACAGATGCATTGCAGCGCCGGCCGGACGTGGAGCAGGGGCCCAGTGATGAGGCATGGTACCTGTTCAGGTGTGTGGGGGCATTTGTTCCTGCAGAGTGGAGCTCCCGGCATACCCTCTCTAGCACATTTATGTCTATTTCTGTATCAAAACCGTTATTGTATAATTCAATATTGCTCAGTAACATAGGGATTGAATTAGCTGAAAATGAGTAATAACAAATTAAATATATTCCAAACTGGGTCCCCAAAATATTTCTTGCCATGGATACACATAATCTTTAAGATGACACTGGGAAGGAGTCCGAAGGAGCTGAGAAGTGAGAACAACTTAACCTTAGTGGCTATTTCTTTGCAGTATTTTCAGAAAATGAATAGAAACCTTGCTTGTTCACAGATGCCTTCATTTAGGAGTGCTGACACCTCAGTATCATCTCAGCAGTTTGTATGAGACTCAATCCTTCTTCCGTCTTGGAGGTACACAGAAGTAACATTCAAACATCCAGCTTGCTTAATTTCAAAAGCATTGTATAATTTGTTCAGCAGGTAATCCATCTGCTTACTTTATATTTTTATCGTAATAGACAAAATCGCTTACCTGTTCGCTTTTGGTCAACCTGGTTTTGTTATGAATTTCTGATGTTACTAAGTTGAAACCATGCTTCTCGGATAGGATTCTTAACAACAAAACCACCGTTCGACTCCCACACTTGCCAACTCTGTTGTACACTACTTGACTAGGAAAAGGGAGCACCTAGAGAAAAATACAAAGATGTCTGTAAGGAAATAGTTTGTCACTGTGGTCTTATACCGATATTCAACATACCTTTTCAATAATAATGGAAAACAGAAATATATTGGGTAACATCTATTAATAATGGTATATCAGAAAAGATACAAGTCCGTGTTTTATAAAAAGATCAGAGAGTGATGTATGATTAAATTGATGTCAACATACAATAAAACTTCTAAAGTTATAGCCTAAAAAGTAGATTTTCAAGCACAGTGTTTAAGTAGTTTTTGCACAACACATCATCCAGTTGGCTGACTTGCCATTTTGCTATTCGTATTTGTCCCCTGAACATTCAGCCGAAATGTACTTCTTCAAACTAAGGGGCTGATTACGATGCAGCCCTTAAAGGCTCCGACCAACGGTCAGAGCCTTCTGGGCCTCATAACAATGGGCCGCTCGGTTTACTTTCCGACCACCTAATTATGATCTAGGTGGTCGGAAAGTAAACCGGCCGGTCATTTCAGCTGGCTTCTGACGGGCTCCAGGAGCCCGTCGGCCAGTCAGAAACTGGCCAGTAATCGCAAGGGCGGGCCTTTCCACCCTTGAGATTACAATACACTGTTTCCATGCCGGCCTGTCCGATGCATCCTAATGAGGCGGACGGGACTGCCGACTAGAGGTGGGTCGGTCCCAGGACCGATTAGGTGTCAGGCGGAATTCTTCTAAATTGGCCCCTAAGAGTCTACCACAATGAGAGCTGGGTTGCCATTCCGCTAGGGCAACTGAGAGTAATTAGGTCTGCTAGACATAACATTTGGATTAGCACACAGCTCTTTTCACTCCATTTTTTTGTCAGGATTGGATTGGTCTGTGTACTACAATGGCCCATGCTCACCTTGATGAAGGTACTGGAGTGCAATGCTCGTGTCAGGGGTAGTTGTGAGGAAATAAGAATCATACATTTCAACTTCACCAATAACACATTATGATAATTCACATGATTGCAAACAACAAAATAGAGCACAATGAAGCAATGGCTCTCGGTTGTTCTTGCACTTGCCTGAAAACCAGGTTGGTCAAATGCAGAAGTTCATTCTCTAATACTCGAAGAGCCAGCTGTACTAACAAATGTTTTGGAGTAGTCTCCCACGACTTTCCAGCAGAGCGTTTAAGGAGAAATATTTGGGTTCACTCTGAACCCTTTTTATGGTTAGGAGTGAAAACAATCCTGTACTATGACTGGACTATCAAATTTGAGACCATAACCTCTTTAAATACAGGTTCATCATGCTTAACACAACAATCCAAGTAAGATGTGGTGCCATTGATGACTTGGCTTGATTGTGAGATCTACTGTCATCAGCGAGATTAAACTAACTTGCCATAGATGCCATAATTTAAGAAGATCCAGAATAGTCCTGTGCTATTATGCCATGTAATAGATTTTCCTTATGCATAATCCACTGAGATTCATGTGATCAGAGTGTTCTGGAGAGTTCCTACAGCCTTTCACCTTAACAGATCAATAGTCTCTTTGTTTATTTGTTTTAATAGTTTACATCAGATCTTTTCCTGAAATTTCCAGCAGCCTTTTCCTTATCTCCATAGTAGTTTGAACACCACTTTAACTTGGGCGTAGTCCTGGGCACACGCGATGAGGGTATTGGTAATAAGATATCTACTATTGATGCGTTATTCGAATGCAATGGTCAACATCAGTATTTGTCCAAATAGGTATTTTTTTATTTCAACAATCACTGTGTTGAATATAGTGAACCAGCCGACACGTGTTTCGTCACTGGGAAAATTCCCGTGACTCATCAGGGCTGGGAAGGATACAAAAAATAAAATAAATAAATAATATGTGAGGAAAACAACAATGCAACGAAAGATACCTCGTCTGTGCTAGACACGTATATCTAAGTGGAAAGGGATCACCCGAAGTGACTGTTTGGAACATGATCAACTGAAAGTGACCAATATGGTGTTAGGTGACACTCGTGAAGGTGCTGCTGTTCATGGTTCAAGGCTCTGGATGAAGAAGCAGGAAACATTTCAAAATATTTCAAATAATAGTGACAGGTGTGATGGTGCCGCTCTCATGTACAATAGAAGACATGAGGAAAAACGCGGGAAAACTGAGACATAGAGTGAGTGAGCAGTGCTGGAAATAGCGTAGAAAGATCAAGAGGGCAAGAAGTGAAGAAAGGAAATGTGAGGACTCAGAAGGGCTGGAATGAAGAGAAAGCGGAGAAGAAGCTGAGTAACCTAGTAAGCCTAAGCTTTTGGACTTCTAGAAGGGACACAAGAGGAAATGTGGTAGAAAAGGTGAGAGGTCGAGACACAAAGCGAGGAAAAGGAAACTATGAGTGCGTGGGTGAACTAAAGACCCGTGATCATGAACTACTGAAAGGAACTGAAGATAGAAGGGGAGAAAACACAAGAGGAGGAGAGAAGTAAAGGTTGGGGCACAGGTAACATGGGAAAGCAAACTGCTAAGTGTGCTTACCAGATGGTTGGATAAGAATACAGCACACCAGTAGGGGCTGACTCAAGATAAGGAGTAACGAAATGCGCAGAAGAGGCGCAGCGCTGGCAACAAGGATGCAGCGAGGAGGGAAACCGCTGAGGAAGGAAAGCAGGAATGAGGGTGACTAGAACGGAGAGTGGAAATTGCCGGGAAGGCTGGGGACATGAGCGTGGTAGGAAAACTTACCAGGTGGTAGTGTCCCTCTGTAAACAAGCGTGATTGCGCTGGGAGCGGGTATGCCACGGCAATCGTGGAAGGCCGGAAAAGATTGGCGGAGGGAGGCTGTCCAGTGTCCAGGTCAGTGGATGTGGTGCCAAGCCGAGCAGGCGAGGTACACAGGTTAGGCTATAACGGAGGAAGGGAGGGGAGGTTACAAGGAGCGTGGAGTAGTGGGCGGAAGGGTGGAGAGAAGAAAGGAAAAGGGGGAAGAAAACTTACCCCTGGTACGGGAAGTTGAGTACTATCAAGGGAAGTATGAGGCTGGGTAAAGCAGACGCCTGTCTGAAAAAACCAGAGGAAAAGGACACTAAGTAATGAGGGAAATCAAGGAATACGGAGGTGGAGGAGACAGGTCAAACTGCAAAGACTAATACCTGGGGTCCGGATGGGAGAGCTGCGAGGACGCACTGGAGCCGGAGGAAAAGAGTAGAAAGGGAAAAGGGGAAACGAGGGAGCTATATCCGGAATGGAGTTGGAAGACTATGCCGAGAACAATGTGAGATCCGGCCGGTGCGGTCGCCATATTGAAATTCTCGGGGAAGGTCGCAAAGTAAAGCGCATGTGCGGAGGACAAATATAGTCAGTGATGTAATTTTTTACTTTTGTTATCGCATTCACTAATTGCCTTTTCCTATTTTGACTTAGTATACCTAACACTTTGTCACAGAGATTTCACCCTTTGCATCCTTTCACATGTACCTGCTTCAACATCATTGATGTTTTTATCATCTTATTCATTGTCACATCCGTTCGTTTTGACTTTCCTTCAGATGTATGCTTATTTACTGACACGCACCTCTGGCTACTCTTTCCGTTTCTTGTCCTTACCGCTGTGCGGGCTTCCCGAGGTTGCGGGTGCATCACTGACTATATTTGTCCTCCGCACATGCGCTTTACTTTGCGACCTTCCCCCGAGAATTTCAATATGGCGACCGCACCGGCCGGATCTCACATTGTTCTCGGCATAGTCTTCCAACTCCATTCCGGATATAGCTCCCTCGTTTCCCCTTTTCCCTTTCTACTCTTTTCCTCCGGCTCCAGTGCGTCCTCGCAGCTCTCCCATCCGGACCCCAGGTATTAGTCTTTGCAGTTTGACCTGTCTCCTCCACCTCCGTATTCCTTGATTTCCCTCATTACTTAGTGTCCTTTTCCTCTGGTTTTTTCAGACAGGCGTCTGCTTTACCCAGCCTCATACTTCCCTTGATAGTACTCAACTTCCCGTACCCGGGGTAAGTTTTCTTCCCCCTTTTCCTTTCTTCTCTCCACCCTTCCGCCCACTACTCCACGCTCCTTGTAACCTCCCCTCCCTTCCTCCGTTATAGCCTAACCTGTGTACCTCGCCTGCTCGGCTTGGCACCACATCCACTGACCTGGACACTGGACAGCCTCCATCCGCCAATCTTTTCCGGCCTTCCACGATTGCCGTGGCATACCCGCCCCAGCGCAATGACGCTTGTTTACAGAGGGACACTACCACCTGGTAAGTTTTTCCTACCACGCTCATGTCCCCAGCCTTCCCAGCAATTTCCACTCTCCATTCTAGTCACCCTCATTCCTGCTTTCCTTCCTCAGCGGTTTCCCTCCTCGCTGCATCCTTGTTGCCAGCGCTGCGCCTCTTCTGCGCATTTCGTTACTCCTTATCTTGAGTCAACCCCTACTGGTGTGCTGTATTCTTATCCAACCATCTGGTAAGCACACTTAGCAGTTTGCTTTCCCATGTTACCTGTGCCCCAACCTTTACTACTCTCCCTCCTCTTGTGTTTTCTCCCCTTCTATCTTCAGTTCCTTTCAGTAGTTCATGATCACGGGTCTTTAGTTCACCCACGCACTCATTGTTTCCTTTCCCTCGCTTGTGTCTCGACCTCTACACCTTTTCTACCACATTTCCTCTTGTGTCCCTTCTAGAAGTCCAACAGCTTAGGCTTACTAGTTTACTCGCTTCTTCTCCGCTCTCTTTCATTCCAGCCCTTCTGAGTCCTCACATTTCCTTTCTTCACTTCTTGCCCTCTTGATCTTTTCTACGCTATTTCCAGCACTGCTCACTCACTCTATGTCTCAGTTTTCCCACGTTTTTCCTCATGTCTTCTATTGTACATGAGAGCGGCACCATCACACCTGTCACTATTATTTGAAATATTTTGAAATGTTTCCTGCTTCTTCATCCAGAGCCTTGAACCATGAACAGCGGCACCTTCACGAGTGTCACCTAACACCATATTGGTCACTTACAGTTGATCATGTTCCAAACAGTCACTTCGGGTGATCCCTTTCCACTTAGATATACGTGTCTAGCACAGACGAGGTATCTTTCGTTGCATCGTTGTTTTCCTCACATATTATTTATTTATTTTATTTTTTGTATCCTTCCCAGCCCTGATGAGTCACGGGAATTTTCCCAGTGACGAAACACGTGTCGGCTGGTTCACTATATTCAACACAGTGATTGTTGAAATAAAAAAATACCTATTTGGACAAATACTGATGTTGACCATTGCATTCGAATAACGCATCAATAGTAGATATCTTATTACCAATACCCTCATCGCGTGTGCCCAGGACTACGCTCACTTCATAATTTGTGGATCCCTTGATTCACAGATTCCCCAGGGGTTATCGGGTTATTCCCCTGACCTGGCAGCACCGCACCACCTAAGGTCCATTGATAGCACACGCAATAGCCTGAGCGCCATTTCCTGACTAAACACAAAAAACCCCATTCTAATCTCCATTTTACGGTTTCAGGAAGGGCAGCCGCAGCGTCTTACCTCAGTACACTCAGTCTCTTAGTATAGAGCATGGATAGAGACAGGGTCGCATCAGAGCTTTTTGAGAATTTATCCAAAGGGATCACTAACATTTCTGCATCGACTAGTAATCACTCCACACGCAAAGAAGGTCTAAAAGAGAAATTTCTGAAATTAGAAAGACTCAAAAAACAGAAAACTCCAGGTGGTGGGACAGCGCCACACTTAAACAATACCTGAGACTGAACAGAGTCCCCAGGGGACTCCGTTCACAGATTTTCCCAACATTTGACTGACTTAGACGACGATCTTTTAGGTAAATGGGAAGAAACTTTAAACTCTAACTCAAACACACTTATCAACATCTTGATAGAGAACGCGGAAAGGAAAGTAGCCAAATTACAAATCGAGATTACCAATCTTGAGAAAGAAATAGTAGACTTAAACTTGGAAGAAGCTACAAGTAAGAACTATGTCATCTTGAATGACATTCTTACAAAACACCAAAACGAAATAAAAGACAGAAAAACACGTCAACTGAAAAGAGACGAAGCTGACTACAGGGAAGGACGGAGTTTACACCTTTGCTTGAAAATACGACAAACTTATCAGCACCATAGTACAGGGCGACAGACAGACAAGAACAGAAACTGCCTCACTTTCATCCAGCTCCACATCACTCAACACCATTGCCACTAGTGACAGTGAGGGAGAAAACCAGGGCAGCAATTCCAACAAGACACCACCAACAACATCGTCTTTTTTAAAGGAGGTACAGGCCATAAGGAGAGAGAACAGAACGCAACAAAGACAAACCACCCAAGACAGAAGACCCGCAGGGGCAAAAGGGCAGGACACAGAAGAATACAAAAAGAAACTAAGATCCGGGAACGAGAAGGACAAGTAGATCCAGAAAACTTGGACATACAAGTCGTCAATCTCTCCTCCCTAGACCTCAATAGTGACATGATCTCCTTGCTGAGCAAGGGCCTGAGCTTTAACCCACATGAACAGGGAGACATCTGCAGACACAAGATAGACCTTTTTAAGTTTATCAGGGGCATCAAAATCAAAAAACACTTTAGTGGCATTCCCCCACTTTAAGAAGAGGTAGCAAGATTTGCACCGAGAACACGTCAGGAGCACAAAGCATAAGCGACATCCAGGTCACTCACCTATTGCTCTCACTCACAGACCTGGACGATATACCTACCAACATGGAGAATCTCCTCCAGGAGTTAGATATAGAGGAAGATCTTAGCCTACACAGTGGTTTTAAACCCAAATCCAAGTGGACACCCATGCTACCAGGAGGTAATGCTGTTGACACATTCTACAACCTAGTGTTAAATGATATGGACAGACACGAAATAAAAATATCGAATATGAGACATAGGACTAAGGACAATCTCTGCAGAGAAGAAAGAGTAGCCCTGAAACAACTCACCTCCAACAGAGACATTATAATCAAAGAGGCAGACAAAGGGGGTAATGTAGTCATCATGAACAGATCAGACTATCATGCAGAAATCCTGTCCCAACTAGGTGACAACTCCTGCTATGAGCAGCTCCCTTACAACCCAATAGCCCCTCTTGTCACCATTATCAATAAACATCTATCCGAATGGCACACGCTAGGTCTTATAGATGACCAAGAACTATTATATCTCAAAGTTCACAGACCTACGTTCCCCTGCCTGTACACCGTTCCCAAAATACACAAGACTGCTCCCTTTCCTCCAGGGAGACCCATTGTGTCGGGCATTGGTGGTCCCACGGAAAGAATAGCACAATACGTTGACCTCTTCCTTGGCAGTCTGGTTACTAATCGGCCATCATACATCCAGGACACCAAACACATTCTCAGCATCTTATCAGATGTCCAATGGCAGCCGGATATGATACTGGCAACCCTAGATGTAGTCTCACTGTACACCACTATTGAACCTACCCTAGGGCTCAAAGCTGTCACCAGCATACTCAACAACCGACCAGCCAACTTATGGCAACATACCCAGATGTTAGTCACTATGATGGACATCATACTTAACAACAACTTCTTCATCTATGACGGTATGTGGTATAAACAGAATAAAGGAGTAGCCATGGGCTCGAAATTTTCTCCCTCTTTTGCCAACCTTTACATGGGCGTCCTAGAGTCAAAATGGATTTGGGGCACGGAAGGGGCACAATGGATAGACTCCATAATATACTGGGGTCGCTACATAGATGATTGCTTACTCCTTTGGTCAGGGTCTCAACTTGAACTCGATAGTTTCTGTGCTCACCTCAATCGCAACGATATGAACATGAAATTCACAGGTAACTCTAGTGCTACCAACATCACATTTCTAGATGTGGAAATCTACATCAAGTCCGACACCATTGAGAGCCATCTATATAGAAAAGAAACTTCATGCAATGCCATCCTGCATGCAGACAGCTCACATCCCCCTCACCAAACACAGGCAATTCCCTACGGGGAATTCATGAGAGCTAGGAGAAACTGTAGTGAGGAACTGGAATTTCATAAGTGCCTTACCAATATGAAACAAAGATTCTTAAACAGAGGTTATAGTGCCCGCACCATCAACTCAGCGGAAAAAAGAATCAGGAACATAAAAAGAGAAGATACTTTACACACCAGACGTACAATCACTGAGCAAGACCAACCTGTCCGACTCATTACTGACTATAGCGACATGGGGTTAACAATGAAGAAAAGCCTTAACAAACATTGGAACGTACTACTTGCAGACAACACACTTAAAGGGATTGTACCTCCTAAACCACAAATCACATACAGGAGAGGCAGAACCCTGAAAACTAGACTCAGCCCCAGCATCCCAGGCCCTAGCACCAGGCCTACTTGGCTTACGACTCATAATCTCGGCTTCTTTAAGTGCGGACACTGCGGGGTCTGCAAACTAGCCCAACATGGAATAAGAAACTTCACGTCCATGAACAGACAAGAATACCAGATCAGACACAACATCAACTGCAACACGAAATTTGTGATCTATATTCTGGAATGCACCTGCAAACTTTGGTACATCGGAAGTACCATCAGACCACTAAAAGAGCGAATAGGAGAACACGTCAGAGCTTTAAACAATCTGGACACTAGATATCCTATGGCGATCCATGCTGCCACTTGTCCTAACCAGGGCCCCAAGAAACGTATTTCCTTTTTCGGATTTGACATGGCATCCACCAATGTGAGAGGAGGCAACAGAGAACTCAGACTCAGACGCCTAGAAGCCACTTGGATTATGCGTCTGCGAACAGTACAACACGGATTGAACATTGATCACGAACTGCATTACTTCCTGGGTGAATGAACTTTATGACAATTCGCTTGTTTGAAACTCCATTTGTGTTATTTATGTTGGTATGATACCTGTCCTCTTCCTATGCAATCAGTTGATACTAGCATGTCTATTCTCCATACCATATTCATGTGTCATCATCTTCCCTGTTACATAACCTCCATGAATAAGAGCCATGTGTTTCCAATTATTGTTGCCATTACAATTTTACTGTGCTTTTGGTCATTGTCACATAATTCTGGATAGGCATCTCACAATGTGTACTCTAACAATGTTTGCATTTTATTCAGCAATACTAGCATGTCTTATCTCTTCTCCAACTCATGTGACAATATCTCTCCATTGACTTACCCTCCCATGATTTACATTCATGTAATTTTTTACTTTTGTTATCGCATTCACTAATTGCCTTTTCCTATTTTGACTTAGTATACCTAACACTTTGTCACAGAGATTTCACCCTTTGCATCCTTTCACATGTACCTGCTTCAACATCATTGATGTTTTTATCATCTTATTCATTGTCACATCCGTTCGTTTTGACTTTCCTTCAGATGTATGCTTATTTACTGACACGCACCTCTGGCTACTCTTTCCGTTTCTTGTCCTTACCGCTGTGCGGGCTTCCCGAGGTTGCGGGTGCATCACTGACTATATTTGTCCTCCGCACATGCGCTTTACTTTGCAACCTTCCCCCGAGAATTTCAATATGGCGACCGCACCGGCCGGATCTCACATTGTTCTCGGCATAGTCTTCCAACTCCATTCCGGATATAGCTCCCTCGTTTCCCCTTTTCCCTTTCTACTCTTTTCCTCCGGCTCCAGTGCGTCCTCGCAGCTCTCCCATCCGGACCCCAGGTATTAGTCTTTGCAGTTTGACCTGTCTCCTCCACCTCCGTATTCCTTGATTTCCCTCATTACTTAGTGTCCTTTTCCTCTGGTTTTTTCAGACAGGCGTCTGCTTTACCCAGCCTCATACTTCCCTTGATAGTACTCAACTTCCCGTACCCGGGGTAAGTTTTCTTCCCCCTTTTCTTTTCTTCTCTCCACCCTTCCGCCCACTACTCCACACTCCTTGTAACCTCCCCTCCCTTCCTCCGTTATAGCCTAACCTGTGTACCTCGCCTGCTCGGCTTGGCACCACATCCACTGACCTGGACACTGGACAGCCTCCCTCCGCCAATCTTTTCCGGCCTTCCGCGATTGCCGTGGCATACCCGCCCCAGCGCAATCACGCTTGTTTACAGAGGGACACTACCACCTGGTAAGTTTTTCCTACCACGCTCATGTCCCCAGCCTTCCCGGCAATTTCCACTCTCCGTTCTAGTCACCCTCATTCCTGCTTTCCTTCCTCAGCGGTTTCCCTCCTCGCTGCATCCTTGTTGCCAGCGCTGCGCCTCTTCTGCGCATTTCGTTACTCCTTATCTTGAGTCAACCCCTACTGGTGTGCTGTATTCTTATCCAACCATCTGGTAAGCACACTTAGCAGTTTGCTTTCCCATGTTACCTGTGCCCCAACCTTTACTTCTCTCCCTCCTCTTGTGTTTTCTCCCCTTCTATCTTCAGTTCCTTTCAGTAGTTCATGATCACGGGTCTTTAGTTCACCCACGCACTCATTGTTTCCTTTTCCCTCGCTTTTTGTGTCTCGACCTCTACACCTTTTCTACCACATTTCCTCTTGTGTCCCTTCTAGAAGTCCAACAGCTTAGGCTTACTAGTTTACTCGCTTCTTCTCCGCTTTCTCTTTCATTCCAGCCCTTCTGAGTCCTCACATTTCCTTTCTTCACTTCTTGCCCTCTTGATCTTTTCTACGCTATTTCCAGCACTGCTCACTCACTCTATGTCTCAGTTTTCCCGCGTTTTTCCTCATGTCTTCTATTGTACATGAGAGCGGCACCATCACACCTGTCACTATTATTTGAAATATTTTGAAATGTTTCCTGCTTCTTCATCCAGAGCCTTGAACCATGAACAGCGGCACCTTCACGAGTGTCACCTAACACCATATTGGTCACTTACAGTTGATCATGTTCCAAACAGTCACTTCGGGTGATCCCTTTCCACTTAGATATACATGTCTAGCACAGACGAGGTATCTTTCGTTGCATCGTTGTTTTCCTCACATATTATTTATTTATTTTATTTTTGTATCCTTCCCAGCCCTGATGAGTCACGGGAATTTTCCCAGTGACGAAACACGTGTCGGCTGGTTCACTATATTCAACACAGTGATTGTTGAAATAAAAAATACCTATTTGGACAAATACTGATGTTGACCATTGCATTCGAATAACGCATCAATAGTAGATATCTTATTACCAATACCCTCATCGCGTGTGCCCAGGACTACGCTCACTTCATAATTTGTGGATCCCTTGATTCACAGATTCCCAGGGGTTATCGGGTTATTCCCCTGACCTGGCAGCACCGCACCACCTAAGGTCCATTGATAGCACACGCAATAGCCTGAGCGCCATTTCCTGACTAAACACAAAAACCCCCATTCTAATCACCACTTTAACTTGGGTAGATCACAGTGTGAATCAGCATTTAATGGATGCATGTTTGCTTTTTTGACATTGGCAATGCTATGTCTTTTCTGTCCCAGGCACCTCCGGTTAAACCCATGGATGGACTTTTATTATGTGAGGGAAGGGAGGATTCACATTCTGCAAGCAGCTCACCTTTCACAGAGAATACTGGTGGTTATTCACAAACTGCATTTTGTAGTAGTAGTACTACTCACATACTTACATTTGCTATTTCCAATCCTATGGGCAGAACCCCTGCCTCCATCGATCCTATATTTTCTATGTGGAGATCACTAACAGATATGCAGAGATCTCTGCACACATGCATATAATATATTATGAAATACAAGAGGTTTAGGGAGGAGCAGGGATGGGTTTAGGGAGGGGTAATGCAGGGGTTAGGGAGGCACATCAATGAGTTCATGGCAGATGCACAAGTTATATCTAGCTCAGTAAATTATAACGTGAAATTCAGTGGATTTTTTTCTCATTTCAAAACCTAACTATAACATCACTTTAACCTTTGTATATCAATTAATTTCTGGAATTTTTTGAACATATTCAACCCTGAGCATACGCCCAACCCCCTCAAGCAATCTGCAGCCAATACCCACACTGCGCACGATTGCAGCTGTATGAAGCTGGGAGCTGCCCGCAAGGCCTGACCTCCAAACAGCCTCTGCACCCAACTCCCCTGCAGCCTCCTAATCCCCCATTGCACAAAGCTCTTATCTGTGGACAGTGGGGCTGGGACGTAGAGCTTGGCCTCTGGCTTGCCCTGCACCCAATCCCACCACCTGCTTTCAGCCAAACCGTGACTGCACACAGCCTTTGGCTGTGACTGCGGGGGTTTGCCACAGGCGCTGACCTCTTGCCAGTCCATGCATCCAATCCTCACTGGAAACCAAGCCCCAGCGGAAGCCCAACCTTCATGCGGATGGCCTACCACATCCTGCATGCGGCCTTTAGCAACAATGTAGGCGCCCATCCCTTGCGTGCATACCCTATGGCCTACAGACTGGCAGCTGCTTGCAGGGTCTGTTCACAGATCAGACCCTTGAATGGGTTGCTGCGCTGGGTACTGCAGTATCAGACCATGAAAAACTTTTTTTTTCAATGTAACTTAAAGGGTGGGAGTCTCTTTGGGACACCTACGTGGTTCAAGGATCAGAGTGTGACTACCCTGCCCCCTTCTGGGCTTTCTCAATTTTTTTCAGGACTCGAGGACTTGGTCCTCAAGTCCTGCAACATTTGGTCCACAGTTGCGGCCAGCCAATCTGATCGCTCAATACTGTGATATTGGGACCCACTACTGCGATACCAAAATGAGTGAGGGATCGAAAAAGCTCCTTGTCCAGTCAGAAGGCTCTTTTTTTCAGTATTGTGGGACTACCTTCTGCAGATGTACCTTTTTCTGATAGTTGACCCCTCAGTGCCCAAGCCCCTTTTTAAACTCTTATTTCTGAAAAACGGCTCAACAGATGTACACCAGATCACAAAAAGCATGCTTTCTTAGTATTTTTTAAGCCTTTTGCCAGATTTGGTGTAATTCCCTTCAGTTGTTTTGTTTTGTCACAGACAATGATTTTCCGATGAGAAGTAACATGGGAAATCAATGTTTAGGAATTCCCTCTTTTCCTTGGTTCCTCCTGATTGCAAAAATCTCTTTATGGTAAAGTATATGGAAAAGTAAAGGATTTTATTAAAACTGAAAATAAATTGTAAAAAAATTATGTTAAATAATAATATAAATTAATGTTACATAGGTATTTTAAATTCAGAACTAGATTTAAAAACACTATTAACTTAATTTAGAACTGATTATATACATAATTTAACTATGTTAAATTACATTATTTAAGATTCCCACCTTAAGCAAAATGTTTATACGTATCTATTGTGTGTTAAAAATTGCAAACATCTATGTAAAGAAATATTTTAAAATAATGTCATTATTTTCTTTATAAAATAAAGTTATAATTATTTTTAATAAAAATGTTAATCAAATATGTTTTCATTAAATATTATTTTTCATTTAAATATATTTACTTTTTAACATTAAATTAATTTTATATATATATTTCAAAAGTAAAAATAAATTAATTTAATTTAACATTGTTTCCTATGGGTTTCAATTTTAAATCCCTGCTGTCATTATTTTCTATGGGAGAGTGTCACAGTATCAGTGGTTGGCCATATGTGGTGCTGGACTTATTACTGTCCCTTTTGGCAGTAGTAACTTACACCTATAAATTTGGCTCCCCCTGTTTTGGGGTGGAGACATGTAAGGCGACATTTTTGAGTAACTTTACATTCATAAATGCTAAATAGCCAAAGTAGTAAAGTTACTAAAAGCTGTAAGAGTAAACTTACAACTGTAACTTACAAGTATAAGTTACCTTTATGAATAGCACCATTTATTGTCAGTCTTGGAGATGCGAGGCAGCCACTGAGGGAGTAAATTGAGTGTTCCAACTCCTTTGCAAACAGATGATCTCAAATTGCAAAAAACACAAAAAACCTTCAAGGGTATCTATGGGGGCCAATTCACAAAAGTAATCTGAGTCAAATTCCTAACTTTACGACTTTTGGTATTCACAAAAGGCATTTAGGAGTAGTAAAGTTAGGATTCCTAACTTTACTACTCCTAAACTGAGACAAAATCCTAACTTTACGACTTTCGGTATTCACAAAAGGCATTTAGGAGTAGTAAAGTTAGGATTCCTAACTTTACTACTCCTAAACTGAGACAAAATCCTAACTTTACGACTTTCGGTATTCACAAAGGGCATTTAGGAGTCGTAAAGTTAGGATTCTTAACTTTACGACTCCTAAATGCCCTTTGTGAATACCGAAAGTCATAAAGTTAGGATTTTGTCTCAGATTACGTTGTGAATCGGGCCCTATGTGTTTTTAAAGCCAGCAATGTTCTATGGTAAAAATGAAATTTTAGTAGAGGTAACAAAGGTGAACCAATTCATCAGTCACACATATGTAAGCAAATGCATCAATGTCTCCTGATTTTGAAACTCCAATGATCCATCCACTCCTCTGATGTAAAGTTAACAACAAGCTGGTCTTCCTCTATGTAATGCCAAAATACTAATGCTTTAGTAGTGGACGTTGAAGTTTTAGGAAGATGTACTTTAAAATATTCTTCTGTTTCATTGTTCAAAGAGTCAGGTTTGGAGGCGGCAGCTAAAAGTGCATTGCCTCCATCTTCATCTTTGTTAACAGTCGTTCTTGACTGAAATAAAAACATACATACTATCTTCTCTAATTAATTTATTTGCAATGGGCATTATTTGGGTCAAAGTTATATTAAAGAAATAAATTCATGTTTACGTCTTCTATTCAGTAGTATAGCATGGATGCCATGAGTTCTAATAAAGGCAAAGCAATGCCCCCATGCCCTTTCTGTGCTGTAAATGATAGTCCTAGTTGGATTGGAATGACCCCCCTAAACTCCTGGCCCAGGCGTAATCACACCAGCTGCAGTAATGATAGCTATGCACCTGATTCTCGTTACTATTTTTGTTCCACTCCCTGAGCTATTTATTAAATATCCCCATATTACCTGGGTTGTTTATTTATTGAAAAATATTGCTCATAATACCTTTATATTCTATATGAAATATTTCCAGGACATGCCTGAATAGTCTGACTATAAAACATATCTGTAGGAGTGTGCTTCATGAGGGATTATTTACATAATATGAATTATATTCCACTTTTTAAATTAGAGTCCTTGGTTCTCTTTGCCTGTGACCCAGACTTGGCATGTTTGACTAGAAAATCTTTGGAGTGTATGCAGCTTGTTACCTTGTTCATGGCATGGGTGCCAGCTCTATGAGAGCTGACCGGCATTTTTTGGCAACTACGATATTGATTAATTTGATTTTACGTAGAGTGTAGGGAGCTCCAGGAACAGAACAGGACATGACAAATTGGGAACTCTTTTTATCAAAAATACTGTGTAATCATTTGTGTGTCATCCAATATCCTCATACTTCCATCTTTAAGTAAATCATGTGACACTTTTTGCAGTGTTTCATCTACTCTGATATCATTAATCAAAGAAGTAAACAACCTCTTCTTGACTGTATTTCAGTTTCGATCACATAATCAGCCAAATCCCTTTCACAGTGTTATCACATTGCGATATCTCTACAGAGCCACTTCTTTCTAATGTTGTCTTAATCCCATTTTACCAATCAGTTTTAGTGATTCTAACCATTTCTAACATGTTCACAAATACTTTGCTATTTCAATACATAATGGTCTGCAGTTAATGTTCTTACAAAATGTCCAAGTATCTGTCAAGGAAGTACCTGCAAGTACTTCTACATTCCAAGAGAACTGTAGCATCAACCTCTTGTGCTCATTCTTTATGTTTCATAGTTAACCTGGAAGAAAACACCTCTTCTAATTTTCAAGCACCATTAGCCAGATATAAGACTGAATACTTTAGCATATCTTCCTTTTCAGATCTCACCTAGAGAGAACTTTAGCTACCTATCTGTCTAGCGAGAGCTACTGTCATCACACAACACACACATACAGATACATATACTGAAAGGGGCTTTGAGGCAGCCTTTTTCAGGCAATGGATACTGGGATTCAGCTAGCTTTAGCCACTATCTAGCAGAGTTGTCCACCACGTTGGTATCAGCCCATGGCATCTCACAGATAGAAACACCTAGGGGGACAGCATGCCTTTCTGATGCCTCCTTTATATCTTTTTTACTTCATTTCCACAACACCTACAATTTTTCACAGTAAACAGTAATGATGGCCATTTCATTTCTAATATTTCAACAGTCAGCCAATCAGAGCTTGCGAGACTCACAGGAGCCTCTCTCTCCCGTAAGAGCGTGAAGGCTCATGGAAAAAACAACCCTCTCGACCAATCACAGGGCTCCATTTTTAATTTGGCGCTTTTGTGGGACACCCGAGGGACTCTCATGAGACCAACTGCCAAAATATACAATTATTTTTGACCCTCAATATCTCAGAAACTACTAAATGGATTTACACCAAATAACAAAAAGCACAATCTGCGGACCAAAAGCTAGTTTTCTGCCAAATATGTTGTAATTCCGTTCAGTGGTTCAGGCTGCAGGCGTGTCTAAAGAATCTATGGGAATTAACATGGGAATCACACTTTTTTGACCACCCCCTTTTTCTGGCCCCTGCTTGACAGATCACCCCAGACTTTCCATGCATAGCAAGACTCACTATGACACTGTTTTTGAGATATATTTTGTGAAGATTCGTCAACGGCACCAAAGATATAGGCCAGTCAAAAAACGCTCTTCCTATGGAAACTAGGTCCTAATTATAAGTACCTACTGGCAATCGCCAGTAGGTAATATGTATGTATATATGTGTATATATATAATTTACCATAACACAATTTCTCAACATTGTGATACATCTTAGATGTGTCATACGCCTCATATATATATATATATATATATAAAACATATCAGTGGTACAATATACCATATATCCAATAGAACTGCACTCTCGCTGCTGGGTACCTCTGCCCTATTTTTGTTTCAACTTTTTTTCAGCCCTGACTCACAATTTCAGTTTCCATGCTAAGTCACACTGTGCTTCTGCAATCCTATTATTATTGCTAGTTCTCACTTTATATTCTCTGAAACTGGATGACATCACAAGCCACACGTAGCTTGAGCACCTGTTACAATCTTAAGAGTTTAATGAATTTGAACTTTTATTCAGTTTGTATGCCGCAGCAGAAATGGGTTGACTTGTAACCATTTGTTTTGGGTGATACAAGAAGTGAGAAAATCCTAATTCCCAAAACGTTACCATCAGCATCCTCTCATTCAAAGAACAGTTTCTATGTAACAATTAAATTAGTAGAGGACTTAAGGATGTACGAAAAGTGGGTGTACTTTTCACTTTAGATACGGCTGTTACAGTGCTTAGAAACAACAGAAGTGTGGTATTGTATGAAGCACTATATAAAATGTATTATTAGCTATGTAGTTAGAATGCTTTACTGTAACGTGGATATACAATGTGTGGTGACTTTGGAGTTCAGATGTTGCTTGCTTTGTGTCCAAGGAGTTTGACAGAGTGCCTGAGCCCTGTTCATGAGCAGCGATGAATAAACATGGAGGAGCAGCTGATTAGTCTGACGACTATGGCAGAATGTATATAGTATGAACATAGTGTGGGTTTGTGTAGGTGATGTGATGTCAATCATCGGCTGGACAGAGAGAGAGAAGCGTCTGTCAGAAGGATCTGCTACGTAAATTCAAAGTCTGGTATATATTTGGTTTAAAAAGTCTGGAATAAATTTACTCCACTTATTACTTTGGAGCATCTGTGTCACCTAAGCAGGTGTGATATTGAGTATTTGCTCCCACAAAATGGTATTTAATAGTTCTTGGGTGTGCAGGAACTGTAGTACATTAACAAAAAGACCAATAGAAGACACAACAGTTGTAAATCTTGAGAAAGCACGTTGGCATCCACGTGCCAGGACGAAACATGTGTCAGGTAATCGCTCCTGTCTAGACTTTGAAGAAAATTGTTCATAGAGCGTAACTTACATGATATTGAATGCAGAATGAATCAACCATGAAATAAAATCTAAAAATTGTTACTACACCAAGCAGTGTGTTTTCCTTTAGAATCATAGAAACCGTGGGGGTCTATTCTCATAGGGCCAGATGTACGACCATTTTTGCATGCGCAAACGAGTTTGCGAACCCGTTTACGCATGCAAAAACAGCATGGGGAATGTACAAACCCTATTTTGCGAGTCGCAATTTTTTGCAACTCACAAAATAGGGTTTTGCGACTCGCTATTAGGAAGGGCGTTCCTTCCTAATAGCTAGCGCAACCCTATGTAAGAATGTTTTGCGTCCGCAATTGCGGGCGCAAAGCACTGCAGAAATTACCACCCTCTTCAAGAGGGTGGTAATGCACTCCGCAAAGGGAAGGGGTCCCCAGGGGACCCTTTCCCCTTTGCAAATGCAGGGGAAAATAATTTTTAAGGGCAGGCAGTGGTCCCAGGGACCACTGCCTGCCCTTAAAAAATTAAACGAAAACGTTTCATTTTTTTCTTTTTTAAATGCATCCCATTTTCTGGTTGCATTTTAAAAAAAACTGCTTTATTTAAAAGCAGTCCCAGACATGGTGGTCTGCTGAGAACAGCAGGCCACCATACCTGGGAGGGGTTACTATTCCCAATGGGGTCGCAAATTGCGAGAGGCCCATTAATATTCATGAGCCTCTCTATTTGCGACCCCATTGGGAATCGCTAACAGTGTGAAAAACACTGTTGTACATTGGAAATAGCGCCTCGCAAATTGCGAGTTGCAAAAAACTCGCAATTTGCGAGGTACTATTTCCACGGTCGTACATCTGGCCCCTAGACATTTAGGTTACATAAAGAAGCATTCCTGTAGTAAGTGTTTAGGTACTCTTACATGCTTTTGTAAATTGGCCCTCAAAAGAATATTCAGAGGACATTTATATTCAGTTTGACAAAATAGAAAGAAATGTGCCCTCTTTGAACCTTACAAATAGGGAATTGAAGATTTCGGGGTCGATTCACTAAGGAATGTAAGGGTATGTTTAAGAGTACTCCAGTAGTACTGCTTCCAATACTCAAAATTGCTTTTGTGAATCAACCACTGTATATTTACGAATATTGACTGGGTAGGAGAGCTAAAACCAGGGGATAATGAACTGAACCTCTACCTGATGACCAGGAGGGGTAGTCCAGCACAAAGAAATAACAATGAAAGTGTCCACACAGTTGAAAACAACACAACTGATGCTTTGCATTTGAAATTCTGTGCCCCACATCTTTGGCAACAATGGATGTCCTTAAATTATATTATACAATAGCAGACAATATAGTTTTTTATCTGGGTTTTCTTGCAAAAATGCGTTCTTCTGAAATATAATGGCTATTATTACAAATATACAGCTTTGTACTTGTCTTTCTTGAATACCCTTACTTGCTTTAACACAACAAGGACTTAGGGCCAGATGTACGACCCTTTTTTGTGGCAGCAAACAGGAGATCCTCCCGTTTGCGACCGCAAAAAAGGGTAATGGCATGTACAAATGCTATTTTGCAAATCACTGACTCGCAAAATAACATTTGCGACTCCCGCTATTAGGAAGGGGTGTCCCTTCCTAATAGCGAGTCACCATGCCATGTACAATTGTTTTGCGACCGCATTTGTGGCCGCAAAACACTCGCAGTCTACCACCTACTTCAAATAGGTGGTAAACCACATGCAAACAGGAAGGGGTCCCCAGGGGACCCCTTTCCTTTTGTGAGTATGTAAGAAAATATTTTTAAGACCAGGCAGTGGTCCCAGGGACCACTGCCTGCCCTTAAAAAAATGAAACTGAACAGTTTCATTTTTCTTTTTTAAATGCATCCCGTTTTCCTTTAAGGAAAAAGGGCTGCATTAAAAAAAAATAGACTGCTTTATTTAAAAGCAGTCCCAGACATGGTGGTCTGCTGACCCCAGCAGGCCACCATCCCTGAGAGTGCTAGCCATTCCTAATGGGTTTGCAAATTGCACCTGCCTCATTAATATTCATGAGGCATGCAATTTGCGACCCGATTAGGAATCGCACACAGTGTCTGAGACACTGTTATACATCCCAATTTGAGAGTCGCAAATTGCGAGTCACAAATGCGACGCAATTTGCGAGTCGCAAATTGGTGGGTCGTACATCTGGCCCCAATTCTTGAGTCTCTGGTGCTTGCCTGTTTGTGGGCTTTCATAGTCCTTGCTTTTATGGGTCACTATAATTTGCATGACTTTGTGCTAAGACATTTTCTTTTTAATGTGAAACCCTATTTTTAAAGCATCTGTTTCATATGACAGAATGCCCCAGATCTGTATTTCTGTGCTTTCTCCCACTCACCATGCCATAAATTGTAACCTAATTACTTAGAAGATTTGTGGCAAATAAATGTGACGAACGTGTTCTGGAATTGAATTCTCATATTTCTTTTCGTTTTCATTTCTGTGTAATGCACGGCATGTCTTCGCCCACATGTATAAACGTATGTACCAAAATATGCATTGTATCCCAGCATTAAAATATTACAACATAAAAGTCAACGAAGAAATTAGTAAGATATATGAAACTTGAGTATGCAATGTATTATTTTGTTTAATAAGTTGTTATGGCCTTAACATTTCGCTATTCAGCTTAGGTGTGGGATTCGGCTTTAGTCCTCGACATTGACAAACAAATCCGCAACATAGCTAAAAAACAAATCCCACAGATCGCTGACTAGTAACACAGCTGCAAACCCATACCTTACAATACAATACCAAACTGCGCACACATACACCCCATTAACCTCATATCAAACTTGGGCGTCAGCACGCAGACACGCGCACATCTGCCTCGTCACGGTCTGGCAATCAGTATAGACTGATGATGCAAAAATACATTGTGCAGGCCTAAACAAGGGGACACAGTGCTCTCCTAAAGCAAAACAGAAAACAATGCCACACACCACTGAATGACAGACAAAAAGTGCACATATTGTTCACATAAGCCACCCATCATGAGTGCATGAAAACATGATAACCAAGCAACCAAACAGGAGGGTAACAAGCATTGGCAAAGCCAATAGGACTCGCCTTTGGGACCTTATAAGTATTTAGTTATCCAGCACAATATCCTTGGTGCAACAACATCAACTGTTGCATGGCTAAACACTTATAAGGTCCCAAAGGCGAGACCTATTGGCTATGCCAATGCTTGTTTTTTTCATGTTTCCCTAACCTCGAACTCTCCCCGGAAATCATATGACACACGCTGCTCTCCTGCCCGGCGAGCTGCAGATGAGCAGGCGGGAGACATCACATGAACAAGGCCCTTTATCTCGAGAAAGAAAGGGTGTTTGGCGTTCACGCACCTTGACATAAACCCATTTGTTTGTTTCTGGGGCTCTGCCGTGGAGAGACTGCAGCCCAGCACTGGGATGACGTAATGGCCGAGGTGATTTTAGCTCCTGGTGGGAGTTCGATGGGAACAGAAAGGACCCGTGTGCACTATTGTTGTGTGTCAGACTTACCAAACATAGTCAGTGCCATGGTAAGGCTTTAGGTTCAGCGTGTGATAAATGGAGTTCCGCAAAAACAAAGGTATAAAGTGCTACATAAAAATAATGTAGTAGTAGTAATATAGGCAAAGATCTCGGATAAAAGATTCTTCTTACACATAGGTTCAAAAATAGGAAAAATATGGAGGACAGTAAATGAAGAGGGCTACTGGTATGGTAGATAAAAAAAGGGTGAACAGTCGCTTGCGTTTATCACCATGCATGTAGGCATGGATAGTGTGCCACATAATAAAAAAACAGTGTAATGACACAGTGGGATTATTTGGCAGTAATGCGCCAATTGATAAGAGGACCAGTGACGTCAGAAGGTAAAATGTTATGTTCTTTCATGACAAAAGAGAGCAGAGAGGCCAGCGTGTTAAAATAAACGAGGAGCGCTTAAGTGCATGGGTTACTGAAATAGTTTCAGATGGTGTGCCTGCGATTGTGTAAGGGCAGGGGGTTAACTCAAGGCAGTGAAAACGGCATGTTACTTTCACGTGGGCGTGCAGGCAGGGCGTGTGCCATGAATCGTCTTACGTTAAATAAAACAAAAGAGCAAACGACTACTTTCTAGTTAAGTCATGACCATCCGTCTGAACTCTTCTCAAAGGGACAGATGTGCGCTTATCTAAGCGCTCACTTCCTGCCTGGCAAACCCCTGAACATGCTTTACTAGACGACCCTCATTAAACCGGCTACCACTGGTCCAACAGGGCCAGCGGAAGTTCTGGTCACCAGAATAATGCAACAGCAGCATAGGAACATTGCAAGTTTAAAAGGACTAGATTAAAGCTTACTTTCGCCTTTCCGTTAGATGGAAACTTTTAGCTTACGGTAGCGACCTGTGCACCATGGGTCACAAGGTCTGGTTGGTAAATAACAAAAACAAACACAGCTTATGTATTTTCCCTTCGGAGAAAGGCACGCAGGCGGCCCTGGAGAAGTACATACGCATCTGTTTGTTTGGACCCCTCCCCAGCTACTCCAGCAAGAATGAAGAGATTTCTGCTCAGCTGCATTCTCCACATTCCTCGGATGCATAAGGGATCAGTATGCTGCTCGGAAACGAGCCTGCTTGGTTCACTTCCTGGTTCAGTGTGTGCAGTAAAGGCAATGGACACGCTCTCGATAAAACTTCAAACCCACCGAAGTGATGACCTACAAACTCACGCACGCACACGTGTGACGCAAGTGCTGGCGAGGGCCGTGTTGATCAATCACAGGGAGCGCGTGCACTCGCATGTATGTCACAGCCTGCTTAACTTCAGTCATCTGCTTTACCCCTTTATGTTTAAAAAATAATTTAGTTGTATTGTAATTTCATTTATGTAGCGCTTACTACCCTTGACGAGACAGTTAAGCGCTTTATGGTGGTTAGCACGCTACTCAGTAGATCAAAGTTAATGGTTATTCCAGTGGTTATTAATTGTGGTCACTAAAATACGAATTCAACTTTCAGAAATGACTTAACCCAAAAGTGCAACCTACATGTTTAATGTGTTTTATTAGAGTAAAATGGAATACCAACAAACGTCTACATAAAAGAACGCATTCAGTTTAGATATCCTCGGGCGGCTGACAGACCAGCCGAGGTTCAAACAGGCTAACATCATTAACAGATAAGATGGAGATTTAGGGGAAGAAAGCTAAAACAAAGCTAAAACTTCGCAAAGACAGTAGTTCTCACATTTGGGACCCATTGGCTTTGCCAATTATTTTTAGCGATGCTGTACAGCCTCCCCGATTATTTTAAGCATGGCTAAAGAAGCATATTAAACAAGCATTGGCCGCGCAGCCGTAAAACTGACACGGCCGCGCGGCCGCGAAATTGAAAGTAATCGCGAGGGAAGCCAGATGGTGAGGGAAGCCATATGGCGCCTGATCGCACGTGCACGCTCGCGTCAACGCAAGCCGGTCGCCAGCAAAAGCCACTGCTGTTTGCACTTCCAAAACCCGCTTACTAAAACTCTCGCCAGAGCAGCGCATGCGCTGGCTCAGGCGAGACCTAACAAAAAGATCACCCCAAACATTTATCAATCACAACACACATATTGTGGCAAATACATTAAAAAGGTATTAGAAATTATGGAAAATACAGACACAGCAAGTCACATCTACTAATAATGGCATAAAAGGGCAGAGGAAATGTTCACCTATCCAACACCCCTTTATGAAGAGCACTTTTGACGAATCCCCCCAACACAATACCACTTGTACTTCGTGCAAATACCCTTACACATAATAATGCGGATACAGTCACCATGAATATAGATAATAATGACCACCTATCTGCTCATGCCCACACCAAAATGTGACTTGCCGGGTGGCCTACCAGAAAACACCCTGCGGGACACTGAAAGGCTGCAGTAACATCGAGTGCACTAGACACAGAAAAGTCCTCCGTAGATGGACCAAGACCTACAGTGGCCTTTGTCAAAACACATTAACCAATTATTAACCACTCCACAGTAGTCAACCCCTAGCTTGGATGAAAAAGGATTTGGTCTAGTTAAAATGGAGGAGGGCATGTCAGAACACAGTCGAAATTTTATCCCCCACTTGCTCTAACACAGTGCAGTACCACAGCCACGGCCCGTGCAGGAAAGAGCGGTGGGGCCAGGTTGGGGGGGGCGGGTTTCAACGGACGATGATGAGGGAAAATTAAATAAATAATTCATTTTCCCTCGTCATTGTCCGTCAAAAATCACCCCCACCCGGCCCCAACGCTCTTACCTGCATGGGCCGCGGCTGCAGTACCAGCTTCTCTTCAACCCACAAACATCTAAATATTTATTCCAATTGTTGGGCCGATGACTTCACTACTGACTGCTCAAGCTTTACTGAGCTACATTTGCTCTGCACCTGCCAATCACACTCAGAACACCTCGCACCCTCAGCCTACCATCATCAACTCAAGCAGGACACGTGCTACTTACCCATGAAAGCTCAGCATAAAGAAAGGTTCTCTGACCAATGATTTTAAATATTAGAGCCATTGATTGGCCCAGAAAACATCCCTAGAAAAACTGAATTTAAAAGCAGCAAATCCAATGCACATCATGTGGACTGCCAAAAACAGATGATCACTCATCTGAACCAGGTACCCCAAATGCAGCTTCATTGGACTTCCATACAAAGGAGTAGTCCGTGGTCTACCCCTACAGAGCCACCGAAAATGCAACAGCAAGCTACAACAACCACAGAAGATGACATAATTTCCACTGTCAGTGAACATCATATGACTTCACCTATGAAGGCCACAAAGATCAACATGATAGGCGCCACCAAAATGCCCCCCCCCCCTTCACCACAGATAAATCTCCCCACACTATCGGCAAAGGGTAGGAAGGCACTAGACCAGGATTTCACAGTGGAAGAGATAGTGGGCGCACTCACAGTCCTACAATCAGGGAAGGCAGTTGGCCCCAATGGGCTGTCAGTGAAGCTCTATAAGAGCGTGGCGAGTAAAATCGCTCCCCATCTATTAAACATGTATCAAGAGTCTAGGGAGAAAGGGAAACTGCCTCTAGACCAGCGCAAAGCCACAATAGTAGTGATCCCCAAAAAGGGAAAACCTCCCCATGACTGTGGTTCATATAGACCGATATCACTGTTGAACATCGAAGCAAAAGTGCTGGCAAAGGCACTAGCGACCAGAGTACGAACGGTTATCTCCGTCGGGGTTCATGCCCCACAGGGGTACGAGGCTTAATTTAAGATGACTGTATGGGGTACTAAACTCTATGAGAACACAACAGACTGGAGAGGCGGTGCTCCTTTCCCTGGATGCCCAAATGCCATTCGATAGTATTGAATTGCAGTTCATGTTCGCAACTCTGCACAGAATGGGCTTTGGACTAAGCTTCTGCGCATGGGTGAAACTTCTATATCAAGACCCGCAGGCGAGGGTGACAGTCAACAGAGAGATATCTAGCTTGTTCTCACTCAGAAAGGGTACGAGGCACAGTTACCCACTCTCGCCGATAATTTTTGCCTTGGCGCTAGAGCCTTTGGCAACCTGAGTCCACAATGAACCAATAATATCAGGTATCCAGGGAGGGGGTGAGTGGGAGGATAGAATATCCCTATACGCAGATGACATCCTTTTATATTTGGTTAACCCGGATAGGTCGGTACATAGAGTACTTCATTTATTCCAATTATCCGGAAGTTACTCAAGATATAAGATAAAGTGGAACAAGTCTCTAATCTACCCCCTGACGGGTGACATCCCCCCGAGATTGATAGGCACTACCCCACTGGTAGTTAAAAATAATTTCACATACCTGGGTATCAAGATATCCATGAGAAAGGATAACTTTCTACCAGACAATCTATATCCTCAGATTCAGCGATTAAAGAGCGACATGGAATGCTGGAGAAAACTACCAGTGTCTTTGATGGGCAAGGTGGTTATTTTTAAAATGATGTCCTCATCCAGGCTACTCTACGTTTTACAAAATACCCCATATAAAATACCTAAGACAGTATTTCAAAGTATCGATAGCAAACTGCAAAAACTCCTATGGGACGGAGGTATCTCTAGAATAGCGCATCGTAAACTTTAGCGGGGAGTATATGAGGGAGGACTTGCAGTCCTGGATATCCAAAAATACTATTGGGCATCACAATTGACCATAGTGAATGGGTATTCACAGATCGCAATGATCCAACCTTTCATGTAGACCATTGGGCAATGGGAGAAAGGGGCTATCGAGCAGCACTATATAGTAAAAGCAAGGAAAACAGCTCCCACCCCACACACAAACAATAGTGCAAGTTTGGCGCGAGACAACAAAACACCGAGGCTGGGAGGGAAAGGCGACCAGGAAGACTCCACTGTGGGACAGCAACCAATTAAGGGAAGTAGGGACCCTGGAAGGATTTAAAAAGTGGGAATTGTTTGGCATTGAAAGCCTTGGAGATATCTAGAGGGGACTGGCCCTACTCACTTTCGAAAACCTAAAAATCGAATACGAACTGGCAGACACAGAAAGATTCAGATATTTACAATTAAGCCACACTCTGCGCCAACATATCAGGGAAGGGGAATCTCTGCCGGATTACTCCCCATTGGAAGATAGATTGCTAATGGACCCAATGGTAGCCAGGGCCACCTCCCTAACTTACAAGAAAATCATGTACAATTCACCTAATCAGATAGACTCTTTGAGGGGTGCATGGGAGACGGGGCCTGGACTCCTAGAAGAAGACGATTGGGAAGAGGCGGTGCAGAGTCCTCGGGAAGTAGCTATAAGGGCCTGATTCCGTCTCATTCAGCTATGCATACTCCATAGATCCTACGCTTCAAGAACACTATTACACCGATTTGGGCCATTGTTTATCCGAATATTGTGCAAGGGGGTGTGGTGAAATAGGCTCCTTCTTTCATATTATCTGGGAATGTAGCTACATCCACAACTACTGGAAGGAGGTAACACGAGTTATGTCTCATGTCACCGAATTAGAAATCCCGGTGGAACCACAATGGCTACTGTTGTGTGTAATGGGTGCGGAAAAATGGGCCAAATACATAGCAATATGGCTTAAAGTGGCGGCAATAGTGGCGAAAAGAAATATCGCCAAGAAGTGGGGGGCAAGCTTACCACCAGATCTGTTGGAATGAGACGAAGACTTAGACTGGTGCTCAGGGGCTGAGAAAGTGACATATAAAGCCAGAGGATGCCCACGCAAATGGGACAAGATTTGGGGTAGGTGGAAGACATACAGGGGACACTGACATGGGTGGCACTGGGAGGAAAGAGTAGAGATTAAAAGTATGTTTGAAGGTCTCCATTTCCAGTCGACAAACAGACACAGATTGAGAGCTGGCGAAGGCTAATTTGCGTACTAAGATGGTAATTGAACAAATGTATGTGCTAATTTCTCCTTTTTTTAATGCTCCATCTATGTATGAGAAGATATCTTGAGCTTTGTTAATAAAAAGATTCAATAAAAAAATTGTGACTGCTAGAGTACAAATAGTGATCAGTTGCTGGTGAGAGTACTCTGCCACCCTCTCTGACTGTAATGATGAGCATCTCTTGTGCCTTCATTGATTCCAATGTTCAGAATGCTGGGCATGTTTCAGCCATTAGTGCGACAGCTGTATTGGCAGCAAGTACCACCTATGAACCTACACCCTCTATTTAAGTGTCTACCACTGGTGTTTACAGCAGTCCTGTTCACACAGCCCTTACATTTGTCCTTTTCCTGCACCCTTCCTTTTTTTGCTGATTTATATAGCACAAACTCCAACTGAAGGTATTGGAGCACCTTACATGATCACCAGTTACATTACACAAGGACACTTTCATTTTTAGGTTGAAGCCTACCAGACGGCCTGGTTTGCTAACAACTTTTTGTGGGCATTCTGAAAGCTTACCTGTGAATGCATTTCGCCCATTGCTTACTATTGGCTTTGTGGTTTGTAACTCACAGTTGCTTGCTTTCTATTTGCTGACTTTCTTTGCTTCAGGCTGTCCAGCTTGAGTCCGTCCCTTCCATGGAGTATCCCTGGTTTACTGTATCCTTCTGAGTACTCGCTTTATGTAAACAGACCTTTAAATCTTATTACCCTACTTGTCAAAGTTCCTGTGCATTCAAAGACAGAGGTCAAATGTCAAGCTCTGTCTTCCAGGAAGCTTGGTGATTACTTTTCTATCTCTGACTTCAAAGTGAGAGAATTTATGTGACAATCTTGATGGGCATCAATGTGAGAGGAGAGGCTGTAGAATGTTATTTTTTTAGCACACAACTAAAACCAATGTGAGAGGAGAGCCTGTAGAATCTTATGTTTTTCTAGCACACACCAGAAATGAACTGTGCTCATATTTCGTAATATATTAGAAAAGTACAAATGAAACTGATTTTTTGGGTAATTCTGAAGTATGGTGGAAACGAATATTTGAATATTATCAAAACACAGAAGTACACTAAGTGATGACATTTCCACACATTATCGTTTGTGTGCAGTAAAACTGTATGTCTGTGCAAACGTAATAGTAATTTCAATTGAATGTGTGTTGTCTGTAATGGCAGTGTGCTACCACACCATGCATACTCCACACTACGTCATTCCACTTTACACTACTCCACTCTAGAAAACTCTATGCCACTCTATGCCCTTTCACTTTAAGCCACGCCACTCCATTCTCCGCCACTCCACTCCGCTTCATGACATGCCACTCTATGCCACTACTCTCCACTCCAAGACACACCACTCTACTCTGTGCCACTCTACGCCCTTCCCCTCCACACTACTTACCTCACTCCACTCCAATCTACCCCAGTGTATCCCACTCAACTCCAATCTACCCTCATCCACACCACACCACTCCAACCTTTCCCAATCCACTCCGCTCCATTCCAATATATCCCAATCCACTCCAATCTAATGTACTACTCCAATCTACCCCACTCCACTTCACTACAATCTGCCCAATATACTCCAATCCAATCTACCCAATCCACCCAATTTACCCACTCCACTCCAATCTACCCCACTTCACTTGACCTCCTCCACCCCACTCTACTTAATTTACCCCTGTCTACCCCACTCTACTCCAATCTACCTCACTCCACTATACCCCAATCTACACCACTCCACTCCAATCTATTCCACTCCACTCCAATCCACTCTAATCTACCACATACCCCACTCTAATATACCCACCCCACTCCACTCCACTCTACCCCGATCTACCCCACTTCACTCTAGCTATCTCCACTCCAATCGACCCCCCTCCAATCTACCCACTCCACCCCAATCTATTCCAGTCTACCCCAATCCACCCCCTCCAATCTACCCCTATCCACCCCACTCCAATCTACCCCACACCACTCAAATCTACCCCACTACTCTGTGCCCAATCTACCCACTCCAACTTACCACAATCTACCCCACTCCACTGCACCCCTAACTACCCCACTCCATTCCAATCCTCTTAATCTATCCCACTCCGCTTCATTCCAATCTAACCAACTCCACTCCACTCTACCCCAATCTACCACACTCCACTCTACCCCAATCCACCTCACTCCAATCCACTACAGTCTTTCACACTCCAATCTATCACACCCACTCAAATCTACTCCAGTCCTCTTCAATCTAACCCACTCCACTCCAATCTACTCCACTCCCCCACCCCTATCTACCCAACACCACTCCACCCCAATGTATTGTACTCCAATGCACCCCACACCAATCTACTCACTCCAACCTACCCACTCCAATCTACCCCACTCCAATCAATTGCAATCTAATCCACTCCACTCCAATCTACTCCACTTCTCTCCACTCCAATCTACTTCAATCTACCCCACTTAACTCCACTCCAATCTACCCCACCCAAACTATCTCACTCCACTCTAACCCACTCCACTCTTCCCCACTCTAATCTATCCCACTCTAATTTAGCCCAATCTATCCCACTCCAAACTACCCCACTCCAATTTATACCACTACAATATACCCCAAACTGCCCCACTCCACTTCAAAGTACCCCACCCCACTCCCATGTACCCCAATTTACCCTACTCCATTCCAATCCAACCTACTACAATCCACCTAATCTACCCCTTCCCAATCTACCCAACTCCACTCCAGTCTACCCCAAACTTCCCCACTCCACTTCACCCTAATCTACCCCACTCTACTCCACTCCAATCTACCCCACTCCACACTACCCCACTCCACTCCAATATACCCACTCCACTCCAATCTACCCCAATCCACCCCACTCCACTCTTCCCCGATCTTCTCCACTCCAATCTATGTATGCCAATTCACTCCAATCTACCCTATTCCACTCCAATCTACCACACCCCACTCCACTCCAATATACCCCTACTCCATCCCTATCTACCCCAATCCAATCTACTCCACACCAATCTGCCACACCAATCAACCCCAATCCCGACTCCAATCTACCCCAATCCATTCTAACCCACTACAATCTACCCCATTCTAATCTATCCCCAATCCAACCCACCCCACCCCACCTCATCTCACTTCAGTCCAGTCTACCCCACTCAACTCCAATCTACCCCACTCTACTCCATTCCAATCTACCCCACTCTACCTCACTACAATCTATCCCACTCCAGTCTACCCTGCTCTAACCCAATCTACCCCACTACAATCTATCCCAATCTACTCATTCTATCCCACTGTACCCCAAGCCACTCTACCCCAATTGACTCCATTCCAATCTACCCCACCCCACTCCACGCCACTAACTTTTAGCCATGCTGAACAGCAGCCATACTGGAGTGCAACATAACTAAAACATGTTGCCAATGTCAATTGCTCTTGCATAGGTGAGACCTATGGGCTTTGCCAAATCTTGTTGTTTTTTTAGGCCAGAGGAGATGGTGTCAGTAGCCATGATTCTCCTCAGCATTCCTACTACTTCTTGCACTCCTGTAAGATCGTGTTGGGGCTTCTACAGTACATAACCCAGTTTGTCTCAGCCATGAAGGAAGACATGGGTAGCTGGAGATTAGTTTAGAGGAGCTGTGTGGGTGACTCATCTGGCAAAGCACAGATATAGTACCTAATTATTTGCATTCTTGAGGAAAATAGACTGATATAGGCTAACCTCAAATGCCAAAGTATGAAGTTTGAGTTAATTTATCACTTGCCAAATAGCCATCATACAGCCTTGCAGACAGATAATTGTGAAATTCAGAGCGTGTCTTCAATGAATTCGGTAATGGACTCTATGGCATATTATCTATGGCATATTAGCAAATTTTGAATAGTAGGTTGGTGTATGCAAGCATGCTGTGAGACTTGTTCTTTTGGGTTCCACATGGGGTGCAATGAGGAAATCAGTCATTGATGGTGCTATTGTGGTGCCCGAGGGTCTCCGTGCATTCTTAGAGGGTATATTAAGTTTCATGTGTGCTTTCTTCATTCTCCTGGGGTAACACAAGTATGTTTTACAAGCAGAGGGACTGCTTTTCACTGTGAAGCACACTATGAGCATTGTTTTGTCTGTGGGTGAGTTATGCATGCTTTTGGTGCAATTGAAACTTTGCCCGTGTCTGTGCCAACCTGTGCTTACATGTTTTAGCCCTTAGTGCATTTTGTGCCTTCTGTTCTGCAGTGACTGTTTTTGTGGCTGGATGTGTTTATGCAAATATGTTGGTAATAACAGGACTTGCTCTCTGATTACTTTTTTTAAGTATATGATCTCTTGCAACTTGAGAGATGAGTGAGAGCTAAAATCATGTATAGCGGCCATACATATGACTTAAGAGTGGTGACGCTCTTACTATTTTTCATTTTTCTTAACAAACATACTTATGCACATTACATACTTATACCTAAAGTGTGATTTCCATGTTTAGATTAACCATAGTTTGTGTTTCTCACATTATATTTGAGGATAGTTAAGGATTGTTCAAGTTAAGTTAGCCATAGTTAATGTAGGCTCAGTTTGTCAAGTAATGCTAATATTGAAAACGCATTTTGGCTGCTGTGTATTATTTCAGCCTTCTTTCCCATTTTAGGAGCCAAGATTTAAACCACAATAGTTTGAATTAATTATTTGTTTTTGTTGTTTAATTTCTATAAGAAACTGTTATTATTGTTAGTTTGACTGTAACTGAATAATGAGTTTCTTACACCAGTGATAGGGACGGCCATACTGTGATGTGCCATCCTGTACGAGATATCTCCTGAAGGCCATGCAGCTGTAAGCTTCCTTTGTGTGATGCTTGGGAAGGAAGGCAGCACCATCTTATAAGTTAAATGCTGGATTTTGATTGGGCCCCCACTTCTTGGGAAACATGGGGAGTGTAACAGTTTGTTGAATCTTCTGTTTTAATTGTGCATTGCTTACCTAATTAGTTTCAGATGCTCCTATCTACTCTTTCAAGAGCAGATTCCCCTTTCCTCTATTGAGACCCCAGGCTTATTTTATTTCTGCTCATAGAGTTACACTCTCGAGCAAATCTATTCTGCCTTGCCTGATGGTACCTTCAGTTGGTT
Organism: Calotriton arnoldi; assembly: GCA_963921515.1. Classification (NCBI taxonomy): domain Eukaryota; kingdom Metazoa; phylum Chordata; class Amphibia; order Caudata; family Salamandridae; genus Calotriton; species Calotriton arnoldi. The sequence goes on from CAWUFW010005456.1 coordinate 597,923, forward strand.
CTGCCTTTAGAAGCTTTACTCACTGACACCTGCTGCTTAAACTTCCCTCGACCATATTTGAATTCTCAGTTCAGCTTTAGGGAATTTCCCTTGCATGGGCTCATTCCTGTGCAGCTGTTCAGGAAAGGAAGGAGCGCAAGTCCTTTGGCAGCACAGCTGAAGAAATTTCAATTACATATATCATAAAACGAAATAAAACAACATTGGTCTCATGTTAATTAGGGTGGTGTTTTTTACTGGTTGCAAATATCCTCAACTTCTTCAATATATTTTAAGGAGGACTATGCAATTCAGTGCTTAATTTCTAAAAAGAAAAATAAGCACTGCAGCTTTTTCTCTTTAGAGCCCTCTGCAGCGCTACAGAACAGTGGAGTTGCTGATTATAACGGCCGCCTCTTTTCCACTGCCCTATGCCTCCCGGATTTAATCTCACTTAATTCTGTTTCTTTCATCTCTACTTTCTCTGACCCTGATTTTCCATCTTTCTTATCCTCCTTCTTTCCTCTTTTGCTGCCTTTCTCTCTTGCAGCAGGTCAAAGTCTGATGATGAAAAATAACTCCCAGAAGCCAACAAGCATTGGCAAAGCCAATAGGTCTCGCCTATGAGAGCTATTGGCTTTAGCAATGTTTAGTAGCCATGCTGTACAGCAGCGTGAAGGATTTCCAGTGTGGCTAAAACTAATTTAATAAAGCGCTCTGATGCAGCTAAGTGCATTAGTGCATTTTTATTATTTTTAGCCATTCTGCACAGCAGACATGCTGCTATACAGCATAGCTACAAATCATTGCCAAAGTCGGCAATGCCCATGTTGTAAAGCAGTCTTCTCCAACGCGTAGCTTGTGAGCTACTGGTAGCTCTCCAGCTACCTGCAAGTAACTCTCTTTTGTCCAGTCCAGCCAACTAAATGATATATATATGATATATATGATATATATATACATCAAAGAAAAGCCCCGAGCGATAATTTGGGTTGGGTTGTGTGCTGCCTTTCTGAAATAAATGACTCCGTGGAGTGCAACTTCAAAGCTCGGGGCTTTTCTTTGATGTAATTATCGCACGGCGCTTCCGGCCGTGGAAGTGTGCACCGCCATGTAACTGGACTTAAGGTCTGCGGGGCTGGAAATCGATTCACAGCTTCTGTGCAGCACGGAGTGATGGAGATTAAAGCTGGCATGCAACCTGAGGCCCACTGGAGGGCTGTAAAACGTTATTGATATTGTTAGTAAAATATTAAGGTGAACAGATCTGTCCGTACTGAAACGGAAGAATTGGGTCTCTCACTCCCGGCATGCCTCTTACTGGAAAGCGAGTGCCTTATGGGTATAAAAGGTGATAGTCCATTCCATGTCTGCCTTAAATGCCGCCCTATGATTAAGGTGCTTGGGGCACCGAAACGCGTTAGGGGAAAATATTTGTTGGGTTGTGTGCTGCCTTTCCGAAATAAATGACTCCGTGGAGTGCAACTTCAAAGCTTGGGGCTTTTCTTTGATGTAATTATCGCACGGCGCTTCCTGGCGTGGAAGTGTGCACCGCCATGTAACTGGACTGAAGGTCTGCGGGGCTGGAAATCGATTCACAGCTTCTGTGCAGCACGGAGTGATGGACATTAAAGCTGGCATGCAACCTGAGGCCCACTGGAGGGCTGTAAAACTTTATTGATATTGGCAGTAAAATATTAAGGTGAACAGATCTGGCCGTACTGAAACGGAAGAATTGGGACTCTCACTCCCGGCATGCCTCTTACTGGAAAGCGAGTGCCTTATGGGTATAAAAGGTGATAGTCCATTCCATGTCTGCCTTAAATGCCGCCCTATGATTAAGGTGCTTGGGGCTCCGAAACGCGTTAGGGGAAAATATTTGTTGGATTGTGTGCTGCCTTTCCGAAATAAATGACTCCGTGGAGTGCAACTTCAAAGCTCGGGGCTTTTCTTTGATGTAATTATCGCACGGCGCTTCCGGCCGTGGAAGTGTGCACCGCCATGTAACTGGACTGAAGGTCTGCGGGGCTGGAAATCGATTCACAGCTTCTGTGCAGCACGGAGTGATGGACATTAAAGCTGGCATGCAACCTGAGGCCCACTGGAGGGCTGTAAAACTTTATTGATATTGGCAGTAAAATATTAAGGTGAACAGATCTGGCCGTACTGAAACGGAAGAACTGGGACTCTCACTCCCGGCATGCCTCTTACTGGAAAGCGAGTGCCTTATGGGTATAAAAGGTGATAGTCCATTCCATGTCTGCCTTAAATGCCGCCCTATGATTAAGGTGCTTGGGGCAACGAAATGCGTTAGGGGAAAATATTTGTTGGGTTGTGTGCTGCCTTTCCGAAATAAATGACTCCGTGGAGTGCAACTTCAAAGCTCGGGCTTTTCTTTGATGTATATATATATATATTCACTGAAAAAACCATAGGTTTTAGGGAAAGTTATAGTTAGTTGGACATTGCACTCGTACAAAACCCGTGAAATTCCCCCATTATAGTTAGTTCAGCTAACTATAACTCGCGCCCCCGCAATGCACTGCTGATGACGTCACATATTACATCACTCATGACATGGTCAGTGACATCACTGATGACATCACTGATGACATCATCCAGTGATTGTGTGTTTCTGTAAAGTTTAAATATGTTTAATATATATAGGGAAAGGCGTATTGAAGAATGAGTGGGTGTATAAGCGTCTGAATGGATGATTTAGTAGGTGCGTGACTGAGTCTATAAGTGAGTGATTAAACGTATCTTACTGGATGCATGGGTGAGTGACTAAACTGTGTGAATGTCTGTATCCGTCTGTCTGTTGTTGTGTAAGCAGCTGCATGGGTTTCTGACTAGCTAAATGAGTGTCTATATGGGTTATGGATTGGTTCTCTGAGTATCTGTATGGGTGCCTCAGTGTTTGTGTGGGTGGGGTGTGTGTGACTGTGCATAGATGTGTGAGTGGGTGATTCACTGGGTGCATGGTTTCAAGAGTGCGTCTGTGATGGACTGTATGGGTGGGTGAGTGTGTGTATGGGTGTGTTAGTGATTGAATGTATATCTCAGTGGTACATGTGTGAGTAACTACATATGTGAAAGGCAGTATATATGTGTGTTGGAGTATATAAATGGCTATAAGTGAGAGTGTGTGATTGTGAGAGTGGCTATATGGATGAGTGTGTGCTTGCATCAGTGATTGCATAGGAGCGTAAGAATGTGCTAGTATTTTTATGAGTAAGTGAGCTAGTGTGTATAACTGTATAGGTGAGTAAATGGGAGTGTGATTAATTATTAGCATGACTGACTAGGTGTGTGAGTACCTCTATGGATGAGTTGCGTTGTGTGAGTGTTTATATAGGTGTATGAGTGCATATGATAGTCCTGTACTGAGTGACTGTAAGTATGAGTGACTGTACGGGTGAGTGAGTAGATGTGTGTGTGTAGACCTAAGAATCAGTGAGTGGGTATGTACTTATTGGTATTGGAGTGTGTATGGTTTTGAGAATGGCAGTCTGTAATTTAGAGTGGGTGTATCAAAAGTTATATTAGGGTGTGAGAAGATGCATTAAATTCTCACATGGATGATGTCATCAGTGATGTCATTTGAGATGTCATCAGTGATGTCATCAGTGATGTCACTGACCATGTCATGAGTGATGTAATATGTGACGTCATCAGCAGTGCATTGTGGGCGCGAGTTATAGTTAGCTGAACTAACTATAACGGGGAATTTCACGGGTTTTGTACGAGTGCAATGTCCAACTAACTATAACTTTCCCTAAAACCTATGGTTTTTTCAGTGAATTTCAAAGGTTTTTTAAATGCTAAACCCTAACTATAACAGGCCTGAAACCTATGGTTTTTTCAGTGAATTTCAAAGGTTTTTAAAATGCTAATTCCTAACTATAACAAGCCTGAAACCTATGGTTTTTTCAGTGAATTTCAAAGGTTTTTTAAATGCTAATTCCTAACTATAACATGTCTGAAACCTATAGTTTTTTCAGTGAATTTCAAAAGTTTTGTAAATGACAATTTTTAAATGTATTAATTGTTATATTTATTTTTTTTGATACTGATTTACTACATTTTTTAAACTATTTATTTTTAGATGTTTTATTTTTAAATTACATTGTAATTACATTATACATTACATTACAAAATATACTTTCTCAGAATGAATTACTTTAGTTTAAATACTTTGCAAATAGGCAATAGACTTTTAAGTACAGTAGTTACAGTTGTTGCAATGGGCAACACAATTTCAAACACAATGCAACATTGAGCTCAATGTGAATTTCTAGCTAAATGCAATTAGTTACTTTATGGATTACTTTTCTAACCACAGGACTGGATCCTAGATTCAGTCCTGGGACATCTCCTGTAAACAGTTGAGTAAAAGCGTTTTGGTTACAGTAGTGATTTTTAAGGAATATTATTGTATTTTAAAAGTTGACACTTAGAAACTTTTTCACATAGAATCACCAATGTTATCCTATGGGAGGAAATTCACTTAGCAGGTAAGTAGTGTTATCGTTACTTTTTCTTACTCAGTGGTGGATCCTGGATCCAGCACTGGTGCATCTCCTGTAAACAGTTGAAAGAATGCGTTTAAGTCATACAGGCGATTTTTAAGGAATATTTGTAGTTTGTGAAAATCAACACTTTGAAACTTTTCTGCTGAAAACCAGACAATGGATTCCTACGGAAGGAAATATAAGTTACTGGTAAGTACGGTTAAAATTACTTTTCAGGATCAGTACTGGGCTGAAAGATGCAGCACTGAGGTCTCTCCTGATAACAGGTGAGTAAATCGGAATTCGTATTTTGGCTGATTTTAGAGGAATATTTGTATGTTTCAAAAATCGACACTTAGAAACTTTTTCAGCAAAAAGCAGGCAATGATATCCTATGGAAGGAAATTCAAGTTACTGGTAAGTACGGTTAAAATTACTTTTCAGGATCAGTACTGGGCTGAAAGATGCAGCACTGAGGTCTCTCCTGATAACAGGTGAGTAAATCGGAATTCGTATTTCGGCTGATTTTAGAGGAATATTATAAAGTTCCAAAACGCCACACTTAGAAGAATTTCCAAGTGAAACCAGTCAATGATATCCTATGGAAGGAAATTCAAGTTACTGGTAAGTACGGTTAAAATTACTTTTCAGGATCAGTACTGGGCTGAAAGATGCAGCACTGAGGTCTCTCCTGATAACAGGTGAGTAAATCGGAATTCGTAGTTCGGCTGATTTTAGAGGAATATTTGTATGTTTCAAAAATCGACACTTAGAAACTTTTTCAGCAAAAAGCAGACAATGATATCCTATGGAAGGAAATTCAAGTTACTGGTAAGTACGGTTAAAATTACTTTTCAGGATCAGTACTGGGCTGAAAGATGCAGCACTGAGGTCTCTCCTGATAACAGGTGAGTAAATCGGAATTCGTATTTCGGCTGATTTTAGAGGAATATTATAAAGTTCCAAAACTCCACACTTAGAAGAATTTCCAAGTGAAACCAGTCAATGATATCCTATGGAAGGAAATTCAAGTTACTGGTAAGTACGGTTAAAATTACTTTTCAGGATCAGTACTGGGCTGAAAGATGCAGGACTGAGGTCTCTCCTGATAACAGGTGAGTAAATCGGAATTCGTAGTTCGGCTGATTTTAGAGGAATATTTGCACAATGGTGAAGGGAGGGGGCGGGGCCTGAGGTGACATCTGTGCAAACGCGCCCGTGGCGCGTTTTAAGTTGGGGGATTAAGTCCCCTTGAATCATGAGGGTCCCTGGGGTCCAACTAGCCCACCCTGTACCTCCAGTATGCGCCAGGGAGCTGCATTGCAGAGAGGTGTTCAGAGGCCACGCCCCTTTTGCACCTCTCTGCAACGCAGCTCTGTGGCGCTTTCTGGACGTACCTGGTGGGCTAGTTCGCCCCAGGGACCCTCAGGATTGAAGGGGATTTCATTCCCCATCTTAAAATGCGCCACGGGGCCTGTTTGCACACATGTCACCTGAAGCCCCGCCCCTCCCTTCACCACTGTGCAAACGTGCCCCGTGGCGCGTTTTAAGTTGGGGGATTAAGTCCCCTTGAATACTGAGGGTCCCTGGAGTCCAACTAGCCCACCATGTACCTCCAAAAAGTGCCACAGAGCTGCGTTGCAGAGAGGTGTAAAAGGGGCGTGGCCTCTGTACACCTCTCTGCAACGCAGCCCCTGGCGCATACCGGAGGTTCCTGGTGGGCTAGTTGGCCCCCAGGGACCCCCAGTATTCAAGGGGAATTACTTCCTTCTTAAAACGCGCCAGGGGGCGCGCTTGCAGACTGCTGCAGGGAGGGGGCGGGGCCTCGGCACGATGCCGGTCTTTTTTCTTTTTTTTTCTTTTTTCTGCCCAGGGGTCCTTGTGAGACCCCTGAGCAGACCTAGGGGTCAGGGTGTTTCTACCCTGCCCCCTTTGTGCTTTGCGCACTTGTTTCTTGTGTTTTTTTTTAATCAGTGGGATCCGCGCACCCTAAGCGCATCCCGCCGATTTTGAAAAAAAAATGCTTTTTCTGCCCAGGGGTCCTTGTGGGACCCCCTGAGCAGGCCTAGGGGTCAGGGTGTTTCTACCCTGCCCCTTTGTGCGTTTTGCGCACTTGTTTTTGTGCCTCGGTTCTACCGAGGGATAAAATGGCTGCCAACACTTCCTGGTTTGGAGTGTTGACAGCCAGCTGACAGCCAATTAGCATGCAGCTCGTGATCGGGACGGTGCGCGCAGGGTGCGCTGAGGGTACGCGGACCCTACTCGGCCATAGATATATATGTGACTTTACTTTTGATTTTCTCAGGAACTACTGAACGGATTTACACCATTTAAGCAAAAGGCACCAGTCTGAACCAAGGGCTACCTCTTTGCCAAATTTGGTGTAATTCCGTTCAGCAGTTCGGGCTGTAGCTGCGACTAAAGGTTCCTATGGAAAAATGAATGGGGAAAACGCGTTTTGGGACCCCCTTTTTTCTCGGCCCCCGCTTGACGAATCAACCCGAGACTTTCAGGGTAGGAGCGGAGCGGAGCGCCCCAACAAGTTGGAAACTTTCGCGAAGATTCGTCAACCGGCGCCAACGTTATTTCAAATAGAATGTCACGGATTTCCTATGGATAATAGGTCCTAACTATAACTATCTACTGGCGACCGCCAGTAGATAATATATTAAACGTTTATGTATAATATAATATATGTATGCCAAAATTGAAAAGTGTGTATTCAAGATAAAAATGTGTGATTTTCATAACAGATAGGCTGATGTTTGAATTTCCAAAATATATTAAATGTGATGTTTGAGTGATAAATTATGAGGAGTTGGGAAGGTTTACTACTAATATTATAACCTTGGTGCCAGGGGTATTTAAGATATGACTGTTATGACAAAGCATTTTTTTACATTACTGCTGGCAATCCTACCTGATACACTGAGGTGATCACTAAGAGTAATTTTACACAGGGTGCCACTTCCTGTAATCTTGTCTGATGTGGTCACTAGCAAAACACTAATGATATTAGTAGCTCAGGATGATTTTTATTGATCATAAGTAGCTCTTAGAAAAGGTTGGAGAACCTTGCAGTGTAGCTCGAGCAAAAGGAAATGGCAGAGCCAATAGTCTCAAAGTTGAGATCTATTGATTTTGCCAGTGCTTGTTAGGTCTCGGCACAACATCCCCTGTGATTCAGAACAAACCACTTAAACTCAAAATGTATTAAAAAAATGGCATTTTCAAAAAAGGGCGCAATTGCACCCATGTCTTAGTGAAAATACATCTGGAAGCAGATAACATCTATTGTCACAATAAAAGCAGATGACGTCCGTTGTCAAAATAAACATGCAGGGCTTCTTTGAAGTGTATGTGGCACAGTAGAACATAGCTATAAATGGCAAGAGGTTCTACAAAGATGACAGGAAAGAAGAAAAAATATAAGTAGGACCTCAATCACACGGGATTGACAGCAATCAAGCAGAAGCAATCACTAATTGGTCCATGCCCCAACCGAAAGAAGAGAAAATCAAGTCAGCATGCTCTGGCCAATTAGAAGGCAGCAAATCAAAGTGACATTGAAGCCAACAAATGTTAAGCAATGGGTATGCTGCAAGCCCCTGCTGTATACAATATCTCTGGCAAGTGAGAGCGCAAGCAGCACATGCGCTGTCACAGGTAGAATCTTAAAATTAGTGCTGGTGCTCACCACTCTCAACCACAACAAGTTAAGAACAGTATGTAATGTATCCCCCAGTAGTGGAATGGCTCCTCAGTCACACAGGCCAAATATAATGAAAACATCATCATATTGTTACAAAGAAGGCACATAAGAAAGTAGCACTAGCGAAATCCAATCCCTCCTTCTTGCTTGCCACCTAAACATCATTATAACTAGTTCCATAGTCATTCTGTAGTTAAGTTTATGCCATCATATAGCCGCCTGGGTTTAAGTACCCATGTGGCAAAAGTAGTTCCCTAGTGTACAACTGCACATCTCCCTCTGAATTATTTAGATCCCAGCTTAGCATTGTGAAAGCCCAAAGCCCCCCTTTAGCGTATCTTGAATCTTTGCTAAATCTTTAGGCAAGAAAGCCGTAAGAATGAAAATGTAGCCATTACTGATATAAAGATCTTGGTCAGAAAATCTAAACTGCCTTTGTGACTGATTCGCAATGGAAAACGTGCAATATTTCGTAAGTTTACGATTGTTTGCTATTCACAAAGGTATTTTACTAGTAGCATCTTTACGACTGCAGAGTATCCGCACACAAAATGATAGGACTGTCCTATCTTTTTATTTGTGGAGACTCCGCAGTCGTAAAGATGCTACTAGTAAAATACCTTTGTAAATAGCAAATAATAATAAACTTACACAAAAGTGTACGTTTATCTTTGTGAATCAGGCCCTTTGTGTCCAGTGATAGTTACTTCATTTTCAATAACGTGCCAAGGCTGGGATTCAAACCCAGGCCCCCAGGATCAAAATTAGCTGTTTGAGTACTATATCTCATCTCTTTCCTCTGTGAAACTTAGAATAGGAGATCTTCTGTCCATTGGTTTGATTCCAACTCATCTCATGTAAGACTGCCTCCATAAATTCTCCTTCATTCAACATTTATAAAATTGCATTTTAAGCGTTGAGATTCGCATTTCATAGCATTACAATTTAAATCTACATCATTTGAAATACAATATTTTGGAAATATTTAAGGTTACTACCAACATTAATTTAATTATAAAAAATAAAGTTTAAAACTCTTGGGAATTGAGAGGGTAACCATGTAACCTTAACTCACCTTCAATCAGTGATGTGTCATGCTATGTATTGTTCTTTTAACTTCCTAGTGTGTTAGCAAGTCATTTGGGGTATTATGGCATTAAGGTCACGTTTTCTGTGTTTAAATGTTATGCTATGACATGTCATGTGAGAATACCATGTGGCTTGTCAATGTGGGCTACATTCACAAAAAGGTTAGATGATTAAAAGATGGCAATTGGCTCCCATTAATTACTCCTATCCCCGTAGAAAATGGCGACTGATTACAGGATTCACAAACAATCCCAAAAGTACTCCTGGAAAAGTACGACTACCACATATATCCAGGAGAATTCACATGTGGAAACTGTCCACTTAAGAAATTTCCACCTGGTGGATAAATTCATCATGTTTAAATGCGACACAAATGTACATTTGTACATGTAACTTTTTCTCTCTATGGTAAATGTTTTTCCCTAGGGAGAACCCACGTCCCATTGCATAGAATATAGTAGTGTGTTGCCTCACATTTCCTGTCTTTGTACATCTGTAAGCATTTCCACGGTGGGGAACCACCTGAAAGAGGTATGGCAACACCCACAACCTTGCAACTCTGGAAAGTACTAAAAACTTCAAAAGTTTCCTCTGCACCACATTTATGAATGCAGAACATCCACCATAATTGTGGCTTTTTAGTGTTCATACGCGCAGTGTGCGAACATAAAATTCCCCCAAACAGATTCTCCTTTCTCTATAAACATGTACTCTGATGACTACCAAGTTTTTGCAATCTCGAGCAGATGTCCGCCTCCTGAATGACTGCCTCTCTACTACTAAGTCTTGTTTAGCTTTTTAACCAAAAACCAATCTGATAGTCTAAATCTTGTCCCTTGATTTTGGACAGTTACCTACTTTATCCTTATCAAAATCAATTAGACCTTTTTTTATTAGTTTATCTATTTCTAGCATTTATTTACAACAGACCTAGTCACAGGTCAGCGCAATGCTTTACAAAGAACATAACTCTAGTACAACAGGAATAATGATGCAAAAGATCTTATCCAGAGGCAACGTGAGTACAAAATGACTGAAAGATGAAAAGGTGGTTGTACTTATTACGTTAGACAACTTAGATAGTGACCATGGCAGGCTGTACATCATTCCACCAGGACAGTGGACTTGTGTACACCACTGCTATCCATAGCTGCCAAGGTTTCAGATTGCGTATGTGTGACATTTTCATAATTTCAGTGTAATTATGAGTGACATTCAACGACTATGAGTGACATTTTTCGCGAGCAAAATAAAGCAACAAAGTGTAAGGAAAGAAATATTAGAAATGACACTTGAGCAATGAGAAGCTTTAAAGAGATCTTGAAACTGCTACAAAACACCTGCAATGGAATGTCACTAATAGACTCTCCTCGAAAAAGCCTCCATACACTTGCACAATCTCTACACATCCTAAATTTGACACCTGCTCCACTGCACCTGTTTGCACTACTATGGATAAATCACAATGCTTGACCATGTTTGACTCTATACACTTTACCATAAGGCTGATAATTAAATACAAACTCTTCTTTTTCATAGGTAAATACCAAATTACACCTCTACAAAGAGACATCACTCTCTAACCAGTGGATGCCCCTTTTGGCCTGGCTACTTACCCACTGATGGGAAATGTTGGATGCTACACTGCATGTGCCTCAATGCTGCGCAGTGCTTGGCTCTTTGGCCCTGCTGGCATCGCACAGGTAGGCAGGTTCCAAGCCTCTTTCTCTGGACTGAGGGGGTGGCTCAGATGGTGCTGCAGTCAACAGTGAGCTGACTCTCCTAAACTTGTCAGCTATGTCTTTTAAAGACAGGGGCAGTGCAGCGCTTATCCCCAGACACAAGCCTGTGCCCCCGCTGACCTCCAAACACACGTGAAGGGCAGATGAGTTGTTAAACGTGGGCCTGCCCGAGCGGCAGAGATTTCTGCCTGGGGGCCATGGCTGCTGATCCATGGGGCCAGAGGAGCCAAATTCACAGAAGATCTGGCAGAGGACTTGACTATTCTCTTCTGCTTTTCAGTCTCAGGTAGCCCCTGCATTGACATTTAGGGTCCCCTTTCCCTTAATGGCCGTATGCCTAAAACCATTCAGAATCCTGGAATCAGGCCTGGTCTCCACTATTGTGCTTCCCGCCCGTGCCCCCTGATGCTGTACATTTCAACATGAACAACTTCGTGCCCTCTCTCACTCTCCTTGTCTGGAAAGTGTACCTCCTATCACCGTGCTGTTTATTCCAAGATTGAGTCAGTAACACACACAACTCTACAAATGCCCCTCAGTTCTGAGTATTTCACACAACTTTTGCAAAGCACATTGACTTTTACCTGCAGCACCCGCTGCAATTACAATACCGGGGTCATGTAGCTGCAAAGTAAAGAGTACTGAAGCCACTCTGTGTTATCAATTTGAATACTCCGTTCTCCCTTCCTGCACATATAACACAGACAGGTCACTGCCCTTACATGTAGGTTCTACTGCTTACAACATCTAGCGTCTCTCACCTTAAGGGGTTGCAGAGGGATGCTGGTGTTAGGGGCCTACAGATGCGCACGGACCGGCCCAGAGCTCTGTGACAGCTTCAGTCAGGGGGAGCGAGGCAGCGACGGATCCAGGCCTCCACAGCGGCGGTTTTGGCCTCCCAGAGGCGAGCAAGGATTCCTCCAGACCGCCGGATGGCACAGGACGAGGTTACAAGATCATGCACTCTGCCCCCACAGCACCTACTCCGATGGGATGAGGGGGTGCTGCTTAACACCAGAGGGAGATTGGAAGCAGAGGCCGCAGGTGCTGCGCCCCTCCCAAAGATCTCCTACCACTGACTGACTCCTTCTGGGCTCACCCCGAGGCGTCCGCAGTTTATTGTGCTCACATCAGGGAGCCATACCCAAAACAAGGAGCTCGTACTCGATATCAGATGGAGAGACGTGAATTACCTGTAAAAGCAGTGACATTACAGAAAGCTGTGGAAAGAACATACTCGGGGGCCAAGCTGCAGTGCCACGGCACCAGACCACCACTCCGGCTGCCTTAATGAGCCAACATACTTTAAAGTCCCTGACTAACGGCCGCCACGTCAGAGAGCACCGGTGCAGGCATTCATTTGGGAGAAGAAGCTGCGAGGAGCGCACGCACACACACACACAGTGAGTGCAGCAGCTGAGTGAGCCAGGGCGCTGTATGATTTAAAGTGCCTTGCAGCAAGCCGTGCATTATAATTAACGAGCTCCATAGGCGCACTGTGACGGGAACTTACTATTGAATAAATGTACTCACATTGCGAGGCGACCACTTACTTTTTGTCGGGCCAGCTGAGCCGCGACATCCCCGGACAGCGCTTTTGCTACAATTATTTCTGCAATTGGACAGGAAGAGGAGCTTTTTTTGCTTATTCCCACGGTTATTTCATCCAGTCTACCTTGTGCGTGCTGAAGATCAACGTAACATATCAAACAGGACAACTCGATCTGCCCCGCTGAACTGTTAGTAATACATATTAAAACACTTACTTGTAGAGTTCAGAGACTCTTCCCCGGTCGTGACTGCACTGCTGCTGCATGAATCGATGCACGAGTCGTCCCGGTCCCCGGCGCCGCTGGCCAGCCTGAGCCGCAGTAGTAGTTTTGCGCCGCCCGCCGCGATGTGATCGATCATGCCCCTTGCGCGGCGGGCGGCCATCATTGAGAGCAGACTCTAGTCTCGACTGACTCAGATTGAGTCTCCCGCCGCTTCTTCCTCACTTCCGGACGTGATGACACTAGTACCTGGCACATCCGGATATTAATCCCGGCCCCCATGGTGTGCCACAGTGTGCAGCCCCCCTGTAATTGGCAGCAGTGAGTGAGTCGAGTGTGTCAATTAAAGAAGCACCGCGGCGCCACAGCCAGAATAATTGCCGCATTGTTGCCAGGCGACACAGGCTGCAGATTTGATACATTGTAGCGCTCTCAGCCACTCCAGAGCTGAGAGCAGAGGAATTTAACTATTTAGGAACTCAGCCCAGCAACGCAGCACGTTTCTTGGGAGCAGCAGAGCCCAGTGCACAGACGCCGCTAGTGGCGTGGGCGGGCAGGTGGCAAAATGCGTGACAATGCTTTTCAGTGCGGTGATGCGGAACACTGCACTGAAATGCGTGAGCGTCACACCTGACGCGTGATACTTGGCAGGACTGGCTATCTTAGACTGCACCATTCCATCAGAGAAGCAACTACCACAGCAGCTCCTTTGAAGGCACTGAAAATTTGCTGATAGGCCTCCACGAGTCATTCAGCAGCGCAGCAAACTTTTTTTGTTTTACAGAAATAAGCTCCCAAAGCGGGAGTTTGTTTTCAAGAACAAAACATCTAATCCAGTGGCGGCTCGCATAGGGCGTGCTGCGGGGCGGGGGAGAGGCAGGATGAGGGGGGTAGTAAACTCGGACATACGACGGAACGGAGAAACGTAATAATTACTTTCCTCCGTTCCGTCGTATGTCCGAGTTTACTACACCCCCTTCCTGCACTTCCCCCGCCCCGCAGCACACCCTATGCGAGCCGCCACTGCTAATGCCCTTTTCTACCTTCCTCCTCCGGAAGTATGAAGTTTGTCTTCAAAGTAAGGCAGCAGCACCGAGAGTAGAGCCTTATATATTATGTGGGCTAATTTAAAGTTTATGCGTGCTTCTAATGCTAACTAGTATCATTGTTTTAGAATTGAAGTGAGTTGATCAGGGTTTTTTTCCTTGAATATCATACGCGCAACAGCAGCATGAGGGTGAGAGGTGAAGCTAGAGCATTACCTCTTACTCCTCAGTTATCAATGAGAATTTATATAATCAAAAAAGCGCAGCCCTCCTAATATCAGCTTCACGTACTGAAACATAGTTACTTTTAATTTCATCTTTACTTTTATAGTCTGTTGATGATTTTTGATGAGGGCAAAACTCTCTTGACTAAAGTGAAATCCTCTAGACTCCTGTCTCCATTCTGATGCTCCCATAATAGTAGAAGCTACAGGTTTGAGCAAATTTCTCGGTTGTCCTATTCTTTGTACTCACTTCCTATCTGAGGCTCGTATTCTCTTTAAGCTGCTTGAGTCACTTACAAGGTCATTTACCCAAGGTTGCCCAGCTGTGACAAACTGAGTCCAGCAAGTATTCGAACAAAGAGAAGAAAACCCGAGGCATGGTTGTGTACATACAGAAAGCCAAAACTTTAAACCAGGCTTTCATTTACGCTGCACACACTTTTGAAATAATTTCTCCACTGGATTACGTTTATATATCCCTCTTCACAAAACGTTAGTGAAAATCAAAATTTTGATTGCTATTTATTGAAAATGATCCGGATATGTCTTTTTTGAATTACCTACATGTCTATTTCTTTTGAATGTAGATAAGTTCAGGGAATTTTAATTTGTGTGGTTTTTTTCTGCATCGTAGCTTGTTTGATTTTTATATTTCTGTGAAAGAATTGCATTTTTCACTCTTTTTGCTGTCAGGGTAGATTTATATTTTTGAAGACTTGCAAATAGAATAAATAAATATGATGACTGGGATTTCAAAAGGAACTGGGCATTTCATTTGGCTGAAAGAAATTCTGTTGGGAATGGTGGCCTTATTACCTAACACAAAGCAAATGTTTTTCATTTTATGCTGAAAGGCAAATATGTATGCTTGGTTTCAATTATGTGGTTTATCTTGAGAAAGCAAGGAAAAGTTTAAGTGTGCGTCGACTTTTATGACATACAGTGCTATATTTTATATCAACAGCAGCATTAACTGATGCCTCTACTTTTCGAAAGGATTGCATCAAACTGTGTATAATATAGTGAAAAATCTCAATGAGTTGCAGTGTCCGGTCTAGTTTCTTTTCCACCATTATTGGTGTTATTATTTTCTGTGATCATAACTTTGCTATTAAATACTTAGGGCCGGATTTCGATCTTGGCGGATGGGTTATTCTGTCACAACGGTGACGAAGATCCCATCCACTGAAATATAAATCCCTTAGGATGGAATGGGATAAACTCGCAGGTGGCGGGGCTGGCGAAGGGGGGGGGGGGTGCAGCGGGCGCGAGGTAGTTTTAGAGGAAAAACAATTTACAAACTTACCTTACCGCCGGTCGCACCTTCTCCTTGCTCCTGCTCTCTCCTCGTGGCGTGGGACAGGAAGCCAGGAACCACAGCAAGGCTCCCCTGACCAATCAGCGTTGTGATTGGTAGGCACCCAGGCTCACCTGACCAATCACAACGCTGCAATGCAGCGTTGTGATTGGTTATGAGCGTCCTGGTGGGACGCTCCACCAGGGAATGGGAGCCTGGACTTGTACTCCATGCAGGCTGTAATTCAGCCTGCATGGTGAAGGGGTAAAGTGCACATGACTGGTTTGGACGGCCCGAGGGGACCAACCAAACAGTCACTGTGTACTTTTAGGCAGTGGTTCGCTCGCACAGGTAACGCTGTGGGGCGGCGAGGAGGGGCGGGGGAGGGGTGGACAAACCACTCCTCTCCTGCCCTGCTCCGTGTGAGCAGAGCAGCTCCACCCACCCGCCCGCAAAGGAAGGAAACAAAGGAAACATGAAATCAAAATAACTAAAAGTTATTATTATTTTATGTTTCCTTTCATCACACTGCTCAAAGTGTGACGCCTGCCCTGTAATCTGGCAGGTGGTGCTAGACCGCCATTTCACACATGCTGACCGCTCCACCTGGCAATCGTGACGATTGCCGTGGCGGAAGCGTGGAGGGCGGTCATTGTGACCGCCGCGGTCAGTAAGCAATTCCCCCCGCCATCCTAATGTGGCGGGGGGAAATGGGAGCCAGATGGCGGAGGGACCGTCACCCGACCCTCCGCCATCGTAATGAGCCCCTAAGTTCTCAAATATTATCATAATGTCAACTATATTCTAGTTAACATTATCCTGAAAACACAGCTAAGTGAAATGTTAAGACAAGCATTGGCATAGCCAATAGGTCTCGCTTTTGGGACCTTATAAGTATTTAGTTATGCAGCACAATATCCTTGGTGCAACAACACCAACTGTTGCATGGCTAAACACTTATAAGGTCCCAAAAGCGAGACCTATTGGCTATGCCAATGCTTGTTTAGAATTGTAGTGATAAGGTCCAAGTGATCCTGTGCTTATTGTAATGAAATGCTTGTAACTCTGCCTCTTTACTTTAAATCTATGAGCTGGAAATCCTGGGGAAACCGAAATTGAAACTGTTGAGCAGCATCCTTTTCAATAGTTTTCTTTTTACTGGACCGTACAAAAATAAATATAAGTAAGAGGAATTAACGAGGGGGATTCCTGACACTTAAACTGTTCCCAAAGCCAGTTAGGATACATTTTAGTTTCCATTGATTGTTCATAGACTCGCACCTTACCAAGCTCGATTTGGTTGTGTCTGTCATACTTCTTTTACCCAGTGACCCAGGCTGGAAGTGCTTGGCGCAAGAAACCATCCTGGACTGTTAAAAATATCACAGATATACTCTGCAAGCGCCACTACTATCCCTCTCACACATATGAACTGCACAGGTTCCGAGCGGGAACCACCTACCCCATTTGTATCGCTGTATTTAACACAAAAATATTATCCAATAAAATGTACAGTGTGTGTTGCATAGCAAGGGTGACATGGACCCCAGTGCAAATTAGGAAAATTGTCCATTCTTCCCCTGTTCAGTAGTAGAAATAGCTATAATCGGGGTGCAGTAGTCCACTGGCACTCCGAACCCCTGTGCCACTGCACCTGTTGCACCACGGATAGTTACTCACTTGTAGTGCAACGCGTGTGCAATTTCGCGTTGTGTCTGCATGCTAGTCTTTGCAATAAATGCCGTTGCACATGAAGCGACGCCTTTGTCGCGAGGCCAGATGCAGTCTTGATGACGGGGGCGCTGGCATAGGGGGGAAGAAGAAGATGAGCAATGAAGAGATACGTACAAAGAAAATATGAGGGCGGGCAGGACATTGCCTAAGAGAGCAAGGGCTCTCGCTGTATTTATTTCAAAGTCGGCAGCAGGGGAGGGGCGGGGTGGTGGTAAGGGGCATCTGGGAGGACGACAGCCGAAGTCTCAGAACCTTCCCAGAGCTTTTCAAAGGCTTCAATCCTCCCTAGAAATCTTCCCGACGTCAGTGTCCGTCTCTTCCATTGAGTGCACTGACAGCGCTTTCTACCATCCACACATCTCCCCGAAGACGGCTCCACGCACCAGCAGGTGGCAAGATGTGTGCAAATGAACATCCGGGGAGGGGGCTTTCAATCCCCAACAGTCTACTCGCCTCCGCGAAAACCATCCGGATCAAACCCTCGTGCAGGCAAATCCCAGCTCACCCAGAACTAACCCCTGATCTTGTTTACGTCACCCTCTATCAAATATTAACCGTACCTCAGGCTGGGAATGGCCACCCCAAGGTTGGCCACAGAGATAAAGTAAAGAAGCAAAGTCAGGCAAAGAGCAGTAGAAACGTGTGAACGAGAGATGTGTGCTGTTAGGCGTGCGTGCGGGCACAGGCAGCGCGCTGGCAAAAGGGCACGTGCAACAAAGGAAAGATCCGTAAAAAACCCTCTTTTAGAATGTATAACAAGAAGAAAAAGCAAAAAAAACAAGCAGCATGCGCTGCCCACCCCTCGTGCACACCGGCTCCTGCCGCAGCCTTGCGCATGCGCCGCTGCCATGTTTACGTCAGGCAGAGATGCGAGACAAAAAAAACAAGTGGTGCGAGACATCTGTTTTGCATTATCGGGCACGATAATGCAAAACAGATGTCGGCCCAGGAAGGTGGCCATTTTCTGGTAATTTTCTGAATTTGGTCATACACCTTGTCATTTATTTTTATTGGAGCAAGGTGTATGTTACTACTATCTGTTGGAGAAAGATGCCCCTTTGCAAGAGTGACTTTGTATTTGAATGGTGTAGGGGAATTGCAGACTCGTATGAGTATGACATTTACTTAACATGGATGTGAAGTGCATGCACAAGCCTGTGTATAGTGTGAAGATATATATTTGAAGTACATACAAATTAGCGGAATGTGTGCTGTATGTGTGTTAACATGTGGAAAGTTCATGTTAAAGAAGTGCATACACTAAATTAGTTGAAAGTATTTTATGTTTGACAATTAGCCAACAAACTTCTTGTAGGTAAGCATATGTGGTGGTCAACAATTGTCAAAGTTACAAACAAGACATAATTTTTCAAATGCATATGGAAAGGGCCATTTAGTCTCAACTATATTGGTACTATCACACCAGTTAGATAGTTAACAATCAACACTTGAAACATTGTTGCGTTGTCAACATTATGTACAGTACTTTGCACTCTGTGTTATAGACAAAGGTTTTATGGAAATGATACACTGTTTAATTAACTATTACTAAGAGATGTTAATTAATTTCATATTTTATTATTTACAAATCTCACATTTATTTTTCCACAATGACTCTTCTATCAAATTGTGCATTATGGAATGATACATCAGTGTCAATTTAAAAGTTGGGTTGTTACCATTGAGAGAAACTCTGCCTCTGGAGTTTATTGTGTGTGAATGCGGCACAGCAGTGCAAGAATGTGCTGGCACAACTGCCTTGCTGCTACAGTGACAAAGCAACTCTTTCAAGTGTGGCCTTAACTTTTGAGAACCATTGAGCTCGACCTCACTGCTCGCAGTCATCTAACAAAGGGCCAGAGTTGTATGATAGAGGCACGCATGGCTAAACCACGCATGCCTCTCCCAAGCTGCCCGAACCATGAATGCGTCTTAACAACACATTCCTTTGGTTCACTGATAGAATATCGATTTAACAAACATCGATGTTCTAAATATTGGAAAAAAAATATCGACTGCAAAAATATTGACTCCAATACCTTAACAGGTAAGTACAAAAATATCGAATCAAAAATATTGAGGTAAAAAATATAGATGTAAAAATATATATAAAATAAAATAATATATAGTAAATATATTAAATATTAATATTAGTTTTAACAAAATAAATTACATTTGATATACATTTTAACTAAATATAACAAATAAACTTAATTTAAAAAATATAAACACACAAACATAAAAATGTATACATATACATATATTTACTTAAAAATAATTTATTAACTATTATCTTTAAGTTTTTAAACTTTAAAATTATATAAAAATTAAATATATATATATATCAATAATTTAAAATAAAAAAATATTCTATAATAAATTTAAAAATTAAACTATTTAAAAAATGTTTTACTTACATTTCCCGATAAAATAAGTGCAACAGTAGGGGAAAGTGTTGAATAGCGGAATAATTAAATTTACTATTCCAACTCCAGTGAGGGCAACAGTAGTGAAAATTTTGGATAGCGGAGGGGTAATAATTACTATTCCCACTCCGCTGAGTGCAACAGTAGGGAAAATGTTGGAGAGCGGAGGAATTAAATTTACTATTCCAACTCCAGTGAGTGCAACAGTAGTGAAAATGTTGGATAGCGGAGGGGTAAAAATTACTATTCCCACTCCAGTGAGTTCAACAGTAGGGAAAGTGTTGTATAGCGGAGGGGCAAACATTACTATTCCCACTCCAGTGAGTGCAACAGTAGGGAAAGTGTTGGATAGCGAAGGGGTAAACATTACTATTCCCACTCCAGTGAATGCAACAATAGGGAAAGTGTTGGATAGCGGAGGGGCAAACATTACTATTCCCACTCCTTCTTAAAAAAATTCTTTTTATTAATTCATGTTGGACGTCAATATACAAAACAGTTATAATTCACAGTCAGAGGGAAGTAGAGAAAGAAAAAGAGCAAAGAAAATCAAAGTTATGCATTACTTTTTACATATTTTTCTCCCCTTGGGCCCTACTTGATTGGGCAGGGCCACCCACCCAGCACCCACTCAGCCCACCCCCGAGGTTGGCATCGAACGACCTGTTTTCCTTAGTTTGGATTCTGTCTTGTTTCCCTTTTAATGATTTACCCATTTTCCTCAATCCATCTAGTCAGAGGTGCCTAGATTTGTAGACCCTTTGTTCGAGAGCGTAGTCCCCTTCTTGCATATATAGCTTTTTCGAGATTATAATTTGCTAAAAAACGAGATAGCCATTGCTGAAACGAGGGAGGATTAGGATCCAGCCATGCGGATGCGAGACATAACCGGAGTATCGCCATGCCAATAAACACCAATTCTTCTCCAAATTTCCCCTGAGTATTCTGGGCTACCCCGAGTCCTATCAAGGTTGGAGAAAGGACACAGTCGACGCCTAGGGATACCTTAAAAAAATTGGTAATGTCTTGCTTAAGTTTACAGAGGGCATCGCAAGAGGCAAAGATATGCATCAAATCTGCCTGGAATAATGCACACCGAGGGCAGAAGGTTCCTTTCCCCATCCCCCATTTCGCAATCCTTTTAGGTGTGTAGTACAGCGAGAAGCAAGTTTTGTAGTGTTGGGCCTGGAGTCGGGCCGGAATCAAGGTGTTCTGTGCTAGTTTGACAGAGTGAAAAAATAGGTTTTCAGAGGCCCCAGTTTCCACTCCCCACTTTACCGCCCGAGCACCCATTTCATCTGTCATTAGTGAGTTAAAAAAATTGTAAACTCCACGAATAGATATGTCTGTGTTCCTTCTCAAATTGTCGATTAAATCGTTACTAGCGAAGCCGATTGTCCCTCCACCTTTCTTATTTAAAAAATCTCTAATTTGGAGGTATTTATGAAAATCTCTCCGATCTAGCACAAACCGTTCTTTAAGATTATCAAAGGAAGAAAGACCAGATGAGAAAAAAAAGCTCCCAGCTTGGTCAGCCCGGCGTTGCACCATTTTTGGATGATTGGGCCTTTAAAAATCTCGGTAAATTGGGATTATTGCAAAGTGGTGTATAGTGATTGTACCGGCCCAAACCGATCAATTTACGTACTAATTTCCAGATTTTATGCCCCCCTTGCAGGGTTTTGAAGCAGACTTTCTTATAGTGGCTGTCGCTTAAAAATCGCCCAGCCCCACGCTTCCACACCCATTATGAGTTCGAGGGGAGTTGGCACTTCCTCAGTCGTAGTATCTTTTGGCTTCTCTTGTATTACGACTAAATTATATAGTAGTGTTGTAGCCCAATAATAGAGTCTTATATTAGGAAGAGCCAAACCTCCCCTCTCCCTAGGTAAAGACAGATATTTGTATGCTCTTCTTGGCTTGGCATATGCCCAGATAAAGCGATAAAATATATCTTCAAATTTTAGACAATCCGTGGAGAATTCAAGTGGGATTGCACGCATAACATATAAAAATTTAGGAAATTTTTTGATGATGTTACATCTGCCGATAATAGACAGATGTAGGTTATGGATTCTCATCAGGTCTGGTTTAGTTTTAGCAATTAATGGGTGTTAGACCTGGCATCCTTGGCGTGGGTCTCCCTTCCATTTTTTCGTAATGCCTCCACTGTTGCCGATATGTTTTTGCTGGACTAGATGCTCATGGGCACTTTGCCGCTGCTAATCAGTGCCAAAGTGCAAGTGCTCCCTATCGTTAATTGATACATGTATTAGTGACTCCATGATTGGATGATTGGTTTACTTGTCAGTCCCTAGTACAGCGCACTCAGTGTGCCCAGGGCTTGTAAATCCAATGCCGCTGGTGGGCTTGCAGCACTGGTTGTGCCACCCACAGAAGCGGCTTGTAAAATGTGTCTCAGGCCTGCCATCGCAGAGCCTGTGTGCAGCCTCGGGCTGCCATGTCGACTTGGTGAGTACACCCACTTACCAGTCCCTAAACCTTCCCTTTACTGCATGTTGGTCACCCCTAAAGTAGGCCCTAGGGCAGGGTGCATTGTAAGTATAAGGTAGGACATGCCCTGGTGTGTGTGGCATGTCCTAATAGTGAATTACAGCCATTTTCGTTCTTCACTATTGCAAGGCTACCTGCTCCCCATAGGCCAGAATGGGCAGACTGACTATTACACCTTATAGTCAGAACTGACCCAGGGAACATGGTAGAAAAACGAATTTAGTATGCCTGAACTCAGGATGATAAAATACATCTTTTAGTGAAGTTGGTTTTAACATTCTGTGTTCGAAAATACCACTTTTAGAAAGTGGGTATTTTCTTGCCTAACTATCCAAGCCTGCCTCTGCTAGGTTGTGTATTCCTTGTCTGGAGATTGAGTGACAGGGGCTGGGGGTGGCTACCGGAGACAGGGTGAGTCAGCGCAGGGCTGAATAGAAAGATCTGCATCCAGAGTGGAGGGAGGAGTTGCACCTGGGTCTGAATAGGGCTGTGCCTGCCTTCCACAATGCTGGCTCCACCTCCTGCCGGGCGGCTGAGCACTCTGCCCCACATTCTGAAAGGAAAGAAGGAGTCAGAAAAACAAAGTACTCCAGAACTGACCAGAACTGGTTTTGGACTAGGCAGAGGCCTCTCTGCCTCCAGAGAACAAAGAGAATCAGGGTATAAGAGGGGCACCCAGACCCCAGGAAAATCAGATCACTTTTGGGAACAAGAAGGAACCTTTGCTGAGGAGCGGAACCAAGAAGAAACTGAGGAGAGACTATCCCTAAGCCTGAAGTGCTGCTTGGGGGATTGGCCTGCAGTGGTTTGCCTGACTGCCAAAGAGAGGAGAAAGGAACTTTTGCTTTGCTGTGACTTTCATCAACTTGTGAAGGATCTCCAAGGGCTTGGAAGAGAGCTTGCCCCCTGACCGAAGTCCCAGGACCATTGGACTTCACCCCCTTTGTGAATTGCTGCTGGAAACTCTGTTTCAGTGGCTACAGAGGTAGGGAGCTGTGACCGACTCTCACGACCGACTCGGTGTCCTGCAAGCACCGCATCGAAGCACCGTCTCGCCCTGCAACGCACGGCCCTGGTCTCACCGACTCCGTCAACGAGCCGCTGCCTGCACCGCATCGAGGGACAACGCGTCCTGCAACGCTTCGCTACGCCGAATCGAACTGGTCCGACCGACACGGTCACTGCTGCTGAGTTCGAGTCCTGTGACCGCACCGGAGTTGGGCACCGCTCGCACGCTTTGCGACGCACCGCCCGACTCGCACCGCTGTCCGGACTGATCGACGCCAGCTCCTGAATCCGGCTCCGTCGCCGCACCGCAACCTGCCAGCACCGCATCGAAGCACCGTCTCGCCCTGCAACGCACGGCCCTGGTCTCACCGACTCCGTCTCGACGACGTCAACGAGCCGCTGCCTGCACCGCATCGAGGGACAACGCGTCCTGCAACGCTTCCATTTTTGCATCGCGACCGCGACGAACAGCCATCCGGCTCGCACGCCCGTGCCTGCCGCTTCAAGTAAAGGTACTGTGACCGAGTCTGTCTATGCTGTGTTGGCCCGTCTCGACGCGGTCAGCTGGATTTGTTAGACTCTGTTTGTTCTCGACATCGCCGTAGCCGGAGGAGGCTACCGACTCGCACAGAACCTTGAATGAAGCCTTTTTGATCAGAACTAAGTATTCTTAACAGTATTGTGGATTATTTTTGTCGTTTATGGTCTTGTGATAAATCTATATAAAGTATACCTATTTTTATAAATATATAACCTGTGTGGTGTCCATTTGTAGTGTTGTCACTTGATTACTGTATGTGTTCACAAATGCTTTACACACTGCCTCTGAACTAAGCCTGTCTGCTCGTGCCAAGCTACCAAGAGGGTGAGCAGGGGTTATTTCGGGAGTGTACCTACTTTCCCTGACTAGACTCAAGGGTCCCTATTTGGACAAAGGTACCTACCTCTGCCAACTAGAGACCCCCAAATCTAACATTGGTGGTCAGCGGTGAGGATTCTGGACTTGCATTTGTGACTCATGTACAGTGATTGGTGAACACTACTTAGTGAGTGCAGACCAAAACGCAACCACATACTTTAATAGCATTTTTTCTGGGATTTCCTATTTTTGCAAATGCCAAGTTCAGTCACTATGGAGAAACCAGCATCAGTAGCCTCTGTTGAATGTGATTGGGAAGAAGAGAGGCTAGAATGCTACACCCTTAAGCAGCTCAAGCAATTCTGCAAAAAGTTTAAAGTGTCCATGACCGGGATCTCCAGGAAGGAGGACCTCCAAAAGGCGCTGAGGGCCTGGGTCGAATCAAGGAGTGCCCCTGTGGAGGGGGCTGAGAATGCAGAAGGGCAGCTGGAGGGGCTATTGGGTCTAGGGGCTAGAAGACCACCTTCCCCAGTAGGTAGCAGTGTTTCTGCCCGAGGACTGTCTCCAGAGGAGTTGGAGGACAGGAAAGAGAGTAGGATGCACGAAATGGAGCTGACCAAACTCAAGCTGAATAAGCAGTTAGAATTCGAAATGCAAACAAGGAAATTAGCCCTAGAGGAAAAGAAAATGCAGTTTGAACATGAGAAAGTTTTGAGGGAGTTGGAATTGAAGGCCAAGAGCTTAGAGATTACTCCCTCTGGTGGCAGTGTACCGCCTGTGCCTGTTGAAGCTAGGGTGTATATTCCCAAAGATGTGGTGAAGGAGTTTTTTAAAAATGACGACATAGGGCAGTGGTTCAAAGCCTATGAGGTAGCCATGTCTTCCCACCGGGTCCCTGAGAAGGATTGGGGAGCGGGGTTGTGGGGACGGTTCCTTAGTGAAGGGCGGGATACCTTGTTGGATTTGCCCTCTGAAGTCTACAATTCGTACAGCCACATGAAGGATGCCTTAATGACTAGGTATGGTTTGACCCCTGAGCTTTATAGGCAAAGGTTCAGGAACTGTAGTAAGATTGAAAGCAGTACCTGGGTTGAATATGTGACCTTCTTTTGCAGAGCCTTGGATGGTTGGGTAAAGGGTAGCAAAGCGACTGATTTTCAGGCGCTCTTTGATTTAATTGCCTGGGAGCACTTGTCCGGTAATTGTTTTCCTGAGCTACGCCAGCACCTGATTGATAGTAAGCTGACTAACCCTAGGCAGCTTGCTGAGGAGGCGGACCGCTGGGTGAGTACCCGGGTCCACAAGGGTCACGTGGGAGACTCCGCCAAGGGTGGGCAGGGTCCCCAGCAGAAGAGTGGGGGGACAAGGGTAAACAGAAGGAGTTCCATAAAGGGCCCCAAAGTAGACCCCAAGGGAACCAAGGGAAAGGTTCCCAGCCTCCCCCTGAGAAGAAGCCAGTGGCCCTGACAGGCCCCCTGTTCACCAGGGACCACTGGTATGTTACAAGTGTGGCGCCCCTGGCCACAAGGCAAACGATCCTCGTTGCCCTTTGCATGGAAAACCAGCACCCACCAGTGCAGTCCCCCGGCAGTTGGCTAGTGTAGCCCTGGGGGAGGAGTTGGGTGCCCAAGGTGGGGGATCCCACAGTGTTTTCCCTTGTCTCATTAGGAGACTCTGAGATGGTCCCTAGGACCCCGCTGCCTGAGAACACTAAGAAATACAGGCAGTGGGTGACCATCAATGGCCATAGGGTGGAGGCTCTGAGAGACACAGGAGCCAGTGTGACAGCTGTCAAGTGTCACCTGGTGTCTAAAGAGCAGGTTATCCCTGATGCATTCTATCCGGTTGTTGCCGCTGACAACACAGAGAGTCACTGCAAGGTGGCTCAGGTTCCCTTTGAGTGGGGGGTCTCGGGTACTCTTCAAGTAGCTGTGAGGCCAGCCATGCCTGTTGACTGTTTGTTAGGGAACGATTTGGAGAGCTCACCTTGGGCTAAGGTGGAGCGGAGTGCGCATTTAGAAATGTTGGGCTTGCCTGATTGGGCATGTGTGACCACCCGGTCAATGGCAGCTAAAGGTGTTCAAGAGGACCTGGAGCCTGAGAGGGAGGCCCAGGTGCCTGCCGGAGAGAGAGGAGGCAGGGGGCGCGGGAAACCGGCCCCCGAGGTTCCCACGGTCCAGGAGGAGGCAGACCCTGAGGGGGATGCCCTGGAGCCTACAGGGGAACAGGTAGCTGAACTGGGGGACCTACCTGAGCTGACCCATTGGCAGCAAGAAGGAGGACCCTCCAGGGAAGAGTTCTGCAAGGAGCAGAACAGATGCCCTTCTCTCGTGGGTCTGAGGCAACAGGCCACAGACCAGGCAGCAGGTGATCAGTCTGGATCACATTGGGTTTACTGGGAGAATGGTCTCCTGTATTCAGAGCCTAAGGTTGCTGAGCCTGGGTCAGCCCGTGTGCTGGTGGTACCCCAGCGCTTCAGAGCCTTCCTACTGGGGTTGGCTCATGATGTACCGTTAGCGGGACATCTGGGGCAGGACAAGACCTTTGACAGGCTTGTTACCCATTTCTATTGGCCCCAGATGCGCAGGAGTGCCGCCACTCACTGCAGAACATGCCAGACTTGCCAGGCAAGTGGAAAGAGTGGGAGGAAGCACAAGGCTCCTCTCCAGCCATTCCCTGTGGTCAGCACCCCCTTTGAACGGGTGGGTATTGACATTGTGGGGCCACTGGACCCCAAGACAGCCATGGGCAACAGGTTTATCCTGGTCTTGGTGGACCATGCCACCCGGTACCCTGAAGCCATCCCTCTGAGGACAGTGACGGCCCCCGTGGTGGGACGGGCACTGATGGGAATTTTCTCACGTGTGGGATTCCCTCAAGAGGTGGTGTCTGACAGAGGTACCAACTTCGTGTCCAAGTACATGAAGTCCCTGTGGCAGGAGTGCGGTGTAACTTACAAGTTCACCACTCCTTACCACCCTCAAGGAAATGGGCTGGTTGAGAGATTCAACCGGACCCTCAAGGGCATGATTATGGGTCTGGAAGAACCCATGAGGCGTAAATGGGACGTCCTCTTACCATGCCTGTTGTTTGCATACCGGGAGGTGCCACAGAAGTCTCTAGGGTTCAGTCCCTTTGAGCTCCTCTATGGACACCCGGTGCGAGGACCTCTGAGTTTGGTCAAGGAAGGCTGGGAGCAATCTCCCAGGAAACCTCCCCAGGATGTATACAGTTACATGCTGGCCTTCAGGAACCAGACTAGGCGTTTCAGAGAACTTGCTGAGGCAAATCTGGAAGCCAGCCAGGAGGAGATGAAGCGGTGGTACGACCAGAATGCCACTCTGGTAGAGCTTCAGCCTGGTCAGAAAGTGTGGGTCATGGCCCCTGTGGAGCCCTGTGCGCTCCAGGACAGGTGGACCGGCCCTTTTACGGTGGTGGAGCGCAAGAGTCCAGTTACCTATCTGGTGGACTTGCAGTCTCCCAGGAACCCCTTGCGGGTCCTGCATGTGAACCGCCTGAAGCCCCACTTGGAGAGGTCCCAAGTGGGCATGCTCTTAGCGACAGATGATGGAATGGAGGAGGAGACCGAGCCTCTTCCTGACCTCCTGTCAGCCCGAGAGCAAGATGGATCAGTGGAGGGAGTAAACCTCTCTACCTCCCTGACACCTGAGCAGCAGGGTGACTGTCGCCACTTGTTGGGACAGTTCCCTGACCTGTTCTCCCTGGTTCCCAGTGTCACTCATTGGTGCGTCCATGATGTGGACACTGGGGACAGTCTTCCTGTGAAGCACAAGGCTTACAGGGTGACTGACAGGGTCAGAGCCTGCATCAAGGAGGAGGTCTCCAAGATGTTTGCGCTAGGGGTGATTGAGTCCTCTAACAGCCCTTGGGCCAGCCCCGTGGTCTTGGTTCCAAAAGCTGCCGCGCCTGGTGCCACACCAGAACTCCGGTTCTGTGTGGACTACAGGGGACTCAATTCCGTCACCAGGACTGACGCCCACCCCATCCCCAGAGCTGATGAGCTCATAGATCGGTTAGGGGCTGCGCGGTACCTCAGCACGTTTGACTTAACGTCTGGATACTGGCAGATCGCCTTGACTGATGGGGCAAAAGAGAGGTCAGCATTCTCCACACCAGATGGGCACTACCAGTTCCGGGTGATGCCCTTTGGGATGAAGAATGCCCCTGCCACCTTTCAGAGGTTGGTCAACCAGGTGTTGGTTGGACTGGAGGATTTCAGTGCCGCCTACCTGGATGACATCGCAGTGTTCAGTGCCCGTTGGGAAGAGCATCTGCGCCACCTCTGGGAAGTGTTGATGGCGCTGCGGAGGGCAGGCCTCACAATCAAGGCGAGTAAGTGCCAGATTGGGCAGGGTTCTGTGGTGTACTTGGGACACCAGGTTGGGAGCGGCCAGGTGGCGCCCTCCAACCGAAAATTGATACCATTCTGGCTTGGGAGCCCCCAAGACCCAGACAGAGGTGAGAGCCTTCCTAGGACTCACCGGGTATTACCGGAGATTCGTCAAGGGGTATGGCAGCATTGTTGCCCCCTTGACCGAGCTGACTTCCAAGAAGCAGCCCAGGAAAGTGATTTGGACTGACGCCTGTCAAAAAGCTTTTGACACCTTGAAGACTGCCATGTGCACGGCACCTGTGCTCCAGGCACCCAACTTCTCCAATGAGTTCATTGTTCAAACCGACGCTTCAGAGCATGGTGTAGGGGCTGTTCTATCACAGATCAATGAGGAGGGCCTAGACCAACCTGTAGCCTTCATCAGTAGGCGGTTACTTCCCCGGGAACAGAGATGGAGTGCTATCGAGCGTGAGGCATTTGCTGTGGTCTGGGCACTGAAGAAGCTGAGACCATACCTGTTTGGGACTCACTTCCGGGTTCAGACAGACCACAGGCCCCTCAGATGGTTGATGCAGATGAGGGGTGAGAATCCAAAGCTGTTGAGGTGGTCCATTTCCCTACAGGGGATGGACTTTACGGTGGAACACCGCCCTGGTACAGAACACGCCAATGCTGATGGACTGTCCAGATTTTTCCGCCTTAGCGATGAGAACTCCCTAGGGGTAGGATAGTTCTCCCCACATTTCAGCTGGAGGGGACACGTGTTAGACCTGGCATCCTTGGCGTGGGTCTCCCTTCCATTTTTTCGTAATGCCTCCACTGTTGCCGATATGTTTTTGCTGGACTAGATGCTCATGGGCACTTTGCCGCTGCTAATCAGTGCCAAAGTGCAAGTGCTCCCTATCGTTAATTGATACATGTATTAGTGACTCCATGATTGGATGATTGGTTTACTTGTCAGTCCCTAGTACAGCGCACTCAGTGTGCCCAGGGCTTGTAAATCCAATGCCGCTGGTGGGCTTGCAGCACTGGTTGTGCCACCCACAGAAGCGGCTTGTAAAATGTGTCTCAGGCCTGCCATCGCAGAGCCTGTGTGCAGCCTCGGGCTGCCATGTCGACTTGGTGAGTACACCCACTTACCAGTCCCTAAACCTTCCCTTTACTGCATGTTGGTCACCCCTAAAGTAGGCCCTAGGGCAGGGTGCATTGTAAGTATAAGGTAGGACATGCCCTGGTGTGTGTGGCATGTCCTAATAGTGAATTACAGCCATTTTCGTTCTTCACTATTGCAAGGCTACCTGCTCCCCATAGGCCAGAATGGGCAGACTGACTATTACACCTTATAGTCAGAACTGACCCAGGGAACATGGTAGAAAAACGAATTTAGTATGCCTGAACTCAGGATGATAAAATACATCTTTTAGTGAAGTTGGTTTTAACATTCTGTGTTCGAAAATACCACTTTTAGAAAGTGGGTATTTTCTTGCCTAACTATCCAAGCCTGCCTCTGCTAGGTTGTGTATTCCTTGTCTGGAGATTGAGTGACAGGGGCTGGGGGTGGCTACCGGAGACAGGGTGAGTCAGCGCAGGGCTGAATAGAAAGATCTGCATCCAGAGTGGAGGGAGGAGTTGCACCTGGGTCTGAATAGGGCTGTGCCTGCCTTCCACAATGCTGGCTCCACCTCCTGCCGGGCGGCTGAGCACTCTGCCCCACATTCTGAAAGGAAAGAAGGAGTCAGAAAAACAAAGTACTCCAGAACTGACCAGAACTGGTTTTGGACTAGGCAGAGGCCTCTCTGCCTCCAGAGAACAAAGAGAATCAGGGTATAAGAGGGGCACCCAGACCCCAGGAAAATCAGATCACTTTTGGGAACAAGAAGGAACCTTTGCTGAGGAGCGGAACCAAGAAGAAACTGAGGAGAGACTATCCCTAAGCCTGAAGTGCTGCTTGGGGGATTGGCCTGCAGTGGTTTGCCTGACTGCCAAAGAGAGGAGAAAGGAACTTTTGCTTTGCTGTGACTTTCATCAACTTGTGAAGGATCTCCAAGGGCTTGGAAGAGAGCTTGCCCCCTGACCGAAGTCCCAGGACCATTGGACTTCACCCCTTTGTGAATTGCTGCTGGAAACTCTGTTTCAGTGGCTACAGAGGTAGGGAGCTGTGACCGACTCTCACGACCGACTCGGTGTCCTGCAAGCACCGCATCGAAGCACCGTCTCGCCCTGCAACGCACGGCCCTGGTCTCACCGACTCCGTCAACGAGCCGCTGCCTGCACCGCATCGAGGGACAACGCGTCCTGCAACGCTTCGCTACGCCGAATCGAACTGGTCCGACCGACACGGTCACTGCTGCTGAGTTCGAGTCCTGTGACCGCACCGGAGTTGGGCACCGCTCGCACGCTTTGCGACGCACCGCCCGACTCGCACCGCTGTCCGGACTGATCGACGCCAGCTCCTGAATCCGGCTCCGTCGCCGCACCGCAACCTGCCAGCACCGCATCGAAGCACCGTCTCGCCCTGCAACGCACGGCCCTGGTCTCACCGACTCCGTCTCGACGACGTCAACGAGCCGCTGCCTGCACCGCATCGAGGGACAACGCGTCCTGCAACGCTTCCATTTTTGCATCGCGACCGCGACGAACAGCCATCCGGCTCGCACGCCCGTGCCTGCCGCTTCAAGTAAAAGGTACTGTGACCGAGTCTGTCTATGCTGTGTTGGCCCGTCTCGACGCGGTCAGCTGGATTTGTTAGACTCTGTTTGTTCTCGACATCGCCGTAGCCGGAGGAGGCTACCGACTCGCACAGAACCTTGAATGAAGCCTTTTTGATCAGAACTAAGTATTCTTAACAGTATTGTGGATTATTTTTGTCGTTTATGGTCTTGTGATAAATCTATATAAAGTATACCTATTTTTATAAATATATAACCTGTGTGGTGTCCATTTGTAGTGTTGTCACTTGATTACTGTATGTGTTCACAAATGCTTTACACACTGCCTCTGAACTAAGCCTGTCTGCTCGTGCCAAGCTACCAAGAGGGTGAGCAGGGGTTATTTCGGGAGTGTACCTACTTTCCCTGACTAGACTCAAGGGTCCCTATTTGGACAAAGGTACCTACCTCTGCCAACTAGAGACCCCCAAATCTAACAATGGGTCTATGTTATCTTTAACAATTTTTTCGATGTTAGCAGAGATGTCAATGCCAAGATATGTTGCATGTTTGACTGCGCGAGTGTCATTGATTGTTAAGTTTTCATTACCAACGATTTGCGTTTTGGTGCGATTAAGGGAGTACCCGGAGAGTGTCCCATATCTCGCCGCTTCTGCCTCAATTTCGACCATAGCAGTTTCGAGGTCGGGAGTCACAAGGGCGATATCGTCAGCATATGCCAGAACTTTGGTTTCCCAGCCTTCAGTGACAATGGGCCTAATAATTTCATTGGTTTCCCATTGGCGTAAAAAAGGGTCGATGTAAATTGCAAATAAGAGCGGCGAGCTTGGGCATCCCTGGCGGGTACCTCTCATTATTTTAAAAGTATCCATGAGTGCGCCGTTGACAAAGAGGCGTGCAGTAGGGTGAAAATACAGCATTTTAAAAGCTTGCAGAAGTCCTTTTCCCATTCCGACCCTCGCCAGGGTCTCCCATAGAAAAAGCCAGGAGACCCTGTCGAAGGCCTTTTCTGCATCTAACAAAATTAATGCCATTGGGTCACTGGAGATATTCGCAGCATCAAAGAGTGAGATAGCCCGTCTTATATGGTCCGTCGTCCCCCGCCCTGGTATGAACCCATGTTGCCTGATAGAGATAACCTTATGGATAATAGAGGCCAAGCGAGTGGCAAGGATTTTAGAGTAAATCTTGCTATCGCTGTTGATTAAGGTTATAGGGCGGTATGAACCGGGTTCGGATGGTATTTGTTTTTTTAAGAAAGACTACAATTTTGGCCTGCGACCAGGATTCAGGTGGTCTGCCACCCTTGAACACTTGTATGAATAGATGAGTCATGCAGTCTTTGAGCTGTGGCAATTTTTGTTTTTTATAGAATTCGAGAGGTATACTATCTAACCCTGTGGCCTTGCCGTTAGGGAGGCTGTTGATGCACAATAATATCTCGATCCATTGCGGAAGTTCATCCGGCCATAGCCGGTCTTCCTGAGATAATTTTTGCAAAAGGATCGGGTTAAGATATGCCAGAATGTCTCCCGGGCTTCCAGATGAGTCTTCACAATATAATTTCTGATAGTATGTGTGAAACACATCTCGAATTCCATCTGGGTCTGTGATCATCCCTCGCTCGGGGTCTTTTATTTCTTGTATTGTATTACGGGTGAGTTTTTGCCTTGCTCTGATTGCCAGGTGATTTCCTACCTGCTCGCTACACTCGTATACTTCCTCCCGCCATGCTGTAAGTTTATCAGCAGCTGTATTTGCTATAATCGCCATAACCGCTGATTTTGTGACTGCTACCTTAACCTGTGCTTCAGCGGGGTCACCCCCGGTTTGAAACGCGGAAATCAGTTCCTCTTCAGCTACGGCTAGTTTGTCATTTGTCAAAGAGCGTTTCTTTTTATTCAGTGACAGGGAAAATCCGAGGGTTTCCCCCCGTATTCCAGCTTTTAGCGCATCCCAAACAATTTCGATTTCTGTACTCCCCAAGTTCTCACCAAGAAATTGAGGGATCCACCTTCTCATATGATGACAGTAGTCTTCGTTGAGAAGTAGAGCTCGTTCAAAGCTCCATGTGGCACTTCTCCCACCCTTTGGCGTTTTCCCCTTTAGCTCTACCGTTAGTGGGTTGTGATCAGCGAGAATGCGAGGCGCTTTTTCAATAGAGCAGTCGTGAAGAAGAGAGTGCGATACTAATATATAATCTAATCTGGCATGTTTATTGTGGGGATAAGAGAAGTAAGTAAAGCTGGGGTCAGAAGGATACTGCCAGTTCCAAAGATCGGAGAGGGCGTGCTCCTGACATAATGTCCTTAGCACCCGTAACACCTTAGGTTTCCTGCCATTATATACCCAGTCAGTTTCTGCGTTTAGTTTTTTATCTGCGGGTACGTTGATGTTGAAATCCCCACAAACTATTATAGTGAGCGGCCAGGTGGCTAATTCATTATTTATATGATGAAAAACTGCTGGGTCATCTAGGGTGCTGCCATATATTGAGCAGATGGTGAGCAGGTCCCCGTTATCCTTGCAACATTCCGTAATTACCCATCTCCCTAGCTGATTGACTGAAGTGTGCCTAAATTGTATAGTACTATTAGCTGTCAGGATCGCGACCCCGTGTGTTCGTGAGCTTTGTGTCGTTCCCCCCACCAGAGTATATCCAAGTGTTTTGAGTAAATGCAGCTGAGACCTTTCGATGTGAGTCTCCTGCATGTAAATTATGTCAGCCTTCAATAAGCGTAGACCAACTGCAGTATTCCGTCTCTTTTTGGGGTCATTTAGGCCACAGATATTGATTGTAGCTATATGGAGTTTACTCATCTAAGATGCGAGAAAAAAGGCGAAAAGGAAAAAAATGGAAAATCGAGACATCTCACAATGTGTTGTCATCCCCCCTCTAACCCCACAATCCCCCCTCACCCTTTCCCTTCCCATCCCAGCCCTCCCTCCACCCCCCACCTGTTGCTGAGGTTACCAGGATGATGCCACCTGAGCAATCATAGCCCGTGCCTCCACCGGGCTGCCCGCCCATTCTAGTCCCCCCCCCACAGTGCCCTCAGTGCAGAAAAGAAAAGAGGAGATAAGCTCAGCCCCCTAAAAAAAAAAAACAGAAAAGTCTAACATTGAAACATAGAAAAATGAGCTCTACCATCTATTGTCTACTGTACATTTTCTAAGCAGCTATACGAATATGCGGTGGAGGAGAGATGAAAACAGTTGAATAAGATAGTGACTTTGTGGTAGGATTCATGATAGACAAATTTAAAGTCTGTTAGCCACTAAATCTTGTTGATATTGTTCGCATTTTGGCCAGTGATATCGTGTAAATACGCCTGGGCCTGAATTTCGGAAATGAAACTGCGCGTGGAGCCCCTGTAGACGATCTTTAGACGAGCTGGGTTCTGTAGGTATACTTCAGCTCCAAGTTGATGGAAGGGGGCAAAGAGTTGCCTAAGCCTCCATCTGCGCTCAACAGTGGCATGAGCGAAATCGGGTCTTGTAAAGAACGAAACTCCGTTGAATTCCTTCTTGGCAGTTGGTCTAGCCAAGTCGTAAAGAGACTGGCGTAGGAGAAAGTTACCAAAGTATAGGAGCGTTGCGCATGGGTGTTGAGGAGTAGATGAGGGATGTTTAGATGGTGTTAGAGGGAATCTATGGGCTCGCTGGATCTCTTTGTCCCAAACCCAGGTGTGTAGTTTGGGGAAGGCACCCTTCAGCAACGTGATCATATAGTTCCTGGGATCACCCCCTTCGGCCCCCTCCGGGATGCCGAGAACATGAAGATTATTACGCCGTTGCCTGTTCTCGTATTCCTCCATTTTCCACATTAGGTCCTTCACAATGCCGTCATGTTCATTTACTTGCGCTTTCAGAGTGATAAGATCCTTCTCGAGATTTTCAGTGCGGGTTTCAAAGGAGACCATCCTGTCTGCGATTTCAGCACACGTTCTGCCCACCTTCCGAACGGCCCCTTGTAGTTTTTTGGCGGCTAAGCGAGATCTCCGGTTATCTAGCTTTACCTCCTCCTGGAAGATCTTGATGGATTGTAGGACCACGGCTAGAGCAGGATCGTTCTGGACCCCCAGCCCTTTATCTTCGGTACTGCCGGTGACTGTGCGATTTCCTCCTGAGCACACTGTTAAGTCTGCCATGTTAGTGAGTTGTGAGGCTGAGTAATCCATCTGAGATCCCCAGCACTTCCATGGTCGGTGGTCTAAGTCCTCTTTCTCCGGCTTCCTTTTTTATTTTGAATTTTGCTCTGTCCGTGAGTTTTGGCAGGTGATTCTGAGTCAGAGTCCGAGCTGCTTCTCCAGTTTCGCCCCTCTCCCTCACTGGAGGCGGATATACTCAGATCTGAAATATCCGATTCATCTGTTAGTGAGTAGAATTTCTCGAGGGTGTCAGGTGTCATAGGCTGGGGGTGAGGGATATTTCCCAAATCAAATTCAGGGGTTGAGGAGGATTCACTGCAGTTTGCTCCTGAGTTTCTTTCTGAGGTCTTTTTGCAGCCAAGAGCGACAAGAGCGTCAGCTTGGAGCTCCGTGGTAGGGTTATTTCCAAATGTCTCCTCGCGATCAGGTGGCAAGGTAGGGGTAGACGTTGTTTGAAGGTGCGCACCGACTATTGCCACCAGGGCCGTAATAGGGTCAGTAGCGGCGTTAAAACTGTCAGCAGCAGTTTGATCATTCTCCCCCGCTTGGTCTTTGTTTCTCTGCTCAGAAACCTTGTAAGCTTTTCCCTCACTTGGGCCAAAAATGTTTGAGATTAAAGTTTGAGAATTGCCTGGGTTCCTGGGGGTTTTAGGCTGAGCTTTCTTAGCAATGTCAGGTTTTTGATAGCTCTCATTGTTTTCAGCTTTCTCGCTCTTCTCTCCCCCCTTACCCCAGGCTCCACGTGTGTCAATGCGCTTAGCCCGATTTTCAACAGTCAATGCGGTGGGGAAAGTCACTGGCTTTGTTGTGGGGAGAGAGGGATGAGAACTCTTATGTTTAACAGTTTTACCACCCCGCCCTGCCATCCTTACTTGTCTGTGATCCGTTTTTTTTCTGTTCCACTGTAGCAGCGAAGAGCTCCGAGCGCTCGGCTTTAGGAGCCGGGAAGCAGACGACACACCCCTGCGCCTTCCACGTAGCTCAGCTGAGTGAGGAATGAGAGGAACTCTGTTTGGCAGGGCTCTGGAGATTGCCGAGAGGATTCTGCCCAGCTGCTCAAAGAGGGAATCCGGCCGCAGGGCAGGAGGTGTCAGCGATGACGGATCAAGCTGAGCTGAGACAGGCGTTAGCAGCGCTAACAGCGGGAGAGGCTGACTGAGCACCTCGCCGGTTCCGGGTTGTTCATGCTGGCTCACGAATGCGATTATGATATGCAGGTACTGGGGTTGCTCCATTTAAAGATGCTTTTAATTCATTTGATGCTCTGTGGGGGCATACTGTAAATTTTGTCACAGTTCCTGCGGGGCCGGCCGGCGGAGCATCGCGGGTTAAATGTTACTCAGACGCCATCTTGCCTCCTACTATTCCCACTCCAGTGAGTGCAAAATTAGGGTAAGTGTTGGATAGCGGAGGAATTAAATTTACTATTCCAACTCCTGTGAGTGCAACAGTAGGGAAAATGTTGCATAGCGGAGGGGGAAAAATGACTATTCCCACTCCAGTGAGTGCAAAAGAAGGGTAAGTGTTGGATAGCGGAGGAATTAAATTTACTATTCCAACTCCAGTGAGTGCAACAGTAGGGAAAATGTTGGTTAGCGGAGGGGTAAA
The DNA here is from genome assembly GCA_963921515.1 of Calotriton arnoldi. Lineage (NCBI taxonomy): Eukaryota > Metazoa > Chordata > Amphibia > Caudata > Salamandridae > Calotriton > Calotriton arnoldi. The sequence continues at coordinate 634,621 of CAWUFW010005456.1, forward strand.
AATTACTATTCCCTCTCCAGTGAGTGCAACAGTAGGGAAAATGTTGGCGAGCTGAGGAATTAAATTTACTATTCCAACTCCAGTGAGTGCAACAGTAGTGAAAATGCTGGATAGTGGAGGGGTAAAAATTACTATTCCCACTCCAGTGAGTGCAACAGTAGGGAAAGTGTTGGATAGCGGAGGGTCAAACATTACTATTCCCACTCCAGTGAGTGCAAAATTAGGGTATGTGTTGGATAGCGGAGGAATTAAATTTACTATTCCAACTCTTGTGAGTGCAACAGTAGGGAAAATGTTGCATAGTGGACGGGGAAAAATTACTATTCCCACTCCAATGAGTGCAATAGTAGGGGAAGTGTTAGATAGTGGAGGGGCAAAAATTACTATTTCCACTCCATTGAATGCAACAGTAGGGAAAGTGCTGAATAGCAGAGAGGTAAAAATTACTATTCCCACTCCAGTGATTACATTAGGGAAAGTGTTGGATAGCAGAGAAACAAAAATTACTAATAACACTTAAACAATTGAAAAAAACACCAACAGTGATGTTGGTGAACATACAGTAATGCGCGCTCAGTCCTTACGTTCTAGGTGAATGAGCTGCAGAGTTTCATTTAATAAGCCAGTGATACTACGTTACTGTATGTATCTCCATTCACTATTACGGCAAATGAGTATATCTTATGCTTTTCCATCTGTCTCATACCCCATATACGATGGTGATTGTTTCCATAATATCCCTCTACTTACATATGTGTATCATATCTCCCCCGCTCTATACTGTAACAACTAAGTTTAGAGTTGATTGGAATTTTAAAGTGTATTAAAAAATTTTTTTTTAAATGATCAATATTAGGGCTGTATTGGAAGTGTATGTTAATCAGCAGCGTTAGTAATGATAGAACCAGAAATACGTTTTCAGTAATTACGCAGTTCGTTCATCTTTATAAATAATTAATGTTCATCAACATGGCATATATAATGGATAAAAGTCACCGAAGTTACCTCTATCTGTGTCTTTCCCTCTATCTGCTCCCTCTTTTTAGCACGTATGAACTATTAAGGATCTTTTCACTTCTACCATTTTGGCTCACGCGTTGGATCGACCAGCGTGAAGCTAACAATTTTTGTCGCGCGTTTAAACTGTCGCGCGTTTAAATTCTGGTCCATTTATATAAAAAAACTTTTTTTACATCAGTTTGGTTTACATCTGAGTATCGTTTCTTGTGTTTTCATTTTTTACATTAAGATACAGTGGTTCTACATGTCCTCCTTTTACTCACAGTTCTAGATACACATGCATGCTTATATATTTTATTTTACTGTTATTAGGTCGCCCAGTTGCTATTGGTTATAAGGTTCACTAGAAACATGGCGGGTTCAGTTCTTTGGTGTACGTTCTAGCTTTGGTTTCATCAAGTTGGCCCCTAACCCGGAAGTACCTAACCGGAACCTTATTTATATTGGTTTTGTGTCATTGCTTCCGCATTACTCTTTTCATCGAGCGCGGAATTGCGCCGTTATTTGCCCGAACACGGAGCACCTTGATCAAGTAAGACTTAGGACTGCAGTTAGCGGTTTACATAGATACCGGGCTGCGGCTGCCTCTTTTGTTATATTTTTTTTTTTACTTTGTACTGTTATCGTGCGGATTTATCGTCATATATTAGTTTTTTGTTTTCTTTGTTATATTAATGTTTATCGGTTTTCTAGCCGTAGCTCTTGGTCATTGAGGTATTGGAAGTCTTGCTTTTACATCAGTACTTTACGAGACTATTTGGCAGTCGCTTGGCCTAGGACAAGGCGTTGCTGTCTCCAGGAGCTCAGTTTTAGTTCAATTTTCCCGCTACCCCAGTATGTTAGGTACACACTCCCTAAGGCGCATTATAGCTCTCGCCCACTTTTGCTTGCATAGTACATGTTTCGCATACTTAGGTTAGGGTGTCTTTTTAGAGTTTTTTTTTTACGTAATGTATTTTAGTTATTTTAGTCTGTTCGTTAATTGAACAGTTTATCTTTTATTTAGATATCTTTATATAACACCACGGAACGGCACAAGGGAGGAAATTGTTTGTCCTCCAATTTTCTTGGACCATCTATTTGCACTAACATTTTAAGGTTAGTGAGCTCTACTTTGTTGCACTTTTCTTACTTTTTCAATTGACCTGAATCTTTAGTCATATGGATCTTTCCTCTTTGTTACCAGGTTCTTTATCTTTTAAATTCCTTTGTCCCGTGATGGACTAAATTCAATTTGGACGCGCATTGTACCTTGTGGCGCGCTTATTCATACTCGCCTTGGTAAGCGCTATTTACATCAACCTGGCATTCTCGTGAAGCCCTTTCTTCGCTCACTTCTTTTTTCTCAAACACAGTGTCTTGGGAGTCTTTGTGATTTCTCTTTCGTCTTCTGTATTTACTAATGTAAATTGGCAGTTGTTACACAATGACTCACTTTCACCACTTGTAAACATGGGTGTTCAGACTGTTCACCCTTTTCTCAATTTAAGTCTCCTCCTGTATTACACTTCATATGTTGCACTTTATAGGGTATTTGGTTTTCGTCATCATTGCACTTTATAAATAAGTCACTAATTAGTTTGCAATTTTAAAATGGTAGGCTGCAACTTTGGGTTTATTTTAAATATTTAAAAAAAAATTCCTTACTAAACATTTATATCTTTTAATAAAATATTTTTATATTGTATGATATTACAGCCCTGAAGAAGCCCATGTTTGGGCTAAACGCGTTGGCTGTTTTGAATACTAATTATGAATAAAAACAACTAAAGAATACAAGCTACGACGTGGACTCAATATTTAATTTACTTATTGTATACATTTTTAATTGTCATCTTGCTTATATTGCCTCTCATACCCCTGTGAATAATATTGTGATTTGTGGTCATGTGGCAGCTGGCCATTTGAGGTGGGCAGTATCAGACTACTCGTTGTGACTTGTCCTGACGGTGCAATCCTCTGCGACCCAGCTGCTTGTTGTATCTATTAATTGACTATGTGGCTTTGTAAATACGGGCAGGCACACTGTGCCGTTGGTGTATCAATAAAAGTTTCTGCCAGATCTCATGTGAACAAGCAAAACAATATATAGATAGAGAAGCTCTGGGTCATCATATTTCAGCTATTGCTTACTTTTTTAATGACAGTGGTCCTTCATTGACTGTCAATTGTGTGAGTAGTTGTGCAGATTTTTTGGGTGCATGCATGCGAAAGTGATTCAAAGTTCAGATGAATTTTTAGAATGATGGTTAAGTGTACTTTGCTGCATTGATGGATGAATGGATTGATCAATGCATTGACACTAGAGTGCGTATATCAATAGGTGTGTAAATTCAAGGTCATAGGACTGATAAATGCATGCATGCATGAATGAATGGGTTAGTGAGTGCATGGATTATTGCATGGATACAACAGTGAGCACATGGATGGTCCCAGTCATGTTGATGGTTGGAGGCTTTTCTTTTTTCCTTCCATAGTAAGGCACTCAATCATCAGCACAATCACTAATTTATTCAACATGGCACTCAGTCAAAACTACAACCTTGCAAAGACTGTCAGTCACACTTATCCCTCTATGATGACAAGCATCTCATCATCATAGCTCTAGAAAACACACAGCGCATGGGCAGCTGAGCATAGTTTCACACACACATAGATTAGGTGCTGCTTGTGAAGCAAGAGTGCAAGCTTCCCTCACATACACTGATAGGCCCACAATCGATTTCCGTTTGTGATTAATATAAGGGTTTCTTAAGTGTATCACTTACAGTCGTATGGTTCACTAAAGAGCAGTGCTTAATTTGAGCAGGTGGTTTCCACTGAGCACCAGCACTTATTCATCAACACCAGCGCTTTTCATGAGCACCAGTTAAGGACACATTCATTTATGGTAGACACAGGGAGATTAAGTGATTTGCCCAGAATCACAGGATGTTGTGCCGACACCGAGACTTGAACATGGTTCCCCAGCTCTGAAATCGGCAGCTCTGGCCATTAGGCCACATCCTCGCCCCACTTTCATGGTTAATAGTTGGTTCTGTTTTAGTCGGCGCTAACAGGAGAAATGGGCTGGTGCAAGCTTCCTCCTCACAAGAGCCCCGGCACTTATGTTTTTTTACAAATTAACCACTGCTAAAGAGCCACCAGAAAAAAAACTGGTCAGCAGGTTGTTAGGTTGTGAAAACCATTTAAAAAATATGAATTTTAAAATGCACAGAACGCACATACCAAGGTCCAAAGTGATGACATTATAATTTGAATATATGTTTTTCTATCTTCCTGTCTATGACGACTTCCGACAGCTGTGTAGATGAGTCTGCTTCAGAAGATCCTTCCTTTGGTAAACAGCTCAGATTTCTTAGCCATCGGTAAAGTTTAAGTATTACTAGATGCAAAGTAATCTATGAGGTCATTCTTTCCTCAAGTACAAATAAAACCAGGGAGACCCAAATTTCTGATGACCAATAGAATGCATGTAAACATGTGAACATGCAACATGTGTGTCTCAGAAGCTGCTTATCACGGAATTACATTGTGCCCACAAAATGACAACATAAACTATGCCTGTGGGTTCGAGAAGCTTATTACACCACTTAACCCATCACCATTGGTTTAATTTCAGACATTTTACTCCTGAATCTTTCAACCAGCTGTAGTTTTACTTTAGTTTAGAAGTATGAATAGATAAATGGAAGTTGGCTGTAGGTACACAAAATCCATTGGGTTAACAAGAGGTACACTAAATTTTCGTGGTAAATAGCACAATGTATGTATGTCCACAAAATCAGAAGGATCCAGTTTCTTTCGTTCATCTGTCTGTAGTGACATTTAATTACACAATATCATCTTGTGCACCTTCTTAGAGTATCATATTACAGTATTATAAATCTATTTCCACCATGATCAATCATCAGTCATTACAAGCACAGCTACAGATGACATTTATTTAGCGGAAACCTGCATTCTTAGGACTTCTAATCAAATTAATGTGGATTTAACACAATATATATCCTGGACTCACGGTACGTGCTCATGCAGGTACATGCAATTCAGGTTCAGCAATTCAAGAGGATACTGAATTACTGTACCGTGAGGGTGTTGCCACTTTGGTAAATTGAAAGAGATAGGGGTGTACTACTGAATATCGACCCCCAGAATACCGACATACAAGAATATTATAGACAGCATAATGAGGGACAAACTATCAAAAGGTAAGTGCAAATAGGGAACTATAGATTTACTAATCCTAACTCGACATCTACGTACCTTTAAGATATATAGATTGCGACGGTACATATATGGGAACTTGAGTGTAGAAAATCTATACGTACGTTTCGATAATTTGGATTTGATATTTTGCACTCGATATTTACATCCCACGATATTCTGGACTTGATATTGGGGGGCACACCGAGACAGGACGTGAAGATAAAAGGATAGAAGTAATGTGGGAAGCTAGAAATATCTTGAAATATGATATGTGACCACATCAAGATCGATATTCACATTTTTTAACTGCCTGGAAAATCTAGGGTCTTTTTTGGAAAGAAGAGAAAATAAATAATTTTACGTCCAATATTTATCAAGCAGTCTTGGGTGGTGCATGCGGGTGGTGAAAAGTCTCCACCCAAGATCTCGAAGGAAGGTAAATTCTTGGTAAGCACACAAAGAAAGTATTGGAATATTTCATGACTAGCCCTTCAGTATCGCTTGTAAAACTGCTGGTGTTTTGAGAATTGTGCTGTAAAATGCCCAATTTAGATTAATTATATAATTTTTACCTCTGGAAATTCCCCCCAAAGCTCCTGCTATCTGGCAGGGTGTGATGACTTGCTTGCTTAGCCGTATTTTCTTCAGCTATTCACATGCAACACTCAAGTTTTCAAAGGGATTGAACACACTCCTCCTCCACTCCTGAGGAGGATCCCACTTACTTAACATACTAGACAGATCCTGAAATGTTTCATCAGTGGCCGATCGGAACTGCATGTAAAACCTATTGCCTTTGGCCAGTGTATTTCCAAACTGGTTAGTTGAAGGCAGTATTGGGCCCCACTTTCTTCAAGATTTTATTTAGGACAGAACTTTCTCAGGCCATCATGGAGGAAGAGTCAGGCAGCAGTACACTTGATAACTACCTCTTGTGGTGCAATTAGAGGCAGTTTTTAAACACTTTCAGACTTGCTCTGAGTTCCCAGTTCTGCCCTAAACATAAATCATGTGTAATGCCATTGTTGAACAGGATGAACAGTGTGGAATCATGACACATACCTAGGACACTTTCTGTGAACCTGGATCCCACTGAGTGCATGCTCCTGCACTCCCAACCTAACAGTATCCAAATTATCAGTGTGCAACACCTAGCATCAGTCACTAGATAGTAGTTCAAAATAATTTACTCTGGTGCTTCCAACAAATGGGTACAGTCAACATGATCAAACACACTCCACATCGATAAACACAAGCAAGATAGAGCGACCACTTGCCTAAAACCAAAAATTCAATATAAAAGCCTGTTCCAGCCTTACCCGAACTGGATATGAGATATAAGTTTAATATCTTGGGATCAGGGTTCGCTAGTTATTGTTGAGGCTCATTCTCTGGCCATGTGAGCAAGTCCATCAACGAGCATCCTTGCCCTGGCTCGTAGGCCTGATGGTCCATAGAAAAGACCGGGAATGGCTTAAGAACCGACACTTTCGAACCACAAAGAAGACGCTGGTTTATTTATTAATTTGGTACAGCACCAACCAACCAACACAGGACACCCATGTTGCCCTCCCATATACCTCAATCTGCAAAGCATGCAAAAAGTCCCAGCTTTCAGACTAGGTGAGAGCTATACCAAAACAATAATACTCTACTTACTATAAACATAGAAAAAAGTTATTTTGCATATTGCCATTCACATGCACTTTTTCCTGTATATTAACGGGTAGATGACTTTAAAAATGATACAAATGTACATTTTAACAAAGGGGAGATAAACTGTGTTGTTTTTATCAGTGAAACACATGTTGTAGGTTTACTGTGACAATACTTTGGTGTTAAGACCCAGGCAATGGCTTGTAATAATAGCCTTAAGTGTGTCTAGCACTTAATAGCCGGAGCTCTCCTGTTATGGTCAGCTACCCCACCACTCCTGCTCTGCTCACAGTTAAAATGGTTCCTTCCTCAGTTTGGGAGAGGTCCAGCCAAGATTACCAAGGTATCAGGGTCGGGCCTGCTAATAAATTATTGATGTGGCTTGGGTTCCAAGCACCCTTATAACATGACAGGCCGCCTTTCCTTATGGCATTCTAAGGTTAAAAGTTATATGAGGCTAGATAGAGGCTTTGGTCAAACAAAATGCTGGGGCTTTTCTCCGGTCGAGGAGCTGTTTTTGTCCCCCAAATGCTCTTATAACAAATAGCTGAAAGCTAAGTGAACGGCCCTCAGATCTATGTAATGAATATTGGCTATGGGATGTCCCTGAAAATAAAAATGGTACAATATAACTTGTGGATTGAAAAACGTACAAATAAACAAACATTAGCCCATTTATTATTACAATGCAAAGGAGAAATTCCTTGTTATTACCATAGTACCTGGAGGTAAGGAACAGTAAAAAATTACTGCATGTCTTCCCATCTAAATTGGGCGAGTGGACATGTGGCAATTTCTATGATGGCCTGTAAGGTCTGCCCTCAATTAAATTTGGTGGGCAGACCATTATATTGGCAGGGAGCGAACTCTGTCACTGTTGCGACAGAGTATCCTCTCCAACAATGTGTAAATTAGACCCTTAATTCCCAGCCACAGGCTGACCATTTTATGTGTTGTGTGTGTGTAATCATGTCAATGATCCACTCAGTTCACAATAGAGCACTGTAAGCATTATGCGTCTCCTTACAAGTAAGCTGGAAATCAAGGGGGGGATATTGGGACCAGAATTACCAATTCCAGCATGTATCTCCTCTCCAGTATATGGGCATTATAAGATGAGGGTTCCCAGAACCTAGAATTACATTTAGGATCTTGAATTACTGGTTCTTTTACCACATGCGTTTTCTGAATCTGGGGCATTTATCAATGACATTGTCTAGCTGCTGGAGGACCAGTTGAGTGGTTTTACCATTTGAATTTTTACCCATGGTAAAACGGCCCAGGTGTTCCCTCATCCAGAACAACAAGCCACTCAGAAACAGCAGGGGTGATGTACCAATTCGACTCAATTGAAGGCCTAGTAATGAGGGCCTCTGTCGTCTTTCTAATTATTTTGCAGGTGAGTTGGAAATTGATTGGATTTGATTGATCCTCATTTCTTGTTTTCATCTAGGTGTGAGGCACAATGAATATTAACACTGCGCTCATGGGTCATTAAATTTAAAGGTAATATTAAACTTGTATGAAAGAATTAGTAGATTGAAGGGTAAAATCAAGTCAACTTTGTAAAATTATCCTGAAAAGCATGACAAGTTTTGAGGGCTATGCGGGGGGATACTCTTATGCATTAGACATATAAGGTCTCCCATTTTGCATACACCGGCTGAACACGGGGTGCCGACCCTGCGTAAGAAGCAGCTGTGGCCCGTGCAGGTAAGAGCGGTGAGGTGGTGGGGCCGGGGAGGGGGGTATTCCATCAGACGACGACAAGGGAAAATTAAATATTTATTTAATTTTCCCTCGTGTTCGACTGTCGAATCTCCGCGAACCCGGCCCCACCGCTTCACCGCTCTTACTTGCTTGGGCCGCTCCTGGTAAGAGGTCTGCCCACTCACACTAACACCCAACACATGTCTGATCTAATTAGGCACCCATACGTCCTGGCATCATATTTAACCATACTATCACTTAGGCTTACAAGATTACACAATGTACTTAATGTTGTTTGTATTCCAATTGGCACAGATGTATGTGGAACGATGGCGGGATACGTCTGTAATTGTAGTACGGTTTGTGTTAAAAACGTAATAGCATTTTTTATTTAAAAAAAGTAAAAAAACATTGGCAAAATGATTTTAAAAACTGGTGCGACAGTCTGAGGGAAAGGCAAAACTTCTCCAACAGCCCAATTCAGAAACAATTTTGAGCTTATAAACGTAATTTAAATGTCCAAAAAAGACATTTGTGATTCCAGATTCAATATCCTGATTCACAATATCTACGAAGCATCGAGTGCACTTACAACGTTGTAATGTAGGCACTCCAATAAGCTTAGGGTTAGATCCTGTAAAGGGTGTGCGATGGGAGGAACAGTAGCCCAGTAAATTCAAGTGAACACTCACACACTTTGGTTTATGCTTATTCACAATGATTTTGGTATGCATGGTCCCACCATGGAATTATCATAATGTTGGAAACTGTTCTCAGACTTCTTGAATCAGGCCCGTAGAGAGCAGGAACACATATTATATAGCAGTTCTGAAGAATGAACAGCATGGAAAGATATTGAATTCCTGCAAAACAGATCAAACTGAGGCATAGATAACAAAAAGGCCCTTTTCTCTAACAAAATTAGCAATATGCTTATGAAATATGTATCCTACCTTTGGTGAAAAGGGACCGTGGTCATCCAAAAAGTAGAATTCCCTGTAAAGAAAAGATAAAATGCAATAATAAATATATTGTGTTCGAAACACCCTTCCAAATCGTTGTGCTAAAGAGATCTAGGACTACAGACTTGGAATCTGGCATACACAATGAATTCTAAAGATGTTATGTTCTTTTCATGTATTCTCGTTCGCAAAGGAGATTTTTGTGAAATAGAAAAGTGGAATCTCTGGTAAGGTTCATTCTGCATCATATCCTTCAGCACAGTTTCGCTGATATTGATACTTAAAATGGTGCCATACTGCTTGGGACTGTACTAAGGAATTTAACTCCAGTTACCGCCCATACCGGGATTATGTGTTTTGCAGCTGACACCACAACTCCTCAATTTCCCCTAAGTACATTTGGGCAGGTCATACTTACCGAAATTTACCAGGGACATTTTTTTCGGGTAATTTCCTGAAACATGTCGATTGTGATGTGGTAAGCACCAAAATCCACGTGTTATTTCCCAAAAATTCGTAATAGCTGATAATTATCATACCCGATAAATTATAAAGACTTCGGTATTGTATTTTATCAAGAGCGATACTTATTACAGCCAATAGCGGTCCACTCCTGATGAGGGTCTGTATGGATAACATAAAAGAGCACATTTTGATCTGAAGTGGTATTAGCGAATTGATTAATTGAAAGACTATACAGATATTAATACAAAAGCACAATTTTAAACAGAAATACAGTTTTGTTCAGAACATTAGTTCACAGAAATAAAAAAAATACTTTAACACTTGTAGGTATATTTTTGGGTTACATTTGCAGTAAAATATTCTCACTTGTATTACAGCTCTGCAGATGTTAGCTGCACATGAATACTTGCAAATTATTTCCCACAGGTTGCATTTTGTATGTATGTATTTATAGGTTTTTATATAGGGCAAACCTGGCAAGGAAGCAACGTAGTGCTGAACACTTATTGGGGGGAGAGGCACAGTTTTATAGTGGGGATTACTCATATACATTTCTCACACAAAACATTTTTTTAGGCACAGGTGAGATTAAGTGATTTGCCCAGAATCAGACAATGCTGAGCCTAGCCTCCAGAAAAAAAATGAAAGACATTTAGGCGGTAGAGGGGAGGTGATTTACCTCAAACAAGCATTGGCAATGTCAATAGATCTGGCTTCAATGTGCTGCACCCTGCACTCCATAGAGCATGCCAATTTCTCTGCATTCACATTGACAAACCTCTCAACCTGCATGTATACAGACACACAGCTTATAGTGAAAACACGCAGGTGAACCACTCTGCATGCATTCCCCCACCTCTTACCAAGCACTCACAAGCTGCACACTCTACATGTATACTACTCTCTCCCAAAATTCACCCTTAAAAAGCAGTTACACAGCACATACTCTGCACTGCTACACCACACACTCACCCTGCAGTCTCCCATTTCTCACCCTGCACCCACCCACCTCTCCCCTTTTCAACTAGACACTGCTCACCTTGTTTCCACACACCACTGACCTTGCACTCATACACTGCTCACCTGCCTTTCTCTGATTAAAACATCACGCTTCACTCACCCACCTTTTCCCCTGCACACCCACACACCTCTCATGCTACACTCCAAAACTGCTCACTTTACACATACACACACACACACACACCTTACCTTGCTCGCACACAGTGCTCACCCTCCACACTCACACCACTCAAATTGCACTTGCACACATCAACACCCTCTACTCATACATTGCTCACCCTGAACTCACCCAGTTCTCACTCTGCACTCAACCTCCTCTCATCCTGCAACCACACATCTCTCCCCCTGCACTCACAACACTCATCCTGCACTCATACTGCTCAAATACCTCTCATTCTGCATGCATGCTGCCTGCTCATCCTGCAATCACACGCTGCTCATCTTGCACAAAGATGCTTTTTACCATGCACTCAGACACTGATCTCCCTGCACATTCATGCACTCTTCACTTGGCATACTCACCCTGTACTGATAGTGATCACCCGGCACTCAAAAAAACTAACCTAGCACTCATGCACAGCTCACCAATCATCTGGCACTCAGACAACCTTCACCCTGCACTCAGACACCTCTCACTCCGCACTCACGCTCATCACATACCCCTCACCCTGAATTCATAAGAATTCACACACTACTAACACACCACTCATGTTGACTGCTCAGCCTGCACACTCACACACCACTCACCCTGTACTAACACACCTCTCATGGCCAGGACAGTGTTTACACATCACAGAAGTGATGGACTTGGCCCTCTCTGCAGGGTCACCCCCAAACTTTTTGCTTCCGGCTTTAGGACACTGCACACTTTACGACTGCCAACCAGTGCTAAAGTGTTTGCTCTCTTTCCTTTAAACATGCAAAAATTAGCTTACACCCAATTGGAACATTTAATTTACTTGTAAGTCCCAAGTAAAGTGGGACTACACGTATCCAGGGACTATAAATTAAATGCTACAATTAGGCTGCAGCACTTATTGAGTCAGCCACTTAAGACGCCTTTGCCAACAAGTCTCAGGTCTACCATTGCAGCCTTTGTGTGCAATTTTAAACTGTCATTTGGATGTGGCAAAATAAATCTTTTGCCAGGCCTAAACCTTCATTTTTAATAAATATAGGTCACCCCTATGGTAGGCCTTAACCAGCCCATAGGGCAGGGTGGAATGTATTTAAAAAGCTGGACATGTATTTTTAAGTTTTACATGTCCTGCTAGTGAAAAACTCTCAAATCCATTTTTCATTATTGCACGGTCGACCTTTCCCATAGGATAACATTGGGTTACCTTATTACATTAATAAGTGATATCTTTTGTTAAGAAGTAGGAGCAATATCATGTTTGGCGTCTGAAGAATTGTAATTTAAAACCCTCTTTGATGGTAAAGTCGGATTTTAACCACTATTCTGAAAATTTCACTTTTAGAAAGTTCACATTTTCTTTTTCCTAAATATTTGGTGCCTGCAGCCTGTCCATACATGACTAGGTGTAGTTGACAGTTGGCCTTTGAGTATTCCTCCCAAACAGTGTCACAATAAAGGGTGTGGGTGTTGGCAGGATGGGCCATCTTTGGCAGGATGGGGGACGGAGCCGTCACCTACTACACTTACACTTCAAATGCACAGCTCATCTCACACACAAAGGACTTCCCACTAGCCTATTGTGCATCCAGGCAGATTGAGAACAGAGCAGTGAGACCAGAAATTCCAGACACCTCTATAGGGGGACAACTCCAGAGGCTACTCTCACTTCAAAGTGGGTACCATGTATAAAAAGGGGAACCTCAGACCCAATCTTCAATACACTCCTGCACCTGTGGATACTACAGAAGAAGGATGCCATGCTGCCCTGATACTTGAGGCATGCCCTGCTTGCTGAGAAGAAACACTGGACTTGCACGCTTCATCCCAGGCTGAAGTGACTCCAAGGGTCAGCTAGATGTCCTCCTGCTCTGAGCTCCAGGGAAACAAGCTCCAGAGGCCGTTCTGCAACTGTACAGCTGACCTGCTGCCACTGGACCTGCTGAGCCCTGCTGGCTCCCGCTGAAGTGAGGTTCTGATCCCCATGAGGCGCCTCCCAGGTCCTGGACTCTTGGTGTGGCATCAGTTGAGCTGGCTCTTGAAGAAAAGGAAAAATCCTTACGTTTTCAGCTCTTTGCAACCACAAATGGGCCTGTACACACCATGACATTGCCGCTCATGCCAACCGCCAACATGAAGCTCCGGTGAACCCGACTCGTAACAGCATACACCAGCGACTACCGGCAATGCAAAATCTGCACTTTGTGCAACAGCATTGACAGACAAATGTGAACTACCAATGCGAATCTCCAGTAACAGCCATCTGCAACGCATGGCAGGATCTTCACGCTACAGCGTTGACCATCCACAATGTCCGGCCTGTCCTTTGTGCTACAGCGACGACCTTGCACTACTAGGTACCAGATTATGATTTTGTATTCTGTTTTTTCCTGAAAACAGGGAAATACATTCCCATACTATACCTATCACTCACTTTGGATTATGTTACTCACCCAGTATACCTAGTAGGCAATATTCGGCTATATAGTTATTTTGAACAACATTTCTGTTCAAAATGATGTTGCCACCGTAATTAAATAAACAAATAAGATGCAGCGCCTAGAGACCTGTTATGTGCTGTGCACAATGTAAATGCAATAAGCAATCAATTTTAAATTAATCGCAAGTATGTAAGCTCCCAAGGATCTTCACGGCAAATCCTCAATTCGGCCGCACAGTTGCCCCTGTTGTGGTGTCAGCGGAGGCGGATTTCCTGCACCTGACCTTGCAAAGCTGGACAGTGCAAGGCTAGTGACACAGGTGGTGGCGGACTGAAAGAGAACCACGCACCTCAGAACAGAACATACACCTCAGAGTTGTTTACCGGACAATTTTAAGAGGCCCAAGGTTAAAATAATGTCATACAAATGTTTACAATTGTCACTGGTGATAGCCAGGTGTAGAGTCGCCATCACCTAGATGGGCCAGCGAATACCTGAGATCGAATACTGGCATAGGGACATACAGGAGTGGTCACTAGCAGAGAAGACACATACGAAAATTAGTAGACGGACGAAACAGTAGATGAAGACCTCTCGTCTGGCGAGATCTATGTGACACACTCCTAGACCCAGATGCTGACACTGAATCAATAGACAGCACTAGCACTGATGGCAGAAGACCCAGATTCAGGGGGCAGTGGGAATCGGACTTAACGGTGTCAAGGATAATTGCTTGCAAGCTTGGAGTGAAGCACTTAACCCTGGGGTGACATTGTTACAGCAAGTGTGTGATGGATGCTTGGTGAAACGCATTCTCATGTTAAACCTGTTGTGTACTATACATTGCACTCCACTAACTGCTGTATTGTATTTTCTAAAAATGAAAAATAAAGGTTTAAAAAAAAATCAGAAGTATGCAAGTGTAGGGTGTAGGCAAGATATCCGTCAATACCATTGTATTAGGGAGTCCTCTTCTGCAGCTTGTAAGCCGGGATTTTCTGAAAATTAGAATACCCAAGTGTCTCATCAGAAAGTGAACAACTTCTGAAAAGTCAGTTGGTATTCAGAAATCTAATTTGCCTGTATTCAAAGACAAGAGGACCTACTGAGCATAGTCTCTGTGAATTCTCTCCAGGAAAAATATCTCGAAACACAGAGGCAGGAGAAAGAAGAAGGCTCCATCACGTTAATAATACTGTCTATGAGGAAGAGCCATAATATGAAAAAAGACCACACTGTATGTAGTGTACGTGTATTATATTATTTGAAAAATATTCAAATAAATACCTTTAATCTGATTGTCTTTTTAATAATATTTTTTATACTCAAAGGTATCATTGATGTAAAGTAAATAAATGGATCCATTGATTCTAATTAATATACATAAGCAAGGTGTTAGAATCCATCTAATAAAAATTAAAACATATCTCAACTCATTAAAAGTAAAACATTGTTGACCGTTGTTACCATTTACAAAATATTTTATTCAGTCACAACAGGAAGGCCATATAAATGCACCAAACCAATCTGTTTGCTTACTTTCTTATTTGTTGCATCAGAACTGCCACATCCAACTTCCCTGGGTTTCACCTAGTACTCTCTTGCTGCTTAATATCAACATCACGCCTTTAATAGGCCTTGCCAAGGCCTTGGTTTCCTCCATCAAACCCATGTTAATGACAGACACATTTTCAAGTTTAATGCAAACACTCAAGATCAGCAGGCCAAAATGTTATGGACTGATGAGGAAGGATACCTAAGGAAACAGGTCTATTTTCTCTGGCCTCGAACAGAGGTCTTTTTAAACTCATTCTAACCATCCTAAAACATGTAGAGTGCCAATGTATGTTCATGAAAGGCAAAGAGAGTAGAACTTTCTCTTGGATTGCATATAAATATAGTGATTATTTGAGTACAGCAATGTCTCTCAAATTTTACCTTTGGCTCCCTCAAGAAACAGAGTTGTGTTCCTCAATGCACCAATCAATAAGATCATATATTATGCCATTTATTCTACAGAGTTTACCAAAAACAATCATGTAAAGTATAGCCAAATAAATTTAGTGTGGTGATAAACCATTGAATTAGGCATCCAATCCCTTGAAAAACATCACTATTGCCACGCTCATCCCAGGCAATATGGAATTCACTCAGCAACAACGATATGTTTTCCTCCTACTTAGATCAGAAACTGACCAATACATTTGACCTTGCTTGTTTTTCCAAAGATCATCATACTAATTGACCAGGAATTGAATTAAGGGTGAAAAGGCATTTCCATGGGAGTGGAAGACGCTTTGGTTTTCTCACTGGAAGAAACTCAAGCGGCTATCCATTCATGTGTCCCTGCTAGAGCTCCCGGCCCTGATAGAATCCCAAATGACCTGTACAGGGAGGATACAATTGTCTGGGGTTCGTATATTAATATGCTAATGAACGCCATTGTATCGGGCATGGGTATTCCACCATCATGGAAGTTAGCTGAAATAATACCCATCTACAAGAAGGTCGACAGAGCTGTTCCAGCTAGCTATAGGCCCATAAGTCTCATTGACTCCCTCCAGAAAGTCTTTTGTAAGCAGGTTCAGGTGAGAATTCAGGACTGGATTCTGGATTCTTGTAGTTTAAGCAACTTCCAAGCTGGCTTCCCGACCAGGTTTTTCAATTCCTTTGTTTGTACTGGAAGGAAGTGACTATCAAGTGCGGGAAATTATATGTGGCCTTTGTCGATCTCCAGTCGGTGTTCGATCTGGTTCCCCGAGCCACTCTCTGGAGAGTGTTGACAGAGATGGGCATACCTCATAATCTCCTAGATATCCTTATTAGATTGCACACCTCAAACTTAGCTCAAGTGAAATGGGGCGCGAATAATCAGCAAACAGAGAAATTCCCAATCGAACGAGGTGTGAGGCAGGGGTGTGTGCTTGGGCCTACCCTTTTCTCACTCTTCATAAATGGGGTGGTCGATTTTCTAGATAGAGACGAGTGTGACAGCCCCAAAATAGGAGAGCAAAGAGTACCGACGCTCCTTTTTGCCGACGACACTGTACTAATTTCCAAATCCCCCCAAGGTCTCCAACAACTGATGAATGATTCTTTAAGGTTTTGCCACAAGCGAGGTCTGGAGCTAAATGAGGCCAAAACCAAGTACATGATCTTCACCAAACGAAATGTAAAATTGACCAAAAGACATTTGTTTGCAGGTGACACCATCTTGGAACAAGTATTGGCCTTCGATTACCTGGGTATCCGTCCTACTCCTAATTTAAATTGGGCACCCCACATTGATAAAGTTAACTTGATGCTAATTCAGCAGACTGCTCATATTTCAAAAATCCTGAAAAAAACAGTGTCTAAGAAAGTGGCTCCTGCTCTTGAAATCTACAATGTCAAATCGTTGGGGGGGGCACTCTATAGGGTGGAACTATGGGGTATTGGGAATACTAATTGTCTTACTGTAGTAGAAAACAGTTTTTTAAGATCTCTTTTAAACTTAACCCTAAGCACTCCCCTGACCCCCCTGTGCCTGGATTTTGCCCAGAGAAAACTGGCTCACAAGCATGACTATAAACTGCTAATGTTTTGGCATCGTCTGTGGTCCGTCGAAGAGTTAGCCCCATATCGAACACCAGTGATTGGCCTTTTGCATTATCCCCAGATAACCTCGATCCCCTGGTTCAATTCCTTGAGAGGTCTACTCCAGCGACTAGGGCTGGAGGCCTACTGGACCAATCCCGAAAGCCTCTCTCTATTACCAAAAGCAAGGGCCAAATCGATCTATTGGGAATCAACTGTGGAGAAGGAAACATTGAATGCGGTGGGCACCTTGTCTAAGGTTTTTATTGACTTTAAGTCCACGGCAAGGTATGAGGAAACAATTGACGAAATCGTTCCTCCCTTGGCACGCAAAATATTCATACAGTTTTGCTACAAGACTTTACCAACTAGAGTGTTCTGCAGCAAATGGAGCTGTAATGTTTCCACGGATACCCTCTGCCCAACTTGTAAAGCCAGCACAGAATCAATAGCCCACTTGTTATTCTTTTGCCCCTATTATAAAAACCTGAGGGGCAAGTGGATTATTCCATTGTGCAGATTGGTTGGTTGTGGTCACTATCTTGAGGTGTTGAGAATTCTCTCCACGGACACTAGCAGGATAATCATTTTTGCTTGGCCAAATACTGGCACGCACTTTGGATTATGTGCACCAAATGTACTGTATGAATTGCTTTTATATTTATATTGTACATATTGTATCTTATGACTGATATGTCTGTTGCTCCATTACTTTTATGAGGTGCTCTGTGCTCTTTAAGATCTATTGATCGAAATATAGTCACACGCTGATGATGATATCTTTTACGTCTTTTGACTGGGGAAGTATTGAAGGACTATTAGTAGCAGTGTAATAGGTGAACATTGACAACATAGCGGACCCTGTTAATGCTCCATGGCTATTCTGAGGTTTTTGTTATTATCGCTCTGTTTGGACTACAGAGAGATCTGTCCACCATGATGACTGTAATTCTGCTCCTAGCCTACACTCGATTTCATCATGTATCATGTGTTTTATTATATTTAATGTATTTTCATTTGAGCTGTATTGCACACTGCACTTTTATGGTCGTACGACCGAAAAATAAAGTCTTTAATGATGATGAAAAGGCATTTCAAAGTTCTCTATGGTGGACAATACAGACGAATTTCACTCCTAGAATACCTCAGAGGTATACAAAACCACATGCAGCTGTATAAGTACCAGAAATGTCAACACACCTCTTCCGTATTGGAAAACACCTCTGAGTTCAAAGGTGCATTAAAAGATTCAATAGAAACTCATCCCTTGTTCTTCATCTAGGTGTTTGTCTATAATTTGGCTACTACTTTGCTAACAGTTGGCTACTTGCTTGACTAAGTGAATGATGTTCATTGGCATTCCACTGAATTATCAGATCCAGGCTTCTCAGCACACTCACTCATAACAATGCTAAAGTGCCTCACAGGTGTTGTCAGGGTTCTGTCTTCTTCAACTGGCAATGTTCTTCTCTCACTCACTTCTCACTGTTGGGAATAGGTTTGACTAGATTTTTAAAGAAGGGGTGTAGGTGTCTGCCTCTGGTGATTTATATACACTAGTGATCTATATGGGTTTAACCTTTCCTGTCTTCCTCTTTATTTAATATTAACATTTATAAAACAGTTTGCTGATGGTAGCCCATCAGATTTGGTGCTCACATAGTAAAATAGAGCATTAGCTGAATCAGTGGTGTTGTGATCTCCTGACTCCAGTAGCTAAAGCGTACGCCCAAAGAACAGATAAGCTGGGCCACCTAAAGGTGAACTAGTTCTTCATGTGCTTCTTCTGTTTGTATGTCTGCAGACATACACTCATAAATACCATGACACCGCAGAGGGATGTGGACCAAGTGCCAAGAAATGAGCCAAGTACATTCAACTAGAGAAAATAAAACTATGAAAATGACGAAAATAGGACAAAGACAGGCAAAAAGACAGAGGGGCTGATTCACAGAACTAATCTGAGATAAAATCCTAAACTTACTACTTTTGGTATTCACAGAAGGCATTTAGTAGTAGTAAAGTTAGGACTCCTAACTTTACTACTACTAAACTGAGACAAAATCCTAACTTTACGACTTTCAGTATTCACAAAGGTATTTAGTAGTAGTAAAGTTAGGAGTCCTAACTTTACTACTACTAAATGCCTTCTGTGAATACCAAAAGTAGTACGTTTAGGATTTTATCTCAGATTAGTTCTGTGAATCGGCCCACAGTGAGCAGGGAAAGAAAGACAATAAAGGGATGTGGGTAAAAGAAAAGATGGCTGGATAGAAAGGGTAAAGAAAGAGAGAAGGAAGGGTGAGGCAAAGAAAGGAAACATGGAAGCAAGGAATGAAGGAAAGGATGAAGAAGGGAAAGAAGGGTTTAATGATGTGATGTGAAAGAGTGAGCGTAAAAGCTGATGGTTGCAAAAGAAGGAAGAAAGAGTGAAAGAATGGGGAAGGGCGAATAATCAGTGGGTGAAAGGATGGAATGATGGTTGTGTGAAAGGATGAATTGATGATAATGGATGGCGTATTCAAGAGTGAAATGCTAGATGGATGGCAGTGTATTAGTGAAGATTGGGAAGGGTCAATTGATCGATAGATATGTGATATGTGGATGAGGATGGGTCAGAGAAGGAGTGGATTAAAAGTTGAATTGATGGATATTTGGAAAGAACGGAGAAAGTATAGATGAATGGGTAAATGTGGGGATGGATGGGTGGATGATGGAAAAGTGTAAGGATAGGTAGATGGAAGAAAGAATCGAAGCATGAAAGGATGGATGGGTGAAATGATGGACAAATATGTGAATGTTTAAATAGATGGATGGGAAGAATTGTGACTGGATGGATGGATGAGCAGATGGGTAAATCAATGGATGGATAGTTGGATGGCTTTGGCTGTGTTGGTGTATGGAAAGGATAGTTATATGGATAGTTTTGGAAGGGGAAAGAATTGAATGATGGAGCCAGGGAGGAACGAAAGAACAGATTGGTGAAGAGATGGATTCGTGGAGCATGAGTGGATGAAAGGAAATATTGTAAGTTAAAAGGATGGAGGGTAATATGAGAGGTTGATGGGTGGAAAGATGGAACAGTGGATGAATGCAGGTGTGAAAGGAAGGTGGATAGAAGGATGAAAAGGTAAAGAGAACACTTTCAGTGGGTCTGGCTCGAAGTACTGTTCATAGAGGGGGTCATCTTAATTTCCTGGTTCGCACTGCCACTGCCCATAGGAAGATGTCAGTTGTCAAATAACCAAAACAACTCCTGAAAACACGTAGTTTGAAGTCTACATTGTTGATTTTTGACTGACAGAATGCTGGTGCTGGATTTAGGTGCCATGTAAACGTAAAATGAATTGGATAAACCAATTGGAAATCAGAGTTGTAAACACAGGCATGCCCTGCCCTGAGTTCCAGCTTCTTACTATGACGCTTCTGAGACTCCTATATCCTCCCAGTGGCACTTAAAAAAATCACAAATACATCAATAAATTAATCCCCACTGCCAACGTGTCAGTTTTAATTTTAGGAAGTACATTCATGACTGTATTGGTATTTTAATTTTTAGCGCTATTACATCTTTTAAACTACCCAAACAGAATATGGATGTGATGAAAACAGCGTTGTGTTTATGTCTGGGAGTCAGCAAAAAACACCGGGCCTGATTTAGATCTTGGCGGACGGGCTACTCCGTCACAACGGTGACGGCTATACTGTCCTCCGAAATATAAATCCCATAGGACATAATGGGATTTATATTTCAGCAGACGGGATATCTGTCACCGTTGTGATGGAATAACATGTCTGCCAAGATCTAAATCAGGCCCACAAAGTTATTATCAGTAAACCACTAAATGCTGACTATAAGGTAGCAATCTGTTAGCCACTCTTTGGTAGCGATAGACTTGTATCCATCTATATCCGGGAAGTACCTCATTAAAATTTACAATGCTGACTATAAACACACCCTAGTAGGTGCGATAGATGTTTATGCTTATCATTTTAGCAATAATTCAAGTGGCTATTTCCCATTCTTGAGAATTTCATTGATTTCCTCCTTGGCGCATAGTAATTTGTTGACAATGTGCATCTGTTAGCGTTTGGATCCTACACAGTATGTTGGACGAGACAAGACACAGCCCTTAAAATGAGCCAAAGTGCTCTTTTTTTCAACATACAGACCATTTCGTTTACAATGGTTATATTTTGAACTGCTGCTGTAACCCAAGCAATTAAATGTTTCTGAGCATCTTCCCTTTATTTTTTTAAGCATCCCACTGACTTTTCAACTGCTGAGCAGTAGCAGAGGTTTATTTAAGCAGAAAAGGCTTCATTTAGACAATGGTGGGTGGCCCACTGTCTCTCAGGATGGTGGACGTAACTATCTTCACCATCTTGGCTGGACTACCGCTCACCATATTTAGTGGTCACTGTCAGCCTTGCAGAGATTTTTTTGCCTTCAGAGAAGTCGTCTCAATGGCTGCTCCTCTGAAGTCGACGAAAGCTTGATGAGCAGCTGCATTGCTTCAGGCGGCCGTCAGTAATGGGTTTTTTTCTAAACCAAACTCCCAAGGTGGGAGTTTGGTTTTGAACAACAAAAAACTAATGATCCTGTGTTGGAAATGGGCCTTTTTGCCGGGGTATCCCAAAACATTTTGCTTCTTCCTCCTTTGTTTTTCCTGACCTGTGGTTGTTGGCTATAGGACTCTGGGCACTTTATCACTGCTGATCAGTGCTAAAGTGCATATGCTCTCTCTGTTAAATTGTTATTGTGATTGGCTATCCATGATTGGTATATTTGCTTTACCAATAAGTCCCTAGTAAAGTGCACTGAGTGTGCCAGGGCTGGTGATTCAAATGCTACTAGTGGGCCTGCGGCACTGATTGTACCACCCACAGGAGTAGCCCTAAGAAGAGGTCTCAGGCCTGCCACCGCAGTGCCTGTGCGCAGTTTGTTAACTGCCATGTCGACCTGGCCAGTGCACCCACTTGCCAGGCCTTACCCTTCCCTTTTCTTACACCGAGGACACCCCTATGGTAGGCCCAAGGTACCCCCCTGGGCAGGGTGCAGTGTATGTGAAAGGTAGGACATGTACTAGTGTGGGTAACATGTCCTGATAGTGAAATACTGCCAATTTCGTTTTTCACTATTGAAAGGCTATCTTGCCCATAGGTTAACATGGGGAATGCTGTGTAACATGGTTACCTGCATATATTCCCATAGCAGCAAGATAGAAAGTTGGAATCTGGTACCCCTGAACTCAGAATTTAAATACACATCTTTTAGTGAAGATGGTTTTTAAATTCTAAGTTTGGAAATAGCACTTTTAGAAAGTGGCTATTTTCTTGTTCAACCTTTCTGTGGGCCTCTGCCTGTTTGTGAATTGACCGTATGGTTTGTGAGTGACAGGGGCTGGGGGTGGCTGCAGGAGGCTGGGTGAGTCAGCACTAGGCTGAATAGACCTATCTACATGTAGAGTGGTGGGAGGAGTGGCACCTGGGTCTGAATAGGGCTGTGCCTGCCTTCCACAATGCTGGCTCCACCTCCTGCGGTGTGTCTGATGACCCTGGCCCACACTCACAAAGGAAGGAGAGGTGCCCTGGCAGAATGCACCCTGAACCGGTTTGGACTGGGTCCAGGACCCCACACACACTTGAGGAACAAAGACTTTTGGGGTATAAATATCAGACCTGAAACCCCTAAAAGTTAGACTACTTTTTGCCAACAAGAGGAATTCCTGCCAAAGAAGATCAGCTGAAGAGACTGGAAAGGAAGACTGCCCTTGCTGTGTGTTCTGGGACTGACCTACAGTTTGCTGTTACTACTGAGGAAGGGGACAGGGGACTTTGCTGTGTGCTGTGTTCCCCCCACCTGTTTGAAGGAAGGACTTTGCTGTGTGCTGTGTCCTAAGAGTCTCCAAGGGCCTGAGAAGAGCTGGCCTCCTGTTAAAACTCAGGAACACAAAAGTTTACCCAAGACTACTTTGTGATCAAGAGGAATGCCTGCCAAAGAAGATCAGCTGAAGAGACTCAGGAGAAGTACTGCCCTTGCTGTGTGTCTGGGGTTGGCCTGCAGTTTGCTGTTTCCACTGAGGAGAGGACTAGGGGACTTGCTGTGTGCTGTGTCCCCCTGCTTGAAGAAGGACTTTGCTGTGTGCTGTGTCCCTCTGAAGAAAAGTCTCCAAGGGCCTGAGTAGAGCTGGCCTCCTGTTTCTGAAGTCCCAGGCACAAAAGGACTTCACCTCCAGCCTCCCTGAACTTCCTTGCTGGGAGTTCCAGTCTCCCAGGAGAGCCTGTAACTGTGTGTGAGGCCTTTCTGCTGTTGGGAGCTGAAGAAGAGTAAGAAGAGGAAGAAAATCTGTTTTCCGACGCCGTCGACGCCGCCGCTGTGACACCGCGACCTGCATCGAGGCCCGGGGAGCCGCTCGTGAAGTGACGACGCTGCGCCCAGCCTGCTCCGCAACTACGACGCCCTACGAAGCCCGCCGACACCGGCAGCGATCGGACGTGACTGACGCCAGCGCTCGCATCGACTTCGTGTCTTCGCCAAGTGCCGGCCTCCTGTTATCGCGGCGCCGATAACCGCCGAGGGTGACTCGCAAGAACCGCCGACGTCGCATCATCACCGGAGACGACATCGTTCTTCGCCGACGCCGTGCATCGTCACCGACTTCATTTTTCAAGGTACTGTTATTGGGGGTCTGTGTGACTCCGCGCTCGACGCCGCGATTCTCGCGGGCGGCGCCGTACTTTGGATTTTGTACTGTCCCGACGTCGTGATAGCCCCAGTTGGTGCTATTGGATTTCTACAGCTTATTTTTTGCAACAACCTTTTTAAAAGACATTTTATTGAGTTTTGTATGTTGGAATTTTGTCGTTTTGGTCTTGTTTAAGTTTAGTAAAGATGCTTTAGTTTTCTAAACTGGTGTAGTGTCCATTTGTGGTGTTTTCACTATGTTACTGTGAGTGTTGGTACAAATACTTTACACATTGCCTTTGGGATAAGCCTGTCTGCTCGTGCCAAGCTACCGAGGGGGTGAGCAGGGGTTATCTAAAGTGTGTATCCCCCTTACCCTGACTAGAAGCAAGGGTCCCTATTTGGACAAAGGTACCTCTGCCAACTAGAGACCCCCAGTTCTAACATCCTGACACTCTGGGAGTTTTCTGCCAGGGTTTGAATTTTTTTCACTTTAGGGCTGCCCGGGTTTCCTCTGCGAGGTCATCACCATTGGAATCATGATGGTTCACCATACTCAAAATAGAGCAGACAACCATCAGTTTGGCGGACAGGGTACTTTGCCACATTCATGACATAAGAGCTCCAGCCCACAAGGGAAATGCCCGGTGGAATAGAAGGCCTGTCGGGCCGTGGTTCATTGTTGGAGGTGAAGTAGGTCCCTAAATTTGAATATAACATAAAACACTGATCGAGTAAAGTCATTACAGACCCAGAAATTAGTACATGGCGATTGAAATGGCATTCTAATATAATGTAAGCAAATTGATCAGTGCATTTTCCAGGCAGCATAACACTGATAGTACTGCAAGACACAAGACTAGGTTCCATGTATAGCTGTCAAAAGCTAAATATGTTTTCTGTCCTCATATAATAGGAATTGGAAATATTGAAATTGCGCTCATTAATGTAAATAAAGTGTTCTGGTTAAATATGAAAGTAGAAGACGTGATATGATAATTATGATTATTTTTATCTCTTTCTGTCTCCTTTGAGTTGACATAGTGTGGTGACATTTTATTTCATCTAAAGTTACGATGCTTGGAAATGTTAGCGAGGGTAAAAATAAAACCATATGTGCCTAAGACACAGTGTCATATGTCATCACCATTGCTAAAAATGTTGACAAGACCTGAAAGTTCTTCCCTTATTCACTGCCTCACGCCATAAATCACAGTCTGATCCTACAACAAGTAGCTGCTAAATATACCTTTACCACATGATGAGAGGGTGCCACAGGATGAGTCTCTTTTAATTAAGATGGCATAATTATATGCGTGAGCAAAGAAAACCATGTGAGTTTATGAAAAGTCTTCACCTTTAATTAGGCTTGGCAGGAATGATTATGCCACAAAATGCACATTATACCTACTTTTAATCTTTCTTATGTTAAGCAAATTTGCAACTGCAACCAATAAAATGTATTATATATATATATACATATTTATATGCTTATATACACACACACACACACACACACACAAACGTACACCCCTAGTGGCAGACTAGGTAGTTATAGTTAGGTCTTCTTTTCCATAGACTGAGCATTTTTTGGGTTATAATAACTTTGGTCCCGTTTGACATATCTTCCCAAAACTTTCCAAAGAAAAAGTTAATCTACCTCAGCTCCATCCAGGTGTGATCTGTCAAGTGGGGGATCCCAAAACGCGAACTCCCAATGCATTTTCCATAGACTTCTTTGAATAAGGCTACAGCCAAAACTGCTGTATGGAAGTGCACCAAATTTTGCAGGAAGCTAGATCTTGGTCCGTAGATTGTGCTTTTTGTGATTTGGTGTAAGTGATGGCTGGGCTCGCGAGAGTCTCAGAGACTCTTGCGGGAGAGCCAATTAAAAAAATTGAATTCTGATTGGCCCAGGGAGCTTTATTTCTCTTGGGCCAGCTTGCTTCCCCAGGAGTCAGACTCCTGCAAGAGCGAGTGCACTGATTGTCTGCCAGAAACATGAGAAAAATGTTGCTGGCAGCCATTACAGGACTCAGGGATTTAGTCTCCTGTCCTGAAGTTCTAACAAAAAAAATTTATATATAGGGGCAGGGTAGGGATACCCTGAACCCTTCGCCCCATGGGGGGGGGCCAGCGGGAACTCCCCTGGTGCCAAAAAAGAAAAAAAAACACCCAAAAATGTGATGTAATTTGAGATGTCATCAGTGAACATGTCATGAGTGATGTCATGTGTGAGGTCATAGGCAGCGCAAGGCAGGGGCACAAGTTATAGTTAGCGCTGCTAACTATAACTGGTGATTTCTGTGATTTTCTTTGTATAAAACGTTAATGTTTTCACTGAAAAATTCACCTAACTATGACAATACTTTGGTTTATATACAGCCTTAGTGGTGTCTTCAGTGTCACCTTGAAGGGGTGCAGAGGGGCATGGAGAGTCACTAACAGCGAAGATATTTTCACACTGAGAGTACCTTTGCATACTCGCCCTTGTGCGAGTGGGTCTTCAGAGAACCGCAATGTTTTCTTCCAATGACACCTTTGTGGTGCATGCTACCTGTGATCTACCTTCTGGGTCACATACAGTTATAATGTCCCATGAGGTCCCTTTGGCATATATGCCTCTGTCAACAACATGGCACAATCACACTGTCACACCGGGATTGAATCAAGCAGGAAAAATCTACATTGAGAAGATACATAAAAAATCTCCATTTAGAGGCCTTAAATAGAGAAGACCCCCTGAAGCATCAAAGTCAGCGGCCCTGTGGCAAATGGGTTGTCACCAATGACTGATTTCCAGCAGGGTCAGTGAAGGCTTCGCCTAAGGTCAAATAGCAGCTCTCCAACCAATGGGGCCGGAAACCAGTACATTTAATGGAGCTGGAGCTATGATGCAAGTGGTTCCCTTTGCCAGATGTCCTGTCATTAGTCCTAGTGATGCTCATCTCCAGTGTCCCAATTCTGTGAAGTATGTTAAAACCTCTAAACCCAGGGCCACTTAAATTATGTGGCAGGGGAACACCAAATTATGTGGCAGGGTTGACTAAATTATGCAGCAGGAAAAGGCTAAGTATGCAGCATAATGGGGCACATTTTTTAAAAAGTATTATTTCATCATTTTGACATTTTTATGCCTTGAAATATGTTCTGAGCAAAGATTTCACCTGATTAGTGCCAGTTTACTAACCAAATACAGAAATAAGCAACTGAAACATGACAACTTTAATCTTTGCAACAGGCCTGCCACTGCACCTGATCACATGCTGCCACGTTTTTAGTAACTTTTGATCCGTTTGAGCTAGAAACACATTTTCTTTTTATTAAAATCTGCAGATTATGCAGCAGATGATGGATTATGTGTCAAATTAAAAATTATATGCAAAGGACAGCGGCCACAGAATGGCAAAATTCCAGTGGCCCTGCCTAAACCATCCATTATAAAGATGCCTTCCTGAAATCATTACCTAATTTTGCACCTAGAATTCAGAGACATACAAGGTTTGGCTACTTCTGGAGCTGTTGAGTCGAGGTACTCTTAAACCATATACGAGAGTGGTTGGTGGTAGCACAATGACAAGTCGCCTGCACCGGCTAAACAGTATATGGATTTACTGCCACTGGTAATAATACATACATTGCCATGCTCTTTGGTGGAAAACAGAAGGATGGAGGCAAGGAAATCCTGGTCTTACTGCGTGTTATGAAATGTAAACAGACAATTTCTTCTCCAGATGAACCTGTTGCCACTGGACATGAATCCCTACCTCTACAAAGCTCATTGCCAATGATACATACGAGTGGATGTGAAATAGATACTACAAGTAGAGTGTGATTAAAGTCAACTGTACAAAATGGTCGCCAATTACGTTACGTACATAAACATACACCAAGAATAAAAAATATGCACACAAACACGAAGCGTACCTAAATGTGTGTCTGTGTGTTTGTGTGTGTGCACAAATGCGTGGATGTATTTGTAAGAACGTGGACTTCTAAAACTGCTGTCATGCTAAATTGTGTATTTCTCTATCTTATGGAGCAATTGCTTAAATGTTTAGACTGGTTTACATACTCTTTTAGACCAGGCATGCCCAACCTAGTGTACTGAAATACATGCATGAAATGAGGTTCAAAAGGTTTTCTGATAGCTTGCTTGTTCTCCTTTATTCCATTGATTTTTTCCAAATATCACAAACGGTCATCACTTTTCACACCTAAAAAGCTGCTCCATTGGGCCCAAACTGGTTTCTTTCTAAAATATAAAACAAGCATTGCCAATGCCAATTGTTCTGGCTTATTAATGCAAATGCCTTTTGTGTCATTGGTGGGTTTAGGAACTTAATAAGTCATCATACATGCACTCGGTCGCTCATCTTTGAGCTCATGTATCCAATAATCCATCTAATGACTCATTTCTGCATCCACCCGCTGATACAACAGCAATAAAACACACACAGACTCAACAAAGTAGGCAAGATCCATTCAAAGAATACAAGCGGAAAAAAGAAACCATGTTGTAATCTAACCATGACAGACATATGCTTGCAATACATAAACTGAACAGAGGAAAGGGTGACAATCTTAAAGAGGTATTAGACATAGGCTATCATTGTTTTAAAGTTCCAGCTTGGTTGACACATTTAGAACGAACATGTTGACCTCAAGCTTAACTCAGACAAGACTGAAGTCCTCATCCTGGGCTCCACCCCCTTCACCTGTGCTGACTCTGTGTGGCCTGAAGCGCTCGGAACACCCCCTACACCCATGGACCACGACAAAACCTGGGAATCATCCTGGACTCCTCGCTCTCAAGGAACTGCCAAATCAATGCCGTTTCGTCCACCAGCTTCCACACGCTCTGCCTCCTTCGTAAGGTCTTCAAGCTGATCCCTGAGTCCAGGAAAACGGTCACCCATGTGCTCGTCAGCAGCAGACTCAACTACGGCAACGCACTCTATTCCGGAACCACTCAGAAACTCCCCAAACAAACTGCAGACCATCCAGAACGTTTCCACCAGACTCATCCCGAACATCCAACGCACAACTACATCACCGGCCACCAGAGAGACCTTCACTGGCTACCTGTTAACAAGAGTATCACCTTCAAGCTTCTCACGCACGCCTACAAAACCATCCACAATGCCGGACCTGCATGCCTCAGCCACCACCTCTCCTTCTACACTCTCATCAGACATCTCTGCTCTGCCCAATTGGCCCTGGCCACCATCCCACAGATCCGCAAGACCATGGCTGGAGAAAAATCCTTCTCCTACCTCACTGCAAAGACCTGAAACTCCCTGCCTCTGCACCTCAGGCAATCACCATCGCTGCCTCAATTCAGGAATGACCTCAAGACCTGGCCCTTCGGCTGAACCGCAGACCCAAACACCCCCCCCCCCACCCCCACCCAGAGCCTTGAGACCCTCACGGGTGAGTAATCGCGCTTTATAAGTTAACTGATTGATTGATAGTTGGCCATCTTGTCATTGTAAAACAATGATACACTATGGACAACAACACTTAATAATGTTTTCCTTCTTTACAGGAAGTGGTGATATGGATTGTGGCAAGCAAACGGCACATTAGCCCTGTCTGGAAAATGGTAGTATCCTCTTTAGAGCAGTAAAAGTAAAAATAGGAGGAGCAATTTAATTAAAGAGGAACTACAGAACGAGAAAACTAAAAACTAAAGGGCTGGCCAACCAGCCCTGACACTGAAGCACACTCTTTTTCAGGTCGTGGTGCACATGTGATCAGAAAATGGCATTATTTAGAGGGCAAGAGAGCCAATGACATGTGGATTGAACCATTACTCCATGCAATACATTACCATGGATGGAAGAAGAATGTAAATAACTCAGACAAGCCAATGGCAGAACAGAGCTGAGACAATAGTCCTCTATGTAGATGCATGGATATATATTTAAATATCTGGAAAGATGTATTATTTAATGTTTTTTTTTTAATACAAGATACTGGCAGACAGCTAAGAAGAGATTCTAGCAAGAAATAGTACAGTGGAAATCTTCTACCTGTTAAGTTTGTCAGAGGCAGTAAAATATGTTTTCTTAGTGATCCAATCAGGCCTTCAGCGGTCATTGTCTTGACACCATAACCAACTCAAGCCTCCTGTATTGAGCTTAAGCAAACATCACACATACAGTCATAAAAATGCAGAGTATACACAATTATAGTTGGCTAAGCTAAATATTACCTCTTCTAAAAGTGCCTAACAATGATTCTCACAGAGCAAATCTTCACTACACACAATTTGTCACAAGGAAAGCCAGCTCCAAAAACCTTGCTTATTAAAATAATCTGAGAGATTGCATGTAATAAAAATCCTATCTGTAAGCTTTAATATAGAGCAATAACAATCCACGATTAAACGCCTATTGATTTTACCATATCCTTTTCACATAAAATACATCAGGCCTAGTGTCTTTATCATAAACAGATCAGCCCTATAGCCATGATCAGTTGCCTGCCATCATAACCAGCTCAGTCCTGCTATCTCAAGTATAAGCTTTGCCGCAAGTAAAAAAGTGCAATACATGCAGTCATTTTAGAGGAAGCACACAAATTTGGCTCCAGAGCTCAGGCGAACAAACATGTGGGTGAGGTCTAAGTCCGTCTCTCAGTAGTACTCAGAAAGCTCTTTTTGTTGATCACATAAGGCCAGGCAGCAGCACTTCTCTCAAGTCAGCCCTAAAATCCATCTAGATTAGTGTAGCCCTGGGTATCTCCTACTGTTCTCAAGCACACAAATGCACTCTGAAGCTTAAATTTAATGACTGAACCAGAGGGGGCTGAAAATAGCAATACATTCCACACAATGGTCTTTCTCCCATTTGTACTTCTGCCGGAGAAAAAAAAAAACATCTTAATGATCTACTTTTGTAATGTACATTAACAGCATTACAGTGCTATATGTGTGCCCCAAAAGTTGAAGCTCCAAACTCATTGTAAGATTGACACTTTATGTGTGTTGGAGAGACTTTTCTAGGCAGCCATACTGCCAGTGGCTCAGGCAGCTGGATAAACGAACAATATAATCACAGCTCTGAGAAAGCACACAACGTCTGCTCAATCAAAACATGTACTACTGCCTACCCACATGTGGACAGAGCCAAAGCCCCTCTCTGTAGTACTCCTGAAAGCTTTTTTTTTTAATCACATAAGGTTAGGCGACAACTGTGCTCTCAAGACAGACCTAAAATACATACTTTATTCAATTAGTTGATCAGCATATATAAAAAACAGTTAAAACGCGATCAATTAACTCATGGAAATATTCCTTTTGTCACACACCACACCTACGTCAGATAACTTCTAAGGTAAAATCACTGTGTTCCTCAAATCGATCCCATCTAGTGCATCATTTTCCATAGTAAATTTGTATATTTGCCAGTTATTATATTTTCTACTGCAGGTTTTATGACTTCAAATAGAGTCCCTCTCTTCATATGTGAGTTCCTCCTATTCCATACTGTGAAACCTTAAAATCTGAATCTCTCGTTTTCTAATTTAGCTGTGCTTCATCTATGCTTACCTTTGACCTGTTTCCAGCCTGACTCTACCCTTGACACCACACCTGCAAAAACATTAGGTCACGAATCTAAAGTTGAGATATTGTAGGCTGCATAAACATGCAAAGTCAGCACAAAAGAACAGCTGATGTCTGCACTGTGGGTTTCGTGTGTGTTTTAAACAATGTTAAAGCCTTAGATAAAGTTTGTTCAGATAATCCTATCTTGTTGTGCAGCCTCAAAGACGCGACAGTTACACAAGGCACCGAGACTGTCGATTCTTGCCTTGCCTCATTTGTGTGTTCTTTCCAAAGTTCTATTTACCTCTGGGCGTTCCTAGTCTGTGATTTTCCCTATATAAACCCATGTAACCATTGTTCAGTGTGCTTTATCCTTGGGTATCTTGATGGTACTTGTCGGATGGAGACCCATTCATGAATGATTGAATAAACTATCCATGGTTTGTCCTCGCTCCAGTGTCGAGTCCTCCTCATTTTGATAAGAACCCGTGGCAAGAGTGGTGACCCTGCACCAAGCAGATTAAAATTAATCTGCTCCACAAATTGGCGCCCGAACGTGGGGCCCCATCAAAGGCTTGCAGACGGACCAGGGGAGGAGATCAGGTCGGTAAGACGAACTTCGCTGAGCAGCGCACCACCTGATGAGATTAGTGTTGCTCGTGGGCCAAGGTGATTTTTCAGCTCTCCAACTCTGATCTTCTTGGCGGCTGCTAGCCTTGACTGGGGCCTTCGGACGGTCATTTTCTTTGGATCAGGGAGGATCGACAGGTGGGAGTCGAAGACTACGCATGAGGTAAATCTGTATTGAACCGGTTCATTTGTTCATTTGGTTAGGATCTGTTTGATCTTTGCTTGACTTGGTATTTGTCTTGACTTGGTATTTGTTTGGTAATCCGTTCGGAATCTGCTTGGAATTTTGAAACCTAGGATCTGTTTGGTATTTTGAAACCTAAGCTTTGTTTTGAGACTTGCTATTTGTTTTGACTAACATTTTTTCTTACAGGTAAATGTGAGAATATTTTTTATTTCTCTCTGTTTATAAGTTTTTCATATCTTATATAACATACCTGTACTTAGTACGCCTTGGAAGTTTTGCTGTTGCTGCTGCGATAAGCAGAGCATTTTGGAAGCAAGTCAGCCGGCGCCACCAGAAGGTTCGCTGAATTTTGAGATATACATCAAATATGGTATTTGTCCCATCATGTATAATGCATTGTGGAACAAATATACAAAAGGGGATCCCCAGTTAGAATGGCCATTAGAGGGAACCTTGGACCCTCACAAACTCGAGTATCTAGAGAAACGATTGTTTTTAAAGAAAGTTAGGCCAGATATGTTTGACAGTTTGCGTATGTGGAGGAAAGAAGTGAAGGAGCGGCAGCTCAAGGCAGAGAAGGTACAAAGGAAACCGGAAAGGAAAACAGAGTATCAGAAGTATAAGTAATTTAAGGATAAGGAAGTTCAGGAGAAAAAAGAATGTTTAGATAGGGAGCATAGATTATTAACATCTAAGGAATATATAGTTAGACCAACTGTAGCAGTTCAGGTCCACCAAGAAGATGTGGATTCAGATATTGATGGGTTGTTGATGGAACGACCCCCACCCCCATATGTACCTTTAACACCTCTTCCCCCTGGACCACTAAATGTTGTTACCCCTGTACCCCCAGTTCCCCTCCTTTGCCCGCGGTTGTCCAACTCCTATTTTTCAACCAGTACCGGTACATCCCTTACCTCCCCCATCCCAGGCCACTGCACCCCCACCCCAAGCCTCTGTGCCTCCACCTCAGGCCACTGCATTTGAAATGACTAATGATTCTGTGCTTCCTGCATCTGTCGTGACCACTCGAGTCCTTTGCTCTACTGTACCTCAGTTTCATGAGGACGCGATAAGGTTGATGGTATTAAATTGGTTAAGTGATCTAGAAATGGAAGTAGAAGAAATGATAGATCAGATTCAGGATTTTTCTGAAGGCGAGCTTCTTTGTCTTATAAATAAGCTTTCTCATCAATTTATAGTCCAATGAGAGATGACTACAGGACAGAATGGCCCAGATGATGTTAGAGCTATTAATCGACAATGTCAGATAGGGGCCTTCCCTGTAAGTAGAGTTAATAATGCTATAGCAATGATAATTGGATATCGTAATGAACTCTCTTCCTCTCCTCGAATAAGACCTATGAGGGAAGCTGCACCACAGTTCATTCCTGAAAGAGGGAATGCAGATAATGATGACCCTAATAATCCCAATGCTAAGCCCATTTTTTGTATAATTGGATATATACGCCCTGGAAAAGGACGGATGTACTTACTCGAAAGGCCTCCTTACCAGACATACGGAAAAATCCTAGAGGATTTTATAATGATGTACAGGCAGCCATTGATTCTTGTATCATGACTTTAGCAGATATTGATATTTTTTTTGGCATGATTCTGCCACCAGATATGTGTCGACTCACCCGGAAACAGGATCATGTTGTTGAGTTTTTTTTTTGTTTTTTTTTTTTAATTTCTTTATTGATTTTAGTCTTCGGAATGTACAGGCCATGTTCATATACAATACATTTCGTCCACATAACAGCTGACACCAAGAGCCCACCAAGTGTGAACGCAGGGTTATATCCATGTACGCTCCTCGAGAGTTGTGTACCACTCTAGACAAGGATGTGTTGCGCGATAAACATACTTTAACTAAGAAACCCCCCAAACTCCCCCTCCCCTGTCACCCTCAACGCCCCCTCCCCGCCCTCTTGCCGGTACTATGCACCTTAGGTCCAGTTAACTTAAGCTCCGTCTGGGGTCTCCATCTAGCTCCCCTCCTGACTGTGGGCCTCTGCCCCCGTGGGATGTGTCCCCTCATGCGATACCTGTGTGGATTGCAGGGCCTGCCCCTCTATCTCCTGTACCATCACCCCCCATGCCAGCAGCACCTCCGGCAGTTTGTCATCTCGTCTGGTGGCGCGTATATGCCCCTCCTCCGCCAGTGCCCATTCTCGGAGATCCGTTCTCCAGCTTGCTATCTGTGGCCGCTGTGCGCCAGCCAGTGTATTGCTATCCGCCGCCTAGCTATTATAAGTCCCAGCATCAGGAACCGTCTACTTGTCTTTCGTTTAGGGTCTCGGGGAATTAATCCGAGGAGACATGAGCTCGCCTCCATGGCAATTTCCCAACCAGTTATTCTACATAGGTCCTCTAGGACCTCCGTCCAATACATCTGAATTAGGGGGCAGGACCATACCATATGTGGAAAGTCTGCCCGAACATGGCGACACCTGGGGCACGTCTGATCCCTAGAGCTATCGATGACATGGAGCCGCCTAGGTGAAAGGTAGGCCATATGTACTATATTATACTGTATTTGTTTGAATCTGTTAGAGACCGATACCTTGCGTACGCTCTCATGGATTTTCTCCCAGTCCCGGGGCGTGAGTTCCTGCGGACACACCTGCTGCCATTTTTCTTCTACTTTTAAGGGTTTAAGCTTTTTATCCTCCCTCAGCGCCCTATATAGATGGGTGACGAATCTCCGCCCTCCCGCCATTGCTATCATCGTAACCAAGATATGGGTGGGTTCCGGGGCCCTGGGGAATGAGGGCCATAGCTGCCGTGCCGTGGCCGCGATCTTGGCGAATTGCAGAAATTGCCTGGGTCCCAAGTCAAAGGTAGCCACCGCCTCCTGATAGGTCATGAACCTGTTTTCCGGGTATAGGTCGGATAACATTAGGCAGCCCCCGTCCTTCCATTTGTCAGTCGACATAACCCGTTCAATTTGAGCGAAGGGCGGCAGAAGCCAGAGATCGGCCTCTGGGGCGAACGGCCACACATGGACAAGTCTCCTAATCACACGATTCCAGATCGTCGTTAATAGTCGAACTAATGGAGGGCACGGCTCCCGAGATCCGCCTGTCCACCAAAGGAGTGCCCCCAGCTGACGTCCTCCATACGTGTCCGCCAGCAGGGTCCTCTCCCAGGAAGGGTCAGTGTCCAGCCAAGCCACAGCGTGCTGCAATTGCGATGCAAAGTAGTAAAGTTCTAAGTCTGGAATTTCTAGACCTCCCTTGCCCCATTGGCGTTTCATGACCTCCAGACTGACCCGGCACCGTTTCCCGTTCCATAGCAGCCGAATAAGCAGTGCGTCTATGTCCTTGAATACCCGATGGGGGAGTTCAAAGAAGGATCCCTGCATCGTAAAGAGGCATCTAGGCAGAACCACCATTTTTATCAAGGCAATCTTCCCCATCAGTGAAAGCTTGAGCGTGTCCAGAAGGTAATACTTCCCCGAAGACCCCTAATAATCCGCCCCATGTTATGGTGATAGAAGACATCTCTGTCCCTGGCTATCCATATCCCGAGGTATCTGAGTGTATCCGGTACCCAGGGAAGCCCCATCATAGGGGGCTGGGTGTCTTCCCCCTCATCTGGCTGCCCGATCGCGTACAGTTGTGATTTCAATTTATTAATGTGGAGTCCGGAGGCTCCCGCAAATTGCTCCAAAACCGCAAATAGCAGTGACATAGACTGGGTCGGTCGGCGCAGGTATACCAGAGCATCGTCAGCGTACAATGACACAATATGTTCCGCTCCCCCACTCGGATGCCCTGCCCCTGAAGTACCCCACGGAGACGACAAGCCAGTGGCTCCATTGCCAGGGCAAACAACAAGGGGAGAGCGGGCATCCCTGCCGTGTCCCCCTTTCTATTGTGATTATATCTGACACGTATCTACCCGTACGGACCCTTGCCAGCGGATGGGCATATAGTAATTTTACCCAATTCACGAAGCCCTCCCCCAACCCCATCTTTAGAAGCACCTGCCATAAGTATTCCCAACAGATTGAGTCGAACGCTTGTTCGATATCAAGGAATACCAGGGTAGCCTGATGGGCCGCCCCCTCCATCGATTGCATAACGTGAGCGAGACGACGGATATTCATCAACGCATTCCTGCCAGGTATAAAACCGGACTTGTCGTCATGAACCAGCTGCCTAAGATACGGGAGGAGCCTGCCCGCCAGCACGTGGCTAAGAATTTTAAGATCCACGTTCAACATTGAGATTGGCCGATATGAACTGGGGAGCATGGGGTCCTTCCCTGGTTTGGGGATCATAACGATCAGTGCTTCGCGCATGGAATCTGGGAGCAAGCCAATCTCGCCTGCTTCCACCGTGATTTCCAGGAGTTTAGGGACAAAGACCCCTCCATACTCCTTATAGAGCTCAGCCGCCTGACCGTCCATTCCCGGGGACTTCGCGGTCTTCAAGTGGGCGATTGCCGCTCTGATCTCCTCGTCTCTAAAGGGGGCCCCCAGAGATTCCTGACTCTCCGGGTCCAGACATGGTAGTTCTAGCTCGACAAGGTAGGTCTCCACCACCTGGGGCGCCACGGGGGGCCTGGGCTCCGAGTATATCTTTTGTAGATGGGTGGAAAATGCTCTGTTGATCTCGTGCTGTGTGTAGACTAAGTGGCCCTGTTCCGTTCTAATCGATAAAATCGGGAGAAGCTGCGTCTCCATTCTAATCAGGCGCGCCAACAGGCGTCCCGCTTTGTCCCCCTCCGTGTACCAGCGACGTCTACTCGTGGTTCTATTGTATTTGCCCAGCGAGTCCCAGATGTCCCCAATCCTCCGGCGCAGACCCGCCCACTCGGCCGGTCCCCCCTCAGCAGTGGGAAGCTCTCTTTCTAGAACCGCCAGGCTCTCCTCTTGTTGGCGCAGATCCCGTTCCAGCACTCTCCTGACCCCCACCTCCGTAGGCATACACACCCCCCGCAACACCACCTTCATCGCATCCCATTCAAGCGCCCTGGTGGCAGTCGTACCCCAATTCAGATCGAAATAGTCGTCCAGCCCCTTCGTTATCGCAGCTTTGTACGTCGGGTCTGTCAAGGCTTCGGTGTTCAGTCTCCACAGCGGTACTTTAGATCGCGGCCGGCCTATAGTGTAGGATATCATCAGGGGGGAGTGGTCGGACAAATAGCGGGCCAGATATCGCGTCTCCTCCACCCGGGGAGCCGATTGGGCCTGGAGAAAACGTAATCAAGTCTACTGTACGTGTTGGCAGCAGGCGTGTGGCACGAATACACTCGCCCCTGTGGGTTGCGGTGGCGCCAGACATCTAATAAGCGATAACTATGAAGCATCTGACGTATGGCCTCCCTCGTTTTTGGTTTAGTATCTGGTCTGGGGGGGTGTCTGTCCAGCTCTCCGTCTAGGGCACAGTTAAAGTCTCCTGGGATAATCAGCTCTACCTCAGAGTCTAGATCTAACTGACCCAGGACCCGTCCCAGAAACTCCCCATCATCACTATTTGGGGCATATATGTTTACCAAGCTTATGTGTTGTCCATCTAGTGTCCCCGTCAGCACCACGAACCTCCCATCAGGATCTATTCTAGTGTTCACTGCCTTGAAAGGGACTCCAGGCGCTATCCATATAAGTGCTCCTCTAGCGAACCCCGAATATGAAGTTGCAAAAATTGGCCCCTCCATCTACGTTGAACATATTTAAGGCAGTCTCCCCATAGGTGCGTCTCCTGAAGAAAGGCTATACTTATCCCATATCTTCGTAGATAGGTCGCCACCCTCACCCGTTTGACCATGTTATTAAGCCCCCTGACATTCCACGTTATGAATTTATATTTTTGATTATCACCCGCCATGAGTGTGGTATCCGGTGGCATGACGGCCCACGTCTTTTTTGGGGAGGATCACGTCTGCAATATCGTGTAACCCTGTGCGTTGGAGCCCCATAAACCAAGCATTGATATGACAGAGCATAGTCCCGGCATAAAACTGTAAAACAGAACAATGTAAACTCCCAACCCCTCCACCCCCTCCCTCAGGCAGTAGCACTGCATTCTCACAACCCAACCGTGGTCTGAGGACTCAGGACTCCGCCCCATCGCTGCCACCCTCCCCTTATCTCACCCCCCCCAACCCAGATCAACTATCACTTTTCAAGAAAGGAAAGAAACTTGCTCGAGAAAAGTAACCCTCCCACTCATAGATATAGAGCCAAACTGTCTGGCACCGTGCGTCCCCACCCGACCAATGGTCTAGCGAGGCCGCCTCGGCGCACCACAGTCGGAATGTCTAAGACTGTAGAGTGGCGGAATGGTGTCCATCTCTCCCAAAACTCTTCCGCCTCAGTCCATTGTCCCCGGGGCCCCTCAAGTAGGAGCACCATGGCCAAGTTCAGACCCATCTGGGCCTAGTCTCGTACTTACAGTTTCGGTGACCAGTTACCCCCAGAATTCAGTTTGTTGACTGGCCTGCAAAGGTTTCAGGGCTCCATATCTGCTGGGCTGGCGGCACCCCCCTGCTCCGACTGCGTCTCCTGCACCAGACACAGTGGCGAGAACTGATTCTGAAACGGGATCGCCTCCCTCTCCGTTTGGAGGGTGCCGTCCTGCCCTACCATGATGCGACCTCCGTCCTGTAGGTCCCGGCGTCCGGGTCGCTGTTCTCCGGTAGAACGCTGCCGGTTCCGTTGCCGTCCACTCCTCCGTCTCTGTTCCTGCCAGCCGTGGTTGTGGCTCTGCCCAGCCAGGCCCAACGAGTCCATCCAGTCAGCCACCTCTTGCGGAGTACCAAAGAAGTGGACCCTGTCCTCATATTGTACGCGGAGTCGGGCCGGGAACATTAGGCTGTATTTGATATGGAGGTCCCGTAGTCATCGCTTGACGCCTAGGAAGTCATTTCGAAGGTCCTGTACCTTTTTGGTATAGTCAGGGTAGATATGGATGGCCTGATTTTCAAACTTGGACGGGCCATTAGTGCGGATAAATTGGAGGATCGTGTCCCGGTCTCTGAAGTTGAACAAACGTGCGATCAGCGCCCGAGGCGGGGCTCCTGGTTTAGGTTGAGGTCCGAGGGTGCGGTGGGCCCGTTCTATCACGAACATCTTAAAGAGCCTGAGGGTTGGGAGCGCAGAACCAATCCATTCCTCCAGAAACAGGTCCACTGCAGGCCCCTCCGATTTTTCTGGAAAGCCCAGAAAGCGGAGGTTGTTCCTCCTCGATCGCCCCTCCGCGTCGTCTGCCCTGTCTTCCAGCCGTGCTGTGTGTTCCTGGAGCGCAGAAACAGTCGCACGCAATTGTTGGACCTCGGTCTGCAGCGTGCTCAAGTCCCCCTCTGTAGTGGTAACTCTGTCTGCCACTTTCCTTAAAGCCAGGCGTAGATGGTTTATGTCCATGGCCATCCCGTACATTTTGGACTCCAGCGCCGTCCGTGATTCCCTTATGGCCTCCAGAATGTCAGACGTGTCACGGGCCGTCGAGCCGTGATGAGGCGTCTGCTCCTGGTCAGGTCTAATGCGGTCAGCGGAGGTCGGGCCCGGTATGCTGTACTGTACGATTTTGTTGGACTGGGCGCCTCTAGGGGGTCTGTCTCTCCCCATGGCCGGTATGAAGGCTGTAGGGTTATCACTAGGGTCTTCTCCCTCACTGGCCAGGGATTCCCGAGGCGGCACGATGTTCACCCCCCGGGATATTCGCACCTTCGTCTTGCGTCGTCCCCGGATCGGGACCCTCCGTCACAAGGGGACACTGGCTACTCTCCCGGGCCTCCCTGCGTCCCGGGCCCCACACCAGATCTTCAGGCCGGTACTTCAGGTCCACGGTCGGCCAAGGCCTCCGCCCCCCTCAAAGCGATTGGCCCAGCCGTCAGGGCCAGTGTTCCCACACTCGTGGCTGAAGGGCCTCTCAAAGGATGGGCGGACTCACCTCCAGAACCGACGGCCCAGTCCTAGCATTTCAATGTTGCCAGGCAGTCCACCGGCTCCTCCGCCGTCTATCTTCGCCTGCGCCGATTAGGAGATGGGGAGCTCAAGAACCCACAATCTGGAGACGCCGCCGGCGACCCGTTACCATCTGGGCCAGGCCAGGGCCGCCATCTTGATAATTAGCCCCGCAACGGGACTGAGGCTACCCCACTTTGGTTGTCCCTGTTCGTCTCCTAGGGGTGCTGCATCCGCCTCTGCGAGTCTCTCCAGCCCGCCAATGACCGCCGGGCACCGCCGACACCACGTCGTCCTCAGGGCCGCGGTCAGATGCGTGCGTATCAGGAGCCAGGGAGGGCCGGGCACGGCACTCGCTCAGCCCCGGGCTCGCGTAGACTACGCAGCCGGGCCACAGGCTTCCTCTCGGCCCGGTGATCCACAATGGCCCTCTCACCTCCGGAATCGGCTCCGTCTCTCCCGGCCCCAGCAGCAAAGGTCTCAACTCCCGAGAGGTCCCGGGTACAGGTCCCCACCGCCTCGGCGGTCCGGTGCAGCTCCCCGCGGCCGTCTATTCCAACGGGCATACCGGGGTCGCCATCTTGAGGAGACGGCGTCCTCGATGTCTCCGGGGGTTCAAAGTCGATTCCTCTGGCCGCAGGCCGCCCCCTCACAGCCCAAAGCCCAACCAGGAGTCCCAGGGGCAGGGGGTGCCCCGGTGCCGGAAATTGGGGATGGAATTACGATTCCGCCAGGATCACCGCAGGATTTCGTTCGGTGGGGCAGGAGCTACACAGAAGCTCGACTAGCCGGCCATGATGTCAGGCCACGCCCCCCCATCATGTTGTTGAGTTAGGAGGAGATTGGACTGCCATAGTAGCAGCTGATAGGGATAGGAAACCTGGTCAGAAACCTAATCAGCTCATACTGGACCTCCCTGGCAACACACTAACTTATATAAAGACGATAATTCTGGCATGGAAAATATATTGGACACTCCTTACTGCTTGTAAGCAGAAACAGGGAGAGTCCGTCCCTGATTTCTTTACTCGCTTTGAGGAAGTTTCCTCTAATGTATCTAATAGCCCTATTCTTCCTGTCCTTAAAAGAAGGGATGGAATACAGGATAAAAGTTTATTGATTTATAATTGATTTGAGAGAAAGTAACAAGATAGTAGTCCCTCAATATCTTGTTGTTTCTCAAGTAAAGTTAATACACCTGTGGGATTTTCTGGCATCCCCGTTCAAAGCCCTATTTCA
The DNA here is from genome assembly GCA_963921515.1 of Calotriton arnoldi. Classification (NCBI taxonomy): domain Eukaryota; kingdom Metazoa; phylum Chordata; class Amphibia; order Caudata; family Salamandridae; genus Calotriton; species Calotriton arnoldi. Next base: position 676,030 of record CAWUFW010005456.1, read on the forward strand.
CAACAACTGAATGTTAGTACAAGGGTCTCCAACATTTTCTGTAACAAAAGTCACCAGTGATGAAAAAATGACCACCTCATCCAAGAGTATCAGTAGTGATCACATCAGTGCATTAGCCAGGGTTTTCAGCAGTAAAAAAAAAAAAAAAGAATAGAGGCTTTGACAATTTGAACTGAAATATTACATGGGTACTAGATACAAAAAATAGCTGCAATACTCCTTTACGCCAAGATATAATTATGAGTAATAAATATCTCCAACTGAAATAATAGCTGTAAGTACATTTTCAAAATGTCAATTATTTTTCTGTAGACCTCAGTTTATGTGTTGTGAAAATACAAAAGAAATGTTGTCTTGAATGCATGAGTTTTGTTTTTTAAAATACAGGTTGGACTGCACACAGGATAGCTACTCACAGGAACCTGGTGATCTATTGGTAGCTCACGAGCCACTCATTGGAGACATAGCAATGCAGCAGAAGGTTGCAAACAGACTACAGTGAAATTATTGCATCACTTAGCTTCCTTGGGACAAAGTATCTCTTTTCCAATTACAGTATTGTCAACAGAAGGTTACCTATTTAGGTCTCCTCCTGTCGAAGGGGGTAAGACGCTACACCAACATAGGATATAATTGGTGCAGAATTTGCAGAAACCACTGACTCAATCTAATATCTGTGCGTTTATTACCAAATGTTTCACTAATTGCAAAACCCCTGCTTGCTTTAACTTTAAAGCACGTATGCATGCTGCTTCCTTGGACTAATCAGTGTGAAGTTGTCTTTTTGTAATTGAAAAAAATGCTTTATGTAATGCTCCTGCTTTAGGTAAAACCGGATTATTACAAATTTGTGCATGTAAAAGATGGTTGCAGCTTGGCACAGTCCCATGTAGGAAGGAATAGGTCATGTGCATATTTCTCCTCCACATTGGACCCCACTGCGATAAAGCAATCTGAAATGTATATTTAAGGTCACAATTTGACAGTTATGGTACCACATTTAGTGGATATCTAAAAAAAAAAAATTCAGACCCAGCACCTGACCAGTGCGATATTAACAGGGTATGAGTTGACACTTTTTGCTCCAAACATCACTCTGAAATGCTGTAACATTTTGAATCCAGCCACTGTACTGCCCCTTTCTGAGTCCCAACAAGATGAGAAGCATGATTGCATATTTATTACTGAGAAGGAGACTAAGGGACGGGTAGACCTGACAGATACCCCTATATCTGACCCACCAGGGGAACTGTCCGTGGATGGTGCATGTTACAAACTACCTGATGGCTCTAGTACAGCGGCCTATACAGTTACTCCCTTGAAATCTGTGGTTGAGTTTTGTAAAATACAACAAATGTCAGAGCAATCTATGGAGCTGACAGCTTTGACTAGAACCGATGAATTAAGTAAAGATTTGACTGTAAATATCAATATATATGCCTTTGGAGTTGCCCACTCATTCGGAGGACTCTAAAAACAAAAGGGGGCTTTTTTTTAGTTTGCATAGTGATAAGATACAGTATGGGGAATGAATAGGAAAGATACTGGATACCTTGATGTTACCAAAAAGGGTTGCTATTGTTAAATGTTTTGTCCACAAGAAAATTATAGATGAGGTAATACAGGGAAATATTTTTGCTAATGAAACAGCTAAACGATCAGCCTATTTAGAGTACAGTTTAATGTATATTGTAGGGACAGTTAGATGGACACCAGAAGTAACTATGTTTAATCAGACACTAGATTGCATTAGGGAAGTACAGGAAGAAGCTACGGAGGAAGAGAAGGAACAGTGTAAAAGATATGGGTGTCAGGATGCGACAGGATGTTAGATAGATCTGTCAGGAAAGCAAAGATGAATGATTCCAAATTGTTATGTGAATGCTATTGTTACCATGGCCCACAGTTCAGCCCACATCAGTGCTAAAGGAATGGTGGCCATGTCAGATCATGTATGGTTCAATAATCTGATTCCCAGGGTGGCAAAGTTCTATGTCAAGAGGTGCATGATGTGCCATACTTATAGCACAGGGAAAGGTACCCCGTTTCAACAGGAGATTTTGCACCCCCAGATCTGCCTTTTGAAGGTCTTGCAACCAGTTGAGATGGTTATGGGGAGGCCAGCAAAATGTATAGAGTGTACCAAGATTAAGGACAATCTGACATTGAATTTACCATTCTTGTTGATTATTGTGTTGACTAAAGATTTGCATTTGATCCATTCACAGGTGAAAGCCAGTCTCTCTCCCAGTCTTAAAGGTCCAGGTCACAAGCTGAGGCCTAGAGACGGTCTTTACCCAACAGTTTCAGAGGCCAGTGCAAGTTCTCTTCACCACCCAGACTGCTGTTAAGTGCACAGGGCACAGACAGTGGATTCACGCCAGTGATGTGGAGAAAACAAGCGCCACTTCCTTTGCCATATGATCAGTGGATAACAAGAGGAATACCTGACTTTTAATATGATCAGATCTCTCAGCAAGTGCCTTTTGGAGATGGTGATCTTTTGAAACATGGTGAAGTGGTGTCATTGGAACAATAACTTGCTGCCATCATGCCTGACCCAGATGAACAGATTCTGTTTGAACATCCTGACATTGTTCAGCCCTGATAAAAAATGCGGCCAAGGGCCAAAAGAACTATGGACTTTGATTGAAGAAACTATCTCTGGAGAGGTAGCAACCCATGCCGGTGGTCAAGACCGCCAACGTCCGGACCGGTACATAAGCTTGCCAGTGAGGCTTTGAAGCAAAAGACACTGGGGACTTAATGCTCTCTGATAGTGTAGTGAGGGAATTTTGGGAGATTTGAGATTACATTGCTCTTTTTCTGGCTGATCGTTACGCTACTCTTTGTTACCTTGGCAATCAAACAACAAATACTACAGTAAGAGGAAGGAAGGTTAAGAAACATACAGGTTGAATATAAAAGATTAGTATAGGGAATAGTGTTAGGTGTTCTTCTGAAATAGGTATTTGTATATAGATTAGGTTGAAATGGGTAGAGTTGTCGATCTGCCATTAAGGCCCTTTGGGAAGGTGTTTTTTGACCTATTAGGAGGAATAGAAGTACTTGCCCCGAATGCCCCCACTAAAAGCTGACAATTTTGGATTAAAAAGAGAAAAATAGGGATATTTGTATGTTTTCTATTGTTAATATTGGGATTTTTGGATCTATTTTGGAGACTTGAAACATATTACCCTGTTCATAGCCTAGTGCCCCCTACTCCTACCGCATCTGAACATTATCACTTCACCTTGTCCTCTCTTAAGGATTCACACTGCCAAATATATAAGCACAATACATTTGTTCAATATTTGCATAAAAAGCCCTTAATGTTAATTGAGCCATCTTTCTAACTTGCTGCTGCTGCATTCAATGTACCCCTATGATATGCACCACTTGCATAAATATTTGTAGTAGTAGTAAACCTTCCACAGTCAATGTTCATGAATTAAATAGAGAAATGATGGTACAACTTGAAATTAATGACATAATGAAAATCGAGATATAAATTAATACGTGTACCTCTTAGAATAGATTCAGCACAGCTGAAAAGGAAGGATTGTGAAACCTTAAAATCTGAATCTCTCGTTTTCTAATTTAGCTGTGCTTCATCTATGCTTACCTTTGACCTGTTTCCAGCCTGACTCTACCCTTGACACCACACCTGCAAAAACATTAGGTCATGAATCTAAAGTTGAGATATTGTAGGCTGCATAAACATGCAAAGTCAGCACAAAAGAACAGCTGATGTCTGCACTGTGGGTTACGTGTGTGTTTTAAACAATGGTAAAGTCTTAGATAAAGTTTGTTCAGATAAGCCTATCTTGTTGTGCAGCCTCAAAGATGCGACAGTTACACAAGGCACCGAGACTGTCGATTCTTGCCTCGCCTCATTCGTGTGTTCTTTCCAAAGTTCTATTTACCTCTGGGCATTCCTAGTCTGTGTTTTCCCTATATAAACCCATGTAACCATTGTTCAGTGTTCTTTTATCCTTGGCTATCTTGATGGTACTTGTCGGATGGAGACCCATTCATGAATGATTGAATAAACTATCCATGGTTTGTCCTCGCTCCAGTGTCGAGACCTCCTCATTTTGATAAGAACCTGTGGCAAGAGTGGTGGTGACCCTGCACCAAGCAGATTAAAATTAATCTGCTCCACAATACTTTAAACAATAATCATGTCATCAATGACACATACGATAAGATTACCAAAAGGTTTTACAAGCATAGATCATCCAACTTTACCTTTCCATTTGTCTTAGTGAATAAATCACTTTCCTTAATGTATGCAGGTTCATCATATAAACGGATACAAATGAAAAATGTAACATAAAAAATTTAATTTGAAAACTGAAAAATGCCTTGGAGATGTCAGATCAACCATTTCATTTCTTTAGTAAAGTATGTACTTGTTTGAGACACAGAACACACACACACAGAATCACACAAAGGCACACGCATTGATGCACTCATCTGCCTCTAAGCAAATTCCCTACAGGGCTTGATTTCCTCCAACACACACACACACACAAAGTACAAATAAAAGTCCAAACACCCTGAAAGAAACCGGAGTGCCACAACCACATAGGTCAATACGCCAGTGGTTGCACCCGTGTAAACCTTTGATCTGACGGCTCATCCGGTACAGTGCTAAAACGTGATAGTGATGAGACAGTCTCCCGGGTCTCTTTAGGGCAGGGCAGCCATCATTATTATACCCTACTCAGGAACTAAATGCATGACATGGTGTTATCAGGTAGGGAAAGACACATCGGCTCTCACATGCAGGAAGAAAATTCACCCTGCATCAGGGCCACTGGTTTTCTCAAGTTTGTTTCTTGAAATAAAAAAAAACTTTGCCGGGAGAAAGCAGCCACATGGCACCCACTCTGCAAAGTTCAGGGAGATCAGTGTTGCTGCTGCAGTGGTGGCTTCTCTTTAGGCACAGAGATTCCCACCAGCCTGGCGGGATCACGAAATGTGGTGCTAGGTGCACTGCTGTAGCCTCGGCTGACGGTGCACACCGACAGAATGCTCGCCATGGTCTAAATTACCCCATTTATACTTACAATTTATGTATGGAACTAATTTGGTTGGAATTTACATGGTCATGATTACCTGAGCAACAACAAAAATCACAGAATCTGTAACCAAGTTGGGGTCTCTATATTAAACTCTGCACATTTTATCTTAAATCTTCACTAGTGTTTTTGAAGGAAAGCAGAAACGGTACAAAATAGATCCAGATCTTGTGCAATATTCTATGGCACCTGTGCAATCTATCTAATCCATTCCAAATTATTTTTAAATCGTGAGAACTGTAGTGTTGGACCAGTCCAAGTGAGGCTTTTGGGCAGCGTGATTTCCCCACAACCCTGCAAGGCGTGGGGTTTATGGTGTGAAGGTGACGTGAGAGGGAAGAATAAAGGGGCCCTCTGTACTTGGAGGCGGGTCAATGTGTTTACACCTCTAGTGTGTCCGCATCATAATTAGGGCCTCAACCAGTGATACCAAAGCCTAAACAGGCCCTACATAACATAACCAGTGACAGCTGCCAAAAATAAAGGGTGGTAGGGCGAGAGGGGGAGCGCGGGAGGAGCGAGAGGGGGAGCGCGGGAGGGGCGAGAGGGGGAGCGCGGGAGGGGGAGCACGGGAGGGGGAAGTCACACGGGGGTAAAAATAAAAGTTTAATTTTTTTTTTTTTAAACTTACTTTCAGCCGTCGGCCGCCTCTAGCATCACACTGCCTCTCCTCTTCCTCCTGGGTCCCAGCAGCCCCTGGGACAGACTCCCATCCAATCTCCGTGCTCAAGAGCAGCTCAGGGATTTGCCTAAGCAGGCTCAAAAGATGCCTTGCTCAGACGCGGAAGTATGAGGGCGTTTCTCCAGCCCGGCTGCTCAATGCAGCTGGGCTGGATAAAACCTAAGTGCGCATGTGTGTTTTGGTTGGCCTGAGACGGCCGGCCAAACACACATGAGCACTTAAGGAGTGGAGTGCACGTAGCACTCCTCCTCCCACCTCCCTACAGCGCTGGCTAAGAGCCGGCAAATGCAAAATAAAATGATGTAAGAACATCATTTTATTTTACATTTGCTGGCTCTGAGCCAGGCAGTGGGGCGACGCTCCTCCGCCATTGCGGAGGAGCCGCCGCTAGCCCCAACTTCTCCAATGCTTTTCTCATCGTCTAAAAATAGGAAAACATTTTCAAACACGCACCAGAAAGCCTGCCCCTTCCAGGTCGACAGTTTTAATGCATGTCCTCTTATTCTCACAGACAGCCCTGAATGCTTTGTCAAAAACATTTTAACTTAGTGATAAAAAAACACCGCTGCTCTATATTTAGTATGAGAAATTCTACAGAATGCTTTTGGCTTCACATTCTGATTAAACAGCAAGCTGTTTTTCCTCTCTGAATGAGGAGCCGAAATAATCATGTTTATTGATTACAATGACCACTGTCCGTTTATGGCCTGGACTGCAATCAATAAAGTCTTGTAAAAAGAATTATATTTAAAATATGCTTGTTATTAATGGTACCTGGCCTGCAGCACATGGCGCAGGACACTGGAAAAGTGCACATATTTTTTGTGTCAACAGGGTGGTAATTTTCTCTTTGCTAAATACCACTTTGGTTCTAATCAGCCTTTGGGGTCTAAAGTTCAGAGTACATTATAAAATTCGACCCTCCCTTACAACTGCAGGCATCTCATAAAAGTGTGTTTTATTACACTGCGCCATCTAAATGCGCTGCCAAAGGGAGCTGCATCAGAACTCTCATGATTTTCTTCAGTCAAACACCACATTAAACAAATGGATTTTCTTATTTATCAAGTTGTTTATTTACAAGCGTTGATTTGTTAGCCTCATCCCAACAGAATATCAAAGGGAGCCGCATCAGAACTCTCATGATTTTATTACGTCAAACACCACATTAAGCAAATGGATTTTCTTATTTATCCAGCGGCGGCTCCTCCGCTAAGGCGAAGGAGCTTCTCCCAACTGCTTTTCAGCAGTGCAAAAAATAAAAAATTAAATGATAATAACACGTTATTATAATTTTATTTCTCAGTGCTGAACCCAGATTTGGGGTGAGGGGCGGGGCTTGGCTTTCGTCACAGCCAGCAAGGGGGGAAGTGGTGGGTACTCTTTAAGGTGCGCATGCCAGTTTTGCCGGCCAAACAGTCATGCGCACTTAGAATGTTCTCCACCCAGCTGTATTGAACTGCCTGGGTGGAGAACATGCACAGGATCCCAGTCACTGTCTGAACGCCAAACCACGGCGCTCAGACCAATCACAAAGCTGCTGTCATGCTGGTGACAGTAGCATTGTGATTGGCTTAGGGGAGCCTGTTCGCTTCCTGCGTCCAGGACTCGTAAGGATGAGAGGCTGAGGAGAGAAGACAGAGGAGAGACGCCGGCTGTAAAGAGGTAAGTGTAATTTATTTTTCACCACCCCGCCCCGCCACCTACGATCTTTGCCAGCCACCACTGTATTTATCAAGTTATTTATCTACAGGCATTGATTTGTTAGCCTTATCCTGACAAACTATTAATGTTGAACAGTAGAGGAAGAAAGTATCAAGGAGCTTGTAACCAACCATTGTAATAAAGGTAACTATGAAAAGTTGAATTTTGTATTACATACAACTTTAGGAGTCTGTAAATTGCCCTTTGCCCCACCCCAAAAACACACGAACTATGAGAGTTTTTTTATACTGCATCACAATCATGCATACATAGTATGGTTTATGTAAGGTTAATCATAACCAGGGCCACAGAGTATTAAGTCCCCAAACTCCTGTAATGGCTGCAGCAATATTTTCTTTCATGTTGCAGCCTGACAATCAGACCTCTTGCTCCCGAGAAACCTTCACTCACGCAGGAGCAAGATGACCCATGGGGAAAAAAGCCCTCTAGGCCAATCAAAGTGCTCTTTCTTTTAAAATAAGCTGGAGAGTCCCTCAAGTCCAACTGCCCAGATATACAAATATTTTTGTACCTTAACTTCTCAAAAACTACTGAACTGATTCACACCAAATCACAAAAGGCATGCTTTCTGGAGAAAGATCTAGCTTCCTGCCACAGTTAGTGTAATTCAGTTCAGCAGTTTTTGCTCTACTGTGTTCCAAAACAGCAGTGCTTAATTTGAGCCGGTGGTTTCCGGTGCTCAGCACCGGCACTTAATCATCAACACCGGCACTTTTCATTTATGGTAGGCAAATGAAGGGATTTGCCCAGAATCACAGGATGTTCAGCTTACCCGAGACTCAAACCTGGTTCCCCCTCTTCACTTTCATGGTTAGTAGTTGTTTCTGTTTTAGGCGGTGCTGACAGGAGAAATGGGCTGGTGCAAGCTGACTCCTGACAAGAGCCTCAGCACTTATTTTTTTACCACTGCAAAAAAGTCTATGGAAATAAATGGAGATTTTGCATTTTGGGACTTCCCCTTTTTCTCAGGAGCCGCTTGACCCTGAAACTTGCCAGGAAAGAGCTGAGCAAAAAAAGAGCACTTTTTAGGAAAGTTTTGTGAAGATTTGTCAAACTGTGCCAAAGTTATTAGCAAACAAAAATGGCATTCATTATGGAAACACAGCTGGCCAATAGGCTCTGGATCGCCACTGAGTAATATATATGTAACTGATCCAAAAAATGAACAAATTAAAGCCTTTGGTGAAATGACGATGAGAATGAATGAGAATTAGGTGAAATGAGGATGGTGAGAAAATCCAAAGCAGGCATAGCAGACCCTACTAAGGGCCCCAGAACCAACTACCAAGCCAAGAATGCATTTACTTGGGGGGTGGCACACCACAAGCACCCACTGAGGCTACGATCTTGAGAACATGTATTCATAAATCACATGAAGACGCACACAAAAGAGATTTAAAAAAACAATACCAGTCATGTCCACCTGTATTAATTTGTAGGAATCATACATTCACTATGAAATATGTTATTGACTTGACATAATGAAAAATGGCAAAGTATGTTTAAACAAACATTTGCAATGCAATAGGTCTCGGATTTGTAAGAGTTAGAGGTATTGGCGTTGTAAATGACAATGTCTTTTACCCATGTGTTTTGGTTTTGAGTGGATGTATGTGGTGTGGAGTGGAATTATGTGGGTTGGATTGGAATTGTTAGTTGTGGAATTGTGTGTGGTGGTATGGAGTGGATCTGTGTAGTAGAATTATGTAGCATGGTGTGCAGTGAAATTATGTGGATAGTAGTTATGTGGTATTGAATGTATTGGAATCATGTGAAGTGGGATTGTGTGTCATGGAGTGTAATTATGTGGAATGGTATTTTGTGGAGTGGTATGTAGTGAAGTTTAATTATGTGGTATGCTGTTGTATTTTGTGGCATGATGTGAAATTCTGTGGTGTGGATTGGATGTATGTGTGTTGTATAATTATGTTGAATTATGTGGTTTGTTGTCGAATGATGTGGTGTGGAATGGAAATGTTTAGAGTTGAATTGTGTGGTGCGTAAGTGTGTGGGGTTGAGTGAAAATATGCTGATTGGAATTATGTGGCAAGATATGGAGTGTATTTGTGTGGATTGTGTTACCAAGTTTAACAAGCACTATCGGGCAACCAACAGTGGTCTACCACGTTGCAAATGCAGGACGCAAATTCCCCAGTTGCCAGGAAGGAGGGAGCACTAAACCGGCAAAATTTAATTTTGCTTGGGGCTTTTAAAAGGAGGCACCAGGCATGCCTGCAAGATCTGAGAGAGCCTTAAAGGTATATCTGTGACTATACCTTGGTAGAAAGTAGATTTTGGTGTCTCTGTGCCCCCTTTCCGTCTTGTACTTCCAGAATGCTCCTTAATTTCTCCATCTATCCCACAGCGCCGTTCCAGAAGGCAGGGAAAGAGAGCGAGGAAAGGTGGAGAATAGAGTGAGGAAGTGTAGAGGGAGAGGAGAAAGAAGGGGGTGTCACTATGGCACATGTGTTCCTTTAAACATGGTCATATACCACAGCGCCGTTGCATAAGTCAGGGAAAGAGAGAGAGGAAGGGTGGAGAATAGAGGGACAGGGAGAGGAGAAAGAAGGGGGTGTTGAGGCCCGAGACCTAAAAAACAGCAGCAGCGAAATAAACGACTATTGCTAGCAGGGAGCCTGATGCAATCAAATATAAAAACTCCTCGTCTGGGTTTAAGACACATGTTTATTGACAATCCCAAGGGGCCCCTTCTCTTTTGTAAATGGTTACCATCAATTTGGATTTGGTTGTAAAATATTAATGTTTTGCAACCGGATGTAGGTTGCAAAACATTAATACATAAGTTTAGGAATCGATATTTGGAAAGTATGCTCTTTACACACCCTTTCTAAATACTGATTATGTATTGAGCCTGGAACCCTAATTGCGATTATGTAAAAATGCTATTTTGTAGTCGCAACGGCTCAACTTTGACCTCTGCAACTGCAAAATAGCTTTGTGCATCAGGCCCCCTGTCGCTGGCTGCTAAGAAATGCGCGGAGCTTGACGATCACAAGTTTAAACCTGGCAATGAGATTTAGTATTTCATCCTTGCAAGGTAGGTAAAATGAGTACCATTAAAATGCATTGATTGCAACAAACGCTGTTTGCGGTGGGAAGTGCTATGTAAAACAAGAAACAAAAAACCTGTCACTCAGCCACAAGAAACCCATGTGTGACTGTGCGCTTTACAAATATAGGTTATGTATAAAAAAACACGTATTCCTACATGTTACAGCAATGCAGGTTGTGTTTAATACAAACGTCAAAGTGGAACAATAAATATTTGTTTTCATTTCCGTTTTTAATAAAACTAAATCTTAACAAGTCCGAAAATAAAAGCAAATGTTTCATTTGGGAAACAGCACCCGGGAATATCCCAAACATTAAAAAATACGCAAAACCAATCGGCCTTATTACAACATACCGCAGCTTCGGTGAACAAGCAATCAATCGACCACCGAATAGGCACAGAACAGGTGGTAGCAGTGCAAGTGCCCCATACACATACAAGACACACTGCAACACATTCAAGCGCCCCTAGAGAACATACACAGCACGGGAAACATTACTGTGGGCTTCTCCCACACACTAAAATATGTAGGTTGTAAACCAGTAGTGGAAGCTTCCCATACACACACAGAACAGGTAAAACAGTAACAAACAGGCGTTCATCCTTCCACCTAGATAAAGAACTGGTGCTGCGTGGGGCAAGTCGAGCAGCAGAACTGCAAGCCTCACTCACATATTCTGGGTACAGTACAGGCGGCAGTGGTGCAAGTGGCCTTCACACACATACCCACACATCTCACAAATACAGTACAGATTGTAGTGGTGCAAGCTTCTGTCACACACGAGTAGCACAGGGATCACAAGTGTGCACCCGGCCTTCTCACGTATGATGCAGGAGTCTTATGCACAAAGTACTGATACAGGCACAAGTAGCAGCAGTGCGTGCTTCTCATTTTTCACACAGTTACAAGGCGGGTAGCAGCAGCTGAATCACACCACTGTACACGTCATGGCATGTTCCTGCAAAGTTTCCACACACACACACAAAAGACAGCCCCACCCGACAGACGTGCACACCTCCAGCATGCACACGGAACAGATACAGCGCCACCTAGCAGACGTGCACATTTCCAACATGCACACGGAACACATACAGCGCCAGCCAGCAGATGTGCACACTTCCAACATGCACAGGGAACAGACACAGCGCCACCCATATGCAGCCACACAGTCTGCTTCCCTCACACACATAAGGTGCAGCGAAGCAAAAGTACAAGCTTCCCTCACACAATGAGCAGGTTTAACACAAGCTGAAGCAGTCCAAGTGATACACATACACATGTTTGTTGTTACCCAAATGTTATTCAGCTTGGCGCTGAATGACAGATCTTTATTGTTACCCGAAGGGCAGGGGGGGGCCTTGGCAAGCTCACCCGCGCATCGGACGCTGGGGAGTGTTGTTGCACAACTTGCGCCCTGGTGTCTAGGGGAGAGTGCTCTTCGCCGGCTGGGGGGGGGAGAGACCTGGAAGCGGGCGGCCACTGCACCAGAAGTGGAGCTGCGGAGCTGACACAGGCATAGAAATAAGAGAGAGGACTGTGCTGTCTTAGCAGCGGCTGGCAGGTAGAGGCCGGTGAGCGCAGGGACCCGCACAGAGCAGAGAGGGGCGGGGGGCGCGAGACATAGAACAGGCTGAAGAGAGGGGGCCCGAGAGGCAGCAGACACACGCCCACAGAAGACTGAAAGGCTGGGGAGTGGTCTCAGGGACAGACCCCGGAGAGAGGGGGGCAAGGACTGAGGATACCCGGGGGCAGAAGCTGTCTGGGGGTAATTGGGGCAGAAGCTGTCTGGGGTAATCGGGACAGTGGGAAGGAAAAGAGGCTGCTGCCCGAGGCACTAGGGGAAAGGCGAGTCAGCAGCAGAAAGAGACTGACCTGACCGTTGGACAGAGAGAGACTGCCACCTGGTAGAGATGGATGGGGAGACGGACTACCCTGGTACAGAGACAGACTCGCGGTAGCTCTGATAGGTGCAGTGGGCAAGCTGCTCAGAGGAGAGGCGTGGAAGAGCACATCCGAGGATCAGAGCCTGGTGCAGGGGGGAAAAGCAGCTCGGTGATTACAGACAGGAAGGGCCCGGCAGAGAGCACCATGTGTACTGGGAGAGGTGTGCCTCCCTGTCAGGGCGGGTCCTGGGAGGGACAGAGGCCAGGGAGAGAGAAAGGGGTGGCCACTTTAACGTTGTGCGACATTGTGGGGCGCGTGCGTTCTGCGCACTAAGAGCGCCGAGCGGGAGTGAGAAGTTGGTGGCGGGCCGGAATTTTCTTTATTAGGCTGGGCGAATAGGTGGTGTTGCTGAGTGTTGCGCGGGGCGAGAGTGGTTGGCCGGGGCTACGGGGGGTGCCGTTTGTGCATGCTGTAAAAGCATTGGCAAAACGCGTATGAAAAGGGGGGTTCCGTGTTGCGCGGGAGGAGGCCATGACTGCGGCTGCTGGGAGGTAGTGCCCACACGTGTGGGGGGGGGGGTGGCGCCTGACACTACAGGGTGCCGCAGCCAAGGGTCAGGGGTGGGCGCCATTCATACAGTGGCGGGAGTGATTGGCGCGGGGGGATGGAGGCCCCAGTCCGGCAGGGCGTGCCTGGCTGGTGGGACGTCGCCTGCATGGGACTGCCAGGATACAGTGGTTAGCGCGATCAGAGGCCCCCCAAAACACCTGGGACGGAGGGTGGGGGGGTTTTGAGCGGGGATGGAGTGGCGTACGGTGGCGAATGAATTTTGGAGCCGAGAGTTACCCGGATTCCGTAGGCGAATTGCGGACTCCATGCGGGGGATTAGTGTGGGGGTGCTCACAGGGCATTTATATAGCGCGTACCGGGTGCAGAGTAGTGGTGGTGAGGGGGGCACGCTGCTCCAAGGTGACGAGTGGCGGAGCGGGCACTTACATCTGCACCAGTAAGGTTTCCTTTGAGCGACCTTCTTTCTCCAATGTATTCAACGTATCATGCGAGGGGCGGTGCAAAACCAGTGGTGCGCGTGCACCACAGAGGAGCGGGGGGAAAGGGAGCCCGGCAGCGAGGCGAACGCGCGCTGCTGCGCGTGCTAGCCACCGACGGGAATGGGCGGAGCAAAGGCGGAACATGCGCCCGCCTTTGCCCAATCGCGTGCATTTCTTTTTTTTTTTAAACCGCTATAGCCAATGGCAGCCGGAGAAAAAAAAAACACATGCACGAGCGTGTGGTCAGCTTCCAAAAGCCCGTACAAGAGGTCTCGGGCTGCGCGAGCAGTGCTACGCACTGCAACGCTAGGCCCAAGATCTAAAAATGTGTACGTTATTTTTTTTTATTTCATGGTGTAGTCTTAAGAGTACGTATTACAATGCTGAATTTATTTTGTGAAACTGAAATTAAAAGTCTAATATTTGAAGGGGAGCTGCGTAAAGTGAACAGTACTTATCAGGACTTTGCATGCCTCTGTTTTTGGCATTGCTTTTGCTACCTCTGAGGACAGTGGTTCAGTTGCGGCTGTTACTTAACAGTGATGGGATATGGGTCGCCGGGGGATGAAAAAAAAATAAAAAGATCACTAACCTGCCTGCCAGCCGCTGCCTTTCAGTCCTCTACGCCCACTTCCAGAACTCCAGGGGCAGGAAGCAGGAATCACACAGGCTCCTAGGTGCCCCTAGCAAATCACGATGCTGAGTTACAGCAGCATTGTGATTGGTCTGAGCGCCGTGGTTCTGGGAGGCTGTGCATGTTCTCCAGCCAGGTTGTACAATACAGCGAGGTGGAGAACATGTAAAGTGCGCATGACTGTTTGGCCGGCCCAAGATGGCCAGCCAAACCATCATGCGCACTTAGAGAGTGCCACCACTCCTCACCCTGATCCTCTGTAACAGTCCAGCCCTGCCCCGCCCCTAACCAGCTGAGCAAAGATGGAAAAATAAAATGATAATAACAATGCGTTATCATTATATTTTTTCCTTTTTGACCTGCTCATAGAGCAGTGGAGCGACGCTCCTTCGCCTTAACGGAGGACCCAATCCCAGAGGTCGCAAGGCCTGTTCCGGGGAACACAAGGGGGAAGCTCAGGTAAGATGCTGCTTTCTCTGTCGATTCCTAAAAAACGTCGATGTCCATCTGGCGTTCATCCTAATCATTTAATAACACGTCTATTATTATGCTCTGTTTTCTTATGTGTCCCCTGGACAAGGTTTTTGCAAATCCTTTTCTTGCTGCCTTCCTGCCCTTTGACCAGGAGAGAGGTATGGCAGGAGGGGCAGTGGTGGTTGCCACAGCTATCACTGGCAAATGGAGTGTTCTCCTGGGATATAGGTCCTGGAGGATCACAGTTTTTCTGTGACTTTTTTCACATTGACATGGTTTCTCCTATTCCACGAAAGTCCTTTGTGCCTCAGAGTGTTGCAGTTCTTTACATGTGCATAACGAAGAATGCTTGTAACTGGTACATTAAATTATTTTTGTTGCAGAGGAGTAATTTTTTATGTAATGAGTTTTTGGAAAAAATGTGCTTTACGGTGTACATTTTCGCTCATTTAAAATGCACATCTCGTGATTTACTCGCACACGCAGATAAAGAAATTGTGCATTCCTATATATTATTTCCGAAAGCTGGAAGAATATAAGGAAAATTGCAAGCAGTAATTCTTATCTACTGTAGGCTGTGAATTCGACAGCTCCTTTGCATGTTGTTATATAGGAGGCCTGATGCTATAATCCCAGCTTCTGGTGTCACCACGATCCACAGATTCAGCTTGCTGCTTTGCATGGTGCACAACTGAATATGTGACATGTCACATGGTGCTGCTTGAAGTGACTGGCCATGCACTGCTGCAGTGGTGGCTGCCACCTTCGGGGAGTGGAGGGCAGGCAAATGGAAGGTGGGTACTGGCGCAACATTACATTAACAAAATTGCTACATGCATTACATTATTGTAACTTTAAAACCGTAATGTAATGCATGTCAGCGATTTTGTGCACATACATTATGATACATTGCATACATTTAAAACGTTAAAAAAAGGGAAAAAAACCTCACCTTGCGCACGTCCGCGCTCCCGTCCGATGTCCTTCACTCCTCCAGAGCGGGCCCCAAGAAACTCCCTTAACCAATCCTGGCACTGCTCTCAAGCAACATGTGAGCAGCGCCAGGATTGGATGGAGCAGGCTCTATCAGCGCTCCAAAGAGCTGGAGGACTTTGCTCGGTCTCAACCCAGCTGTCCAAGACAGCTGGTTTGAGAGGTTTAAAGTGTGCATGTCTGGGTGGCCATCACAAGACGGCTGGCCAAAGAGACATGCGCACTTTAAACCTAAGTGCCCTGCTCAAAACTTCTTTCTGCTGCTGCTAGTTAGCAGCTGCCCCGCCCCTGTCCTGATGCTTGTCTCGGGACTGGGTTATTAAAAAAATAAAATGGCACTACATTAACTGTATTACCATTTTATTTTTCATCTCTGGGGCATGGGGGGGCATTTCAATAAGTGGGGCGACGTTCCTACGCCTTAACGGAGGAGCCGCCCCCTGCACTGCTGGATGGTGTGGTACTCCCAGGTTTAGTAGGAGAGGGGGGGGTGGAGCCTATCCTCATACACAATGCTGCCCAGCCTTCGAACGAGGCAGGAAGCAGAGAAGGGAAGTGGGTAGTGGGAGTGCTCACACCAGGGAACGTGGAAAGGGGGAACGGTGGTGCACCCTAACTCTCTCTTTACACTTGTGAACGCTTAGGCAGGGGCAGTGGGCATCCAAAGGGAATGGTAATCTGGGCACATTCAAAGAACGTTTCTGCTCAATGACTCTCCATTAAGGCCAGGAAGCATCTCATTAATCTCTTTTCCTACATGGTCATGGACAGATCTGGGGTGGGGGTTACAATTGATTCTTTTTTAATAATTTATTCCTGTGTCGCTACGTTAGTGGAAAGGTGCATGAGTGAGGTAGGTTTCTGGCCCAGAAGTTGGCAGGTCCAAGGCCCCAAGCCCTATCTGGGAGAGACCACAACATTTAAACTGCTATGAATCCCTGTTTTTAGGTCTCACGTACTAGACAGCGCATGCGCTGTCAGTTGCAAGACGTATTGTTAGCTTACAGTGGGGTTAAAGCCTGCCTATTGGTTACCAATGGCTGGCTTCATTGCCTCTCTTATTTATTTGTTTCCTATTCGTGAGCGTATGTGGGCTTTCCTTCCTATTCCTGTGTTCGGCTCTCCTCTGGAGCCTGGATGCATTACTGTGTTGTTACACTGCTCGCATTTTCAGGCCCTACTTTTTTTCTTTTTGTTTAAGCACTCAGGGGCATATTAACAAGGCGGCGATAAACAATTATCGCCGCTTTTGCGGCCGTTTTCGGCCGAAAAGCGGCGATAATTATATCGCCTTATCAGCAAAGACACGCTATCGCGTGTTTTGCTGATTTTGCTCCCGTTTCCAGCACGCCTGACTTCGCATCGATAATGAGATGCAAAGTAGGCGTGTCTGTGGAAACAACATGGGTAAATATCGCGAAGGCAGCTTCGCGATATTTACAATGCGGGAAGCGATTATTTTAATCGCGTTAAGTATGCCTTAACGCAGGAATTTAACGTCTGTTAAATTCCTGACTAAGGCATACTTAACATGGGGGGTGGATTCTGTGGCTAAGACCACAGGCCCTATCATCTAGGATATCGCCGTTTTCCCATGGAAAACGGCGATATCCACGCTATCTCTGACATTTTTATCGCCTCGGCGATGCGCGTTGTTAATTACGCGCTAACCGGGCGATAAATTCCAGAGATAGCCGGCGATAAATATGCAAGCGCAAAGCGCGCTTTGCGATATTTATCGCCGGCCCTTGATAATATGCCCCTCTATAAGAGTACAGGTTTTCCAGCTGCCTTTCCAATGTGCCTCTCTTCTTCTCACTCCCCCTCCTTTATGCGCTTACCCTCGTGTGCTTCCCCTGCCCGCTTTGTTTTTTGCCTATGTCTCTACCCCCTCCCAGCTTTAAATGTACTCTCTCTCATCGTTTGCTTTTCTCCGCCACCCTTTGTGCTCCACACTGCTCTCCCTCTTACACGTTTGCTCACCACCCAGCCTCTGTATTGGTACCCACACCCATGCCCTCTGCGTTGCTTTCAGACACCTCGGTTGCTTCAGCAGCCGCCAGCAACCTGTGTTGCCTCTGCACAACCCTTCATGTGTTGTTCTCCCTCCCGCTTTACCATGCGCTGCTTCCCTTAGCCGCTTTCCAAAACAACAAAGAAAACTGTAGAGCATTTTGATTCCCTTTATTAGCTGATCCATGTTGGATGAGCAAAAAAAAAGAAAAGCAGCCACATTGTTTTCTTGGTGCCTGAATGCGTGGTGACCACGAATACAAATTGACACAATAGGCTTTTTTTAATTAGCAATGCTGCACAGCATCGGGGAGCTAAAAACAATTGACAAAGCCAATAGGTCCCAAATGAGAGACCTATGTGCTTTGCCATTGCTTGTTTCGCTTTTTTTTCACTTTTTAATCAGTTCACCAGACCCTTATAGAAAAAGGTAAATGTAAATCTAAAAACTTACAAATGCCCATAGGCTTATGTTAGTGTATCTTCCATTAAGAGTTCATTTTTTTGGCTCTCGTAATAGCGTGAAGATGAAAATATCAACTTCGCACTTTCATTTTCGTTTGAAAAACTGCTTCACATATTTACATCAAATCTCAATAGAATTTCAAGTTGTATGACGCTATGCCCTTCGGCAAAGCCTGCTGTAAACCTGGCAAGGAGTTTTTAGTGTGCGCTCAATCAAACATTCCTATGGAATTTTGAATGAGGAAGGTAACGTAGTACAATAGCAAATACATTAAAAAACCTTTCACTCAAAAAGCCATATTTAACATGAAACTATGGACATTATTTTCTTAAAATCCCCGATCCAGAAAGTGTCTGTATCTTTCAGTGACGTTGTGGTGGCGATAGGGGCTTTGCCTTATTTACAAGGCGGCGTTAAGCCACTTAATGTGGCTTAATGCTGCCTTGTAAATAAGGCACCTTTTCACGCTGTACTTAGCTTGAAAGGGGAGGGCAATGGGTGTTGCGGTGGGCGTTCCACCGCAACACCCATTGATTTTGACGCTGGCCCATATTTACAAGGGTGGCGTAAATATGGACCAGTGCCAAAATGAAGGCCAGGAAAAACCTGGTCTTAAACAGGGGAAACGAGGAGAAATGCTTCATTTCTTCTAATTTTTGCTGTTTCCATGTGTGCTACGTTGTGCATCACACATAGAAACAGCAAATTGCCATTGATTGTTTATACGCAGGAAGGTGTCCTTTCCTGCACATAAACAATTTTTAAAAAATGACATTTTGCAACTTAATTGTGTGCTGCATTAAGCAGCACACATAAAAGTTACAAAACGTAATTTAAAGATTGTTTATGTGCAGAAAGGGCGACCTTCCTGCAAATAAACAATCTGCACTATGGAGCAAGGGTGCCTAAGTTGGCGCTACGCTGCTAAGTTTAGCGTCAGCGCAGGGGGAAACGCATGGTTGCACCATATTGTTGTAAATATGGTGCAGCCCTGCATTTCGGAAGTGGCGGAGTGCAGCGTTAAGCCAGTAAGGCTAACGCCGCACTCCGTCACTTCTTTGTAAATATGCCCCGAAATGTCTTGAAGCCCACTGGAAGCAGATGGTATGGATAATTATATATCACATAATAAACATGCTTTAGGCATAATCTACTGAACTAATAAGATTTTAGGACAACATCTACACATAAATGCAAGAAGCATGGGGTTGCCAACTGGCAGGTTTGTACTGGTATGTCCAGCATTTTAATGTCTTGGGTCGGTTCGAAAACTGGGGGCAATCAACCTAATTTTTTACCTTATCCGTGGCTACTCAAAACAGTAAATATAGGAAGAGATCATATTAAAAAAGTGTTCCAGAGCTGGCCAAATGATCCTTGACTGATAATTACAGTAAGCAAAGACAGAAAAGCCATGTTAAAAAAGAATACAGAAAAAAGTATTTAATTTCCTATTTAAGTATCACATCCCGTCCCTTGCAGAATCTTAAAACATGAACAAATGGCCAGCATTTTTCTCTGTGAAAGATGGCAACGCTAGCTGCGTGTGCCAGACACTAATGAAAGGAGTTATAGTCAAATTAAATTTCCACCATCAGAGAGGTCCAAGGAACACATTGTCCTGATGTGCTTACAAACAGGAAAAGACTGTGCTTGCATGGCTAATTTTCAAGTTATCAGTGCAGATTTATGTACTGGTTGGTAAAAAGAGCCAAAAGTTAGAGGGACATGTTGAGCGGGATCTGGAACCAGATGAGACGATATCCAAGAAGTGAAAAGTGCAACCAAGTTGTCAGTGTCTTCCGGGTATTAGAAGTGTAAATGCATTACTCCAGCCATCTCGAGGTATTTTAGGGCCATAACTAATGTAAACTTGTTGGTGCTCTACCCCACTTTCTTTGCACATGCAAAGAGTGCGTTGTTCCCTCCTCATCCTTCAATTGTTTAACACTCCATGTGGGAGATGTTTAGATGAATTTATACAATTTATACAGCATGCGTTATGGTTCAGTGAATTAAAAATTTCATGCTCGTATTGGTGCAAAACCTGCAGGCTTCAATCTTGGCAAGGCCAACTCAGACTTTTATTCTTTGTAGTTGCTATGTACCATTACATTGGGTAAAATAAACATTTGTTAATTACACGGCTTGAAAATTCCAAACAGAGGGCCCTTATTTAGATTTTGGCTGAGAAGGTACTTCGTTACAATGGTGACAAAGTACCCTTTCCACCAAACTGAAGTTCCACCCGCCTCATTTAAAGTCAGGTGGAACTTCAGTATGTTAACAACTGCAAAATCTCTG
This sequence comes from Calotriton arnoldi, assembly GCA_963921515.1. NCBI lineage: Eukaryota > Metazoa > Chordata > Amphibia > Caudata > Salamandridae > Calotriton > Calotriton arnoldi. The sequence goes on from CAWUFW010005456.1 coordinate 696,415, forward strand.
CAGCTGACATACACCTCTGATGGCCCACAACTAAGGGGCGTTGGAGGACAGAGTGGACGGACAAAAGGCTAGTATTCACTCTCCGTCACTGCCAGGAACAACCTGGCGGTAAAGGGCAGTGAAAACGGCAAAACGAGCACCGCACCATGTGAGATAGCAGTCGTGGTGCGGGATCAGAAGATATATTTTTTTCAAAAATAAAAACTAGCTTTGGGATTAAAAGTCTGACGGATGGTACCATCATATCGACAGAGCCATCCGTCAAACATGGAGATTCAACACAAAATCAGAATTATTAGCCGTTAGAAAATGATTTTGCTATATAGGCGCAGACAGAAATTACTGGGATGCTGGAGTGTGGGTGATTACCCAGGGTGGCAGGTCTCTGGGCTAATGGAAGCCATAAACAATGTCTTGGGACTTTTTTTATTATCTATGAATTTATGCTACTGGCATGTTAGAAAACAGTCCTTGGCCTAAGAAGCAAACAACATGGAGGCAATCATGATTGATGTGAGCATGTGTGTATGCTCCATAGCCAGGATGTTGTTTAGTGGCTACATCTTTACACTGAACATTCTAATCCTGGTTTATCTTTTAACAAATATTTCTTGGCTTTTGTTGCATTTTGTAGCATGAATGTCATTAATATGATTGCTGCTCAGAGAATTGTGTGCAATACAATATAATTGAGTTTGGTTGCACATACGCCCACCATATGCAAACTGCAAGAAACCGAATTGTCTAACGTGGCCAGATACTGGCAGAAGCAGTAAATATAAAAGAAAGGAGTGATATACACGTTGTCTAATGCAGCTTTTCATTATTTTATTTTACTTCATTGTGTGTGATCCCATGACACGGATTATGTGAAGTAATATAGCAGCAACTTTCCAATGGGGCAGCCAAGTGGTTTGCAAATTGCGCTTTTTGGATTTTGATGTGATGTTGAGGAAAGCAGAGACTTGGTTTATTTTCTATAGACTGGTAGGCTAGTCTCTTTGCATGGCTCATAAGTGTGCCGTGTGTGTGAAAGTCTTAACTAGATAAAAGAAATTCAATCAAAAACTATTTAAAACCTTGTTGTAAGCATCCGTGGCCCGTGCAGGTAAGAGCGGTGGAGCGGTGGAGCGGTGGGGCCGGGTTGGGGGGGATTCGACAGACGACCATGAGGGAAAATTAAATAAATCATTAATTTACCCCGTAGTTGTCTGTCGAAATCCCCCCTCCCGGCCCCACCGCTCTTACCTGCACGGGCCGCGGCTGTTATAAATCTGTTTAAGGTGGTTGGGGAAAAGTGTAGGTAGGATTATTTCCTCATTAAAAAGATTCATCATGTTACCTATCAAGTTTAATTAGCATTTCAAAAAGGTGTGTCTTTGCTTTGGTTAAAGAGGCATCTAGGGATAAAATAAAATGAGCAAGGCGCTAAACATTATGAAAGTGGCTTCGTTTTCATGATGGATCTCTCTGCTTGCATTTAAAATTGTTTGGAAAAGGAACAAATTATTTTCAAAGTGGTTGGTAGGTTTTGGATTCTTGCCTAAACACAACTGGGCACACTTAATTAATTGCTCATGCCCAGATGTTGCACTGACATAGAGGACTCACATATTCACTTACTGATTTTTCCGCTCCAGATCTTCACGCAGTTCATAGGCCTCTCTCCAGAACCTTGAATAATAAATAAAATATGAGCTTCTTGAGCTCAGACTGGCAAGCCACAGACAAAATGATGATAAGTGGCTGAAATGAACCATAGAGACATATCAGTTGCCAATCCGCCGGTGAAAACCTTTAGTAACAGGTCCCCCATGATGATAATTATGTAATAGAATAAACACTCAAAGTTTAATTTCAGTGGCCAAACACTTGCCACACCCAGCAACAAATTAATGATGATATGTATAAAGACCAAGAAAGAGTTTTTGCAATGCAACAGGGATGAGGCCATAGCTACGCACAACTCATTCTTGAAAACTATTCACAACGGCTCCAGATGGGGCATATTATTGAAACAATCCAAAATTCAAGCTGGATAGCCAGGTGATATGAGCGTGATGTGAACAAAGAAAGAGGAAAACAGCTATATTTTATTTCACATTTTCTTTACATAGGGCACATTACTACATTTAGTAGCTTCATAGCTTTTTCTGACACTTTCTCACATTTTCTGCAGCACTTACACCTGGGTCATTCAGGTGTAGGTTTAAGAGTACAGATAAATTGGAGAAAACATTGCAAAATGTTTAAGAATACCCACAAAAATAGGCTGTGTAGTGTTAATTTCTTTTGTATTTTTCGTTCTCCTGGGTAGCCCATCACTGCTCGCCTAGGTCATTTCCACATGTAGACAACTCTTCTGAATTTCCCCTCAAGTAGAAGACAACTTTGCATGTAAAAATAAAAAGGTTCTGGCTTTGCAAATCAGTTCATGCACAGGGCATGTCTGCTTCCAGGTCTCAATGATAATTGCACACGGAAATTATTTGTTGCTTGGTTCCAATATTTGGGAACACAGTGAGCGGGAGGAAAAAAGCCAAGAGAATGAAATGAATTAACAGAGACAACATTGTTAATCAATTGAGCAAAAAGCTCTTTCTAGTATGTCAGCGCAAAATGGAAATAAAAGAAGGTGTACTCTGAAAGTGGAAGGTAGGATTAGGCAAAAAACAAGGAAATCCTCATGTTAAACCAAGACATATTAGGGTTGCCTGAGGATGGTGTAGTATTTTTCAGAGGACAGAAACTATCCTGGAGAGTTTGTAAGATGGCTCAATGCTGTGGCAGCAGGTAAAATAATCCATGCTAGTGGACCAATATTATCGCACTAAAATTAAATGAGAAGTGGAGTACATGCCTGAGTACACCTTTGCCCCCTTCAGAGATTTAGCTTATTGCTGGCAACTGCTGGGGCAAGAGAGATTGACCAGGCTTGGTGCCATAGACCATATGGAGTATGAACCCTTTTTCCTCCTCCATTCTCCAATTGGCTATGGGCTGAGGACTTTCCATGTGTGCCTTCATATCACCAACAGGAGGTGTGGTGGTAAGCAGTTTCTCTAGCTTGACCCCTCTCTGTTCCTTTGCTGCCCACATGCTTTCTCCACCAGGCCAGGAGAGCAGGGGTTTAGGGAGAGCATGGGACTGCTCCCCCAATAATGGTAGCTCTCTTGATTCCTCACTATAGCACAGTGGAGACATAAGGAAAGAAGAAATAGAGTGATCAGAACGCTCTCTCGTCATCCCAATGCTGGGCACTAATTCTTTGCCCGCTGACCAAAACCATGCATCTATGGGGGTGTCTCTCCCATCTTCACAGCAAGAAGGCAGGAGCCCATAAAGATACAATAGAATGTGTGGGCTGTAAGTGGGATAGTGAAACTGTACCTGAGCATGTGAACCTGTACAAGCCAAATGATAGCAAAAGTCAGGCACATAAGAGCCTAATAGGGCTGGGCATGTGAGGTGCACCTAATACTTGATGTTGTACTAGATATATCAGACTGCGTCGGAACATACAGAAGGAGAGTGGGGGCACATAGCCTCACATCCCAGAACTCAGTTCCCCCAATGCATCATGGTAAATGCAGTGCATGATATTCCATACTTCAGAGGTAGTCTTTCCTTTTTCACCCTTGTTGGGGCAGCCTGAGCTGTGTAACTCTAGACTTGTGTTTCTGGATTCATTCCTTCATCAGTAGATAGCAACATGTTGTTTTGGGGGATGCTGGAAATGCCACCCAAAGTCTTCTACGGCCTCTGTACCACTCACTGGGCTCAGGTGCATCAACACAAGCTCCTCATTAGGAAAGAGCAAGTGTCCATGGCCAAAGTTTGAAAACCCACCCCTGAACTAGAAAAGATCATGTAACACTTTCATGCAGCCGCGGCCCATGCAGGTAAGAGCGGTGGGGCCGGGTGGGGAGGGGGGGGGGGGGATTTCGACGGACGATGACGAGGGAAAATTAAATAAATAATTAATTTTCCCTTTTTATCGAATGTCAAAATTCCCACCACCCCACCGCTCTTACCTGCACAATTAATTTTCCCTCGTCATCGTTCGTCGGAATCCCCCACCCACCCGGCCCCACCGCTCTTACCTGCACGGGCCTCAGCTGCGTTCAAGTACTCGTTAAAGTACTGGCGAAGAGCCTCAGAGAACAACTCATTCCACATTTTGTCAGTGCAGTCTTAAAGACACCTTACCATACTTGATTAGATGTTATGGCTATGAAAATACACCTGTCAGATATCCCTGCGACCTCCTGCAGCCTGTCCAGTAAGATAATAAAATCTTCTGCATCAAAAGCAGTAATTAGGTCCTGCATCACAATCATTGCTCGCTGAGCCATCTTGTTGGCTAAAGATGTGTCCTAACCCGTCCCATTTTCCTCCTTCTTGTTGGCAACCGTCAGTGCTATATAACAATTTCAAAAATGAATGTTTCTACAATAAACAAAATATGAAAAATTATTTTTTGTGCCTCCAAATTGCGCTGACTGCTGCCAAAACGTGGAATGAAAAAACGCGCTTGTACATTTATAGAAAGTAGTGCTAAGGAGCACCTTGCTGTAAGCTAGTGCCGACAAAAAACATAAAACCACCTCGGTAATATATGCAATTCGTCCCACATCATCTTACATTAGAAATCTGAAACATTCGTTTTATTGCAGCTCTCTTACCAAATTGATTGTCGTCTCCTTTCGATGAAATCCTCACACAAGAATTGTGTTTGAATATCTTTTTTGAAAGAAGGATGGACCCACAAGAGATGCAAACTAAATTTACAACATTTTGTTTTACTTTTTTTCTGTAGTACGCAAGTAGCTTCTTTTGCAGGCTGGCTGCATAGGAATAGAAAAATTCCAGACGAAAGTGGAATTTTGCTGGGATCCAACAGGGTGAATCTTTAAACCTTTATGCTACTCTGCTTAAAGTCAAACAGTCACTATTAGAGAACTTAAAAAAGGAAAGCATTATGTCTACAAGGACCTGCAGCCAATATTTGTATCTCTGCTGGGATATGGAAAACTCGCTTTCAGTAGTTGACCTCGGATGCCAGGCCAAAATAAGTCTGGCTTCAAGATTTTTCACCCAGTATACTAATTTATTTATAATTTTTGTATTGTTTTTTTTTAGCTACTAACCACTTTATTTAGTGGCCTAAAATATGGAGAATTTCCTCCTCAACATAATTTCTGTATTTTATGATGCTTAGTTTGACTTGACAGGTGTCTTTCTTCCTTTTATCACATGCTTAGTTTGTATTTCTCAGACAGGTATGGAAAGTAATACAAAGGCACATTGACAGCTCTTTCATCTGCCCCTATCCAGGAGTCATACAAACGTAAAACCAAGCCCAGAAAGAATTCTGGCTATGCACTTGCTCTTCCATCCTCTCGCAAAGCCAAGCAAAATGGAGGAATAGTGCACGCAAAAAATTACAGCAGCAAATCAAACTTCAGAAGCAAATGCAGCTTCATGACTTGCCCAGTTAGAAAAATTGAAATACACTGTAATGATTTTTAAAGCTTTAAAGTATTAGCCAGCACCTTTTAATCCTTAGGCTACCACTGCTAAAATAATCAGGTGTGGCTCAAATCTAAATATGGATGCAGATGTCAGTGGAGAGCTCTTCCGATAGCCAGTCTCGCGAATAGGATATTCTACAGTGACCCACCTAAAAAAAGATACCCAACGTTGGGTGCCTGGTGAGTGACATAGCCAGCAGAATGCAAGGCAAGGGAGCTCTGGGGTTCCCTTCAATAAATCCCCAAAAATGTCCTCCTAAAGCAGATGTCTACTGCCACGACAAATTTGGCTGAATTTATGCATAATAGTTGCACAACAATGCTAAAGTCAGAGGTGAAAATTGGAGAAGCTGGTGCTCAAAGGAAGCACTGATTCCATCTGCGAAGAGTTAAGGTGAAGGAGACACACAGGCCATAAGGGTGAGGAGCAGAGTGGTGCATAGTGGGGGACAGTGACCCGATGACAGCAAGATTCTTGAATCATCATAGACCAAGCCAGTTGTCGGCTCGCACCTGCGGCTGCCTTTCCAGGAAGGGCCTGGATCTGCTTTTCCTGCACCGGAGATGCAGGTGTGCTTTTGTACAATGAATGCAGAAGTTGACACGTGGAGTCAGAATGGGGGACTGGAAAACCATAAATGAGCTTTCCTGCTCACTCCCTACACTGGCATCTGACTGGGAGCTCCACAAGAGCGATCAGGGATTGGGCCCCTGCTGATGACCCTGCAACAGCGCAGTAATATATGTGGAATCATTTTATTAGCATCAAGATAGGTCAACCCCGCCACAGATTTAATTAGCCCCTGCATTGAGAAGTATTGAGGTAATCAATCAGACACAGACCAACTGACAGAGTGGAGGTAAGCAGTGAGGCCACTATAATAAGGGGTGAATATAATGATCAGGAAAACTAGCCACTACAATAGGGTCATACCACTGAATGCTTATTGAGAAGAGTATAGAGTGAAATTGATAAAATGTCAGCATTGAATATGTGAATATTCTGTCAAATGCAAGAACCGTCCCTGAATCTCTGTTAATTTAGTCATGAATGCTAAGATGTTGGTATACATAAGTGAATGATAGGGGCATTGCAGAGTGAGCAAGGTCAGTCACAAGAGACACCGGTGATAGCAGTACAGAGGAAAAATGTACCAATCACTGGGTCTTTAATTAATGTTTACTGGGGAAAACAGAAGATGGCTCAAAGAAGTAGAAAAAGCACATAGGCTGGCCTTCCGGGAATAGAGAACATGCAAAAAAATATCTTGCACAAAATATTCACCTACTACGACAGAATGAATACCTGAGGACAAACAAAAAGATCTAAGGAACAGAAGAAGGATAATTTATATGAAATTTTGTTCATCCATGAAGAGGATGAAACACTCATGCAGTGTCAAAACTGAGCTTGTAAGGGCAACAGGTCTACCAGAACCCTCAAGACTACACATGGTGAATGTATTCCAAATAATGGGTCCAAATAATGGGTCCATCATAGTAAATGCCCTCTAATATTATATGGCCTACCTCAGGTCAACACCAATTCTTGCAGAGTCCCTTTTGCACCAGTCTACATGTACACAATTACAGGACTGAGCAGGATGGTAGTCTCACAAGTGCAGCCTGCATATGTGCGCACACGCATGTGCACATGTGTAAACAACCCTGTGCCTCTCACGCTAGTTCCGCCATAGAGGTCTTATTTTAAAAAGTGGACACTGCCAGATACTCAGGTAGTTAGATTCACTAACGGTAAAGGTAAAAAAAAACTGGGTAGTCAACAGTGAAAAATCCTGGTGGACTAAATGGACGGAACCGTTTTCCTACACCTGCCTAAGTGAGTCTTGGTCCTGCTCCAATAGGGCCAATGGACAGTCTACCCTGAACTACAGGACCAGTTTCCCTCCAGAAAGGAACACAACCAACCCCAGATTGGTTTTGACCAACTTACACGCCATTGGTGAGATACAGGTAGAGTCCTGTGGCACAGTGATCATAAAATCCATGTCTGGGCATATACATGTGTGAGGGCACATTTGAAATATATTCATGAGTTTTGCACAATTTTACTGTAGAATCCTGCTAAAATATTTCAGGGTATTAATGATGCAAAGTTGCCCTATGTGTCAGCCTATAAAAGGCTCTGCCCAAACACACCAGAGTTCTGCTCAGCATGCCTGTCTGTCTGTAGATTCCTGAGGCTGATATAGGCCAAAGCCACTCATAATGATTGCCAGAAGTCTCTGTGCACGGATGAGTAGTGGGATGCCACAACTGTTGCTCATGGTGTAAAGACAGAATCTGGTAATTTATTAATTTTTGGGTATTGATCTTACCGGCAGCAGCAAATAAAGCACCCATGAGCTTTAGGTGTACATCTCCTTGACAATTTATATCATGCTTCAGTATATTAGACACACATTACCAACAACTTCTTTAATACTTCTGTAAAGAAGCATGCATTTCAAATGTAGTTAATATAATATCCACTGTGTGAAATCAAGAAGTAAACACTCTGTCAATCGTTATTATCTATTTAAGGACTAATTTCTCAAAAGTACTTCCATAGGAATGCTGCTGGATGGTGCATGGGTACCGTAACCTAGATGCGCCTGAACTGGGGACACCATTGGGTCCTCAAAAAAGGTTCTTAGGTGAATTCGTTCCTCTTTTGTGAATGCTAACCCATTCGTTTCTTTCCCTCAGTTTTATATTCTGTTTACACCCGACCCTTTATAGTACTTTACTGCATTTAATTTGCCTCATGGGATTCCCCATGATTCCACAGCTTATTCTGAAATTCGCAGGCTTACTTTTGAAGCAAAAGAGGTGGGATACTTTAGAAAAAATGAATAAGTGTATTGTAAAGAATCCCAGAGTTTAGGTTATATAAGCACACTCCCCAAAATCTACAAAAATCAGGATATCCTACCAAGGAGATCAATTGTTTAAGGTTGTAAGTCCATTCTAGAACACATAGGCTAGTACATAGACTTTTTAATTAAAACATTCTCTTCTCAGACACAGTGCTTCATACAAGACAGCATGCATTTCATAAAACCCAATAAAACACTTCATTTGATGAGTCTAATTTTATACCTACCACACTAGGCATTGAGCCACTCTATATCAACATTCCATTGACAGATGATATACATGTAATCAGTGATTTCTTGAATACAAGACCAATACCCAATCATGTACCCTTATAACTTCCCTACATTATCTGGAATTTTTAAAAAAAAATTCCATTCTGGGAATTATATTTCAAAGGTATATTCAGGGGGCAAGTTCTGCTCCAAATGTGCTATTTTATTCGTGGATTATCTCAAACCCACTACCATTTTGGCACCTTCTAATCACTTCAGGCACCAGAACATTTTCTGGAAATGTTACATTGATGATATTTTTATGATTTGAGAAGGATCTCCCTCACTCCTCATTCAGTTCCAAAATTGGCTAAACCACAATTGTAATGGGTTAAAGTTTACCATGCGCAGTGACAATACCAAAATTTCATTTCTGGATTTACTAATTAGGGTGGATAACGGCCTCTGCAACAGCACCCTCTATCCCAAATTCACTGAGAGAAATACTCTATTGAATTATTCAAGCTTCCCCCTTGGGCTCAAAAAGATTATTTACCATTTAGCCAGTTTTTCAGGATAAAACGAAATGGCAAGCTAAAGACTGATTTTTTCAAAGAAGCTGAACTACTCATTGCTAAATGATTGAATTGCTAAATGGTTGGTTACCCGCTCAATGAACAGAGTGTCCCAGAGAGACTACTTTATCACCAGCATCCACTTTTGTCAGCAAATGTATCAAGTATATTGTCATGTACTAACAGCAGGGCACCTTACTCTTGAATATCCTATGTTTTTTACAAAAAGAGAAAAAATATGAAAGATCATCTGGTTCGGGCTGCAACGACCTGTAATAACTCACAAAGCCTCACTGATTTTAAGGGGTCGGCCTCTAACTGGGAATTACAAATGTGGCAGCAGCAGTGTCTGCTCCTTTACCATAGAAACTAAAACATTCACTTGTGACACCACTAGTATCACTCTCAGATACCTCACTAATTGCAGTAAAAATAATGTGGTGTAAGTGATTTGTTGTCCTTGTAATATTGGTCAGACTACTCAGAAAATAAAGATCCAGATATGCCAACATAGAAGCCGTTCAGGAAGTAAGATCCTCACTGCCCCTTTGGTAGAACACTTTATTCAAGTCAGACAAACCAAAGACAACATTTGGCGGCAGATCATCTCAGCTAGCTTCGTAACGGCAAGAGGAGGAAACCTAGAACAGCTTTTCAATAGGGACGAATGGATCTTGAGATTAGATGTCTAATAGGTCTAAATCGCCACAAGGACTAGACATCTCTACAGTGAGCATGTGCTTGTATGAATTACAAGCAGTTTGCAATGACTATTTCTATTAGGTTTTAGCATTTATTGAATACACTGTTTGCAAATACTTGTTTTAATTCAAACTAGCTTGCAGAGCCTTATTCTGTTAGTTTTCAGTATTCATTGGACTACTATATTTTGAGAAAATATTTGATCATGTGCTAGTTTGTGAACTTGTTTGCAGTGCCTTATTCTGTTTGTTATCAGTGTTCATTCCTCTTTTGTGAATGCTCAACTGTTCCTTTCTTTCCCCTGGTTTTATATTCTGTTAATACTCAATCCTTCAAAGTACTTTACTGCATTTATTTTTCCTGATGGGATACTCTACTATTCCACCGCTTATTCCTTATGCAATGGACCTATGCTCTTTCCCCTCTTACAGACTCCCCTTCAAGGTTCCTACACATCCCTGCCTGATCAAAATGTCTACATTTTTCAATTTCATATTCCTTCTTCAGGTCTGACTTAAGACATCTTTAGCTGTCTCTCCTGCCTCATGTCTTCCAAAACGTGAATAATAAAAAATACCTAATAATATACTACAGAGAGTATCAGCCAGCCCTCTTCATCCATTGCTCTGTTTAACTGTCATTCGCATTTTACTTCTGCGCATCACAGCATACAGTTCACTGACAAAATATCGAAGTAAAAAATCTAGAAGTCAAAAATATCGATGAAAAAATATAGAATGCAAAAATATCGACTCCCTATACTTAAACAGGTAAGTACAAAAATAACGAAAAAAATATCAATGTTAAAAATATAGTTGTACAAAATATCGATTATATATATATATATATATATATATATATATATATATATATATATATATATATATAAATAAAAGAAAATAATAAATATTAAATATATTAAAAAATAAAATTAATTAAAAAAATATAACGTGGATTTAATATACATTTTAATAAATATGACAAATAAACTTAATTTAAAAAAGATTTAAACACACATACATAATAATCAATATATATATACATATTTACTTTAAAACAATTAATAAACTATTAATTTTAATTTATTTTATAATTTTAAAATTATATAAAAAATATACACATATATATAAATATATTATCTACTGGCGGTCGCCAGTAGATAGTTATAGTTAGGACCTATTTTCCATAGGAAATCTGCGACATTCTATTTGAAATAACTCTTGCGTCGGTTGACGAATCTTCGCAAAATTTTCAAACTTTATGGCCCGCTCCGGTCCGCTCCTACCCTGAAAGTCTCAGGGTGATTCGTCAAGCGGGGCCGAGAAAAAGGGGGTCCCAAAACGTGTTTTCCCCATTCATTTTCCCATAGGAAACTTTAGACACGGCTACAGCACGAACTGCTGAACGGAATTACACCAAATTTGGCAAAGAGGTAGTTCTTGGTTCAGAAAGAACCCTTTTGTTAAATGGTGTAAATCCGTTCAGTAGTTGCGGAGAAATTAAAAAAATAAGAGTCAAAAAATCAATTTCCCATAGGAAACTTTAGACACGGCTACAGCCCGAACTGCTGAACGGAATTACACCAAATTTGGCAAAGAGGTAGTTCTTGGTTCAGAAAGAACCCTTTTGTTAAATGGTGTAAATCCGTTCAGTAGTTGCTGAGAAAATCAAAAGTAAAAGTACATATATATCTATGGCCGCATCGGATTCACGCACCCTCCCGATCACGAGCTGTCTGCTAATTGGCTGTCAACACTCCAAACCAGGAAGTGTTGGCAGCCATCTTGTTCCTCGGTAGAACCGATGAACAAGAAAGCAGTAAAAAAAGTGCGCAAAACGCACAAAGGGGGCAGGGTAGAAACACCCTGACCCCTAGGTCTGCTCAGGGGTCCCACAAGGACCCCTGGGCAGAAAAAGCATTATTTATTTATTTATTTTAAATCGGCAGGATGCGCTCAGGGAGCGCGAATCCTGCCCAAAAAAAAAAAAAATCGAAGAGCGGTCTCTTGCGCTTCGATTGTATTTTGCCCCCGGGTGGCCCAAATCCCGGGGGCATGGTGAGGGGTTAAATGTATGTATGGGGGGCCTCAAAGGGCCCCCAAGCCCCGGGGACCGCCACCCCCGGGGCTTTCTTTTAAAATGGTGCAGGAGGGCTCTGAGCCCTCCCGCAGCCCCGGGGACCACCACCTCCCCGGGGCTTCTTTTTTAAAAACGTTTTCCTGTGTGGGGGGCTCGAGCCCCCCACACACCCGAGGGACCGCCACCTCCCGGGGCACTAACAAATTAAAATGGGGGTCCGTTTTGGACCCCGAAGCCCCGGGGACCACCACCTCCCCGGGGCTTTGCTGATGTGGGGAGGGGGCCGCGCGGCCCCCTCCTGGAGCCTGTGGTGGCCCTGGGGACCGCCACCCCCAGGGCCGGCTCCTGCAGTGTCCCGGGGTGCCTACCCCGGGACACTGCTGTTTGCAATGACAGGACGGGAGCCTCGCGGCTCCCATCCTGTCATTGCAAACTGCTTTGGATATTGGAAGAGAGAGCAGGAAACCTGCTCTCGCTTCCAATATCCAAAGACAATTGCTTTTCCACATGGGGAGCAGCATGTTAGCTGCTCTCCGTGTGGAAAAGCAATGCCGGCTCCCTTAGGACACGGGGAGCCGGCGGGACTGTGGGGGGTTTGGGGACCCCCCACAGTCCCCAACGAGAGGATGGGGTCCCCGGGGCCATAAGTGGCCCGGGAGGGGGGCCACGCGGCCCCCCTCCCCAGAAATAAGTAAAAAAAAAAAAAGGCCAGCCCCGGGGGATGGGGTCTCCGGGGCAAAAGGAGGCCTGAGGAGGGGGGCCACGCAGCCCCCCTCCTTAAAAATTAAAGAAAAAGTGTGGCCATGCCCCGGGGGATGGGGTCCCCGGGGCAGGATTCGGCCAGGGGAGGGGGCCACGCGGCCCCCTTCCCGTTTGGTGAAAAAAAAAAAAAAGGGGTAAGGCCCTGGGGGATGGGGTCCCCAGGGCCCAAAAATAGGAAAAAGGAAGGGGGGCCACACAGCCCCCCTTCAGGAAAAAAAAAAAAAACGATCGGGCCACAGGCCACGCCCCCTTCCTTCACCACTCTGCAAACGCGCCCCCTGGCGCGTTTGCAGATGGGGAAGTAATTCCACTTCAATACTGGGGGTCCCTGGGGGCCAACTAGCCCACCAGGAACCTCCAGTATGCGCCAGGGGGCTGCGTTGCAGAGAGGTGTACAGAGGCCACGCCCCTTTATACACCTCTCTGCAACGCAGCTCTGTGGCGCTTTTTGGATATACCTGTTGGGCTAGTTGGCCCCCAGGGACCCTCAGGATTCAAGGGGAGTTAATCCCCCGACTTAAAACGCGCCACGGGGCGCGTTTGCACAGTGGTGAAGGGAGGGGCGGGGCTTCAGGTGACATGTGTGCAAACAGGCCCCGTGGCGCGTTTTAAGATGGGGAATTAAATCCCCTTCAATCCTGAGGGTCCCTGGGGCCAACTAGCCCAACAGGTACATCCAGAAAGCGCCACAGAGCTGCGTTGCAGAGAGGTGTAAAAGGGGTGTGGCCTCTCTACACGTCTCTGCAACGCAGCCCCTGGCGCATACTGGAGGTTCCTGGTGGGCTAGTTGGCCCCTAGGGACCCTCATGATTCAAGGGGACTTAATCCCCCAACTTAAAACGCACCACGGGGCGCGTTTGCACAGATGTTACCTCAGGCCCCGCCCCTACCTTCACCATTGTGCAAATATTCCTCTAAAATCTGCCGAACTACGAATTCGGATTTACTCACCTGTTATCAGGAGAGACCTCAGTGCTGCATCTTTCAGCCCAGTACTAATCCTGAAAAGTAATTTTAACCGTACTTACCAGTAACTTGAATTTCCTTCCATAGGATATCATTGCCTGCTTTTTGCTGAAAAAGTTTCTAAGTGTCGATTTTTGAAACATACAAATATTCCTCTAAAATCAGCCGAAATACGAATTCCGATTTACTCACCTGTTATCAGGAGAGACCTCAGTGCTGTATCTTTCAGCCCAGTACTGGTCCTGAAAAGTAATTTTAACCGTACTTACCAGTAACTTGAATTTCCTTCCATAGGCTAACATTGACTGGTTTCACTTGGAAATTCTTCTAAGTGTGGAGTTTTGGAACTTTAAAATATTCCTCTAAAATCAGCCGAAATACGAATTCCGATTTACTCACCTGTTATCAGGAGAGACCTCAGTGCTGCATCTTTCAGCCCAGTACTGATCCTCAAAAGTAATTTTAACCGTACTTACCAGTAACTTGAATTTCCTTTCATAGGATATCATTGTCTGCTTTTTGCTGAAAAAGTTTCTAAGTGTTGATTTTTGAAACATACAAATATTCCTCTAAAATCAGCCGAAATACAAATTCCGATTTACTCACCTGTTATCAGGAGAGACCTCAGTGCTGTATCTTTCAGCCCAGTACTGGTCCTGAAAAGTAATTTTAACCGTACTTACCAGGAACTTGAATTTCCGTCCATAGGCTAACATTCACTGGTTTCACTTGGAAATTCTTCTAAGTGTGGAGTTTTGGAACTTTAAAATATTCCTCTAAAATCAGCCGAAATACGAATTCCGATTTACTCACCTGTTATCAGGAGAGACCTCAGTGCTGCATCTTTTAGCCCAGCACTGACCCTGAAAAGTAATTTTAACCGTACTTACCAGTAACTTATATTTTCTTCCATAGGAATCCATTGTCTGGTTTTCAGCTGAAAAGTTTCAAAGTGTCGATTTTCACAAACTACAAATATTCCTTAAAAATCGCCTGTATGACTTAAACGCATTCTTTCAACTGTTTACAGGAGATGCACCAGTGCTGGATCCAGGATCCAACACTGAGTAAGAAAAAGTAACGATAACAGTTTTTACCTGCTAAGTGAATTTCCTTCCATAGGATAACATTGGTGATTCTATGAGAAAAAGTTTCTAAGTGTCAACTTTTAAAATACAATAATATTCCTTAAAAATCACTACTGTAACCAAAACGCTTTTACTCAACTGTTTACAGGAGATGTCCCAGGACTGAATCTAGGATCCAGTCCTGTGGTTAGAAAAGTAATCCATAAAGTAACTAATTGCATTTAACTAGAAATTCACATTGAGCTGAATGTTGCATTGTGTTTGAAAATGTGTTGCCCATTGCAACAACTGTAACTACTGTACTTAAAAGTCTATTGCCTATGTGCAAAGTATTTAAACTAAAGTAATTCATTCTGAGAAAGTATTTTTTGTAATGTATAATGTAATTACAATGTAATTTAAAAAATAAAATATGTAAAAAAAAATGTTTCTAAAAATGTAGTAAATCAGTATGAAAAAAATAAATATAACAATTAATACATTTAAAAATTGTCATTTACAAAACCTTAGAAATTCACTGAAAAAACCATAAGGTTTTAGGGACAGTTATAGTTAGTTGGACATTGCACTCGTACAAAACCCGTGAAATTCCCCCGTTATAGTTAGTTCAGGTAACTATAACTCGCGCTTCGCAATGCACTGCTGATGACGTCACATATTACATCACTCATGACATGGTCAGTGACATCACTGATGACATCACTGATGACATCTCAAATGACATCACTGATGACATCACTGATGGCATCATCCATGTGAGAATTTAATGCATCTTCTCACACCCTAATATAAGTTTTGAAACACCCACTCTAAATTACAGACTGCCATTCTCAAAACCATACACACTCCAATACCAATAAGTACATACCCACTCACTGATTCTTAGGTCTACACACACACATCTACTCACTCACCCGTACAGTCACTCATACTTACAGTCACTCAGTACAGGACTATCATATGCACTCATACACCTATATAAACACTCACACAACGCAACTCATCCATAGAGGTATTCACACACCTAGTCAGTCATGCAAATAATTAATCACACTCCAATTTACTCACCTATACAGTTATACACACCAGCTCACTTACTCATAAAAATACTAGCACATTCTTACGCTCCTATGCAATCACTGATGCAAGCACACACTCATCCATATAGCCACTCTCACAATCACACACTCTCACTTATAGCCATTTATATACTCCAACACACATATATACTGCCTTTCACATATGTAGTTACTCACACATGTACCACTGAGATATACATTCAATCACTAACACACCCATACACACACTCACCCACCCATACAGTCCATCACAGACGCACTCTTGAAACCATGCACCCAGTGAATCACCCACTCACACATCTATGCACAGAGTCACACACACCCCACCCACACAAACACTGAGGCACCCATACAGATACTCAGAGAACCAATCCATAACCCATATAGACACTCATTTAGCTAGTCAGAAACCCATGCAGTTGCTTACACAACAACAGACAGACGGATACAGACATTCACACAGTTTAGTCACTCACCCTTGCATCCAGTAAGATACGTTTAATCACTCACTTATAGACTCAGTCACGCACCTACAAAATCATCCATTCAGGCGCTTCTACACCCACTCATTCTTCAATACGCCTTTCCCTAAATATATTAAACATATTTAAACTTTACAGAAACACACAGTCACTGGATGATGTCATCAGTGATGTCATCAGTGATGTCATTTGAGATGTCATGAGTGATGTAATATGTGACGTCATCAGCAGAGCATTGCGGGGGCGCGAGTTATAGTTACCTGAACTAACTATAATGGGGGAATTTCACGGGTTTTGTACGAGTGCAATGTCCAACTAACTATAACTGTTCCTAAAACCTTATGGTTTTTTCAGAGAACAAAACCCGTGAAATTCCCCCGTTATAGTTAGTTCAGCTAACTATAACTTGCGCCCCCGCAATGCACTGCTGATGACGTCACATATTACATCGCTCATGACATGGTTAGTGACATCACTGATGACATCACTGATGACATCTCAAATGACATCACTGATGACATCACTGATGACATCATCCAGTGACTGTGTGTTTCTGTAAAGTTTAAATATGTTTAATATATATAGGGAAAGGCGTATTGAAGGATGAGTGGGTGTATAAGTGTCTGAATGGATGATTTAGTAGGTGCGTGACTGACTTTATAAGTGAGTGATTAAACGTATCTGACTGAATGCATTGGTTAGTGACTAAACTGTGTGAATGTCTGTATCCGTCTGTCTGTTGGTGTGTAAGCGGCTGCATGGGTTTGCGAATAGGTACAAGAGTGTTTACATGGGTTATTGATTGGTTGTCTGAGTATCTGTATGGGTGCCTGAGTGTTTGTGTGGGTGGGGTGTGTGTGACTCTGTGCATAGATGTGTGAGTGGGTGATTCCGTGGGTGCATGGTTTCAAGAGTGCATCTGTGATGGACTGTATGGGTGTGTGAGTGTGTGTATGGGTGTGTTAGTGAGTGAATGTATATCTCAGTGGTACATGTGTGAGTAACTACATATGTGAAAGGCAGTATATATGTGTGTTGGAGTATATAAATGACTATAAGTGAGAGTGTGTGATTGTGAGAGTGGCTGTATGGATGAGTGTGTACTTGTATCAGTGATTGTATAAGAGCGTAAGAATGTGCTAGTATTTGTATGAGTAAGAGAGCTGGTGGGTGTATAACTGTATAGGTGAGTAAATGGCAGTGTGATTAATTATTAGCATGACTGACTAGGTGTGTGAGTACCTCTATGGATGAGTGGCGGTGTGTGTGTCTATATAGGTGTATGAGTGCATATGATAGTCCTGTACTGAGTGACCGTAAGTATGAGTGACTGTACGGGTGAGTGAGTGGATGTGTGTGTACACCTAAGAATCAGTGAGTGTGTATGTAGTTATTGGTGTTGGAGTGTCTATGGTTTTGAGAATGGTAGTCTGTAACTTAGAGTGGGTGTATCAAAAGTTATATTAGGGTGTGAGAAGATGCATGAAATTATCACATGGATGATATCATCAGTGATGTCATCAGTGATGTCAGTGACCATGTCATGAGCGATGTAATATGTGACGTCATCAGCAGTGCATTGCGGGGCGCGAGTTATAGTTAGCTGAACTAACTATAACGGGGGAATTTCTATGGTTTTGTACGAGTGAAATGTCCAACTAACTATAACTGTCCCTAAAACCTATGGTTTTTTCAGTGAATTTCTAAGGTTTTTTAAATGCAAATTTCTAACTATAACGTGCCTGAAACCTATGTTTTTTTCAGTGAATTTCAAAGGTTTTTTAAATGCTAATTTCTAACTATAACGTGTCTGAAACCTATAGTTTATTCAGTGAATTTCAAAGGTTTTTTAAATGCTAATTTCTAACTATAACGTGCCTGAAACCTATGGTTTTGTAAGTGAATTTCAAAGGTTTTTTAAATGCTAGTTTCTAACTATGCCTACAGAAGTAGGACATGTGAAGAAAGGAGAAAAAACGCACAGAAAGAAGCAAAAGAAATGCAGAAAGAAGCAACAGAAGTCCACAAAGACGAAGAAAAGAGCAGGAAGAAGCAAGACATGTGCAGAAAGAACCAACAGAGGAGCAGAAAGAGGCCTTGTTGCAAAATCATCCTGTGCCCACAACTTTTTCATACGGGTACTGGTGGTAACTGACTCGGACTAACCAGGCCTAGAGCCAGTGCTATGCTAAAAGACACTTAGAATACAGTGAAAACACCTACATACACTAGGGAACACTATGCGTTGGGGTACCCCTGTGATTAGCATGAACTCCTCTGTAAGGCCCTAGTACATAATAGGGCAGGGGATTAAAACTTCCTCTTAAAACGCGCCCGGGCGCGTTTGCACAGTGGTGAAGGGAGGGGGGGGCCTGATGTGACATGTGTGCAAACACGCCCTGTGGCGCGTTTTAATTTGAGAAATTAATTCCTCTTCAATCCTGAGGGTCCCTGGGGTCCAACTAGCCCACCACGTACCTCCAGTAAGCGCCACAGGGCTGCGTTTCAGAGAGGTGGCCCAGGTCACGCCCCTTTTTACACCACTCTGCAACGCAGCTCAGTGGCGCTTACTGGAGGTACGTGGTGGGCTAGTTGGACCCCAGGGACCCTCAGGATTGAAGAGGAATTAATTTCTCAAATTAAAACGCGCCACAGGGCGTGTTTGCACACATGTCACATCAGGCCCCCCCCTCCCTTCACCACTATCAAACGCGCCCCATGGCGCATTTTAAGTTGGGGAATTAAGTCCCCTTGAATCCTGAGGGTCCCTGGGGTCCAACTAGCCCACCAGGTACCTCCAGGAAGCGCCACAGAGCTGCGTTGCAGAGAGGTGTAAAAAGGGGCATGGCCCGGACCACCTCTCTGCAACGCAGCGCAGTGGCGCTTACTGGAAGCACCTGGTGGGCTAGTTGGCCCCCAGGGGCCTCAGGATTGAAAGGGAACTAATTCCCCAACTTTAAATGCGCCACAGGGCGTGTTTGCACACATGTAACCTGTGGCCCCGCCCCCTCCCTTCACAACTGGCGCGTTTTAAGTTGGGGGATTAAGTCCCCTTAAATCCTGAGGGTCCCTGAGGTCCAACTAGCCCACCAGGTACCTCCAGTAAGCGCCACAGAGCTGCGTTGCAGAGAGGTGTAAAAAGGGGCGTGGCCTCTGAACACCTCTCTGCAACGCAGCTCCCTGGTGCATACTGGAGGTACCTGGTGGGCTAGTTGGCCCCCAGGGACCCCCAGTATTCAAGGGGAATTAGTTCCCCAACTTTAAACATGCCAGGGGGCGCGTTTGCTGAGTGTTGCAGGGAGGGGGCGGGGCCTAGCCGCGATGCCGTACTTTTTTATTTGTGTGTTTTTTAAGAAGGGGGCTGTGTAGCCCCCCTTCTCTTGCCTTTTTTAGTGCCCTTGGGACCTCATCCCCCAGAGCCTGCTCCTCTTTTTTTTTTTTTTTTTTATGTTAATAGGAGGGGGGCCGCGTGGGCCCCCCTCCCGTGGCCAATTCCGGCCCCGGGGACCCCATCCCCTGGGCATGGCCACACATAATATTTTTATAGGAAAGGGGGCTGCATGGCCCCCTCCTAAGGCCTCTATTGGCCCCGGGGACCCCATCCCCCGGGGCCCACCTTTATTTAATATTTTATTTTTTGGTGAGGGGGGCCGCGTGGCCCCCCTCCCGGGCCACTTCTGGCCCCGGGGACCCCATTCCCCGGGGCCTGGCCATCCTTTTTTTTTTGTTTTGTGAGGGGGGCCCCTCCTCAGGCCAAATATGGCCCCGGAGACCCCATCCCCCGGGGCCTGGCCTCTCCTTTTTTATTGAATTTTTTTTTTTAATCAGGGGAGGGGGGCCACGTGGCCCCCCTCCCGGCCCACTTCCAGCCCCGGGGACCCCATCCCCCGGGGCCTGGCCTCTCGTTGGGGACCGTGGGGGGACCCGAATCCCCCACGGTCCCGCCGGCTCCCGCGTCCTGCGGGAGCCGGCATGCTTTCCCACATGGGGAGCTGCTGACATGCAGCTCCCTTGTGGAAAAGCAATCTGCTGCTTCATTGAAGCGAGAGCAGGTTTCCCTGCTCTCGCTTCAATGAAGCAAAGCAGTTTGCAATGACAGGGCGGGAGTGATGTAATATGTGATGTCATCAGCAGTGCATTGCGGGCGCGCGAGTTATAGGTAGCTGAACTAACTATAACGGGGGAATTTCTATGGTTTTGTACGAGTAAAATGTCCAACTAACTATAACGCCCCTGAAACCTATGGTTTTTCAGTGAATTTCTAAGGTTTTTTAAATGCTAATTTCTAACTATAACGTGCCTGAAACCTATGGTTTTTTCAGTGAATTTCTAAGGTTTTTTAAATGCTATTTTCTAACTATAACATGCCTGAAACCTATGGTTTTTTCAGTGAATATATATATATTTATTATACTATGTATACATGTGAAAATGTCTCGGTCCCCTGTTTGCCTCAGTGGCACGGAAAAAATGGGTGGAACTGACGTCAGCACGCCGACGAGGACCTCTTATGGCTCCGATGACGTCATACGGTATCGCGAGTGGAGCCGTGCTCGTTGACATGGGAGAGCTAGGAAAGAATTTCCGTGGAATGCTGCTGCAGGGGATATTCACCTAAGTGTTCAGGCTAGTCCTTTGGGAGCAACTGTTTATGTTGCCACTCCAGAAACCGAAACTAGTGATCCGAGGGCAGAGGCCCTGCAGATGGCACACGGGGTGGGATGCCCAGTCGTGTGCACCGGCGGGGCAGCGAAGTGACAAGCACCACAACCCACAAAAAAGGTAACAAGGGCACTGAATAACACAGGATCTTATCTTTGTATCTGGCAGGAACAACGAAGTTAAAATGCCCTAGTACCAAAATGTAGAATTAGTGCTACAACGGTCTTCAAGAGGACCTGCGATGCCGCGTCTGCCTCCCGTACCCTGGAGGCGGCACATGGGTCACGCGGTACGGTCATACTGCGGTGGGACGCACACTCGTTGACCTCTCATGGCACTGCTCCACACTTCAGGGAGGACGCTTTCCATTAGCTATGTTTTCTGATGACATGTCGCGCCGGCCCCGTCCAACAACAGAACTCCTTTAGATCCAAACAGACTCTTCCACTCTCTCACCGGAAGTGAAACCAGGCCACGCGGACACTTTCACAATACAACAGCCGGGAATGCACTTTTCGGTAAAAAAAACACATTCCTTCCTCCTAATTAATCAAATACACGTCTCACTGAAGAACAGGGGCCAGCTTCGATCGCTAAACAGCTGTTACAACGACTTTTTTACTTTGCGATACCATTACAACGCATGCATAACCACGCATGCGTTGTACATCACAAAGTCATTACTACGCATTTTTTTAGAACGCATGGTCATTTACCACGCATGCCTTTACAACAAATTTTGTTGTAAAGGTATGTATGGTAAATGACCATGCGTTCTAAAAACATGTAGACGATCCATGTGGTTGTAAGGAAACAGAGGCTGTTCCGTTTCCTCACAACGACGTGCACCGCCCCTCAGAGATGACGTGAAGCAGGAACCACGAGGAGAGAGGAACCATGAGGAGTGAGAGGTAAGGGGGATTGGGCATGGGGTGGGGGTTTCTTTTCTAGGGTTTAGGGTAGTGCAGTGGTGTTTGGGTGGTGTAGGGGGTCGTGCTGGGGGTAGTGTTTTAGGGTTTAGGGTAGTGCAGTGGTGTTTGGGTAGTGTAGGGGGTCATGCTGGGGGTAGTGTTTTAGGGTAGTGCAGTAGTGTAGGGGGTCGTGCTGGGGGTAGTGTTTTAGGGTTTAGGGTAGTGCAGTGGTGTATGGGTAGTGTAGGGGGTCGTGCTGGGGTAGTGTTTTAGGGTAGTGCAGTGGTGTTTGAGTAGTGTAGGGGGTCATGCTGGTGGTAGTGTTTTAGGGTTTAGGGTAGTGCAGTGGTGTTTGTGTAGTGTAGGGGGTCATGCTGGGGGTAGTGTTTTATGGTTTAGGGTAGTGCAGTGGTGTTTGGGTAGTGTAGGGGGTCGTGCTGGGGGTAGATTTAGGGTTTAGGGTAGTGCAGTGGTGTTTGGGTAGTGTAGGGAGTCGTGCTGGGGGTAGTGCTTTAGGGTTTAGGGTAGTGCAGTGATGTTTGTGTAGTGTAGGGGGTTGTGCTGGGGGTAGTGTTTTAGGGTTTATGTTAGTGCAGTGGTGTTTGGGTAGTGTAGGGGGTAGTGCTGGGGTAGTGTTTTAGGGTTTAGGGCAGTGCAGTGGTGTTTGTGTAGTGAAGGGGGTCATGCTGTGGGTAGTGTTTTAGGGTTTAGGGTAGTGCAGTCGTGTTTGTGTAGTGTAGGGGGTCGTGTTTTAGGGTATAGGGTAGTGCAGTGGTGTTTGGGTAGTGTAGGGGGTCATGCTGGGGTTAGTGTTTTAGGGTTTAGGGTAGTGCAGTGGTGTTTGGGTAGTGTAGGGGGTCGTGCTGGGGGTAGTGTTTTAGGGTTTAGGGTAGTGCAGTGGTGTTTGTGTAGTGTGGGAGGTCATGCTTGGGGTATATTTAGGGTTTAGTGTAGTGCAGTGGTGTTTGGGTAGTGCAGGGAGTCATGCTGGGGGTAGTGTTTTAGGGTTTAGGGTAGTGCAGTGGTGTTTGGGTAGTGTAGGGAGTCGTGCTGGTGGTAGTGTTTTAGGGTTTAGGGTAGTGCAGTGGTGTTTGGGTAGTGGAGGGGGTAGTGTTTTAGGGTTTAGGGTAGTGCGCCCAACCAGCCACAATATCCGTGGACAAAGGGGATCCTGACTCTTTGGAACGCTCCGTCAATTGAATAATTTGGGTCAAGGGCCCTACCACGTCCAAGACCTATCAATTCCTTTCTTGGGATCCCTCATAAACTTGGAGAAAAAGGTACATAGTTTCTCATCAATTTCAGGCATGTGTGCCACCTTCCCCTTCAGTGAGGGCCTGGGGCATTCTCCCCTCATCCTATTCCTGACCTCCCTTTCAAGGGGTTGATGGATTTTCCCCACCACATACTCTGCCACTTTGGAGTCAGGTGTCCACTCTGCCGACCTAGGATGGTAAATTTGGGTAGGCTCGAACATGTCCGAGTGGACCCCGTCCCCAACCGGGGACTGAGAGGAGTGGGACTCTGGACGCCAGGGACGCCCCGAGTCCTTATCCACATCGGAGGAGAAATCGTCCTCCGATACACCCTCTCCATCTAAGGGAAACCCGCCGTCGGGGTCTACAATAGTGGTGACAGTGTCGCAATTTTCTCCGGGCCCCTCCTCCTCCCGGCAGGGTGCATGTTTTAGCGTTCGCGCACTCTTGAGGAAGGTCTCCGTAAGTTTATCAAATCCTTCCAAGTGCCCCGCGTTATGCTTAACGGCCCTTTTATTCCCCATCTGGGAGCTACTTAGACCCGCCACCACCAGATCTGGGTCACTGAACACCCCAGGGATGCTTTTCGCCAGCTTATCAACCTGATCCCTAACAGGAGCCAGCGCCCTAGAAATAGCCAGAGAGAGGGCTTGGTCCACTGCTGGAGGGAGAAGTTGGGGGGCCACTCCTCCTCCACTTCCTGGTAGGAGGAGTAAAAATGGTCTTCTGGAGAAGACATGATAGCAGAGGGTGTGAGCACAGAACAAATGCCCTTAAAATCCTTAAGACAGCCCCTCGCCGGTGCTCCAACAGCTGGGCTTTCCCCGAAGCTGTTATAAGAATAGACTGAGGCGCATTACCAATTACCACCACCAGGTGGCGCTGGTCACTAACGTGGCCGTGTGGGGAAATCACCGCGTAGCAGTGTCAAAATTAGGCGAGGGTTGGTCGGGAATCAAGCGGACACTAAAGGAGTGACCGGATTCCCAAACGCGCGTAAAGACCAGCGGGAGCGCTCGACGGAGCTGCCTCGCTCGGACCAGACGCGCCTGACAGGATCTCACCGCGCGCAGAGCACACAGCGGGAGAAACTGCGAGGGGGAGAACGCGCTCGGGCAAGAGCCTGCTGCGCAGGGAATATGAAACAATACCAAGGCAATAATGCTAATAACGTGCACAAGAAACCGCTATACAAACAGCAACAACGTCAGATTAAGCCAAGAATGTAAGGAATGCACTTAACTGACGAGCAGTGAAGAAGAAAGAGGAAGCGGAAGGGACGTCACGATATTATATACGATGGACTGTGATATGATTGGACTATAGTTGCCTTGGAGACTACCCCCCTAATGGTTCATGGGTTGTGTAGTCTTTTGTTTAATGATTGTTGTGTTACGTTTTCTTTGAACTGCTATGCAAATAAAGTGAGGAAAGATATGCATAATACTCGTCTCCGTCCTGCCATAGAATTCATTAAACTTTATTTGATCTGATTTAGAAACATAGATCATAAAAGTGTACATAAAAACAGTAAATCCTCTTTCCTAATACAATACAGTGAGAATTAATTAAAACCAGTAGGTAAAAACGGGTGTTACAAAGCCCTGTTCAGAGCAATTTCAGGTTAACAGAATCGTAAAGTTCAATGTTTCGCAAGATCAATCTCATGTACTTTGTGCAAAATACGCAATAAGGGGTCCAAGTAAGATGTAACGCTCCAATACCTGACCAGTTTGCACTATATAAAACTGCAGAAAAAATAAAAATAAAAAGTGTTTTGCACACTTCTGTCATTGGGCTATATGTGGGCTACATCTGGGTGATATTTGTGCTACATTTGGGCTCTTTTTTCTCTGGTGGCCATCTTGGGAGACTTATTTGTTATGAAGTTTCCTAATTTCGTCATTTACTGCAGTCTCCTCAGTAGGAAATGCTTTCAGTTTTTTACTTTGATTCCATCAAGAAGGCATTCAGATGTGTCACACATTTGCCATAAATTCAGAATGCTAGCACTCTAGTTGTTCATTAGATCACTGTAGTAAAGCTACTGCTCACCAGGGAGTTAACTGGAAGTCTTGTTTCAGTCTGCATGTCAGAATTTTCTAATGAAATAGAAGAGGATTTGAGATCTCACTTAAAACATGCCCTAAATTTTCTTTCTGCAGCACTAACCATAATTTCTATGGCAAAATGAACCCCCTCATTTTGTTCCTTTTTAAATTAAATGTTTTAAGTGTTACCAGTTTATTCCAATCAAGATGGCTTCAGGTGTGCCATACTTTTGTCATAAGTAAGACTGTTAGCGCTCTAGTTGTTCTTTAGAACACTCTGGGAAGCTGCAGTAGAACACAAAGGCATCAACTGACAGGCTGCTCCTGTTGAAATATAACAGGAAGATATTTGAGATCTCACTTAAAACATGTCCTAATCTTTCTTTCTACAGCACTAACCATAATTTCTATGACAAAATGAACCCCCTCATGTTGTTCCTTTTTAAATTAAATGTTTTAAGAGTTACCAGTTTATTCCAATCAAGATGGCTTCAGGTGTGCCATAATGTTGTCATAAGTAAGACTGTTAGCGCTCTAGTTGTTCTTTAGAACACTCTGGGAAGCTGCAGTAGAATACAAAGGCATCAACTGACAGGCTGCTCCTGTTGAAATATAACAGGAAGATATTTGAGATCACACTTGAAACATGTCCTAATTTTTCTTTCTACAGCACTAACCATAATTTCTATGACAAAATGAACCCCATCATTTTGTTCCTTTTTAAATTAAATGTTTTAAGTGTTACCAGTTTATTCCAATCAAGATGGCTTCAGGTGTGCCATACTTTTGTCATAAGTAAGGCTGTTAGCACTCTAGTTGTTCTTTAGAACACTCTGGGAAACTGCAGTAGAACACAAAGGCATCAACTGACAGGCTGCTCCTGTTGAAATATAACAGGAAGATATTTGAGATCTCACTTAAAACATGTCCTAATTTTTCTTTCTACAGCACTAACCATAATTTCTATGGCAAAATGGACCCCCTCATTTTGTTCCTTTTTAAATTAAATGTTTTAAGTGTTACCAGTTTATTCCAATCAAGATGGCTTCAGGTGTGCCATACTTTTGTCATAAGTAAGACTGTTAGCTCTCTAGTTGTTCTTTAGAACACTCTGGGAAGCTGCAGTAGAACACAAAGGCATCAACTGACAGGCTGCTCCTGTTGAAATATAACAGGAAGATATTTGAGATCTCACTTAAAACATGTCCTAATTTTTCTTTCTACAGCACTAACCATAATTTCTATGACAAAATGAACCCCCTCATTTTGTTCCTTTTTAAATTAAATGTTTTAAGAGTTACCAGTTTATTCCAATCAAGATGGCTTCAGGTGTGCCATAATGTTGTCATAAGTAAGACTGTTAGCGCTCTAGTTGTTCTTTAGAACACTCTGGGAAGCTGCAGTAGAACACAAAGGCATCAACTGACAGGCTGCTCCTGTTGAAATATAACAGGAAGATATTTGAGATCTCACTTAAAACATGTCCTAATTTTTCTTTCTACAGCACTAACCATAATTTCTATGGCAAAATGAACCCCCTCATTTTGTTCCTTTTTAAATTAAATGTTTTAAGTGTTACCAGTTTATTCCAATCAAGATGGCTTCAGGTGTGCCATACTTTTGTCAT
The DNA here is from genome assembly GCA_963921515.1 of Calotriton arnoldi. Taxonomy (NCBI): domain Eukaryota; kingdom Metazoa; phylum Chordata; class Amphibia; order Caudata; family Salamandridae; genus Calotriton; species Calotriton arnoldi. The sequence goes on from CAWUFW010005456.1 coordinate 723,281, forward strand.
AAGTAAGACTGTTAGCGCTCTAGTTGTTCTTTAGAACACTCTGGGAAGCTGCAGTAGAACACAAAGGCATCAACTGACAGGCTGCTCCTGTTGAAATATAACAGGAAGATATTTGAGGTCTCACTTAAAACATGTCCTAATTTTTCTTTCTACAGCACTAACCATAATTTCTATGACAAAATGAACCCCCTCATTTTGTTCCTTTTTAAATTAAATGTTTTATGAGTTACCAGTTTATTCCAATCAAGATGGCTTCAGGTGTGCCATAATTTTGTCATAAGTAAGACTGTTAGCGCTCTAGTTGTCAATAGGTACATAAAGATGCCCTATTACCATCGGGGAGGCCGATTGTCTCATCGCAGGGCAGTCTTTTAGAGCACATCTCAATATACATTGATCATTTTTTGTCTAGTTTCGTGGTGCAATCAAAGTCTTACATCAAAGATACTAAAGACTTTTTACGACATATAACAGATGTATGGCAGGATGGTGACCAGATGATCGTGATGGATATCACAAGTCTATACACCTGTATATCACATCAGCAGGGTTTAGAGGCAGTTCGCTATTTTCTGAAGAATCGAGCATTGAAATATTTTGAGTACAGTGAGATGCTCATAGAATTCTTAAAGTTCTGTCTGCATAATAATATCTTTCTGTACCAGGACCAGTATTATAAACAAGTATCTGGAACGGCCATGGGCACCTGCTTTGCCCCCAGCTACGCAAATTTATTCGTGGGCTGGTGGGAGGAGCAGGTGGCCTGGACGGAGACCAATAGCGTCTGGACCAAAAGGGTCGTGGCCTGGTACAGATATATAGATGACCTTTTCTGGTGTGGAGGGGGACAACTGAAATGGCGACAGACTATGTTCAAGTATTGAATAACAACAATTTGAATCTTAAATTCAATGCTGAAATTAGCGATAAGACTGTGAACTTCTTAGATTTAGAGGTCACTATCATTGAGAACAAAATCTGCACTAAACTGTATCGAAAACCCACTGCGGGTAATTCAATATTGCATGCCCGCAGTGGGCATCCTCCCAAACTAATCAACAGTATCCCCTATGGGGAGTTACTGCGAATTAAAAGGAATGACAGCAGGGAGGTGGACTTTCAAAAATATGCAGGTGAATGTATAGAGAGATTCAAAGCCCGTGGTTATGGTGAACGAACATTGAATGGAGCACTAAAGAGAGTGAATCTTATCCCCAGAAGTAAATTGCTAGAAGAGCAATTGAAAGGTTGAAGCAAGGAATGCGGTTTTCGCATAATAACAACATTCTCGCAGGACTCAGAACTACTGCGAACCATTTTGCGCAGAAATTGGAATCTGTTAAAAATGGATCCGATAATTGGAATGGATATTCCAAAACGACCATTACTAACATTTCGAAAAGCAAGGGCCCTTCGGAATTCCCTAACGAGCAGTTATATGAGAAAGGATACACCTAAGCTGTTCAATAGGGATCTAAAGGGGTTTTATCTCTGCGGGAAGTGTAAAGCCTGCACAGGGAGTACGAGAGGCCTAACATACCAGGTACCAGGGGTAAAGAAACCTAAATACATCAGTAAATTTATCACATGTAGCACTCCGTACACAGTATAATGCCTTGTTTGCCCTTGTGGGCTCAGGTATATTGGAAGTACCATCCACCAGACTAAGATGCGTATCTTAGAGCACTCAAGGGCAATCAAAAACGGGGACATGACATACCCGGTAGCTCGCCATTTTAAGGCCAAACATAATGGCGATAGGTCTCTCTTAACTTTCTTCGCTATTGATCATGTACCGCCGAACCCAAGGGGTGGAGATAGGGTTATCAGTCTGAGAAGACTGGAATCCAGGTACATAATTGATCTCCAGACTAAAGTACCTGGTGGTCTGAATTCCAATGAGGAGCTTGCTGTGCACTTGGGGGAATAGCTGCATAATTCCATGGCTATGGGATTAACTAGTATCTGTACCTGATTTTGAACTTCATGAAATTTGACAATATTTTGGGTATGTTTATGATTTTACAAAGAAAAAGTGTATTGTATGCTCGATGGTTATACTGAGAAAGGCAATAGAGAATTTTTAAGCTTTTTTAGCGTTTTGAATGTGCTTAAACTTAGTATTGTCATAACAACTGTCTTAAAGCCCATTCAGGGCAGGATGCTGGGTGAACTGTTTGACACTAATGTAATTATCAAACGTGTGAGCACTGGGATTACATGGTTGGGCCCATCTGTGGGCTATATTCTTATTGAGTGACACTATATAGTGTTTATGAATTTTATGTCATATATCCACTCAGGTACATTTGTGCACTCGCTCAATTGCGCGTTTGAAAAGAAGAAATAGCTCTGTGCACATTACAAGATGTCTGCCATCTACGGCTGGAGTTGTCTTTTCTCAGTGTTTAGTAAACATGTAATTGACATAAAAGAGGGCCGTTTCTGGCGCGCCATATTACCATCGATAAAGGCGTTTGCCGAAACGCGTCTGGTTACCGTGAGTCCGTAAAATAAAAACTTTGGACTAGCCCCCGTGAGTGCTTTCTTTGTGTTTGAAGAAGAATACGAAGCTGGAGCTGTTATTATTGCGGGCACACCACCCGCGAAAAAGCACCCGCACGGGAGTGCAAGAAGGAGGTGAAACGAAGGAGCTGCGATATATATATATATATATATATATATATATATATATTTTATCTACTGGCGGTCGCCAGTAGATAGTTATAGTTAGGACCTATTTTCCATAGGAAATCCGCGACATTCTATTTGAAATAACTCTTGCGTCGGTTGACGAATCTTCGCGAAATTTTCAAACTTTATGGCCCGCTCCGGTCCGCTCCTACCCTGAAAGTCTCAAGGTGATTCGTCAAGCGGGGGCCGAGAAAAAAGGGGGGTCCCAAAACGTGTTTTCCCCATTCATTTTCCCATAGGAAACTTTAGACACGGCTACAGCCCGAACTGCTGAACGGAATTACACCAAATTTGGCAAAGAGGTAGTTCTTGGTTCAAAAAGAACCCTTTTTGTTAAATGGTGTAAATCCGTTCAGTAGTTGCTGAGAAAATCAAAAGTAAAAACACATATATATCTGGGCGGAGCCTAACCACACATGTCATCGTGAGATCTGATTGGCTGTCAGCACTTCATCCTGGAATTGCTGGCAGCCATCTTGGGACCAATATAAATGATAGTACCCCTTTGAAATGCATTGTAGTGAATCGAAGATTTTGAGGGTTACCAAAAGGAGAACTATAAAGGGTGATAACAGACTTTAGTTACATTAGAATTCATTTGTTGATGGTACCATACTAATTTCAGGAATTGTGGTGTGTTCTAAGGTGATTTTACCCTGTGAAAAACCTTCTGCTGGGATATCATGAATCATGTTTGAGAGAAAACTATTTTCACATGCTTGTCCCATACAGTTTTGGAAGGTGCCCCAGAAGCTAAAATGAGAGCATATTTTCTGTAAATTCACATTATCTTTCTCAGTCATGTGAGAATGAAGTCTGACATTCTCAGTAAAAAATGTACATCCAACAAGGGCAGAGACTGTCAGTTGATTCCTTTGTGTTCTACTGCAGCTTCCCAGAGTGTTCTAAAGAACAACTAGAGTGCTAACAGCCTTACTTATGACAAACGTATGGCACACCTGAAGCCATCTTGATTGGAATAAACTGGTAACACTTAAAACATTTAATTTAAAAAGGAACAAAATGATGGGGTTCATCTTGTCATAGAAATTATGGTTAGTGCTCTGGAAAGAAAAATTAGGACATGTTTCAAGTGTGATCTCAAATATCTTCCTCTTATATTTCAACAGGAGCAGCCTGTCAGTTGATGCCTTTGTGTTCTAAAGCAGCTTCCCAGAGTGTTCTAAAGAACAACTAGAGTGCTAACAGTCTTACTTATGACAAAAGTATGGTACACCTGAAGCCATCTTGATTGGAATAAACTGGTAACACTTAAAACATTTAATTTAAAAAGGAACAAAATGAGGGGGTTCATTTTGCCATAGAAATTATGGTTAGTGCTGTAGAAAGAAAAATTAGGACATGTTTTAAGTGAGATCTCAAATATCTTCCTGTTATATTTCAACAGGAGCAGCCTGTCAGTTGATGCCTTTGTGTTCTACTGCAGCTTCCCAGAGTGTTCTAAAGAACAACTAGAGTGCTAACAGCCTTACTTATGACAAAAGTATGGCACACCTGAAGCCATCTTGATTGGAATAAACTGGTAACACTTAAAACATTTAATTTAAAAAGGAACAAAATGAGGGGGTTCATTTTGCCATAGAAATTATGGTTAGTGCTGCAAAAAGAAAATTTAGTGCATGTTTTAAGTGAGATCTCAAATCCTCTTCTATTTCATTAGAAAATTCTGACATGCAGACTGAAACAATCACTTTCAATACCAGCAGTAGACTTCCAGTTAACTCCTTGGTGAGCAGTAGCTTTACTACAGTGATCTAATGAACAACTAGAGTAATAACATTCTGAATTTATGGCAAATGTGTGACACATCTGAATGCCTTCTTGATGGAATCAAAGTAAAAAACTGAAAGCATTTCCTACTGAGGAGACTGCAGTAAATGAGGAAATTAGGAAACTTCATAACAAAGAAGTCTTCCAAGATGGCCACCAGTGAAAAAAGAGCCCAAATGTAGCACAAATATTACCGAGATGTAGCCCACATATAGCCCAATGACAAAAGTGTGCAAAACCCTTTTTATTTTTTTGCAGTTTTATGTAGTGCAGACTGGTCAGGTATTGGAGCGTTGCATCTTAAAACATGACCCCCTACACTACAAAAACACCACTGCACTACCCTAAACCCTAAAACACTACCCCAGCACGACCCCCTACACTACACAAGCACCACTGCACTATCCTAAACCCTAAAACACTACCCCCAGCATGACCCCCTACACTACACAAACACCACTGCACTACCCTAAACCCTAAAACACTACCCCAACACCACTGCACTAACCTAAATCCTAAAACACTACCCCCAGCACGACCCCCTACACTACCCAAACACCACTGCACTACCCTAAAACATGACCCCCTACACTACACAAACACCACTGCACTACCCTAAACCCTAAAACACTACCCCCAGCACGACCCCCTACACTACACAAGCACCACTGCACTACCCTAAACCCTAAAACACTACCCCCAGCACGACCCCCTACACTACACAAACACCACTGCACTACCTTAAACCCTAAAACACTACCCCCAGCACGACCCCCTACACTACCCAAACACCACTGCACTACCCTAAAACATGACCCCCTACACTACACAACCACTGCACTACCCTAAACTCTAAAACACTACCCCCAGCACGACCCCCTACACTACACAAGCACCACTGCACTACCCTAAACCCTAAAACACTACCCCCAGCACGACCCCCTACACTGCCCGAACACCACTGCACTGCCCTAAACCCTGAAACACCAGCCCCTGCACGACCCCCTACACTGCCTGAACACCACTGCACTGCCCTAAACCCTGAAACACATACCCTAGCACGACCCCCTACACTGCCCGAACACCACTGCACTGCCCTAAACCCTGAAACACCACCCCCTTCACGACCCCCTACACTGCCCGAACACCACTGCACTGCCCTAAACCCTGAAACACCACCCCCAGCATGACCCCTACACTGCCCGAACACCACTGCACTGCCCTAAACCCTGAAACACCACCCCCAGCACGACCCCCTACACTGCCCGAACACCACTGCACTGCCCTAAACCCTGAAACACCACCCCCAGCACGACCCCCTACACTGCCCGAACACCACTGCCCTAAACCCTGAAACACCAGCCCCAGCAAGACCCCCTACACTGCCTGAACACCACTGCCCTAAACCCTGAAACACCACCCCCTACACTGCACGAACACCACTGCACTGCCCTAAACCCTGAAACACCACCTCCAGCAAAACCCCCTACACTGCCTGAACACCATTGCTCTGCCCTAAATCCTGAAACACTAGCCCCAGCATGACCCCCTACACTGTCCAAACACCACTGCACTGCCCTAAACCCTGAAACACCACCCCCAGCATGACCCCCTACACTGCCCGACACCACTGCACTGCCCTAAACCCTGAAACACCACCCCCAGCAAGACCCCCTACACTGCCCGAACACCACTGCACTGCCCTAAACCCTAAAACACTACCCCCAGCACGACCCCCTACACTGCCCGAACACCACTGCACTGCCCTAAACCCTGAAACACCAGCCCCAGCACGACCACCTACACTGCCCGAACACCACTACACTGCCCTAAACCCTGAAACACCAGCCACAGCACAACCCCCTACACTGCCCGAACACCACTGCACTGCCCTAAACCCTGAAACACCAGCCCCAGCACGACCCCCTACACTGCCCGAACACCACTGTACTGCCCTAAACCCTGAAACACCAGCCCCAGCATGACCCGCTACACTGCCCGAACACCACTGCACTGCCCTAAACCCTGAAACACCACCCCCTGCATGACCCCCTACACAGCCCGAACACCACTGCACTGCCCTAAACCCTGAAACACCACCCCCTGCAGCACCCCCTACACTGCCCGAACACCACTGCACTGCCCTAAACCCTGAAACACCACCCCCTGCACCGCCCCCTACACTGCCCGAACACCACTGCACTGCCCTAAACTCTGAAACACCACCCCCAGCACGACCCCCTTTACTGCTCAAACACCACTGCACTGCCCCAAACCCTGAAACACCACCCCCAGCACGACCCCCTACACTGCCCGAACACCACTGCCCTAAATCCTGAAACACCACCCCCTGCAGGACCCCCTACACTGCCCGAACAGCACTGCACTGCCCTAAACCCTGAAACACCACCCCCTACACTGCCCGAACACCACTGCACTGCCCTAAACCCTGAAACACCACCCCCAGCACGACCCCCTACACTGCCCGAACACCACTGCACTGCCCTAAACCCTAAAACACCACCCCCAGCATTACCCCCTACACTGCCCAAACACCACTGTACTGCCCTAAACCCTAGAACACTACCCCCAGCACGACCCCCTACACTACCCGAACACCACTGCACTACCCTAAACCCTAAAATACTACCCCCAGCACAACCCCCTACACTACCCGAACACGACTGCACTGCCCTAAACCCTCAAACACTCCCCCCCAGCACGACCCCCTACACTACCCGAACACCACTGCACTGCCCTAAACCCTAAAACACTCCCCCCAGCACGACCCCCTACACTACCCGAACACCACTGCACTGCCCTAAACCCTGAAACACCACCCCCAGCACGACCCCCTACACTGCCCGAACACCACTGCACTGCCCTAAACCTTGAAACACCAGCCCCAGCAAGACCCCCTACACTGCCCGAACACCACTGCACTGCCCTAAACCCTGAAACACCAGCCCCAGCATGACCCCCTACACTGCCCGAACACCACTGCACTGCCCTAAACCCTGAAACACCAGCCCCAGCACGACCACCTACACTGCCCGAACACCACTGCACTGCCCTAAACCCTGAAACACCAGCCCCAGCATGAACCCCTACACTGCCCGAACACCACTGCACTGCCCTAAACCCTGAAACACCAGCCCCAGCACGACCCCTACACTGCCCGAACACCACTATACTGCCCTAAACCCTGAAACCCCAGCACGACCCCCTACACTGCCCGAACACCACTGCACTGCCCTAAACCCTGAAACACCACCCCCTGCATGACCCCCTACACTCCCCGAACACCACTGCACTGCCCTAAACCCTGAAACACCACCCCCTGCAGCACCCCCTACACTGTCCGAACACCACTGCACTGCCCTAAACCCTGAAACACCACCCCCTGCACCGCCCCCTACACTGCCCGAACACCACTGCACTGCCCTAAACCCTGAAACACCACCCCCAGCACGACCCCCTTTACTGCTCGAACACCACTGCACTGCCCCAAACCCTGAAACACCACCCCCAGCACGACCCCTACACTGCCCGAACACCACTGCCCTAAACCCTGAAACACCACCCCCTGCACGACCCCCTACACTGCCCGAACACCACTGCACTGCCCTAAACTCTGAAACACCACCCCCAGCACGACCCCCTTTACTGCTCGAACACCACTGCACTGCCCCAAACCCTGAAACACCACCCCCAGCACGACCCCCTACACTGCCCGAACACCACTGCCCTAAACCCTGAAACACCACCCCCTGCACGACCCCCTACACTGCCCGAACAGCACTGCACTGCCCTAAACCCTGAAACACCACCCCCTACACTGCCCGAACACCACTGCACTGCCCTAAACCCTGAAACACCACCCCCAGCACGACCCCCTACACTGCCCGAACACCACTGCACTGCCCTAAACCCTAAAACACCACCCCCAGCATTACCCCCTACACTGCCCAAACACCACTGTACTGCCCTAAACCCTAGAACACTACCCCCAGCACGACCCCCTACACTACCCGAACACCACTGCACTACCCTAAACCCTAAAATACTACCCCCAGCACAACCCCCTACACTACCCGAACACGACTGCACTGCCCTAAACCCTCAAACACTCCCCCCAGCACGACCCCCTACACTACCCGAACACCACTGCACTGCCCTAAACCCTGAAACACCACCCCCAGCACGACCCCCTACACTGCCCGAACACCACTGCACTGCCCTAAACCTTGAAACACCAGCCCCAGCAAGACCCCCTACACTGCCCGAACACCACTGCACTGCCCTAAACCCTGAAACACCAGCCCCAGCATGACCCCCTACACTGCCCGAACACCACTGCACTGCCCTAAACCCTGAAACACCAGCCCCAGCACGACCACCTACACTGCCCGAACACCACTGCACTGCCCTAAACCCTGAAACACCAGCCCCAGCATGAACCCCTACACTGCCCGAACACCACTGCACTGCCCTAAACCCTGAAACACCAGCCCCAGCACGACCCCCTACACTGCCCGAACACCACTATACTGCCCTAAACCCTGAAACCCCAGCACGACCCCCTACACTGCCCGAACACCACTGCACTGCCCTAAACCCTGAAACACCACCCCCTGCATGACCCCCTACACTCCCCGAACACCATTGCACTGCCCTAAACCCTGAAACACCACCCCCTGCAGCACCCCCTACACTGCCCGAACACCACTGCACTGCCCTAAACCCTGAAACACCACCCCCTGCACCGCCCCCTACACTGCCCGAACACCACTGCACTGCCCTAAACCCTGAAACACCACCCCCAGCACGACCCCCTGTACTGCTCGAACACCACTGCACTGCCCCAAACCCTGAAACACCACCCCCAGCACGACCCCCTACACTGCCCGAACACCACTGCCCTAAACCCTGAAACACCACCCCTGCACGACCCCCTACACTGCCCGAACACCACTGCACTGCCCTAAACCCTGAAACACCACCCCCTACACTGCCCGAACACCACTGCACTGCCCTAAACCCTGGAACACCACCCCCAGCACGACCCCCTACACTGCCCGAACACCACTGCACTGCCCTAAACCCTAAAACACCACCCCCAGCATTACCTCCTACACTGCCCAAACACCACTGCACTGCCCTAAACCCTAAAATACTACCCCCAGCACAACCCCCTACACTACCCGAACATGACTGCACTGCCCTAAACCCTCAAACACTACCCCCAGCACGACCCCCTACACTACCCGAACACCACTGCACTGCCCTAAAGCCTAAAACACTCCCCCAGCATGACCCCCTACACTACCCGAACACCACTGCACTGCCCTAAACCCTAAAACACTCCCCCAGCACGACCCCCTACACTACCCAAACACCACTGCACTGCCCTAAACCCTAAAACACTACCCCCGCATGACCCCCTACACTACCCAAACACCAATGCACTACCCTAATCCCTAAAACACTACCCCCCGCATGACCCCCTACACTACCCTAAACCCTAAAACACTACCCCGCACGACTCCCTACACTACCCAAAGACCACTGCACTACCCTAAACCCTAAAACATGACCTCCTACACTACACAAACACCACTGCACTACCCTAAACCCTAAAACACTACCCCCTACACTACACAAACACCACTGCACTACCCTAAACCCTAAAACACTACCCCCAGCAGTACCCCTACACTACCTAAACACCACTGCACTAACCTAAACCCTAAAACACTACCCCCAGCAGTACCCCCTACACTACCCAAACACCACTGCACTACCCTAAATCACTACCCCCAGCACGACCCCCTACACTACCCAAACCCCACTGCACTACCCTAAACCCTAAAACACTACCCCCAGCACGACCCCTACCCCACCCAAACACCACTGCACTACCCTAAACCCTAAAACACTCCCCCCAGCACGACTCCCTACACTACCCAAACACCACTGCACTACCCTAAACCCTAAATCTACCCCTAGTATGACCCCCTACACTACACAAACACCACTGCACTACCCTAAACCCTAAAACACTACCCCAGCACGACCCTCTTCACTACCTAAACACAACTGCACAATTTGTTACAGGCGTTGCAACGCAGGCCTGTGGTGCTTACTGGAAGTACCTAGTGGGCTAGTTGGGCCCCAGGGACCCTCAGGATTCAAGGTGACCTAATCCCCCAACTTAAAACGCACCACGGGGCGCGTTTGCACAGTGGTGAAGGGAGGGGGCGGGGCCTCAGTTGACATGTGCGCAAACACGCCCTGTGGTGCATTTTAAGTGGGGGAATTAATTCCCTTTGAATCCTGAGGGACCCTGGGGGCCAACTAGCCCACCAGGTACCTTCAGTAAGCACAACAGAGTTGCGTTGCAGAGAGGTGAAAAAGGTGCGTGGCCTCGGAACGCCTCTCTGCAACTCAGCTCTGTGGTCCTAACTGTAGGTACCTGGGGGCTAGTTGGGCCCCAGGGACCCTCAGAATTCAAGGGGACTTAATCCCGCAACTTAAAACGCGCCACGGGGTGCGTTTGCACACATGTCACCTCAGGCCCCCCTCCCTTCACCACTGTGCAAACGCGCCCTGTAGCGTTTTAAGAGGTAGTTTTAATCCCCCTGCCCTATTATGTACTAGGGACTTGCAGAGGAGGTCATGCTAATCACAGGGGTACCCCAACGCATAGTGTTCCCTAGTGTATGTAGGTGTTTTCACTGTATTCTAAGTGTCTTTTAGCATAACACTGGCTCTGGTTAGTCAGAGTCAGTTACCACCAGTACCCGTCTGAAAAAGTTGTGGGCACAGGATGATTTTGCAACAAGGCCTCTTTCTGCTCCTCTGTTGGTTCTTTCTGCACATCTTTTGCTTCTTTCTGTGCGTTTTTCTTCTTTCTTCACATGTCCTACCTCTGTAGGCATAGTTAGAAACTAGCATTTAAAAAAACCTTTGAAATTCACTTAAAAAATCATAGGTTTCAGGCACGTTATAGTTAGAAATTAGCATTTAAAAAACCTTTGAAATTCACTGAAAAAACCATAGGTTTCAGACACGTTATAGTTAGAAATTAGCATTTAAAAAACCTTTGAAATTCACTGAAAAAACCATAGGTTTTAGGGACAGTTATAGTTAGTTGGACATTTCACTCGTACAAAACCATAGAAATTCCCCGTTATAGTTAGTTCAGCTAACTATAACTCGCGCCCCCGCAATGCACTGCTGATGACGTCACATATTACATCACTCATGACATGGTCAGTGACATCACTGATGACATCACTGATGACATCTCAAATGACATCACTGATGACATCATCTATGTGATAATTTCATGCATCTTCTCACACCCTAATATAACTTTTGATACACCCACTCTAAATTACAGACTGCCATTCTCAAAACCATAGACACTCCAACACCAAAAACTACATACCCACTCACTGATTCTTAGGTCTACACACACATCCACTCACTCACCCGTACAGTCACTCATACTTAGTCACTCAGTACAGGACTATCATATGCACTCATACACCTATATAAACACTCACACACCGCCACTCATCCATAGAGGTACTCACACACCTAGTCAGTCATGCAAAAAACTTAATCACACACCCATTTACTCACCTATACAGTTATACACACACCAGCTCACTTACTCATACAAATACTAGCACATTCTTACGCTCTTATACAATCACTGATACAAGTACACACTCATCCATACAGCCACTCTCACAATCACACACTCTCACTTATAGCCATTTATATACTCCAACACACATATATCCTGCCTTTCACATATGTAGTTACTCACACATGTACCACTGAGATATACATTCAATCACTAACACACCCATACACACACTCACCCACCCATACAGTCCATCACAGATGCACTCTTGAAACCATCCACCCAGTGAATCACCCACTCACACATCTATGCACAGAGTCGCACACACCCCACCCACACAAACACTCAGGCACCCATACAGATACTCAGACAACCAATCAATAACTCATATAGACACTCATGTAGCTATTCACAAACCCATGCAGCCACTTACACAGCAACAGACAGACGGATACAGACATTCACCCAGTTTAGTCACTAACCCATGCATTCAGTAAGATACGTTTAATCACTCACTTATAGAGTTAGTCACGCACCTACTAAATCATCCATTCAGACACTTATACACCCACTCATTCTTCAATACGCCTTTCCCTATATATATTAAACATATTTAAACTTTACAGAAACACACAGTCACTGGATGATGTCATCAGTGATGTCATTTGAGATGTCATCAGTAATGTCATCAGTGATGTCACTGACCATGTCATGAGTGATGTAATATGTGACGTCATCAGCAGTGCATTGCGGGGCGCGAGTTATAGTTACCTGAACTAACTATAACGGGGGAATTTCACGGGTTTTGTACGAGTGCAATGTCCAACTAACTATAACTGTCCCTAAAACCTATGGTTTTTTCAGTGAATATATATATATATATATATATATATTATGTATAAATATATTATTCCAATAACATAAAATCATTATATTATAAATTAAAACATTAAACTATTTAAAAATCTTTAAACTTACATTTACCACTCCACTCAGTGCAACAGTAGGGAAAATGTGTTGGATAGCGGAGGGGTAAAAATTACTATTCCCACTCCAGCGAGTGAAACAGTAGGGAAAGTGTTGGATAGCGGAGAGGTAAAAATTACTATTCCAACTCCAGAGAGTGCAACAGTAGGGAAAGTGTTGGATAGCGTAGGGGTAAAAATTACTATTCCAACTCCAGAGAGTGCAACAGTAGGGAAAGTGTTGGATAGCGTAGGGGTAAAACTTACTATTCCCACTCCAGAGAGTGTAACAGTAGGGAAAGTGTTGGATAGCGGAGGGGTAAAACTTGCTATTCCCACTGCAGTGAGTGCAACAGTAGGGAAAATGTTGGATAGTGGCAGGATAAAATTTACTATTCCCACTCCAATCAGTGCAACAGTAGGGAAAGTGTTGGATTGCGGAGGGGTAACAATTAATATTCTCACTCTAGTCAGTTCAAAATTAAAAACAAACAAAATATTAACAACAAAAATATTTAAAAAACAAAATAAATAAAAACGTATATAAATATATTAAAAATTAAAATACAAATATATTTAATATTACAAATTTAAATAAATATATATTATAATGTTAAATGCATATGACAAATACCTACAAATATTATATTAAATAAAATAAAACATAATTTTCAAACAAATAAATATTTTTCATTAGAAATTATTTAGAATCAAAAACAATAATTATTACATAAATGTACTTTCTTATTTCCTACCCTAAAAAACCACACAATTCACAAACCACATCTAAATTTTATTAAAAATGTAATTACATAAATAACATAATTAATTACCAATTAATTTATAAAATCCCACAATTGCCATAATTAATTATGAATTAATTAGTTAATATAAATTAACAACTAATTATTAATTAATTAAACATAAATTACTTCCCACCCTTTACCCCTATAAACCCCACACCCGCACCTAAAATTAACCACACAATTCACAACCCACATCTAAATTTTATTAAAAAATGTATTTACATAATTAACATAATTGATTACCAATTAAAGAAATATTATTAATTAAAAAAACAAATTAAAATTCATAAACATTAATAAACTTAACACACTTTACCCCTATAATCCCCACAAACCACTAGTGAAATGAAACTGTAAAACAATTATTTACACAATTAAAACTTATTTTCAATTAAAAAGCTAATAGTATGTAAAAACTAATTATAAAGTAAGTAAAATTAATTTACTCCTCACCCTTTACCCTTAAAAAAGTAAAACCCACACACAAAAAAATATAAGCTACCCATATTAAATATCAACTAATTAATTAACATTAATGATCAACCAATTATTAATTAAACATAAATTACTTCGCACACTTTACCCCTATAAACCCCATAACCCACATCTAAAAAAAATCACACAATTACCATAATTATCAATTAATTAGTTAATATAAATTAACAACTAATTATGAATTAATTAAACATAAATTACTTCCCACCCTTTACCCCTATAAACCCCACAACCCACACCTAAAATTAATGACACAATTTCCATAATTAATTTTCAATCAATTAATGAATATAAATTAACAACTAATTATTAATTAATAAAAAGTAAATTACTTTCCACCCTTTACCCCTATAAACCCCACAGTCCGTACCTAAAATCAATTACACAATTACCATAATTAATTATCAATTAATTAACTAATATTAATTAACAACCAATTAATAATTAATTACAAATAAATTACTTCCCACAATTAACACTATAAAATCTAAAATAAATAAATAAAAAATAATCATTAATTTATTTTAATTAAATTACTTCCCACCCTATTCCCCTATAAACCCACAACCTGCTACAGAACTATAAAATGCAAAATGTAATTAAAATAAAATTGATAACTACTAAAAATGTAATACATATACTAAAAAAAATAAACAATACTTATAGAAAAAATCATACATCACATACATTTAAAATATAAATTAAAATACATAACACTAATTAAAAAATCAATATTTTAAACAACTATATTTTTGCAAACAATATTAATGACTTCTATATTTTTAAAAACGATATTTCCTACCTTAAATTCAATGTTCTTGACCACGATATTCTTGCTGTCGATATTTCTGAATCATGATCTTTCCAACTCGATATTTGTGTAAGTCGACATTTCCTACTCGATATTCTGTCTCAACACCACAGCATCCAGCAAGGGATAGTGGGTCTTCCCACTTCATCCACTGGGCTGTCTTGCACTGCGGACAGCCGCCTGAAAAGAGCATGCTTCCGTGCCACCGCTGGTATGTTATTTTTTGCATATTACATATGTTTCCGAGAATAGACAAAAAACATATTGCATGCATTTTCATGGTTTGATTTGGTCCCAGATCTCAACAGTTTTGTTTTAGAATCCAGTTTAATTACCACACCAGATTACAACATCCTCTTAGGGATTCTTGGGCCATGTGCTGAATTTTCAGGCCCCCCATTTTCAACAGCCTTCGATTTTATTACCTATTCTATGTTTATTTAAGCAAACATGATACTAAAGAATGTTGAATTATACTTCACACAAAACAGCTGGAGTATATTTTGCCTAAAGCCCAAACTCATTAAAATGACACAGGGTAGGGAGAGTCCGAGGTAAGCAGAGTGGATCTTGTTGACAAATTGACAAATGTGCGATAGACAGTTGCATAATGAAACTTGAGGGGCGCCCCTGAAAAGTACATTGTGCCCCCCCCCCTCTTCAGACTCACTCAGGAGCTCTCAGGCCAGGGTACTCTACTGAGGGGGCCCCCTGAAGTTTGGGCCCCCTCAGCAGAGTACCCTTATGCCACTAGAGATAGAGTGAGAGATAGATCACTTTATCAGGGAGCCCCTTGGAAGGTGGGCGCCTTGGGCATTTACCCACTTTCTTTTTGTCTTAAAACACATTCTGCTCATTGCATTACAATGACTCCAATGATTTCAGCCATGTTTATATTCGTCCTACAGTCAGTTACCCAAAGCCCTCAGCTGCACTCGATTGCTCTGACATTGCTCAAGAGCTCTTATTTGGTATGTTAACATGTTTCTGTTTCTCCTCAGTGGTCTAATTGGACCTCCTCCTTGCTCCAGGGTTCCATAACTTTGAAAGAAAGGTTTTTCTTTATGAGAGATAGAAGCTCGCATTGTACTTGTGCCAGTTGGATTGTGAAGGAAAGCAGCGACCCGTGCATAGTAAAACGCAAACTCGCTGTGGTGAGCATCCAAAGGAAAAACATTTTGATTCATGTCTGAAGGGTTTGTGCCTCACAAAGTCACATATTTCAAATTCGCCAGTTTAAAAAAGAGAAATAAACTGAGATGTTCTTGAGAGCCCCCTCTTTGCTGTAGACACCGCTGATAAATAAATATTTTTAATTCCTTCACTGCAGATGGCCACAGTGCTAAGAGCCAATCTCAGGTCAGTGTCTTCCTTCAGTGCCAACTGCAAACAAGCACTGGCAAAACCAAATCGGCTGAAAGTTACTGAAAGCCCAGAATCACAGGATGTTGAGCCGACGCTGAGTCTCTTCGACCCCCCCATGTTGAGTTTATTGTCCTGCCCTTCCTAACACAAAAAGCGCTATGACATGGTCTGTGCTGGCCACATCATAGCGCTTTTTTCAGTGCCTTTCAGCCATGCTGAACAGTAGATGTGTCACTAGACAGCATGACTAAAAGACATTCACAATGAAAAGGCCAATAGCTCGGGCATTGCCAAGATCTATAGGTTTTGCCTGTGCTTCTTTGGTGTTGACGGGGTCTTGCTGAACAAATGTGGAAGTGATAGTGAGAAACAGTTGAGGAGCTTTGAAGTGAAGTGAGGATGTGGCGTAACAGCCAGATCTGCCGACAGGGGAACTGGGGAACCAGATTCGAATCTCGGGGTCGCTGATTCTGGGCAAATCACTTATGCTTTTCCCAGCCTTAGACAACAAATGTGTCACTGTGAAATGTAACTGGTGAGCACTGAAAGCGCTGCAATACCATCGGCTAGTGTTAGCACTAAGGCAAGATGGAGGACGGAACAAGCGCTCCAATACTATCGGATCGTGCAAAAAAAAAAAAAGCAACAGCGATGAGAGAGGCAGTGGGGTGAACGGTAAAGCAGGGAAAGCTAGAGGGGAATGGGGAGTTGGGCAAGCAACAATGGGGAAGAAAGCCTTAATTGAAGCAGGATCAGTGACAAAAATGAATGTGTCATTGTGTAATGTAACTGGTGAGCACATAAAGCACTCCAATACCATCGGCTTGTGTTCGCACTATGGCAAGACGGACGACGGAGCGAGCACTCCAATACCATTGGATCGTGCAAAAACATAAATAAACAAGTGCTGTTCATGCTTTAACAACTTTTTAAGAAAAACATTAATTTATGTACATGTGCATACATTTTTGTGGAATGTGTGTCTGTGTAGAATGGAGATGGCTTGAAAACACAAGTACTCCTATGGGAAAAAATAGCTACGCAAACCGGGAGACATGTACTTGGTCCATGCGCTATGGGAGGGCCAAACACAAGAAGACCGCATGACGCCCGCATGCCATTATGAATGGCATCAAAGAAAATGAGAGCGACGCTGAAGTTTACCAATGGCAGGAAATGGGTGGCCTGTAAGCCCACAGATAAAATACAACATGTCCCTTCGAGACAGCGCATGCGCTGTCTAGCCGATACATAAAAACAGCTCTCTCCCATGGCCTTGACAAACAATTCCATGATTCAGCTGTTCTAAAAAGCTTGAATGTGTCCAATAGTGAGAGGATCAAAGGGTTTAAATGACATATTCAAAGTGACACAATATATGTATGGATTAGTGGAAAATTATTGTTCTAATTAAGTAATCATTTATTTCCCATCAAAGGGAAAAGATAACACAGAACTAGTATGCCCAAAGAACGCATGAAAAATGGCATGCACCTAATGCAAGTTGATAGAAGCTACTGTCATGACACTTGGGGCAGATTTATCAACACATTTTACTAGTACAAAATCCCAAAACGTGGCACAAAGTATTGGTTGTGCGGTTAATTTCCATTACAAATTGTTGGAAAATAGCCAGTGCAAATGCTTTACACTGCTTTGTGTTAATTTGCTACAATGTGGCCACACCATGGGTGGTACAAGAGCACATGCTAACACCCATTGTTTTGATGCAAAGATCCATCTGCTAACAATACTAGAGAGCACTCTGTGCTACAAAATACTGGCTCCTTGAGGCAGGACCTAAAAAGGAGAAATTATTATATTTCTCCAAACTTTTAAAACATTACGCGTGTGTTGCACTGTACAGCACACATCCAGTGCATGAATAGATTTAAATCTAGTCTAACCATAGTATTTTGCACTGGAAGAATAATCCTCCAGTACAAAACGATGCTAGACATCAAGAACACATCTTTGCACTATGGCAGAAAGGCAGCCTGTTTGAGCACCAGCATGGGGGATGAAACCAGCAGCGCCATATCTTTGTAGATAAGACTCTCAACTGTGTTTTCTACCTTGTGCAATGCAGAGCAACTACTTTGGTTGCTACGCTGTTTTCCATGGCTTTTTGATAAATCTGCTATCCAGAATGCCACAATTTCATGCAACTACAGGTACCTTCATTTCAGTAAAAAAAGAATATTAGCATATAAAATGCTAAACTAATTCAATGCACACCAGGTACACTGGTCATAGCCTGAAAATCTATTGTATAGGTGAGTGGGCAGCTCTGCACCAAGACTGCTTTACTCTCTGCCTGGCTGCTCAAAGAATACTGAAAGCATAGTGATGCAAGCCATCTGTGCCATGATCTTGGTTGCCATGTTATCATCATCCATGGTCCACCCTAGCTGCCCTCCCTGGGCAGTTTATCATTGCTTTCGGGTTATGACTCTTTCTTTGAATGAGAATACTGGGCACAAGAACCCACCCACTACTCCTAGAAGCGCACAGCTCAGTGGGGTGTGTTTATCAATATCCACTCCTCACTGTTCTAAAGTGGCGAGCCTTTTATATATGCTGTTTTTATCAAGCATTGGTGTCATTCCATCAGCTTTTTTAATAGTTCAGGAAAATTAAATGGTTGTGAGGTTCTAACCCCATACCAGTGTGCTGACTTTCTTATGAATGTGAGTCTAAATTTAAGATTGGTAAAAATGTAACGTTTCAGAGGGGTGGTTGAGCAGAGGGAGTCTCGTGATGCAGTGGCTCGCTGAGTCCTGACGCAATGTAACTTGAAGGAAAGTATATAAAGATGAATTCAAAAATGAAGACATACATTTATAAAAAAGTAATTATAATGGAAGTATAATGAAGAAAAGTACATTTTACATTTCATGGAGAATTATGAAGAATACCAGGATGGAGGAAATGGTACACATCAAGAAAATAATACTGAACACACTAACCCCTAAGTGTACCCAAACCAATCCTTATCTCTAGTTACAATTTCACCTCTGATCCTAACCACCGTCCTAACCATGAACCATATATTACAACTCTAAACCTAATCCTAACTCTAAAACATATCCTTAAACCCAAAGAAATTATCTTTAATTATTACATTCAGCGCAGTCAAACAATACTTTAACCCTAATTACATTTAGTGCAGACTTAACATCCAAACAATCCGCACTCTAACCCTATTTAAAACCCCAACTACACCACAAATTCTAACACACAAACAATCCTGATCCTAACCCAAAACCTAATCATAACCTAACGCACAATCTTAGCCTGAACAACTATCTTGAGCCAAACATATAAAACTATAACATTAACATTATCGCTACTCCTAATTTCAAAACAGTGTAATCATTGATAATGAAAATATGCTTCCACTGTTTAATATATTGTGTTTGGTTTCACTCAAACTAGAGATACAGCATGT
This sequence comes from Calotriton arnoldi, assembly GCA_963921515.1. Taxonomy (NCBI): domain Eukaryota; kingdom Metazoa; phylum Chordata; class Amphibia; order Caudata; family Salamandridae; genus Calotriton; species Calotriton arnoldi. Next base: position 743,316 of record CAWUFW010005456.1, read on the forward strand.
TCAGCTTTTCCATGACATGTTTTTCACTTTTCTTCACTTTCTTCTGACCTTTTTCAAAAAATTCTGCTTGCTGGTTCTTCAATGCTCTGAGTGAAAAATATATACAAACCTGAGTCTTTCTAGTTTAGACCAGTCATTTTATTTATTTGTTTTAATTAACTGAGCAATGATAAACAGGATTAGAGAACAGTGTTTGGGCAAGTCAGTGATGGGGCAGTGGGGCTTTCAGGGCTTACTAAAAGGACACCGGATTGGAAGGATTTGTATGTAGGGTTAATTGTATGAAGGTGGAGTATTATGTGGTGCGGGCAGGGCCAGACTCGTCGTAGGGAGCATCAGGCATTTGCCTGGGAGGCTGGAAGGTTGGTGGGGGGGGGGTGGTTTTGGAGAAGTGGGGGCTGGTTTTGTTACTGGGGGCTGTTTTTTTATTGTGATTCTGCAATATCGGCCCCCAGTAACAAAAGCAGCGGTTTTGTTAAGCAGCAGTGCTTGACACTTGCATTCCCCCCCCTCAGGGGGTGGGGCTCGGTCCGACAAAATTGCCAGGGCTGCTTTGGATTTTGAAGCAATATGAAATAAATTTAAATTAATACCATGAAAATGTAACCTTGCTATCATGGGAAAAGCCACTAGTGACAATTAGTCACTTGCAGGCCGAGTTGCGTTGTGCACTTGCAGGGTAAATGTGATGCGGTCCCCAGGACCAAGTCACGACAGTCAGTTCAATTTTACCTAGCCCATTGAGCTCGGGTGCTGAGTTGTCCTGGCTGTCCCTGGTGCTGAACCGGAAAGCTGCTTTTACTGCTGAAATAGTGCTGCGGGAAAAAAAATGCAAAAACACAACTGGGCCACTGCTGATATTGGATTAACATCGAATGGAGTCCCCTCTCGGTGCAGCGTTGAATGCAGGGGTCGGTTGCCAGACTGGTGACCAACAAGCCTTGGCAGCGGTAAGTGGAGCAAAAAGTAACTTCGATGTCCAGTGATCCCGGGGAATGTGGTAGCTGCCTGTGACTTTGTGGAAGGCAGGACTACAGTTCCCATAATGCACTACTAGACTATTTGGGCGATCCCTCAGAGGTCCCGATGATCAGCGATTCTTCAGATCTGGAGCGTTGTTTTCATGCCTGCAGTTTACAGGGGACTAGTGCTACTAGTCCAGGGGAGTGTGAGGGTGCTTCCATGGGGGTCCCTCTGTCTGGGGGAAAGAGACAAAGCCTAGGACGAGTTTCGATCAGGCTGTTCCAGGAGCATTGCCACATGTGCAAGGTATCTCTCTTTTGCATGGTGCAAGTCCTGTTGTCGCTGACACGGGTCTCTTCTTCTGTCCTCTTTGATGCAGGTTGTTCAGAACTGAGGTTCTGGTGTCAGGGGTGTCCCTTAAATCCTAGATTTAGGTGAGTTAGGGGTGTGGGAGCAAGTAGCCAGTGGGCTACTAGTTCCTGCAGCTAATCCGCCCTGAGGTGACGACATATGGGGTTGTAGGTTACCTTTTCTACCCATAACCTTCTGTTCTGCCAATCCTAAAGATGGCAGAAATCTAATTTTAGTGTATAAACCAGGATGCCCACCTTGAAGTTGTGGCTAGCCTTCTGGTGGTGTACATCTTCTTCACTAACTAATTTCCTGCCTGTCCGGTGCAAATGTGTCTAGGGTAGGGGAGGGCTGTTTCCTCCTCTGGGAGTGAGCCCTGATGTATATCAGGGTCACTGCAGCCTTTGAAGCTCACCTCCTTGATGTGGCACTTCACTAGCCTGCCTGGGAGGAGGTAGGTGTGCCCTCTTCCTGCCCAAGCCTTTGTTCCCGAATCCTGGGAGTGATCACACTGCCTGGCAGGAGATCATAATCCTGTCTCGGCTGCAGAAAATGTGGGAAATGCGGCCTTGCCAGCCATTGCACAGAGAAGCTGGGACAACCAGGTGAGCTACCTCAAAGGTAGCCATCTGGTTGCATGCCACATCGCCCTTGACGTTAAATTCTTGTCAGGGTTGAGAAGGCACGTTGTTTGATTAAAAAAACCACAAAATATTTAGGCGGTACCATAATTGAGATGCCAACCCAGGATTTTCCCGGGTGCCAGCCCATGTTATCCTATGGACCGTCTATCACTTATAGTGTCCTTTAATGGTAAAGGGCACTATAGCATCATATTAGCTTTCACCTACATGTCCACACCTTTGATATAAGGCACCCTGCCTCCTGGGCTGTAGGAGACCTTCCTTAGGAGTGACTGCCATATATCAGAAATAGTGCATTGGCTTTAACACACACGGTGAGGGCAAATTTGAATTCAAGCAGTTTGCACTGTTCCTGCAATGTGCAATGGCAGGCCTGCTATTAGTAGTTTCTTCAGGTCACGTACGGTGGCACAAATATTGCTGCAAGCCTTAGGGACCCCTTTACCACCCATGCCCTGGGTACCACTGGTACGATACACTAGGAACATATAAAGGGGGTAAAGTCTTTGTCAATTGGGATGGCCAATTTACACATAACAGTTTTAGGGAGAGGGAGAGAGCACTGGCACTGAGTCCTGGGCGGCAGGCTCCAGTGCACTAACAGAGTCATAACCATCAGCACTGGAGCAAAAAGTGTCGGGGTGACCATCCAAAAAGGGCACTTTCCTACAGTAATCTGTAAAAGAATTTATAGGTCTGAACAGAAGTAGATTGTGGTTTGCTTGTAAGAGATGAGCAGGATACATCCTAATCTGTACCTGAATCTGTAGATTAGGTACAGATCTTTAAGCTTTAAGCTCTCTTGCATTACCATTTTTGTTCCTCTTAGACTATGGCTACTTAACATTTGGGAAGACCAGCATTCAGGATGTTAGCATACTCAATACTGAAGTTCATAAAAGAAGGTACTATATTTAGATGCATTCATGTCTTGATGTTCATAATATTACCTTATTGTGCATACCAAGTCCATTCTATTTATTTAAATAAGCTATTTAGTCTAACAAGTATTTTTATTACTATAAATCTATTTTTTGAGTACCTTTTTAATGACTATGGGCCTGATTTAGAGTTCAGCGGATGGGGTACTCCACTACAAACATGGCAGAGTACCTGTTCGATAAACTGATTGTCGAAGGGACGGGCAGAAACAAAATCTAGGAGTCCTGATAAGGTTCTCAATTTTGTCCACTTTATTTTAATACTCGAAGAACAGAAGTAATTTATACTATGATTTCCTAGAAAGAGAGCTTTATCTTCTCCAGGTATACGTTGGTATGGTTGTGATGACATTTTTGTTCTTAGTCCAGTTGTAATGTTCGTCCATTTTGCTGCTCTATGCCTTCCGTTTTCTTCTCCTCACCGGACAGGCTTCGGAATACAGACATCCCTAGGTGGCTCGAGAGAGAACAGATGGAACGGTGAGTATAGGGGTTTGTCCAATGGGTCAAATGCGGAGTGGATAGGACAGCCTTCACCACACCCAGAAAAGCTTTCTTAACTGTGAAATAGGGGAGGGTTTAAACGGGTGAAACTTTCCTTTTCCCACTTCCTTTTCTTATGTGCTCGTTTGTGCCCGGAGCATGTGAATAAGAAGGAACAAACAAAACAAAAAACAAAAAAACAAGGTTGGGTTGCTCTCTAACCATCCCTCCCCCCCCTTCCTGATCCGAAGGTTGATATCATTTAGGGAGATAGAGGCATGTTCTCGGTCCGTCCTCCTCTATAGGATTGGGCCCGTACACTTTCCTGCTTACTGTCCAACACAATATTACTAATAAAGAGAAAATGAAGAATTCAACAAAAAAAAAAAATCTTCAGAATTGGTGATGCAGGCCCCAAGTGGTGAGAGGTTTAGGGAGAGGTGCGATGACTTTTAGTGTACTCCTCCCCTCCCCTCCTTTTTACACTCACTGCAATAGCCGCAACTCTCCCCGGAGTTGCGGCGGGACTTCGGGCTCTCCTGGGGCGTCCACCACTCCTTGGTCCACACGTCGTGGCCATCGTCTTCGGAGTTCCGGTCCGGGTCCAGGTCCGAGATGTCAGTGGTTTTCAGCTCCTGCTTCTCGGCTTTGGACGGCTGGAACGCGGCTCCTTCTGGTCAGCTTTCCGGTCGTCTCCTTACGGCGTCTTCCTCCTTCTGCCGTGCGTTTACTTCCTGCGGGCCCTCCTTTTCATGGCCGGTCCGCACGGTTAATTGGTCCTCCTGCCGGGCGTGTCCGTCAGCAGCCTGTGCGGGATAGGTTGAAGGATCAACCCTCTGGCGCCCGGACTCCGATACTTCCGACAAGACGGCATCCGACCAGGCGGCATCTGTTAAGTTCAGGTATTGGGCCCCGTCCCCCCCTCACACTGATATTCTGCCAGCTCTATTTAGATGCCTGCCCACTCATTTTTCCATTTGTGGTGCCTCTGCTAGCTCTGCTGGCAGAAAACTTACACTGATGGCCAACTAAACTCAGGTAAGTACATTAGACCATCCGCTCTATTTAGAGCGTAAGATCTGATGTACTTTTGTTTCTCTGGGACAATCAGGGAAAACCTAGCAGTCTTGAACAGAAGAAATGAAAAATGACCCCACAGCTTGGGAGAAAAGTCTAAGGGTGTCAGGGTCTTTAGTACTTTGTTTACAAAACATAGTCCCTCCTCGGGAGTTATGTTTATCTAAAACAAAAAGGTTTGGTAAGGGCCCACCCGAAACATGGCAGCTGCTCAGAAAATGTATAGCATCTTCCAAGGAGTCACTGTGGCAGCAGCTCCTTTGAAGGCACAGAGATGTCCTCCAGGCCAGCAAAGAACTCTAAATATGACAGGCGGTAGTCCACCAGCAGTAGTGGCCGGTGTGTTGATACAGTGGCAGGGCAGAGGGGGGGAGCACGGGCGGACGAGACACATATAAAAAAAACACTTAACCTGCATCGCCGCATCTCCACATTGCGCCTCTCTCTTCTACAGGCATAGGCTCCCAGTGTGCACTGCGGCCAATCCTGGCGCTGCTTTCATGCTGCTAAAAGCAGCGTCAGGATTGGCCGTGTCTGCTCTCTCCAACCCAGCAACGCAGCTCGGGTTGGAGAGAGCTTCAGTGCGCATGACGGTTTGGCTGGCCTGAGACAGCCGGCCAGACCGTCTGTGCTCTGAATAGCAGTGCAACCACTCCTCCACCAGCCTGTCATCACCGTGGCCCCGCCCCCAAGTCTCGGGTCTGAGAGAAAAAATAAAATGATAATAAACAAGGGTTTATTATCGTTTTATTTTGTATTTTTTCTGGCTGCTGGCAGGTGACGTGACGCTCCTCCGCCATAGCGGAGGAGCCGCCACTGACCACCAGAGTGGTGGAGATAATGACCTCCACCTTCCAAAGTCTTAATGAAGCCCTATGTTTGTTAACAATTCAACTTAAAAATTTTAGAAATGTTTTCCATGTTTACCATTTAGTACCATTCAAAACTGCAAAATGAGAAATACACTAAATGCTGCATAAACACACTACCAAATTAACCATAGTCAGACAATCATAAAAACTAATCTTCATTCCATGCGTAATCTCAGATCCAATTCCATTGTAAAGTGAAAGCCCTGCCTTAGAAGAAGGAATCATTAGCATGCTAGAAATACTCATGATCAGACACGGAATTAGTATCTACCCACGCTTAACTTGCTGCCAAATTCAAATTTTCTCCATAATTCATAAAATACATTTCTCTACAACTTAAATGAATAACTAGTACAAACTATTGCTTGTTGTGTTACCTGCAACATACTGGGTTCACACATGGTAGATGTCCTTAGCTCCAGAATTAAACTACAAACTGACAGGTGCATTTTATCCATCTCCGTTGAGTTACAATCTCATAGGCAGGAGGTGTAAGGAGCCAGGCCAAACCTTCCTGAGACTCTTATTTTCTGCAGATGATATGATAGGACCCCTCCCTGATCCCCAAAATGAGTACACATACACACGTATTGGTAATATATACAAATTAATGGTTTATTATATGCCATTCATCTACAATGGATGTGAATGAGAATCATAGAAAACATTATAAAGCGCTCAGCAAGTAATAGATACACATTAGGTCAAAGATTGGATACGTTCCCAATCATATGTCATCACACATCCCCATTCTATTAGCCACATCCCTACCTAAGATAATACCAGCTGCCTAACAGCATGGTGACATTAGTTTGTTAGTATGTGACAAATCATATAAGGCCAGCCTCTCTGCCTAGCTTATTGTACGCATCATTGATGGCATTTTCATAATTGGTGTTTTATTCAGGCCATAAGGCACCCAGCGAATGTCCTGTACAAATGACCCATATTTTTGCACAAAGACCAAAACATAGAGGTGCTTAGGGAATGCATGGTATGGCCTGTAGCCAAACTCTTGATGTAGTGCACGATGGGACATAGGGCATACCTACAAGTAGTACACACAGTACATGCTCGTCGCCCATACCTCGACCAGCTACAAACAGAGGTCGATAGGGAGGGCAGGTCAATACTTGAATGTAGTGTGAACATGGCATGGTCTTTGACCATGATCTATGTGTGTTACATATAGCAACGTATGCTGCAAAAGCATATGACAAAAGCAGCACATTAAAAGATCATACCAGTGTATGGTCTGCAAAGGGCATGTTTTTCAAACATATCAAGTGCAATATCATACAATGTTGTATGGTATAAAGAACATGCCCTGTAGCCAACACCTCTATGTCGTATGCACATAGTGGATGTTAACGATAGCAGCGTATGGCAGAAATGAATTTGCCACATGTATGCACAACATTTATGAGCATCAGGCACATGGGAAAAAATATTTTTCATTGATTAGGTCATTGATACGATTATCTTTGAGGACGTCAATTATTGTTTCATTGGTGATGTCATAGTTTATGTTATTTAGTATGAGATGCCATGTGATCAGTCAAGGCCAATGCATACATAGCAAGTGAATGTTGCATAACCATAAGTTCAGGGCCGTTTCTAGGTGTTTTGCCGCCCTAGGCGAGAATTGAAAAATGCCGCCCCCTCCCTTTTACTACCATCACTCTCTCCCCCTGTCATCCAGGCTAGAAGAATTAATGCATTAGATATAAAAGAACTTGTATTCAACATTAAACAATAAAACTTTGCCAAATTTCTTTTCAGAAATAATGTGCTCTCTGCTTTCCAGCAAACTCACTTTAAATACTTACTTGCAATACTTATTTATACAGGTTTTAAACAGTTAAATTAGCTTTTAGGAAACATTTACTCCAGGCTGACACTCCCATTCACATTGTAAACATTTCCTGCAAAAATAGTGTCTAAAGGTGCTGCTGTTGTCACGTACTTTACGGTCTCGACATGAAAAGCAGTAATTGTAGTGCATTATGGGCGCCATTGTTTACTGCTGAAGCGCTAGCCTAGTTTTCTGCCTTTTTTAAAATAATTAATACAACATTAAATAAAATGTCAGCATTAGGCCACTTTTTAAATATATTCATTTTTATTGTTAAACGCATTTTTGATGAAATTCTTGGTACAGAACCTCAGCACTCCACCTAGTGACTATCTGAGTTGCTACACTTGTATATCTATTACTACTCTTCAGAATTTTTATGACGAGCCCTACTTAGTAAAACTAAATTTTGTTGAGGTCCCCCAAATGCAATTAGCAGCTAAAATGTTTAATAGTGAACACAGAATACTGCTGGCCTAGCATGTAAGAAGTTAGGGGAAATTTGTAGGTAAAATCAAAGCTAGCAGAACAAACATGATATTTAATGGTACAAGCCCACACCTGCCCCGACCAAATAGTAATGCTATAGAACAGACACCGCACCGCACTGCAAGCTTCCCGCAAAACCACAAAGAATAGATAATGGATAGTTGGGTGTGCGGAAACTTCGCTAACACACAACGTGCAGGGAGAGCACATACAGCAGCAAAGAAAGATTTCCCTCACAGAACAGGTAACAAATAGGTAGCAGAAGTGCAAGCTTTTGTCGGGATCAAACAGTTTTAAATTGGGCAACAGCAATTAAAGGTAACCTCAGAGACAGAACAGGTATTCATATCATGGGTGGCAGAAATGAAAGCCTGGGAGCAGGGCCTGCTGTGGCGAACCTCCTGGCCTTAAGACTGTGTGCAGATAGCTGTTGGGGAATAGAGGACTGCTTTGGTGCCTCTCTATCTCTGGTAATGTGCACTAAAAAGAAGGTAGAAGCAGGAATCCGCTCCAAGGTTGTCAAGCCCTAAGAGTGTATGCTGGAGGGAGGGTGAGGGCAGAGTCATGTTTAATGTTGGACAATACGGTGTTGTGTCCTCCTTACCCTAACCTCACCCCCAGAGTGACGCGCATCTTATCTTTTCAGAAGTGCCACCTCCAAAAACAGTGTACAAACTAGAGAAAAAACGTGCTTCTTGTTGCTTCAATCTTCCAGCGATCGGACGCACCACAAGGAGAGTCGAAAGTCAAAGTCTTCTCTCACACGACCTGCCCCCGCCCGGCGCCCAAGGTCCAACTGACTCACTCAGTCAGAGTGACACGTGAAGCAAGTCACTCACTTATGGGCCGAGACTTGGATTCGGGTTCGGTAAGGTTCAACAATTTGTGTTAGCCTGTTGAAGAAGTCAGTCACTGGAGACATGCATGCACATCACCACGTGCGTTGGTGCGTGCTAAATGACAGCACAGCTTTACTAGTCTGCCAAGGGCGGGCTCTGGATGATAAATGATTTCAGGGCCCCGGCCGTCATTGGTAGCGCTTTCGCGCGCTAGCAGATTGACGGCCCTGGGACCCAAACATGATGAAAGTACACTTTTTACTTCTTCTCAGTTGATGCGTGCAGTGTGGTTGCACTTACACACACTGGCCAATGAGGCTCTGTCATGCTGCGCGCTTCGTGTCCAATCACTAGTACACACTAGTAAACACTGGAGCGAAATCAGAAGTCGCATATTAATAGCGGCGCGCACGGCTCCCGCCCGTGGCGCCAAACGTGACGTCACGTCGAATTGTAGAAGGCGCTATACCCAATGCGTTTTCGAGGTCGAAGGCCGTTCAAGGGGATTCCCAAACTCATGTTTTTTGCCGCCCTCCCCCTTTTCCCGCCCTAGGCGGCCGCCTAGTCTTGCCTAATGGTAGAAACGGCCCTGCATAAGTTTTGAGTATCAGTGTGTTTTACATTTTGGATCATAGACATAACGTGCCCTCAACTGAATTGTCTTCAGGGAAGTTTGAAATTTTTTCATTAACTTAAGTTAGTTTGCACCCTTAGTAGGGGACCATAATAACCCTTCCAGAATCTACAGTTTGAATAATTTCTCGAGTATTTTAATTACATACTTTGGCTTTGACTTCTATGAGGCAAGCACAAGGAGCACAGACTAAAGCTCTGCCCAGTAGATACAGAAAATAAAACGCCTTTTGACCATGTCTTGAGACCTGCAAGCATTACTCGTTGAACATGTGCTACTGTTATTGCACAAAGGAAATGGCATTTTTTCATGCACTCTGTTCACAGTACACCTGCCTGCAGTAAGCACGGTGCATGGACTGTATAAATTTCTGGGGGAGGTGGGGCGGGGTCTGTAAATAGAGCAATTATTGTGGCAATGCACGTGGTGCCTTGCCAAGGCCCACAAAATGCCTGTATGCACTGTATAATCTGTGGGTACGGGGCACAGGGCATAGTCTGTGGACATGCAGTGTGCACAATATCCAAGCATGCAGTACCTGCAGCACCTGGCCACCGTCAATGTCCTGTAGTGACTGTGCAAAGGTATGGGCAAAGGCACAACCGATGCTGTATTACAGAACGTGCCCTGATGCGGCAAAGGCCCCTTGGGCACTTTATCATTAAAAGCGAGTCTGTGGATACTTGTGCAGCCCGTTCTATAATAGAGATCAATCAAGTTCACTTTTTGCACTGGTGCAACCAAATGAGGGAACACTTTGCCTTAGTGTCTGGAGCATATTACAGATATGGGTGCAGAGGCAAATGAGCTGTCTGGATCTGAGCTATATAGAGACGGCAGGCAGTCAGGGTGTCCCTGAAGGCACCCCTACAGAGGGGGCACAGTGGTCCCAAAGACCCCCAGCAATCTGTCAGCAGGCAACTGCAGTAACACATTGCACCCACCACCAGGGGGATCCTTTAAAATGTTGCTAGGATACCGACTGTGAGCAAAAGGCAGACCGCAGCTTCAACCAGCCAGCCTACCTTTTACTAAAGCACTGTCCAGAGTACAGGCGCGAGTTCACGCTGGCCCTCTGAACAGTGCAGTCATCATAATAGGGGTACTGTCTTGGTCTGCATACCGAGGAATGGCGCATGAAAGAAGTGCACACAGATGACAGAGTGGAGGAGGACACCACCACCTGGGGGTAACTCTTACAGAAACTGCCAACCCCAGGAGACAGTGCACCAATGGCTAGCCCATCCAGCAAACACGATGGGAGGGGACCATCAGACGGCAGCAGAGCAGTTAACCATTTATAGTGCCTTACAGCTATGGCATACCTGTGTGGTATGCCCCAAGGGAGTACAAAATATATATATATCATGTGGGGGATGGCTGGACAGGGACGGGGAGCTGGAGCTCATTCTCTCTTTGCCATACAAATTGTGCTAAAAACTCCATGCTTATGTATGCCCTGTTGTATTGTTATGAATTTGACACTTAAAATTGAATAAATTAATTTTTTTTTAAATAATGAAATCAGGATTTGGGTCAAAATCATTAAACCATTGGCTTACTAGGGTAAGCTCCCTTCAGCCTAAGGCTCAAGACATTGTCAATCACTTCTTGGATAAGCCAGAAACACAGTTATACCATTGGCTGTTTGTATAGCTCTTCCTCCTGCAAAGTGCTTTCATTGGAATGCCTGTTTTACATCTGAGTAGGTCACTCAATCATCTCACATTTGTTACATTCATTATGGACAATTAGACGGTGAATGCCATTTCCGGGTCACTGTAGTCAAGATACCATGGTTACACCAGGCACCACTACACCATTGTGAGACACTGACAGCCCCATGTGCAAGGATCCCCACCTGTAAGGTTCTTGCGGACGATCATATCAAGGGGAAGCCTATAGGATTCAACTATGCACAGCGATGCTGTATCCCCAGGGGGACTTGGGAACACTCCCTGAAGTGGCCCGGTTTGATCAATAGAAAGATTGCAAGATAAAGGAATCATAGTCCTTCTTATATGGTCCTGAGGAGGCAGGAAATTACCTGGTCGAAACACGTCATCTTACATCGAAAAAGAAGGCCACCACAATTGGAAACACATAATCAAGACAAGGATCACCAGCCTAATCAAATTCAGTGTGGGACTTTTTGGATATTATGCAATTGGTCTATTGGTTCTTTGGAGTGGACTACCTTGTAGACGGACCCAAAGCAGAAAGTGTTAATTTGGGCCATTTAGTTTTGTGAAATGTATTTGTATTTATAAGGACAGTCTATGACATTGCACTAAGTATGAAATGTACACCTAAGGAGTAAGGGAGACACAGCCAAACGCTGGAAGTCTTTGAAGTTACTAAAATGTGGAAAACAAGCGGTGAAAACGTTATGAGAATCCAACAATAATTAAAGTATTATTGTTGACATAAGAACGTTTAGTTTGTCCCTCTTGAGTCAGTTCGTTTTAGTAGTACATGTGCCCAAGATTGAAGAGGGTTAATGGTGCCACCCCTTGTTGTGCACAACTTTCATTATTTATGTCATACATGTATTGTAAAGAAAAAGCAATTCTTTTTTGCGTCAATGCACATTAGTTCACTTTGTGGCATAAAAAAAATATTATTATTGGCACGAAATGACAATGTGTCCCTACATACATTACAGCAACAGACATGGTTAGCCAAGCAACAACATTTAGCCAGTGTGTAGCTAATATGGTATAGCATGCCTCAAATCTACTTTTGCTGCTAGCCGGTGCTAAAATACAAATTCAGTGCACTCTGCAGTATTGGAAAAACCAATAGGTGTGGCTAATAATGAAAATGCAAGCCAGACCTTTGGATTTTGCCAAGGCTTGCTTCAGCCTTAGGGATCACTAAACCTCTAATTGAGATTCAAGCAATTCCACCAGCCCCATAATGTTATTGTATGTTTCACCATAAACCGTGATTTGTGCTGGGGGAGTCGAAGGTAAAAAAAAAATGCAAGCTAAATGGCTTTAATTAAGGTGTTATATGACACCATATCGACAAAACAAAATGTCGACATTAACAAATATCAACAGAAAATATTGAAAACAAAAATATCATGACTCTATATTTAAACAGTAAACACACAAATATCACTGACAAATATCACTAAAAACAAAATATCTAAAATAAAACAATAATGTAAACAACATTAAAGAAATAACAATATCACATACACATTAAAACTAAGGAAACGTCACAAAAACCAAAATAACAAACACCATAAAATCAACATAATTCTAAATAAAATACATGATATTACATTAAACACATATATATGCATATACAAATATGCCAAAATAAAATTAATATGCATTAAAAAAAAAACACACTAACTAGCATTTTCCATAAATAGTGGAAATAAATTCAAATTAGTCAACACCCAAAACCACCAAACACAGTTAACAAATAGGAATGTTTTTATAAATAACAAACAGCATAAAACGGCAACAAAAATGAAGAACAAAATGCCTCCTAACAAGAATTGCAGCAGGCCATCATCACTCTGGCAGGTTGTAAGCCTACAAAAAAAGACTGAAACACTTCAACAAATCACTAAATACTACAAACAAAGTAAGTTTAACTATACATGAAGGCTAACCAAATTAATAAATAAAAGTATGTTGCAAAACTATGCTACATTCATTTCTCCAAGTAATAGGTGCAACCTCTACGAGAAGGAAAAACATTACAATGAAAAGGAAATAAAGGCATGGACAACGACTTATTCAAAATACAAAAAAGACCACCTCTAAGGTAATTATTGCAACCAAAACAAGAAACTCAAATTCAACTAAACATAACCCTTCATTATATCTAAAAGAAACGTACTAAATTTTACATTAAAAGACACAGCTAATAAATGTTCCTTCTCAACTGACATCAACATAAGAAAGGTGTGCCAAAGACAACACCAAACAGATCTGCAAAGCTTAAATCTACAAATAAAATGAAGTAAAGACAACATTCAGAATGTAAGTCAAAACATGCACTTGCAATGTAAAAATGTTAAAATAAACATAACATTATGTGATTTTTTTAATGGATTTATATTTTCTATATCTAAAACACACAGACAAATACAATTTCATAAACTGCAAAATGCATAAAGTCACAAAAAGGGAAGCTACTATTAAGCTATAGCGTTTATACTACAGTAAGGAGAGCACCACCATTGAGAAAACACACTAGAAATGTATCAAATATTATTCGAATACATGCTATGGCAGGGCTACCATTAAAAATGAACTAGTCAAATGAGTTAGGGAACATAACCATCCCCCTAATATTGCTGAAATAGATGGCCAAATATACTGCCTAGTTTTCCCACCTTGATAAAAAAAACTGATGACACCGTCTTTGCTACTTTTACTTCTGTGGAGATTCAACCCAGATCTGTGACTGGGGGTGAGTGTCTGAAAAGTTTCAGCGCTCTGTCCATCATCTCCTTATGTTTGTTTTGTTCACCCTAAGTTGGCAGGGTATGCCCAGATGTGGGTCCCTAGCTCACTTTGTCACTGGATTCAAGCTAGCCTGGCTAATGAGGGGTGTTACCCCGAAACCGGCCAGGATGCTTGTTTCCGGTTCAGGGAAGACCTGGCTTGGCAGTTCAGGCTGGACTGTTCCCGTGAGGCACAGGGTCAAGACTGATTTGCATATAGCTGGGTCTGAACTGAGTTGGCGAAGTGAGCTAAAGAACGATGATGGATTCAACCCAGATCTGTGACTGGGGGTGAGTGTCTGAAAGGTTTCAGAGCTCCGTCCATCATCTCCTTGTGTTTGCTTTGTACTTATTAGAACTACGGAGCGCCAGTTCCAGTCCTATGTGGGCAACATGCTGGTTTATCACCGTGGCAGTAGCCCACAGCACAACTTTTCAAACAAGTTAGAAGTTTTTACGACGTGTAGGACTGGATAACCTACAGTGGGGTGAGCCTGAGTAGTGCCAATGTCGTGGCATTGATACACACACTAATAAAATAGCAAAATCGTCCAATACATTTCTTCCTTCATCCACTATTTTTAGCTTCTAATTCATATGCTGATAAAGCATGAGACTGGGGAATTAAAGGGATGCTGAACTCAGGTTTGAACGCTAGGCTGGGGCAGTGGACTAAGACTCATGTTTCTGGTTATGACAATCGAACAGTGTGTTCCTCCATTTACGAACTCAAATCTTCTCTGAGGAGTTGCAGGCACTCTGATTAACGCTAATTTGTCTTATGCCAATACCATTTTGAAGGGATGCCCTCATATCAACTGGCAAGGCTTCAGAGCAATCCAAATTCTACTGCATGACTGATTCTCAAACTTAATAATTTGATGACATTCACAGGGCATTCAGTAACATTTCCTCTAAAGTTCTAAAAGGGTACATTTTAAGCTGATATTTAAGTGCCTATACACAAAATCCTATTTGTCCCAAGGAACAAATGTATCCTCATATCTATTTCCAGACCTAGAGTACTAGTAACCTTAGTCTCTTTTAAGTTAGCAAGTCCATATTTTGATGGAGGGATCAATGATTCTAAGCAAAGTTTCCAGGACTCTAAAGTGCACACTACTTAAACATTAGACTCTTGACAGATTGACTCAATTTTCAAAGAACTGTAAAGTCCTTTCTATTTATGGAACAGGTTGTCATCACATTTTGCATTACAGAGAGGTTGCAGTTCCACTAACAGCCAAGAGGTGTCCTTATCAGCATTGTACAGAAAAGACTGGCTGCAATTCCATTGACAAAAACCCTGTGTACACAAGTAAGACTTCTGTTACAGTGACTGTGAACAGATGTTCTCAGAGGGAATATGAGGAACAAAATCCTTGGTACTGACAACAAACAGGTGGGCAGTTAAAGGATATTGGGCATTGCCAAGAGGATCGGTAGACACCTCTCCAGAAGTTACACATAAAAAGACCAATATTCATGTACGGTGGTCACCATTTTAGAGTTTTGTTTGCAGTGTTGCCATCTGTGTTGTAATCAGTGTCTGAAGTTATGAGTCATAGTGCTACAGCAAATGGAAAAAAGCAACAGTGTATGTCAGAATCTTTTCACTGCCAGAAGGGTGCTGATGCTGGCACACCACCTTTTATAAATCTGTGAATTCGCCAATGAAGTCAGATGCATATCATCAATCCATGGATATATAAAACATTTGCTCACTATTAAGTCAGGGAACAGATCTCATTTAAACGCAGAAATAGCAATAGTTATTCATTCGCAACAGAGGAAAACGTATACATATTGTGAGGGTATGGCACAGAGAGACTGGAGACTGGAGCCTAGAGATTTGTGATTGTGGAGTACCGGCCGCTGACACATGACGCATTACTTGCAAGTTAGCGGTCCCTTTTAGAAACCTTGATCAAACAGCAGTTCTGATCACATTAGGCATTAGTACATTGAAGAGGCTGGGAACATTTACCTCAGTGACTGGTAATGACTGGCAACATTGGTATTGGGTTGTCGAGAATCCAGCTACTTGCTCTATTGCGATCATAGGCTTTCCCGCTCCCTCACCTTTTGTTTTTGTCACTTTCAGCTTCCCTCATGCGTTTGAAATACTTGGCTCTTTAGATTTCCCCGCTAACCTGCAGTGGTTTGTTGTTTGTGTTTGGACTGTGTTTGTTTTTTACCTCCTTGGTGTTTGCCAGCTGCACCTGGATTCCTGGATATGTCCTGGTACTCCATGCGGTTCATCAAGCACATACTGGTAAGTGAAATCTGGCTGTAATTTTCAGCGGCGGCTGCTACCAATCTGACCTGGAGGGGCAGCACGGAGAAAAAAAATACACTTACCATTTGCGGCCGGCTGCCACGATCTTCTGCTCCCACGGCGTGCTCCTCCACTGCTGGCACTCCAATACCCAGGAGCACAGGCTTCCAGACTCCCCACCCAATCCCAGTGCTGCTCTAATGCTATTACTTCCAGCATGAGAGAAGTGCTGAGATTGGGCGGAGCGGGCCGGTCTCATGCTCCAGCAGGGAGTGGGAGCCAGTGCCATGAGCACTGGGGATATCTCCAAGGGAACAGCCTGGAGATATCCAAGTGTGCATGTTGGTTTGCCTGGCCGTAGACTGCCGGCAAACTGACATGTGCACTTTCAGTGCATACCATCATTCCCCCGTGCTGCTGACGTGACCTGGCCCCACCCGCCCTAGACTCGTGGATTAGAAGTCAAAAATAAAATGACAATAAAATCGTTTTATTGTCATTTTATTTTTCTTCTGCCTGCTGCGTTTTAGCAGTGGGACGACGCTCCTCCAACATAGGGGAGGAGCCGCCCCTGGTAATATTCCTTGACACTGAATCTGTCCCATTCATCTCAGGGTTGACCGATTACCAGAAGAGATGCAGTAAAAGTGCTGCCTGTGCTAAGAGTCTAGATCACATGGTACCAACTACTAAAGCATGTGCTCCCCTATCAAGACATCTTTTCTTCCCTCCCTTCCACAAGGATCTGCATTTGTGAGTCTTACCTTAGCCTTACCTTAGCTTCGCACGTAGAGTCTGTCAGAAGGGTAGGGTTTGAGGTCAAATCTATCTGCCATCTCATTACATTCGGATACTAGTCCTGACATATTCTCACAGAGGCCACCACAGAAGTGGTCACATTCATATAAGCACCTCAGCCTTGGGTTTTTGGCAACTGGCATGAAGAGGACTTGGAATGTACTGAAGACAAGATGGTGGAAGACTAATGGTGGTTATTACAAATCCATCATACTACCAGCAACTGTTGGGCTTCTTGTTGTCTTCTGTCTCATCCTGCTCCTGCAAGGTGTGTGCAAATAGGTGGGCAGGAAAGGGCGGCTACATTGGAGTCAATTCATGGAAAACCTTCCCAGTATCTCAGAAGTTGCACTGGGGTGCCAAGAGTTTCTGCCACATACTTCATTGCGGTTCTTTATGCCACAGATGAAATTAGTCGATGGTTAGGATACTCACAGCTGCAATATCTGCGTGTAAACCAGTGTCTCCTCAGATCAAAATGAAACATTATCCCACCCACAGTAGTTTGTATCTTGTTGAAATCTAACCACTCTCCACTTAAACACCGTTCCACTTCAGTAGAATATCACAGAGGCAGACTTGGCTAAAAGAAGATACAGACTTTTAATCTGAATACAATAGATATGTATTTAGAAGAAGGTAGCAAAACCAAAGGGGATGATGGACGGAGTGTTGAACATTGCAAGCACTCACCCCCAGTCAACTGATCTGGGTTTAATCCATCATCATTCTTTAGCTCACTCCGCCACCCCAGCTCAGATGTCTTCCCTGGACCGGAAACAAGCATCCTGGGACCGGTTTCTGGCTTACAGCCGTCATCAGCCAGGCTATCTTGAATCCAGTGGCAAAGTGAGCAAGGGACCCATGTCTGGGCATACCCTGCCAACTTAGGGCGAACATAGCAACATAGATGAAGGTTAGCATAGATTTTAAGTAGATTCTGAGGATGGCCGAAGAGTGAATGGACAATGGTCAGTAACGGGAGAATACGTGCTGACGAATTTTCAAAATGCGTGTAGTGAAGTCACACTTCATCTGGGTATGACACGGGGATGGAGTCCGCCAAGGTACTAATAGCTGAAAATATCCTTGTTAACTAAACAATATCACTGTGGTGTTGCCAAACTGGTAACTTTAATTCCATCTCTTTAAGCATTCCCCATATCTGACAGTGGCCATCTTAATGCTATTTCCACGCACACTCTGGGCTTCTTGAACAGCCTGATTGCTGGTCGAAGTGAGAGGGAACGGCCTTTAAAACGCAACAGTTCAGCCCTCTGTTACTACCACAGAAAGACTTCAAGTCATTATAAGAACAGGCATTAGCCAAGCCAATATGCCTGGTTTGCATTTGAGATCTGACTGAAACATAAAAAAACACTGCTTTAGTGAAAAAGGAGAATAAAAATGTATTGCTGTCTGTATACCATGCTTCTATGAAATAAATAATAGAGTATGTCACAATTCAGAATAAATGCAAGAGTCTCAGGGGCACTGCAATAGGAGGCAGTATGATACACCAAACAGCCAATAGCTTGGGGTGTGAGAGAGTAATACTGCTTTGGGGAGAGCACAAATCTACTCTATGCCGAACTGGTAAACCTGGTATACTCCGGGAGTACCAACTTACTCCTGGAATTCAGGAGTAAATTAAGGCAAAATTCGAACAAAGTTTGACCTACTTACAGTAAAATCTTTGTGAATTAGGTTTTTAAAATTAAGGGTGAAAGAGTTAGTGGAAATTTGCTCGATTGATCGTTTTTGTTTGGTTGCACAATATTGCTGTTAAATTCTTTTTTTCAAGCCCCAGGGTCTTTACTAACAAACTTTTTCCCCACAATATTTGAAAAAGAAACAGAAGTGGGTGTATTCCTGAACCTTATTCCAAATTTCTTTTAGTGGTGCTCGAAACGCGGACTGATGTCAACTTCAATTTAGCCCATGGCTACCTAACTTGCGATTGACCGTGAACTACTTTGCTCTCAGAAATCTACATCTATATTGTTTTGACCTGTGGTATCAAACTCTTGATCTGCTAAGCACAAGGAAACATCAGGCTTGGTGAAGTCATCATTTTATGAGCCCCTTCAGATGCACAAACTCTGGAAGCAATTGTTTTCACTCTGTCCCGCAGCATGTGCTCTCTCCCAAAACAAGGCCTTGATTATTCCAACTAGATAAGCAACCCACATGCTGACTGACCATCTTGCAATGATTATCGCTGCTTATTTTTATCACTGTCAACAAAACATGGATTAGAATAGCTTCGTATTACTCCGAATGGCTGCAAACCTATTAAGAATACTTTACCAGTCGTATTGAGCTTGTTGGATTTGAGGATAATCATTTTTGATATCTTTTTAATTAAATGAATGCAAACATGATGTGAGTGCCTACTGTGTACAGAAATATCAATTACATTTCAGAGCTTGCATGTTTGTCTGTTTATTTTATTTTATTTTTCCTCTCCCTCTTAACAACGCCAAAATTATTTTGACTTTGTATGACTTTATGTCATGAGTATCTATGGCACTGTTGTTTTCATTAGCAATTCCCGTGTGCTGTGTAATTTGTAAGGTGCATATAAAATATCTATAAAACGTTTTGAATTAAAAGGGAATAGTTTATATCAAGGGGGCTTATGAATATGCAAAATCAGGATAATACCAACAAATTCTGCGCCAGAGGATTCTCAAAACTGAAGGACGTGTGCGTATGACACCTTTCAATTACTGAGTTCAGAATAGCTAGCAGGACATTAAGTGCATTCATAAAATCCTATGGAAATTGCATAGCTGCCAAGGTTTCTGGTTGCCTATGTGTGACATTTTCATAATTTCAGTGTAATTATGAGTGACATTCAACGACTATGAGTGACACTTTCTCGCCGGCAAAAATCAAGCAATGAAGATGAGGAAAAATATAAATATCAGAAATTACACCCATTTGAGCAATGAGAAACACTAAGAAGAGCTTAAAATGCTCCAAAGCACCAGAAATGGAAGTTCACTGACCAACATGACACATAGAGAGCCCTGGCCCCAAGCAGGCCACTTGTTACTAGTAGTAAGTCTCATCTTCCATGCTCACAACAACACCAGAGTGCACATTAGTGTTATTAAAAATCGTTTGCATGTAAAATTGTATAAGGATAGCATAAAACAACAGCACGGCATTCCCCTCCATCCCCCACGTGAATGGGTCAAATTTCGTTTTACACATATTTGCCCTGAAATGGAGGGGAGTCAGTCTATAAATTAAACAAAATGGTGAGTTTCAGGAGTTTCAAAACACATTTAAGACATTAAGTCTTGTAAGACGAGATAAGTTTAAAAAAGTGCAAAGTGTGGTTTGGCAGGTCATGCCTGAGGCATTTCAAGAAAAGAGGAGCATAAAGGTCCACTTTCAAAGCATGTGAGGTGTGCACTTTCTTTTATAAGTAAGCATTCTAAAACCATTTTAATATTTTTTCTGAAATTGCTATCGGGCTTGCTAACTCTTTTCTCCTCTGGATTGAGCTCGAAGACATCACCCCTCCCTTTCATGTCATGCACAGGTAACAATATTGAATCCTTCATCCCCCAATATGCACAATGCTCCGGCGCTCCCCAGCTAGGCGGGCACTATATAAACTAACCACATCTAGAGTGGGTTGCCGATGATGAAGCATGACACTATAATGTGTACATTAAAGATGGCCTCCCTGGTTTGAAGGGTCTTACATGACCAGTAGTAGGTAGCATCCGACCCCAATCCTGGGTTCAAGCACTTTGTTTTCTATCGGCAACCCACTCTTGATGTGGTTAGTTTGTCTAGTTTAGGAGGACAGTAGGGTTGCCATTTTCCTTCTCTCCCTCTTATGTGATAATCGGGCACTATATAAAACCTGCAACATACATGTATGTACATTCAAAGATAAAAATTACACATGTAAGGGACTTTTTTTACAATAGGGAAAGATACGTTTTAGATTTATAAAGCTGCCACTTCCTACATCACAAGGTTGAGTCGGTCCTGTATT
Organism: Calotriton arnoldi; assembly: GCA_963921515.1. Classification (NCBI taxonomy): domain Eukaryota; kingdom Metazoa; phylum Chordata; class Amphibia; order Caudata; family Salamandridae; genus Calotriton; species Calotriton arnoldi. Next base: position 764,032 of record CAWUFW010005456.1, read on the forward strand.
GTCTCTCCATTCCACGTTTTTGTTTTCACTCTTTTTATTGAAAGATCTCAACCATATTAGAGCCAAAACAAAACAAATTCTCCTCCACATAGTAGAATACCACCACTACGGTGAGTACAGGCATTACATAAGCAAAAAAGAGAGACATCACATAGACATATAATTCTTAGAGTTCCAGTAGCTGACTGAAAATGGGGAAAGGAATAGAGGAAGTGACAAGACTCAATGGGCACTCTTTGACACGACCACCTCTGCTTGGAGATGCAGTTTCTGAGGATGGTTGCTTGAAAGTGAACAGTATACACCTAGACCTAGCCACAAATATGTGACAAGGATTACTCAAGAGCAGTGGAATTCCAGTTTTCCCTCTTCATGCCAGCTAGAAAAGCCTTCTCCACCTCCACCTGTGTGAAGGAATAATTTTTCCCTGCACATTCAAGGGGAAGCCGAAGGTCGCCAACATATGTAATTCATTCAATTCCCTCTTGTCAGTTAGAAGGGGTCTTTCACTTGCAAATGTTTCAAGCCAGACATCAGGGAAAAGCAAAGGATAATGGGTGCCATATCACACTTACCATTTAGCAATCACACTTTGAAGCATTATAACTCTCAAGTCAGAGGTTCCAAGCACAACCATCCCTGTCCTTCTACCAGACCCCGAATGTTGTCTTGTAGGATTGCTATCGACCTGTCTAACATTAGAGTACCCTCCTTCGGTGTCAACTGAACTATGCACCCAGCTTCAAGTTGTCCAAGATCTCCAGCTTGGCATTGATACCCATTATGTTCTCAATCCTGCAACTATGGAACACAGTGTCATCCTTCATGGTCCTCTCCATGTATTCCTGTTGTGGCTTTACCTGCCCAGTACATGCGCCATTCAATGCGACCTACTGCTTCACCACTTTAAACTTCACTTCTTAATTCTCAAATTTCGATTCTACAGGCTTCACATCTTGTTCTATTCATTTAGTTTTGGCTTATTGGGCACTGTGCAAGGCATTGATCAAATCAAAAGAAATCTTTTCCCCTAATGTAAGAGGACCCTCCATGAAGGGACCCTCTTCCAGGCGGTTCCTCTCTCTCTTGCATCTAGGTAGAGCAAGGGCATCTGCCAAGTGTTTTTCACCTTTAAACAATACCAATCTCCGCAAAGAACTGCAGGTGGAGGATGTAGCAGACTACCACTCTAGGCCCTCAGAAGAGTCTAGATATTCGAAGAGGAGTTTCACCTGTTCTTCCTGACTGATCCACAGTCCCCACTAAAGATTACAAAAGGTGATGGTTGGAGTGCTTGAATTAATCTCAGCCACTGGTAATTACTCAAGCTGCATCCCATTCCATCATTATGTTGCACATCGTGCAACCTCAGTTTGGACCCAGCTATAGGCAAATCAGTCTTGACCCTGCTCCAATAGGAACAGCCCAGCCCGAACTGCCAGGTCAGGTCCTCCCTGAACCGGAACACAAGCAATACAGGACTGGTTTTAAACTAGTTAGAGCTCATTAGCCAGGTATAGCCAGTGGCTAAGTTTAATTCAAGTATTCCATCAATCACTTTTTTTTAATGCCCTAAGTGTGCTGGGTATACCCAGATTTGGTTCCCATGCTCACTGCACCACTGGAATCAAGCTATACCTGGCTAATGAGCCCATAATAAGGGAAACACCGGTCCTGAGTTGCTTGTGTTCTGATTCAGGGAGGGCCTGGCAGTTTGGGCTGGACTTTTCTCATTGAAGCAAGGTGAAGGCTGATTTGCATATGGCTAGGTCCAAACTGAGGTGGCATGGTGGGTGAAAAATGATGGATTGGGATGGAGCCCGAGTGATCACCAGTGGCTCCGATTATTTCAAGCATTCTATCCATCACTTTGTTTTGTGATGCCCTAAGTCTGACAGGTATGTCCAGTATGTGTCCAGTGCTCACTGTGCCACTGGAAACAAGCTGTACCTGGCTGATGAGCCTATTATAATGGCGAAACTGGTCCTGGGTTGCTTGTTTTCTGGTTCAGGGAGAACCTGGTCTGGCAGTTCGGGCTAGACTGTTAAAACTGGAGCAGGGTTAAGGCTCATTTGCATACGGCTAGGTCCAAACTGAGGTGACATGGTGAGCGCAAAATGATGGATTGGAACGCAGCCTGAGAAAACGCCAGTGGCTGAGATTAATTCAAGCATTCCATCCATCATTTTGTTTTTTGATGCCCTAAGTGTGACTGGTATGCCCAGACGTGGGACGTGCGCTCACTGTGCCACTGGAATCGAGCAATACCTGGCTGATGAGACCTTAATAAGGGTGAAATCAGTCCTGGGTTGCTTGTTGCTTGTGTTCTGGTTCAGGTAGGACCTTGCCCGGCAGTTCAGGCTGGACTGTTCCCACTGGGGCAGGGTCAAAGCTGATTTGCATACGGCTAGGTCCAACTGAGGTGGCATGTTCGGCTAAAAGTGATAGATTGGGATGCGGCCACGAGTGATCGCCAGTGGCTGCGAATAATTCACGCATTCCATCCATTTCTTTGCTTTTTGATCCTCAGTTCCCGGCACTGGTGGCATGGCCACCCATCACTCCATGAGGATGGGGGTCACCAGCTCTCACGTACCATCACCTCAGCACCTCACCACCGCTATCACCACTGAGTCCCAGCAATATTTGCAACCCGCCCCTCAGTCCTATGGACGAGGACTACAATGGTGGGCTGTGAACTGGAAATTGTTCCATCAGAGAGGGAGGAAAGTAAGGTGTCACCGATTTTCACCATGAGTGGATTGGTCAAGTCTCAAAATAGCATCATAATAGCATCGCCCAGCAGGAGGAACCACTGCCCACTACTACTGCCACCAGGGGGACTCATAAGGACTGACTTGGGGCACAGATCCATTTCCACAGACCAAACTTTTTCGAGGAATGTAAAAGGAGAATAATCTACAATAAGAATCTCCATTTTGTCTCTAATGAGTATGAGCCAGTAACCACTCACACACTCTCTGACCTAGAATAAACAGATCTAGAAAAAGGCAGCCAATTAGTCCTTTGCTGTCTCGACAGATTATAAATAAGTGCCATTGACATACACATAAAAATGGAAACCATGATAGTAGATTGGTTTGGCTAATAGACCCACATAAATGTTGAACAAAGATGGAGAAAGTTCTCATCCTTGAATAACCCTGAATTAGGGAGATGTGCTCCTCTGAAGTGAAAATGAAAAAATCACAGACTGCACCAAGTGCAGGGGAAAGTAACTGAGCCATGATAAAGTACTTTCTGGCACTCCTATACATCTCAGCTGACTGATGAGGAGATGGTAGTCAAAGGTATCAAATGCTGCTGAAAGATCTCAAAGTATTAGGGCACTGACACCCCCAAGATCCACCTCCCCCTTCAGTGCATCATCTGCCACGAGGAAAACCATTTGGAAGCTATGATTTAGGTGTAAACCCCCAGGAAAAGATCATAAATGTGGGCTGTTTTATAGTACTGGCTCATTTGTTTAACTTAATAGCCCTCTAACAACTAGGCACAGGGCGGGACAAGGGAAGTGCTCCATAGTTAAACAATATATCAGATTTGTCATCTACTACGTAGGATAGTGCATACCTCAGCCTTTTCAAACAAGCCTGGAACAATTCCTTGCTGTAAAGACGAATGAAGTATTTGTTAAAGGGGATTAAGGCCTAGTTTTTTCAATACTGAAATTTTGCAGGGTTAGATAGAGCACCAGAAAAAGCTATATGTGATAAACAAAATTTACGCATGCAACACATGAAAAAAAAAATTGTGAAAGCTTGAATTTATATGCGTTGGTTCGTAAAAAACAGTCTTGTTGGCTTTGCCAATGCTTGTCCCTTTGGTCGTTGTTAACATTTTCTCAATAAAAGTGCTTTGCAACTGGCGCGAATTGCCCATAAGGTGCAATTTACATGCTTGTGGCCCTCGACCTGTTTCTCTGTGTGCTTTCAGAATATCAAGGAATGTGCACTTCAAATAGTTAATAAACATAAAAAAGTAGATTGATAAAAAACAACTATGAAATATGAGCTCAGGCAAGAAGTGCACTTACGGAGGAGGACTTAGAGAGGATAAATATGAAGGAACCCCTTTTTTTTTTACCGAATTGTTTGATTTGTTGCTTGACATCTTTCACAGCCCAGCACGTCACAACCCAGCACGTCATCACAGCACGTTTGCCTTCAAGTATATTTTGCACGTACTGCCTGACTGAATACTACGCCACTGCAAGAGAGGAAACTGTGTAACATCTTGATAAACCTGCTAATGGGCAAGATGACAAGAGTTTTCATTTGATGTTTATGAAGCTCTTGAAGGTGTAACTATGCCAAGAAAGCAAAAAATGCATTCAATTAAATAAATGTTGGCTGTACATTTTCACAGCACAAATCACGTGGGTGTTGAAATGCTGTCACTTGTTAATGGGATTTAAGCGAACGCTGTACTTTTCTGATAAAGTAATCCACAACGTATCGTCTGCCAAGATAAGAATTCTATTCAAATGTGAATCCCTGTGCAAATAACATTCATAGATCATAGGGACCAAGTCAACTGTAAGACGCTCTAAACATACTTCAAAAGTATTAGCCTCTAGTTTGAGGAATAACAGACTAGAAAATTGAGATTTATTTCATGCGGTGCCTATGACATTCATGTGATATGAAAGTTGGAAGTTACCTCAAAACAGATGCGTGGAAATAAAAAAAATTGCCATTGACGTTTTGTGAATGTGACAAAATGAAGTGAATCACATTTTAAATACTTTGGGGCAGATTTACAAGCCCCTTGCGCCACTTTTGCGCCGCCGTTGCGTCACTTTTGTGACGCAGCGGCGACGTAAACCATGCGCCACGTTGCGCATTATTTACAACGTGACGCATCTAGGGAGATGCGTCACGTTGTAAAGCCCTGCGCCACATGAAACCTGCGTCAGGTTTCATGTGGGCGTTCCTCCGCAGGGTGGGCGTTCCGTCGAAGGAATGCCTCGTAAAAGTGACGCAGTGAAATCTACAAGATTTCACTGAGTCACTTTTCCGACGCCGCTGCGACGAATCCTTACGCCTGCTTCAAGCAGGCGTAAGGAGTGGCGCACCACGTTAGGTATGGGCGGCCCACAAGCATTGCTGGAGTTGCGTCGCGCTTGCGACACGACTCCAGCAATGCGCCGCCCTTGCGCCACAGGATGCGACACGCATCGGCCTTTCCTGCGCCACGGTGCGCCGCATTGTAAATGCGGCGCTTCCGTGGTGGCGCAAGGAGAGAATTGTGTGTCGCAACTATTCTGGCGCATCCCTGCTGATTTGCAGGGATGCGCCAGAAGTTGTAAATCTGCCCCTATGCCTTCAGAAGAAAATTCTGGCTAAAAACGTTAATGTGGGATATATTTGGCAAAACCCCATTTTGTTTGATAATTCTCTCACAAAAAAATGAAACATGCTGTTTTTTTTCTCCCAGAAATACGACTTTTTGTGAGATCCTCACTCACTAGTTGGTGAAAGTTTTGAAGTTAAAAAAATCTTCATGAAGTTACAGAAGCACAACTTTACCAATGTTCCTCATCCTATTTAGCACATTGTGAACTATGTATTGCTTCCAGGCATTTGGGAGAGTTTAGGGTGCTATTTGTGGTCATAAATGAAGGAGGGTGAAGTGTGCTAGGGCCTTAGGATCTCCAGAGCAGGTCAACCACTTTGCACTTTCCACTGCTGCGTACTGATGCTCCTGAGGGAATTGGATGAAAGGCTAGACTCCATGCTACACCAACGTTTGGTGCTCTGACCACAGAGGTTTCAGTTTTAGACCAATTCTGTTGTACGTTTGCTCGCCCACGGAAAGAGATAGTTGTAGTTGATTGTTTGCCATTGCAAGTCTTTGAGTTGAGTTGGGTAGCTGATGGTTCAACATGAAAGAAAAAGTTAAATTTTTTTCCTGATGCTATGAAAATATGACTTTGCTTCAACATTACCATTTTTAACAATATGCTGCCCTTATTTAACTATCAAAGCTATAAAGAGTTGTTACTCATTTGTGGGTTTGTGCCTTAACGGCAACCACTACCAGAACTTCTTATCTGTAAAAACTTTAAAAAACTTACTCTCTGTACTTTGGATTCAGATTGACATTGCTCAAACAATTTAAATCTTCAATCTAGTTAGAAACCGTTTATGATCAGTGTGGAATTATTGTGCAAGATATTACCAGAAGATCCACCTTCAAACTGTCTTGTAATACCCACAAAGCAATACAGTGGCAAAGGACCACTTTTCATCCTGAAGAAAATCACCAAGATCCTTCAAAAAAGGAACTTCCACTCCAGACTTGTGCCCTGCCTCAAAATCCAAGTGTAAGAAAAAAAACACCATGGGAGGAACATCTTTCTCTGTTCAAAAGCAGCCTAACTATGGAATTCATTAATCCCAAACATAAAATCCACAGACAACCATCTCCCCTTCAGAAGATTATTCAGGAGTTGACTCTTCCCTACAAGACTGCCATACACAAAACACAAAGGGCCATATTATCAAGAACCTCGCAAACATTATGGCCGCTTTAGCGGCAGGAAACTGCCACTAAAGCGGCGATAAGGGGCTTGATAATATGCCCTAGAGATTTCCAATAAAAGCCCATGTTTGATGTCCTTGACACCAGAACCTGGGCTTCTATTGAAATTCTCTAGGGCATATTATCAAGCCCCTTATTGCCGCTTTAGCAGCAGTTTCCTGCCGCTAAAGCGGCGATAATGTTTGCAAGGTTCTTGATAATATGGCCCAAAATGTAGCAAAATAGTATGCACAAGACACAAAACTATACATATAAAACCCAATTCAATAGGAATAAAAAATGCCCACACTATCTATCCAAATGTCAGTGTACTCATATCCATTTTCCCACCATGCATAGTTTTCTCATCAATAATTTAATTGCAAATGTTGCAGTGATATTATCGCTGGTGTCATAGAAGATGTCATGAGTGATGTAATATGTGGGGTAATTAGCAGTGCATGGCCAGAGCTGGAGTTATAGCTGCCTTAGGGCACGATGTATGGTTGCCAGAGCTAACAATAACTGGAGAATTTCAGTGGTTTTGTATGTTTAAAACATCACATTGGCACTGAAATTCTCACTTAACTATTACATCACTATAACTTTTGTTTTTTTCAGGGAATTTCTAATGCTTTTATAATATAAAGTAAAATATAATAACAATTTCTAATTATAATGTCACTTTAACCTTTGTTTTTTTCAGTGAATTTTTTGTTGTTTTTTTTTATTAAAGTAAAGTCATATTTTTTACCATACGTGAAAGCCAAACCCCCTCGCCTGCGGCCAGGCCCTGTGGTCGAACCACCTGGAGGCTGCCAACCCCACATTGTGCATGGCCTTTGGTCATGTGCAGCATGGGGTTGACAGGAGGGCCTGGCCTCCAGCAAGGGCCTGTATCCAAACCACCGGAGGCAGCCAACCAAATGCTGCGCTTGGCCTTTGGTCGTGCACAGCATGGGCTTGGTTACAGGGCCTGAGTTGCAGCCAAGCTATGCGTCCAATCCCCCAGCAAGCAGCCAACCCCATACTGCGCACAGCCTTTTGCAGTGCGCGGCAGGGGGTTGGGCCCAGAGCCCCCCCGCAGGCAGCCAACTTTTGCTGAGCACAGCCTTTGGCTGTGCATGCCAGAGGGATTGCCGCAGACCCTGGTCTCTGACCAGACCCTGCAAACAACCCCGCAGGCTGCCAACCCCATGCCACACAAAGCTTTTGGCATGCATGGCGTACAGTTGGCCTTCGGGCTGCGGGGACCCCATCCCTGGGGCATTCTTTTATAAATAGAAAGGGGGCCTGTGCCCCCTCAAGCCACTTCAGGCCCCGGGGACCCATCACCTGGGGAAAAACTATATAGTTAAGGAGGAGGGGGTGCACAGCTCCTCCCCCGAAGCCTATATTGGCCCTGGGGACTCAATCCCCCTGGGTCAAAACTTATATATTAAGGAGAGGTGGCAGGCAACCCCCTCCCGAGCCTTAATATGCCCAGAGGACCCCATCCCCAGGAGCTAAAATAAAAAAAAGGGGGAGGGGCTGTGTGGTCTCTCCCTCTAAGCCTTATTAGGCCCCAGGGATCCAATCTCCTGGGGCCAAATTCCAATAAAAAGGGAAAGGGGCCACACATCCCACCTGCCCGAGCCTCATTAGGCCCTGGGGACGCCATCCCCTGGGGCCATATGTCATTATAAAGAGTAAGGGGACACACTGCCCCTTTCCCCGAGCCTATTGTTTCCCCAGGAAACCCATACCCCGGGACCTCTCTAAATTATAGGAGGGTGCCCCGTGCCCACCCGGGGTACCCACTAAGCAGCACGTTGGGGACCGCGGGGAACCCCGTGGCCTCATATAAGCTCCCTTCATGGTGCAGGAGCTGGCACGTCTCCCACCCAGAGCGAACAGCTGTTTTTTCTTCCTCCATCTTGGTGGGAGCGTGGGCAGGGAAACAAAAGTCTGTTTCCACCCATTGTGAGCATGTTTAAAGCTCCCATCAGATGGGAGCAGATTAGCCTTCCCTGCCCGCACTTCTGCAAGGAAGGCATGTTTGCTCCCGCCTAGTGGGAGATTTAAAAATTCTCCCACCAAGAGAGAGCAAACATAGGTTTCCCTGCCCACGCTGGTGCAGGTAGGGAAACTACTGTGTCCCGGTGTGGGCTCCCTAGGACACAGTAACTGAGCTGACCCTGGGGTATGGGGTCCCCGGGGCCTTTGGAAGCTCAGGGATGGGTTGCTTAGCCCCTATCATTTTTCAATGATGTTCCGACCTGGAGAATGGGGTCCCTGGGGTCTTTATAGGCACGGGAGAGGTGCTGTGTGGCTCCCCCTCCCAATTATGCATTTTGGCCCCAGTGGACGGGGTCCCCAGGGCCTAAAATGCTCTGGGAGGGGGGGGCCACGTGCCTCCCTCCCTCCTTTTGTAACTTAGCCAAGGGGATGGTGTCCCCGGGGCCTCACTAAGGTTTGGGAAGGGGAGCCACATGCCCCTCTCCCCCAAGATACAGTTTGTGCTGCCCCCCCATGCCCTGACCGACCCTGGGATTTCTTATAAAAGAAGCTCAGGAGCCCCCACTTTTAAAAAGAAATGTGCCACGGAGCCTCTGCGTATTTGCGGCAAAACTAAAAAGTGAAACCAGTATTTGGCCCCAGGCGGAGTCCCTCTGAAACTTCACTACCAGGTCTAGGGGTCAGGCTTTCCCTAACCTGCTCCCTTTTTTCATGTTTTGTTAGGACTCAAGGGGGTGAAAATTTGCAGGGTTTCCATGATGAAAACCAGCTTGCTTAGTTGAAAAGGCATATAGACTCCCACACAAATCAAAAGAAAGACATGGTCTCTGATGGACTGTAATGGTAGTGATCAAAACGCAGCTCTTTCAGATCAAGGGCTAGATGTACTAAGATAGGATTCATAAAAGTAGCTGCAATTTTCACATTGACTTTTTGAAAATCCTATGGTATTTTGCAAACCAATCTATGTATTTCTAGGTCGGGTCACAAAATAATAAATGGCAGAGGGTTGCAATTCCACCTGCCTTACGAATTTTAATGAGATATGTTGGAAATTGCTACCCACTACGATTCACTGGCCTCATAGCAATGGTGGCCTGCTGGGGATAGCAGACCTCCATGTCTGTGATTGCTATTAAATAGAACAATCTTTTTTTTTCAATACATCCTGTTTCCCTTAGCAGTGGCGGCTGCTACCTGGAAGCAGCAGTTGAGAAGGGTGGGGGGAAGGGGCGGACGGGTGGGGGAGATATGTGAAAAAAAAAATCACTTAGCTCCCGGCCTGCCAGCTGGCCAGCCACCGCCTCTCCTACGTCCTCTTCCTGGCTTCTTGGGGGAGACAGGACGCAGGAAGCACCAGGGCTCCCAGGCTCCCTGCAGCCAATCACAATGCTGCAATGCAATGGGTTTGGGGCCACAGAGATTGAGGAGAGTGCCAAAAATATCACGCAGATAGCTGACCCTAAGGGTAATTTGATATTTGATCTATCAGAGATAAGGCTTGGTTTGGCACAGTGTTGTTTGGACAAGGCAGCCGGGCTGGATGGGGTACCTATAGATTTCTTTTTAGTTCATCAAGAGTTATGGGCACCGTTATTAACAAATATACTAAATGCCTTCGTGAATGTGGACCCACCAGACTCATGGAAAAAACCCATCATAATCCCTATCCACAAAAAGGGGGACAAGGCCCTTCCCATCAACTACAGACCTATATCTGCGATAGATGGCACAGCCAATTTAATGGGAAGATTATTGTAAATAGGCTGGAGGAGTGGGTGAAGGAACGGGGTATTTTAATAACATCACAATAAGGTTTCAAGAAGGAGAAAGGTACCATAGATCAATGCTTAAATTTGAACCTGGTCATTGAAAAATATACAGCGGATAAGAGGGGTCAAATATATATGGCCCTTATGGAACTCTCAGCCGCTTTTGACTGCGTTGTTCATACAAAACTATGGTCAATTATGGAATCGATGAGGATAGATGAGACCATTTTATCCTTCATTCGCCAAATGTATGCCCAGGCATCTGCATGTGTTCGGTATGGAAGGAGTGGGGACTGCACAAGGGTATTTGAGATCATGAGGGGCGTCAGAAAGGGGTGTGTCCTTGCCCCTTTTCTGTTTTCAATCTATACCAATGGGGAGTAGCCCACCTTCATTAGTTCCACCTCTGACATCCCGTACATTAATTCAAGATCTCTTCCTATACTTTTATACGCTGATGAAGCTGTGCTAATAGCCATAACAGGGAAAGCGTTTCAGATTTTTATTGAGGCTTACAAGACCTGTATGGAAAATTTGGGCCTTAGAGTTAATGAAGCAAAAACCCATGAATTAGTCAATCAACCTTCCTCATAAATAATTGAAGACTAGAGGTAGTGGACACTTTCTCTTATTTGGGGATACTCTTTGATTCAAAACAAACTTGGAATAATATGATAGATAACAGGGCACTGTTAATGGAAAAAAATACAACGGCGATCTTCACATTTATTAAGAAATTAGGGTCCAGGCCAATACCTGAAATCAAGAAAATATATTATGCTAAAGTTATTTCAGCGGCCACCTATGGGGCTGGAGTTTGGGGCCTGAAGGCTACTGGGACCCTACAGAGTATTGAGGATGGTTTTTATAAAAGGCAGTTATCCCTTCAGATTAGCTGCTTGAATTATAATTGTTATATGGAACTTGGTGTGCCATTTATAGCAGATATAGTCTGTTTAGCACCCATCCTATTGTGGCACTCATTTGGAGAAGAGAGACAGTAAATTTGAATCAGAGTAGGGATTGTCAGAAATTGGAATGTGTATCCAACATAAGGTGGTTACAATACATAAAAATACACTGAGATCACTGGATTTAATGAATTTATATGAGAATCCTCATAATTGCGCTCTCATTTCAAAATCCAGAATTAAGGAAATCTTTCACGAAAAGGCTAAGAGTGAAAGAAGGGCAGCTAACATTTTAAAACAGTCAGTGTCGACATATCTTGCGATGCCTCCTATAACAGAAGATCTGCATTCCTACCTAGCTATAGTATCTAACCACCAGCATCGCTTTATATTAGTGAGATTTAGACTAAATTATATGCTGTTGATGTTGGGCCATCCGAATAAAGTATATTCATTAGAAGATCTGCTGCTTTGCCCTTCTGTAGGGGCCTCCCCGCATTGATTCTTTTGTAGTTTTTACCTATTCAGAGGAAAAGATATATTTTACCAGTTTTACGTGGATTTGGTTTTAGACCATGTCGCGTAGCCCTGTATTTTATCCAGCAGTTAGGAGATCTCTTTGTATGTTACTATGTGGCCTCCTTTTTATGATCTTTAGTTAAGTAGGAGAGGAATTTTGTCATGATAAATCATGTGGGCCTGGAAATCAGAGACAGAGTGTTCTTTCCTCTTTCTTCCCCTCTTACCTATATGATAATAAAATGCATTTTAGACCAATTTTTAAGAGGAATGTTTGTTTTAACATTTTCTTTTTAGTTTTGTTGTAATTTTTAAAATCTAAACATTTTATTCAATGGAAATGGAAATTTTATGTACTATATATGCTATAGAATTATAGCAAAATAAAGTTTTTGGTCTGATATGATCTGAATTCATTGATTTAAAAAACATAAAGACCACTGGAGGTAGCAGCTACTTGAGGTGAGAGGGGGAACCAATTGGGAGAAGGAGGGTTGGTGGAGGAAGGAAAACTAGAGGGAGAAGAGTATGCGGGTAGAAGGGAAAAGCAGCACTTAAAGGAGAGTCACATGAGTGATAAAGCAACGCAGAGGGAAGAAGCACACAAGGGCAAGAACAACATGGAGGAAGTGGGAAGAAGCATACAGGTGAGAGAGAACAACATGGAGCGTGGTGAAGGAGGGAAGAGAAGTAGATGAGAGAAACACCTGGAAAAAACATGCACGGTCATGGAGTGATTAACCAAAAAGAAAAAAAAGTAATGTCTGAAAAGTAAACAGTGGAATTACACCAGTAATGAGGCTATGCTCCTAAGGAGGGAAAACACAAGAAGAGGAAGAAAAGTCCGCACAAGCTGAACAATATAAAGCATGCAAAAATGAGTGACAATAAAGCCAACGAATGGTAAGCCATGGTCCTCATAAGAAAGAATCAAATCTCACAGGCAATCAAGAAACAATGGTATGAACTATCTGCCAAAGATTTGATCTCTAGGTCACCATTGTTTGCCTTCAAAAGATCCAAAAATTGAGGAACATTTAATCAGAGCCTATAATCAACAAACTCTGGATAATTCAGTTGCCAGCTTTTGGATATTTCAAAAATAGTACTAAAACTTTCACACACACGCATCATCACTCCTGTATAGAACATTCACACCAATGCAACACACGCAGTTATCTAAAGCAATTGGTGCCATTGTGGTCTTCCCTACATTGGGCAGAACTCACAATGATCTAGTCACGCATAGGGAAATGCTGCAGCAGGATCCAGGGTCAGTCTTGGCCCTTCCTTTATGTGGAGAACATCCATAGTGAAAATGTGACCCAGCAGCAGATGACTGTTGCAATCACTTGCCTGATAAGTATTCTTAACCTGAATCAATCCAGATAGGATAAGAACCTTAATTCCATCGACTGAATGTATATGTATATATTTTTGGGATTTATAAAATATGAATCTAGCTGACTAGCAACAAAACGCTGTACTGGGTGCAAGCCTCAGTAGAAAAACTTTGGATGAACCGGAAGATAGGAGGAGGTGGATCTAGTGGAAGGTGTAAGAAGTCAACCTACCCGAGGTAGTTTTACTAGAAGAGGTGGGTGAGTTTTCCATTTGTTTCTGAACTGTAGGAGGAATGTATTGGATGAACAGAATTCTGTTGTTACAGTAAAGGGTTCATATTGCCCATTATCTCTTCTCATGCCTTTTTGTTTTGAAAATCTAAAATGTTTCCCTTGTGGGTAGCCCACTAAATAAGTTTTGCCATTTTGACTACACTGCCATTTGTAACACCATGTTACAGCAAATTTTCCTGCGTTGTTCCTGTTGGCTTGGTGGAAAATGATTTGACCAACAAACACTTGTGGTTGGTGTATTCATCATTGTTTTGCAATAGAAGACTTCCCATTAACACAATAATTCTTGAAAAGAAAAAAATAACAGCCTTATCTCGACATCCTTTCCTGAGGCGTTGCTTAATTTCTTGGACTAAGAAGTCTGCCTACACAAAATATATTTCTCCAAGGGGTCCATCATACTGTTATGACTGCATAGTCTTTTCTTCATTTTGATTACTCAAAAGAGACTTCTTTTGACATTTATGACCACACTGTTCTATAATTTCTTTTTATCCCAGATTTATTTTCTAACCGTTTTTGAGGTATATTTCAGACAAATTGATCACTTTAACTAATTCCTGTTTTGATTACATCTTACTGAGGCAGATATTTTTAAGTCTGCTATTTCTCATGCATTTCTTATGCCAGGCATGCAGGTCACACACAGCTGCCCTGTAATGTGCTCTTCATTCTAATGGTAAAGGTCATGTTAGGTAGCTACTGATATGTCCCACCTTCTTTTATGTTTCTTCACATTACAATAGTATGTTTTTATTATTTTTATGCACATCTTAGTGCGTGTATAGAGAGCTCTGGGCATAGGTAGCCTTCATCATCTATGAGAGAAAACATTATGTCCAGCTCCCACAAACTCCAATGAATATGGAGAAGTCACTTGACCAAAGATGTGGCCTTTAAGCATTCACAGTACCCAATCACTCACAATTGTCTTTTTCATTTCCTTTCAGCTTTTTCAAGACATAAGTGTTAAAGAATTCTTGAAAATGTGCACAATGTACAAAAATAAGAAGAGGTAAACAAGTTGACTCATTTTGGAGAAAATTAAATTCTTCCTCCTTATAGGGTATACCCTGCATCATCATGTAATTGGCATTTTTCTCAGCTTAACCCAACAAAATATATTTTGTTTGCTTCAAAGCCCTGAGTCTCTGGTATCTAGGGTGACCAACTGGCATGGGTGCAAATTCAGGATGGTGAGTGTAAAAATTCAGGACAAAGGGTAAGTTTTACAGACACATCAGAAGAGGTCGTGCAATAGTATATGAGTAAGTAAATAGACAACCACTTAAGTACAAGTGAAAAGAAGTTTATATTAGGTTGAGACATTGTGCACTTAATGGTTTTTTCAGTATGCACGCAGCTTTGAGCAAATGTGCAGGTCTTTTTGTGGTAACAAATCCGCCCCCCCCACCCCACCTTTCCCCTTTCCAGCCTCCCAGGGAAACGCCCGATGCCCGGTCCGGCCAGTCCGGCCTTGCTACCACCCTCCAATGGTGACCCTCCTCGTCACATAGACCCTCTCTCATGTGTATTTAATTTCTTTTGTAGTGCAACTCATCTCAAGTAAGTAGGACAGGGTGTCGGAGTGCGTTGCATCACACACCTATTATATAGAGACAATGACTCATATAAATGTGAAAGTCAATCTATAGGAAATGTACTTAAGATAATGGGGGTTACAAGGTGTAATCATTCTTTCATCCATCATTCAGTCTTTCACCATTCATTCTGTCCTTCCATCTGTGTGCCCATCCATATCAATATTCAACTATTTGCAAACCTATCCATCATCATCCTTCCATCCATCCATCATTCCACTTATCCATCCCTCCATCCACCCTTTCACTCTTCCATCCCTCCATTCATCCTTTCACCTTATCCATCCGTACACTCATCCATCCACTCTTCCACTCATCCATCTATTCACTCATCCATCCAACCATCTACCCTTTCACGCATCCAGCCATCCTTTCACTTACTCATTCATCCACCCAGTCACTCATCCTTCCACCCATCCACCCTTTCAGTCATCCATCCATCCTTCCTCCCTTTCTCTCTCCATCCCTCTTTCATTTAGCCATCCATCCTTCCATCCACCCATCCATCTACTCATACATTCATGAATCCATCTATTAACCCTATCACTCATCCATCCTTTCACTCATCCATCCATCCTTTCTCTCATCCATCCCCCCTTTCACTCCTTCACTCATCCATCCATCCTTTCTCTCATCCAACCACCATTTCACTCCTTCACTCACCCATCCATCCTTTCTCTCATCCATACACCCTTTCACTCCTTCACTCATCTATCCACCCTTCTGTCCATCCACCCTCCCTTTCACTCACTCATCCAGCCTTACATCCACCCTTTCACTCATCCATCCATCCTTTCACCCTTTCACTTGTCAATTCATCAATCCATCCATCAATTCACTCATCCATCCACCCATTCACTCGCCTGTCATCCACCCTTTCACTCATCCATCCATCCTTTTACCCGTCATCTACCCTTCCACCCATACATCCATCTATTTTCCTTTTCTCTCATCCATCCTTCCACTCACTCATCGGTCCATCCTTTCTCTCATTATCCATCCATTCACCCCTTCATTCATCCATTCACCCTATCACTAATCCATCCAGCCATCCACCCATCCCTTCACTTACACACCTTTTCACATTAATTATGAGGTGAGCCTTTGTCTGCTGAGTTGCAGACAGAAGAGGCCGATCAAGGACTTCCCCCCTGCTGTAGTTCCTAAAGCAAGGGGTGGGGCGGAGGAGGGTTCACTATGCCCCTGTACGTAGACAATCCGAAAAAGTGGAAGTCGTGAGTCATGCATGATGCATGATGCATGATGCATGATGCACAGTGCCACTGTGACATGGTGTTGTTTCCAGGGCGAACAAAGCAAACACAAGGAGATGATGGATGGAGCGCTGAAACTTTTCAGACACTCACCCCCAGTCACAGATCTGGGTTGAATCCATCATCATTCTTTAGCTCACTTCGCCACCTCAGTTCAGACCCAGCTATATGCAAATCAGTCTTGACCCTGTGCCTCATGGGAACAGTCCAGACCGAACTGCCAAGCCAGGTCTTTCCTGAACCGGAAACAAGCATCCTGGGACCGGTTTCTGGGTAACACCCTTCATCAGCCAGGCTAGCTTGAATCCAGTGGCAAAGTGAGCAAGGGACCCACGTCTGGGCATACCCTGCCAACTTAGGGTGAACAAAGCAAACACAAGGAGATGATGGACGGAGCGCTGAAACTTTTCAGACACTCACCCCCAGTCACAGATCTGGGATGAATCCATCATCATTCTTTGGCTCACTTCGCCACCTCAGTTCAGACCCAGCTATATGCAAATCAGTCTTGACCCTGTGCCTCATGGGAACAGTCCAGACCGAACTGCCAAGCCAGGTCTTCCCTGAACCAGAAACAAGCATCCTGGGACCGGTTTCTGGGTAACACCCTTCATCAGCCAGGCTAGCTTGAATCCAGTGGCAAAGTGAGCAAGGGACCCACGACTGGGCATACCCTGCCAACTTAGGGCGAACAAAGCAAACACAAGGAGATGATGGACGGAGCACTGAAACTTTTCAGACACTCACCCCCAGTCACAGATCTGGGTTGAATCCATCATCATTCTTTAGCTCACTTCGCCACCTCAGTTCAGACCCAGCTATATGCAAATCAGTCTTGACCCTGTGCCTCATGGGAACAGTCCAGACTGAACTGCCAAGCCAGGTCTTCCCTGAACCGGAAACAAGCACCCTGGGACCGGTTTCTGGGTTGTTTCCGGGGCTTTATCGCGCACTGCGCTTCCGAGCTACCAGCGGCCAGCAAATATAGCCCCTGAAGTTACGGCCGTAACTCAGGCGCTCTATCCAGCCGCCCCCCAGACTTGTCCCTCCTAACCCGCGGCTGAACCTGATATGGTCCCACTACTAACTGCTGTACTCGGCCTTGTGCCTTCCCAAAGTTCTCTTTGTTGATGTGCTATCACTATAATTATTGTAATTTGTGTTTAATATGAGTGTTGATGTTCTATCACTATAATTATCGTCATTTTGTGTTTTATATGACAAATTCTGTGCCGTCCCAGAAGTAAGCTTTGCTGCTGTTCTATCATGGTAATTATCGTAATCTGGGTTTAATTTGACTAATTTGTTGCTATCTGGCTGTTCTCTCACTGCTATACTCTCTTCCACCTATATTTAGACTCTCTTACCCCTTCTTTCCACCTCTCATCTCTCTCCTCTTACCCTAATACTCTCTCACTACAATATTCACCCACCCCCCTTATTCCTTCTTCTATCCCTTCTCCTCTCTACATTTCCCCAGTCCCATCTAACTTCCTAATACGCCCAGGTTTCTTAATGCTGTTGTTCTCTCCCTATATATTTTGTAATCTATATCTACTTCGACATACCCTCCCGTCATCCCCCTCTAACTCCTTCTCTACTCTCCCTCTGACATTTCTTCCCCTCTGGTTTACCCCACCCCCTTACCACTTTCTCCCCTCTCCCTCTTGCGATTCTCCCCTCTGGTTTCCCCTCTCACCTTCCGCCTATTTCTCATTTTTTTTTGTCCCTCTCCCCTCTTTTCTCTTCCTCCCAATTCCCCTTCTTACGACCTATCATGTCCCCCCCATATCCTGTCCTCACACCCCCAGATACTGCCCTCTCCAGACATGGTCCCAATTCTTGGAACATCGTATACCCCTCCAATCTTTCCAAAAATGCCAAGAAAAACTTTAAACATAAATTACTGACTCGTCACCCTGAAACTCTTATAGTTGATACCTACCATAGCCTCACCTCTCCTATAAAAACAAACCTTATTTTCTATTCCAAATGCCCCTCCAAATGGAAAAGCATCTTCCTGGGCCATCTTACAGTCACTAAATCCAGCAAAATCCCATATGGTTTCAAATTATCTACCTCCCCATCCCCAGCTTTTCTCTGAGAAATTGACATCTCCATATTCAAAACCGGTAACATCCTCATTCAAGCATCTGAATACCACCTCAACATCTTTGACCACCACTACAGTTCCCTGGCAGTCCATCTATCCAAACCAGCCCCCAACCCCTCTTCCTCCCAAATGTCTGACACCCTCTTGGTATCCCCCCCCCCGGCTTTGAGCCCACGCCCCCAAGACACCCCAACTGCACACACCATCATCCAAACTCACACTTTATCTAACGACCGACACCCTCATACCCATCTCACTACATCAAACCTCTCTACAACTCCCGGACCCCTTCACCCTGAACTTCCACCTTCACCCCCCCCCTGCGCCCATAGCTCCCTCCCTGAACTGCACTCTCCCCCTGCATTCGGATGTCATCATGTCCCGGCCCCTTCTCCTAGAGCTTCCCTCTCTGAACTACACTCTCCCCACGCAAGCGGATGTTATTAAGTCCTGGCCCCTTCACCTAGAACTTCCGACTCTTTCCCCCCCAGAGCCAATATCTCCACCACTGAATTTCACTCATACTGATGTAACTTCCCACTCCATCCCTCTCTCCATCATATCTTCACCTCCGGCTACTCGGCCTATCTACATGATTGACCCCGCCATCTCCACGTCCAACAACCTTAGCTCTCCTCTGACTCCCCCTGCGGCATCTCCCCCCCCCACTCATCAGGCTTTCGTCTCCGGCCGACATTGAACCCTCTTTCTCCCCCTCCTTGTCACCCGAGCTCCCCCTCAATCTTATCGCTCTGACACTTTCTAACATTGAACGTAATCTCTCAACCGTTCAGACGGAACTTATGCGACTCAGAGAGGATTTCAACACCCTTAACACCAAGACCCTCCTCAATCATGACTCTGCCTGCTCTTGCTTCACTAACACCCCCCAACTTAACCGTTGGAAAACCATTCCCCTTCGCAACAGATCATTTAGGCGTCTCCGCGCTAGGAACTACCTCTCCTCTTCTGTCATCACTGACTTATGCAACTCTTACCTCCCCAAACCCCTGATCATACCCTCCCTTATTCCAGCATCCCAGAGATTTTGGGAATGAGCAGAATCCCCTCCTCTCCCATCTCACCTAGACCCCCAGCACAACTTACCACCATACACTCTTGCTCTACCACCAAAGCCAACCCTAAGCCCCTCTCCTGCATGCTCGTTAACTGCCGCTCGGCTGTCCGACACGCTACTGAAATATCAGAAACCATCCTCAGTGAAACCATCGACATTGCCTTCCTTACAGAAACCTGGCTTAATGACCACTCGACGGCCATCCTTGACCTACTCTCCCCCCCTGGTTACTCTATCATTAGGAAAGAAAGACCAGACAGAAAAGGAGGTGGCTTAGCTATAATCTATAAGAATGAACTTCAACTCTCCTGTGTTAAAAATACTGACCACTTAACCTTTGAATACCTTGGCGCCGAACTCACTATATAGGGTTCTCCCCCAATTCGCCTACATAACATCTACCACCCTCCAGGTGATCCTCTACCCTTCGCTGAGGAACTAGCCAACCTTCTTTCACAATCCTCACTCTCCAACTCGAAAAATCTCTTCTTAGGAGATGTTAACATCCACTGGAACAATGTTGTTGACCCCACAGTCAGCCACCTCATCAATCTTCAATCAATCAATCAATCAATCAAGCATTTGTAAAGCGCACTACTTACCCGTGAGGGTCTCAAGGCGCTAAGGGGTGGGGGAGTGCTGCTACTGTTCGAAGAGCCAGGTCTTGAGGAGTCTTCTGAAGGTCAGTAGGTCTTGGGTCTGCCGTAGGTGGAGAGGGAGGGTGTTCCATGTCTTGGCGGCGAGGTGGGAAAATGATCTGCCGCCGGTGGTCACTCTTCGGATGCGGGGGACAGTGGCGAGGGCGTGGTCGGTGGAGCGGAGCTAACGGGTGGGGGTGTAGAAGCTGAGTCGGCTGTTGAGGTACGCTGGTCCGGTGTTGTGGAGTGCTTTGTGTGCGTGGGTGAGGAGCTTGAAGGTTATCCTCTTGTTGATGGGGAGCCAGTGCAGGTCTTTCAGGTGGGGTGTGATGTGGCTGCGGCGAGGGATGTCGAGGGTCAGGCGTGCGGAGGCGTTCTGGATGCGTTGGAGTCGTTTCAGGAGTTTTGCCGGGGCTCCTGCGTAGAGGGCGTTTCTGTAGTCCAGTCTGCTGCTGACGAGGGCCTGGGTGACCGTCCTTCTCATTTCGGTGGGGATCCACTTGTAAATCCTGCGGAGCATACAGAGGGTGTTGAAGCAGGAGGAGGAGACGGCGTTGACCTGCTTCGTCATGGAGAGGGTGGAGTCGAGGATGACCCCTAGGTTGCGTGCGTGGTCGGTGGGCGTAGGAGCTGTTCCTAGTGTGGTAGGCCACCAGGAGTCATCC
Source organism: Calotriton arnoldi (assembly GCA_963921515.1). Lineage (NCBI taxonomy): Eukaryota > Metazoa > Chordata > Amphibia > Caudata > Salamandridae > Calotriton > Calotriton arnoldi. The sequence continues at coordinate 784,784 of CAWUFW010005456.1, forward strand.
CAGGCCGAGGGGGTGGATCCGAGGATGAGGACCTCCGTCTTGTCTGAGTTCAGCTTCAGTCGGCTGTTTCTCATCCAGTCGGCGACGGCCTTCATTCCCTCGTGGAGGTTGGTTTTGGCGGTGTAGGGGTCTTTGGTGAGGGAGAGGATCAGCTGGGTGTCATCGGCGTGAGAGATGATGTTGAGGTCGTGCAGTCGGGCGACGTAGGCGAGCGGTGCCATTTAGATGTTGAACAGCGTTGGGCTGAGGGATGAGCCCTGGGGTACGACGCAGATGATCTCGGTGGCTTTGGAGCGGAAGGGGGGGAGGCAGACGCTCTGTGTTCTGCCGGAGAGGAAGGAGGTGGTCCAGTCCAGGGCCTTCTCTTGGATCCCGGCGTCGTGGAGGCGTGTTCGTAGTGTGCTGTGGCAGACCGTGTCGAAGGCGGCTGACAGGTCCAGGAGGATGAGGGCCGCGGTTTCTCCGTTGTCTAGCAGGGTTCTGATGTCGTCGGTGGCGGCGATGAGGGCTGTTTCGGTGCTGTGGTTGCGGCGGAACCCGGACTGGGACGGGTCCAGGATGCTGTTCTCCTCGAGGAATCTGGTCAGTTGTTTGTTGACGGCCTTCTCGATGACCTTCGCCGGGAACGGGAGCAGGGAGATGGGTCGGAAGTTCTTGAGGTCCTTGGGGTCCGCCTTGGGTTTCTTCAGTAAGGCGTTGATCTCGGCGTGCTTCCAGCTCTCTGGGAAGGTTGCTGTCTCGAAGGAGATGTTGATGGCTTTCCGGAGGTGGGGTGCGATGGTGGTGCTGGCTTTGTTGAAGATGTGGTGTGGGTATGGGTCTGCCGGGGATCCGGAGTGGACGGAGTTCATGATCTTGATGGTGTCATCGTTGTTGATGTTGGTCCAGGAGGTCAGGCGGTTGGTGCGGGTGGTGGTCGTGGGGGAGGAGGTGGAGGTCTCGGTGGTTGCAGGGGCGGTCGCGGTGTTGAAGCTGTCGTGGATGTCTGCGATCTTGCGGTGGAAGAAGGTGGCCAGCGAGTCGCACAGGTCTTGCGAGGGTGGGATGTCGTCGGAGCTGGAGCTGGGGTTGGAGAGTTCTTTCACGATGTTGAAGAGCTCTTTGCTGTTGTGTGCGTTGTTGTCTAGGCGGTCTTTGAAGGAGGCTCTTTTGGCGGATCTGATGAGGTGGTGGTGTCTGCGGGTGGCGTTCTTGTGGGCTGCGTAGCTTTCCGGTGTTCGTTCACGGATCCAGTTCTTCTCTAGCTTTCGGCAGCTTTGCTTGGAGGCCTGGAGGTCTTCGGAGAACCAGCTCGCTTTCTTTCTGGTGTGGCTGTTGGAGGGTTTCTTGAGTGGGGCAAGGGTGTTGGCGCAGTCGTCGATCTACCGTCTGAGGTTGTGGGCTGCGGCTTCGGGGTCGGTCGGGTCTGCGGGTGGGCTTCGGGCGAGGGTGGTGGTTAGCTGGTCTTCGGTGACTTTGCTCCAGCAGCGGCGAGGCATCTGCTGGGTGCGGTGGTGTGTGGTGGGTTTCCGGAAGGTGAAGTGGATGCAACGGTGGTCGGTCCAGTGGAGTTCGGTGGTGTGGTTGAAGAAGACGTGGGAGCTTGCTGAGAAGATGGGGTCAAGCGTGTGGCCGGCGGAGTGGGTGGGTGTTGTGACGAGTTGTCTGAGTCCGAGGTTGGCGAGGTTGTCGATCAGGGTGGAAGAGTTGGAGTCGTTGTTGTTCTCGAGGTGGAAGTTCAAGTCCCCGAGGAGGATGTAGTCCGTGGAGGCGAGGGCGTGTGTGCTGACGAAGTCGGCGATGGAGTCGCTGAACTGTGGTCGGGGTCCATTTCATGGATTCTTCAAGAGATCAATGGCCTTGTTCAACTATGTCACTGTCCCACCCACACCAAAGGTGCCACTCTCGATGCCATCATTTCCAATAATGACTTGGCCTCCCTCTCCAGCATCCTCCCCATCGACTGGTCTGACCATCACCACATCCTGTTCAAGATCGAATCCACTCCCCTCCCACCCCTATTAAAAATTACAAACCCATGAAATGGACCAGAAATCTTAATCAAATTCCTCCTGGCGAACTTGAGTCTAAACTACAAGCTCAACTTCTTCTCACCCCTCTCTCCCAAGACGCCAATGAGCTCACAGAGCTTTTTAACAAGACCGTCAATGAGGTCGTAGACCTTCTAGCCCCTCCTAAACTAAAAAAACAAAGAACCATTCCATCCAAATCTTGGTTTAACTCTGACCTCAATAACGAAAGACGCTCACTTAGACTGACTGAAAGAACATGGAGGCAACACCCCTCCCCCGCCCACCTAGCCTGTCTCCGTGCCGCTAGATCTACTTATAAAAAACACATTTTCAAAGAAAAGGCTACTTTCTTCCGAACACAACTAGATTGTGCCAAAAATAGACCCAGAGAACTGTTTAACATAGTTCGCAACCAAACATCTACAGCCCCTCTTAAACTTACTGCCTCAACTAATATATGTGAGGAAATTGCCAACTTCTTCTCGGATAAAATCGCCAAAATTGATCAGTCCTTCCATCTAACTCAGATCCCACCCAATTCCCCATTTGCCGCTGACATTACATTAGACCATCCTCCCGTCCTGACTCTACCTCCTTACTCTTCCACTCACCTACACGCTACAACCCCTCCAGAATCCAGCCTTCCCCTCTTGCAACTGAAAAACAATGCATCCTGGACTAACTTCCTTCCCGCGACTGAGCTCGAAGTCTTTAACATCATCGCCAAACTTAAGCCGACCTCACACACCAAAGACCCTCTCCCCTCTAGTCTTATCCAGGATCTTAACCACATTATTGCCCCTTATTGGACCACTATCATCAACACCTCCCTCTCCACAGGATGTGTCCCTGACTCCCTTCAACTCGGACAAATCACACCCATTCCCAAAAACCTCACTTCAGACCCTAATGACCCAAACAATCTCCGCCCTATCTCTAACCTACCACTTCTTTCCAAAGCCCTTGAAAAATGTGCTTTGCTACAATTGGATAAACACATTAACAATTTCGATCTTCTTGACTCCTTGCAATCTGGCTTAAGAAAAGGCTGCAGCACTGAAACCGCCATGCTAAATATAGTCGATGACATCCACTGTTCCCTTGACAATGGTGAATCCTGCCTACTCATTCTCCTTGACCTCTCGGTTGCCTTTGAAACAGTCAACCACAATTCCCTACTCAACACGCTCAAGACCCGCTTTGGCCTTAATGGTCATGTCTTTACATGGTTCGCCTCATTTCTCCAACACAGAACACAACAAATCAAAATCAATGACTGCCTGTCTAACCCCTCACCTGTCCCGCAAGGCTCTATTCTCTCCCCTCTCTCTTTAACCTCTTCATGGAACCCCTTACCCTCATTCTGAAATAATCTGGAATCAACTATCACCTCTATGCTGACGACACCCAACTTTACTATAAGATTAGGTCCCACTCTGATGTACTTCATCTTAACCATACCTTGAGCAAGATCCAATCCTGGTTCTACTCCAATCATCTCAAACTTAACCCAAAGAAAACTGAAGTCATCCTCTTCTCTCCTAAAAACAACGGGCTCCCCATCCAAACCTGGATCTCTGACCTTAATGCACTCAACTGTTCGCTCTCTTTGTCCAATTCAGTGAAATCACTTGGTATTATCATTGATAAAAATCTTACCCTTAACGACCACATAAAAAACTCAGCTAAAGGAGCTCTCTTCACTCTCCGTCATCTGAAGAAAATCAAACCCTTCATTCCACCTGAAGTCTTAAAATGGGTTGTCCAATCCCTGGTTCTCTCAAAAATTGACTATGGTAACGCTATCCTCACAGGAACCCCCAAAGTTCACCTAGCCCCATTCAGATCCGTTCTCCACTTAGCAGCCAGGCTAATCACTGACTATAAACGTTTTAACCACATCTCCCCAGCCCTGAAGGCTCTTAACTGGCTTCCCGTTGAAGGTTGATCCTCCTACAAGACTGCATGCATCACGCATAAAGCTCTACACCAGAATGCCCCGTTGTACCTCACAAATAAACTCAAAAAAGCGGGCGGCTCCAGACCAATGAGGAGCACTAACACTCTCCTCCTCGTCCCCCCCCTATTTAAAATGAAAACCACTCAATCTCGCTCCTTCTCAGGAAACGCGCCGAACATCTGGAATGCCCTCCCCAAGGAATTGCGTTGTAACCCCTCCTACCTCAGCTTTAAAAAAGAACTCAAACTGTACCTTCTCAGCAAATTCTGGGGTCCTTAACCTGGCATCTGACCCCACACTCTGCATCCCCTGTCCTTATCCTCCTCTACTTCACTCCTTTCTCTCACCTCTCCCCTCTCCTCTTGTTTCTCTCTCCCTGTGCACTCCCCCCTTACCCCCCTCCGATCCCCTCTCCTCCATCTACTTCCCTTACCTCCCTCCTCCTAAAAACCCTCCCGGTCGACCGATCCCCCCTCTTCCCCAATTTGGTTCCTCTCGCTTATTCTTATCTAATTATGCCTCACCCACAGCCCAGCCCAGAATCTTTTTTCTCCCTTTGTCACTCTCTATGTTAATTTACCTGTGATTGTTGCTACTATGTTTAATAGACCTCCATGTGCGCCTTTTCATGTATATTGCCCTCGGCTCTTTCTGTTTGATTTTATTTGCTTTTATATTACCGGTCTTATGCTCTGCTATTGAACAATCCGTTCTTTGTCCTGTAATCATGTTTGTGCACATGTAAAGCGCTCTGATACCCCCGGGTCGAGCCAGCGCTATATAAAACCTTTCAAATGAATAAATAAATAAAAGAAAATACTGGGGGTCTCGCCAAAGGGAGTGTTCGATGTAATTAAGGGCATGGCTTAAAACACCTAAGCTAAAAATCTATGCTTAGCATAGTGTGCCGCCAGACTGGTAATTTGCTGCTTCTGTCATTGCATCCAGATATATAACCCAACAAGTAGTGTTACACCTACAAGCCAGAACTATTGGCTTTGTCAATGGTTGCTAGTTGCATAAAATAAAAAAGCAGCAACCATGACTTTGTTGAATATAACATTGAAAATGCATCAGTATTAAAATGATGAGACAGTGAAAGACCCATAACCCTTTTTTAAAACTTGTTTCACCACCTTTTCATGAACTGGATTCTCACCTAGCAGCATGGGCATTTTTGTTCATTTCTTCCACCTGACTGAATGTCCTGCCCTAGACCGAGGCAAGAGGAGGCCCACCACATGCAGTAAGAGCACAGACTGGCCCACTGTCATTCTGTATGTGGCAATCAGCCGCAGATAGAATGACAATGGGCGGGGTGGCGCTGCTCTTGTGCTCAGAGGAGTGCGAGGTGGCCCCATCAGGGAGCTGAGGCTTCTGGCAGGGGAACAGTGATGTTCCCCAATGCCCAAAATTACAGACAAAAGGCGTCCGTAAAAGGGATCGTCACAGACAACGGACGTGAGATCCAAATTACGGACGGTCCGTGAAATTTAAGCACGGTTGGTCACCCTACTGGTATCCTAAGCCCTCTTTTGTATGAGGTGTGCGTAGATTCACTTCACCTCGCTCCAGTTCAAACTCCTGACCCTGATCCGTCTACAACCATCAGGCCATAGTTCCTGGTTGGGCAGCCACAGCAGCATCTGTGTGACATCTTCAAGCCCACAGGTGGCAGGTAAGGGACACAAAGGGCAGTGCTACATTTTTCTATTTTCAAGTAAATCATGAAAAGGAAGGCAATTCAACTACCCCCACTGGGGAAGTGCTGTGCCCTTTGGACTAGGCAAGACCTCACACAGTGGTGTATCTTTTGCCTTTTTCCTCAAGCCCCATTGGAATTCATGTGGCATACAGTGTGTCTTTCTCCTTTTTAGTGTCGAGCCTGCGAGAGAATGCACTATCGAATACGTCTCACTTGCGAGACTCTATTGTATACACAAAAGGGCTTGCAGCCTGCCCATTGCTTATGATTTGTTGGCTTCACGTCACTCTTCTTTACCGTCCCCTTAATTGGCCAGTTCAAGCTAAACGTAATTGCTGGTCATTTCTGTGGGGCAGGGAGCAAGCACAGATTGATTCAAGTTAATCCGTGCCCGTCCCCTGCTCCCAACGTTATAGAGGTACTATTTCTTTCCGCCTCCCACTTCCCGTGCCTGCTGCTCCTTCCATTGCACTTGAAATTATTTATTGTTACTTCCCCTGTCGAAGTCGTCCCTACACTTTTTCGGGAGGGGGAGTGACTATTGATTATATCGACGGCTATTGCATGATACAACATGTACATTTTCATACTCACAAAAAGGAATGTTTCGTTCCTGAACAATTAATATATTCAACACATGTTTGGCATGAACACCAGGATATTATGCAAAAGCAACTTTATTACACTTTCTTTTTAAAAGAATCTGTTCCCTGTTATAGTTTTCAGCATGCTGATAGCACCGTTTGAAGACGCACTGGCCGGCTGCCGTCTTCCTGATCTTTTGCAGTGGCGTAACAATACTTGAGGGGGCCCCCCTGCAAAACACATGGCGGGGGCCCCCCTGGTGGCCTGGCCCACCACCTACCACTTTGCCCCACCACCCAAAAATCTGGCATATTTTGATTTGAAACCTCCAACATTTAAATGAAATGCCTCTATATTGCCTTTCTCAAAGTTCTAATGAGAAAGTGGGAAACCCTCTTAACATATAAGCTACGCCATTTGTAACAATAATGTCAAAAGCAAATTATTTAACTGAGGCAGCAATCAGAACAATGCCAAGGAGAGATCCTATTGTCTCAGGAACTGCAGCAATCAGAACAATGCCAAGGAGCGATCCTATTGTCTCAGGAACTGCCTATGGCTGAAGAATAACTATGTAGGGTCTGAATTTGAATTGACATTAATGGACAATAACATGAAACTTTGAAAGACAAACCCAAACCTGCAATTCCATAAAAACTCGACTGACAATATACATGAGAAGTACACAAGATATAACTCAGTATCCTGCGAAAGGCAAGAGAAATAGACTGGTGAATTATCTGCATGCCACACACTAGCGACTGTCCAGGGTTGTGCATGATAATAACGTGAACTGAGGAAGCAATTTCAATTTCTACCATAATGTCTTTATTAGTAAGCATTACAAAACAGGCAGGCAAACGAGGCTGAGGATGAAAACTGTTTCAATGCTTCAGAACATTGACGCTGATGTTTGTCTGTTTTAATTTATCATTTCTGTAGTGTAAACAATGCTAAATGCAAGATTTAAGGCACACATATTACAGACAAGTGCAAGCAACACCATAAATAACAGCGCATGTAGAATAAAAACAAACCATATCAGCAAGTACCTAATGACAATCTATACAAACTGTGGTTGGTAAAGCAAAAGAAAAGTGCAACTACTTTCAAAGTGCATAATAAAGCAATCACCAGTCCAGCAATATACAAAAATCAAGCATGTTTAGTAAAACAATTAACTTTCTTCTTGCATCAACGTGAAAATACATTCAAAGTAGATGATAAAAACAAGTCCAGCAGCATGCAAAAATGAAGCCAGGTTAGTCAAACAATTCCCTGTTTGGTGTGTGCATAAAGGCACATATATTTCAAAGCAACTGGTAAACAATAACAACTGCGGCCCCATACAATAATCAAACCAGTTTAAACTAACAATTCCCTTTTTGAAGGCTCAAATATTTCAAAGTGACTAGCAAAACAGTAACAAGTACAGCAGGCAGCAGGTTACAAAAATCAAACCACTTTAGTCAACCAATAACCTTTTGGTTTGTGCTTGTGCATGAAGGTGCAAATATTTCAAAGTGATGGGTAAAACAATAACAAGTACAGCAAGCAGCAGCATACATAAATCAAACCTATTTAGTCAAACTAATTCCCCTTTTGTTTGTGCACCACCACAGTAACACTTATGCAGAGTTTAAACATTCTGCACCTTTGCTACAATTTGTTTTTTTTGCTGAACTTTATACACAAAATGTCTTTTCCATGGGCCTAGACGTGCCAGCCCACGTGGTAATTAGGGCCATCATATTCGCAGATGGCACCAGGAACATCTTAAGGATTTTAGGGGCCAACTGCCAAACATATTTTGGGGACCCCTGTAAGAACAGTTTTGAATTTATGATCCTATTTCAGCTCTTTCATGCCGTCTTTGGGCGAGTCACAGACTGTGCACAGACACACTAGTCCAAATTCTAAATGTGTTTACATGTAATAATCAGGGATAGTGATGCGTGTTTTCAATATTGTAACACAGCAGCATATTATTGCAAATAATCTCTGTGGCACTCTCCCATTTCTCATATGTGTGAGGTCCTGATTTGATCCAAAAGAAAATTTTATGGATGTTGCATGAAACACAACATTCCTCTACAAAATGTCTGTAATAGACATACATCACCAATATTGGAAAAAAGCGAAGGAAAGTTGTATTCAAAACAATCTGTTCAAGAATCATTTAATGCCATCAGGGCAAGACTCTACAGAACAGAGCTGGTTTTATCAGGGGGCCCCCTGAAAGTCTGGGGCCCTGGGCCTGAGCCCACTTTGCCCATGCATCAAAACATCTCTGGATGGCATCTGACAGTCTTTTTTGGCGCGCCCTCCCCCATTTCCTCCTTTTCCATGAATTTCCTCACTATCACTCACCAACAATGCACCTCATCTCTCTATAGCACCTTTCTGACAAACATTTCATTATTTTATAGCGCTACTCTTAGTTTACTCACACTCAGTTTCTGTGATCGGCATGGTACACGTTCTTTGTAGCAGGCACATTAACCCTCTGCGCTTTGTGGGTGGTAGGAGTGCCCATATGAGTGCACGGTGAGTGATGCGACAGTGTGAGAGTAGGGTAAGAGGAGCGACTACAGAGTGAGTGAGGTGACCATATGAATTTGGGTGCGGATGTAAGTGCAGAGTGGGACGAAAGAATGCATGGTTAGTGAAGGGCTTGTTTAAGTGAGATTGCAGATTGAGCAGTGAGGGGGACAGGTGAGTGAAGTGTGATATGAGTACAGGGTGAGTAGTGTGCTCGTGTGACTGCAGGGTGAGGTACAGGGTGAACAGTGCAAGTGCATTGTGAGTGCAGAGTGATCACTGTGAGTGCAGGGTGAGCGGGTGAATGGTGGGAGTACATCGTGATCAGTGTGAGTGCATTGTGATTGCTGTGAGTGCAGGGTGAGCGTAAAAGTGAAGGGCGAGAATGAGGAGCGAGTTGTCTGAATGCAGGGTGCATTCCCAGACACTTGAAGCAACTCAGCATGTTATTGACGGCGGCGTAGGGTTTTCAGATATAAGTTAAACTATTGCTATTATGGCGTTAATCAGGGATCGAGGGTGGAGGAAATAAATAATGTGCTGATCCTGCAACAAACTTCCAGTCTTATGATTAGGGTTGCCAGCTCATTATTTTGATGTCCCAGACGGGACAAAAATAAGCAGTCACCTAAAGCCGTATTTTCAGCACTTATCTGTGCATACTTCGAACAACAAATATAAATAGAAAGCACTTTTAATTGTGTTTTAGGGCTGCCTGAATGATCCATGACTGATAATTAAAGTGAACAAAGACAGAAAAGTCACATTACAAATCAATACATACTTTATTTATAACCCTATTTAGTGTCAAGACGAGGTCTTTCCAGGCTCTTTAAACAACACATTGCTGGCATTTTTCTTTTGGCAACCTTACTTTATATTCCTTTTCATGAAATGCATTCTCACACTACAGCAGTAAATGTATATTTCAAATGTAAGGAATAGGCAGAGTGGGGGCCCAGGGGGTACTGGAACCAGAAAAAAACTAAGCCTCGGTAACCAATTTACAAAGGTATGTAAATATGCAAATGGTCTCTGGCCTGAAGGCAGTTGCCTTCAACCCCCTTGCTGCTGGGCCTGGAATCTCAGGTCACCTGCACCCACCGCACGTGGCACGCACCATTTAATTTATGAGGCAGGACTGTTATGAGGCAACTCACTGGTGCAACCAACGCCGGCGAGAGAGTGTAGTGCTGCCTGTGTGCGCTACAGTGCTGATGGGGCCCCTGGAGGCTGGAACACAGCGGCTGCTGCGATCTTAGCTGCCAAGGTTTCAGATTGCCATGTATAACATTTTCATAATTTCAGTGTAAATATGAGTGACATTTCAACGACTATGAGTGACACTTTCTTGCAAGCAAAAATATGCAATGAAGACGATCAAAACATATAAATATCAGAAATTACACCCATTTGAGCATGAAGAAACTTGAAGAAGATCTTAAACCACAAGAAATGGTGCAAAGCACCAAAAATGGAAGGGCACTCAGTCATGGAATGGCACGTTATGGCCTCTCATTGTATAGTAGATGGTCATGTACTGTGCGTGTCCTTCCCTTCCACAGAGGCCAATGGGCCATTTCCAAGCCGCGCCATCCTTGAAGACGCACACCTGCAGGGCATAGAAACTGCACCGCAATACACAGGGCGTAGTGCTGGCAACGTAGAACCACCTTGATACAAACTAACCCCCGGGGCCAAGCATCATTAAAAAACACAAACCTAAACCTCATGCCGGGAAACAGAAATCAAAAGTTTTTGCCAACCTACGGGTTGGAAGTGTGCTTTGTCAAAAGCTATTAGGAGTGTTTTATAACACAGGGCAGCTGGGAACACAGTTTAAGCACATGAAATGGCTTGTGGTACACATCATGACCAGTGTGGAAACCCCCATGTTGTATGTGGGGGTAAAAGGAATATTTAAAACTCCTCCTGATACTTAATCTGCACATTCCCATGTGCTTTTATGAAATACAAGTTTGCTGCCTGCTGCAGAGGCGCCCCTAAGATTGCCAGCCTTTGCCCACACTGGGCCCCCTCCCTGCCAGCAATCAAACAGGAGAAAACCAGGACTCCAGGGCCTCTCTGTCCACGTGGGACCCAACCCTACATGATGTGAGGCAGCCCCAACATGAATAGTTACAACACACGGATCCATCTTAGCTGCCTATGTGTGACACTGACTCGCGCACGGACAGGCACCATACTGCATTATCCTCAGGCTGAGGCAGGAGCTGTGCAGTAATTTCACGGCAAAACCAACAGCTAGTATGACTGTCAGAAGAGACCCACCTGTTTTAAATTATTACCCCCAAGATACAAACCAAGCACGGCTGCCAGAAAGCCGGCTGCATTTGCCAACAAGCGCTTGAAATAATGTGCGCACGTACCTGCGGCATTGCTGCCAAGTTTTTAAGATTGCTGATGTGCGACATTTTAATTGCGATTGCAATCGCAGAGCCCACCGAGGCACCAAAGACATGTATTAGGCACAAGTGGTCTCGGAAGTGTAAGAAAGTGCACATAACATTCCCAACTTTCAAGGTTGTATGAGGCTTAAAACATATCCCAGCCTTACACGTTCTGTTTTTTCAGAGCGCGAAAAAGCAAAAATCATTGAGAAAGGCCTTTTCCAGAAAAGTAAGGGAAGATATAGAGCTACCTCTTGTAAGCCCATCGCTTCGGTGAATCAGGTAAAACATCAGAACATCATCATAGGTTTTGTTTGTTGATTGCTGTGTCTATTGTTTTGACACTTTTTTGGGTGTAAATAAAAAACTCTTTATTTTCTCTTTGGCTATGTATTAGCTATATATATGCCTATTAGCTGGTCAACAATACAAAGAGACAACCAAAGAATAAGAACGACTGACACGGTAACAAATAGTTCCAGATGACAACACAAAAGTACATCTTAGATACACCTACAACACATTTTCTCGCAAACACCACAACATTAAGAGTCCTACTGCTTGCTATGTGGCACATTCCAGCATTTAAATTTCATATTGCCAACATCCCTGCCAATGGCAAACTTATCCTCTCTACTCTGAAATGTAACATCGATGACCTCTGAGACATGTATAGCTCCCAATTTATAATTATTCAGGATAATAAACCATGTCCACATAAGAAGTCACGAACAAGCCAACCCAGAGCGGATAGGGTCATACCAATAACAGGCACATGCCACTTGGAATAACATAACACATATTTCTAAATGCATATCATGTCCCTATTACGAGTGCTAAGGAGCGGTCATTCTGCATTTGTTGTTGTAAAAATTATCAACTGCAACGATTACACGTTTTACTTGGAAAAGGAACGTATATGTGTAAGCAAAATGCATTAAGATGAGTGGAGAAAATGTCATGCACTAATGGACCTGGTTATTGTGGGACTCACTTGTTACCGTCAATCTCGTAATGAGGGCCAACGACTTGTTGAGTATAGGCAGGGGGGAGTGCAATTGTATGGAATCATCTGTTCCATGCCCGAGCCCCACATTGCATAACGTCTCCAGCAGGAACATCCTCAATAATTGTACATGCGCCGGCAAAAAGAGATGTGTATTTTCATAAAACCTTTCAGACTCGACCTACCTTTCAGTTTCTGGGGCACAAACTACTTTTTTTAACAACACTACTGCATACGCGCATACTCTTTAGATTCCGAAAGAAGTGAAAGAATAGGAATTATGTTGTCAATGCTGCGACCTTCAACATTAGATCTTCATAAAGTAACAAGAGGATTCCCAATGGGAACCCGTTCTCCCTCATTCTGCTGCTGGCAGAGTTCAGATGTCAAAAGATACGTGTAGGGCGCACTTGTGAAGAAACTGCTGTAGTGTCGCGCTCTAGTGGTCGCGCGTAGGCGTGATGACGTCGAGCGCGGCCGCCATTTTGGGTGCGAGTTAGCGCCCGATATCGGAGCGGCACGGACGTGTTTCCCGGCGCTCTTCTGCATACACAAATCTGCTGAATAAAGAGAGTTAACTAACCATAGTGTGGCGCGTCCTTGTGAAGGTGTAAAATGATCTTTACAGTGGCGACAAGATCGGGATCCGAAAAAAAAAAAAAAGAAACGAACTACATCAAGCACAGTAAAGAGGACACAAGAAACCCACCAGAGACGTGGCAAAGCAGGAGAGCGTGGCAGAGGACGGTCCTACTGCGAGTCAGCACCACAGAAACAGGTAGTGGTGACCAAGGGAGAGCGCACAGCCCCATACATAGGAGGGTAGAAAACACAGGGGAGCAGGAGGCCAAACCCCAGAGCCCACAAGACATCCAAGGCCCTGGCGGAGGCGGTGCAGCGCAGCGACGGGGGAGCCCCAGGGCCCCACCACGAACACACACCTCCCAGGAGCACGGGCACACCTGGCAGTCCAAGAGGAAACGTAGAGGCACCGGAAGGAAACGCCACAATGTGCGCGCAGGCGTCTTCACTCACGACGCCCATACCCTTCCTACCGAAACCAGGTGAACCTTTGATGAAGTGGGAAGACTGGAGGGAGTACTTCATGAACTACCTAGAGGCCATAGAAGACGAAAGTGGAGAGGCATTCCCCAGCAAAAGGAAGAAAAGGATATTACTCCACAACTTAGGCCCGGAAGGAATCAGAGTATTTCAGAACCTGGTCCCCACGCAACGGCTGGCCGCAGACGATGATGTATTCCAACACGCGATTGAAGACCTAAACAACCATTACAGACCAGCAGTGTGCACGTCCATTGACAGATACAACTTCCAACAGAGGAAACAAGCGGGAGAAGAGTCCATAGATGACTACGTGGCAGCGTTGAAGAAATTGGCGATCACATGCAAATTTGGCGCTTTGCACGACGAATTTATCAAAGACCAGATTGTCATGCACACGAAGAACACAGCGATCCAAGATAAACTGTGGGTTAACGGGGACGCCACGCTGAAGGACGTCATTGCCATGGTGAAAAAGGCGGAACTATCGAAGAGATGCGCAGAGGCAGCGAAAAAGAAAGTACAGAGCGGACCATGGTCAATAGAGTCACGGATGTAGAACCGCCGGACAGAGGAAAAAGATCGGTGGCAGAAGGGAGAGCCCAGAGTAGATGGACCCCACGATCCACGCAGACACAGAAATCACACAAGGAGGGCGCCACCACGTGCTATAGGTGCGGCAGTCCATCCCACGCGGCATATGACAAGCGATGTCCAGCCTTCCGAGCCAAGTGTATGTACTGCGGAATTGTTGGACACTATGAAAAAGTGTGTCGCCGCAAGGTAAAGCGGTCAACAGTCAAGTACGTAGCACACGACGGGGGAGGTGAAGACGGAGAAGAAGAGGAAGATAATGTGTTGTGCGTCGAAGGTCAAGTTCTAGGCATAGAAGGAAGTCGCTCCAAGAAACCACAATGCGACATGGTCGTGGGGGGTGTTCAGATCAAGATGGTGGCGGACTCCGGTTCTCCATACACCATCATTCAAAGGACAGTGTGGACCGAGAACTTCAAACCCAGCCTGGGATCACACCTTGAGCCCCCAGACATACGTCCGGTCACATTCACAGGGGAACCCATCCCGATGGTGGGATATCGAGTCCTGCGATTTGAGTTCAAAAACCGCAGCGCGGAGTGCAAATTATACGTGGCAGAAAAAGGGCCTTCTGTTCTGGGATGGATGGACCAGGGCGAGTTGGGCATACAATTGAACCCAGGAGGGGACACGCAAGTCCTGATGACCAGCGCAGATAACCAATTGGACTTCGAAAAGACGAAAAGAGAATTCCCCACAGTATTCGGAGGCAGGGTGGGCAAACTAACAAAATTCACCCACAAAATTGAACTCAAGGACAACGCCAAACCAGTATCCCACAAAGTGAGGAACATACCGCTAGCAGTCAGGGAAGCGGTGCAAATAGAGTTACAAAGATTGGAAGACTAGAGGATCATCGAACCAATTAACAGTTCGGAATGGTTGGCCCCGTTAGTGGTAGCGAGGAAACCCAACGGCAAAGTTCGGTTGTGTGTGGACCTGCGCGAATTGAACAAATGCATAGTAGTGGAAAAGTTCCCATTACCCAGAATAGACGAAATGCTGGCAAAGACGAAAGGTATAAAATGGTTTTCCACTATAGATCTCGCCTCAGCATATCATCAGATAGCACTGCACAGCACGAGCCGTAAACTTACGTCCTTCATTACACCATTTGGATGCTACCAACTCCGCAGGATGCCGTTCGGCTTAGCTTCAGCAGCGGCGGTATTCCAAAAGCTGATGCACAAACTATTCAAGGACATAGAGGGAGTACAATACTTCCAAGACGACATCTTGGTAATGGGCAAAGACCAAGCCGACCACAACACAAAGCTAGCAACGGTGTTACAAGTCTTGGAAAGGAATGGCCTGACAGCCGAATGGGAGAAGTGCAGACTAGGAATGGCGTCTGTCACATACTTGGGTCATGAGATTAGTGACCGAGGCATCACACCCAAACACGCTATTGTCAGAGCAATATGCGAAGCACCGGCACCGACAAGCAAAGAAGAAGTGAGATCATTCTTAGGGATGGCCGAATATTACAGCAAATTTGTGCAACACTTCGCCACCAAGACGCATCACCTGCGACTACTGGTACGAGACAAAACTGCCTTCCAGTGGACAGAGGAAGCGCAAGGAGAGTTTCAGAAAATCAAGGAGGATGTCAGCAGAGCGGTCCCCTGCAGGGTTATGATCCGCATGGAGAATCCATATTAACCACAGACGCGAGCGACAAAGGCCTAGGGGCAGTTCTCATGCAGGGAAGGAAGAACGGAGAGCAAGTGACCATCAGCTTCGCGTCAAGGACATTGTCATCAACAGAACAGAAGTTCAGCGTGATAGAAAAAGAGATGCTGGCAGTGGTATGGGCCATGTCAAAGTTCCGCCAATTTCTATGGGGCACAAGATTCCAACTCAGGACGGACCACAAACCCCTTGTTAAGGTACTAACGTCCTGCGGGCACGCAAGTGCCACACCCCGCATCGCAAAAATGACCCTGAAATTGTTAGACTACAGGTATGATGTGGAATACATCCCAGGAGCCAAGAACAAAGTGGCAGATTACCTCAGTCGAGCTTCAGCTATGGAGGACGCACCCGCAAGCACGGACGAGGACGAAATCAGAGTGGCATTCACGGGAGATCAGGAGGAGGTGATAAGTGGGCAGGAATGGAAGCAAGCCTACGAAAGGGACACGGACCTCGAAAGCATCAAGGTATTCGTCATACAAGGGTGGCCAGAAAAAAGGCACCTGAAAGCGGAACAAAGGAAATTCTTCGAGGTAAGGGAAGAGCTATCCGTAGGAGACCAAGGAACCTTCCTGTTTAGAGGGGAGAGAGTAATCCCTCCTGGGTCGTTGATACCACACCTGCTGGCAGTGTTGCACGAAGGGCACTTGGGCATCGTAAAAACGAAGTTAAGGACCAAACAGATGTACTGGTGGCCTGCAATGGATAGCCAAATCGAGAGACATGTAAGAGAATGTGATCAGTGCCAAAGAGCGGACAAGTCACAAACGTTACTACGTCCGTCACTAGGGAAGTTTGACAATCCAGCCAACCCTTGGGAGGAATTGTCAATAGACATTCTCGGTCCGGTGTTGGATGCGGAAGGGACCCCAAAATACGTGGTAGTTCTCATAGATAGGTATTCTAAGTGGCCAGAACTGGACATACAGGAGGTGATGGACACAGAGACGGTGCTGAAGTTTGTCACTGCTACCTTCCTCAGAGAGGGTATTCCTCGTTCCATCTTGAGCGACAACGGACCTCAATTTACATCAGAGAAGTGGAGCCGGTACATGGGACGTAATGGCATCCAAATCAAGCACACATCGGTCTACCATCCGGCAGGGAATGGTCTTGCGGAAAGGTTTAATCGAGTAATAATGGGGTCCATCCAATCAGCCATAGGAGTGGGAAAGGACTGGGAGAAGGAGGTGAGAAGTATGCTGTGGGCCTACCGAGATCACACCAACCGGCACAGGATACAGCCCGTTCCAAATCCTAAGAGGACGTGAGCCGTTCACTAAGGACAATCTAGCGTGGAAAGAAAAAGACGGTCACGAGTAAATGGTCTCCGGCAGTCGTGCACCTCAACTTAGAGAGAGCCCAGAGAACGTACACAGAACAGTACAATAAGAGACGCAATGTGAAAGGTACGTCCCTGGAAAAGGGGAATGGGTCAGAGTCAAACTTGCCCAGTTAAGGAGGAAAGGAGACAGCAAATACAGCATGCCCCTGAAAGTCGAACAGGTGTACAACAGAGCCGCTTTACTCAGTGATGGGAACGTCTGGTCGCAAGATCGCATGTCCAAGTGCAACAAGATATTACAGTGGGACAAAGAAGAAAGATCAATGACACAAGAGAAACAAAGTTCACCTGCAGGAAACACAGCCCCAGGAGAAGAAGAGATGGACCAAGGAGTAGAAGGCAATAGGGAGGAGCAGAACGAGAAGGATAATCTAATAACAGAGGAAGGGCAGGAGGACTATAGCAGGACTCCGGAGAAAGAGAGCCCTAAAGGACGTGGAGAAACGCCGGCAAGCCGAGCAGACGGAAGGGGAGAAGTATCCACCTCCACTCCGGTAAGACGTACAAGGGCAGGGAGACTTGTGGTAAAGCCTGCCAAATACAGAGACTATGATTTGGGAGAAGTGAAGTAACTTCTGGCCGAGAGACTCTGGGACTACCTTCCTAATGTTAATGTTTGTGTGTTTGATAAAGAAGGGAGATATGTAGTGTCGCGCTCTAGTGGTCGCGCGTAGGCGTGATGACGTCGAGCGCGGCCGCCATTTTGGGTGCGAGTTAGCGCCCGATATCGGAGCGGCACGGACGTGTTTCCCGGCGCTCTTCTGCATACACAAATCTGCTGAATAAAGAGAGTTAACTAACCATAGTGTGGCGCGTCCTTGTGAAGGTGTAAAGTGATCTTTACAACTGCTGCTCAGAAATTAAAACATTCGATTATATTACTGTGGGCAACGTGAAATGCCAACACAACTAAAACAAGCAGCTGCGCACGCCCCTCTCCTTTTAACCCACGTACCCCCCCTCATTCTGCTGGTTTTTGCTGGTGTTTATTTGTGTTGGTCGGGTCGGTTAAAAAGAATACTAAATCCAGTGACGCATAGCTGCCAAAATTCAGATTGCAATGTGGGACGTTTTCATAATTTCAGGGTAATTATGAGTGACATTTCAATGACTTGGAGTGACACTTTCTCTCGAGCAAAATCAAGCAATGACGGTGAGGGAAACATAAATACCAGAAATTCCACCCATTTGAAGAACATGAAACTCTTGAAACTGGTGCAAAGCAGCTGATCTTTGCAGCATGCATTTAGCTCAGTGCTGCTCTTTGGGATATGATTAATTTTTACTGACCTCTTCATTATTGCGGTCCCAGAATGGCTGCTGTTCCCAGAGCTGCAGAAAGGCTCTCTTTGGCTGCTGATGACGTGGTACAGTGGGCGGGCGAAGTTTCAGTTGTATCGATCAAGACAATCTGTAAGCGGTATAATGTACATGGGGCCTCCCGGCTCCCTGGGTGTGAACAACATGACAGTAGGGTGGCCAGCAGCATTACTGACAGTCATTATGTTGTTATGGGGGGGGGACAAGAGCATGAGAGCCATGCGCTCACCTGATTTCCATGTGGTTCAGGCCTTAACGAAAACAAAATAACCTAGAATCCTGCACCAGGGCTGCAAGGCATCCACATAGCTGCCAAGGTTTCCAATTGCTATGTGTGACATTTTTATAATTTCAGCACAATTATGAGTGACATTCAATGGTGGTCCACTGCTCAGCCTCTGAGCCAGTTTCACCAAAAGCAGGGTGACAGGCTGGGATTCAGCTACCTCGATAGCACTCAAGTGTTGTGGGCAACGGCTGGGGAACCAAGCAGACACACAAACCTGGCAGTACCTGGACTGAGGGCACGTGCGTCTGATCACCTTTGAGGGATGGGTGTCTGTAACTGTAGGGTCAACCCTCTGGCAGAAAGGGCTGCACTACGACGCGTTCCCAGGACACTACAAATCTGTTTGTATTACCGGAAGTTCTCCAAAGAGAGCGCGCCACATACCTACTTTTATCTCTGACCACTTAAGCACTTGTAAAAGGTATTCCAGAGGTGATCCATGAATAATACTGAAAGTAAACATATACAGAAATGGCACGTTTCAAATCAATAAATAACATTTTGTTTCCAGTTCTGTTTAGCATCCGCTCTAGGCCTTTGCAGACTTTTTTTTAACAGCAATTAATGAGCAGTAATGTCTCTCTTCGAAAGGTATCAATTCTGAGGTGACTCACCTGAGAGCTACATTTCCACAGTGCCTGGGAGTGCATCTCAAAGCTGAGAGCCTAGCTTTGTGTCTTGCTGCTTCAGGCAGGGAGGAGAGTAAACGGCTACAGCTGCAATGTAAATGTGTCGGAGCACGGGGATAGCCATAGTCTGTTCTTTTCTGGAGTTCCTCGCCCAGGGTCTTAGCAGTGTTTACTCCTTACAGGACCCTCTGCATGCTGTTTCACGGGAGCCCGCCCGAGCCCCAGCAATGCCTTCTTGGGGGCAAAGGGCAGCAAGGCTGGTAAAATTAAAAGCATGCATTTTAGTAGCTCTGCAAGTCGCGCGCTGACAGCACTGTAAAGGCTGGTCAGCAGCAGGGCCGTTTCTAGGTGTTTTGCCGCCCTAGGCGAGAATTGAAAAATGCCGCCCCCTCCCTTTTACTACCATCACTCTCTCCCCCTGTCATCCAGGCTAGAAGAATTATTGCATTAGATATAAAAGAACTTGTATTCAACATTAAACAATAAAACTTTGCCAAATTTCTTTTCAGAAATAATGTGCTCTCTGCTTTCCAGCAAACTCACTTTAAATACTTGCAATACTTATTTATACAGGTTTTAAACAGTTAAGTTAGCTTTTTAGGAAACATTTACTCCAGGCTGACACTCCCATTCACATAGTAAACATTTCCTGCAAAAATAGTGTCTAAAGGTGCTGCTGTTGTCACGTACTTTACGGTCTCGACATGAAAAGCAGTAATTGTAGTGCATTATGGGCGCCATTGTTTACTGCTGAAGCGCTAGCCAAGTTTTCTGCCTTTTTTAAAATAATTAATACAACATTAAATAAAATGTCAGCATTAGGCCACTTTTTAAATATATTCATTTTTATTGTTAAACGCATTTTTGATGAAATTCTTGGTACAGAACCTCAGCACTCCACCTAGTGACTATCTGAGTTGCTACACTTGTATATCTATTACTACTCTTCAGAATTTTTATGACGAGCCCTACTTAGTAAAACTAAATTTTGTTGAGGTCCCCCAAATGCAATTAGCAGCTAAAATGTTTAAAAGTGAACACAAAATACTGCTGGCCTAGCATGTAAGAAGTTAGGGGAAATTTGTAGGTAAAATCAAAGCTAGCAGAACAAACATGATATTTAATGGTACAAGCCCACACCTGCCTCGACCAAATAGTAATGCTATAGAACAGACACCGCACCGCACTGCAAGCTTCCGCATAACCGCAAAGAATAGATAATGGATAGTTGGGTGTGCGGAAACTTCGCTAACACACAACGTGCAGGGAGAGCACATACAGCAGCAAAGAAAGATTTCCCTCACAGAACAGGTAACAAATAGGTAGCAGAAGTGCAAGCTTTTGTCGGGATCAAACAGTTTTAAATTGGGCAACAGCAATTAAAGGTAACCTCAGAGACAGAACAGGTATACATATCATGGGTGGCAGAAATGAAAGCCTGGGAGCAGGGCCTGCTGTGGCGAACCTCCTGGCCTTAAGACTGTG
The DNA here is from genome assembly GCA_963921515.1 of Calotriton arnoldi. Lineage (NCBI taxonomy): Eukaryota > Metazoa > Chordata > Amphibia > Caudata > Salamandridae > Calotriton > Calotriton arnoldi. Next base: position 805,423 of record CAWUFW010005456.1, read on the forward strand.
TGCAGATAGCTGTTGGGGAATAGAGGACTGCTTTGGTGCCTCTCTATCTCTGGTAATGTGCACTAAAAAGAAGGTAGAAGCAGGAATCCGCTCCAAGGTTGTCAAGCCCTAAGAGTGTATGTTGGAGGGAGGGTGAGGGCAGAGTCATGTTTAATGTTGGACAATACGGTGTTGTGTCCTCCTTACCCTAACCTCACCCCCAGAGTGACGCGCATCTTATTTTTTCAGAAGTGCCACCTCCAAAAACAGTGTACAAACTAGAGAAAAAACGTACTTCTTGTTGCTTCAATCTTCCAACGATCGGACGCACCACAAGGAGAGTCGAAAGTCAAAGTCTTCTCTCACATGACCTGCCCCCGCCCGGCGCCCAAGGTCCAACTGACTCACTCAGTCAGAGTGACACGTGAAGCAAGTCACTCACTTATGGGCCGAGACTTGGATTCGGGTTCGGTAAGGTTCAACAATTTGTGTTAGCCTGTTGAAGAAGTCAGTCACTGGAGGCATGCATGCATATCACCACGTGCATTGGTGCGCGCTAAATGACAGCACAGCTTTACTAGTCTGCCAAGGGCGGGCTCTGGATGATAAATGATTTCAGGGCCCCGGCCGTCATTGGTAGCGCTTTCGCGCGCTAGCAGATTGACGGCCCTGGGACCCAAACATGATGAAAGTACACTTTTTACTTCTTCTCAGTTGATGCGTGCAGTGTGGTTGACTTACACACACTGGCCAATGAGGCTCTGTCATGCTGCGCGCTTCGTGTCCAATCACTAGTACACACTAGTAAACACTGGAGCGAAATCAGAAGTCGCATATTTATAGCGGCGCGCAGGGCCCCCGCCAGTGGCGCTAAACGTGACGTGACGTCACGTCGAATTGTAGAAGGCGCTATACCCAATGCGCTTTCGAGGTCGAAGGCCGTTCAAGGGGATTCCTAAACTCATGTTTTTTGCCGCCCTCCCCCTTTTCCCGCCCTAGGCGGCCGCCTAGTCTTGCCTAATGGTAGAAACGGCCCTGCAGCACACGCAGAGTGCACTGACACTGAGCCCCCCCCGTGGACTACAGGACGGCGGCCCCCCACTCTCTCTGTGCCTGCGTACAGCACCGTGATAAGAAAAAGAGTGTTCATAGTTGTAGTTGGCAGTTTGGTTCTGACCTGTTGTGAAGCGCGTTATTTAAGTAATTCTTTCAAGTGCAGATGTACTTGCACAAACTTTAACATTTGCTGGTTAAAGACATACACTGAAGTTAGTAACAAAGTACAGTAATAGAAAGGAAATTGTCGCAGACTGGAATACGCCTCATTGGACGTGCTGCCGTAAACTGCTTTTGGGAACAAACACAAGTGTCTGTCAACATTTCCCACCAGAGAGCCTGGAAAAAAAAGCTAAAACAAGCCGTTGCCACGAAATGATTATGACTGTCAAAATGTCAGTAAAAAACAATAACTCCGCGCACCAGGCTCGCGCTGTTTTGTTGAATGGAGCGCGGCTCCTCCTACCATCTCGGCTAGTGCCAAGCAGGGTGTCAGAAGCTCCAACATGCCTGAGCGGACACGAGTATACCTGGGTGCAGGCAGCTCCGAAACTAGCTGGTGCTGGTGCAACGAACGACGGCGATGCGCGTAACCTTTTAATTACCAAATACCTGACGGATGTGTAGTGCTTGCTGGCTCGCTGAGGGGGCCCCTGGAGCGCGGGGGGCCTGAGTTACGCCCCTGATCTGTTGCACTCTTGCAAAAGAAGTAGGAGTTCTCTGAAAAGTGACTGCTCATTGTGTGGGCCTGAGCACCGTTTCCTGTTAATTCTGTGATACTTTCCCCAAATGAGAAGATAAATGCGAGAGTCGGCCCCGTGCAGATAACAGTTCCGCACAAGTTATCTCCAGTGAGTCTTGGGTCTCAGTGGACCTGCTCACAAGTGGCCTGAGGCATTTGTCGTCTTAAGCCACAGTATTAGAGGATTGCCAGTGAAGATAAAATGTACTTTTAGGGCCATCTGTCCCAAAGGCCTCAAGAAGCGGGCTTTCAAGGCAAGTGAAGGAAACACCACTCTGCTGCTCACTGCTGGTGTCCATTGAGAGCTTTACATTACAATGATGGTTCAAATAGGGGAAACAACACATAGTGAGGATTTTCAAAAGCTTTCACAGTTATCAAGACACCTAAAAGAGTCCTAAGGGGTGCAGCATTACCCCTAAATATGTGTCCAGGCACCTCCCATCTCTGAGTCTGCTACATTAGACATAGTCATGTATCCCATCCTGCCCGCCCTTCATAGTCGGGTTGCTGACTCAGCCCCTTCCACCTGCAGTCCTTTGTTAGCTTGCTCCCCAGCCCCTCCCTCCTGCCCCCTATTATCAGTGTTTACCCATTCCCTCCCACATGAAGTTGTCCATGTACTTCCCCCTTTCACATACTTCCACCCGTTTTCCATGTGCTTTCTCAGTACCACCCACTCAACATCACTTGTCAGATTGCTGCCCCATCCCCTTCCACCCACCCTCAGTTGCTAACTTGCTTCTCTAGTCTTTCTGGTCCACCCTCTGATGTTTGTGTCCCTCCCCAGTCCCTAACGCCCACCCTCTGCTGTATGTGCTTCCCATTGTCTAGCACATGGGTACTCACAAACTTTCTCCCGGGGGCCAAATTTACAGTGTGGTTTGTGGCCGAGGGCCGCACCAGTGGGGGCGGGGTCAGTGGGGGAGGGGGCGGGGCTAGAGCAAAAAAAAAACTGTGACCATGAGGTTGAACACAGGCCCCTGCAGCGGACGCCTTCGTCCACTGAGCCACCAGACCCGGCATACACACATCTCTCTCTCTCTTTCTCTCGCTCTCTCTGTCTCCCTCTCTCTCTATCTCTCTCTCCCTCCCTCTCTCTATCTCTCCCTCCCTCTATCTCTCTCTCTCACTCTGTCTCGGTCTCCCTCTGTCTCACTCACTCACTCTGTCTCGGTCTCCCTCTCTCCATCTCTCCCTCCCTCTATCTCTCTCTCTCTCTCTGTCTCGGTCTCCCTCTGTCTCACTCACTCTGTCTCAGTCTCCCTCTGTCTCCCTCTGTCTCACTCACTCTGTCTCGGTCTCCCTCTGTCTCACTCACTCTGTCTCGGTCTCCCTCTGTCTCCCTCTGTCTCACTCACTCTGTCTCGGTCTCCCTCTGTCTCCCTCTGTCTCCCTCTCTCTCCCTCTGTCTGTCTCCCTCTGTCTGTCTCCCTCTGTCTGTCTCCCTCCATCTGTCTCCCTCCATCTGTCTCCCTCCCTCTGTCTCCCTCCCTCTGTCTCCCTCCCTCTGTCTCCCTCCCTCTGTCTGTCTCCCTCCTCCCTCTGTCTGTCTCCCTCCTCCCTCTGTCTGTCTCCCTCCTCCCTCTGTCTGTCTCCCTCTGTCTGTCTCCCTCTGTCTGTCTCCCTCTGTCAGTCTCCCTCTGTCCGTCTCCCTCTGTCTGTCTCCCTCCCTCTGTCTCCCTCCCTCTGTCTCCCTCCCTCTGTCTCCCTCCCTCTGTCTCCCTCTGTTTGTCTCCCTCTGTTTGTCTCCCTCTGTCTCCCTCCCTCTGTCTCCCTCCCTCTGTCTCCCTCCCTCTGTCTCCCTCCCCCTCCGTCTCCCTCTCCATCTCTCTGCCTCTCTGTCTCTGCCTCTATCTGTCTGTCCCTGTCCTTGTCTCTGCCTCTATCTGTCTCTGTCTGTCCCTGTCTCTGTCTGTCCCTGTCTCTGTCTGTCCCTGTCTCCCTCCCTCTGTCTCCCTCTCCGTCTCTCTGTCTCTGTCTGTCTCTGCCTCTATCTGTCTGCCCCTGTCCCTGTCTCTGCCTCAAGCGGTCTCTGTCTGTCCCTGTCTCTGTCAGTCTCTGCCTCTATCTGTCCCTGCCTCTATCTGTCCCTGCCTCTATCTGTCCCTGCCTCTGTCTCTCTCTCTGTCTCTCTCTGTCTCTATCGCTGTCTGTCTCTGCCTCTATCTGTCTCTGCCTCTATCTGTCCCTGCCTCTAGCTCTCCCTCTGTCTCTCTCTCTGTCTCTATCGCTGTCTGTCTCTGTCTGCCTCTGCCTCTATCTGTCTCTGCCTCTGTCAGTCTGTCCCTGTCTCTGCCTCTATCTAGCTCTGTCTGCCCCTGTCTCTATCTGTCTCTGCCTCTATCTGTCTCTGTCTCTATATGTCTCTATCTGTCTCTATCTGTCTCTGCCTGTCTCTGCCTCTATCTGTCTCTGCCTCTATCTGTCTCTGCCTCTATCTGTCTTCTGCCTCTATCTGTCTTCTGCCTGTCTGTCTCTGTCTATCTCTGTCTCTAGCTTTATCTGTCTCTGTCTGTTTCTGTCTCTATCTGTCTCTGTGCCTCGGGCAGTGCACACGTACTGTGTCTACACGTCCCCGTCACCAGCCCAGAGACAGCCCCCCACTCCCCCCTCTCCCTGTGTAATGTAAAAGCCAGCTCGTTTTCTCCTGGAAAAGACCACTATCGCGTGGCAAGTGTGAGTCGTGTGACAGGTGTGACAATAAAAGGCTGGGGGTGGGTTGGTTCAGATTCAGTCACATCCGTCTGGTGAACGAATGATGAGTAGCACTGGACACCAGGCGCGCAACGCCCATTGAGCTCAAAGGGCTTCAGCCTCTCTCCCCAATATCTCCCCCCACCCCCCATCTTGTGTGTCAGCCTGGGCTGAGACAGCTTCCCGGGCACACACACAGCCGCACCCGAGTACTTCACAGGTCTTTAAAAGACCATTTACTTGTTAATGAGGCTTTGTTGTATTTCGCCTCTTCTTAGCGCCCCTGCATCTCCACTCTGACTATCCTGGAATCGCCCGGCCCCCATAGAGCAGAGTCTCTCGGAGTCCGCGCTGCAAACACAGGTACGATGTCTGCAAGGTCCGCGGGCCGCCAAGGAAGGCTTGACGGGCCATACTATGAGTACCCGTGGTCTAGCACGTGTCCTCTCCCTGCATCCTTCTTTCCCATCCTCCCTTCCTCCGTGTTGCTTCGTACCCCAGCCCACTCCCCTGTTTGTTTTTTTGTAAATCGCATTAGTGATGGCCTCGCCATAGAGCTTTTAAAAAAATTATTCATAGGCATACTGCACAGCTGCTGTACAGCATGACTAAAATCACTGCCAAGCTAATAACTCTCCTAGGCGACACCTGTTTGCTTTGCCAATGCTTGTTTAATTCATGTGTTGTAGGACAGCCTCCTTAATTGCATTGTACCTGCTTTTTCAAGGCCTGGGGAGGGGCAGGGGGGGTGGCAGGCCTTCAGAAAGTAACATTACTTTTTTGTCTTTATTTTACATCCTTTTGGTCCTCGGCTGGTACTCTAGCTAACATTTAATAGACTAACATCTACAGCAGTGCCCACACACTTGCAAATGGTAGTTGATTTACTATGTCTGTGGTGCTGATGACAGTAAATGGAGTGTCTGCCACCAGGTAGATTGAGTATAAAGTGGGATTCTCTGTCAGAGAAAATACCAAATCTAAACTGCAATACGATAAAGGCAATTCCTCAGGTGGAGAATCCTCCAGTAGAAAATCCACATGTGGAGAAAATGATGTTTCCACTGCTTTTCCGAGGATTAAGTGTTGCTACTCTTCTCCAAAACAGGATTATAATATTTTCAGCGCATGTGTTACTGCCTCAGTTGGAGTTTATGTAACTAAAGAATAATTCAAAAATCAGACCCACTGCCCAGCTGTTGCTAACCTCCTGTAACATCGCTTTACAGAATTCTCTGTGGAAACCACCGACCAGGTCTATGTGGAGCACTCTAGATGTGTACTTTACCACACACAAACCACCATGAGCACTTCATTAATTATATTTCTAAAAGAGTCTTTCAAGTAAAATTTTTACCCAGGACATATTGTTTCTTAAAGATGTTTAATTATAGTTGACAATTTATGTTATTTTTTCCTATTAAATGATTTATTGCAGAACTCTTTTTCTCTTATAGGTATGCTGACATACTTTCTAGTTGAAGCTGTAGTTTTCTAAATGTTTTTAACGGTTTTCTTTATATTATTTTTATTCTTCCTTTTTATTATCTATTTTTTCTTTGCTTTCCTTTTCTGTCTGCTTCCTTTCTTCTTTCTCTCTTTTTATTATTGTGCATGGTTTTCGTTAATCACCCATAAGTGTACAATATTTTATTTTCATTGGTGCTTTGTATTTACATTTTTCATCTATATATGGTTTGGAATCATATTTCTTATGCTTATATTGTCAAGTTGTCTATTCTACCCAGATGTAGCATTGAACCAGATTGCAATTCTGTATGCTTTACGAATTGTGTTTTATTTTTGTTGTATTAAGAAAAGTTAATAAAATTCTTGAAATTAAAGAAAAAAAAAATATTAGAAAATAAATAAAAAGTTTGGTTGGACTCACTAATTTCCATGCAAATCTGTGGGAGTTGGGGATATGGATCCATTGATGACTGGTGAATATTCACATATTATCAGAATTTGTCTGATGAAACCCATCAATTTAGGCTAGCTTCATCCAGATCTAGTGACAAATATCATTTTGAATCATATCAGACTTTTTGATAAAAAATTTGACTTTTTGCAATTTCAAAACTTCATTTCATTCACAAATAAGCTATCTCGTCAAGCGTATCATACTAATTTTTTTTTAAAGTTTTGCTTAAATCTTTTATCTGAAAAGCAATGTTCCGTCTATAAAAATTGGAACATCTAACTGAAGAGTGTCAGACGACTAATGAGCTACTTGAACAAACAGCTATTTTCCTCCCCAGCAGGAACTGCATTTGCAGAAAGGAATTACTGAAAAATCTGGGGATAGTGTCCAATAAACTAAAAATAGTTCCTTTGCCTAAAATGAAAGACTTGGCCTAGAAAAGACTTGCAAAACACTCAGCATGTGATTCCGAACAGAAAGGAGGATTAAGATTCCTAATTGTGTATTTGTTAGAGAACAGCTAATGTTTGATTTCAGCAAAAGATCCTCTTTGTCAAAGAGAACTATGAGGCAGTTAACCTTGAAGAAGAGCTTATTTGATCTGCTAAGCATTAAAGGGTCACAAAAGATTGCTTTAGCACTTGTGCAACTATGTTGAATGTTATTGGAGCATAGAACAGTTAGCTGCTGCAGCATGGTGAATACACACCACAGAAAAACAAGGTTTTGCTAAGCCAATTTGTCTGGCCTTTGGCAAAGCTACTATACTGTAGTCATTTATAGATATACTTCTCGAGTCAAAAGCATCAGCTTGAAGCCTTTAACAAGGCTACAGCCCTTAAATGTGTACTAGTTGTTCCTCTCAAGTCAGGAACAACTGCTTAACACGTTTATCACAAAACTGCATTAACTCAAGTTGTTACTAAATGTCTCCCTGTATTCAGATGCAGCTGCATCAGAGATCCTTTCATGGTGTGGCTTCTACATACAAATGTACATATACACTTGTGCTACTCTAATGAATGGTGCTTGTTGTCTCTAGGATGATTAAATATGCCAGTGCTTGTATATGAATATTGAAACTGTCAATAAATGATTTGATTATTATGGAACACTTGTGTGGTCCTCATGATAAGTGTAGTGAATTAAAGGAGAAAGAAAAAAACTGTTCATTTAGAAAATAAGACACTGCTAATGCATTAATACCTGCATGAAATATTGACCCACTGCTATAAAAAAAAATTAGGATGTCCTAACATCGCAGTCCTCCTTCATTGTTGTTGAAGCTACGTTAAAAAAGAACGAACGGATGCACACACTCATGTGATGCATATGAATAAGACTCGCAGGAGTCGAAACGCGTTATGCAATGCAACTTGCCTGAATAAAGGATTATCACTGATGCATGACTGGTTGGGCCTGTTTTCACGGATTGAGGAGTTTGTGTTGTTCAAATGGAATATATATATATATATATTCACTGAAAAAACCATAGGTTTCAGGGGCGTTATAGTTAGTTGGACATTTCACTCGTACAAAACCATAGAAATTCCCCCGTTATAGTTAGTTCAGCTAACTATAACTCGCGCGCCCGCAATGTACTGCTGATGACGTCACATATTACATCACTCATGACATGGTCAGTGACATCACTCATGACATCACTGATGACATCTCAAGTGACATCACTGATGACATCACTGATGACATCACTGATGACATCATCCAGTGAATGTGTGTTTTTCTGAAAATTAAATATGTTTTATATATGTATATCTCAAGGTCGATGGAAGAATAAATGGGTATATAAGTGTCTAAATGGATGATTTTTTTTGTAAAATTGATTGTATAACTGACTGATTAAGTGTATCTTAGTGAATACATGGGTTAGTGAGTAATGTTTAAATATGAAAATATCTGTATCAGTCTCTCACTTTGTGTATAAGTGGCTGCATGGGTTGGTGAGTAGCTACATGAGTGTCTATATGGGTTATTAGTTGGTTTTTTGAGTATCAGTATGAGTGTCTGAGTGTCTGTATGGTTCGGTGGGGGTATTACTTAGTGCATAGATGCATGAATGAGTGACTCACTGTTTGTATGTGTTGAAGACAGCATGTGTGCAGGACTGTATAGGTGGATGAGTGTGTGTATGGGTGTGTTAGTGAGTGAATGACTGTCTCAATAGTGTCTTTATGAGTACTACATATGTTTTAAACTAGCATATGTGAGTATTGGTGTATATAAGTGAGTATATGTGAGAGTGAGAGATTGGAAGAGTTCCTGTACAAATAAGTAGGTGTTTCTATAAGTGATTGTTTAAGAGAGTAAGTATGTGTAAGTTTCTGTAGAAGTAAGTGTGGTAGTGTGTGTATAACTGTATATGCAAGTAAATGGATGTTTGATACTTTGTTTGCATGTGTGACTATGTGTGTGAGTAACTCTAAGGATGAGTGGCGGTGTGTAACAGGATGTATAGGTGTATGAGTTCATATGATGAGTGAGTACATGTATGAGTGACTGTATAGGGACTGTTGGTGAATGAGTGGATGTGTGTGTAGATCTTGGAATTACTGAATAGGTGTGTTGTAACTGGTATTGGTATGTCCATTGTTTTGAAAATGTCAGTTTGTATTTTTGAGTGTGTGTATCAAAGGTTATATTAGGGTGAGAGGAGGTCTGCCACTCTATCACAAGGATGATGTAATCAGTGATGTCATCAGTGATGTCATTTGAGATGTCATCAGTGATGTCATGAGTGATGTCACTGACCATGTCATGAGTGATGTAATATGTGACGTCATCAGCAGTGCATTGCGAGCAGCGCGAGTTATAGTTAGCTGAACTAACTATAACGGGGGAATTTCTATGGTTTTGTACGAGTGAAATGTCCAACTAACTATAACGCCCCTGAAACCTATGGTTTTTTCAGTGAATTTCTAAGGTTTTTTGAATGCTAATTTCTAATTATAACGTGCCTGAAACCTATGGTTTTTTCAGTGAATTTCTAAGGTTTTTTAAATGCTAATTTCTAACTATAACGTGCCTGAAACCTATGGTTTTTTCAGTGAATATATATATATGTTTTATACTATGTATACATGTGAAAATGTCTCGGTCCGCCTGTTTGCCTCGGTGGCACGGAAAAAATGGGTGGAACTGACGTCAGCACGCCGACGAGGTCCTCTTATGGCTCCGATGACGTCATTCGGTGTCGCGAGCGGAGCCGTGCTATTATGACGTCCTCGTTGACGTGGGAGAGCTAGGAAAGAATTTCCATGGAATGCTGGTGCAGGGGATATTCACCTAAGTGTTCAGGCTAGTCCTTTGGGAGCAACTGTTTATGTTGCCACTCCAGAAACCAAAACCAGTGATCAGAGGGCAGAGGCCCTGCAGATGGCACACGAGGTGAGGTGCCCAGTCGTGTGCACCGGCGGGGCAGTGAAGTGACAAGCACCACAACCCACAAAAAAGGTAACGAGGGCACTGAATAACACAGGATCTTCTCTTTGTATCTGGCAGGAACAACGAAGTTAAAATGCCCTAGTACCAAAATGTAGAATTAGTGATACAACGGTCTTCAAGAGGACCTGCGATGCCGCTTCTGCCCCCGTACCCTGGAGGCGGCACATGGGTCACGCGGTACGGTCATACTGCGGTGGGACGCACACTCGTTGACCTCTCATGGCACTGCTCCACACTTCAGGGAGGACGCTTTCCATTAGCTATGTTTTCTGATGATGTTTCGCGCCGGCCCCGTCCAACAACAGAACTCCTTTAGATCCAAACAGACTCTTTCACTCTCTCACCAGAAGTGAAACCAGGCCACGCGGACACTTTCACAATACAACAGCCGGGAATGCACTTTTCGGTAAAAAAACCACATTCCTTCCTCCTAATTAATCAAATAAACGTCTCACTGAAGAACAGGGGCCAGCTTCGATCGGTAAGCAGCCGTTACAACGACTTTTTACTTTGCGATACCATTACAACGCATGCATTACCACGCATGCGTTGTACATCGCGAAGTCATTACTACGCATTTTTTTAGAATGCATGGTCGTTTACCTCGCATGCCTTTACAACAAATTTTGTTGTAAAGGTATGTATGGTAAATGACCATGCGTTCTAAAAAACATGTAGATGATCCACGTCGTTGTAAGGAAACAGAGGCTGTTCCGTTTCCTCACAACGACGTGCACCGCCCCTCAGAGACGACGTGAAGCAGGAACCACAAGGAGAGAGGAACCACGAGGAGTGAGAGGTAAGGGGGATTGGGCATGGGGTGGGGGTTTCTTTTCTAGGGTTTAGGGTAGTGCAGTGGTGTTTGGGTGGTGTAGGGGTCGTGCTGGGGGTAGTGTTTTAGGGGTAGTGCAGTGGTGTTTGGGTAGAGTAGGGGGTTGGGCTGGGGGTAGTGTTTTAGAGTTTAGGGTAGTGCAGTAGTGTAGGGGTTCGTGCTGGGGGTAGTGTTTTAGGGTTTAGGGTAGTGCAGTGATGTTTGAGTAGTGTAGGAGATCATGCTGGTTGTAGTGTTTTAGGGTTTAGGGTAGTGCAGGGGTGTTTGTGTAGTGTAGGGGGTCATGCTGGGGGTAGTGTTTTATGGTTTAGGGTAGTGCAGTGGTGTTTGGGTAGTGTAGGGAGTCGTGCTGGGGGTAGTGTTTTAGGGTTTAGGGTAGTGCAGTGGTGTTTGTGTAGTGTAGGGGGTTGTGCTGGGGTAGTGTTTTAGGGTTTATGTTAGTGCAGTGGTGTTTGGGTAGTGTAGGGGGTAGTGCTGGGGTAGTGTTTTAGGGTTTAGGGTAGTGCAGTGGTGTTTGTGTTGTGTAGGGGTTAGTGCTGGGGGTAGTGTTTTAGAGTTTAGGGTAGTGCAGTGGTGTTTGGGTAGTGTAGGGGTTCATGCTGGGGGTAGTGTTTTAGGGTTTAGGGTATGGCAGTGGTGTTTGGGTAGTGTAGGGGGTCGTGCTGGCGGTAGATTTAGGGTTTAGGGTAGTGCAGTGGTGTTTGTGTTGTGAGGGGGTCGTGCTGGGGGTAGTGTTTTAGGGTTTAGAGTAGTGCAGTGGTGTTTGTATAGTGTAGGGGGTTTAGGGTAGTGCAGTGGTGTTTGTGTAGTGTAGGGGGTCATGCTGGGGGTAGTGTTTTAGGGTTTAGGGTAGTGCAGTGGTGTTTGTGTACTGTAGGGGGTAGTGTTTTAGGGTTTAGGTAGTGCAGTGGTGTTTGTGTAGTGTAGGGGGTCATGCTGTGGGTAGTGTTTTAGGGTTTAGTGTAGTGCAGTGGTGTTTGGGTAGTGTAGGGAGTCATGCTGGGGGTAGTGTTTTAGGTTTTAGGGTAGTCCAGTGGTGTTTGTGTAGTGTAGGGAGTCATGCTGGGGGTAGTGTTTTAGGGTTTAGGGTAGTGCAGTGGTGTTTGGGTAGTGTAGGGGGTCGTGCTGGGGGTAGTGTTTTAGGGTTGTGCAGTGGTGTTTGTGTAGTGTAGGGGGTCATGCTGGGGGTAGTGTTTTAGGGTTTAGGGTAGTGCAGTGGTGTTTGGGTAGTATAGGTGGTAGTGCGGGGGTAGTGTTTTGGGTTTACGGTAGTGCAGTGGTGTTTGTGTAGTGTAGGGGGTCGTGCTGGGGGTAGTGTTTTAGGGTTTAGGGTAGTGCAGTGGTGTTTGTGTAGTGTAGGGGGTAGTGTTTTAGGGTTTAGGGTAGTGCAGTGGTGTTGGTGTATTGTAGGGGGTCGTGCTGGGTTCTAGTGTTTTAGGGTTTAGGGCAGTGCAGTGGTGTTTGTGTAGGGTAGGGGGTCGTGTTTTAGGGTTTAGGGTCGTGCAGTGGTGTTTGAGTAGAGTAGGGGGTCGTGCTGGGGGTAGTGTTTTTAGATTTAGGGTAGTGCAGTGGTGTTTGGGTGGTGTAGGGGGTCGTGCTGGGGTAGTGGTTTAGGGTAGTGCAGTGGTGTTTGAGTAGTGTAGGGGGTCATGCTGGTGGTAGTGTTTTAGGGTTTAGGGTAGTGCAGTGGTGTTTGTGTAGTGTAGGGGGTCATGCTGGGGGTAGTGTTTTATTGTTTAGGGTAGTGCAGTGTGTTTGGGTAGTGTAGGGAGTCGTGCTGGGGGTAGTGTTTTAGGGTTTAGGGTAGTGCAGTGGTGTTTGTGTAGTGTAGGGGGTTGTGCTGGGGGTAGTGTTTTAGGGTTTATGTTAGTGCAGTGGTGTTTGTGTAGTGTAGGGGGTAGTGCTGGGGTAGTGTTTAGGGTTTAGGGTAGTGCAGTGGTGTTTGTGTAGTGTAGGGTGTAGTGCTGGGGGTAGTGTTTTAGGGTTTAGGGTGGTGCAGTGGTGTTTGGGTAGTGTAGCGGTTCATGCTGGGGATAGTGTTTTAGGGTTTAGGGTATGGCAGTGGTGTTTGGGTAGTGTAGGGGTCGTGCTGGGTGAGTGTTTTATGGTTTAGGGTAGTGCAGTGGTGTTTGGGTAGTGTAGGCGGTCGTGCTGGGGGTAGTGTTTTAGGGTTTATGTTAGTGCAGTGGTGTTTGTGTAGTGTAGGGGGTCGTGCTGGAGGTAGTGTTTTAGGATTTAGGGTAGTGCCGTTGTGTTTAGGTAGTGAAGGGGGTCGTGCTGGGGGTAGTGTTTTAGGGTTTAGGGTAGTGCAGTGGTGCTTGTGTAGTGTAGGGGTCGTGCTGGGAATGTTGTTCATTTCTATGGCAAAATGAACCCCCTCATTTTGTTCCTTTTAAATTAAATGTTTTAAGTGTTACCAGTTTATTCCAATCAAGATGGCTTCAGGTGTGCCATCATTTTTGTCATAAGTAAGACTGTTAGCGCTCTAGTTGTTCTCTAGAACACTCTGGGAAGCTGCAGTAGAACACAAAGGCATCAACTGACAGGCTGCTCCTGTTGAAATATAACAGGAAGATATTTGAGATCACACTTGAAACATGTCCTAATTTTTCTTTCTACAGCACTAACCATAATTTCTATGACAAAATGAACCCCATCATTTTGTTCCTTTTTAAATTAAATGTTTTAAGTGTTACCAGTTTATTCCAATCAAGATGGCTTCAGGTGTGCCATACTTTTGTCATAAGTAAGGCTGTTAGCGCTCTAGTTGTTCTTTGGAACACTCTGGGAAGCTGCAGTAGAACACAAAGGAATCAACTGGCAGGCTGCTCCTGTTGAAATATAACAGGAAGATAGTTGAGATCTCACTTAAAACATGTCCTAATTTTTCTTTCTACAGCACTAACCATAATTTCTATGACAAAATGAACCCCTCATTTTGTTCCTTTTTAAATTAAATGTTTTAAGAGTTACCAGTTTATTCCAATCAAGATGGCTTCAGGTGTGCCATAATTTTGTCATAAGTAAGGCTGTTAGCACTCTAGTTGTTCTTTAGAACACTCTGGGAAGCTGCAGTAGAACACAAAGGAATCAACTGACAGTCTCTGACCTTGGATGTACATGTTTTACTGAGAATGTCAGACTTCATTCTCACATGACTGAGAAAGATAATGTGAATTTACAGAAAATATGCTCTCATTTTAGCTTCTGGAGCACCTTCCAAAACTCTATGGGACAAGCATGTGAAAATAGTTTTCTCTCAAACATGATTCATGATATCCCAGCAGAAGGTTTTTCACAGGGTAAAATCACCTTAGAACACACCACAATTCCTGAAATTAGTATGGTACCATCAACAAATGAATTCTAATGTAACTAAAGTCTGTTATCACCCTTTATAGTTCTCCTTTTGGTAACCCTCAAAATCTTTGATTCACTACAATGCATTTCAATGGGGTACTATCATGTATATTGGTCCCAAGATGGCTGCCAGCAATTCCAGGATGAAGTGCTGACAGGCAATCAGATCTCACAATGACATGTGTGGTTAGGCTCCGCCCAGATATATATGTGATTTTACTTTTGATTTTCTCAGGAACTTCTGAACGGATTTACACCATTTAACCAAAAGGCACGACTCTGAACCAAGGGCTACCTTTTGCCAAATTTGGTGTAATTCCGTTCTGCAGTTCGGGCTGTAGCTGCGACTAAAGGTTCCTATGGAAAATTGCATGGGGAAAACACGTTTTGGGACCCCTTTTTCTCGGCCCCCACTTGACGAATCACCCCGAGACTTTCAGGATAGGAGCGGACCGGAGCGGGCCATAAGTTTTGAAAATTCCGCGAAGATTCGTCGACCGGCGCCAAAGTTATTGGAAATAGAATGTTGTGAATTTCCTATGGAAAATAGGTCCTAACTATAACTATCTACTGGCGACCGCCAGTAGATAATATATATATATATATATAATACAAAAAGAGTTGCCTCTAGGTGGGATGCACTCCAAGGTGGAAATTACGCCAAAGCAAGGGCAGACGCCATGAACAAAGTCCTTTTCTGGTTTCCTGCCAGATGCGTTTCGGGCCAACGCCCTCTTCAGTGGCAGACCATGTGACGTGACGGCGTGCGGCAACCACCAGTAAAGCCCCGTAATAATAATGCTCAGGTGAACCACCTGAAGCAATGCTTCCTGGGACTGGTGGTTCAGTAAAACCCAAGTGGGTCGCCGCCGTCACTCACATTCAAAAATGTCTTTAAAAGGATTGCCGATGTTCGCGCCGGCACCCCTGCATATAACAAGCACCTCCTGTTCCACAGTTAGCTGCCCCAATAAAGCAGCCGCGGACGCGCAAGTGTTTCGCGGTGGTGCATCCCGCGACCAGGCAGGCCGCTATACAAAATATATATATATTTACACCACCTTTTCTCCACGATCCCTTGCCCCTGGAATCAGAAAGGGAACAGACGCCTCTTATTTCGTGCAGGTAAATTTCTTTATTTTTTAATCGTGCTTTGCCGCCATGACGCGTTTCAGCCCCTAGAGGCCTTGATCACATGTCGTGCTACCATTTCCCTTCGAGTTTAAAGTGCCATTAAAAAAGGAGAAACAGACTACCCGTCTGTTTTCTCTACAGCAGTCACAATAATTTTCAGCATGTTATGCAGATTGTCCATAATCAGCCATTGTATGATCAAAATATGCAACGATGACAGTATAAATACATTAAGGTAATACACGTAGTAAAAACATCATAAAAAGTCTAATACTACCAACTTAATATCATTTTTCACGTTTGGCATAAGATAGCAAATTATTTCTGTATGAATACAATTCGGTAATGTAACCATAGTTAAATTGTAGTTCCCAGCTTAATGCCTGATACCTAGAGCTTGATTTACTAAGCTTTAAAAACCATGTGCAAAATACGTAAAATACAAGTATAAATACGATTTGGTAAAACTACACATAGTTAAAATTCAGTCTATGTACATTGTTTATAATAGAGGAAAATTCCAAACCTAATGCCATTTATTACCTTGTACATGTTGATGGACATGTTATTACTGTGAAGGTATATTCTGCTGATTGTAAAGTGTTACGTGTTTGTGCAAAAAGTGCATTGAATAATATAAACATGATTACAATTTTGTAGTATCTGTTTGTGACACTCACAGATACTGCATATAAAGTGCTAATGTGCTGTTGCAATTACTTTAGCATACTAAGGACGGCCTGATAGGCACGGCCTTAGTAGCGTAAAAAAACAAGGAAACAGGGTAAAAGAGAGAGAGAAAGAGAAAAATATATATAGGTGAGACAGCATTTCTACAAGGATAGATAAATGAATCTGTTCTGCTACTATCCTTATAGTGACTAAAACTGGAATTTCCACCAGATGAGATCAGTTAATATGTAAAACATATAAATGAGAGCTACAGCCATGTATGTAAATCCTCTGTGGTATTGAGGCCATTGGGAATTTTGCAATCTAATTCAAGAATGTATTTGGTCTCCAAACGTCTGAGGATGGCCTCCCTGTTACCACCACGTCTTAGTGGCAGAACGGCATCCACCACATAGTATCTTAATTTGTCCAGGTCATTGTTATGGAACTCTTTAAAGTGGCGTGCCACCGGGTAGGTCGCATCAGAGTTAGTGATGGTCCTTAAGTGCTGGAGCACTCTCTTGTGGACTTGCAGTTTCGTACTGCCTACGTACTGCAGTCCACAAGAGCACTCCAGCACATAGACAGCAAATTCAGATTTGCAGGTCAAATGTTTGTCTATTTTGCAGTGCTTGCTTTTAAATGGAGAGCAGAAAATAGTTCTGCTAATCCCATATTTGCATGCCCTGCACGTAGAGCATCTGACAAAGCCTTTCCGTTCTGTTAGCCAACTTGTGCCTGTCTTGATCTCAGGGCTACTGCTGACCACAAGGTCACTGGTACTCGGGGCCCTTCTGTATGTTATCGTGGGGGTGTGGGGGTGTGGGGTAATTTCTCCCCCAATATCGGATCACTTAGCACATACATATACATATATATATACAAAAAAGAGAAAGTCAGAGCACTCGCGGGGTCAAACCTTTATTTAAGGCAGACGCGTTTCGGCAAACCATGCCTTTTTCAATGCCTCGGTTTAAATAAAGTTGGCGCCATTATGTCCATTTTATATTAGAACATAGGTTATTCCCTTTTTTAAAGTTTTCCTGTGAAATCTCAAACATTTGTAAATTTGCAGCAAAAATAAAAAATAAAAAATTGGGGCTCCTGTGCTTGTTTTGAAAAGGTCCCCCAGGTGGGCAAGGTCCCAGGGGCATTATATAAACAAGCATTGGCATAGCCAATAGGTCTCGCCTTTGGGACCTTAGAAGTGTCTAGTTATGCAGCACATTATAAACAGGCTATGCACCATGGGTGGGACAAAGAGATGCTAGATGCTGGACAGCCTAAAATAAATAAAGCCAGCAAACAGAAAGCAAGCAACTGTGAATTACAAAACATGAAGCCAACTGTAAGTAATGGGCAGAATGCATTCAGAAGGACGCTTTTAGAATTAACCCAAGAAGTCCTTCGCAAAGCAGCCAGCACAGGCTCCACCTACAAAGAGGTATAGTGGTTAGAAAAGCATGGTCCCAAAGCTATAACAAGGTATGTGGTACTAGGCAAATAAAGCAAGTCAAGACAGCAGACCACACCTTTGAAACCACAGTAAGACGGGGTTATGTACCCACTGGTAGACTGTTCTACCCGTTCTTAGGAAATGGTTTTAGCATGCTATTGTAACTCAGTATATTTGTAAGTTAATCTTAAATATTTAGGTACATCAAAGAACTGGAGATGGGGAGAAGGCTGATGAGCAAAAGCGGATAAAGTAACTTGCCCAGGATCACTCAATGTTTTCGAGTGGGAACCTGGGATTACAACTCTGGTGTCCATGTTTCACAGTAAACAACTTAATCACTGAAGCGCAACTCCTCCCACACAGGGAATGGTTTCCGTCTCCTCTTTCTTTATTGTTAAGCCTTAGATGGTACTTGTCAAGGAAGACAAAATAAAAAACATTAACTGAACGTGCTCGAAGTTCTATTTGGCAAATGGTCGGAGAGCGGCGGGGTAGAGGAGGTGGGTGGTGGACAAAAATACTACATTTCTCAGGCACAAATTCAGCGACTGCAGCGCATGTCTAACAAAGAACCAGCTTTTTACAGAGAAGTGACGTTTTTAAGGGGAAGGCATAAAAGTGGGGTTAACATTAAAAAATAGAAAACATGGACAGAAATCAAATGATGAATTTTGTAGAAAAGTGTAGATGTTGGCAATGTATGTACAACTTTTTGAATATGATGAAGCACATCTTTGTAAATAAAAACATTTACAGGGTTGGGGCGGGCATTGCTGGACAGCCATCACACTGTGAGACACACGTGTGGAGTACGAGGGATGCACATAGTAATGTCTACTACATGCAGCACTGAGATCAACATACACGTGTGGCACTCTTAAAAGGTTATTTATGGCAAGTTTATATCACACATTTATGGCACTATTTGTGCCGTTAGCCAACACAGAGAAAGCCAGGAGATGCTGCGTGTTTGGCGAGTAAGCGATAAAGACCGGGTACAGCAGCACGGCTATTGTTTCCAAATACTAACGGGAGGGTGGGAGGTAAATTTACAATGGCCCAGTTTTCAGGCAGTTTTGGAATATCTGGGGATCCATGCTGGACTACTAACACACACAGACTCACAAAGTCTTCTCCACTCACATCACTAGGCTTCTTAGTCCGAAATCTGCACCACTGTGTGCTTCAGGAACTATTTGAATTGTGAGTCAAGAAAGAGTTAAACCTCTTGTACCACCAAATGTATGCATGTGTGTGATGATCTAGCACAAGCCTGCCCATAAAGCAATTGAGAACGACGTGATGGCCAACACCCTTGCTTACAAATGGAAGGGGGTTGCTTTGTTGGCATCCATGTTGTGGCAAACAAAGTGATTACTTCTTCTGGACGAGCGTTCCTCGGCGAAGGGCCTACCAGGGTACTCCTGGAACCGAGAAGGCAAACAAGACATAAAACTCTCCTGAAATGGGTACCTTACTAGGCACGAATGCATCACTGGATGAGGAGTACTGTGCACCATACTGGCGTCCAATTCTGGGCCGGCTCCTCCACTCACTGCAGAGACCAAACCGCACGTACACTGTCAGACTCCGTGCCCGGCCTTTCGGACTGGGCACCTTGGCCGCTGCGACGAGAAGAGACGGGAGCTGCTTTACACATATGTTTTTCTGGATAATCGAAACCGATCTGCGAATTACACAGATCATCGCTGCTAAAGTGCTCTGATGGCTGCGCTTTGAAAACCACCCTAACTCATATTTTCCGGTTCATAGGGAAGAGGATGTAGCGGAACGGTCAGAGCTGCCGACTTTTGAACTACTCGGCGTCGGCTCGTGATTCTGGGAAAATCGCTTAATAATCTTCCCATGTCTGCCAAATAAATGAATGTATCCTTGTGTAACGTAACTGGTGCTCGTGTAAAGTGCTCCAATGCCTTAGGGTCGAGTTCGCGCTATACAAAACTGCAAAAATTAAAGTAGGTTTTACAAGTGACATCCCAGAAAAAAAGTGTCTCGGGGTTCCCCCCCATGAATTCTGTTTAAGCGCCACGGTCTGTGCTTAGCCCACAACGAAGTCTTCAGCACATCAAGGAAGTACCTCGTGGTCATGGAGTCAGCAGTCGTGGGAGAGGCTTGGCTCACTATTGCTCACCCATGGACTTGCCTTCAATAGTTTCCAAAACTGCCTCCATGATTTCTTTAAGCGACAGCTTCAGCTCTGGCGGGTTCGTGGGATACATAAAGCTGCACGTGCTGAAGGCGCCACCTCGTGGCGGATAGCTGAACACTCTCGGCAGTCAGTGCTAAGATTATCGCCGCAGGGCTTAAGAAGTGAGCAGCCAGCTTTCCCGGTCTTTAAAAACGCAGAAAACAAGCCCGGGAGTGGTGCTTGCGTGCACGCGCCTTCTGCTCTTTTTGGAAGCACTGCACTCGTGCTTGTGGCGCGCCCCTGCTCGCTCCCGCAAGCTGGATGCCGCCACAAGCATGAGTGTGTGCTTCCAAAAAGAGCAGAGTGACGGCTAAAGGTCCTCCTATGCAGCGCATGCGCGCTGCGTAGGCGAGACCTAAAAAAGGAGGGGCCCCCTCCTGAGGCTGTTTGAGCCCCGGGGACCATCACCTCCCCGGGGTTTATTAATAATTTAGGAGGGGGGCCACGTGGACCCCCCCATGGGCTCAAATGAGCCCTGGGGACCACCACCTTCCGGGGGGCTTTATTTCATTAATGGTGGGGGACGGCACGGACCCCTCCTCCTGGGCTGTTTCAAACCCTTGGGACCACCACTTCCCCCGGGCTAATTGATTAATAGTGCGGGGGCCGCACGAACCCCCAATGCCCCAGAAACCACCCTCTCCTTGAGGGCCAAAATAAGATTTCAAAGTGGGAGGGGGGCTGCGAAGCCCCCCTCCTGGGCCATATATGGCCCGGGGACCACAACCTCCCCAGGGCCAGCCCGTACTCAACAAAGGAGGGGGTCCCGTGCCCCCCTCCTGGAGCCATATATGGCCCTCGGGACCACCACCCAATGACACCCTACCCCACATACTGTCTAGCAGTGACTGGGAAGTACAATTATCTTTAAAGGTCTGTTATTGGGAAGCTATTTTTATTTTTAGGTGTATGTATAATGTGCAAGGGCAAAATGCAGTCACTCACAATGAAGGTATTCTAAGGTTGAAGTGTGTTTGTTCATTGATCTATACTTTGGTGTGTGGTGAGAGGGAGCATAATTTCAATGACGTTTGAACAGTCCAACGGTGAAAGAGTGTTAATTAAAAGTCTTTATTTATGTATGTATTTTGTATGAAATGTTTGGGAACACATGATACTGGCAACTTTAGGTCAGATCTAAAACAAGTCTGTACAAGACATGAACACAGCCATTTTTGGAATTGCTCTTTTTTACTGAGATGATAAGAGAATTGTTGAATTCAAACTTTGGCACATGGAAGTTGACTTTACATTTGTTGAGTCAGAGTGCAACTTGATTACCTGTGCTGGAGGAAGCAAGCTTTAATTAGAAGCTATGTCTGCGTCTGTTAATATCTGTGGTTGAAAGGTTTTACCCTCACACCTTTCCATGCATGTGCCAGTTGCCAATTTTAAAAACAGTGAACTTCAGAATGTATTAACATCTGACCTTCGAAAGCATGAACTGATAGGTATTTGGGGAGCTCTTAACTCATCTTCATATACAAGCCACCTCTCCTGTAGTAAATTCCTTTTGGCCAGTTACAAATAGTTTCTGCCACTAAGATCCCGTTATGGAAACTGTGAAATGGTGATATGTCTACAGTGATTCAAACAAGGAAGCCCAGGTAAATCCAATACCAAACAGAAATTGCAAAGATAAATTGCTGAACAGTTGTCATGAGTATAAAAGCACACTTGCATTGGTCAATCAAAGAGATAGAGGGCCAAATGTCTACATACAACAAATGAATGTTACACAAATATATCAAAGTCTAAGCGAAGGCAGAAAATTGCTAGACCCACAAACATAACCATGAATTAACCACTAACCTTGGGTTCCAGAGTAGCAAACTACTCACAGCAAAGCATATCCTTCCAGATTTACAAAGATTTTGCGTCGGACTTGAGTTTTTAATGCAAAATCCACTTTGGGAAAATGGCGATTTACGAAAAGTACAATGTGCAGCCTCACGTTAATTTGCGCAAAGGGGGCGTTCCGTGGGTGGTGCATGTGTGCTCCCATTCATCCACCAATGGATTTTGATGCAAATCCATATCTACAAAGAACTGTGGACATGGATTTGCACCAAAACCCTGCGCCTCCATGAAGCTGGAGTAATGAGGAGAAATAGTTTAATTTTTCCTTGTCTTTTTTCTCTTTCCATGTGTGCTGCATTCACAGCATATATACAAAGAGAAAATTGCCTTAAAGTAAAGTTTTTGTACAGGAAAGGGCTCCTTGCTGTAAAAAACTATTCTGGTCTCAACACAAACACCCTTGCACTCTCCCCCAAGGATGCCTGAGTTGGCGCATGGCTGCTGGAAGTGCACCAGTGCAGGAAGAGAGTAGAACCATAACCACAACACCTGTTTGTAGATATGGGACAGTTCCACTCTCCCCAGTTCACATAACACAGCACAGCAACTTTTCTTGTTGCCCTGGTTTGTATCAACTCTTTGTAAGTCTGTGCACAAACACAACTGTTTGAGATATAAATCAAATTGCAACAAAAAACTTGGCGAAATTATTCATGCCATGTACAGAATCTTGTTGCGAATAAACAGAAGAATCTGAAATTACCTGCTCATACATTTGACTTTCTTATCAAGGTTCCTACGTGAACAGCAGAGTATGTACTTCGGTGCTTTGTTGCCAAGTTTTTCGGACTGTCACACAGTATGGTATTTTGCACCCTAGGTGGCTGGGTGCTGTCACCATGTGAGCACCACTGGAAAGGACTTCCTTTTTTTGTGATACTTGATACTCTTATTGACCACCCTATACAACTGATTTGATGTGCAAGAGTTTAGCATAGACACTTCTGATTCAATTAACCCTGTCCTTCTTGAATTGAGTCTCTTAGTGAATTTCTTGTGTATAAATCCATTCTCAAAACCACTGTGTCCTGTGCCTTCTCCTCCTCCTCTTCTTATATTCTGCACAAGTGCCAGACTGAGCTGCATTTCAGTGTACTTGAATTCTTCATTGATGTTATATGCACCAGAATAGTTCATGGGCTTCATCAATGCATTGTGGGGGTGGATGGTATCAGCTGTTAGTTTTGAGTTGTTGACTCATATAATGTGACAGGTGTCAACATTTTAGGTCTTGTCCCTCTTGGATGTGTGATCTCTCAAGTTTGCAATATATACTTGTACACATTTTAACCTTTGGTGTTTGTTTGCTCAGAATAGAATAACTTTTTATATTATATTCCTTTGCGGATTTCATTGGTATTTGTGTTTTGGTGCTGCAAGTGTAAAAAAGAATTTGTAAATAAAATATCTGTAGGTGTCTACCTCGATTTGTGGTTGTGAATCACTTGTTTTTGTATAATTTTTTATTAAAGTTTTCTCTTTGGTGGTTGTGGTAATACAAATGTGATGTTAGGATCAGACTTAGGGCCTGATTTGGAGTTTGACAGACAGGTATTCTGTCACAAAAGTGACAACTATCCCGTCTGCCTAATTACAAGTGTATTATAGCCAAATATGCTTGTAATATGAAGGACGTATATCTGTCACATTTGTGTAGGAGTACCTGTCCGCCAAACTCTAAACCAGGCCCTTAGTTTACAATTGTCTTTGGCAAGGATGATGTAATTGCCAGCCACATGGCTTGAAAGAGCGAATAATATGGCATGGTCAAACATGCCAATTCCATTGGCATTATTTTTGGCAGTTTTGTCTATGCTAAATTAAACCATACTTATTATATGTGATTAGTTACCATTAGACTCAAATAACCAGTCCCAAGAACCAGCTGCAATACTCATAGGGTTTTGGTGGCTTACGTGATCTTGAAAGGTGAGCTTCAGAGACTTAGTGCCTTATTTAGTGTTTAACGGACGGGATCCCCCATCACAAACTAGGCGTATATTCCATCTGCCTTATTACAAGTTCCATAGGTATAATGCACTTGTAATAAGTTGGACAGGATATCTGTCATGTTTGTGACAGAGTATTGCATCCAAAAAACTCTAAATAAGGCTCTTTATTATTTAAAAATAATGCTGGCCATTTATCTATCTTTCAATATATCCGTGTATCTATACATCTCTCTAATACTGTTTGTCTAGCTATTCATCTGCCACAATTTTACCCTGGAATTCCATGACACTGTTCGAGAAACCATCAGGGCTGGGTGACAAAGGATACATAAAAATTAAAAAAAATAATAATAAATCCTGGAACTTCAATGGCCCGATTCAAAATAAAGTGCATGATTCACAAAGGTAAACTTACAGTTCTGTGTAAGTTTACGTTTTTTTGGTATTCACAAACTCCGAGTTAATAGTAAGTTTACAAATGTGGAGACTCTGCAGTCGGTGCGAAGAACTCCACACATAAATAGATAGCCCTCCCATAAACTTACACAAAAGTCTAAGTTTGCCTTTGTGAATCAGGTCCAAAGTACCACCAAACTGAATCAGGGCCAAAGTGTCAACAAGAAGGGTTTCATTTTGTGCGATTATGTGGAAATGGAAGTGCTGGACTTTAAGAAGATTTTTATGAGCTGTAGGGAAGGCATGTGTACTCAAGCTCTACCTTCTCAAATTTGTGGTACAGCACAAAAACTGTGTAATTTACCGTGCAGAAACAAGCTAAATACTATTCTTTCCTTAATTGGGAGTCAGTGTAGTGTCTTAGATGCTGGGAGATATGATAATATTTTTGGACTGTGAAGTTTATACTCTGAAGTTATATAATTTAAGTTTATACTAACTGGAAGTTCTTAGTAAGGGAACCCAGTTAAAAGAAGTTTCCATTAGCCAACCGAGTTGACAGGATTTTGTGGCTGCAGCATCACCCTCCTTAGTGATAGCAGAGCCTATTTTCAGGAGAAACTGGAGTGGGAAGAAAAAGATGTAAAAATTAACAAAATCTGGCTAAACCATTACAATTCATCATAAGTTTGACAGTCCAGATTCCCTTCCAATGCAATTAAAGGAAGGGTGGAATCCTATTTCTCGAAGTCACAACCTTGAGGTTAAGAAGTCTTCCTTATCACATATCATTATGATCTTAGTTTTGTTAAAGCTCAAGTTCTGTCAACTGATGACTATTAAGTCCCGCATTTCAAACATGTATAGCTGAAACCAACGGGCCATCTCACCTAGATTAATCCCTTACCTTGAACAGTGCCTTGAGTTCATTAGTGCCCTTGTGTTGATTCACAATTATGTTTTCCTCCTGAACTATTCTTCAACTCTCACTCAATTTTCTGTTAACACCTGATCTCTTGTCCCTGTACATCCTCAGAGTCCTTTCCACACTCTGATGTTCCCTACTCCCCACTACAGCAATGCAAATACTAGACCTGCAAACAGGGTAACATGGCAATTGGACACTGCTACTGGGTCCCGTGTCGCCCCACTGCCTGGCTCAGAGCCAGCAAATGAAAAATAAAACAATGTCATTGTTTTATTTTTAATTTTCCGGCTCTGAGCCAGCTTGCGCAGGGAGGGGCGGGGCATGGGGAGGAGGAGTGCTATGTGCACTCCCTAAGTGTGCATATGTGTTTGGCCGGTCGTCTCAGGCCGACCAAAACACACATGCACTCTTAGGTTTTTCCAGCCCGGCTGGAGAAACGCCCACAGACTCCCTGGTCGGAGCGGAGCATTTTTCCAGCGCGCTCAGGGCAATCCCCGCGCTGTTCTCATAGTAGGAGAGCAGCGCAGGGATTGCAGGTAGTTCGTGATGCAGCCCCAGTGCTTGCTGGGACCAGGAAGGGCAAGGCGCGAGGTGGGAGGTAGGCGGCAGCTCCAGGTAAGTGTTTATTTTTTTATTATTAACTCCCCCCAGGCATGCTCTTCCGCGCCACTTCCACCCTCCTCACCAATTCTTTATTGTGGCGACCGCCACTGTCACGGAAAAGCAATACCAGTAAAATAAATAAGCTAATACTCTCATACACTGACGCTATGATAAAGATACAGATACTGAAACAAAAAAGCATGCAAAGGAGGATATAGACACTGTGACATTGACTTTGTGACACTATCAAGAACAAAGGCACAATTATGGGGCCACTTGCAGATATAGGTTCAGAGTGACAATGAAATTTGCACAGGAATACTGGCTGACTATGGCGAAAGGGCTGTCATAGCAATATGTAGATTAGGCCATGGGAACAAGCCATGCAACTGACGTTGACAGGCCAAGAAAAAAGAGAAGCAATGGACAAGGGCAAAAAGACATCAGAATACGCAGAACAATAGGCCTAATTTTAGGAGGAGAGTGCTTGTAAATATCTCAGCACCATAGCACAGTCACTTGAGGGATCACGAGTCCAAAATGAACCAAAAACAACTGTGATTCATTTTATTCTTTAGAGCCGTCTTTTTTTCCAGCCCATTTATGAGGTTAGGAGCTACTTAGTGGGTCAGGTTAGACAGGCAAGGGGGATTTCAATTGGCAGGTGGGCCCCCAGTGCCAGGATGGTGGTGGCATGGTTCTGTTGTACCAATCATAATGTCTGTCAGCATCTTTTAAATGGGGGGTGGGGAGCTCAAATTATTGAAAAATGAAGGTATGTATACCTCGTGAGATCAATTACACCCATTATGCACAATGCTGGGAAATGTACTGGCTGAACCAGTGATTCAGTACCTTTAGACCACAAGTAAAAGATTCCTACTATAGTGCCACTTTGTGTTGAGACACCATATCCTTTTTACATATTTATCGACATACCCCACTCATACATGGATTTGGCATGTTTTTTAACTGTGTTTTTGCGGGATGTGGGAGGGTGATTATAATTTCCTCATTTTCTTTAAACATCGAATACTGCAAATTTTGCTGGAGCCCATGGATTGTGCAAGAAACGAAGTTCATTGCTCTTCATGCTGTCACTT
Source organism: Calotriton arnoldi (assembly GCA_963921515.1). Lineage (NCBI taxonomy): Eukaryota > Metazoa > Chordata > Amphibia > Caudata > Salamandridae > Calotriton > Calotriton arnoldi. The sequence goes on from CAWUFW010005456.1 coordinate 831,791, forward strand.
TGAGCGCATTAAATTACATATTTGCGGGAAGTGGTTCTTCAAAGGACCAAATTTGGCAGGCGTTAGATTGAATTTTTGCTGTCCTCGGCTTCACAGCACACGCAGGCGACCCACAAAAGAGAGCAGTGTTTTTTTGATTTTTTTGAAAAAGCTCAAAAATGTACACAATTCTCCCTGCCAAAAATAGAAATCCTCACCAGGGCCAATTGGCAACATTTAATTGTATTCAAGAGGTCACATCTAAACTTTTTTTCTTCTCATCCAAAGCCAACTTGCCCTAATTAGCACACCAAGGGCACTTGTGTTTTTGGACTTCAATCACATCATCCTTAAAATATTCTGTGCTTCAGAATAAGATGCAGAGGGCACAGAAATCCCACATCTTACTGTTCAACAGACAATACATTTATCACGCCTTAACTAGCTGGATGCTATGAATGAACCCTGGGCCTGAAACCAGATGTAAAGGTCTAAATTACAGTAGAGTACAGGGGTGTTTTGCACTGTGACCTTCCCCTGCCCAAGCCATCCACCAATTATAAGACTGCCCAAAGTTTGACCAGAAAAATGTGGCTGTGCCCTGTTTAGGAAAATGAAAATTTCAATCATCACCAGCCACTCTGTAATTGAAGGAAGAGGTTTAGGAGGGAAACTAAATTTCCGGCTTTAAAACCAGAAAGATATCAAAGTATTCCAAGTGTGGTGAGAAATATGTCAAGTTTTTAGTCAGAGGATTGGCCCAAGGATTTAGGGCTTGTAAGGCATTCATTCTAAAATGCAGCTGAGTGCTCTTCCTCAGCAACACCACAGAGCTGGCATAGCTGGTCTCTCCAAGAGATAATTGCCTGGTCTCACAAGTATTCTTCAGCTCGTGTGCCATCAAGGGAAGAGCTGGAAATGGAAACAATTTACTCTGAGAACCCACTAATTGTTGAAGAGAGAGGAAGGAGTTTTCCTGGTGCCTGGGAATACCCAACAAAGGTAAATAAACTTTGTAGACCATTATAGACTGCGAGGCTTGATGGGACCAGAGGGTGATGAAATTACTTGAAGAATCAATAATTTGCACACTGAATCATTTAATTCATGTTTTCATGTCAAATTGATCAAATAAAATATACAATCTGTGACAATCATGTAGAGATGTATTGTATTTTTGTGAACGCCGGTAATTCCCAGTAGTTGTCAGTCTCAGGAGCGCTATAGCCTCGCAAGTGCCTATAGTCAGCTTTGTTCACAACAGCAATATTCTCAGCAGTAAAGTAAGAACAACTCAATGAAAGGTCATATACTACAGAAAAGAGCCAGACAAATGACTGCCATAAAATGTAAGAGTGGAGTTTACAAACCCTCAAGAAGGTTTTTCTGCTTAATATGGTATTCTGACATGTCAACAAAATAAAACATTGCTTTTAAACCCTTAACTGCTGCCACCCCCCACCCCCACCCCCAGTGCTGAGCCCTTTTTTGGCTATTTGTGGTAGTTCGCTTTTAAGGCTCCATACATTTTTTCTTAATAAGGTATCCACACCAAATTTGCATCCTTGTTTTCAACATCTTGAGTTTTCTATCGGTATCCCAGGTTTGTGGATTCACCTGGAGGAGACCGAGAAAATAGGCCAAATATAACTAAGTTTTGAGTTTTGGAGGAAAATTTGGAAAAAAATGCTCGCTCTGTATAAAAGTGTCTGTTTTTCCCCTAAAAATAGCATCAACGAACTGTTTGTTGTGCTAAGTCACTATCCTACCAGCTTTCAGGAACATGCAGAGCTGAATAGAAAAACAAAGTTTGGGCATTTTTCAAAGAGTTAGCCCAATTTTCCTATTTTTGTGCTCTCGACCTACTTCCAGTTTGTGGTGGAAACCAGTGTGAAACCCATGGGTGATGGAGAAAAGCTATAGATTTCTGAAACGTTTAAAAAATGCCAAATTCAGGAAGGGGTTGTTAGACCTGTCATCCTTAGGGTGGTCTTCCCCCATTTTTTTGTCTGCTTACCTCCACTTTTTGCTGTATCTTTCTGTTGGCATTAGGACTCTGAGCACGTTACCACTGCTAACCAGTGCTAACGTACTTGTGCTTCGCCCCTAAAACATGGTGAAATCGGTATATGCCTGACTGGCATATTTAGTTTACAAATAAGTCCCTTGCAAATTGGTATATCATACAACCAGGGCCTGTAATCTAAATGCTACTAGTGGGCCTGCAGCACTGATTGTGCCACCCACACAAGTAGCCTTTCAAACCTGTCTCAGGCCTGCGATGGCAGGTCATGTGTGTACAGTTTACTGCCACTTCAACTTCGCATTTAAAACCACTTGCCAAGCCTTAAGCTACCCCTTTTATTATACATAGGTCACCCCTAATGTAGGCCCTAGGTAGCCCTATGCGCAGGGTGCTGTGCAACTGAAAAGTAGGACAGGCACTTTCATGTTTTACATGTCCTGGTAGTCACACACAGCTAAATTCGTTTTTCACTACTGTGAGGCCTACCCCTCTCATAGGTTAGCATTGGGAATGCCTTAAAACACTTTTAGGCTGTAATTACTGATTAGAAAGGAGTAGCTAAATCATGTTTCATATCTTTGGAATGGTAATGATAAACCCTCTTTAGTGGTGAAATTCGATTTGACAATACTATTTTAGAAATGCCACTTTCAGAAAGTGGACATTTCTCTGCTCTTAACTTTGCTCTGTGTGCCTGCAGCCTGTCTCCAATACACATCTGGGCTGGGTGACAGCTACACTTTATGCATTCTGTCTACACAGCCACAAACACAGGAAGGTTGAGGCTCATCTCATTCTGAGCACTCATCTGCATTCTCATGGGTCAGGGAGGAATGTGAGGACTGACACTTAAACTTCAATATGTAGTGTTCTATCCACACACAAAGCACTGATTCACCCCCACAGAAAGCCAATCGGATAGGGCTGGGTTGGAAGGGATCCTTGTGCACTTCAGAGAGTTGCTTTGAAGTCACCCCCTATGTCAAATGCACTTTCAGGTATAAGTACTGGGGCTCAGACGCTAGCAAATCAGGACACAACTTGACCTGGGAAGAATTCTGCTAGAGTAAAGACTGCTGTGCTCTAAAGATTGACACATTGTATTGACTGACTATTCAGAGGAACTGCTTATCTGCTTTGCTGAGCTTCCCTGCTGCCTGCTGATCTGTGCCCTGCTGAGGATAAGGACTGGACCCATCTCACTTGAACCCAGACAACTCCAAGGGTTTGCTGGCTTGCCTCCTGTTTTTTGAAGTCTCAGGGACGCAAAAGACCTCCTGCAATGCTGCTGTTGGTGCTGGACTTTGCTACAAAACCAACACATCGTCACCACTGGGCTGGATGGAATCGACGCATCACCCTTTGATGCCAAATCAGAGACTGTTGGACGACAGCCGTTCTATAGCCTGTACGGCCTGACGATGACGCTCTGTGCAGCTTGATGACGATGTAGGGCCTTCATCTCTACGGAGCTCGACGACGACGCAGGAACCCACTGCGTGAATCGGAACCGATGCATCGTCCTCTCACTGTCGACCTGAACTTTGGATTTGCACCGGTCCCTCGTGACTTCAAGTAACCTTTTGACAGCTAGTGACTTCTAAGCACTATTTTTGCATTTTTAAAAACTTCTACTGACTGGATTTTTGTTGTTTTTGTCTTACTTTTCTGAGATACATATTCTCTATTCATCTAAACCTGTGTGGAGTTGTTTTGTAGCGTATTCATTGTGTTACTGTGTGTGTGTGTTGCACAAATACTTTACACATTGCCTCATAAGTTAAGCCTGCCTGCTATATGCCAAGCTACCAGAGGGTGAGCACAGGTTAATTTAAAGTGTGTATCTAGCTTACCTTGACTAGGATTTTGTTCCCTATTTGGACAGGGGGCAGTTGTGTAGAGCCCTCAAGGTTTTCCCAAAGAAACTAACTGTTGAAATAAATAAATATTGAAAATGAGTAGGAAAAAACAGCAATTTGTGACAATTTCATCTGTAACTCTTTGTCACAATGGCCAATCTACAAAAACACTATACCATTATGTCCGCTAGACCCTTTTGGTTGTGGGGTTGTATAAAGTTTGTAGGTTCCCTAAAACCCCAAGGTACCCAGAGCCAACAACTGAGCTGCACCATACAACGTTTTTTCCTTCATATGATGAAATATGCAAAGTGAAAAATGGGTATCAAGGAAACCTACATATTTCTGAAATGGACACAAGGTGTGGAGATTAGGAGGAGTGGTTATTTGTACATCTCTGAATTTGTGGGTATCCATACTAGCATACGATTTAGAGGGCATTTTTCAAAATGTCTTCTTTCTTACAGACTGGTTTACATTTGGAAGGCACAAATTCACAGAAATCCAATTGGTAATAACAAATGTTCTACTATTCTATGCCCCATATGTCTTCCGATAAAAATGGTACCTCACTTGTGTGGGTAGGCGTAGTGCCCGCGGAAAGGGCCTCAAGCGCAACATGGACACATCACATTTTTCCACAGAAGACTGTGCCTTTTTTGCAAGACGGGTAGCTGTGGAATTTGGGCCCTAGCTCAGCCAGCTACTAGGGAAACCTAGCAAATTTGCACAATTTTAAAAACTAGACATCTGGGAAACCCAGGGTGGGGAGACTTGCATGGCTCTCACCAGCTTTTTGCTTTACCCAGAATTCCATGCAAACTTCAAACTTTAACAAAAAAAATACATTTTCGCAACTTTAGGAATCTGCAATGAGCCACAAACTTACTACCACCCAGCATTCCCCCAAGTCTCCCAAAAAAATGGTATCCCACTTGTGTGGGTAGGCCTACTGCCCGAAACAGGAAACAGCCCAAACCGGAACATAGATACATCACATTTTTCCACTCAAAATGGACCCTTTTTTTGCAAAGTTGCTTTGGATTTTGGGCCCTAGCTCAGCCGGCACCGAGGGAAACATAGCAGACCTGTACAATTTTGAAAACTAGACAACCGGGGTAGTATACAGGTGCATGACTTGCTTAGCTCTCACTAGGTAATTTTAACCTGAAGCCTTGCAAATGTTGAACTTTGGTAAAAAACTCACACATTTTCCACACATTTCTGTGATGGAAAGTTCTTGAATCTGCGGGGAGCCCTGAGTTCCCACTTATCTACTGATAAGAACAGTACTCCACTTGTGTGGATGGGCCACGAGACCATGGCACAAAAAAGCTCTATATTGAGAGATAAGCAATCAGAGAAGCTGCAGTATTTGGGGCCGTGCTGTGGTGCCACCCGGGCAAACGTATGAACCACAGACATTTTTGTAAACAACAAAAGGATTCCAGGGTAGTGTGCCTTGCATGGATCCTATGAGGTTTTCCTTTCCACAATGCTCTGCAAAACTCAAACTTTGCCTGAAATCACACATTTTCTTTGCATTTCTGTAATGGAAACTTCCAGAATCCACAAAATTCCTACCACTAGCGTTACCCCACTTGTGCTGATAAAAACGCTGTTCCACTTGCGTGGCTGGGGCTACTGCCTACAACAGGAATGGATCAAACTAAGGTCAATGGGAGCTCCTGCAAGGGGACGTCCATTGACTGTTCCTGTTGCGGGCACTAGGCCGAACCACACAGAGAGACTACCAGCATAATTTGTTGGAGGTGGGGGCGTAGCCATGCCCATGATGGACAGCCCCCACCCCTATATTTGTTTTTAAATTAATCCCTGGGGGGCAGAAAGACTGATGTGGGGTTGGGGGGAGCAGAAGCCCTTCCCAATGGGTCGCTCAACCAAAAACCCCGGTATCTAGTGGGTGGATCTCTGCTTGGGGATCGCTCGCATATTGCGATCCACAAGCTGGGATCAACTGGGCAGAGATATCATTGGAAAGGGGATATTCTCCCCTTTCCAACGATACCTCTCCCATCCCAATCAGTGCTTGGGGGGCTGAGATACGCCCCGAGCACTGATGCAATGAAAGCAAATGACACTAAACAAAAAAAAAAAGACTAAGGCTGCTCTGGAAGCTCTACGTGAGCAGCCTGAGTTTAAAATATAATAAAGGAATCCCTCTGGTGCTCTGCACCAGAGGGGCATCTAAATACCTTCCTAGTGTCACCCAAAGGCCAACAGAAGCACTGGGGAGTTAGGGTGGGTGTCGGTCATTGGCAAACACCCGCACTTAAGGGGTTTAGAACAGTAAACATGTCGTTTTTATTGATGGAAAGTAAAAACATATATTTGATGGGACCCAAACAGTTCTCATGCTTTTATATCTAGGTCTGTTTATTTTCCAATAACAGATTTCTAGTTTAAACTGCTAGTTTCAACTCCATTCCAAACCAACAACAACAAATTATTTGTTTTCTCTGCAGTAAACATACCACTCCTTATACTCTAATAAAATGAGAGGATTATTTTGGTTTGTGACACAGTTGTAATTGATGCTATTGTCTCCTTTTAAAGTTTTACTGAAACATTAAGCAATCATTTATTAAAAGCACAATCCAAATGTAGATTGCATTGAACCTGAAAAAAGAGAACAGAAAAGAATGGAAAAAATGCAGAAAAGAAAATTAATTTCAACACTGAACATCATGCATAAGGAAATGGAAATGTGCCCTGTTACGCCTTTAAATGTCTTCTCTTGAGGGATTATTCCGCTTCACCACTACATTTACAAATTGTAATAAAACAATAAAACACAGGGGGTCTTATTGTAATCCCTTTGGAAGCTGTGCTACCGTTTTGAATACATCCATAATCCGGGTAATTTTGCAAGAGAGTGCGTACCGCTGACGTTTGCAGCAGCAGGGTAAACCACCCTCACACAAAATAAACCACCCTCTTGCAACAATGTAAGCTTCCCTCATGCATGCACAGTAGGTACTGCAAGGGCATTCCAGCGCTATACAAATCCCAGATCAAATCAAATCAAAATCAAATCAAGGCTAACTGCAGTGCAAAGTTCACTCGCATGGATATAGCATTCATAGCTCAATTGGCAGCAATAAAACACACACACATGCAAACAAACACACACATATCCTTTACCCCCCACAAGCAGCAGCAATCACCAGTTCTGAAATGTTATGATCTCAAATTGTTGAAATATGACATGGCCATGTGGAGAACAAGAGGAATGTTGAGTAAAGAGGGGATAGTATAAACACCTGAAGAAGGAAGCTGTGTATCCACTGTCTAGTGCAACATTACTCATAATTTGTCATCTGGGATCACAAAGTGTGATAAAATGGGTAATAACAGGGTTACAACTCAGATGATCCAGATTCAAACTGATCAACTTACCACTACACCACACCTGCATCCCCATAGTACATAATATCTCACACAACAATAAAATCACTATATTTTTACACAGACACACTGCAAATAAGGCATATTAGTTGATTGTCTTGATGCATGATTCTCTCATTCAGTCCCTATTCCTGTCTCTCTGGTTGTTTGTCACAATCGTGGTTCGCGATGGACCATGAAAGACATAAATCTACCGCTGCAGCTCCGAAGAACAAGTAAGTAATACAGAACGTGGGGGGAAATAGAGACATCCAGAAACAGCAGTAAAGAAACTATTTTTCCATACAAAGAACTGACATATGTTAGCGCTAGTTGGCTGACCATTCCCATCGGACACTGCAAATTACATTAGTGCAAGAAAACAACCTTACGCTGATCACAGAACGGATGCTAGACCTAGCCATAGACTCAAAAAAAATTCCCTTTCGGAAGCTACATAGCATGGTAGGGATTAAACTGCCCTTACCCTCTCTGAAGTATCCCGTATACCAACAAGTTCAGTGCACAAGGAAACCCTAAATAAGTAAACAGAAGGGAATCTACAGGTCAAATTTCTAACAAACACCTCTTTGATTCCAGCAAAGTGTGAATAGGTATAACATACTGCTTAGTTTCTATTCTTAGAAACAGATAAATGAACGTGTCTTTAAAGCAATTTTCGCTTCAGTGGTAATTCCTATATGAATATCAATGGATTTGCCTTTAATAAGTTGTACTTTCTATAGAAAAAACAAAAATTGGCAGAAGATGAGCCCTTCCTTCCCTTATCCATTGAACAGACTTGATTGCTGGAAGGGAGTAAAAAACAAATTAATTATCTGTCTCTTAGTCTGTACTGGACTTCATAAAGAGGTTCCACTGGATGGCAAGTTACCATGGACAACAAAGACTTGTGCGACAACAAACCCGTAGTCAATTCATGCTAGCAGGCCCACAAGCCTCCCTTTCATGCAAGCGACTCCCGATCCTCATCAGTACAGCATGTCCTCCGCAATCTCAAAAGCAAAGGCAGAAGGACACGATTTGATGAATGTCTGCCAAGAAGAAGCTCAATGGAACCCTTAGTTAGGACAAATTTTGCCTTTCACAGAGGTTTGTAAAGGGTTTAACAAAGCAATCTCTTTAAATCGTTACAATCTAAAAAGACTTATTCAAGGGTTGGCTCAGTACATAAAGACCCCTTCAAATATTCAGCAGCCCTTTATACGCTCCATCTAATTACAGAACCTCCTCAAACCATTGATCATGCCCAGAGATCAACAGTGGAAGAGAGTGTTCACTAAAAAAAGGCAAAGACATGTATGATGTTAGTAATGTAAAACCAACCAGCATTTGTAAATAATTCAAACCATGCTTACAAACTCACATTGATCAAAATGGTTGACCGGTACAATCTACCAAACAGTAAACAGCTATTATCGGATGCATAACATTACATTAGCTTGTATGTAAAGACATAGAGTAATCGCTTTGCTGGGTTAATGTTTGATGTGACAAACTCATTTACATTTACAGCATAGGTGCTACATGTACCTTATATGTGCTAATTAAACTTCTATCAAAGTTTTGCACCTTATCTGAGAAATGAAGAGTGTTAGAAATGGGATCTCTGGTTGGCTAAGGCTTGCGCCAAAGCCAGGCAGAGACCACCACTCTAGTCAGGGCGAGGGAGTTACACGCCAAAGATAACCCCTGCTCACCCCCTTGGTAGCTTGGCACGAGCAGTCAGGCTTATCCCGGAGGCAATGTGTAAAGCGTTTGAGCACGCACACAGCAACAACATACCAGGCACACTACAAAAAGAACTCCACACAAGGTTATATCAAAAATAGCCTTTGTATTATCATAAAACACATTAGAATAGTACTCACATAATATACATGGTGCCACCTGGCACTAGGTCATATTTACAAGGGATTATTTACACCTGACAGGGCCAACTGGACCACTGTCAGGACCAGCACCAAGCGAACTTAGTAAATGTAGCACATATCATAAACGTACAACCAGTAATCACTGGTAACCACTGTATTCAGCATCAGCCTGTAACATAAACCACATATGCACAGTATCACATTAGGCGCGAAATACATTCTGCGCCAACCTCATAAGCCTAAACGCATTAGACCATAACCTCACCAGCATAAACATATTACGCATTAGTCCTCACCAGCATACACGCAGAATGCAATAATCTCATTAGCATAAAGCCACATCTAGAGGCATAACAGGGTGCGTAAAGCATAGTAAATGCATCACATTTCCTAGCACCACATATTAGGACACAAATCACATTTAGGGCCTGGCGCCCTATAAACCCACCAGTCCCCCTGGCCAACTGGCCATCTCAAAAGGGGCTCAAATGCCCCGTGTCCAGAATGTCAGGGCTGCTGCCTAGCAGCTGAATCCACAGTGCGCCACTGCGCAAAACTAAACGTGGCAGCTGCCCACTAATTGCTGGTCAGCTGGGAAACTCACTGGCACTCACGGTGCCTCTGGTCCCTTTCAGGGACTCTCTCTCAATTGTGCCCAGTTCGTGGTACTTTGCATAAAGGAGGGGGGCCCGGCACCTCTGTGCCCTCTGGACCCTCCTGGTGGCATTAAATCACATGCCCCCATCGTTGGGGCGGCCCGCTCTGTTACGGGACCGCCCAGGCACCGACAATGTGCCTCGATATGCCCCCGGGCCTCTGTGGCCCTCAGGGGCTCTAAAAACCAAGATGCCCCCTTCGTGGAGCGCACTGGCGCTTTAACAAAACATGCCAGCCTCGTTGGAGCGGCCCGCTGCCAGCCGGGGCCGCTCGGAATGCAGAGATAGCACTGTGGCTCGAAGCGGGCACCAACAAGGCCCGTGTAAGCCCCCCGGGGCTCTTCAATCAAAGCAGGCTCCCGTTCGACCCCACTCACCGGAGTCTTAACGCGGCTTCCTGCCTCCTCCGGTCACCGGCGATCTCTGCTCTGCGCTGGGACCGGCAGCATTCCTCCTGAGGAGCCCGCGAGGCTCCCCCTGCACGCTCCTTCACCCGGTCCCTCCCTGGGGATACGGGACTTAGCAGGGGAGCCCGCGAGGCTCCAGACGTCTTCCTTCTCTCACGGGTGGGGGCCTCGTGTGCCTCCGGCCTCACTGCCCTTCCGCTTCCATCCATATGGCCCCGCCCACAACCAGGCGGGCCGCAGATCGCGGCGGAGGTCTTTCCTCCCTTTTCTCGGCGGCAATGAGGGGTAGGCTCCCTCTTCATAAAAGGGGTAGGCACCCGCTCGTGCACACAAATGCGGGGTGGGCACCCGCTATTTAAATAAAACCATAAGCGGGGTGGGCTTACGCTCGATACACAAAGAATGCGGGTGGGCTCCCGCCTCCGGCAGCATCACGGGGGAATCCCTCATGCCGGGATTCCCTCTCCAAGGGCTGCAGCGCCGCGCTGCGAAGCCCACGCTCTCCTCCGGCTTGAGTCCATTAAAGAATTAGAGCACAGCGCTCACCAGGCGCTAGAAGCAGGCAAAGTCCTGTAGGTCCTTAGGGATAAAGGGGCTTTGCAGGGCCCAGGGAGGCAAGCCCTCATGGCAGCCTCCCCCTGGGCCCCAGCAGCAGCACGCCCTGCAGGTTCAGGAACAAAAACAGCACAAGAACATTTTCATGGGGTCACAGCCCCTCTTTTTATACACAGTTTCCTTTGTGTAAAGGGGCAGGGTTTGGGGGAACCAGATGCAACTGGTTCAGGAGCACTATGTGTATATGACTCCTTCTTTCTTTTCACAGGACAGGCCAGGGACATCAGACGCACCACAGGAGGTGGAGCCAGCATTGTGGAGGGAAGGCACAGCCCTATTCAGGTCCCAGGTGCAACTCCTCCCTCCCATCTGCATGGAGATCTCTCCATTCAGCCCTGCGCTGACTCACCCTGCCCCTCCTGGAGCCACACACACCTCCCAGCCCCTGTCACTCACAAAGCCAGACATGCAATTCACATCAGGCAGGCAGACACAGAGCACACAGAAATGCCAACTTCTAGAAGTGGCATTTCTACACTAGTCATAATAAATCTGCGCACACCATTGCGCAGCATTTATTCTCACGAGTTCGCACATACTAAACTCGACCCTGCACTCCCCTCATACCAGGGATTACCATTGACACACATATCCCCCATGCATTCCTATGGGAGGGCAGGCCAATCTCCCCACACGCACTCAGCGCGCACACACTTTACACTGGACCACAGTGCTAAAGTGCGCAGAGGCCAAAAATCACTACCAATATGTCAGAGCTTAAGGCAAAAAGATCAGGGGTGAACCTGCCAAAAAGGCCCAAGTCCAACACAACCCCCTTCCAGCCAAAATGCAGGGCAGACCAATCACCACTGTGATGGGCTTCCCTGCTTGGGGCGATAGAACACGGACGCGGGCCCGCACTACAGGGACACCCTCCGGTTCTACGCCACTCTGAACCCATGTGGTTCCCTCTGAAAAAAAACTCAGGACCAACTAGGCTACCCCACTGGTACTCCCTAGTTGTCCACGGCCAGGACCAGGCCCTAGGCCACCCAGATACCACTGGTCCTTGCCAATCCACAGAGTGGGGGCAGTAACCCCTGGCATCCAATAGCCATTCTCCACTCTCCCTTCTCAGTGTAGTTCCAAACTACCACTGATCCTCCAACCTAGGGTCCACACCCTCAGGCTGACCAGAGGTCACGGGTGAAGCGTCTCCTCACCCCACCTCCCTTCTGGCGTTCCGCACTCTCCCAGGAGAAGTACCCCCAGAACACAACTCTCCCACCAGTTCAGGACCTCTCTCCATCACTGGTCTATCACCTGGGACATAAATTCACCAGCTGCACCGGGGTCAGAGGCGAGGGCTCCCTCCCTCTGCACCCCCTTCCAGAGTTCTGCACCCTCCCACTGTAGAGCAGGGTCCCTTCACTTAAGATGGGCCCCACCTGCTCTCAGGGGTACCCCTAGAAGGCAAACCGGCCAGGACACTGATTACAGTCACCCTACCGTCCAGGTCAGGAAACACCTGAACCTGGCTCCCCAACCCAGGGACAGTACCCTTTGGTCAGATGCCCAGCGAACCAGGACTTCACGGGGAGCACGCATGCCCCCCCTTGAGGGTGACACATAACTAATGTGTCGTGTGACAGTCTGCCTGGCGCCGATCTCACGACCTCCTTTCCATCTGACAGTGTGTGAAGATCCCCCAGGACAGAAGTGGCGTCACCATGGCCAATCATTGGCGACTCAGCCCTTCTGGCTGGCCCCTGACCCACTGGTTCTTCCACTGGGGACTCTTTCCCCCTCTCACCCCTCCATCTGGACTTCTGCACCCTCCACTTAGGAGTGGCACCGCCAGACACCAGAACCACTGGAGCTCTGCTAACAGAGGCTCCACGTTCTCTAGACACTGGGAGATCCCCCCTCAAAATGACCTCCCAGTACAGTCTAGGCTCCAACCTGGTGTTCCCTGAAAGAACCATCCAGGCCCTGAGACTGGGTTTCGGGCACCTTGGGACACGCAACCCACACTCACTCCTTCTCCGCAGAGACAGGACGTGAGCCCCTACACCCCTCCTACCACACCGGGACCTAGCTGGGCTACTCTGAACCTCTTCCACCACGCAGGTCCGGAAGATACCTGAGCCACTCCTTTTAAGATCACTCCCAAATGCCTCTTCAGATCCTCTAACACGCAGCCAGAGGTCTGCCTCCCATGCAGGTTCCCTGGAAACAGAGAGCTCACACCCAATCGTCCAGTGCACACACCCCTCATCCACATATGCCCCCTCAGACTGGTGAGACAGCATCTACTGCCCCTGACTCTCAACCTATCCCCCTCTTACTGGGAACCAGGTACCATACTCTGGGAACTGGGAATGGGACTTCCTGCACTGGACTTCATATTGCTGCCACCACTGGATCCCACCCTTACTGGGGATTCCAGAAAACTCTCACTGCACTTAGGGGATAATCTACCCTCCCGAGCTAGTGTCCCCCTGCCAATTAAGTTACCACTGCAGGCCAACCCCACAACACGCGGCATAGGGGCAGTACCCTCCTTCAGATTCTCTGGTTTCTGTCCTTGGCAGGACCCCCAACTCATAGTGCAATAAAACACATTTCACAGAAATGACTCCTTAAACAAACTCAGAAACAATAATCCCTTTCCATGTGACTATCTAAAATGCAGAGTTTTGTAGTGCAGCCAGTTGTCGCTGTGGTACTGCGCAAACGCAAGTCCTAATCCCCACCGCTGACAACCAATGTTAGAAATGGGATCTCTGGTTGGCTAAGGCTTGCGCCAAAGCCAGGCAGAGACCACCACTCTAGTCAGGGCGAGGGAGTTACACGCCAAAGATAACCCCTGCTCACCCCCTTGGTAGCTTGGCACGAGCAGTCAGGCTTATCCCGGAGGCAATGTGTAATGCGTTTGCGCACGCACACAGCAACAACATACCAGGCACACTACAAAAAGAACTCCACACAAGGTTATATCAAAAATAGCCTTTGTATTATCATAAAACACATTAGAATAGTACTCACATAATATACATGGTGCCACCTGGCACTAGGTCATATTTACAAGGGATTATTTACACCTGACAGGGCCAACTGGACCACTGTCAGGACCAGCACCAAGAGAACTTAGTAAATGTAGCACATATCATAAACGTACAACCAGTAATCACTGGTAACCACTGTATTCAGCATCAGCCTGTAACATAAACCACATTATGCACAGTATCACATTAGGCGCAAAATACATTCTGCGTCAACCTCATAAGCCTAAACGCATTAGACCATAACCTCACCAGCATAAACATATTACGCATTAGTCCTCACCAGCATCCACGCAGTATGCAATAATCTCATTAGCATAAACATATTACGCATTAGTCCTCACCAGCATACACGCAGTATGCAATAATCTCATTAGCATAAAGCCACATCTAGAGGCATAACAGGGTGCGTAAAGCATAGTAAATGCATCACATTTCCTAGCACCACATATTAGGACACAAATCACATTTAGGGCCTGGCGCCCTATAAACCCACCAGTCCCCCTGGCCAACTGGCCATCTCAAAGGGGCTCAAATGCCCCGTGTCCAGAATGTCAGGGCTGCTGCCTAGCAGCTGAATCCACAGTGCGCCACTGCGCAAAACTAAACGTGGCAGCTGCCCACTAATTGCTGGGCAGCTGGGAAACTCTCTGGCACTCACGGTGCCTCTGGTCCCTCTCAGGGACTCTCTCTCAATTGTGCCCAGTTCGTGGCACTTTGCATAAAGGAGGGGGGCCCGGCACCTCTGTGCCCTCTGGACCCTCCTGGTGGCATTAAATCACATGCCCCCATCGTTGGGGCGGCCCGCTCTCTTGCGGGACCGCCCAGGCACCGACAATGTGCCTCGATATGCCCCCGGGCCTCTGTGGCCCTCAGGGGCTCTAAAAACCAAGATGCCCCCTTCGTGGAGCGCACTGGCGCTTTAACAAAACATGCCAGCTTCGTTGGAACGGCCCACTGCTAGCCGGGTCCGCTCGGAATGCAGAGATAGCGCCGTGCCTCGAAGCGGGCACCAACAAGGCCTGTGTAAGCCCCCTGGGGCTCTTCAATCAAAGCAGGCTCCCGTTCGACCCCACTCACCGGAGGTGGAGCCAGCATTGTGGAGGGAAGGCACAGCCCTATTCAGGTCCTAGGTGCAACTCCTCCCTCCCATCTGCATGGAGATCTCTCCATTCAGCCCTGCTCTGACTCACCCTGCCCCTCCTGGAGCCACACACACCTCCCAGCCCCTGTCACTCACAAAGCCAGACATGCAATTCACATCAGGCAGGCAGACACAGAGCACACAGAAATGCCAACTTCTAGAAGTGGCATTTCTACACTAGTCATAATAAATCTGCGCACACCATTGCGCAGCATTTATTCTCACAAGTTCGTACATACTAAACTCGACCCTGCACTCCCCTCATACCAGGGATTACCATGGACACACATATCCCCCATGCATTCCTATGGGAGGGCAGGCCAATCTCCCCACACGCACTCAGCGCGCACGCACTTTACACTGGACCACAGTGCTAAAGTGCGCAGAGGCCAAAAATCACTACCAATATGTCAGAGCTTAAGGCAAAAAGTTCAGGGGTGAACCTGCCAAAAAGGCCCAAGTCCAACACAGAGGGAAATGATGCTAAATGACTAGCCTAAAATGACTAAATCAGTGAAACAAAAGTCATTTTCATCTGAGAAATATAAGCACAAACTAAAGCATCTGTCAACGTGGCCCACAGTTATAACCTATTTTCAGACAGATCAATTGTCCCTGCTACAATGAGTAGATTATCTGAAATATGTCACTTTCTATAATAATTTTCTATCTATCATAGGTTTACATTTTGTTCTCATATACCAGGTTACATTGGTCACATAATTCTGAATTTTGATGCGCAGATTCTTGCGCGGAGGGCACACTTTCAGTCTTATTTAATATCATTATTTTAGATATGTCTTTTCTTTCACCCTTATATATACTGTTTTTTTCTAATCCTCGTTTACTTGCCTGTTCCCTTCTTCAACTTTTCTTTTTATCTTCTATCTTTTTGTTTGGTCGGGAGGCTCTTTGGGCTGCTGTATTATATGTCTAGTGTTATATTGTAATGTCCTTTGAGACTTCTGGTCTATTCTCTTTTCCTTTGCATATTTCAACAATGAATAAAGGTATATTTAAAAGAAGTGAAGAAACAAATGTATGCATCTGCCAGGGTATATTATATTAAACTAATGAACAAGATATTTTGAACTTTAATAATAGCTTCCAATTTAAACAAGGACACTAAGATTGAGCAAGCTATTTGTAATAGTTTAATGATCTTTACAACCAAGGACCTCTAAAGTGTACTCTCCTCAATAAGGCAGCACTGAGTATCAACAACGTAATAACTCAGAGAAGAGAGACTGCCAGAGGAAGATTCACAAAGGTCTGGGTAAAAAGTCATCACTGACTTACAGCATATGTTTACACTTAGGAATAGGTTATGATTTTTTGATAATTCATGCTCATGTGAAAGGGTAATATGCATAATGTAAGTATCTGTATGATATCCGGGCAAATTTGTTAGGGACATTAGCTAAACCCTGCAGTCGCATACAGTGCTCTAACTGGAAGTAATGCATAGATGGCGTTTGAAAAGTACACCAGTTTCTAAAATATTTTCCCTTTTCACTTGCTTTCTTTTTAAGTAATAGTTTTCTTTTTTGTTCAGTGCCGTGTCTTTCCACTCAAGTTTTAAGATCACTTCATGGACTGTTGCTCGTTACGCCAGTGTATGCCAGGTTGGACTGCCTGGAAGTTAGAGGACCAGAAAATTGTAGCAAATTAACTTCCAAGCCTTTGTTTACACAGAAATACAGACTTTGGGTAGGTGCAGGGGTGTACATCCAATTAGCACTACACGTACTACACGTCCTTAGCCTCTTTTTGGACACTCCTTTTTTATGGCCAACACTGCATGCCCATTCAGGACTGTGTTTAACTTATGCAAGGGATGTATAAACTAGGGTAGGGAGGAACATAGTATGTACAATACACTGCCACACATAGATTGTACCTCTGATTAAGCTTGTGAATCATGCAAAGTTATTAGTCGACATATCTGGCAATTCATGATGGACAGGTCCAAAGAGGAGCAGGGTCAGTACTTGTTAGAAATTGGGTCTTTAGTTGGCAGAGGTATGTACCTTGTCCAAGTAGGGACCACAGTCCTAGGCAGGGTACACTAGATACCCACTAAAAGATAACCTGTGCTCACCCTCTGGTAGCTTGGCACAGAGCAGTCAGGCTTATCTAAAGAGGCAATGTGTTAAGTATTTGGGCAAATAACACTCAGTAACACAATGAAAACACCACAAAAATACTCCACAAAGGGTTTAGAAAAATAGAGAATATTTTTATGAGAAAATCAAGACTGATACTGCAAAAATCCAATAACTAGAACTGGAGTTATGGATTTTTAAAGAATAAACCAAAAATAGTGCTTAGAAGTCAATAGCGCTAATGGGCTACTTGAGGTCCCACTGGACTGGAGTAAATCCAAAGTTGAGGCTGACCGCGATGGAGGGCAGGCCGGCTACAGGATTCAGGCAGGTTCTACTGACAAAGTACCTTGGATGGAGCAAGCCCTGAAGTCGAAGACTCGATGCGAGGAGTTGGGGAAGCACTGCGTAGCCGTCGATACCATGGATGAAGGCAAAGCATCGCTGCTGATCTGCGCAGTCGATGAAGATTTCGGCGTCAACCCCCTTTACAATGCAGGTGCACTGTCGATGTCGAGCCATGCTGTCCATCGTCGTCAAGCAGCGCAGTTCGTCTAGATGATATAGTTGATCGGCTCCTGCATCGGCGCCGAAGGGCAACGCGTTGGTTCCAATCGGCACAAAGTCGTCACAACGTCAATTTCGTAGCAAAAACAGCTGCAGAACCCACTTCTGGGGCCCAGGACTGGATTGGCACTTCAGACAAGGGAGGACTCACAGATGGCAGAGTCCAACAGCAGCAGGGCTTTGATGGCCCTGAGACTTCAGAACAAGGGGCAAGCCAGCAAGCCCTTGGAGTCACTCAGGGTTCAAGTGAGATGGGTTCAGTCTTGTCCTCAGCAGGGCAGAGATCAGCAAGCAGCAGGGCAGCTCAGCAAAGCAGAGAAGCAGTTCCTTCAGAACAGTCAGTCAAGCGGAGTGGCAATCCTTGTAGCACAGTAGTCTTTACTACTGTAAGAGTTCTTCACAGGTCCAGTAGTGTACTGTCTTGGTAGGGTCGGAACCCCAGTTCTTATACCCAGTTATGCCTTTGAAGTGGGGGTGACTTCAAAGCAGGTCCTTGAAATGCACAGGTCCCCTTTCATCCCAGCCCTGTCTGCCAGGATATCTGTGTGGGGTAATCAGACCTGTGTGTGGGACACCAACCCTCCCTGTGTTTGGGGCTGTCTAGAGAGACTGCACAAAGTGTAGCTGTCACCCACCCTAGACCTGTATTGGAGACAGGCTGCAAGGCACACCGAGCAGTAAGAGCAGAGAAATGTCCACTTTCTAAAAGTGTCATTTCTAAAACAGTAATGTTAAATCCAACCTTACCACTAAAGAGGATTTATCACTACCATTCCAAGGATATGAAACATGATGCAGCTACTCCTTTTTAATCAGGGATTACAACTTAAAAGTGTTTCATGGAATTCCCAATGCTAGCCTATAAGAGGAGTAGGCCTCACAGTAGTGAAAAACTAATTTAGCTGTTTGTCACTATCAGAACATGTAAACATAAATGTACATGCCCTAACTCTTAGTTACACAGCATCCTGTCGTTAGGGCTATCTAGGGCCTACCTTAGGGGTAATGTATGTGTAATAAAAGGGGGAGTTTAAGGCTTGGCAAGTGGTTTAAAACACTAAGTCAAAGTGGCAGTAAACTGCACACACAGGCCTTGCAATGGCAGGCCTGAGACAGGTTTGAAAGGCTACTTGTGTGGGTGGTACAACTAGTGCTGCAAGCCCACTAGTAGCATTTAGATTACAGGCCCTGGGTATATGGTATACCAGTTTACAAGGGACTTATATGTAAACTAAATATGCCAATCAGATATACACCAATGTCACCATGTTTAGGGGAGAAACACATGCACTTTAGCACTGATCAGCAGTGGTAAAGTGCTCAGAATCCTAACACCAACAAAAAGATACAGCAAAAGTGGAGGCAAGAAGGCAAACTGTTTGGTCGAAGACCTCCCTATGGGTGAAAGGTCTAACAGTACTGAATAACATAAGGCAGGCCTCTGTCCAGAGCTACACAAGGGGATAAACAACAAAGGATTGGAATGCCATCCAGAGCAACTGCAAATGGTTTAGACTATGTACAAGAATTCCTCATGTCACCTTTTTGATGTGATGCCAATTGTGGTCAATGGTATGTCTGGACATGGGTTCCTAGCTCGCAGTGCCACAGGATCTCAGCAATACCTCAATGATGAGGCCTAACATGAGGCTGAAATTGCTCCAGGTCTGCTTGTGTTTCACGTTTTTTATAAGTAGCCTCTCTTTATAGTTTAAGATTGACTGTTCCTGTTAGGATCACTGTCAGTACTCATTGGCATAAGACAGGCCTCTCTGTCTGGAGTTGCATAAATGGTGAAAACCCATGGGTTCTAATACTAACCAAGGTGATTGCCAGTGGTTTCGTTCATTTGAAAGCTTTCCTTACATCACATTGTGATGTGAGAAAGCCATAAAGGTAATGTTGTGCCACACTAATGAGGCCTAACAAGGCTGAAACCAGTCTGGGGTTTCTTGTGTTCTCTTCTGCAGAGGGTCTCACCTGGCAGCTTGGGATGAACTCTTCCCATGAGGAGCAGGTTCAGTACTGATTTGCGTGAGGCAGGCCTCGGTCTAGGGGGCACCGTGGGTGAAAAACTATTGATCGGAATACTACCCAGAGAAATTGTCAGTAGTTTAGGAAATTTGCAGGGATTCCTCTCATCACAATTAAAAGATTCCATTAATAAAATGATATAATGATTTGCATACCAGCGTAATTCAGAGGATCCTTAGAAAAAGAAAACACATGCATAGAGGGACTACCAGAAGTATATAATGCAGCAGTTTCACAAGTTCATTCAAAACAACTGCTTTTGTTTTGTCTCCAACATTCATGGTTCGTTCCTATTATTGCTTGTCATTTGAGTATGAACAATGCTTTTTTAATACTAACTTTATTTGCACTCCTGATCCGTTTTGAAGCAGTAATACAGTATAGGATTTAAAAAGGTGTGCATTCTCATTAAAATCCACACACAATTGATTAAACCTTTGCTACTGTGTTGCTGCTTTTTCCCATTGTCCAAAGACAGGCATCTAACAAATCATGGTTGCTCAAACTGGAGTAAAATGAGCAAGATGTGTTAGTGGTTTTAAAATGACTCCTTTTCACGTCCTCACTCCTCTCCGGTTGTTCTCACTTACACCTTCCGCACTCTCGCATATAGGTGGCAGAGAAGTGGACACCAATAAACTAGATGGTGACATTACAAAGGTACTTATTTTCATTCAGTAATTGTAAGCTAAATTGCAGAGAATATTTCCGTCTGTGGTCGGTCTAATAATGTAGTCAACATGATTACTTTGCTCTCTTTTGTACGCTGGCTCCTATGGATAGTGTGTCTGTTTCTCTCATTAACTCCCACATGCATTCAGGATTTAACTGTCCCAACAATTAAGCGGTATTACTGACACACAAACTAGGGTGATGTAGAAGGCAGATACTGAGAGAATAGGTTTAGTATTCACCCCAAGACCAGGAAAGTTTAACATAAGGAGAAAAATAGTGCACAAGGAAAATGAGCAATGTTGTTCAGTTAGGTTGTTTGTGTTGTATGTACTGTGAGTTTCCCACAGGTTTTTCACAGTCTCCCCCCTAATGGTTTCTACTAAGATTATTTTGGGTAGTCTGTGCACATGTACACTTCGCATTGGTGGACCCTGCATTTTACAACACAGCCAGGACGTCGTCAGACTGGAGATGAAGAAGTGCATTAAAGATCAAATCAGGAAAACAGGCCTTCTGGATCTATTCACCCAGGATCTGAAACATCTTTGTGTCTGTCCTAAAAGTCCATCAGTTAAGGTGTAGCGCCCTGCCCAGCTTGGGTACTCTTAAATGAATATGCCACACACAGAGATTGGTATCACATGTCTTTATCCCCGCTGCGTGTAACTGCGAACTCAACATTCTCAACAAGAACTCTATTCACCAAACCGGAACACTTACGTCACAGTGCTATGGAGTCCATCAGGAACCAAAAGGGTCCTGTCCTCCCCAATGTTCCCTCTAATAATTTTTCACTGTGTGTGGTAACAGAATATTTGTGAGTGCCCTTTTCTCAGATGTGTGCAGTGCCAGGGCCATAGGTAACAGTGTATTTTTCTGAGATATACCTCTATTTTCAACAACATTAAAAGGGGTGTAGATTCCGTTCCCCAACCAGTTTTACTGCATAACGTGCCACAATATGGCAAGGTTTTAAAGCAACCATATATTTTTGGTGTTGCTTTTTAGATCTGGTGTAAGCCCCAACCTTTTCATTTTAATCAAAACATATCTATTACCCACTAGCGGTCGCCAGTAGGTAGTTATAGTTAGGACCTTGTTTCTATTCAAAAAGCGTTTTTTCTTTTGCCAATATCTTTGGCGCCGTTTGACGAATCTTCGCAAAATTTTCAAAACTAATGGCCCGCTCTGGTCAGCTCCTGTCTTGAAAGTTTCAGGGTGATTCATCAAGCTGGGGCCGAGAAAAAAGGGGGGTCCTAAAACGCGTTTTCCCCATGTTAATTTCCATAGGAAACTCTAGACACGGCTACAGCCCGAACTGCTGAACAGAATTACACCAAATTTGGCAAAAAGGTAGCTCTTGGTTCAGAAAGCACTCTTTTTTTTAAATGGTGTAAATCCGTTCAGTAGTTGCTGAGAAATTCAAGAAATAAAAATATCGATATCTGAGCACCGAGGAGGAGTCGCGACTCCTCCCGAGCACGAGCTTTACTCTGATTGGCTGCCAACACTCCAAACCAGGAAGTGTTGGCAGCCATCTTGTGACTCGGTAACCGAGTCACAAGAAAAAGGGGGGAAAAAGTGAAAAATGAAGAAAAGGGGGCAGGGTAGAAACACCCTGACCCCCTAGGCCTGGTCAGGGGGTCCCACAAAAACCCCCAGGGCCCAAAAAAGCATTTAAAAAAAAAAGAAATCGGCCAAATTTGCGCTGGGATCGCGAAGCTGGACGAAGTTTTTTTAAAAAATGAAGCGTGGGCTCTAGCGCTTCGTTTGTTTTAAGCCCCCGGGTGGGCCACGTCCCGGGGGCAATTTAAAATTATGGTGTGGGGGCCCCCCCCGGGGACCGCCACCTCCCCAGGGCTTTCCTCATAATGTGCGGGGGCACGCTGCCCCGGAGAACACCACCTCCCTGGGGCTTTGTTTTAATACAGGCGGGGGGCCTCGCAGGCCCCCCCAAGCCCTTGGGACCGCCACCTCCCCAGGGCTTTCCTCTATTGTGCGGGGGCATGCGCCCCCCACAGCACCGGGCACCGCCACCTCACCGGGGCTTTTTTCCCCAAAAAGCGTGGGGGGGCTCCTGCCCCTCATGCCGCCCCGGGGACCACCACCTCCCCGGGGCTTTGTTTTAATAGGGGCAAGGGGGCCTCGCGTGCCGCTCCCCACACTGCCACAGGGACCACCACCTCCCCGGGGCTTTAAAAATGCTAATATGGGGGTCCGTTACGGACCCCCGGCCCCGGGAACCACCACCTCCCCGGGGCTATGCAAATGAAGGGAGGGGGGCTGCGCGGACCCCCTCCTGGAGCCCTCTATGGCCCTGGGGACCGCCACCCCCCAGGGCCGGCTCCTGCAATGTCCCAGGGTGCCCACCCCCGGTCATTGCTGTTTGCTATGGCATGGCGGGAGCACGGCTCCCGCCCTGCCATAGCAAACTCTGCTTTGCTTTTGCACAAGGGGAGCTGCATGTCAGCAGCTCCCCTTGTGCAAAAGCAATGCCGGCTCCTGCAGGAGGCGGGGAGCCGGCTGGGACCGTGGGGGCATTAGGGCTCCCCCCACGGTCCCAAACGCTAAGGGCCGGCCCCAGGGAATGGGGTCCCCGGGGCCAGAAGTGGCCCGGGAGGGGGGCCATGTGGCCCCCCTCCCCTTTAATTAATTTTTTTTAAACGGAAAGGCCAGCCCCGGGGGATGGGGTCCCCGGGGCCAAAAGTGGTCCAGGGGAGGGGGGCCACGCGGCCACCCTCCCATAAAATAACAAAATTATAAAAAAGAAAAAAGAAACCGGCAACTTGCCGGAGGCCCCGCCCCCTCCCTGCATGACTCTGCATACGCGCCCCCTGGCGCGTTCTAAGTTGGGGAATTAAGTCCCCTTGAATACTGAGGGTCCCTGGGGGCCAACTAGCCCACCAGGTACCTCCAGCCAGCACCACACAGC
The DNA here is from genome assembly GCA_963921515.1 of Calotriton arnoldi. Lineage (NCBI taxonomy): Eukaryota > Metazoa > Chordata > Amphibia > Caudata > Salamandridae > Calotriton > Calotriton arnoldi. The sequence continues at coordinate 855,098 of CAWUFW010005456.1, forward strand.
TGGATTGCAGAGAGGTGGTCCGAGGCCACGCCCCTTTTTACACCACTCTGCAAACACGCCTCTTGGCGCACTGCTGGTGGGGCGATGAGGTCCATTTGTGTCCTGAGGACCTCAGGACACAAGTGGATGTCATCCCTTGAGCAGCAGTGCGCCAGGAGCCACGTTTGCAGAGTGGTGTAAAAAGGGGGCGTGGCCTCGGACCACTCTCAGCAATCCAGGTGTGTGGTGCTTACTGGAGGTACCTAGTGGGCTAGTTGGCCCCCAGGGACCCTCAGGAATGAAGGGGACTTAATACCCCAACTTAGAACGTGCCAGGAGGTGCGTTTGCAGCATGGTGGGGAAAGGGGGTGTGGCCTTTGTCCACCTCTCAGCAATCCCACTGTTTGGGGCTTACTGGAGGTAAGAGGTAGGCTAGTTGGCCCCTAAAGAACCCCCAGCAGCGAAGGGGACTTCATTCCCCATCCAAGAGTGCCCCAGGGAGCGCGTTTGCAGAGTGGTGGGCAAAGGGGGCGTGGCCTGCTATGAGAACTTAGCAATCCTGCTGTGAGGGGACTTACTGGAGGTAATAGGAGGGGTAGTTGGCCCCCAAGGATGTCCTTGGGGGCCAACTACCTCTTGTTACCTCCAGTAAGTCCCACACAGTGGGATTGCTAAGACGTCTTCGGAGGCCATGCCCCCCTTTCTCCACCACTCTGCAACCGCGCCTCCTGGCAGACTACGGGATGGGGGATGAAGTCCAATTTACTCCTGAGGGACTTTGGGGGCCAAGAAGCCCTCCTGGTACCTCCTGTAAGTCCTACGCAGCGGAATTCCTGAGCGCTGGTCGGAGGCCCAGCACCCTTTCTCCACCACTCTGCAAATGCGACTACTAGTTAAAGAAGTGTTTGCAATGTAATACGTTTCGCAATTGCGAGAATTAGAGCTATTGGCATTGTAAATGCAAAAGTTTTTTACTAATGTTTTTTGGAGTGGAGTGGATGTACGTTGTGTGTAGTGGAATTATGTGGTATGTTGTGCAGTGAAATTATGTGGATAGAAAGTATGTGGTATTTAGTGTATAGGAATTATGTAGAGTGGGATTATGTGTTATGGAGAGTAATTATGTGGTATGGTAGTCTGTGTTGTGGAGTGGTAACCTCAGGTTTAGTCTTCCTCGTTTCCATAGAAGCTCAACTATGAACTCAGTGAGACAAAAAAAGAAGGAATCACTGAGGAGCACTTGTGGACCTAGTCAGAGGTATGAGCAGGGCCACTGGAATTATGTGACTGTTTGGCTGCACTGACTTTCGCACAATTATACATTTTCTGCATTAGCCACATAATTCATCATCTGCTCTCTAATCTGCAGATTTGAACAAAAAAAGCCTTGTTTCTAGCTCAAACGGCTCAAATGTTACCAAAAATGCAGCAACAAGTGTTACAGCGCGGTGGAAGGCCCTTTGCAAACCTAGAATGGTCACCTGTTACTTTTTGCTAAATGTGGGTGTTAAATTGGTACTAATGGTGTGCAAGCCACTCTTGCTTCCCTCTGCGTCTCTCTTGCCTGTTTCTGCATTTCTGTTGCTTCTTTCTGCACGTTTCTTTCTTTTTCTGTAGTTCTCTTACCTCTTTCTGCAAATCTCTTGTACTTTCTGCACCTCTCTTCCCTCTTTCAGCACGTCTGTTGCCTCTTTCTGCAACTCATTTGCTTCTTTCTGTACCCCTCTTTCGTCATTTTCACCCTTTTTGCCTCTTTCTGCACCTCTGTTCCTTCTTTCTGCACTTCTTTTGTTTCTTTCTGCACCTGTCTTGCTTCTTTCTGCACCCCTTTTGCCTCTCTCTCCACCCCTCTTCCCTCTTTCTGCACTTCTGTTGCTTCTTTCTGCACTTATCTTTCTTCTTTGTGCACCTCACTTACCTCTTTCTGCACCTCTATTGCCTCCTTCTGCACTTCACTTGCCTCTTTCTGTAACTCTCTTGCCTCTTTGTGCACCTCTCTTGCCTCTTTTTACACCTCATTTGCTTCTTTCTGCCCCCTTTTGCCTGTTTCTGCACCCCTCTTCCCTCTTTGTGCAACTCTCTTGCGTCTTTCTACACCTCTCTTCCCTCTTTCTGCACCACTCTTGCCTCTTTCTGTATCCCTCTTCCCTCTTTCTGCACCTCTCTTGCCTCAGTCTGCCCACCTGTTCCCTCTTTCTGTACCTCTTTTGCCTGTTTCTGCAACTCTCTTGCCTCTTTCTGCAGTTCTCTTGCCTCCTTCTGCACCTCACTTGCCTCTTTTTGCACCTCTGTTGGTTCTTTTGCACTGCTCTTGCTTCTTTCTGCACCTCTCTTGCTTCTTTCTGCACCCCTCTTGCCTCTTTCTGCACCCCTTTTACCTGTTTCTGCACCTCTCTTGCCTCTGTCTGCACCTCTGTTCCCTCTTTCTGTACCTCTTCTGCCTGTATTTGCAACTCTCTTGCCTCTTTCTGCACCTGTCTTGCTTCTTTCTGCACCCCTGTTGTCTCTTTCTGCACTCATCTTCCCTCTTTCTGTACCTTTCTCGCCTGTTTTGTTTCTGCATCTCACTTGCCTCTTTCTGCACTTTTCTTGCTTCTTTCTACACCTGTTGCTTCTTTCAGCAATTCTCTTGCCTCTTTCTGCACTTCTCTTGCCTGTTTCTGCAACTCTCTTGCCTCTTTCTGCAGTTCTCTTGCCTCCTTCTGCACCTCACTTGCCTCTTTTTGCACCTCTGTTGGTTCTTTCTGCACTGCTCTGGCTTCTTCCTGCACCTCTGTTCCAAAATTCTGCATCCCTCTTGCCTTTTTCTGCACCCCTCTTCCCTCTTTCTGCACCTCTCTTGCCTCAGTCTGCCCACCTGTTCCCTCTTTCTGCACCCCTTTTGCCTGTTTCTGCAACTCTCTTGTCTCTTTCTGCAGTTCTCTTGACTCTTTCTGCAGTTCTCTTGCCTCCTTCTGCACCTTACTTGCCTCTTTTTGCACCTCTGTTGGTTCTTTTGCACTGCTCTTGCTTCTTTCTGCACCTCACTTGCCTCTTTATGCACTTCTCTTGCTTCTTTCTGCACCTCTGTTGCTTCTTTCAGCAATTTTCTTGCCTCTTTCTGCACTTCTCTTGCTCGTTTCTGCACTTCTCTTGCGTCTTTATGCACCTCTGTTGCCTCTTTCTGTACCTCTCTTGCCTCTTTCTGCACCTCTCTTGCCTCTTTCTGCACTTCACTTGCTTCTTTCTGCACCTCTCTTGCCTCTTTCGGCACCTCTGTTGCTTCTTTCCGCACTTCTTATACCTCTTTCTGCACCTCTGAGTTAGAGGTAGTTTTAATCCCCCTGCCCTATTATGTACTAGGGCCTTACAGGGGAGGTCATGCCAATCACAGGGGTACCCCAACCCATATTGTACCCTAGTGTATGTAGGTGTTTTCACTGTATTCTAAGTGTCTTTCAGCATAGCACTGGCTCCGGGCCTGGTTAGTCAGAGTCAGTTACCACCAGTACCAGGCAGCAAAAAGTTGGGGGCACAGGATGACTTTCAAACAAGGCCTCTTTCTGCACCTCTGTTGGTTCTTTCTGCATATCTCTTGCTTCTTTCCGCACTTTTCTTCGTCTTTCTGGACTTCTGTTGCCTCTTTCTTCATTTCTCTTGCTTCTTTCTGCGCCTTTCTTCCTCTTTCTGCACATGTCCTACCTTTGTAGGCATAGTTAGAAATTAGCATTTAAAAAACCTTTGAAATTCACTGAAAAAACCATAGGTTTCAGGGACGTTATAGTTAGAAATTAGCATTTAAAAAAACTTTGAAATTCACTGAAAAAAACATAGGTTTCAGGGACGTTATAGTTAGAAATTATCATTTAAAAAACCTTAGAAATTCACTGAAAAAACCACAGGTTTCAGGGACATTATAGTTAGTTGGACATTTCACTCGTTCAAAACCAGAGAAATTCGGCCGTTATAGTTAGTTAAGCTAACTATAACTCGCGCCCCCGCAATGCACTGCTGATGACGTCACATATTACATCATTCATGACATGGTCAGTGACATCACTGATGACATCACTGATGACATCTCAAATGACATCACTGATGACATCACTGGTGACATCATCCACGTGATAATCTGATGTACCGCCTCACACCCTAATATAACCTTTGATACTCCCACTCTAAAATACAGACTACCATTTTCAAAACCATAGACACACCAATACCAGTTACTACATACCCACTCACTGATTCCTAGGTCTACACATACATCCACTCATTCACCCATACAGTCACTCATACATGCAGTCACTCACCAATACAGCACTATCATTTGCACTCATACACCTATACAGACACTCACACACCGCCACTCATCCATAGAGTTACTCACACACCTAGTCAGTCATGCAAAGAATCAATCACACTCCCATTTACTCAGCTATACAGTTATACACACACCACCTCACTTATTCATACAGATACTAATACATACTTACTCTCTTATACAATCACTGACACAAGCACACACTCATCCATACAGCCACTCTCACAATCACTCATTCTCACATATAGTCATTTATATACTCCAACACTCACATATACTGCCTTTCACAAATGTAGTTACTCACACATGTACCACTGAGACATCCATTCACTCACCAACACACCCATACACACACTCACCCACCCATACAGCCCTTCCCAGATGCACTCTTGAACCCATACACCCAGTGAATCACCCACTCACACATCTATGCACAGAGTCACACCCCCCACCCACCCACACAGAAACTCAGGCACCCATACAGATACTCAGACAACCAATCAATAACCCATATAGACACTCATGTAGCTACTCACCAACCCATGCAGCCGCTTACATACCAACTGACAGACTGATACAGACATTCACACAGTTTAGTCACTAACCCATGCATTCAGTAAGACACGTTTAATCACTCACTTATACAGTCAGTCACGCACCCACTAAATCATCCATTCAGACACTTATACACACACTCATTCTTCAATACACCTTGGCATATATATATATATATATATATATATATATATAAAACATATTTAAACTTTACAGAAACACACAGTCACTGGATGATGTCATCAGTGATGTCATCAGTGATGTCATTTGAGATGTCATCAGTGATGTCACTGACCATGTCATGAATGATGTAATATGTGATGTCATCAGCAGTGCATTGCGGGGGCGCGAGTTATAGTTAGCTTAACTAACTATAACGGCCGAATTTCTCTGGTTTTGTATGAGTGAAATGTCCAACTAACTATAACGTTCCTGAAACCTGTGGTTTTTTCAGTGAATATATATATACTTAGTGGGACTTTCAGTCAGACCTATTCATTCATTGGGCTGTTATAGTGACTTTCTGCTTTTTCTGCAGCTCACTACAGAATACAGCAAGATGTAATGGGTCTGCTACATTAGCAATACGCCCCCTTCTCTGTGAGCAACAGCATTCTGCCAAAGCAAAATGTTGCCATCCTTACAGAAAATGGTCCTCTTCAGTGCTAGGGACTCGGCACATGCCCATGTGTTGGTGGCAATCCTTCAATGGCTTTTGTAAAACGTTATTAATACAAACATTGTAAATGCCTCTGCATGCACTTGCTTGTGCACACATGGGCTGCCATTTATTAAAGGCTTATGTAATGGTGTTTTACAATAACGATTTCAAAACAAACAAGCGTTGGAAAAGCCAAACAGTTTAAACGCAACACCAAACCTACTGACTTTGCCATTGCTTGTTTATTATTATTATAATTTCACTACAATTAGTATTTTGGGAGATGGGTGACAAATAGTGCATTTCAAAGAACAGCAGGCAGGAACATTGCTTAGCACTAGATAGAATGTTACAGAGAGTTTGCTGCCCTTGAAATCATTAGGATATCTGAGACAAAGCATGTAGTGTAAGGCATCCAGCAATAGAAATCTCTGGCAAAACATGACATTTAAAGACAACTTTACACGGGGTTTCTGGTCACCTGCACTTGGAGTGTGGGGAATGAATGAAAACAATTTTATAGTTTATACAGTTTTACAGTGGGTCTTGGGCATTGTCTCCTAACAATATTCTTTTTTAAGTAGCACATTTAGCGGGAAACATTGATCGTAAATGATTAGTATGCACGTTTAGCTTAGCAGTGTGTATCCAGGTGAGAGCAGGTGAAAGAATTTAGTAATTTAGCAAGCAGTTCTCCCCGCCAGCACTGATTTACACTGGCAGGGCTGTGCATGTTTTGTGTGCTGGGAAAGTGAACGAGCCTCAGGTTAGTTCTGATGTACATTCACAGAGCAGTGTGCAGTTTTAGGATGAAAAAGCTGCATTTGGTATGCATCACCAGCAGGCAGCAGTGCTGATAGTGGCAGAAGTGGTACCAGCCTTTTAAACCTATGTTGGAACTGGGCATATTATTAATATAATACAATTAAAGCACTGGTGCAAAACAATATACCCTACTGTCCCATCCACTTCCCACATCGCTTGATGTGGCTAGGTTGTAAGCATCTCCTTTCCCTCAAACCATTTTTTTGTGTTCAGTATATTTTAAGGAGTAAAGACATTTTAATTAAAAACATGAAAAGTATACAGAAGAGGAAAACTGAAAGACCCAAACTGGTGATCATAAAACAACTGAGACTTGAAAATGCTTTTTTTTTGTTATAAAGAAACTGCTTTCAGGTCAAACTTCATCCCAAGGCAGCCAGGAACACGTACTGTTAAATTCAGATATTAAAACATGTAAAACTGATTTTACCTTGCAAGGTTCTTGAAACTAGCTATGTTGCCTTCCTTCTGCACTTTGTTTCACTCTTTCTTTCAGTTAAAATAAAAGGAAAGCGAGGGAATGCTCAGCTAGAGCAATCAAAAGCTTTTATAATTTTCCAAACAAAGAGTGTGCGCGCTGCAAATGCCTCTGCGCGACGCATCAAGAAAAAAGATGAGCGGCCACACAGGCACGCAGCCGAGATGGAACAGTGGTCATCACTAACTCATAAGACACTACATCAGGAAAAAGCTGAAGCTCCACCACTTCACAGAATACTACAACTCAATTCCCAGGACCGGACTGGGGAACCAAAAGCAGTCCTGGAAAAATGCGCAAACAAGCCTCTTCGTCACCTCATGCTGTCTCTCTCTTTCCATCCATCCATTTTCTCTCTATCCTGTCCAGGCGCGCAACGCCCATTGGGCTCAAAGGGCTTCAGCCCCACCGACGTGTATTTCAGCCCGGGTGAGACAGCTTCCCGGGCACACACACAGCCGCACCCGAGTACTTCACAGGTCTTTAAAAGACCATTTACTTGCTAATGAGGCTTTGTTGTGTTTTCACCCCTTCTTAGAGCCCCTGCATCTCCACTCTGCATATTGCAGAAGAATCAGCCCCCCCCGAAATTTTTGGTAGCCCCCCCGAAATTTGGCTCTAGTTGCGCCTCTGATCCTGTTCTCCTCTCTCTTCTCCGTCTTGGATTGTTGTCTCCACACCTTCCCCCTCCCTCCCTCTCTCGCTCTCTTGAAGTCTACCCATGCCTGCTGCAATTAACCTCGAGTAGCTGGGGAGTGACAGAGGCACCAGCAGCGACCCTGCACTTTTAAAACCACCCTCCAGGGGGTCCAGCCCACCGGGGAGATTCCCAGTAGAATAAAAGGCCTGTCTGGCCCGGTCAATACCATAATAAATAGCCTCTTCCTCCTCTCACCGACTCCTTTTCACTCATATCATATCGTATTATTTGGCACTCAGGCCTGTACAGTACTCTGCTGCCTTTTGGCTAGCTTTGTGCTATTCAAGTTCCCATACATATATACAAACATAATGGGCCAGATTCACAAAGGTAAAGTGAGACGCCGTCCAACTTTACAAATTTCGGTATTCACAAAGGGCATTTACGAGTAATAAATGCCCTTTGTGAATACTGAAAGTCGTAAAGTTCGACTTTCAGTATTCACAAAGGGCATTTACGAGTAGTAAATGCCCTTTCTGAATACCGAAAGTCGTAAAGTTAGACTTTCATCTCAATTTACCTTTGTGAATTGGGCCCAATTACACTAGTATTGACTTTCATAGACAATATTCGATAACTGAACAAAGATCTCATCAAGAATCTGCAACCCTTTGACAATATAACACACCTTTCTGTGATGAATGCACAGATGAGGTGTTGTTTTCACAGCAACACAATTGGAGCACTTCTCTGGCCTGCTCACGCCTGACACCAAACTCTTCAAATTTAGGACACACAACATATATAGCTTCCAATCATACATGTACGCTTCTTCCTAACATCATTCATGCAAGGTAACAGTGCTAGGAAGGCTATTTGGTGGCAGCAAGTCACTGTATAAATGAGAATTACAATAACCACGTAACATCATGTAAAGCAACACAATATGCTTCCAGCACCACACCAGATTACATGTCTGCACACAACACCCACGAACCACTTAATAACACTGCACACTTTCCAAACATGGCACAAGTCCAATCATAAAATGGCATCTTGAGCAATACATCGAAGACATTATTCACAGAGGTATTACAGACAATATCCAAAAATGTTGGCCATTACCTCAATTAAAGCGAAATTCATGTTTTTTAACTATTGCACTTTTTATTACAATACTGTGCTAATAGCTTACAAGGTAGGTTCCCTCTTTAAAATAATATGTAGCACATAACATCACCATGCATATTATAAATACATGAGAGTATACCCTAAAATGATTACAATGTTATTACAAAGGGATCATTTGTAGTCAATGAGATCTTATTAAATTAATTTAGCTATATAGTTCCAGGAAGGATGACCGAAACCTATTCCACATGTCGTTTATCTGGAATGTCACTGTAAACGAAAGATTGATACTTCCATCGCGTAAGAATCAATCTGCCTGCTCTCACACTCCTTGAGAGAAAACTATTTTTCATTTGACATTAAATGATTATGAGCAAACACATTGGCAGCTATTGCAAGATGATAGGTATTAGTCATTTTGTCTTGTAAAAACATACCTAGCCTACCAAAATTTAATTGCCAAAAATGGGCTTAATCCATTACAATCCAGTAACAAATGCCTTAGGTCTTAAATTTCTCTTTCACAATTCTAACATATAATGGTGTGTTTGATGATATTTTCTATATCCTATATGGAGTCCAATAAATATGCAACAACGTTTTGCAATTTCAGAGGAAATTACCTGCTCAGCCCGCTCCTTTTTCATTTTTCCTCGTTGGGTACATTTTTGAGAACGTCTATAAAAAACACTTTATTTTGATCCTCTCTATGTCTTGCAGCTAAAATGGACTCTTGGCTCTATTGATTATATGCTTTAAATACGTCAAATGTAGGCCATGTGCCTGTTTTTAGAGGATAGTAGATAGTCAGCTTCTTGTAAGTAATATGCCATCAAAGGTCCGTGGAAGGCATAAATTCAGATTTATTGAACATGCTTTGAGATCAAAAGTCCTTGAAAATATCTTTCAACAGGCAAAAATGTTTTTTTGCCTAGTGAGCTGAAGATCACTGCACTGGCCTCCTCTTGATCTGGGTCCAACCCACCCCATCTCTCTATAAATGTAATTACAGAACAATACAATCCTCCTGGGGCGCTGCAGTCTTTTCAGATCACCTGCACCAGTGCTTAATTTGAGCAGGTGGTTGCAGATGGGGTCCACCAGCATTTATTTTTGGACATCAGCACTTATTTTCTCATGAGACGTTGATCCAGAACTAGAGAGAGAAAACACAAAAGGGAGAAAGAAGGAGAAAGAGAAGGACTGAAAAAGAGCGACAGAGGGACGAAGGAATGTGCAAGAGTGAGTTTGAGGGGCAGGGAATGTCTGGTCATGAATTAAAGATGCAGGAGTGGGAATGAAAACTATGCAACTTGGTATTCGGCACCATGACCACTTGAAGCCGTGGCAACGGGCTTCTGAGCAAATGTTTGGGCCCCAGCACTTATTATTTTACAAATAAAGCTCTGACTCCACTAGTAGGATGCAGGTGCTCCTGCTATTTAATGAGGGGCAGCTGTGTTCACCAGGACCAATGCCCACCTGTAGCCAGGCATCTCTCCTCTAGAATGTTTAATTTTCCGAGCTGACATCCATTTGACTGGATGTCATTGAACATTTTGGAAGTAATTTATATCTACATAAGACACACCTTATCAATTAAGGCAAATTTCTGCTAAATCCACATGAGTAATCATACGCATATACCAAAGGCCTGGCTTGCCAGGTGTTTTTACGGGTCCAAGTCAAAAACATTCTGCCAGGCCCCACTTGTGACAAGCACTTGTTTCTAGGTTAAACAAATGGCCTCAAGGAAAGAGAAAACATGGCAACTTCAGTATCTTGTGCCATCTGTGCCATCTTGTGCCATCTTGTGCCGTGTTAGCTGGCATGAATAAGCAGGGCACGTTTGCTTGAAAATCTATAGACTATGCAGCAGAGCGTGGTCCACTGACAAAGCGTAAGGCCTTGGAAATCATCACCCCTCTAATCCCTCCTTCTGAGGGCCATGGATGAGCCTCTCCTTCCCATCCATGAACACACATAATGGAACTATTCCAAGGTGATGCGCTTCAGGCAAGACCCACAGGGAGCACAAAATCAAATTCAGCATATATAATGGTATATGTGACTTTTGTATAGAAGCTTATACCACCATAAGTTAGCCTCAAGGCACTGCTAGAGGACAAGAGTGTTAGAAAATAAGTCCCGCGATTGTCAATGGAAAGTGATCAGTTACTTTGCACAGTCGAAGGGTTAGTCACCCTGCATTGTTCTTTTATAAAACAGGGATCCATCTGTCAATCAGTACAAAAAATATAAGACAGACCTTCGATTTTATATATTATGTTTATTTATTTATTTACTGTTTGTGTACTGTGCTCATCCTTCCTCAAGGTTGCTTTAAAGCATTTGGATTCAGTTGAAACTTCTGATGATATTTGGTTTGGCTCCAGTGCCAATCTGGAGCCATGCAATGATGGGATGTGCTTACTTAGAGCACGCCCAAGCGCTTATTTGTATGTGCCTGTAGTGCATAAAGTTAAATAATTTGACGTGGTGTTTCTTCGAGTTACGGGTTGGTTTTCAGAAAGCATCATTTGGAAACAGTGAGCAGGGTTTGCTTCTTTCGGTTTCTGAGCTGCGCTGTCTAAAATAATGCACTAATTCAGAGAAAATATCGGGCTAAATGAATTGACTTTATGGTTTGTAAGCACCTAAAACAGACGCTTGGCTCTGCACTGCGCTAGCAAAGCCCATCATGATATGGCCCAAGTGCATATGTTTGAAGTGGTTGTACGTAGATATCCTGTGTATCCCACCAGACCAGGATCATCAACATTACAGCCACCTCAGGCAGCTTTCTGATGCCACCGCCACGGATTGCCACAAAGGGGTGCCAAACTGCAACAAATGGCTTAAGAGTGGTTTCTTGCTAAGGGCAAGGGACCACCAAAGCGGCAAAAGGTCATTTCGCCTGGGGCTCTGAAAATCCTTGCACTGGACCTACAGCCTGATGAAGCCTGTCCTGATTTCCTCATGCATTCAGATGTTTAAACCATACAGAAGCTAGTGTCTCTTCACAAAATAAAAGAAATGAAATAGGATCTTTGACAGAATAGAGTCCTTCGCCATGAAAATGTAATCACTACATAGCTCCATCAGAAGCCATTTGCTGAACTTTTTCGCACAAGAATGAAGGCATGGCCAATTTTCCCAGAGGGCTGCACACTTTCACTTAGAGAGATCTCAAGCAACAGCTCCATAAATGTATCACCAGTAATATAAGCATTACCTTCTGTTTTTACCTTGATTCTCAGGAGAAATCAATTTTGGGGTATATGGGGAATAAGAGCGAGCAGATATGTGTTTCATCTTAGTCTGCTTTTATCATTCAGCTGTAGTCTTAAAGGAGGAACCAACCTACTTTCATCAGAAAAAGAAACTTAATCAGTAATTCATGGGAAAGCACACTTGACCAATCTAAAAAATACATTTTTATTGACCTCAGAAGGATGAGTGAACCTATTAGGACGCAAGCCTGAAATAAGCGTTTTCTACAGCAGATGCATTACCCCACAGAACTACCTCGCCAGCATTTAGAGTTGCGAAACGAATAAATGCTACACAGCACAACCAACCAAACCCTTTTAAGAGATGCACTGTTCAGGCGCCAGGTCAAATGGAAGCATTTGCAAAAACGCCACTCACGAGTAGAACGTAATGCTGCCCGGGACTGAAAAGTACATTTCTAAATTAAACCTGCGATCTGACGAGTACAGACAATTTCCATTGTTGAGGGGATACTGGAGTCACGGTTTTTCCCCAGAACGCCTTCAAGAGTCACAAAAGCTGTTTTCCTTGCTCCAAAACGATGAAAGCAAGAAGCTGAAGCCATTTTCAGGTGTGTTACAAGAGACAGGGGCATATTAGCAAGACCCACGTTAAAATTATCGCCGTTTTAGCGGCAGGAAACTGCCGCTAAAACGGCGATAATAGGCTTGCTAATATGCGTTATGGAATTCCAATAGAAGCCCAGGTTAGATGTCCTGCACAAGCCCATTATCGCCGTTTTAGCGGCAGTTTCCTGCCGCTAAAACGGCGATAACTTTAACGTGGGTCTTGCTAATATGCCCCACAGTTCGTTGTGAATTTTAAAGACTTGGGGGCATATTAGCAAGAACCTCGTTAAAATTATCGCCGTTTTAGCGGCAGGAAACTGCCGCTAAAACGGCGATAATGGGCTTGCTAATATGCGTTATGGAATTCCAATAGAAGCCCAGGTTAGATGTCCTGCACATCTAACCTGGGCTTCTATTGGAGTACATAACGCATATTAGCAAGTCCATTATCGCCGTTTTAGCGGCAGTTTCCTGCCGCTAAAACGGCGATAATTTTGCGGAGTTCTTGCTAATATGCCCCCTGATTTCCTCAGGGAAGTTATTATCCGTTAGCACTGCTGAAGGACGCGTCGGGCCCGATCGCTTCTCTGGTATATACGGGGATATTGCTTTTCAGTTGCTACCGGCTGAAAAATTATCTGTTTTAGTAGCTTAGGATCACACGCAATCTCACGAGATGGAAGTGGACCAAATACATGACTTTTTCCATTAGCAAAGACTGGAAACAGCCGAGAACGAGGCTGCCTGAGTCGTAGTGGGAACCCGGAAGTTAAACCACTCTTCGCTCTTGCTCTGAGCTCTACACTGGCCTCTAACGGTCACAGGTCGAAGTTCAAAACCCTGTGCATGGCACGTCACAGGCCATCCTACCAAGAACCATGCATCAGGCGTTAGACTAACGCATTTCCGTGTGGTGATCCGCATCACCGCACTGAAATGCGTTGTCACGCATACATGCATTGGCATCACTGTAGCATTGGAACTGAGAGTGCGGCAGGTGGCAGAGCGAAACCTGTGGCTGCGTGCCCCACTCCCACTGCAGGCTTGGGGCCTGCGCTCTACCTGAGCTAAAGCACTGGGCTGGCTGGCTAAGAGTGATACAATGTATCTTTATTAATAGTTCCCGCTGCACCGCGCGACTCTGAGTGAGACAGCCTGACATCACGGCCTAATAGCTACTGCTGAGAAAGCTGGAGCCACTCATGTTGCTTGATACATTAAGTCAAAGTGTGGGGAGTTTGTGAGGAAGCCCGGCAGCTGACTGGTTTGCGGGTGGCGCAGGTTGGAAATCATGCTGCTTGGCTCGCAGAGCTGCTGACTCTAATGCTCGAAGCGGCCCGGCTAGACCGCCAGCGCTTGGTGTTTATATATGGCCGATATTCAATGTTGCTGAGCAGAGCCCCACTGGCCCTGGGGAGAGTGCAGTGGACGTCGTCGGAGTGATGACTGAAGGTGTCACACTGACCCCTTACAGCGCGGCAGCCTGCCAGGAGTCAGGACAGACACAGGACTCACAGGCAGCCTGAAACCGAAATGATTGCTGCAGGTGGTAGCTCGCAGCCTGAGTCTGGCACCCTGTTGCAGAGAGCCGTCGATGCCAGAATGACCCCACCGCCCACAATTAAATAATCACGGAGCCAAGGGAGTCAGAGAGGAGTGAGTGACCCGGGCTGCAGCGAACGTCAGGACAGGGTCTGTGTGTCACTGGACGTCCGCTCCCAGGACTCACTGGACAGCCAGCCAGGAGAGTGACTATCACTGAGGTGGGCCGGCAAACCCGAATTTCACCGGCCTGCGGGGGCTCATGGCCTGATTGAGCCAGCAGCCACTGCCTTGCAGAGAGACGCTGCCTCAGCAATTATTGGAGCGCCACCGCCACACTTCTTCGGACTCTGCGGCCGGCGCCAGCCCAAGTAAGTGCCAGCCTCTGTGTGCTTAAGTTAACACAATGAATGGCAGCGCGCAATCAGGGAGCTGCAGCCTGCAGTCCGTGCCTGCTGGTGTTAGTACTCTAAAGTGACACTGCTGGATGGTTTTAATTTCAAATATCCTGCTGGCCTGGGCCCCCATATTTCATATTTCTGCTGGAGTTCTTACAGTACACCAGGCAAAATGCTTGTGAACACTGCTAAGTACTTCAATTTCAACCCACACTATTGCTTGCTGCATGCACTACCTTCTATGAAAACACTTCAGCTGTTGTCAGGGGAGATGAACTACAGAATAACATTTGCTAGACTGGATTCCCCACGAATGAATCGCGCTGTCTGTATACTGTTTGTATGTGATGTAAAGTGCTCTGACACCCTGCACTGGTATGAGCAGCACTATAAAACAAATGCACTGTTTGTGAGAGAGGGACCCTAAGATGTTGGAGTGCTTTACAAATGGAATAGATGATAAAAGACATATAAATGATACTACGCAATGGTGTTCAGCCATTTACGACAGACAAAAAGCATTAAAGTAGAAATTGCAGCAGTCACAAATATTGAGTTACAGCAGAGCCATAGGTCAATTGCAGCAGTTTTAAGATCTTCTTAGAGTTTCTCGTTGCTCAAATATAATTTCTGATATTTATATGTTTCCTTCATCTTCATTGCTTGATTTTGCGCGCAAAAAAGGGTCACTCACAGTGGTTCAAATGTCACTCATAATTACACTGAACATATGAAAATGTCACACAATAGCAATCTGAAACCTTGACAGCTATGCACAGGGTGTGTGAAGTGTCCCCAGACTTAGCATTAATTCACTCAAGAACAAATCTCGCGGCAAAATCCCAAACTCTGCTCTGCATTAATTGCTCATTGAACTTTTTCACGTGGGCAAAAAAGAAAGGAATGGGAGTTGTTTTCGTTCTTAGGCCCTTATGTTTAAATGCATTTTCAGTACAGACAGAGTGGGTAAAACCCAGCGATGCATCAGACCCTTAATGCATCTTCTTTGGGGCAGTCCTCTCCCACGTTGCATGCAGAGTGGGGGCTCCCCTCTCGTTTCAGAAAATCTTAAACACCTGAGTTTTTCCTGGTTAAGACTATGACAATGAAGCAGTGATTTTGAAAAGATGGATGGACAGATGGTAGCTGAACTTCACTGGGGTATTTGAATTTAAGTCTATATGATCCAAAGATCGAGGTTTAAAAATTCAGGGGCATATTATCAAGGGCTTTATCGCCGCTTTAGCGGCACTTTTTGCCGCTAAAGCGGCGATATTTTTAACGCCCTATTAGCAAGCTGTCGCTAACAGGCGTTAGCGACAGCTTTCAGGCGTTAGCGGCCGGGTCTTACATCGCCTTGCATGTCAGCGATAATTATCGCTAATGACATGCAAGGTAGGCGTTCCCACTAAAAGCGACTGTAAACAGTCGCTAACACAACTAACCCCTAATAACAAGGCAGGCGAAGCGATAAAATAAATCGCGCTAAGCGCGTTCATCGCTAGCTTTTAACACCTGCTACTGAGGATGACTTACCTGTTTAAAGTATAGGAGGTGGATTGTCAGGCTGAATCCATCTTTGCGTTAATGCGAAAATATCGCTGATTTTCCAGCGATATTCTCACATTTTGCCGCTATCGCTGGAAATTTTATCGCTATGGAGATAAACCTTGTTAATAGGGTGTTATCTCAGCGATATTTTCCAGCGATAGGCGGCGTTAGAAAAATTCGCGCTAAGCGCGGTTAGCGATAAATATCGCTATTCCTTGATAATATACCCCAAACTCTTTGTGGTGTTCATAATGAGAGAAGAGGTCACAAAGTTCAACTGGCTGGAGACAAGGTGTTTGAACACTTCTGGCTTTTCAACACCAATGGTGGGTAAAACTATTTTTTTAATCTACCTTAAGTTCAAGCACCTTGAGGCGCAAATCGATGAAATTTCACAGATCAGCAGAATGCAGCGTACAAACTGTCCACGAACTACGAAAATTAAGAGTATGTAGTTTATTTGGGTCTCTGCCGACCAGGATTTGGTGCCCTGTGAGAACCACACAAGATGGCCAAATTCTGCTAATTTCTCTGTTTTGGCTGTGAAGTGTACTCCACAAGCAAACTCAGAAAAGGGGGGATTTTACCATTTCATGTGATGTTTTTGCCCAGTCCTAGCCAAACTATTAAGATCCTGTATGCCAATAGATTTGGAACTTTGATCTAGCCTTTTGCCAATTGACCACGCTGATTGTATAATAGTACTCACCCATGAAGCAAGCAGAAGTTTGAATATTCTCACAGATAACATCTCTCATTCTCTATTCACACAGCAAGAAGTTCTTGTTGAAACTTAACTTTTTTAAAGCTCAAACATTTAAATACAGTATCATTGCCAAAAGCTATTAGCATTTTATGTCTATATGTGCATTAAAGCAGATTTTCACCTTTAACTAAAATCAATGAACATTTTCTAGAAATCACTTCTAACCTTTATTTCATAATGGTTTAAGTATTTGTCAAAGAAAGAACATTGATGTACAGATGCCCATGCTTTCTAGTGTACTGATTTACAAAACATTACATTATTGATCGAAGGAAATCAAAATATCAAGACAAACGTTTTAGCATTCTGTAATTTTTGCTGCATTTTTTTAATGGCAAATGACAAAATAAAAATTGTACTTTTACCTTGAAATACAATACTCAAAAACTGCACCACATTTACAACTGCAAAAGACATTGTGGAACATTTACAGCCTTATTACACCTGACTCGTAAAATTGCAATCCATGCACTAACACTTGCTTGTACATGGATGGCTATTATTAGCGGTGCAATGTTTATTGTACCTGGTAATTTCCGGATGCGATAAAGTTTGCACGCTCCTTCAAATTTGGGTAAGTCAAACCTACTGGAATTTAACAGGCAAAAAAAGGCACACTGTTTATCAGGACTAGTGGCTATAGGTGCATTAAGCAACAAAATATGCAAGTTATTCCCCAAAAAGCCAGAATAAGTGCAATTTATTGGCTCCACAAGGTCTTGGAACGCTAGGTTCTCAGATTTCAACTGGTGTGATAATTTCCAACTACCTTTCAGGAGCACTCGAAATCAGGTGCTAAGTTTTGAGTATTAGTCCAAGTGTGCTACTTGTTCATCGCATATTCATTTCAATGTTATATGCTACTTGTTGTATAGGTACACAGCTTTCACAGTAAAGAAAGTAGTGAGTGATGTGATTTCCGTAGTACGGAATTATAAAATGTGGTTTGTGGGCCTGGTTTGCTGGGCAGATTATTGAATGCTATATATCAGAGTATGTCAAGATTGGAAGTCTTACTAGACTTGCGGATATGGGAAGATTCTGAAATTCGAAGCACACTCTTCCGGCACTTAATGTCCTGCTTTAATCTTTGATTTATCCTTTGGATGGCATACAAACATAATAGGTGAGACTGCAAGAGCATTATTACACAAGTGTCCTGGGCCATAACAGGCATTTGTCCCTGTTTTTTGCACACTTGGGCATTTCCGTGTTACAGAAAGAGCAGCTGGAGCTTTTGCAACCTGTTCTGTAATCCCAACTGTGCAGGTGAAAAACACCATCTTGAAAGATGGAAATAGAAGAAAAACTATGACACCTTGTGTAAAACCGTTGTGTTGCCAAGTGCCCAACAGGTGTTACTATCAAATAATTTATCAGTGAAAATTTCTTTTGATGTGGAAGAATGAAAATATGAGCCAGTCCTCCTGTGAATTATATTTTTAACCTGCAGGGAACTGAAAAGGTCAGCAGCTAGTGTTTTAGTCAGTATTTTTGTTTCTTGAGGTGGTTCAAATTTTTCTGGTACAGATGCATTATTTCTGTCAACCAGATAAATAAAAATACAGAAATGCTGTTATTCCTGAAAACTATAATGCCCAAATTCAACATACACTTAGTGGGAACAAAATTAGATATGACTACCTTTCGAACACCCTTAGATAGCTTCTAATAAAGTAGGATGACTTGCAATCACTACTCTTCGTCACCTATATCTTCTCATAACAAGGAGGTCATGGTTGGTAAGGTAATCTTGCATTAAAAAATAGAGCAAGTATGTCTTTCATATCCCCAGTCATAAAGTCAGCTATTTAGCACAGTGACATAATCAGCAAAACAACAAGGCCCCTGAGATATGCACAACAAGGCCCCTGAGAAATGCCAAAAGTAAATTGCTGCACATGACTACATTTAAAACAACACTAAGACTTAGAAAATGTCAACATAGCATGACGTTATTCAAACACGCCCGAAAATGCAGGAAATTAACACTTCATAGGGGAGAGAGAAATAGACAGCTGGCAGTTTGAGCCTGAGCGTATTTTCATAAATCATTCATTGAAAAATCTGCTTTTTAACGTATTATATGTCAGTTGGTTTTGAAACCCCAGCTCTGCCTTGAATTCCCTGGCACTTCTGGCTGGCACAGTTTGGTCAGTCATAGTCTAACAGGTCTTGACAGATGGTTCCAAGGGCATAGCCTTACTAAATTACTCGAGCTGAAATAAACAAAAGGGACATGCAGTGTTCCTCTGCGATATTATTTCTGTTTGTATATAATTTGCTTCATAAAATAAAGACTGAAAGAGATAGATAGTTCAAGATAATAATATTATCAAAATAGTTGCTTTCAGATTAAAGTATGAGCACAGACTTCCTTTAAATGCCATGAACTAACAACAATGTAAACATGTCTTGGCAAAGACAATACGGTTTTGAGCTTGCTGCCAGCCTTTTGACTTTGTCAAGGCTTGTTTTGTCGTGATTTTTGTAAAATCCGGTTGGAGAGGGAGCTGCAGGACATTCCCCAATATCAAACAAATGGCTAAAAGAAAATATATTTTTAGGGCGCAGTCAGAACACATTGCCATAATAGTCTCCCTGACACTAAAAGGAACTTCTTTGAGGCTGGATATGCTTCTTGTGAAAGGGCTAAATGTCATCCCTCATAGTGCAGTTAGCCAGCGGCTGAAGTGGACTAACCCACGTCCCAATACAGTATGAGATGTGGAAGAAAAATGTGAATGTAAAATCAACAGACAAATGAATGAAGAAGAGCTGGCTGAAAGCCCCTCTAAGTATATCATATATGTCATTTTTATTAAATCAAAAATTCCTGGCTAACGACAGACCTAAATAAGGAACAGCTGTTTCTACGCATTTGCATCACTACACCTAATGACAAGTCTTTCTTTTCTCAAAGATTTAATAAAAAGTTGAGTCACTTCACACATCTTTGATTTCCAGAATAAAATGCTATATTAAAGAAAAGGTCACACAGAAAGCACCTTTCTCCAATTTTAGGCACAGTGCTATATTTTCAATAGTATACAGTAAATAGATTCGTTCGCTTCACGTCTGGCCAAACCTGGTCTCTGTGCTCAAGGTTAGCTCATTGCTGGCTGTACTTACATTTAAAAACACAGTGGAACTGGTGGAACCTCCTTTTCAAATCCTGGAACTCAATGCCTGCTTCAGTATACAGCAGTGAGCCCTTTATAGCACCAGGAATATATTGGTCTGCTCTTGAAGGAGTGTTCAAGGATCCTCAGTGGGTGCAACTCTTTTCTTCTGCTATATAACAAGGGTATCTAGAGGATCCATCTGCTTCCTTAAAATACCTTTCCACTTTGGAGAGGCCTCTTTGTAGACCACCTAGTTTTAGAGTTGAGGGAGTTTTGTCCTAGGTACATACATATTGTGTAACAGGACACATGCTGAGATCACTGGAGAGTACTTCACTGAATGCTTATGAATACAGTGGTGCTCCACGTTCACCAACACATTAGGTATTACAGAAGGAGCATAGCTTCCATTTCTGCAACATCAAACTAGGAGGGGCGCAAAAATGTTGCAAGAGCTTCTGAGCCCGAGGCACTTTACCTAACAAGCACCGAGGACCTATCTTGCACTATGCACATTAGGGCTCCATTCACAGAGCATTGAGCAAACATAAATTGAACTTAGGGTCTCAAAAAACTATTTGCAGTGGTATATTTCCAGCCCTGCTTCATGGAATCTGGAATGGCAGTGTATCTTTGCAAAGTGCACTTCCCAATGTGGAAATTGTACCAGCAGGTAACCTGCAAAGGTTGAGGTGGCCACATACTTATAAAAGTTGGTATCTGCATATATAACAAATTGAGTCCCACCCTGGAAGTGCAATGAAATCTGCACTTGTTAATCGTAGGAGTGAGAGAGTTACAGGGATGCGAGGGGGAATTGAACACCACCACATGCAATACAGGCATACATGACAGTTTCTCTAAAGGGAAAATATTTTCCCATAGAAATGCATAAAACCAAAAAGAATCATGCCAGGCACAATGGCATCATATTTCCACGTGTATAATTTTCACACATTGCAAGACACCTACGCCATAGTTTTCCAGGAGCACTACTAGAATTCTTTGTGAATCACAAGAAAGTCATAAATGTTTTTTCGAATGTATGAGTAGCACTACAATAAAAAAGTTTCCACCTTTCACACCCAGGACTGAGTGAATCAGGCTAATATGCAAGTATTGCAAAATCCCTAGTGTTCTTTAAAAGAGTGATGCTGCAACTTCTTAGAATGCCCTAATTTCACTATTAAGACGCCTCATCAGGGGTAGTAAGCGCTATATAAATGCAATTACAATACAATACAATTAATCTTTATCTGGTCTAACGTGAAGAGTATTGTAGACACCTATGAATGGCATCATGTCACTGTTATGTGTTCAGGAACATGAAGCTTGTAACCAAAGCGAAGAGTTGCCTTGCCTATTTGAAAATAACATATCCTTAATGACCACAATTTTATTTTATAATTTGTTGCTTTCAAACTTAATGGTAAAGCTGTATAATTCATGTTGTGATTACCACCAGATAATTATCAATCTTCCATTTAAAGTGACGAGCAAACCTTGTTATGTCCCTCCTCATACAAATCCTGTAATCATTTGATTAGGGTTGCTGAAAAAGTTCTATCAAAGATATATAGGAATGCTTGGAAAAAAAAATGTGTACAGCATCACGCTTTTCAGTAGGCCTGGGCAGAGTTTGCGAAGTTGCGCAACGCATAACTCCGTGAAGTGACCAAAAAACTCAGCCGAATTACGCAGAGTTTCGCAAGCAGCCGAGTACTTTAGGTCGCGCCGTTCATGCTGATTTTTAGCACTGGGTGTCTGTCCCACGCGAATGGCACCATGCTTCGCGAAAGAGGACGATCCTTCTTTCTGACACTCGAGTAGATATTCTACTCGAGAGGCAGATTCCTCAACGCGAATGGAAGGTTTCTCAATGCTAGCGGTCCCGGCCATCTGCGACCGCCCGCATTGAGAATTCTCGCCAGGAGGTGGTCTGAACTAAAAATTTCCTCACTCGCCAACTTAACGTTGGTGAGCAAGAGTGAGGAAAAAACTTCACGTGCTACGCGGAGCATGGTGTGGGAAAAACTCCACACACTCCACGAGCGGAGCACAATTTCACACTCAGGCCTACTTTTTAGTAAGTTAATCTTGCTCACAAATGCTAATAATTGATACCACCATGCATTAAGTTGCTGAACTGTACTGGCAAATAATAATTAAACATTTAAGCAGTGTATTTTGTATTTTTTATCCAAGCCTTTAAAACCAAGGTGCCATTTTGGTTCCTCCATATTGCTAGCCTGCCGTAAAGTGAGTCTATCTACACCCAGTGGTGTGGTGAACTACCTACCACTCTTGGATAAGCAGGTTGTGCGGCCGTTGTTTCTATGGACCTTCCCGGATCCAGCGGAGAGGGGTAGGTCAACCACACGGCTTTCATTGAAAGCAGACACATAACTTATATGTGTCCACGGCCCGCTGGATACTGACGAGGCACGATTCAATTAGTGATTGGGTCGTCCATAGAAACAACGGGCGCACAACCCGCTTATCCAAGAGTGGTAGGTAGTTCACCACACCACTGGGTGTAGATAGACTCACTTTACGGTCCTGAAGAATCGCCTTTGATCCTTAAGACAACAATGGCGAGAAACATGTTGATCCACTAGGAATAGAGCGCCCTGATCTTGACCCATTATAGTCAGATAGACGCCTCTCCTTTTTCTATTTTAATCAGGCAGGGGGCCTACCAAGAATAAAATATGTTCCATAAGGCACCCTGACTTGTTTTAACTCACTTCACATACTACTACATCCACACAATCAAAAGGGCCCTTACACCCACGGCACCCACCGGCAAGGAACAAAAGATCTCCGATAAAGAGACCTTTATGGGTGCCCGCCGGGTATTGCAGCGCCGACCCGACGAGGAGCAGGCCCAGATGATGAAGCATGACACCTAGCTTGCTGGGTGTGTGAGGGCACCAGTTCCGAAAGGAAGAATCCCCTTCCTTTCACGACCTGCAATAAATACTCTGTATTCACCGAGGAACCACGTACTTCTTCTTTATTGATTATCTAGGGCATGTACGTTGGACCTTTCCAAAAGCCCATTGTCCCCATCCTTTTGTAAAAAAAAAGCACCTAAATCTTGCCTTTTCTTTCAATGATGAGTCCAAACTGTATCACCAATAGCATATTTGCCCCATATTGAAGTGGCTTAGTTGAAGGAGTGACCTGGAAAAGGGGCCTGCTATATCCATTACCACGCAAAACCGTTCTCAATTAACTGGCTCAGCATCCAACAGTATTATGGCCATTGTTATTTATTAAGTTGATGACTAATTAATCTGCTGAGTAAAGTATGTTATGTTATTTTCTTTTAAAAGTATAAAGCAAACAATCAACTACGTTTTATGGCATTAAGTGACCAAATTATTTGCAATTTTCTGCTCGTATTATAGTTTGAATAGATCGTTTTTTTAATGATTTCCTGAAATTGAGCAACCAAGGGAGAGGTGTGGCGCAGCGGCCAGAGCGGCTGACCATGGTTCGGTCACCTGCGGTAGCGCAACTCAGCATCATGTTCCTCTGGACAATAGCTCACTTACTCTCTCCGAGGGCCCCCATCAGGCGGTGATATGTTTGCGCTTTACCAATAGGAATTCTTATTATTTATTATTAGGTTTTTGCTGCTTTGAAGGAAAAAGATTGATTCCCAAAGATATTTTTTCTGGCTCTAGACATAGACAGTAGGAACACGTGAGTAGATCGTAAAAATCTTGAAGACTTGTACCGAGGGAATTTGAAGACAAAAGTCAGGGAGACCTGCTAAATATCTTTTTAAATGATAATTGTTACCCTGAAAATGATTCTAGTCCCTTTAGGAAGCCAATGTAGCTCTCCTAGAATAGGGAAAATGTGATCATACCTTGAAGTACCATTAAAAGGTTGGGCAGCTACCTGCTGTATCGACTGTAGGCATTTCAAGAGTTTTTCAGGATCCGCATAGTAGATAACGTTGCTGTAGTCCAATCGTGATCGCACCATGGCATTGTTTACAGGGATGTGAAATTGCATGATGGTCACCTTAGTTGATTGAGTATCCAAAGCCAGTTGAGAATCTAGGTAAATGTCCAGATTGCAATCAATGCAGCTTGATTGGGAGCAGAGGCCGACAATACAGGGCAATTGTAGAACTTCTCCTGTCACTTGGCCCCATCTGGTGATAAGGAGCTCTGTTTTAGTATGATTCAGCATGATTAAACTTTTTGACATTCACCAGCAGGTCAGCGTTAGACTCGCAGATAGAGCAGAAGAATTCTGTGTGGTTCAGGACAACCGTAAGTTCAATTGGATGTCATCAGTGTACATATAGTTTTATTGCATCTGAAAGAACTTTGGATTTAGACCTGAATGGAGGTTATGTGACTGACTGGAAGTGGTCTCTCAAGAATGAGATCAGACAGCTGAGCATACAACCTTTGATGTCTGCATTGCTAAGTCTGGTGATAAGAATGGTATGATCGATGGTGTTGATGGCAGCAATTAAGTCTAAAAGTACTAAACCCTCAACACCATTTAAGTCCATGGGCCTGCACAGATCATCTATTATTGACACTAACACCAACTCAGTACTTCTGCCAGGATGAAAACCCACCTGAAATGAATCAAATAGACCACTTTTTTTTAAGTAATTCTAAAGCTAAAAACCGTTTTTCAGGAGCTTGGCTCCAAATGTGTATTAGTGAGATAGGTGTGAAGTTATTTAAGTCAAGTGGACTCAGAGATGCTTTTTTCAAACGTAGTTTGACTATAACTATTTTACAGCAATCAAGAACCATCCTCAATATTAGAAAGCTATTGAAAATGGCTAAAAGTTCCTTAATTGATTAGGTACTTAATCGGGGCCGGACTGGCTACCGGGCGTTTTGGTGTTCTGCCAAGCTGGGGGCTGATTTCACTGCAGTGGGGGCTGATTTCGTAGTTGGGGACCTGCATGTGCTTCTAAATAAACAAAGCAAAACAAATGGTTTTAAAGTATACTTTAAAACCATTTTATTTTCCATTGTTTACTTAGAAATGCCCGGTAGCCAGTCCGGCCCTGTGCTTAATGTGCATAGCCATCCACAGAGATCCCAGATTCAAAGAGAAACCAGAAGGACCGCTTTTGTTAATGGTCTTTAAAACAGACTCTTCACAGATGAGAACAAAATGGTGGACGTTTCCATGTCACAAGCTATGTCACAAATTAGGTTTAGGTACATCTTCAGTAATGACGGTATTCCTAATATCTAAAACTTTCTCTTGAAAGAAAGTTGGAAATTCCTCACATAATTTATCTGGCTGAATAACATTATTTTGAGTGATAAGGGAGGAATAGAGCTCTTCAATGATTCTGTCTAGTACCTCAGCTAAAGTATGTACGTAATTTATGCGTTTATTACTTTTTTGCTTCTTTGATAAGTAGATATATTTAATAGGGTGGCAATAAATGATGCTCCATTGTTTCTCCAGTTGTCAGGTTGCCAGCTTACGTTCGTCCAGGTCTGCTAAAAAACAGGTTTATTTATAATGAGGAGTTTCCTCTTTTCCTCCTCAAGTGGAATAGTGCGGTCTAATATCTCTCCTAAAGATTGATTGAGAATGTTTTTTAAGGTGTTCATAACTTTACAGAACCTGTCCCAATGTTTTTCCTTAAATCTATTGACTAAGGGACCGATTCTGATGCGGTTTGGAAATCATTCCGACTGAATCGGTTTGGAAATGGTTTCCGACCGACTCGGATCGGGAGAATCTGACCGACCGATTATGATGCATCCGGATGCTTTCAGATACGGTTGGGTCGGACTCCCATTGACTTCAATGGGAGCCTATGTTCCGAACGAATTCATAGGATCCCATTGAAGAAAGGGATGGCTAGGGAAAATCGGGCAGCCTGTGGCAGGCACCCCCTGGTGCCTGCCACACTGTGCATGGCTGTAAGGGGGGACCCATGGGTACCCCCACGGGCCCGATTGGAAGGCTCCGGGTACAGGGGGGCCCAGTAAGGGCCCCCAAAGTTTGATTCCAACTGCCGATTCGAGTCAGACGACACAATTCGGAAAGGCTGTCCAAATCCAGCATTGTAATCAGTCGTTCGGAAATGCGGCCCGTAGATACGTACGAGTCTGCTCCGTACGCCTTGGTCATTCCAAATGCCGTCGGGTTCGGATTAGGATATTCCTAACGCCTAACTCGTATCATAATCAGTAGGTTGGAAACCTTTCCGATTCGGTCGGAAAGACACGTTCCCGATCTGATTCGGATGGACCAAATGCTATTAGGAGGCCTTCCAAACCGCATCAGAATCGGCCCCCAAGTGTGGAGCAATTGGCTCCCGGAAGCCATATTTTCATTTATTGGAGAAAGAGGATTCACTGTGAGGAAGAAGTACATTTAGACGAAACAGATAGGTTCATGTGAAAAGGTATGTCTAGATATTCAGTCCATATCAGCGGAATGGATCCCTCAAAGACAACTGCTTGAAAAGATGAGAAAATGGGATCCAATAGATGTCCCCTAGTGTGGGTAGGTTATCTGAATAAGAGCTGTAGATTAAAGGTTTCAATACATCCTTTAAACTGTATTGTCTAAGCCCAAGTTTAGATCACCTAACAGGATGAGGTTTTTTCTGTGTAAGAAATGGCCCCCTATTTCTTCAACATAGGGAATTAGTTAAAAATGCAAGAGGGTGATATATTATCAAGAAATGGAAATCTGTCTTTCCAATCTTACATAAAAAACTTATCAATCTAGTATAGAGTTATAAGAGAGTGGTTCATCAAGGAGAGTCAAGGAGTCACAGGTTATAACAGCAACTCCTCCCCCTGATTTATTTCTATATCATTTAGCTTGATTTTAAAATTAATAGGCTCTAATTCATTTAAAATAGGTTCCAATTGTGATGACAGAAAGGTTTCCAGTTATGTGACACTAACAGATAACTAAAGCCTGGGATAAAGCCCGTTTGCTTCTCAACAACCAGCTCAAAGATAATTCCGGATAAACATGACATGCTACCTATCGGTCAGTAAATTCAAAATTGCTAATTTTTAAGAAAATTTGCCTAGAATGCCTTTAAAGTCATTAAATCTTCATAAACGTCCAGAAAAATATTCCCGAATTCTGATCATTTACATGTCTTAGACTTTGGCTACATGTCATTATTTGATAAGTATATCAAAGTGCTTGCTGAGAGACCATTCCATTTGTGATATGCACAGTATAACCGTTATAATTATTATTATTCTTTTTCTTCTTATGCTTCTTCTTCTTCTTCCTTTTATTCTTATGTTATTATTATGATGGCAGTAGTAGTAAAGTTGGTCATTTGATTACACAAGAGACATCATAACAAACAGCATCTACTTACTATGATACGTTAAAATTCTATATTTTGTTTTTATTGATTTATTATTTTATTTTTATGTTATTATTACACTTAAACATTTTCCATGCAATACCTGCCACAGTCAAACTCATTTTTTTTGCAAAATATAAAACACTTGTATTATACATGTTAGCAGCAATGGGATTAACTGTTATTAATCAGAAACTAGTGATGGGTAGGTGATCACGTGTTGTCAACTATTACATACGATGTGTTACATTACAAATGTAACCTTGCTAACACTGGGTGGAATTAGGAGGAAGGCCACAAATAAATGCCCCTGATATGTTTCTTTCTCAATTTTAAGACTGTGCTCACAAGAAACTCTACTGAGATACACAGCTGACGTATTTGGCCTTGGACCAATGTGCAGTCTGTGTATTTGACGTCACTATCAGTGTAACCTGCTGCGGTTTGCAGATGGAGACATCACCAGTGAGTGCATCTGCACTCTGTATGCGGTGTCACAGCAAGCAAGAAGTAAAGCAAAATAGTTGTATTCAGGACACGAGTCGGGGTTACATGAGGGTGAACGGCGTCCACCCACTATTTTCAAAAGGTGGACTCTGTCCACCCTGCCAAGAATTTGGGTTCCACTGTAAAATATGCTGAACTCATCCCAGTATAATTTTCAAACACCGGGACACATTCAGCAGGGCCTGCTCATTGTCTGCTTTCAATCCGAGCAGCGACGTGTAGGCAGTGAGGGGTCTTTCTTATTTCAAACTCTAGCTGGGCCCACAACGAAGGATGAATTTAAAGGGCCTTTTGGCCTCCTTTTGTTCTAGTATCCTGGAAGAGAGCTGTCTGTAGCCTAACACCTTGATGTAAATGTGGTGGAAGGAAAACAAAAGCACACAGCTTCTTAGCACTTCACAGGTACTTAAGCAAGGCATGATTTTGACTTTGTTCAGACCCGGTATTTGAGATATGCATGCACTGTAAGAATGGCAAATGTGTTGCTCTGTCCCAGTATTTACACAACATAACAATTTAAATACCAGGATTTTCGATTTCTTTTATAGCGCTATTCATCCCAATGCAGGGTATCAGAGTGGTTTACATAACACACACACATTATATTGACAATAAATCATACAAGTTTGTAAATCCATGTACAGGATATGTTACTTAAGACTGTAAAGGTTATAAGGTGAAGGACTCACATATCATCATTTATAGCTCATTGTGCTATGTTAGAAGAATTACAATGCAACGGCAAGTAACAAAGGGATCTCTGTGTTAAAAGCAGTAGCCTACTTATCTAGCTACATAAAACAAAAACCTGTTATCTGCATGTTACATGATGTGCTTTGCAGGAGATGCATTAACCCTGTATGCTACTTTGAGTCAAAACTGGGACTAGACAAAACACAGATCTTTCCAGCAAATATGTTAACCACCAGAGAGTTATCTTACCATTATTGCTATTCCCTCAGATTGACTTGGAACACAAAGATCTCTGCAGCAGGTGCCTTAACCCGATAAGATATTTTAAAATTCAGACCTTGCAACCAATTAAGCAGAACAGATTTACTGTCATGTTTCTCTTTGTTGCCAATTTCTTTGTGCCAGAGCTTTAAAAAAATAAATGTATAAGTTGAGGCCCAGATTTTGCATCAAGGTTGTGTCACTTTTCTGGCACAAACCTGACACAAAATCTATTTTGGGATCTACAGTGCTACACAAATCCCATTTGTGTGATGCTGTAAAAAAAAAACAATAAGCTAACACAAGGCAGCACATTGCCCTGCCTTGTGTTACCTTGCATCAGGTAGGCGTTACATGGGTAGTGTTTGGGCGTTCCTGTGTATCCACCCATGTATTTTGACGCAAACCCATATTTATAGGGACTTACAGCAAACTGGTGAGTCTACCTGAGGCTGGCGTAACAAAGATCTTTATTTCTCTTCCTTATTTCCACTTTGCTTGTATGATGCAAAGAAGAAATAGCCTCATAAGATACTTTTTGGTTGGCTTTGTAAAAACAAAAAAAAACCTGACCTAAGACAGCGCACTGCAAAGCCTCGTGTTACCTTGTGTCGGGTAAGGATTACATGGGTGGTGCATGAGTGTTTCGGTACATCCAAACCATGTATTTTGAGTACAAATAATATACACAGCCTTCTTAAGGCAGGCACTCTTGCATTCCTTGGGTCAGCTCTTGAGTCCCACTCCCTTGTCAAAGGATCATGGTTATTCCTCATTTATGTAAGGCGACATTCCAGCTAGGCCCCACTAGTGAGTTCAAGTCTTAGAAAGAAGAAATCTTAGAAAGTCAAAGTGCCTCCACCCGTAGCATGCCAGCCATAGCAAGTTGCCCCTGAGGCTTGGTGGCCCAGTATTCAGTCTTAGTCGCTCTTGTTGGAGTGGAAGTTTTGAGTGCCCTGGTATGCATCTGCGGCCCGGCAGTGAGCAGAAGTCTTGATGCAAGAAGTCTTGATGCTACGATATAGATATTCCTCTTCCTGCACTGTAACCTTCCCTGAATCCAGCGGCAGGTCTTGGGTCCTCCTGTATTGTTGGATAGTTGAATCGCTGCTTGTCCTCCTTGGGCAATGGCTTGCTTCTCCTACAAAGCTGCATGCTGCTCCAGGGTGACAGCCCTCTTACTACTGAAAAAACTGAAAAAACTGATTCAACAGATGTTCCTTATACTACAGGGGAAACCGGCCTGAAACCGAAGTCCACTTTCTGCCCACCACCGCACTTGACTCCAGTGGAAATTTCAACATTCGAACAGGCCGTGTTTAATGACTTGGAGAGATTCGAAGAACCGAATGTATTCAAAAACTTGAATACCAATGAGTTCCTCAGCCTCCAAAACCTACAGAAGAATGACACTATTGTAATCAAACCGGCAGATAAAGGGGGCGGCCTGGTAATCATGGACAAAACGGATTACGATACAGAATGCTGACGCCTCCTGAATGATGAGAGAAACTACACCCCTCTAGCCGTGGACCCCACACCCGCACTCAAATCAGAGATTGTAAACCTTGTGAATTGTGCCAAAGCCAATGGCTATATTTCTAAACATGAGTCAGATTTTCTCACGTTGGGTGACAGCGTCATCCCTTATTTTTACACCCTACCAAAGACACATAAAAACTAAATTCCTCCACCAGGACGACCTATAGTGTCCGGAATTGGCTCCTTGCTGGAACCACTGTCCACATTTTGCGATTTTTTCTTGAAACCACTAATACAAAAATCGTCAACCTACCTCAAAGATACCAAGTCTTTGCTAACAATCTTGCAGAACATCCCTGTACAAGATGATTCAACCATACTAGTGTCGCTGGACATTGAAAGTTTGTACACGAGTATTCCGCAAGATGCGACTATAAGTGTACTAGAGAAGGCACTTGCTGAGACACCATGGGAGTATGATACTCCACGACAGTTCATTATCGAATGCGCCACTTTAGCTCTAAAAAAGAATTTTTTTGAGTATGAGGGCAAACTGTTCCTACAGACTATGGGCACTTCAATGGGCAGTACCTTTGCCCCAAGTGTGGCAGGCTTGTACGTGTACGATTTTGAACAGAAATATATCTTGGATGAAGATAATCCTTTTAAGTCTTATATCTCATGCTGGAAGAGATATATAGACGATGTCCTTGTCATTTGGCAAGGACCAGAGGACATCCTGAGAGAATTTTTCGAATGGATTAATACAGGTGATCAGAATATAAGATTCACCCATGTCCATGATACAAAGGAGATGGTTTTTCTAGATGTAACCATCAAGAGAGAGGGAGGCAGACTAACAACAAAAACTTATTATAAGCCCACGGCTAAAAACAATCTGTTATCCTTTACGAGCTTTCACCCACGATCCCTCCGTGAGAACCTCCCCTATGGCCAGTACTTGAGGATAAGGAGGAACTGTAGTAGCACTGAGGACTACCGTTCCCAAGCTACGGATCTATCTAGAAAACTACGCATTCGTGGTTACCCGGAGCATATTCTTAATAAAAGTTACAAACGAGCAAGAAACCAGCCCCGGGAGGCACTCTTGGAAGAAAACATAAGGACAGAAGAAAGAATACCTTTAACATGTGTGATCACTTATAGTACTGCCTCAAATGCAATTACGAAGTCTATCAATAGACACTGGAAGATCCTTGAAACCGGCAACAGGAAATGGGAGAAACCACTCTTTTCCTTTAAGAGAGCAAGAAGTATTTGAGACTGTCTGGTACACACTCGCCCGAAAAGATCGGAGGTTAACAGCAGTCCCTCAGTACTTAATGCCTGGGGGTTACCGAACGTAGTGGGCCATTTCTCTTGTGGCAATTGTAGTGCCTGCCACCTTACCTCTGCCTCAAAGACGCTTGCACTTGAACCTAATAAAATCTGGACCCAGAGAGCCCATTCGAACTGTAATTCAAACAACGTGATATATCTTATCACGTGCCCATGCGGCTTAAGGTATCTTGGCATGACAACCAGGAAGATCAAACAACGGATATGTGAGCATCGGAGCAATATCGCTGTAAAAAACACAACGACCAAGATGACAGATCACTTTATCCAGTTGAATCATACCACCAATGACATCCACTGGACTGTGATTGAACAACTAAAACAAGGCAAGAACATACAGGGCGCACTTTTTTCGAAAAGGAACAGCGCTGGGTGTACCGTCTGGGTACCCACAAACAGGGTCTGAACGACAATATTCCGTGGGGCTCAGTACTGAAAAGATGAAGGAAACAGTCACAGCCTGCTCGGTTTTTTCATAGTATAGTCATGACACCCATCTCGAGCAGTGAGGCCAAATGGCTATCTAACCAGTAGCCCTATCGTATTTTACACCTATAGTGGGCCTTGAACTTAATGTGGGCACAATTATACAGCGCGCTATTACATAATAGGCACATTGAAACACATCTGTCTCACGGCTATTTACCGTGTCTTTAGCGGTTTTATTAGCTCAGAGTAAATGCTATACTCATATAAACCGCTTGACTGCAAGCGTTACATCAGAACCAGCAACAGTAGATGGAATGTCCGTTTGTACCTTGGCCATTTATGGTTTATAAACTCAGAGCAAGTGTATACACACATATAAGTAGGCACACCGTCTACCATTTTATTAAAATTTGTATATCTGGGTTCGCGGCAGTATATGCGATAATCAGTAATTGAGCGAGCTGACGGTGTTGTGAGAGCGTATACGCTCTATTTTTTCTATAGATATGCCAACACGCTCATGAGGTTAGCGGTGCACTCATTACAACGTAAGCGTTAGCACGCTTTTACGCGATAGCGTCTAGCTCCGTTTTGTCCATCACCGGCGTCAGTTATAAATTACACTCACAAACGGCCCGGCTTTATCATCGGGGTCCCGGGAATGGGTACTATTTAGGCACAACGCAGGCGGTGTACTATGGATTAGTAAGTCTACCTACAACTAACAGGGCAACATAAGGTATGTGATGGCCATGTTGTGTGATGGTGATTCTTTACTTTTTTCTTGTACCCACTAGCGTGTGACTATTAGTCACCGCCTCCCACCGAGACCCATGCAGTATAATTCCGCCGCAACAAATGTAAGCTCTTTTTTCTCCTTTACTATTTTTAATAGACGGCCGCACAGGCGGTTTTTTCTAACAAGGCAGTAACACAGCGTTTCACACAAGACTCGTATTAATTTTACATAGACACTTTGAGATTCCATTGGCGCCGCAGCGAGTGCATTTCACATCGTTTATTACGATCATGGATAAATTCTGTCTTGATCTATTTCCATCTGAAGCAGGCACAGTATTTGCTAGTGCCGCAGTATGGCTACAGCTACTGATTTTCGTTTGGTTGTAGTTCAAAGACTTCCCGTCATTACTCCTTGACAGGCATCAGCGAAGGCATAACCAGGATCGCTCAGTTTGAGGGCAGATAACCGGACGCAATCATCTGTGTATTGTCACGTCTTATGTCTGTGTTTTTCCATGTCTCCTTCCCCTTTTCTCTCCTAACAGGTTTGCAAAAGGCGTTCAATAATTTGGATGATATTAATCGTGGAACCGTGAGTAACTCGGTCCCCTTGTTCAGACCATAGGTTAGGGTGCGCCTTAGCATGCGCATACCGCCATGGTCTCCGGTCCTGACGAAAGCCTGGCAATTAGCATTCAGAGGCTGAAACATGTAGACCAGATTTCTTAACTTTGGATGTGTTTGAGCAATATACTCAACCACAGCATCCATCACATATTTTTAACCTGGCCTTACTCTCCATTGAATAAAACATTTTTTTAGGAAGTAGTAAGTTCACTTTTAATCTCACTTTATGCACCAGCACTTGTCACCAAAAAAAACCTGCTCCGCTGTAATCAGGCGTCGTAGCACACCGGAGAGGCATTCGGCCTCTCTGGTGGGAGCCCAATGATGAAGCATGTCACCAACTAGGTTGGTGAGTGAGGGCTCTTTTAATTAACATGAGTGATTCCTGTTTAAGCTTCTTTTGAACTTTTTTGCTTCACTCTTCTGTTGTTTATTTGAGCCCTCTTACTTCATCATGGCCCTCTCCTGGCATTTGGGGTTCGTAACAGCATACACAGGGAAACGGCCCCGTCATGTTTCAGTATTTCACAGGGAGACGGCCCTCTTCTCAGTAGAGCAATGCACCAGGGCGACAGCCCTCAATCACCACTGTGGTCCCACCTGGCATGCAGAGGTCATGGGCAGCACACATGTTTTTTGCATTTACTTTGTGCAATTCAGCCACTATATGGACATCTCTTTAGTTCTCTTATTTCACAACAAAGGTTAATGTTTTGCCTTAAATTGTTGGTCCATGAGTTTAGAATGTGGCTGGGAGGCAGAAGACACATGAAAGTGAGGTGTCAAGTGCATCATATAAATGGCATAGATTCTTAATATACATGGTACAGCATTACAGCCTATTAAATAAAACACAAGAGAGATTTGCCTAGGATCACACAATTTGGTCAAGCTGGGAATCCGGGATCGACCACAGGTCTTCTGCTTTCACATTGTTCATTTCAGCCATTAGATGGACATCTCTTTATTTCTCCTGTTTTACTTCAAAGGTGAATGCTTTGTCTTTAACTCTTGGCACATGAGGTTGGAGCGTGGGTGGCAAACAGATGCCACCAATACATTTTTCACTTCAATTAAGGACTGCCTTGCATAATCATGCTTGCTCCTACAGAAGTATCTAAATTCGTCACACCACAATAAAAAATGATTTCCAAGCATTTTAAATTATGTGCTTTATTTACCAGTTCCAATCACTAAATGTTGAAGAGCTGTTTTCCTTGAAAGGAAGACAAGTTGCGTTTTTGTACCTCTGGAAATTCGAGAGAGCTGGATATAGCTGTGCTAAACTTTGCCAAGTTGTTACCCTGCCGGCATACGGGTAGTCTTGGTTTTTGCCCTTCTCACAACTACTTACTGCAGCGATGCTGCAAAGTTTGCTATGTACTGAATTACAACACAATAACACAGGGTAGCTTTGTTGTTATGATGCTCTTAGGTCTGGGAATTGAAAGATCATGTGTGCTTACTTAGGGCTGGATGGGTTTACAGTGAATAGGCGAGCCAACAGGTCAGTGTTACTGTAAACTAGTAGGTCAAGTAGGCCACCTCCAGTGCACTATTTTTGCAGTGTAACATGTCTAGGATATGCCAAGTTCTAATTAGCGAGCGTAGTCTAGTGTATATTCTGATTTCTGGACATAGTTTGTGGTGTCTCTGTATCTCCTCACTTGGGTAGTTTTTCTATGCAAACTAGCAATATTTCCATATGAAGGCCAATACTTTCTTGAAAGTGCTAGTTGGAACTGGAATTGCATATACCTTTTTCTTGCCAGTTACCTTTGTCACCATTTCCTTCTCAGCTTTAGCTATTGGGTGGCTTACACGTATTTTGATGTGGAGCTGATACATCTTACTTTAGAATTTATGGTCCATTCTTTGTGTGGGTATTCTGGTTGTACTGATCTTAGGGTGAGCTGTCAGGTTCGCTGGTGAATGTGAGGGTTGTTTAGATATAGTTATGCCAACTGTAAGAACATGAGATATGTCTGCTGCTAAAAGTAGAGGTGAAATTTCGGGGGGCAGTGTGTGGTTTGTAAAAACATAAATGCAGAACCCCAAACTTTTTCTTAGGGTCCTACTACTGAATGGCAAGTTTGCCATGACCTTTTTCTTTCACTACTCTAGACTTGCTTATCCTTGGTGGGTCTTTTGGCATCTTCTTTTCTGCCTTCAGCATTGTTTTCCTATCTTTCTTTCTCCTTTCTTTCTTTTCTGTATTTCTATCTTGCTTTGGGTAATGGTCTGTTGGTGAAAAATGAGCCCCAATCTCCTAAAATGAGTGAAGGTGCCCACCTCAGACACATTAAGTGGTGGGTAGGGCTGGGTAAGCGTACTTTGCTTAGGAGAGCGGTCTCACCTCTGGAGAGGGCAGGCAGCTAAAGCAATCACATCTACATGCAAATGTGCTCCATATGGAATATTACACCTGGTGGAGTAGGTTGGCGGCAGTTAGTTTGTACAATTCTTGTATAAAAGAAGCTTTCCACTGACAAATGGCAACATTGTTTTTTGTGTAACATACAAAAGTGTGAGTCTTCTGCCTAAATCATGAGCGTTTGTGTGTATACTTGTAATGCGCTCAGAAGTACTCATGATAGACCTGGATGTGGTCCGTCGGCTAGATTGCCGACTTTGGTGCTGGAAACCAAGGTTCGAGCCTCGGGGTCGCGTCAACATCCTGTGATTCTGGGCAAATCACGTAATCTCCCCGTGCCTGAATGTGTAACGTAACTGGTGCTCATGTAAAGCGCTCCAATACCTTCGGGTCGTGTTCGCGCTATATAAATCTGCATTAAAATAAAATAAATAAAAAAATAAACATATATGTGAGGTCTTAAGAGCTGAAGTCACTTCTTGCGGTTTCACTTCCTGCAAAGTCATGGCTTATGATGCCACTTCCTGTGACGGCACATGCAGTGATGCACTGTGATGTCACGTGCCATGATGTCACCTGCACACCGCCTAACTTGGTTAGTCCCCCCACTTCTTTTTTTTAGGACTTGTGCCCTGGTTTTATATATTTAAAAAGAAAGAGCAGTGACAGATAGAGAGGACCTTTTTTAGAGGGAAATGTGAAGCTTAAAATGAGGGGGAAAACATTGTTCTCCATGAATGCAGCTTGAAAGCCTTTAAGCCATGGTGGAAATACTAGATGATAATTATCTGCCAGTGAATCGTGTGTTGTATTCTCAATGGCAGCAATGAAATGCTTGAAATGTGACCAGAAAGGCAACTTGATATATAATAAACCTATTTCTACTCTTCAAAGCTTCAAATGATTTACTTTCTTGAAATGATTTAATTATTCAACAGATTATTGTTTGTGCGCAACACGCATGCCGAGAAGGTGGTAGGCAATTAAATCATTATTAATTACATATTAACGCACACTAAATGAAAGGTTTGTTCCCAAGGCCGGAAAAAAAAGGATTTGATGGTTTTAGCTTCCAGGATTTTTTTTTTAACGACTCATCGTGGACTAATTACATTAATGGCTCTAGCATTTTCGTTTTACTGCCGTGCCACAGAAATCACAGCGCATGAGGAAAGCAGTTCCACTGTGGAGTGGTATGTGGAAAACATGACATAACTTGATAGCTGATGAGAAAAAGACGCGGGTCCGTTTTTAGGGGGTTGTTGTGGCAACCAAATTCTGTAACTCTGCTTTCATTCTCACATCCCGGCTCCAGCCTTCACATGCTTAATTTTCTTTCATTGTTTTGCTGAGTTTTGGAAGAGTATAGATATTGCAGACAGTCCTCCAACATGGGCTCTGCACAATGTGGGTCGACCAAGCCGTTCAGGATATGCGAAGAAAAACAGAGGAGCTGGTGAACCATTGGGTATTTGAGGTGTCTCGGTCAGTCCTTAATTTGTAATAGAATAAGTGCCGGGACCCAAAGTTGTGCTCAGAAACCTGCTGTCGACGCTATAGAAGGTCGGTGTGATGAATACCAAGGCTGCTAGTCATTATTCCAATTCATGTCTTTTTAAATGCACCATCAGACACTCCCCTCCCTGCCTTTCTTATCTCTCTCTTGCATCTTATTTTTCATCCCTGCTTTCTCCCTCTGTCGGTGTTTTTTCGTCTTTCCCTTCCTCCTTCTTTCCCCCTATTCAGTTTTTCTCTCTCTTACGGAAGTGTGAATCAAAGTCTGTTGAATGCCGGCACCAAAAATGTTTGCCAGTGGGCCCCATCTTCAACCACCGGTTCAAAATAAGCAGTGCTGTGCGGCATGGTGCTAACAATTTCAGCTCTCCGGGCAAAATAAAATGTGCCTGAGGGATCGCTCCAAATACACTGAAAGAATTCGATTTGTCGCGAATTGTGCTGTCAATGAGTTATGCCACTAGATGGCAGCCTGTGGTTGCTGCTGCCTTACCTTTCCTTGGGAAAGCACTGACCCTGGGGGCATATACAGACCAACTAATAAAATGGTAAATCAAAGGACGCTACAATATAGAGCAATCATGGATTTTGGCTGGGAATAAAATACAACTCTGGGGCATATTATCAACGGCCAGCGATAATTATCGCTGGCCGTACATAGCGATAGAAATATTATCGCTGGCTATCGCTGAATATTATCGCCATGATAACGCTATATTTACAACGCATAGCGCTATGGCGATAATATTTCAGCGATAGCGGTGTTTTCAATGGAACATCACTGGTTTTCCAGCGATGTTCCATTGAAAACAGCGATAACATTGCTGATACGACCCTGTGGTCGTATCAGCATAATCCATCTCCCATTAAAAGTATGCTTTAGTCAGGAATTTAACAGACGTTAAATTCCTGAGTTAAGACTGAGGTAGCGCGATTTTTTTTATCGCTCCACCTCCTTGTTAATATCGCGAAGCTGCCTTCACGATATTAACATGTGTTGTTTTCACAGCCACGCCTTCTTTGCATCTCATTAGCGATGCGAGGCGAGGCTGTGAAAAAACGGGCTCTACATCAAGGAAACACGCGCTAGCGTGTCCTTGATGATATTGCGATATAATTATCGCCGCTTTTCGCCCAAAAACGGACGCTAAAGCGGCGATAATTATATCGCCAGCCCTTGCTAATATGCCCCTCTGTTTTTTAAAACTAGTAAGGTACCTCAGCGGGCAGACACGTGTGCGTGCGTATGTGCGTGCCTCAGGCACCAGTGGGACTGAGCACTGAGCGTCTCTTGTCTCTGCATATGAAACATCCGAAAATGAAACACCGTGTAGCTTGATAATAATACCATCTGCTGTTTGTCCCAGGGGCCGGTTCTGCTGCCCGGAGTCAAAGTGGTCTGTTTTATTGTACTTGGTTGTGTTTTTATTGTTATTTAGAAATGAGTGGCTGGCAAGGTTGGAGTAGACTGACGTATTGAACTGATGCGTTATATTTGTTAGTGGCTGTATGTTGTTATAGGTCTGTGTGGAAAGTTTTGTGTGTGAATACACGCCCCAAAGGGCACTGCTTTTTGTTTAATTCTTGAATTGTTATATTGTCCATTACACGGCTTCAAGTGGTTGTGTTTTGAGGTGCCTTTGCTAGTATGTGGCATTCATGCTCTTCTATGCGTAAGTGGGGGTGGTATGCAGGGGCGTAGCTTGGTCGGTAAGATTAGGGGGGTGTGAGCTTCAGATTTCCCAACAATCACGCTGGTTAAAATACATTATATGAGAAGCATGGCAGGAGGGGGAGGTAAGGAGCAGTAGGAAGGGAGAGGAGTGCAGATTGTGAGAGGGTACTTAAAGCTCAATATTTTGTAAAATAATTTTTTAAGACCTTTAAAACAGAGACGAGAGTGTGTGTGATTTTGTCTGCATGTGTATGTAAAAATCCAAAGTGAAATCCTACAGACACCTCACCAGACCCGACTTAAAGCACTGGTACTCAACTGTTTAGTACAGAATACATTTATTAGGGGGGTGTAACACCCCAAACACCCCCCTTGAAGCTACGCCCCTGGTGGTAGGGTTACATTAACTTCTTCAGACTGGGAGTCACTGACTTTCCATGCCATTAACTTGCTGCCAAGATGAAATTGGTTGTGCATTGGCTGGCACATTAACAATACACCGAGCCAAGATGTAAACACAAGCCTTGATCCGACTTACCACACCAATGGCCATAAGATACAAGCTCACTAGGTCATGTAGCCTCCTTTTGCTTGTGCTGACAGCTCACTGCTCTTGGGAAAAATGGTGTGCAAGGATGGGCTGCCAGGGGACTTATCCACCAACCTTCTCCCTTAGCAGCCATGGCCCGTGCAGGTAAGAGCAGTGGGGCGGAGGGGCGGGTTAGGGGGATTTCGACAGCGGACGAGGGAAAATTAATTATTTATTTCATTTTCCCTCATGATCGTCTGTTGAACCCCCACCCCCCCCCCCAACCCGGCCTCACAGCCCCACCGCTCTTACCTGCACGGCCACGGCTTCCCCTTAAATACCTTCCAGGTTTTAGCCAGGCAGGCCTAAAGGCAAATGTGGAAATATGGTCGAGGGTAAGTCCAGACTTTGTGGGGGATGTTTATAAAAAATGTTCACTACTTTCTATTGTACAGTTGACAAAGATATATGGACTACAGTTAGGGCAGTTCCTGATGTTTGGCCACACTACCACCATGTTGCATTGAGGAAAATGAGGATAACGAGCAATGGGATGCACAGCTGCTTGTGACACTGGGCAGCAATAGAAAGGTGATAGCATGGCTGTAGGCAACATTGGGAGTTTCAAATCACACAATGTTGTCTGACCTTGAGACATTGTGGGAGTTTGATTTGGTGTCCTAACCAACCGAAGATGACTGGAATCCCACTAGATAATTTGTAACACAAATAGCTATGAATGCTCAGTCCAAATTCCTGCAATTTAATGATATACATAGAACCTACCTGCCTAACTTTTATGGCCTCAAAAATGTAACCTAGTGTAGGTGTCAGTACCTTGGATGTGGAGCTGTGCAGGCTAATTCCTACTACCTGGTTTGGGCTTGTCTGGTC
Source organism: Calotriton arnoldi (assembly GCA_963921515.1). Taxonomy (NCBI): domain Eukaryota; kingdom Metazoa; phylum Chordata; class Amphibia; order Caudata; family Salamandridae; genus Calotriton; species Calotriton arnoldi. Next base: position 895,331 of record CAWUFW010005456.1, read on the forward strand.
TTGGAGGCTTTCTGGAGGGAGGTGTCGCAAATAATAGCACCCATAACTACAGACCCAGTATGTTTAGATCTGGAACACACCAACTCAGCATTATGTATTTTAGACCTGCCCCTGGTTGTTACCTAACATAAATCAGCAATAGCTTAGGCGTCTGCTGCTGCCCCCTTTATTAGAAATGTGAAAAAGTTTGTCTCCGGGTGGGCAGAGTCTGAATGCGGTGCAGTTTGAGCACAAACCACACCTACACACAGCTTGCATATCATCCTGGAGTGAGATCTTTTATGACCACAGACCACACAATAAAGAGTATGTCACTGTAACAGATAAGCCTTTCTTCCCTCTCTTCCTGCAACCTCTTCTCTGTTCTGCCTTGAAATTACTGAAATGTATTTGACCATCTAAAAATACCCCATGTGATAATGACAAGATGTCTGAGAAATGTGGTCTGGCTACTCCTAACCTAAGTAGTGCTTATAGATGTACGTTACTCCAAAATGGATCAAAGGCCTGATGTATATCCAATGATTATTATATATTGTTGTATTCTTAAAGTTTCTTTTGTTGCATCCTCTCCACCGATATATCTCAGACAATTACTATGTAATGTGAATGGAGCATTTTAGATGGCCTGCACATAAGATGGAAAACTTATATATATTACTCAGTGGCAGTTGTCACTGGTTTGTTATAGTTAGGATGCTGTTTTCATAGGAAAAACATTTTTTGTTTTCCTAATAACTTTGGCGCCGTTTGATAAATCTTAGTGATACCAAAGGGGATGATGGACGGAGCGTTAGAGCAAATCAAACACTCACCCCCAGTCAACTGATCTGGGTTTAATCCATCATCATTCTTTAGCTCACTCCACCACCCCAGTTCAGACATGGCCATATGCAAATAAGTCTGACCCTGTGCCTCATGGGAACAGTCCAGCCCGAACTGCGAAGCCATGTCTTCCCTGGACCGGAAACAAGCATCCTGGGACCGGTTTCGGGTTCATAACCCTCATCAGCCAGGCTATCTTGAATCCAGTGGCAAAGTGAGCAAGGGACCACGTCTGGGCATACCCTGCCAACTTAGGGCGAACAAAGCAATACCAAAGGGGATGATGGACGGAGCGTTAGAGCAAATCAAACACTCACCCTCAGTCAACTGATCTGGGTTTAATCCATCATCATTCTTTAGCTCACTCCACCACCCCAGTTCAGACATGGCCATATGCAAATCAGTCTGTGCCTCATGGGAGTTCGGGCTGGACTGTTCCCATGAGGCACAGGGTCAGACTGCTTTGCATATGGCCATGTCTGAACTGGGGTGGTGGAGTGAGCTAAAGAATGATGATGGATTAAACCCAGATCAGTTGACTGGGGGTGAGTGTTTGATTAGCTCAAGCGCTCCGTCCATCATCCCCTTTGGTATCGCTTTGTTCGCCCTAAGTTGGCAGGGTATGCCCAGACGTGGGTCCCTTGCTCACTTTGCCACTGGTTTCAAGCTAGCCTGGTTGATGATGGCTGAAAAGCCAGAAACTGGTCCCAGGATGCTTGTTTCTGGTCCAGGGAAGATATGGCTTGGCAGTTCGGGCTGGACTGTTCCCATGAGGCACAGGGTCAGACTGATTTGCATATGGCCATGTCTGAACTGGGGTGGTGGAGTGAGCTAAAGAATGATGATGGATTAAACCCAGATCAGTTGACTGGGGGTGAGTGTTTGATTAGCTCAAGCGCTCCGTCCATCATCCCCTTGGTGTTCCTTTGTTCGCCCTAAGTTGGCAGGGTATGCCCAGACGTGGGTCCCTTGCTCACTTTGCCACTAGATTCAAGCTAGCCTGGCTGATGACGGCTGAAAAGCCAGAAACCGGTCCCAGGATGCTTGTTTCCGGTCCAGGGAAGACATGGCTTGGCAGTTCGGGCTGCACTGTTCCCATGAGGCACAGGGTCAGACTGATTTGCATATGGCTATGTCTGAACTGGGGTGGTGGAGTGAGCTAAAGAATGATGATGGATTAAACCCAGATCAGTTGACTGGGGGTGAGTGTTTGATTAGCTCAAGCGCTCCGTCCATCATCCCCTTTGGTATCGCTTTGTTCGCCCTAAGTTGGCAGGGTATGCCCAGACGTGGGTCCCTTGCTCACTTTGCCACTGGATTCAAGATATCCTGACTGATGACGGCTGAAAAGCCAGAAACCGGTCCCAGAATTCTTGTTTCCGGACCAGGGAAGACATGGCTTGGCAGTTCGGGCTGGACTGTTCCCATGAGGCACAGGGTCAGACTGATTTGCATATGGCCATGTCTGAACTGGGGTGGTGGAGTGAGCTAAAGAATGATGATGGGTTAAACCCAGATCAGTTGACTGGGGGTGAGTGTTTGATTAGCTCAAGCGCTCCGTCCATCATCCCCTTTGGTATCGCTTTGTTCGCCCTAAGTTGGCAGGGTATTCCCAGATGTGGGTCCCTTGCTCACTTTGCCACTGGATTCAAGCTAGCCTGGCTGATGACGGCTGAAAAGCCAGAAACCGGTCCCAGGATGCTTGTTTCCGGTCCAGGGAAGACATGGCTTGGCAGTTCGGGCTGGACTGTTCCCATGAGGCACAGGGTCAGACTGATTTGCATATGGCCATGTCTGAACTGGGGTGGTGGAGTGAGCTAAAGAATGATGATGGATTAAACCCAGATCAGTTGACTGGGGGTGAGTGTTTGATTAGCTCAAGCGCTCCGTCCATCATCCCCTTTGGTATCGGTTTGATAAATCTTAACAAAACTTCAAAAACAATGTTCTTCCATCTAAACTGCTTCCTGGAATGTTTCAGGGTGATCCGGAAAGCAGGGGCCAAGAAAACGAGAGGGTCACTAAATGTGGTTTCCCCATTCATTTTTCCATAGGAAAATTAAACACAGCTATAGTCCAAATGGCTAACCTGAATTACACCAAATATGGCAGAAAGCTAGATATTGGTGCAGAAAGTGTGCTTTTTGTGATTTGATGTAAATCTGTTCAGCAGTTTGTGAGAAATTAAGGCTCAAATGCATTTTGTATTTCACCCGGCGGAGGACCCACGACTGATCCGCAAGCACGACCAGGCGTTGTGATTGGCTGGCCGCAACCCAAAAAGAACAGTTGCAGCCGCCATCTTAGGTCTATGGGATTCAGTCCAATAGAACAACATAAAATATAAGTGGTAGGGTAAGGGCACCCTGGACCCCTGGGCCTGGTGGGGGGTCCCAAATGGACCTCCCAGGTTCAAATTTTATACAAAATGTTTGTTTTTGGATTCCAGAGCAAATCCCCAGAGTTGAGCATCGTGGTGTATCTGCGGATCTATGAAACCCCCAAAGAGTAAAGAATCCGGTTGTGCAACCAAACCCACACAATGCCCAGTGATGAATTTGCTACTTTACAATAAAAAAACAAAGACATTCAATGAAAGAAAACAAAGGTTAAAGTGACGTTATAGTTAGGAATTATGATATCTTACTTCATAATAAAAATGAAAACCTTAGAAATTGTTTGAAAAAAACAAAGGTTAAAGCTACAGTACAGTTATGTGAAAATGTCAGTTAAACGAACAAAATCACAGAAATTCACCAGTTGTAGTTATCTCAAGTATCCATAACTTGTGTCCTAAAGTAACAACAACTCGAGCCCTCACCATGCAGTGCTTCTACCCTCACATATTACATGATTCATGACATGTTCAGTAACTGCATTGATAACATCCCTAAGGCCATCTGAAATGTCATCATTGATACTAACACGGTGCATGGCGGAGGCGCGAAATATAGTTAATTTGGGGTATGAGTTATAGTTACTTGAGATAACTATAACTGGTGAATTTCTGTCATTTAGACAGTAAGTTTTAACTGACATTTTCACCTAACTGTAATGTCCCTTTAACCTTTGTTTTTTTCAGTGAATACATATATATATATATACTAGAGTATACGGAAGTACGAGACACAAATAGAAATTGGATGGGTACTATACAACTTAATGGAATGGTCTCGTATTCGAATGTGGAGAGTGTAATAATGATCTTTAAGAAATATAGAATGTCATGGTTTCATTATATAGACACTCAGTCATGAAAATTTGAATGAATATACATGTGATGCACGTAGAGTTATGAACAATTATGTAACTTGATCCAGATTGTAAACATACAACAATGTGCAATATTTAGGAAATAGTATACTCACAATATACACTTGATGTTGTTGAAGTATGAACTCATACAAAGTAATTTGTTATTATTATGATTCATGTGGACTACCATTCCCATAATGCCTCTTAATGGATAATGTGGGAGAGAGGTATTTAAGATGAAAGCAAAGATGGACTAATTTGTTTACCGTGATCAAGACCAGTTTGATTGAAACGCTTAGGTGAGAGTGATAAGGCTGAGTTGCTTTTGGACTCAATAAATGATTTGGAAATTTCCCTGGCGAGTGCAGCATTATTATCCTTTTGATGGACAATATAAATTTGGGGGTAGTCCACCCCTGACGCGTGCAGCGGCTGTGCAAAGTGCGCACTTCATTTTGGACTATTTTGGTGAATTTTATGTACATATATATATTACCTACTGGCGGTCGCCAGTAGGTAGTTATAGTTAGGACCTAGTTTCCATAGGAAAAGTGTTTTTTGATTTGCCAATATCTTTGGTGCCGGTTGACGAATCTTCGTGAGATTTTCAAAACTAATGGGGAGCTCCGGTCAGCTCCTGTCTTGAAAGTTTCGGGGTGATTCGTCGAGCGAGGGCCGAGAAAAAAGGGGGGGTCCCAAAATGCGTTTTCTCCATGTTAATTTACATAGGAAATTTTAGACAAAGCTACAGCCCGAACTGCTGAACGGCATTACACCAAATTTGGCAAAATGGTAGGTCTTGGTCTAGAAAGCATCCTTTTTTTAAAAAATGGGGTAAATCCGTTCAGTAGTTGCTGAGAAATTCAAAACATAAAAATATCGATATCTGAGCACCGAGGAGGATTCGCGAACCCTCCCGGGCACGAGCTTCATTCTGATTGGCTCCCAACACTCCAAACCAAGAAGTGTTGGCAGCCATCTTGTGACTCGTTAACCGAGTCACAAGAAAACAGTAAAAAAAAGATTAAAAAAACAAGAAAAGGGGGCAGGGTAGAAACACCTTGACCCCCTAGACCTGCTCAGGGCCCAAAAAAGCATTTTAAAAAAAAAAGAAATCATCCGAATTCGCGCTGGGTGCGTGAATCCGGCCGAAAAAAACAACAAAAAAACGAAGTGCGGATTCCCGCGCTTCATTTAATTAAGCCCCCGGGTGGGCCAGGTCCCGGGGGCAATGGCATATATATATATAGTGCCATCCGTGGACTGGATGTGCTAGGAATGCCTGCATGTGCTGTGGTCAGAAATCATTTTTAAAATGGGATGGTCCTGGATGGTGGTCGGATCAAGCAGCCCCCTCAGGCAGACACAGAGCAGAGCTGACGCGAGAGAAGGTGGCGGCGATCGAGGCCAGGCTCCCGTAAAGGTGGCGAGGAGAGGGGAGGTATCCCGGATAGGTACTTCACTTGATGTGATCCTTAGAATGCTGCACTATATTATGAATTCCATCTTGTAAAATGGAAGAACACCTTAAGAGTGACACTGTGTCTCTCATTTTAAGAACGTTACACGGTTGAGCGTTTCTAAAAACACAAAGAAAGCAGCACTAGATTCTGACAATGACAGGCAGATGAAGGTACCATTTGTTATCGGCATCTGTTTGCTAGATTGCGAGATGAAGGTACAAAAATACAAATATCACCTTATTTCTTCTCCCGGTGCCGTATATCAGTGTGTGCATCACAGAGCCGCACAGAGTGCCGCAGGGAGAGTGCAGCAATCCCTCCAGTGTATGATCTATGCCACAAAGTGCGAGGTGTGGATTCCCACACTGAGATCGACCTGCTTACACACGAAAATAATGCACTGCCCGGGAAACACCAAGTAAATCGTAAAAGTACAATGCGTGCTACGGACAACCATTTAACATAAACTGGGTTCTGGGTGAAAAACAGACCTTGGGAGGAGGACATGGATTAAAATCACAGACGAGTAACAGCCCTTTGCTGCCTTCGTGAAAAACAAATCTGGAACACAATTATGTATACATAAATCAGGTGAAAACAGCATCTTTGCTAAACCTGGAGGTTTATTCTTATGTGCACATGGTACCGACTGCAGTAAACATGGGGCACATCAAGGGGGCTCTGTTCGACTCAGTTGAAATGTCCCCCACTTCTGTCTGTTGCCGAAGTGAGCATTTTTTGGGGGGGGTTAAAATGAGGTGTGTGTGACCGTTTTGTGATGACAGCAGAGATTTCTGGCTGCGCATATTGTAAGACACCACTGAAGTGTAAAGGGATGGAGGGGTTGGGCAGGGGGTGGTCATCCAGCCCACCAGCTGCACCCAGGCTCTGTTTGTGTGTTGGTGTGATGGCTTTCAAAAAAGAGCTTCAATGCCATGCTCACCTGTGTCTCTGCTACCTCACTTGTGAACCCTTCCCCAACAAGGTTTGCGCTACTATGGTATGTGAATCCGTATTGCACCTTCGCAGCATTTTTATGGCCTCAAAGCACTTTCAGAATCTGGACCCCAACATAACCAGGATGTTTTGTCTGTTGCTTCCTTGGGACCCTCCGTCCTTTAATACTGGAAACAATTCAACTCAATAACATTTGCTGATCATGAAAGAATAGGAGAATAATTAACTTTAAAGTTTCATATGTTTCGGTAGTGCTTGAAGAGGCTCTGTACAGGTCTATGTAATTAGACAGGCCAGACTGTTTTTTTAGAGTGGGTTACTTGTCAAGTTTTGGCTCCTATAGTGTAATCAAGGTCTTCTGGGTGCTAGATTCGGCGATAATGGAAGCAGAAAGGAAAGAAAAATGACAGGTCTATAGCGGAAAAAGTAGAGGGCAGACGACTGAGGTGAACATCTCTTTAAAACTACACTTATTTCACTCCACCATGTATCCTTTCCCTGCGCAGCACGCTGTCCTACTGTGTACTCTTTCTCCGTTCCTCCCACCTGCTGATCTTTCTATACATACATGATGATCTCTGAGTCATACTGCACTGCTTCCCCTCACTCCAAAATGTACCCCAGGAAGCTTGTACATGCACACTTTTATCTGTGTATGGTCTGTACTGCACCAATGCGCCTGTCCAGGCACTATATTAACACGCTTTTATTGAAACTCGATCTTTTTGCACACATACTGTCAGGTGTCGTCAGGCATTGGCCGAGTTGCCAGTCTGCGATTTCAGACACAGGTGAGATAGTTGTGCTTCAGCTGAAAAGTGGTCAACCTCAGTGCAAGACGACATTGCCTCAGATCCTAATTCAACCCTTGAACAGACCATGTGATCCTGTGGAAATTATTATCGCCTTGCACTTGACGTTGCAGAATTCAGAGAGCTTAATGGCTGCAAATAATATACGTTGAATAATTAACTCTGCTTTGTCAACTTGCATAAAGCGCTCCGAAGTAGTCGAAACGGGATGCGCTGGCACATTATTAAAGGTATACAAACTCCAATGCAGGAAGGAGTTTTAATGTGTGACACACCTCTTTCAAACATGCGCTGTGATGCGGAGCAGCTAAACTGTCAGCACACATTTACAAAATCATGAGTTTTTTGGCTTGTAAAACAATCTGGTATCTTCTTTCTACTCACTGTCAGGTACTCTTTAAGGAGAAGAGAGGCAGGTTTTCATTGCTCTAGCGCTGGTTGTTGATGGGGCGAGTCTTGGCTAATTGTTCATGTTTTAATTATGGGCTGTAGCGTCGAAACACTGCTAGTAAGCAACATTGCCATTTTGCAGCCCGGTAGCCATCCATTCATCAACCACTGAAAGATGGAAGGCTGTGCCAGAGCTTAGACACAGCCACAGGTAAATTGCACAGAGAATGCAGCAGCAGACGCATTAGCCCCTGAGTTTTAGTCACTGCGGATCAAAGCGCAGATAGGGGCAGATTTACAAGGAACTGATGCATCTACATAGATGCGTCAGTTTCCTTGCACCAGCGCCAAATGTCCTTGCGCCACCATGGATGCGCTGTATTTACAATACAGTGCTGTGGCGCAAGGATTAACAGATGCGTCAGAAATTCTGACGCATCTGTAGGCACAAAAGTGACACATTGCTGGAGTTGCTCATGAAAGTGACGCAGCTCCAGCACTGAGCCACAACAGATGGGTGAGTCCCATTCAAAAAGCCCTGCGTCATTCCTTACGCCTGGTCTGAGCAGGCGTAGGGATTTTGATGCAGTGAAGGCGTAGAGTGACGCAGTGAAATGTTGTAAATTTCACTGCGTCAGTTCTACATGGCTTTTTGCGTGGGAATGCCCACCCTGCATACATTATACCTGGCGCAGGTATAATGTGATGCAGGGCTTTACAACGTGACGCATCACCTTAGATGCATCACATTGTAAATTGGCTGCATTGTTTGCACAGCCGTTGCGTAAAAAAAAGGGACACAATGGCGTCGCAAGGGGCTTGTAAATCCGCCCCATAGTTCTTGTGATACTTTCATGCACAATACCCACAAACACTGCAAGGGGATGTTTACAGCGAAGAATGCCTCTCTTGGCAGTGGCAAGTGCTCTGGGCACGGTAAACACAGGGTGGTAATGTTACCAGACACAAAAGGTGAACCGCTTTAATGAAGATTATATAAATATGCAGCTAAAAGGAGCTTCCTCTGCTGAAAGTTTCACAAATAGGTCAGATTTCGGTTCTCACAACAGAAGCAAAAGTTGTGCATGAATTGTGCTCCTGTGGCAGCACAGGCATTGTAATGATCTGTTCTTTAATTTTATTCATTTTAACCCTGTACAGTGCCTGCACAAACCAGACTGCTTCTAAGTCCTTATATGGAAAATTCATCTTAAAAAATAATGTGAGCTGTCTTGCTCAGGGATGCTCTTTTTGCCGACCTCAGTATGATGAGGATCTGAGTTGCACCTACTGATTCACACATCTCAGGAGGTAGAGAACACAATCTGCTGAGCTTTCTTATGTCACCTCTTCAGTGCACTCAAATGGAGAGCAGAAATGTGGAGTCGAAGTCAGCTCCGCCCAGAGGCACAGCATCTATTGGTGCAGCAGGTGCAGTGGCACCGGTTCCAGACCCCTGGGGGCCATTTAACCCTCTTTCTGCACTTCTGTTGCCTCTTTCTGCACCTCACTCTCTTCTTTCTGCATCACTCTTGCCTCTTTCTGCACCTTACTTGCTTCTTTCTGCACCCCTGTTGTCTCTTTCTGCACCCCTGTTGTCTCTTTCTGCACTTCTCTTCCCTTTTTCTGCACCTCTCTTGCTTCTTTCTGCACTTCTCTTGCTACTTTCTGCACCTCTCTTGCTTCTTTCTGCACCCTTCTTCCCTTTTTTGCATCCCTCTTGCCTCTTTCTGCTGTTCTCTTGCCATTTTCTGCACCTCACTTGCCTCTTTCTGCACTTCTCTTGCTTCTTTCCACACCTCTGTTGCTTCTTTCAGCAATTCTCTTGCCTCTTTCTGCTCTTCTCTTGCTTGTTTCTGCACCTCTCTTGCATCTTTCTGTACCTCTGTTGCCTCTTTCTGCACCTCACTTGCTTCTTTCTGCACCCCTCTTGCCTCTTTTTGCACCCTTCTTTTCTCTTTCTGCACTTCTCTTGCGTCTTTCTGCACCCCTGTTCCCTCTTTCTGCACATTTCCTGCCTCTTTCAGCACCTCTGTAGCTTCTTTCTGCACTTCTCTTGCTCTTTCTGCACCCCTCCTGCCTCTTTCTGTACTTGTCTTGCCTCTTTGTGCACCTCTCCTACCTTTTTCTGCACCCCTCTTGCCTCTTTTTGTACCTCTGTTGGTTCTCTCTGCACTGCTCTTGCTTCTTTCTGCACCTTACTTGCCTATTTCTGCACTTCTCTTGCTTCTATCTATACCTCTGTTGCTTCTTTCAGCAATTCTCTTGCCTCTTTCTGCACTTCTCTTCCTTCTTTCTGTACCCCTCCTGCCTCTTTCTGTACCTTTCTTCCCTCTTTGTGCACCTCTCCTACCTCTTTCTGCATCCCTCTTGCCTCTTTCTGTACCCCTCTTCCCTCTTTCTGCAAATCTCTTGCCTCTTTCTGCAGTTCTCTTGCCTCCTTCTGCACCTCACTTGCCTCTTTCTGTACTTCTATTGCCTCTTTCTGCACCTCTCTTGCTTCTTTCTGCACCCCTGTTGTCTCTTTCTGCACCCCTGTTGTCTCTTTCTGCACTTCTCTGCCCTCTTTCTGCACCTCTCTTGCTTCTTTCTGCACTTCTCTTGCTTTTTTCTGCACCTCTTGCTTCTTTCTGCACCATTCTTCCCTTTTTTGCATCCCTCTTGCCTCTTTCTGCTGTTCTCTTGCCATTTTCTGCACCTCTCTTGCCTATTTCTGCACCTCACTTGCCTCTTTCTGCACTTCTCTTGCTTCTTTCTATACATATGTTGCTTCTTTCAGCAATTCTCTTGCCTCTTTCTGCACTTCTCTTCCTTCTTTCTGTACCCCTCCTGCCTCTTTCTGTACCTTTCTTGCCTCTTTCTGCACCCCTCTTGCCTCTTTTTGCACCTCTGTTGCCTCTTTCTGCATTCATCTTGCTTCTTTCTGCGCCTTTCTTCCTCTTTCTGCACATGTCCTACCTCTGTAGACATAGTTAGAAATTAGCATTTAAAAAACCTTAGAAGGGGGGGCGTGGCCAGCACCAGGCTGACTAGCTGCGTTTGCCGGAGCTCCGGCCACCCGAAGTAGATCCTGGTCAGAATCCTGTCTTCCAGCCACACATGGGAATCGAATCCGCTGGCCGCATGCAATTTAACCCCTAGCCCCGCAGAGGAAGCACTTTGCAGGGCCGCTACGGTGGGAAATATAACAATTACACGACCTTTAAGACGACGGGGCCCAGCCGCCAATATGGCCGCCCGGACCTGATGGCGACAAAAACACAGCTGAGGACGTCCGCACTGTAGGGGTAGGAGAGCCACCCCCGCGTCGAGCTGCGGCCGCTGCCGTCCCTGCCTTTTGGGCAGATCCGGAGCCACTCACCGGCTGGGAGACGAGTGATGGTGTAGAGAAGATACGCTGAGCCTGTACAGCCAGAGCGGCCGCCCTCCCTGCCTGAGACAATAGCGGGACAACACCGACTGCATGGCAAGGTGAGGCCTCCTCTCTCCCTCTCCCCTGCTCTGCTGCGGTGAGGAAGGCTGCACCGAGATCCTGTAGAGGCGGGAGCCATCGACGGGCCCATTTTAATACGCCAGAGCTGCGCACACTCTGCCCCCGGGCCGGATCACCAGGGTGGCGGACGAGGAGTGACTGGTGGGCTTGACTGCACGGTGCAGGGGTTGATGGTAGAGGCCCATTGGAGGCCGCCACCGGAGCTGCTGTGACTACCTCCCCCCCAGCGTGGAGGGGGAGCGAGATTGCCCGTGAAGAGCTTTCCAATTATAAGACTTTCGCTGCCTCCCCCTTGCGACCCGCAGTGGTGCCGGACGCCCGGTCGCGGACCAGAGGATCCAGGCGCGGGGGAGAAACCCGCATCACGGCAGCAACCACCGCTGCCCTCCGCAGTAAAACCAGATGAAGAGTTCGGCAGAGACTGTGACTACTGCTGGCAGGTAGTCCCTGGCGGGACTGCCCGGAGAGATCGCGCTGCAGCGGCGGAGGCCTGAGACACGGGGGTAAGAATTGCAGCTTATGAGGGACACGCAGAGACTGCTGAGCAACCGACTAAATGGACTGAGATTAGTGGCCTCAGGAGATGCGCCCCAATTTTACTTTAAGGGACTAAAGGGCCCAAGGGCAGCGACAGACATCAATAGCCTGCCAGAGTAATACTAGGCCAGTCCCGCCCTTCTCCTTACGTTGGTCGAAAGGGACCTCCCTAGGGTGACGGAGCCAGGTATAACCACACCTGTCTGGCTGCTCCTTCCGCACCCCCAAAAGACTGCTGTGGGGCCCCACTGTGCTATATGACCGCAAAGGCGGGCGCATTGCTGGCCCACGGAGGAGGTTGGGACCTTAGCGCTGAGTGATCCGACATGGGGGTGCAGGGTCAGAGCCCCTTGAATGATACTACAGGAGAGGCCTGGTGGCAACATTGCTGAAGACAAGGACATTGTTGTGCACAGGAATGCGGTCCCTGCGGACACGGATGTATGGTGTGTACTAGGAAGTCCCCCTGAACGTTAATTCACCCACTGGGGAGGCCCTTCAACAGCGTGATACGGGGAGAGGATGTCGGCTGGTGCGCTCTTCATGGGTTTCCTGCACCAGAGGGACGTGCCGTGCCTACCTCCCAAGCGTCACTTTCTGCGCTAAGTGCCAGGACACGAGCTTGTGACTTCTCCCACTGGTGCCTTTGCCCCTTGGCGGTGTAGACGGCAGTAAATACACCTCCCATATTAGACAATGGCTAAAGGCAAAGAACCCAAGACACACCGCCAGGGGAAAATGGACAAGTACACTAAGGTGCTCCCTGCACATACAGAATCAGAGGGGGACACCGCAAGCAGCCATCCTTCAGGTGATCCATGCCTCGAGAGAAGCCATTGAAGGCAAAATGGCAGAGATAAGAACGGAGGTGACCCTTCTTTGCCAAGAAGTACGCAACTTCGCAGATCGCGTCACTCAAACGGAGGCCCGCATATCTGAGGTGGAAGATGCGACACATACCTCCAAGGGCGACATCAAGGAACTCCAGGCTACTGTGAGGGAGCAAACACAAGGAGATGATGGACAGAGCGCTGAAACTTTTCAGACACTCACCCCCAGTCACAGATCTGGGTTGAATCCATCATCGTTCTTTAGCTCACTTCACCACCCCAGTTCAGACACAGCTATATGCAAATCAGTCTTGACCCTGTGCCTCATGGGAACAGTCCAGCCCAAACTGCCAAGCCATGTCTTCCCTGGACCGGAAATAAGCATCCTGGGACCGGTTTCGGGCTAACAGCCCTCATCAACCAGGCTAGCTTGAATCCAGTGGCAAAGTGAGCAAGGGACCCACGTCTGGGCATACTCTGCCAACTTAGGGCGAACAAAGCAAACACAAGGAGATGATGGACAGAGCGCTGAATCTTTTCAGACACTTGTGTTTGCCTTGTTCGCCCTAAGTTGGCAGGGTATGCCCAAACGTGGGTCCCTTGCTCACTTTGCCACTGGATTCAAGCTAGTGAAATGTAAAATAGTCACATGTGGAGATCCTCGGGTTTCCGTGCGGCGTTTCCCTAGGTAGGAAGGCGGGCAGTATGGTTTGACGACTGTTTGACTACAACCGACGCCCCCCACGGTTTCCATGGGGCAAGACAGAGTTTAGTCTTCAATTCACATTACCTTTCACAGAAGGCTGAAAGGCAATCATACCGTAAGTACACGGCATGGTTCACATGTGACTCAGGGATGGGTGCACCTTAGCGCGTGCATACCCCCCCCGGGTCACTATTTAGGTCCTGAAGAAAGCCTAGCATTGTCGTTAAAAGGCTGAAACATGTAGACCGTTTCTTTTATTATCACCTTGAATACCCTGATGCCCTAGGCCAATCTAACCTACATAGGTATCACACTTCGTTTTTAACCTTGTCTTATTGCTCCATATTAAAATTTAGGGAACAATAAAGACAATTTTAACCCACTATTTTACATTTCACTCACTTGCACCACTGTCACCAAAAAACCTGCTCCGCTGTAATCAGGCGTCGAAGCACACCTGAGTGGCTTTCGGCTGCTCGGGTGGGACCCCAATGATGAAGCATGTCACCAACTAGGTTGGCGAGTGAGGGGTCTTTTTTAAAAAGGAATAACTTTTTCCTTTTTTTCTCTTTTCTCCTTTTTGCGCGTCTCGTTTTATCCATTTTTTCTGGGGTAAACTCCCTCATTTGATTACTGATTTATCTCAAGGGGACTGGGAGTGTTCCCCATCAAAATAACCCTTTCTCTCTGTTTGTTGACCCAGTATAAAATTCTTCATAGGGTATACTATGACAGGGCACAATTGCACCCGATGGGCAGGGCGGAGACGTCTGCGCTGCAAAACGGAGCGCTGCTCTTTCATCCACACTTTATGGGACTGCCAGCAAATTCGTGGCTACTGGACACGGATCCTGCAAGAACTAAATAATATACTCCATGCACACATCCCGATAGACCCTAAATATATTCTGTTAGGCATACACACAGATGTTAATATTACAAGGTATCTACTCCTGCTCTGTAACCTAGGCCTTGTAGTAGCAAAACGTGACATAGCTAAATATTGGGGGAGAGCAGAAATTCCCACCCTGAAAGAGTGGCGCACCGGCATGGATATGTACATGGGAGCCAAAAAGACGGTATACAAAGCACGGGGATGCCCACGAACGTTTAGAAGAATCTGGCAGCCATGGCTGAGTTACTACCATCTAGAGATGGAAGAGGAAGACACTGCAGTATTGCAAGCCATATGAATTGGTATGGGGGCGCGGGGTACGTCACTCTAGACACAAACTTAGCTGAGGGGCTTAGGATCTATGCATTACGGGGGGTAGACGACACCAAGGGGGGTAAGAAGGATAATCATACTACCGTTTGATTTCTACCATTGCTTCTTGTAAATCGTGTTGGTTGTAATCGATGGAATCTGACTGAAATGCACCTGCTGAGTTGTTTTGTTGTTTTATTTAAAAATAATAAAAATATATATTTTTTAAAACCTTAGAAATTCACTGAAAAAACCATAGGTTTCAGGGACGTTATAGTTAGAAATTAGCATTTAAAAACCTTAGATATTCACTGAAAAAACCACAGGTTTCAGGGACGTTGTAGTTGGACATTTCACTTGTACAAAACCAGAAAAATTTGGTCGCTATAGTTAGTTGAGCTAACTACAACTCGCGCCCCCGCAATGCACTACATATTATATCATTCATGACATGGTCTGTGACAACACTGATGACATCACTGATGACATCTCAAATGACATCACTGATGACATCATCCACGTGATAATCTGATGCACCTCCTCACACTCTAATATAACCTTTGATACATCCACTGTAAAATACAGACTACCATTTTCGAAACCATAGACACACCAATACCAGTTACTACATACCAACTCACTGATTCCTAGGCCCACACACACATCCACTCATTCACCCATACAGTCACTCATACATGCAGTCACTCATCAATACAGCACTATCATATGCACTCATACACCTATACAGACACTCATACACCGCCACTCATCCATAGAGTTACTCACACACCTAGTCAGTCATGCAAAGAATCAATCACACTCCCATTTACTCACCTATACAGTTATACACACACCACCTCACTTATTCATACAGATACTAGCACATACTTACTCTCTTATACAATCACTAATACAAGCACACACTCATCCATACAGTCACTCTCATAATCACTCACTCTCACATATAGTCATTTATATACTCCAACACTCACATATACTGCCTTTCACAT
Source organism: Calotriton arnoldi (assembly GCA_963921515.1). NCBI lineage: Eukaryota > Metazoa > Chordata > Amphibia > Caudata > Salamandridae > Calotriton > Calotriton arnoldi. The sequence goes on from CAWUFW010005456.1 coordinate 910,816, forward strand.
ATGTAGTTACTCACACATGTACCACAGAGACATCCATTCACTCACCAACACACCCATACACACACTCACCCACCCATACAGCTCTTTACAGATGCACTCTTGAACCCATACACCCAGTGAATAACCCACTCACACTTCTATGCACAGTCACACACCCCCCACCCACCCACACAGACACTCAGGCACCCATGCAGATACTCAGACAACCAATCAATAACCCATATAGACACTGATGTAGCTACTCACCAACCCATGCAGCCGCTTACACACCAACTGACAACTGATACAGACATTCACACAGTTTAGTTACTAACCCATGCATTCAGTAAGACACATTTAATCACTCACTTATACAGTCAGTCATGCACCTACTAAATCATCCATTCAGACACTTATACACCCAGTCATTCTTCAATACACCTTGGCATATAAATATAAAACATATTTAAACTTTACAGAAACATACAGTCACTGGATGATGTCATCAGTGATGTAATTTGAGATGTCATCAGTGATGTCACAGACCATGTCATGAATGATGTAATATGTGACGTCATCAGCAGTGCATTGCGGGGGCGCGAGTTATAGTTAGCCAACTAACTATAACGGCCGAATTTCTCTGGTTTTGTACGAGTAAAATGTCCAACTAACTATAACGTCCCTGAAACCTGTGGTTTTTTCAGTGAACATCTAAGGTTTTTTAAATGCTAATTTCTAACTATAACGTCCCTGAAACCTATGGTTTTTTCAGTGAATTTCTAAGGTTTTTTAAATATAAATTTCTAACTATAACGTCCCTGAAACCTTTGTTTTTTTCAGTGAATATATATATATATTATCTACTGGCGGTCGCCAGTAGATAGTTATAGTTAGGACCTATTTTCCATAGGAAATCCGCGACATTCTATTTGAAATAACTCTCTTGCCGGTTGACGTATCTTCGCGAAATTTTCAAACTTTGTGGGGCGCTCCGGTCCGCTCCTACCCTGAAAGTCTCGGGGTGATTCGTTAAGCGGTGGCCGAGAAAAAGGGGGTCCCAAAACGCGTTTTCCCCATTCATTTTTCCATAGGAAACTTTAGACACGGCTACAGCCCGAACTGCTGAACGGAATGACACCAAATTTGGCAAAGAGGTAGTTCTTGGTTCAGAAAGAACCCTTTTTGTTAAATGGTGTAAATCCGTTCAGTAGTTGCTGAGAAAATCAAAATTAAAAGTACATATATATCTATGGGCACGGAGGATCCGCGCACCCTCCCGATCACGAGCTGTCTGCTAATTGGCTGTCAACACTCCAAACCAGGAAGTGTTGGCAGCCATCTTGTTCCTCGGTAGAACCGAGGAACAAGAAAGCAGTAAAAAAAGTGCGCAAAACGCACTAAGGGGGCAGGGTAGAAACACCCTGACCCCCTAGGTCTGCTCAGGGGGTCCCACAAGGACCCCCTGGGCAAAAAAAAGCATTTAAAAAAAAAAAAAAAAATCGGCAGGATGCGCTCAGGGTGCGCGGATCCTGCCGATAAAAAAAAAAAATCGAAGCGCGGTCTCCCGCACTTTGATGTTAATTTGCCCCCGGGTGGGCCAAGTCCCGGGGGCATGCTCGGGGGGGTTTATTTTATGTATGGGGGGCCTCTAAGGGCCCCCCAAGCCCCGGGGACCACCACCCCCCGGGGCTTTATCATAAATGGTGCGGGAGGGCTCTGAGCCCTCCCGCAGCCCCGGGGACCACCACCTCCCCGGGGCACTAAGAAAATTGAAAATGGGGGTCCGTTTTGGACCCCCAAGCCCCGGGGACCACCACCTCCCCAGGGCTTTCAAAATGTAGGGAGGGGGCCGCGCCGCCCTCCTGGAGCCCTTGATGGCCCTGGGGACCGCCACCCCCAGGGCCGGCTCTCTGCAGTGTCCCGGGGTGCCTACCCCCGGGACACTGCTGTTTGCTATGACAGGACGGGAGCCTCGCGGTTCCCGCCCTGTCATAGCAAACTTGGTTTGCATTTTGAAAGAGAGAGCAGGAAACCTGCTCTCTCTTTCAAAATGCAAACCAATTGCTTTTCCACATGGGGAGCAGCATCTTAGCTGCTCCCCATGTGGAAAGCAATGCCGGCTCCCATAGGACGCGGGAGCCGGCGGGACTGTGGGGGGATTGGGGACCCCCCACAGTCCCCAACCAGAGGCCAGGCCCCTGGGGATGGGGTCCCCGGGGCCATAGTGGCCCGGGAGGGGGCCACGCAGCCCCCTCCCCAAATAAAAAAAAATAAAAAAAATAAGGGCAAGGCCGGCCCCGGGGGATGGGGTCCCCGGGGCCTTAAATGGCCGGAGGAGGGGGCCACGCAGCCCCCTCCATATTTTTTATTTAAAAAGAGGGCATGCCCCGGGGATGGGGTCCCCGGGGCCAATAGAGGCCCAGGGAAGGGGGGCCACGCGGCCCCCTTCCCGTTTTTTTATTTATTTTTTTAAATAAAACAACAAAAAATGCTCAGGCCCCGGGGATGGGGTCCCCGGGGCCAAAAGTGGCCGAGGGAAGGGGGCCACGCAGCCCCCTCCCATAATTTTTTTTTTTTAAAAACGGCATCGTGCCGGAGGCCTTGCCCCCCTCCCTGCAGTACTCTGCAAACGCGCCCCCTGGCGCGTTTTAAGAAGGGAAGTAATTCCCCTTGAATACTGGGGTCCCTGAGGCCAACTAGCCCACCAGGAACCTCCAGTATGCGCCAGGGGCTGCCTTGCAGAGAGGTGTACAGAGGCCACGCCCCTTTTACACCTCTCTGCAACGCAGCTCTGTGGCGCTTAATGGAGGTAGCTGGTGGGCTAGTTGCACCCCAGGGACCCTCAGGATTCAAGGGGAGTTAATCCCCGACTTAAAACGCGCCACGGGCGCGTTTGCACAGCGGTGAAGGGAGGGGCGGGGCCTGAGGTGACATGTGTGCAAACAGGCCCTGTGGCGCATTTTAAGATGGGGAATTAAATCCCTTCAATCCTGAGGGTCCTGGGGCCAACTAGCCCAACAGGTACATCCAGAAAGCGCCACAGAGCTGCGTTGCAGAGAGGTGTAAAAGGGGTGTGGCCTCTCTACACGTCTCTGCAACGCAGCCCCCTGGCGCATACTGGAGGTTCCTGGTGGGCTAGTTGGCCCTTAGGGACCCTCATGATTCAAGGGGACTTAATCTCCCAACTTAAAACGCGCCACGGGGCGCGTTTGCACAGATGTCACCTCAGGCCCCGCCCCTCCCTTCACCATTGTGCAAATATTCCTCTAAAATCTGCCGAACTACGAATTCTGATTTACTCACCTGTTATCAGGAGAGACCTCAGTGCTGCATCTTTCAGCCCAGTACTAATCCTGAAAAGTAATTTTAACCGTACTTACCAGTAACTTGAATTTCCTTCCATAGGATATCATAGCCTGCTTTTTGCTGAAAAAGTTTCTAAGTGTTGATTTTTGAAACATACAAATATTCCTCTAAAATCAGCCGAAATACGAATTCCGATTTACTCACCTGTTATCAGGAGAGACCTCAGTGCTGTATCTTTCAGTCCAGTACTGGTCCTGAAAAGTAATTTTAACCGTACTTACCAGTAACTTGAATTTCCTTCCATAGGCTAACATTGCCTGGTTTCACTTGGAAATTCTTCTAAGTGTGGAGTTTTGGAACTTTAAAATATTCCTCTAAAATCAGCCGAAATACGAATTCCGATTTACTCACCTGTTATCAGGAGAGACCTCAGTGCTGCATCTTTCAGCCCAGTACTGATCCTCAAAAGTAATTTTAACCGTACTTACCAGTAACTTGAATTTCCTTCCATAGGATATCATTGCCTGCTTTTTGCTGAAAAAGTTTCAAAGTGTTGATTTTTGAAACATACAAATATTCCTCTAAAATCAGCCGAAATACGAATTCCGATTTACTCACCTGTTATCAGGAGAGACCTCAGTGTTGTATCTTTCAGCCCAGTACTGGTCCTGAAAAGTAATTTTAACCGTACTTACCAGTAACTTGAATTTCCTTCCATAGGCTAACATTGACTGGTTTCACTTGGAAATTCTTCTAAGTGTGGAGTTTTGGAACTTTAAAATATTCCTCTAAAATCAGCCGAAATACGAATTTTGATTTACTCACCTGTTATCAGGAGAGACCTCAGTGCTGCATCTTTTAGCCCAGCACTGACCCTGAAAAGTAATTTTAACCGTACTTACCAGTAACTTATATTTTCTTCCATAGGAATCCATTGTCTGGTTTTCAGCAGAAAAGTTTCAAAGTGTCGATTTTCACAAACTACAAATATTCCTTAAAAATCGCCTGTATGACTTAAACGCATTCTTTCAACTGTTTACAGGAGATGCACCAGTGCTGGATCCAGGATCCAACACTGAGTAAGAAAAAGTAACGATAACAGTTTTTACCTGCTAAGTGAATTTCCTTCCATAGGATAACATAGGTGATTCTATGAGAAAAAGTTTCAGTGTCAACTTTTAAAATACAATAATATTCCTTAAAAATCACTACTGTAACCAAAACGCTTTTACTCAACTGTTTACAGGAGATGTCCCAGGACTGAATCTAGGATCCAGTCCTGTGGTTAGAAAAGTAATCCATAAAGTAACTAATTGCATTTAACTAGAAATTCACATTGAGCTGAATGTTGCATTGTGTTTGAAAATGTGTTGCCCATTGCAACAACTGTAACTACTGTACTTAAAAGTCTATTGCCTATGTGCAAAGTATTTAAACTAAAGTAATTCATTCTGAGAAAGTATTTTTTGTAATGTATAATGTAATTACAATGTAATTTAAAAAATAAAATATGTAAAAAAAAATTGTTTCTAAAAATGTAGTAAATCAGTATGAAAAAAATAAATATAACAATTAATACATTTAAAAATTGTCATTTACAAAACCTTTGAAATTCACTGAAAAAACCGTAGGTTTCAGACATGTTATAGTTAGGAATTAGCATTTAAAAAACCTTTGAAATTCACTGAAAAAACCATAGGTTTCAGACACGTTATAGTTAGAAATTAGCATTTAAAAAACCTTTGAAATTCACTGAAAAAACCATAGGTTTCAGGCACGTTATAGTTAGAAATTAGCATTTAAAAAACCTTAGAAATTCACTGAAAAAACCATAAGGTTTTAGGGACAGTTATAGTTAGTTGGACATTGCACTCGTACAAAACCCGTGAAATTCCCCCGTTATAGTTAGTTCAGGTAACTATAACTCGCGCCCCGCAATGCACTGCTGATGACGTCACATATTACATCGCTCATGACATGGTCAGTGACATCACTGATGACATTACTGATGACATCTCAAATGACATCACTGATGACATCACTGATGACATCATCCATGTGATAATTTGATGCATCTTCTCACACCCTAATATAAGTTTTGATACACCCACTCTAAATTACAGACTGCCATTCTCAAAACCATACACACTCCAATACCAATAAGTACATACCCACTCACTGATTCTTAGGTCTACACACACACATCTACTCACTCACCCGTACAGTCACTCATACTTACAGTCACTCAGTACAGGACTATCATATGCACTCATACACCTATATAAACACTCACACAACGCAACTCATCCATAGAGGTACTCACACACCTAGTCAGTCATGCAAATAATTAATCACACTCCAATTTACTCACCTATACAGTTATACACACCAGCTCACTTACTCATAAAAATACTAGCACATTCTTACGCTCCTATGCAATCACTGATGCAAGCACACACTCATCCATATAGCCACTCTCACAATCACACACTCACTTATAGCCATTTATATACTCCAACACACATATATACTGCCTTTCACATATGTAGTTACTCACACATGTACCACTGAGATATACATTCAATCACTAACACACCCATACACACACTCACCCACCCATACAGTCCATCACAGACGCACTCTTGAAACCATGCACCCAGTGAATCACCCACTCACACATCTATGTACAGAGTCACACACACCCCACCCACACAAACACTCAGGCACCCATACAGATACTCAGACAATCAATCAATAACCCATGTAGACACTCATGTAGCTATTCAGAAAGCCATGCAGCCGCTTACAAACCAACAGACAGACAGATACAGACATTCACACAGTTTAGTCACTAACCCATGCATTCAGTAAGATACATTTAATCACTCACTTGTAGAGTCAGTCACTCACGTACTAAATCATCCATTCAGACACTTATACACCCACTCATTCTTCAATACGCCTTTCCCTATATATATTAAACATATTTAAACTTTACAGAAACACACAGTCACTGGATGATGTCATCAGTGATGTCATTTGAGATGTCATCAGTGATGTCATCAGTGATGTCACTGACCATGTCATGAGTGATGTAATATGTGACGTCATCAGCAGTGCATTGCGGGGCGCGAGTTATAGTTACCTGAACTAACTATAACGGGGGAATTTCATGGGTTTTGTACTGAGTGCAATGTCCAACTAACTATAACTGTCCCTAAAACCTTATGGTTTTTTCAGTGAATTTCTAAGGTTTTTTAAATGCTAATTTCTAACTATAACGTGCCTGAAACCTATGGTTTTTTCAGTGAATATATATATATATATATATATATACATATACATATGTGTATATATATATATCCTCAGTGGAGGACTATACAAACAAGAGATCGGATATGCAAAGTCATAGATTAAGATTGCACCTATATAAATTGCATTTAGGAATTGTGAAATAAAATATTACGTCTAGAGTTTAACTTACACATATTCATAAGTTCCTTAGTGAATTGTGCACAAAGTGTTTCATAGCTGAAAACTGAACATCTGACCCAAGGGTCAGCTTTACCCAGCCCTGGCTTTTTGGCTTACAGTACTTTGGATTCTGGAATTTGTAGTTTAGCTTTTCCCTTAAGAAAATGCCTACATGCCCCAGCAGGCAAAAATATTTGTTTGATCTGCCGAAATGTATCGGGGAAAACTGCAGGAGTGTGGTGTTAGCTACCAAACTGCTAATTGCAATATCTGTTTTAACATTAGTTCCATACATACCACAATTTACCATTCCACGTTTAATGAGGGCCTTAGAATCATTGTTTAATGCTTAAACCAATAGACACGGCAGTGCAATAGCAGGAAGGATATGTTTATGTTGGCTAAGCACTTTCATGCTTCATGTTCAGTCCTCAAATTCCAAGGTGAAACTATTTGCTTTACATGTAAAAATGTACATAACAAAACACCAATGGTCAAAGTAGCAACATAGGCTTATTATCTTTTTCCTGTGCGAGATTTCGAATTTTTGGGTTAATATTTGTGCTATCCTTACCATCAACATGACTATGTCTTGGTTCTCCTAACTAGTGTTCTACGTCATCATGCTGGGTCTGTACTAAAGACAAACCTGTAGATTGACTATGACATGACCAAGAAGTCCCAGGTCCAATTGATAGCTGGCACCTGTTTTGGGTTACTAAAAATGATGAGGAATTTCCTCTCCCTGCTTCCTATCCCTCATAGAAAAACTGTGGTCCAAGCACTCATCACGTCAAGACTGGACTATGTAAATGTGTTGTATCTGGGCCTTCCGGACTACTTATTGAACCGCCTCCAGGTAGTTCAAAATGCTGCAGCAAGGGCCGTGCTTATGGTCGGACCCAGGTCACACATGTCTTCCCATCTTAGATCCCTGCACTGGCTTCCCGTGAAGAAAAGGGTCAGTTTTAAAGCCCTGGTGCTGACTTTTAAGGCCCTAAATAACATTGGTGCCCCGTACCTCAGGAAAAAAATCCAGCCTTATAAACCGTCCAGAACCCTGCGGTCATCAACCCAGCAACTGACAATTGTGCCAAAGTTTTGTCGTTCTCACAAATGAGGACGCTCCTTTCAGGTAGCAGCCGCGAAATTATGGAACAGCCTCCCACTCTCTCTTAGACAAGAACGTGACCTCCTCAGTTTTAGGCGAAGCTTAAAAACCTGGCTCTTCCAACAGTAGACTAGCCGTTTTTTGGCTGCTAGGTCTTTCATATGCTCTGTCCAGGGGTCAAGATAGCGCCGGGACACTCCCTGGAGTAGCCGTGCGCTCAACAAATACCCTATAACATAACATAACATAACATTATGAGTAACCCACCTCTCATGTAGGTGACTTACTTCAAGTTCCTGAATGCGTGATACCAAAGAGGCTTAGGAATCTGTGCATTTGTTGACGTTCCAGGTAGAGCTAGAGCGTCGACATCGAAGCTGGGGAATCGGGTTCGAGTCTCAAGAGGGACGCTCAACATCCTGTGATTCTGTGCAAATTACTTAATCTCCCCGTGCGTAACAAAAAATGAATGTGTCCGTCTGTAACGCAACTGGTGCTCATGTAAAGCACTCTGATACCTTCGGGTTGAGTTTGCGCTATATAAAACTACCCCAAAAAAATATTAGTTGGCCAAGTCTATTGGGCTGAAGCTAAAAAACAAGAAAGACTACATCTTTGGCTGTGTGTTATCCAAGCTTGGCTAATGCAATATTCTGTGTCTCAAATCCAACACTGTGAACGTTGTGTTTTACAGAGACTAGAAGGCGGTATTAGACACTTCTCTTCACTGTGCCTTGGACCTATCATATGCCATGATTTTTAAGACACAGTCCCAAGCAATGTCTTTGTCGAAACTAGTCTGAAGTTGGTTGTATTGCATGAGTGGCAGTTTGAGCTGGGATCTTACTGTTTGAGCAACAGCTAGGCTGATTTGCATATGGCAAGACCTAACTCAACAGTATCTGACATTCTCACCATTGTGTGGCTAGCATTGCTTTTCAAAACAGTAAATACTTTTTGTCACGTATTGTTCTACAAATCTGACAGCATGTTATTCACTCACGATATTTATGGACGCTTATATGAACATGATTGCTGTACTCAAGAATCCAGTAGCGAATTTGAAAGTGCTTGAAAGGAAAGATGCACTTAGGAAAAAATATCCTTGGCGTTATTACATAGAGGCTTGTGTTTTTTTTAGCTAAATGTAATTACAACGACTGAAAGCAAGAAGATTAGAGCGCATCCGATTTAAAATTCTTGTAAACGTTTCTATTAAGAATGGTGTACTTGTTGTTTTACTTTTCCCATCATTTGCAAGACTACAAAGAAAACATACACGGACAAAGCCAATATGCCTTGCTTGCCCTTTGAATCCTGAGTAAAACATTCAAAAAATTGCTTCCATTTAAAAACAAAATAAAGCGACTTGCTTCTTTATAAAATGCATCTCTATGATGATGGATTTAAAGTGATGATTCATAGTACTTTTGGAATGGTAAAATAGTCCCTAATTCACTGCAATGCAAACACTCCCTTGAAGACACAATGATGCACCCAAGAGCTGACAGCATGAAGTAAGTGAAAGAGGAAACTCCTCTAGGTGTAGCCAAAGACCAACCTAGGCATCCTGTAAATGATAGTGTGCAAATAAAGGTGTGTGACCTTATATAATTTCAAAAATACTGATTGACACAAATAAGATGTCAAAAATATTGTGATGTCAAAAATATCGTCATTGAATATTGCAGCTAAGAATATAATGTTTATGTATTCTATATAGTTTTTTAACTTAGTTAAATATAATTTAATTTTTTTATTATTTTCTTGTGTTTTATTAGTTTTTGTGTTTTTTTTTTTGTGGAGTTTTATATCGCGCGAACTAGACCCGAAGGTATCAGAGCGCTTTACACGAGCACCAGTTACGTTACAGTCAGATACATTCATTTTTTTTTGTTAGGCACGGGCAGATTAAGTGATTTGCCCAGAATCACAGAATGTTGAGCGTCCCTGCCAAGACTCGAACCCGGTTGCCGAACTCCGTGATCGACCACCCTAGCCGTTAGACTACATTATACATACAACATTAGAATTTATTTATATTTGCTGTGAACACATTTGCAAGCACCATTACTATTTGACGGTAACAAACTGAGCGTGTTATGAACCATTAACATTGCACAGATAATCAAACATAGCTATTTTTGTACTCTACAGTTATCAGACTGTATCATTTCTATTTGAACTACCAGAACGTAGGTCACATTTTCAGGGTTGGAGGCAAATCTGGCAAATCCAAGTAAAAGAGCTGGTGGAACGCTTGTTAGAGCGTACTGCAAAGTGACATTTCTCCACCGCATCCACTGCCAGTGGTATTTTAAAGGGCAGCCATTTGCAAGAAGCACTCTATGCAGCTGCCTAGTATTGCTCTGCTGTAGCACCTGGCCTAGCAACAGTGTTTTACTGTATGATAAGGGGGCATATTTGGCGGTCATATATTCCCACTGTTATTCCTCACCAGTAAATTTTGAATGCCAAATCCAGAAATTGCACACCCCAGATGTCAGACTGGATCCAAAGAATTTTTCGTCAGCAATACCCCTGCGCGTTGAAAGGGCGTCGGTTGGCTCCGCATTCGTCGTTGGCATCGTGGTTCCCGGGATGACTTCGCGGTAGTTACTTATACGCCAACCTCACGCGCTGACGTCAGTCTGGCCCCGAAGTCTTTGCGGGAGCGGTCCCGAAAGCTTCTGGAGGCCCGGCCGTCGGCTCCGTGCCGTGTGAGGCCCTGGTCGCATGGGAGGTCGAGGGACCGGTCGCGGAGTCACCATCATTCTTCTTCCAAGTCTTCGCACTCGGAGTCAGGTAAGTCGAAGCACAAGAAGAAGTCAAAGAAGCGTCGTCTCTCTTCGACTTCTCCCCGTCGGTCGGCCGACGCGACGAGGGATGCGGGTGGTGCCCCTCCCTCGTGCGGAGCCTGTAGGGTCGGCTCCGAGTTTCCCCCCCTTCCCGGGACCCGGAGCGACCCCTGCCCAGCTTCGTCAATTTTACAAAGCGATGCATGCCATCTTTGGGCAGCCCGACTCCGCCGGCGTGCCTTCGGGCCCCGCTTACTCGGCTGGGGGCCCTGGGACTTCGACAGCTCAGGCCTCAGCACCGCAGGGCCCCCTTGGATCCAGGCCTGGATCCGGATCGGCGTCGGTCGACCTGGTTACGCCTCCCCCGGCGCCGATTCCACCGGCACCACGTCTGCCGCTGATTCTGGTTGTGCCTCCAGCCAGCGTCGACCCCGGCCTCCACCTCGAGGTAGACACGGAGCCAGACCGACGTCGGATCCGGTGCCGATGGGTGCTTTTGTGCCCCTGTTCTACCCTGCCTTTTTGAGACCAGATTGGCAGCCAGAAGAGGGTGAGGAGGACTGTGAGGAGGACTGTGAGGGGTCTGGAGACCCTTTGACTGACCAGTTGGATGAACCGGACTGGCGAGAGGAACTGGGGGAAGCTAGTGGTCTGGATACCTCACCAGACCTTGGCATGTTGTCTCCTCCTACAGTGGCTACGGAGGAGGGAGTGTCTTACGCCGTGGTGTTGCGTAGGGTGGCCAGGGCTCTCAACCGCGAGCTACCTACGGTGGCAGTCAGGACTAACCTCCTGACAGAGGTGCTTCAACCGGCTGCAAGCTTTTCGGAGCCCCTGCTACCGTTTAATGAAGCCCTCGCGGACATCCTTTTGGGCACCTGGTCCAGGCCCAACACAGGGGTGCCTGTGGATAGGATGGTTGCCCGATGCCACCGCCCAGCCCCGGGCGACCCCACTTTCCTCTCCTAACACCCCCACCCCTGAGAGCTTGGTGGTCCAAGCCTCCACCTCCAAAGGCGCATTCCCTAACGCACCACCTGATAGGGAATCCAAGAAGCTGGACCATCTTGGGAAGAAGATGCTTACTTCCTCCAGCTTGGGACTGCGGTCGGTAAACACCGCATGCCTGTTGGGCCACTACACCCACTCTGTGTGGGATACGGTTGCACAAGTGCTGCCTCAGTGCCCGGAGGAGGCCCCGGCCGTACTCTCCTCGACACATAGAAGAAGCGAACCATTACCCAGCGCGTATCACTGTATATAGCTGCTGTTCACATTGAACATAATTGATAATGGTCGACTTGTATGAAATTGTGGAAACCTTGTATATAATTATCACATGCTCACTTATGTTTTAGGTTCCCTTGTTCACTTTGGACACTATGCACAAATGTTTTTCAATGAATTTGGAACAATGTATATATCTTTTTTTCTCCCCTGAAAACTTATAAATTGTGTTATACTGAATCATCGGTCTATGTGGTTTCTTCCCCCTCTGACATTAGTTGAACCCTCCTTATCGCGATTGTGCATATTATTACAAATATAGGTTTTATTATTCCACAGGAACCATTGTTTTTCCTATAGTACTCTCCTGTGCAGTTGCCGAAAGGGAGAGACGCAGAGAGGTTTACCATCCGCTGTGGGCTGGATACCGCCGACTCACTAGGCAGGACGATTTCCATGTCGGTAGCCGTTCGACGCTACGCCTGGTTGAGGTCAACTGGTTTTTCAGGGGATGTCCAATCCACCCTTATGGACATGCCCTTTAATGGCTGTCGCCTATTCGGTGACAAGGCAGACAACGCGCTGGAGCGCTTTAAGGACTCTCGGGCTACGGCCAGGTCCTTGGGCCTCTCCACCACCCACCCTGTGCAGTCTGCTTTTTGCCCCTTTTGTGGCTACGGAAGGGGTGCCCCGCCACGTCCCGCTCAGAGCCACAGGCCGGCGCAAGCTGTTCAGCCCCAGCGCGGCCGGGGACGTGGGAACCACCGCCGTGGTTCAGGGGGCCAGCGGGCGGGCCAGTCCACCACAGCCCCCTCTGCAGCAGCCTCCAAACCCTCCTAGTCCGACCCTTCAGGGCCACCAATCGCCAGTGGGCGGCAGGATTCGCCATCACCTACCCCACTGGTGCACCATCACATTGGACAGGTGGGTTTTGCAAATAGTCCGAAGGGGCTATTCCCTCCCCTTCGAGACTGCCCCTCCATCCATCCCACCTCAGTACCATCGCATGTCGGAGGATCATCTGGCCTTTCTCCAACAGGAAGTTTCGGCACTCTTGGCCAAGGGCGCCATCGAGCGAGTTCCTGTCCCAGAAGTAGGTCGTGGTTGCTATTCCCACTACTTTCTGGTGCCCAAGAAGGACAAATGCCTGCATCCTATCTTGGATCTCAGGAACGTCAACCGCTTCCTCCGGAAGGAGAAGTTCAAAATGTTGACATTAGCTCAGGTCCTGTCTGCCCTAGACCCTGGAGACTGGATGGTAGCGTTGGATTTGCAGGATACTTATTTTCACATCCCCTTCATGCCGGCCCACAGGCGTTACCTGCGGTTCACGGAAGGCCACGAGCACTTTCAGTTTACTGTGCTACCCTTTAGCCTTACCAGCGCCCCTTGGGTGTTCACAAAAGTGATGGCGGTGGTCGCAGCTCATCTGCGCAGATCAGGGGTTCCAGTCTTCCCCTATCTCGATGACTGGCTGTTGAAGGCAGGCTCGCCCCAGGCTGTCGTCTCCCACATCCAGACTACAGCCGACCTCCTGCATTCGCTGGGGTTCTCTGTCAACGTGCCGAAGACACACCTGACTCCCTCTCAGAAGCTCCTCTTCATCGGAGTGGTTCTGGACACGAAGCAGTTTCGGGTTTATCCTCCTGAACAGCGAGTCCGGGATATTCGCGCTATGATTCCGATCTTTCAGCCTCTATCCCGGGTTTCGGTCAGAATGATCCTGAGGCTGCTGGGCCTCATGGCCTCCAGCATCCTGCTGGTGGATCATGCCAGGTGGCATATGTGGGCTCTGCAGTGGGACCTGAAGTTCCAGTGGGCACAGCATCAGGGGAATCTGTCCGATTGTGTCCAGATCTCGGAGGTTACTGCACGACAATTGCAGTGGTGGCTAACGAACCGGGATTGGGTCAACGGCAGATCCCTCTCCCTTCCCCAACCAGAGTTCACAGTGGTGACAGATGCATCACTGCTGGGATGGGGCGGCCACATGGGAGAGGCGGAGATCAGAGGCCTCTGGTCTCCGGCGGAGTCCGGGCTCCACATCAACCTTCTGGAGCTTCGGGCGATCCGTCTTGCACTGAAGGCATTCCTTCCCTCTGTCCGGGGAAAAGTGGTGCAGGTGTTCACGGACAACACCACCGCCATGTAGTACTGCAACAAACAGGGCGGGGTGGGGTCATGGACCCAATGTCAAGAGGCTCTCCGTCTCTGGACATGGCTGGAACATCAGGGCATTTCCCTGGTGGTTCAACACCTGGCAGGTTCTCTGAACGCCAGGGCGGATGAACTCAGCCGCAGGTGCATGATGGATCACGAATGGCATCTTCACTCGGAGGTGGCGCAAGGTCTCTTTCAGCAGTGGGGAGAGCCTTGGTTAGATCTATTCGCCACCGAAGAGAATGCGCAATGTCAGCAGTTCTGCGCGTTGGAATTTCCAAGGTGGCACTCGCTAGGCGATGCTTTTTGCCGCGAGTGGAGTTGCGGTCTTCTGTACGCCTTTGCGCCTATACCACTTCTGCCCAGAGTGCTGAAGAAGATCAAGCGCGACCGGGCCCGAATCATCCTTGTGGCTCGAAATTGGGCACGAAGAGTCTGGTATCCCGAGCTATTGCACATGGCCATCGATCCTCCGAAACGACTGCCTTTTCAGGAGTTTCTTCTGTCGCAGCAGCAGGGGATGGTCCTCCACCCGAACCTGTCCAGCCTCCACCTCCTTGTGTGGAGATTGAGCGGCGACAGTTGACAGTTTTTGACCTTTCTCCCGAAGTCTGTGATGTTATCTTGGCAGCCAGGCGTCCCTCCACGAAGACGGTATACGCCTGCAGATAGAACAAATTTGTGGCATGGTGCACAGCAAAGGCTGTGGATCCCCTCTCTGCCCCTCTTTCTGAGGCTCTCTTGTTCCTTCTTTCTTTGGCCCAGCAGGCTTCTGCTCTGGGCACTCTTAAGGGCTATCTCTCTGCCATTTCAGCCTTTCTTAGGCTTCCTGATCAGCCTTCTCTTTTCAAGTCCCCTGTTGTAAATCGCTTCCTTAAGGGCATTACTCATCTTTTTCCTCCTGTTCCCTTCGTAATGCCTCAGTGGGACTTCAACTTGGTACTTACGTATCTTATGTTTGCTCCCTTTGAGCCATTACATAACTGTCCTCTCAGGCTTCTGACTTTGAAAACTGCCTTTCTGGTGGCCATCACCTCTGCGCACAGGGTGAGTGAGCTCCAAGCTCTTTCTTCCAAGCCTCCCTTTCTGGCTGTTCATCCGGACAAGGTCGTCCTCAGAACTAGACTTTCCTTTCTTCCAAAGGTGGTGAATTCTTTCCACATTGGTCAAACCATCACTTTGCCCACCTTCTTTCCCCCTTGGCATCCTTCAAAGGAGGAAGAGAGGCTCCACCGTCTGGATCAAAAACGTGCGCTTTCATTCTATTTGGATCGCACCAAACAATTCCGGGTGGATGACCAGCTCTTTGATGGCTACGTGGGCGACAAGAAAGGCCGTGCACAAGCGGACCATCTCCAGGTGGGTCGTTTTGTGCATCAAAGCTTGCTATTCTTTGGCAAAGAAGGAGCCTCCAGTGGGACTGCGTGCCCATTCCACCAGGGCGACGGCAGCTACCACTGCTTTGGGACGGGGAGTCCCCCTTAATGACATCTGTCAGGCAGCTACGTGGGCATCTCTGCACACGTTCACCAAACACTACTGCCTGGACAGCCAAGTCCGGAGAGATGGCTTCTTTAGCCGTTCTGTTCTCCAGGACTTTCTGGTGTGAATTTAGTTCGCAGACCCACCTCCGGGGTTGGTATTGCTGGGGTATCTATTCTAAGGTATGGAATCTATAACTAACTGTTTCTTTCAGATGAACAAGTTACTTACCTTCGGTAACGATATATCTGTAAGAAACATAGGTTAGTTATAGATTCCTTACCGCCCCACCCATCCTCCCCGTTCTGCGAACTGATTTCTAGGGTTAAGGACTTCCTTTCAGGGCCCTAGTTTTGTGCACCAGTGGTCAGTGTCTTGCATGGGTCTGCGCTTCTGGCGTGGAATGTCGTGTATAAAGAACTGACGTCAGCGCGCAAGGGCGGCGTCTAAGTAGCTACCGCAACGTCATCCCGGCGACCTCGACACCAACGGCGAACGCGGAGCCGACCGACGCCACCTTTCGACGCGCAGGGATACTGCTGACGAAAAATTCTCCAGATCCAGTCTGACGCCTGGGGGTAATTCTAAGGTAAGGAATCTATAACTAACCTATGTTTCTTACAGATATATCGTTACTGAAGGTAAGTAACTTGTTCTTTAGTATCAACCTTATGTACATCCACTGCTGTTTAAGCCTCATTAGGAAACTTTTTCTCTTTTTTTAATGTGCTTACCTGTTGATTAGCACAGTTATTGGCCCATCATTCAGGACTGTCAGCTTTTTGGAATTGCTCAAAAACAATGTAATTTCCATTTTTATCCATATGTAAAAAATAAATAGAGACAGAAAATAGCTGGGCTTCTGTTTTAAATATCGGTTACAAACGGTACAAATGGAAAACTGGATCCTTAATTATTATGTATCACCCTGCATGTCATTACCAGGTTTCTGGACTCTCAATGGGGCCAGTAACAAACAATATAAGTGGCAACACCACAGACCCACTGTCTTTCGCAGTGGGAGTTCAGCTGCTGAAAGAAGCTCGAAGTTTGGGTGAAGTTCTGTATGAAAATGAGGAATTTTAGGGGGAATGGGGTGTGGTATTCTTGATTTCCTTGGTTGCTCCCCTATGTTGACAGAACTCTCAGCTTCCCGCCTATAATTCCATGGACTTTCCTACCCACCCCCCTCCCCCCGAGCTACAAATCCTCCTGGTATTGGTAACCCCGGAGGTGGGGACATTCTGAAAATCTGGGACTCTCGCATGAAGCTCTCTGTGATGTTAATGTTGCAAAATGTCACATAGGCTGGATTTCTCATGAGCTGTTTCAATATAAAATTTCCTCTTAGACTAAATGAGATTCAACAAGCCAGCCAAAGGCTTTTACTACAAAAAATGTTTTTAAAAAAAGGCACACCCCTCAAAGGTGCTACCTAGAGTGGGGATGAAAGCTATGACGTTGGTATGGCAAGGTGCCCACACCACAGCATGGTTCAACCAATCGAGGCTTGCCTTCTGTCTAGATCTGTGTTTCCAGAGCAGAACAGAGAAGAAACTTACAGTGGGCTGGGCAAAGGAGAAGGAGAGAGTGGATTCCTCCTTTCCATATAGGAGCCGAGAAGAGTCTGTGGGGCATATTCCCAAGAACGTGTGATACCCACTGCAAATTTAGCCTAACGCAACTTTGCATATCGCAGTCCAGCGCGGGAAATTAACGCCTTGTTAACCAAGTATTCACAACACGGCGGTACCATGCGATAGTCCCCAGATAACGCGTCAACTGACCGCGTTAAAATCAACGCCACGCCGCAAAAATGCAAAACACTAACGCAAAAAAAGCTGCGATGAGGCCAATCGCGATACGAAAATCAGCGAAACCCAGCTACAGGCCTGCAATCCACACGCGTCAGGCGGGAACAATCACCATAAAAGTAGAAAAAAACCAGACAAACAAATGCCAAACAACAGCGAAGCACAATGGACATTGCCGGAGCAAGTACAGAGGAGAGCCAGAACCCCACAAGCTCCCCGGAGGACCATCCTGGGACTTCGGGGTCAGGGAAGGGAAAGGACAAGAAGAAGAGGATGACGAAGTTCAGTCCACAGGAAAACAGGATCCTGATAACGGAGTTGACAGAACACCATCAACAACTGTTCGTCACCTCCACTGTGTTATTGACAACAAAAAATACAATTTGGCAGTCCATCATGGACAAGGTGAATGCAGTCGGAGTGCCGAAGAGGACAATGGACGAGGTCAAGAGGCACTGGAATGATGTCAGGCGCAAAACCAAGCTGAAACTCGCCAACAACCTGAAGGCAGCAATGCAGACTGGAGGTGGGAGCCCAGCGCCACAGGAGGAGCTGGACGACATGGAGGAAATGGTGTCCACAGTCATCAGTGGGGAGACGGTGGCAGGAGTTGGGGGCCCGGACACTGCTCAAAAGGACCCGACACAACAGCAGCAGGGTGAGTAACGACCAGGGCCTGGGGGGACGGGGGAGATGGGCACAATGGCACACATGCACAATTAAGTTGAGCACATCTGCGGACAAACCATGCCCCAGACCACCAACTCCCACCAAGAGACCAACGTACCCAAGTATGCAACATGTCAACACTGTACAAGCACAGAAGTCAAAGGCACACCTCATGAAAGTGATAAGGGGCAGCAAAATCTGAGCTGCAGGGGCGACTCCCCAAAAATGCAGCACACACATCACATGCAGAGCACATCTACATTGACAACGATGTGACACAATCCGCAAAACACCTACAACAGAACACAGGACACAACTGGTGCCGCTTGGGTGCAGACACTGGCCAATCACAATTGGCATTGCAGGGAAATGTGCGTTGATAATGTACGAGTACAAACACACACGTCTGTTGTCGAAATGTCCACTGTCCCCCATCAAATAGGCAGCTCCTCCCAAACAGCCACAATGTACCCAGTCATGCTGTCTGTATGTAAACATGTACAATGCGACAACATACATGTGGACACATTGTTAAACTGCATCTTCCCTTCACATTGCAGAGGGAGAATCAACACCTCCTGCAGAGCAGCCCGACCCTCTCTTCTCTGGAGATGAAGAGGACGACCACAGCTTCGTCTCTGACGCGCTCCAACTGCTCGTGGAGAGCCTCCGCAGCCCACTTCCAGGAGCTGGGCAGCCCAGCTGCTACGAGGAGACCCCACCCCCTGCACAGACCACAAGGCAGGAAGCACCCACCACCACTGCTGCCTCCCAGCACCCCCACGGAGAACACATGGCCTTCCAATGCCGTGTTTTGGGGTGCCAGGAGAATCCGGCTGAACAGGTGCGGGTGGGCTTCGACCGCATGGCAGACAAACTAGATGCCATACGTGGATGTCTAAGTCCCATCAGGGACCGCTCACAGTCCCTAACGGACACCCACAGTCCGCTCCATGCTCTCCAACGGACCATGGCTGACATCGCTGGAGCCCTGACTCAGAGAATAGTACAACTGTCCAGTCCGAGTGGCTCTAGCGATGTCACACGGGAGTTGGGAAACATGCGGAGGTTAATGGAGACCATGGAGCGGGCGAATGCGGAACGAGCGGCTGCCACGGCTGCACACCAGCGAGAGGTAACTGGGTTCCTCAATGACCTCAGGACCCTCCTCATGGCATTGCTGCCACAAGGCCTGGCGCAGATGCAGGCTGCTGCCACCACTGCATCCACATCTCCGCCCCCTGAAGTGTCAGTGCCACACAGTGCGGCAGACCTTCCACCTCCGGCCACTGATGTGTTACTGCCACACAGTGATGGAGACAGAACACCACGACCCACACATGAGGCACATGAAACAGCAGAGAACGAAGATGCGGATGATACTGCCCTCGTGGTAAGAAGGACGCAGCAGCATGCATCTCATCCATAGGTCCGGCTTCAGCTTGGTACTGCCCTCTGCATCATCACCTTCCACTGTTCCCCCATGCACTCTGCGACACTCACCTTGGACCTCGACATGGACTGCCATATGCTGTTTGATTGCCATTGACACAGCAATCAGACTGCGGACTGAACTCTTCCTCTTCATTTGGACTTGTCATTCCCTGAAGGACCCTGGCTGGCCCTCCACGGGACAACATCGTCATGTGGGGTGTGCATGGCCCTGTACTGCTCCAGATGCAACACTCCACTGAATGTGCATTAAACATTCATATTCACACAGATGTGTCATGTCTATGTTCTTTCAAGTGTGGAAGTATGGATGAATGTAGGCTCACTGGACTTCCTTGTCCAGCCCAGTACGGAACCACGTCAAGGGCCCCGGGGTCATATACAAACCCTTACGCTGGACTGGCATACGCCAGGCCAGCCCACTCCGCTTACGCTCACAGGGGGGGACGGCAACGCTACATGTCCCCTGTCTTTCCTGTGGTGATCTGCTGCTCACAGGTCTAGTTGTCATCATGCCACAGCCACTCCCTCATGGCTGGTTTACAACCACACCACACCCATCCAGCACACGCGTCATGGGACATGTGTCCCTGTCAATGAAAAGGGACGGGCGCACGTGCTCGACGCCATTTCCACTCTCTATCTGGGTGCATCCGTGTGGTGTTAATGTAGGCATGAGGGCCTCAGGCCCTGCAACATCACATTCCCCAGGACCGGAGGTGACATGATGGCGTCCGCAACACGATACCCAATCATACAAGGTCCATGACTTTGGGACACAGACTTGGTGGCACCGGATACATTGCGGCTGGCACAGGCACACCGCCACAGGACGGTGACTTTGGGTGCACTGAGGTAGGGGCACCTTAAGTGCTGGGCGGGCGTGCAGCCTGCGATGATGCCCCATCCCAGCCGTCCGGACTGCTCAGGATTTGTGTGCCCTGCTGGACCGCAGTGTAGGCCAGAGCCAACAGGCAGCGCGGGCCTACCGCCACGTGGCGTCGCATCCCGGATCACAGAGTTAGTGGCACCTCAATGGCTGAGTGGGTGTGCAGCTTGCGATGATGCCCGGTGCACTGGTATGTCCTCTGCCATGGCGAAATCAAGACCCAGAATCATATGTGAGACCTGGTGGCCTGCGGAGCGGGGCTGCATGATGTGGGGGGTGCCATGTCCACGGGCCCCGGGCATGTGGCTTGCAGCGGCACGTGGTAGGCCATCATTACTACACGCCAAGGGCGGAAGGTGAGCAGTGAGGCCTGGGTGCGCAGGGGCGGGCATGCACCGCTGGGGGCGGGTTGGGGCGGGGGTACATCTGCCTGGGTGCGCAGGGGCGGACAGGCGATGATGTCTTGTGCAATTGTATGTACTTTGCCATTCATGTCTCTGGACTCTGTTTCAGATGACGGATCTGTTTCAGATGTGTGACCTGGTGAACTGCACTACATACAGGCACGTGGTTGGAGACACACCTGTGGCAGCAGGTGGGCAGTGTGGCCTGGGTGCGCATTGTGGGCACTCTCTCTCCCTGTCCATCTCTTCTGTTATCTGTGTCTCGCTCCCCCTCTCTGTCCATCTTTCTCTCGCTCCCCCTCTCTGTCCGTCTTTCTCTCGCTCCCTCTCTCTGTCCGTCTTTCTCTCGCTCCCTCTCTTTCTCTCTCTCCTTCACTCTCTCTGTCCTTTGATGTGCGCAAGACACACCTTCTCATCATGATTTTTGTTTTGCAGGCTGTGACCTACGGATTGTCCCGAGGAGAGCCGCCATGTGTCTTCATTTCTGTTCTGTGTTTCTTTGAATAAATTTTCATTTGTTACATCGAAGGTGGATGTGTGATGCTCATTTTTGTGACGACACATGCATGCCACCAAATGTGATTGTACGACATCAGGCGGATTATTTGGTACATGATTCCGTGTAGTTGATGTGGCATGTCTTTGGCCGGAGGGGGGCCCGGGGGGTCCTGGGGGTGGTGGCGGTGGGTGTTGTGGCCCTGTTGGGGCTCCGAGCTGCATGATCAGTGGCTCCATGGCATCTGTTGCCCTTCAGGTGTGGCTCTGGGCTGGGCTCCATTTTGTGGTGCAGGCTGTGGTCCGACTTTGCACCAGGTCAGAGCAGGTGTTAGTTTCCTGCTGCTAACGGGCCTTATCGCCTGTTTTGTGGTCTTATCGCCGATCTGGCTGGTCGTTGAGAATATTGCAGAGTGGTGTTTTCGCGGCTTTTTGCACGGGTACGCTTACTCTGCATCTCATTAGCGATAGTTGCGGGGGTCATCTGTGGCGATGTTTTTTGCGGTTGCTATCGCGGGTAAAATGGTGTTCTGGGCTGTTAACACCAGCTTGTGAATGGTGCGATAAATTTATCGCCACTTTGGCTGCGATAAAGTGCCGCTAACTAGGCGATGTGTCCTTGAGAATATGCCCCTTAGAGTAGAAAGATTTTTGTACATGTTTGCTGATTGGAGGAGATTTTTTTATAAAATGACACCCCCAATCCCTCATTTTTAAAATAGTTTTTAAATTTAATGTTTTTCTTTAATGTGGGAAAACCCCTCAAACCCCCTCTTTTTTAAATTAATTTTCAATGTATTTTTTCCTTTCTTGGGGGAAAACCCCAAACGCCCTCTTTTTTAATTACCCTACCATCCTTTACCCCTACTCACCCCTATATCCTAAACTTATCCTTCCCACACCCTATGCCCCTACCCATCTCAAAACCCTAAAATTACCCTTACCACTCTATAGTCCTGCCCACCACCAAACCCCAAAATTACTGTTACCACCTGGACCCCTACCCACCCCTAAATTATATATATATATATGTAAACAGGAGAGTCCACAAGCTACAGGAAGGCCAATTAACAGGAACTTTGAGTCAACCACTAATCAGAAATGCTGCAAAATTGCTCCCACGTTAATAAATACTTTGCACTCTCATACTGACCGCACATCTCTGAACAAGGTTAAAAGTTACACAGCAGCAAAAAAGAACATCTTATAACTCGAGAAGCTGCTGCTGGAAAAGTCTGGTTGAGGTGACGAAGTGGAGTGGCTTTTGTAGCCCTAAGAGTCGTGACCAGTGTTTTATTAGTGACAGGGTGACAAGGTGATACCGTCCCCTCATCTACATCAATCCATCAAAGAGATGCAGCATTTGATTCCAGTGCATGTTTCTATTCAAACACAGAAGGTGGCACAGAGATACAATTCACTTAAAGCTGCAAAATACTAGGCTACTTAGTGAAAATTAAGGGACAGAAACTGATCAAATAGAGGAGAAAAAACCCATTTGAGATGGCTCATGTTCCAAGTATTACAACGTCCAAAATGAATTCATTTTTTGCAAGTACTTTCTTCTTTCAAAACAAACAGGTGGATTGCCAATGGTAACACAGATGTATTGTATTCTCTTTGGCTCGGCTTTTTGTCGTCTTTTGTTATTGTCCTGCCCTCCTTTGGAAGAACAGCTGCCCGGAGGCCCTTTCGTCTCTCTGTGGTGTTGTAGACTGCTGTGAGCATAGTTTCCTCAGCATGATATTATTGATGTATTTTGAACGACTGTGTTCTAAAAATATTGTACATGATTACGTATATGAGCAAAAAATGCTCGTCAATTCATGATATTAGAGACAACATCACTTTGATTAATGTATGCAGATTTTTGCCATTTTAAGGTAGGTAGGATAGATGTTTTATTCACCGAGGATTTAATGTATAGAAATATATCCCTGTAATTTATAATCATGCCGCTTCTTGCTAGAATAGTGTGCCTTGGTCATGACCCAACCCCTGAGAAGCAAAAGTGGGACACTCCCTGCCTCAAAGACTCCAAAACACCATAGTCAAAACTGGGCAACTGGGTCAATAATCCTATGGACGACCTAAAAAAACGACACCACCTGGAGATGTAAGTAACAACCTGCACACCCGCCCTATGAGAAGTGAGCTCTTTGGAACAATGCACATGTGAGCATGGTCAGTAGGTTTGTGTTGCCAGTGGAATCTGGCCCCTGCATCTGGTTGATTAAGCCGGACCTCCAGTGCTTGTAATTTGTAAAAGAACAAGGGCCGGAGCTAAAACGTTTTGTTCAGAAGCCCATGACAGGTTCTATTGAAGGTTGGGATGCTAAATATCAGTGCTGCGCAGTCTTGATTGTACCTAATGTCTTTTTAATCTGCCACCAGACACTCTCCGCTCCTTTAGCTCATCTTTCAGGTTGTTTTTCTTCCCTGCTTTCTCCCTTTCCCATCGTTTTTCCTTTTTTCTCTTCCTCGCTTTTGTGTTTTTCTTTCCTTCACTCTTGATCCAAGTTTGTTGGGGAAAAATAAGTGCTGGTCCTCACAAAGGAGTGCCAGTGGGCCCCACCTGCAACCACCGGCTAAAATTAAGCACTGCTCAACTCTAGAAACCCCTTCCTCTTTTAATCATACAAGGTGAGCCTTCGCAGCATCCTTTGGACCAGAAATGAAAATGTGCACTCTGGTAAATATATGCTGCCTGTTGGGGTCTGACTTCACGTGAGTTGTGTCTTTTCATTCAACTGCAAGAGGCAATAGGCATTATTATCACATTATCCGTCTTGACCCTTGACCTCTGTGGCTTGCTCAGCTCCCTTCCCGTGGCAAAATATGCAGTCTGAGTTGAGCCCACTCAGGTTTATCTTGAATGAGATACCTTTCAAGCGCCCAATAAACTTAATGTCCCTGCCTCTTAGACTGTCACAACTTGATTTACGGTTTGGGCAGCAGCAGCTTATCCATTTGGGCGGAGGAGCGTCACCCCCTCGCTGAGGAGGCAGAAAAAGTGAAAAATAAAATGGTAATACAATGACTTTATTAGCATTTGGCCTGCCTGAGCTGAGTGTGAGTGAGAAGTAGGGCTATTGCTGCAGATCGGCAACAGCAGGGATGAGTGGTGGCTGACTACAGCAGTTTAAAGTCCGCATGTTACTTTGGCTGGCTGACTTGTGACAGCCGGCCTGGCATAAGCACTTTAAACCTCTCTAACCCGAGATGTCTTAGACTAGCCGGTAGAGAGAAGGCCCAGGCACCCAGTGCCTAAAGGAGTGCTGAGCTAGCCCACGCCAACTAATCCTGGCTCTACTCTCATGCTGGCTATCAGCATGAGACCAGCATCTGGATTGGTTAGGAGAGTTAGAGGGGGGGCCGCGCTGGATGACTGGAGAAGAACATCAGGACTAGAGGACATGCAGTCAGTGGGTAAGTGAATATTTCATTAAAAAAAATATTCAATCAATATATACTAACTAAATCGCTGGCATACATTACATTAGCTTTTAACCCCTTCCATGCGGCGCGAATTTTCGCGCTGTGCTGGGGTTTTTATTAGTGGGCGGGGATTCAACGGCTCCCGGCCGTCGTGCGCACACGCCTACCGTGACGCATGACGGGCGGGAGCCGTCATGAGCATACAAGGGGTTAAAGTGAAACATTTTAACTTTTAAACGTTAATGGAATGTATGTCAGCGATTTACTTAGTGCTTATTGAATGCTAATGTTTTATTTATTTTTCCTTGTATCTGCATATTTTTGACTCACTGATGAAAAAAACTCGCATAGCCTTCAGCCTCAACTCCAGAGCTCTCAGTTGTGGCTCGTCATGAACACTGTTGATAACAAGCCACAATTGAGAACTTTAGCACTGTGCCTAAAGGCATTGCTGGTTTTCCTCAGTGCCAGTGAGTTGGCTTGCCCCACCAATTTTAATTGTCACTGGGTCTGGGTGGTAAACCTGGAGGAGAACCCACTGGCTGATTCTCCTCCACTGTATTAAACATTTGGTGGTGGAAATTCCAGTGGTGGGGTTTTCAGAATTAGGACTTCCTTAAGGAATCAAAGAATTTTCCAATAAAACCATACTCTATATCAGGCGCTCTGCCCTTGCAACACAGTATAGATATGTAATGAAACAAGTGACCCTCCGTGTATTACAAGCTCTTAGTATCTACCTAATACAATCTAATAAACATGGAGTTATTCTCAGACACAGACTGCAACAGGTCAATCGTACTGACAACCTGTACACCTAGCCTGCCACTTGCTTGTGGCCTCCAGTTCCTGTTCACCATTGTTCCCGCCAACACGAGCCCCGCCCACCCCAGAACCTACTTAATGCAGGCGGCAGCAAAAGTGCATCAGTCAGCAACCGGAAACCTAGCCTGCCACTTGCCTGTGGCATCCAGTTCCTTCTTGTCCCAGCCTGATCCAGTGACACTGCTGCTGCCCAGGTTTTCCTGCCCAGGTTTTCCTGCTCACCATTCTTCCTGCAAACAGAAACGCTGCCCACCCCAGGACCACCTTATGCAGGCCACAGTGCGATCGCATTAGTAGGCACCTGGATATCTAACCTGCCGCTTGCCTGTGGCTTCCAGTTCCTGCTTGTTCCATCTTAATCCAGTGACACTGCAGATGCCCGGGTTTTCCCGCTCACCGTTCTTCCCACCAACAGAAGCCCCACCCACCTCAATACCTACTTAATGCAGGCCGCAGCGTGACCGCAAGCCTGTCTGTGCCCGGGCCACACCTGGCCGTGCCTGGACCTCGCCAAGCACCACGCCCCTGACCCTCCCACCCTCCAGAATATACACCATTGCCGAGCTCTACACCCTTGACCCCGGACGCCGCAACAAATACTGCCACTGCACTGACCTACGATCCATGGTGGGACCTTTCACCTACACCCACTACTCCTTCACCTTCCATAGCACACACACCAGCCCACCTGCCAGCCCCACCCCGAACACACCACAGAAACCACCTGAACAAAAACACTAATTTGCAAGCGCCCTTCTCAACATGCACTCACTATGCAAATACATCATTGAGATTTGAGACTTCATTTCCACCCTCACACCTGACATCCTCTTCCTCACTGAGACATGGCTCAACCCCATTTCCATGCCCAAGATCGTCACAGAAGGATACAAGATCACCCACCACGACTGCATCAACAAGCCTGGCAGAGAGATCGCCATCATATACAAGGAATCCATTCAGTGCACCACCACAAATGACGACATCACCCCAGCCACGGAACACCTCAACTTCCGACTCCAAACAGACAGAAAAACAACTATCAGTGGCATCCTCGCCTACCATCTTCCAGAACCACGTCTAGCCTTCCACAACTTCAACACCGACATCATCACCCCCCTCTCCATAGACTCAAACAACTGCATTTTCCTCGGCGACCTTAACTTCCAATCTCGACAACCGCAATGACATCAACACTACCAACCTTGGACTCAACCTGCTCATCCATGACCCCACATGCTAGATCCCATCTTCACCTCCAGCGACTGCATCAGGTACAGCCACAACATGGAACTCACCTCATCCACTTCAACATCACCAGCTCACAGACCTTCATCCCCAGTCTGCCCAATGCCTCCCACCACAGGTGGAGTAAAGTCTCAAAGGACACATGAATCAACGCCCTCAACCGCACCCACCCCATCTACTCCAACAACCTAGACCAGAACGTCAGAAACTTCACCAAATGGATCACCAACTGCGCCGACAGCATCACTCCCATCGGCAACAACACTCACAGAAGGTCCACCAAGCAGACTCGCTGGTACACTGACTACCTCAGAACTACTAAACAACTGGCAAAGAGATGGGGCACCAGCAAGGACACGACTGACAAGACCACTTTCAAGACAGCCCTCAATTTCTACCACAGACAGTTGAGAGAATCTAAGAAAAAGGCCATAGCCTAGCATATCATATCAAGCTCCAATAACAGCACAGAACTCTTCAACATCGCCAAAGAATTAATCAACCCCTCAGCTGCAACAACATTAACCCCTCACAGGAACTCTGCGGCAACCTTGCAAACTTCTTCCATTACAAGAATGCTAACCTCTACACAGTGGCGGCCAGTACATGTAAGCGCGGTGGGGTGGTGGGGTGTGGCGGGGTCAGGGCGGGTATGGGTGGTGGAAGTCGACATACAACGGGATAGTGAACATAAAATAAATAAATAAATAAAAACCACTTGAGCGCAATGTAAGTGTTTGTATTTATTTATTTTATGTTCACTATCCCGTCGAATGTTGACTTCCACCCCCCCAAGCCCCTCCCCGCCCCTGCCCTGCCCCACCGCTCTTACCTGAACGGACCGCGACTGCCTCTACAGAAACTTCAAACCCCAGCCCAAGGCCACTGACTTCTTCAAGCAACACGACGACCCTGCTACCACTACAGACATCCAACTATCAAATGCAGTCAGCTTGCCCCACACGACAACCTCCTCCATCATGAACTTGGTTCACTCAGGGGCCCCAACCAACCTATACCCTCACAACATGTTCAACCTAAGTGAAGCTAGAATCAGCCACATACTCACCACCTTGTTCAACACCTCAATTGCCATGGCCACCTTCCCCGAAGACTGGAAACATGCAGAAGCCAATGCCTTACTAAAGAAATCATCGGCAGATGCCAGCAAACTCAACAACTAGAGACCGATCTCCCTGCTCCCGTTTCTGGCTAAAGTATTAGAAAAAGCCATCAACCAACAACTCTGTTCACATCTGGAATGTAACCTCCTACTCGAGTCCTCCCAATCCGGATTCCGCAACAACCAGAGCACCGAGACAGCCCTCATCGTGACTACAGACGACATCTGAGTTCTATTCGACCGAGGAGAGACTGCGGCTCTGATCATCGTAGACCTCTCGGCAGCCTTCAATATGGTCTCCCACCATACACTCATCACAAGGCTGCACAACGTAGGCATCCAAGAAGCCGCTCTCAGATGGATCACCTCTTTCCTCACAGGAAGAATGCAAAACGTCTGCCTTCACCTCCGAACCCAAGAAAATCATCTGTGGAGTACCCTAAGGATCATCGCGAAGCCCCACCCTATCACCCACTTATATTACGCCTCTGGCCAGCATCACCAAAACCCACGGACTGAACATCGTATCCTATGCCAACACACAACTCATCCTCTCCCTCTCTGAAGACACAACCAAGACTAACTTCCACATCTGCATGTCAGAAGTTGTCAACTGGATGAAAGACAACTACCTGAAGCTCAACACAGACAAGGCAGAGGTACTATTTTCGGAAACAAAAGCTCCTCATGGGACAAATACTAGTGGCCCGTCGAACTCGGACCTACTTCTACCCCCACTGACTACGCTAGGAACCTAGGCATCATTCTTGACAACAAGCTCACCATGACAACTTAGGTCAACTCCATCTCCACCTCCTGCTTCTTTATCCTCCACAAGCTTTGTAAGATATTCAAACGGCTACCCCAAAGCTCAAGAAGCACCATCACTAAGGTTCTCATCTCCAGCTGACTGGACTATGGCAACGCTCTCTACCAAGGGATCGCAGCCCACCTCCTACAATGACTACAGACCATACAGAATGCTGCAGCCAGACTAGTCCTCGATCTCCCTGAATGAACCCACGTCACCCTCTATCTCAAGAAACTCCACTGGCTCCCTGTACAGAAAAGATGCCAGTTCAAGGTCTTGACCCATGCATACAAGGCCCTATACAACTGCGGGCCTGCCTACTTAAACCACCACCAGAACTTCCATCAGTCCGCCGGACACCTCAGCTCCACATCCCTTTCTCTAACCCTCACCCCTGCATGCAGAGGTTGCTCCTTCTCCTACCTAGCAGCGGAGACATGGAATTAGCTACCCTCCCTCTATGGACCTCCCCATCTCTTCCAAAGTTCTGAAAGTCCCTGAAGACCTGGCTGTTCACCTAATCAACTGGACCATGCCAGCGCCTGGATACCCTCACAGGTGACAAGTAGCACTCTACAAATCTACTGAATGATTGATTGACAACTTTTCCAAGACCTTCAGATCACTGAAAGCAGAAGTCATGTACATCAGCAGCGACCAAACGGCTTAAGCAAATGTTAGGCAAGAAATATGGGAGGACAATATCTGCAGTATTAGTAAATAAAATGTGACTATCACTTTGGAAAATAGCTACCTTTAACAGAATCTATTTTCAGACAAATCAGTTGGGTGGTAGTCCAGGAAGAGCACACCTGTGGAGCAACACTGGGCACATGCCAAGAAAACAAACAAGCAAAAGACAATAAAATTAAGATTCAAAACTCTGCAAAAGTGGGCTCAACTCTCTTGATGGATTTGTACCCTAAATACAAACCAGTAGAATCTCACTCAGTAGGAAGAAAAATAAACTCATCCATTGCCAAAAAAGTGAACCTGTATTATATAGTGACTGGTTTCTTCCAACTCAACTGCATTGTGCAAGCTTGAATTTTATCTTTCATGCCATAGCCTATACATTGATCTAAGTTTACCAGTACCATCGGAAATGTCACAAGAATGCTGGATGTTTTTTTGGTGGGCCCCAATTTAACGTTGAATCTTAAAACCACAACTTTAAGACCTTTTTATTGGCTGCGTGAAAATGAAATATCTGCCTAAAACTCCAAAGCTTGCCAATATTAGCACACAGGATCCAGGGCCGGACTGGCCGTAGCGGGCACCGGGCGTTTCCCCGGTGGGCCGCTAGGGTGGGGGCCGGTTTTGGGCCCCTGGGGGCCGTTTTTGTTACCGGGGGTCGGCAATATCGGCCCCCTGTAACAAAATCGGCCGAAACCGGCCCTAACAAACAGCTCGGCTGCACCCCCCCTACCCCCAGGGAGGGGGCGGCCGAGCAGTTTGCCAGGGCCGGTTTCAGGTCCCAGTCCGGCCCTGACAGGATCCCAGTATTTTGCATATATATATCAGGAGGTAAGCCAAAGAACACTTTCTGAGACACAATGATTTTGGGAAACTGGTTGTTATAAAGTATTGAGAAAGCAAAGTTACAACAAATCCACCAGTGTGTCCACAATAGTAAAATCCATAGGAAGACGGTGTCCTGTCAAATTGCTCCTGCAGTTGAAATCTACAAAATCAAGGTCCTTGGTGGGGGGGGGGTACTTTATGGTGCTGAACTGTGGGGCACGGGCAACACAGCTTGCCTCACAGTCAATGAAAATCGATTCTTGAGAACATTGGTAGATCTTCCCTCCAGCTCCCCCTTGATACCTCTATATAAAGACCTTGCCCACAGACAGCTGGTTCACAAGTTGAACTATAAGCTTTTAATGTTTTGGTATAGGCTACGGACAGTGGAAGAACTTGAAACCTATCGAGAGGCCCTGTCAGACCTTCTGAAATTTCCCAGGGCTACATCACTCAGGTGGTTCAGCGTTTTAAGGGAGCTGCTAGGGAGGATGGGGATGGAGGCATTTTGGTCCAACCCGGAAAGTATAGTTCGAACATCGAGGGCAAAGCTAAAAGAAATGTATTGGGAAATGATATTGGTAAAGGACCTGGGAAAACCATCGACCAGTTTGATTAATGACTTTTTGAATTTTAAACCGGGTCCCCGGTTTGAGACCACCATTGATGAAATTGTTCCCCCATTGGCACGTAAACTGTTTTTACAGTCCCGCTATAAGACCTTACCGACTAAACTGTTCTGTTCTAAGTGGTCCTGTAATGCTTTTATTGATGATCTGTGCCCTGTGTGTAAAGCTGGCCCGGAATCTATTATTCATTTACTTTTCTTCTGCCCACATTATTCATCCTTGAGGAAAAAATGGATACTCCCGTTGTGCAGACTGGCAGGCCCGGGCCGTTACCTCGAGGTGCTAAGAATCTTGTGCACTGATACTCGAAGAGTAATGGTTTTTGGCCTCTCAAGATTTTGGTATGCACTATGGATCAGGCGTGGGAAATCATTTGCATGAAGCACTTTACTCTTTCTTATCCTGTTGTACCCTGCATCTGTAAAATTGTTTTATGGCAAAGCCTTTTAACATATTTATTGGAAAATGCTTTTTTATTATGTTTTTATCCACTTGTGCTGCTTACTTTTTTGGATCTATGTGATCGAAATAAAGTTAATGATGATGGAAACTGGTTGTTATAAAGTTTTCAAAGGTAACTTTGAAGGGTGTTTCATTTTGGGTCCACCATCCCTGAGGACCCAGCCTTTGCATCTGAGGCTGAATCATAGCCCTAATTATGAGCATTAAGACCCATAAGGTAGATGCTAATAAGCTATTAATGACATTCTTGTCGATTTAATAATTGTAAAGGGAATTCCCAGTTAGTTTTATATGTTTTATTAATGTTTCAAGAGAGGCAAACAAAGAACTAAAAACAGATTAAAAATCAGATCCCAATTCTAGGTGGTACCAGGATCTGAAAAGGATAGAGTGTTTTTTTAAATAGAAAAACATATTTTACACTACAGACATATTGTCATGTAATTCTAGTGAGATTTTTTTTTTTTTAAACTAAGCAATTTCTCACCCCCACACAGCCAGGCCATGATTAACTAAGGATGAAACGTCTTCCTGTAAAATCGCTGCTCCAGAATACGTTCTGCTCCAGAAAATACTTTCCTGGGATAGTGAAGAACCCCTATGAGTCCTCCTTCTGAAGGGTAGGTGTTCCTGTTCACATGAAATAAGTGATTCAATTTAAGAGTTGCCTTGGTCTGGAAATCCTCTTTGAATGTCTTTGGACACATGACCTGAGACAGTACATCAGGGGTTGGAGACGCTAGCTTAGCTTGTAGCTGTAAAGAAGAAGGAAGGTCTTCTACTGTCAAGTTAATAAGCAACAATTCTGTTTTACTTTGATTTATCTTGTATCCTCCAATCTTAGTAAAATCCTTTATCACCCGTAAAGTTCATTTTATATTATCTTCATCTGGCTGGAGATGTAATATCATATAATCCGCAAACAATTTAAGCTTTGTCATGCCTTCTATGGGTACCCTAATATTGATATCATTGCGAAGTTGAATTGCCAGCGGTTCGATGAAAAATGTAAACAGAATGGGTGAAATGGGACACCCTTGATCAGTGCCTCTTTTAATCACAACCGATCCTGCCATCTTGGAATTCACCGACACCTTACCTTGAGCACCATTATATAGATTGGATGGCATTGACAAACATTGGGCGGGAAAACCAAACCTCTGGCGACAATAAAATAAGGCATCCCAATTCACCAGATCAAATGCCTTTTCAGCATCAACCATAATAAATAAGGTTTTGTTATGATTCATTGAAAAATAATCTATGGCCTGAATTAGAAACTTTGATGCCATTAACCGGCCAGCTATAAAACCGCTTTGATCTATATGTATCAGCTGTTGTGCAGCGGGCATTATACGGACAGCCCAGATCTTTGTTAACAATTTGTAGTCAAATTAATCAGGCTAATCTTAAGGAAAGAAACTATTGTTGCTTCTTGAAATGTAGGAGAGATCTCAACCCATCCTTTAATAAAATCAAAAAGATCTACTAGAAATGCCCCAAGCTCGCTGAAAAATATTTTATAAAATTCTGTTGGAAAACCATCATTTCTACATGCTTTGGCATTAGGCATTTGCTTTAAAGTGTGTTCAATATCGGTTGGTGTTATGGGCTCCAAAATTAGCTGGAAGAGTGATTCGGATAAATGAGGACGAGGCATATTCTCATAGTACTGTTGAATCTGACTCATTGGCACCGTGTATTGAGTCTGATAAATATACGAGTAATGCTGTACCAAAAGTTTTGCTATCTCTTCCTGATCGTGTACTACTTTTCCTGTTAGAGGACTCTCTAAAGACTTTATTATTGCCTTTTCATTCTTAACTCTTGTGGACCAATCCAGGAACTTGCTAATGTGCTGATTTTCCTCATATATATTCTGATGGTAGCTACTGGAATTATTTATTTCTTCTAAAATAAAGAAATCTCTAAGATTTTGTTTTGCCGTTTCTACTTGGCAAACCTCGGGCTCGATCCCTCCACTTTGCTACCTGGCACCGATGCCATTATCTAGAGCTATCTGGAAACTTGCTATCTGCTGAGAACTTTCTTTTCTTTGACTTTATTTATATGCTATCACCCACCCTCTTAAGGTTGCTTTAAAAGCTTCCCAAATTGAAAAATAAGAGGCTGTGTTCCGATTGATGATAAAAAACTGAGCAATGAACTTTTTCGATTCGGCTACCCATTGTGAATTTGAAAGCAGCGATCTATCCAGTTGCCATCTAGGTCTGTCCCTGTGCCTTAGACTTACCACTATTTCTAGGGCGACTACGGAGTGATCTGAAAAAGCCCTAATTTTGGACTGCCCCCTACTTAACGATTTAGAAACTAAGAAAAAATTGATTCGAGAGGCCATCCTAAATCTATAAGAAAAGCATGTATATTGTTTGTTTCCTCTCTCCAGGGGTCCACTAGCTGACAGCTTGACTTACATGCTTGAAGCAGGTTTTTCGTTTTGGGTTTAAGCTGTTGTTTAATATTATTTGAAGTGTCTTTAACAAAATTCTGGATAAAATGAAAATCCCCACCCCAGATCAAAGGCCCAGGCAATATCAAAAATCTTTAAAAGGGAAGCCGTCTCATCAATTGTTGGGCCATAATAATTGAGGAAATTTAGATCTTGACCACTAGTTGTTACTTTGACCCAAATCCACCTTCCGAATGGATCCCGAATCACTTCCTTCACATCCTAATCAATGCTATTTCCTAGAAAAATTGCAACTCCCCTTACTGCTGCCTGTGCAAAGGAAAAAAAATATGAGAAAATCTTCGGGGGGTTAACAGCTTTGGAGTATTGCTTTTTAAATGGGTCTCTTGTAAAAAGAGAACTTCTGGCGAAAGAGATATCAACCAGCACATTAAGCTGTTATATTTTTTTTGTTTGCTAACCCATTTACATTGAATGAAAGGATCTTAACTTTACATTTCTCCAAAGACATCATCCTGGAAGCTTTACATTATAGCATTTAGCGCCTTTCTTATAACATTTAGCACCCTTCCTGCCACTGAACTCATGACTACCAGATTTTACCAATGCTTTCTGCCCTGAATATATCTGCTCTTTTTTCCAAATGCACCCTCTCTACCCTATCTGCCCTCCCTCTAAGAACCCTGTGTGCCCCCCCTTATACCCCAGGCAGACACCCACCCCTAGTGGGAGGGAAAGAGACCACCATACCCCTCCCAGTGAAAACCTATCTAAGATTGGTGCCATGACATTGCACCCTTGCACCCTTTCAACCTCTGCCCCCCCTCAGCCCCTTCCAACAAAAAAACGATGTTTTGGAAATCTGATGCAAAAACTCCTGAGCTTCTGAAACCTTACAAAACAGATGAAACTACCCTTTCGAGAGAACCTTTAAATTTGATTGTTGGGCGATGCTAGCCTGTACCCCTTGTGCTTTATATAGATGGACCATAATAACAAAGTCTTTTCCGCGTCTGGCTGCAGCAGAGGATAGATCTAAAAAATCCTACACTGGGGCACTTCTGGTGAAGAAAACTGTCTCTGCTGTATCGCCTTTAACAAAACCATCTCTTTAATTGATAATCCCCGAAGTTGACAAGGACTGTCCGTGGAAATTTCGATGTGGCAGAGCGTTGTGCTGGAACTCAATGAGCCCTCATTAAGGTTAGATCGCCAGAAAAACTTGGCAGAACATGGGATTTAACCAATGTCTCCACCCGTGAAAGCGGTTGTTGGCCCTCGCAGCCCTCTGGTACTCCAGAAATACAAAGATTGGAGCAACGTGAGTGATTTTCTAGTTATTTGATCTTGTTTCCTAGTAGGGCCTGCTGCTTGAGAAATTGGCCAATTTCTTTCTGGGTCGTGGTGAGCTGGTCTTCTATTTTCGAAATCCTACATTCAGCCTCCTTTACGCTCTCAGGAAGCTGCGCTATCGCTTCCTCAATTTTATTTAGCCTGACATTGAGGGCAGCAGTTTCCAGTGCTTGAGAGACCTTTAATTCCCTTATCTCTTCAAGAATAAGATTAAGCATATCCTTGACTTCCAATTGGAGTGAAGGGGCCTCCGTAAGCTGCTGAGAGGCTTGTTGCTGCGTTCTATCTCCTTCCGTACCTGCTGTTTGCCCATCCAGATCTTTTGGCTGCAGAAACCTGAAAGCCACCACCTGAGGACCTTGTGAAGATATTTGGAGATTTGCTTGTACACCCGGTATATCAGAAGCAGGTAGCAAAGGTGGATTTAGTGAACTTCCTATCGGAGAAACGTCTGAAATATCTGCAGCAATCGTAGACGTAGCTTTCTGGAACAAAGGATATTCCTTGAGTAGGGCCGTGTGCTGTTCTAAATCTGATATGAGAGCCTCTGTATGCACCAAATTTATGTGCTTTGTCTGCGCTATAGATTCTGGCAACTCAGGATCGGAATATTCGGAAGCATCTGGTGATGTCAAATTATCCTCGTTGTCTCCTATGCCTGGGCCTGTATTTGTAGCCATCATTAATTCCTTGCATAGCAGGGAGGTATTATTGGCCCGAGCTGCTGCCTGCCCTCCACGTTTTTTAGCCCTTTGCGCCATCACTGCAGCCTCCAGTTTGGCCAGGGCACCTGATGCCTTAGAGTGATTCCTCATAGTTAATTCAGCGAATTTGTAGACCCACCCAGCGACCCCAACCGGATGGTAAATTTAGTGCTTCAAAGAACACCACGGATTGAGATCAAAAAAGCACTTACCATTCCGGTTGGAAACCTGGTGGCCCGATGCTGATGTTGATCAGGTGGGTTTGAAGCCAAGTTGAGATTCTGCACCACTTTCAGGTTATTGAATATAGCGCAAAGAGTTCTGTGATTGCTGGAAAGGTCCCCGGTGTAATAGATTTTAAAAGCACTCCCTCTGTTGCTGTGCTGCCTTCAGACACTTCCTCAGCACACTCCAGGGCGCCCGCTGGGACTGGAGACAATCCTGAGCAGCCACAAAAAACCAGCCTCTAACTACCCAGCATCCACAATCTCCGCAATTCCCTCCAAAGTCCACGAGGCCAGGGGAGCGGACCTCAGAGCTGGGGCAGGCAACAGCGACCAGCCACCCGAATCGCGCCTCCATCCGGCGAAGAAACTCCACTCGTGCTGCTCGGTGTGTAGCTCGCCGTCCCGATGAGGTGGGAGACTTCTAAAATATTTTTTTATATTCACATTTGGAATGCCACAAACACACATGAACTAAACGGTTGGAGCCCTGGGAGGTTTTAAGCAGGTCTTTGCGGGTTACAGAAGTACAGGCAGGATTCCAGCTCTTCCAGGTCTATGTCTGAACACAAGGGTACGCAGCCAAATTACCTCACACAAGGTGTCATTTCTGGGCACTCAGTAGAGGGGAATTGTATGCTGCTGTTTTTTGTTGTTGTTTGTTTTGACATTAAAAAGCGGAGCACCTGTTCAGTTTGAAAGGTAATGCTCATCCTTAACTGAGCCAAACAAATGTCAACCAACAGTTTGAAAAGAGTTGTTTTCAGACTTAAAGTGATTTTACAATCCAACATCATATGCCTGCTGGGGTATAAACATATCGC
This sequence comes from Calotriton arnoldi, assembly GCA_963921515.1. Classification (NCBI taxonomy): domain Eukaryota; kingdom Metazoa; phylum Chordata; class Amphibia; order Caudata; family Salamandridae; genus Calotriton; species Calotriton arnoldi. The sequence continues at coordinate 947,672 of CAWUFW010005456.1, forward strand.
ACATTAGCCCAGTCATGTCATTGTTTTTTTTAGGTAAATTCCATGGTTTTCAATACATGTTTTAAGCAGACTGCTGCTGGGTGAAAAACATCTTTTGGGCATTAGGGGGATGGGAAATTAGGTTTAGGGATCAGTTCATTCCTGATGTATTCCTACTTTTCTTTGAATTAAAATTGGATTTCCCAAGTACCTGGAGGAATGTTTGATTGTTCTTATGTTTACAACAACACCTCTAGGTGTATTGAGATTTTTTGCTGCAGTCGAAACTTGGAACACGCTTTCCAGTTTCCATTTTAATAACATGTATGACTAGAGTCCATAGCTAGAATTATTTTCTCTTTCTTGCTTTTATCTACTCAGTGTTTGAATCGTGAGTTGCTCTATGCGTAGTTATAGTTAGATCGTTATTTCAGGTTGATTCTTTATGGAATGTTTCATGTGAATCCATAAAATGGGTGCCAAGAAAAAGGCCAAGCAAATGTCTAATTTTCCACATTAATTCCCATAGGAAAGTTGGGTGTCTGTTACAGATGAAAAAACGGCTGAACGGAATTACACCAAATTGGTCAAAAAGTTTGAACTTTACTCAGAAAGCTTGCTTTTTGTCATTTGATGTAAATCCATTTAGCCATTTTTGAGAAATTTGCATTTAAAAAGGTGCTTGGGGGTGGGCGTGAAGGGGCTAATGCTGTTACAATCTTAGAGATATCTGGACCATTTGTGTCCAGATATGATCTTATTGGCCATTACAAAGTGAATACGCAAATCCTGATTGGCTGACCACAACAGGAAGAATATGTTGTAGCAGCTGTTAACGGCCATGTAAGGGTGCATGGTGGGCACACCCAGGCCCCCTAGACCTGTGTGGTGAAGTCAAAATTAAAACAAGCGCGCGCCTCGCACGGCAGCAGGGGGGGGGGAGGAGGAGGCCTGCGCGATTCCCTTGCGGGAGCGAGCGGCGCCAGGAGCGATAATTGCTACCATATGGCGCCAGCTGCTCGCTCCCGCAAGTGAATCGCCAAACGTGCACGCGTTGCCATTGAAGGCAATGGAACGCGTGCACGTTTTTGGCTGAAAAGCCGAAGCGATCCCAAAAGGTCTTTTTACCTAAGCAGCGCATGCGCGCTGCTAGGCGAGACCTAAAATATATATATTTCGGGCCAGGGAAACCATTGTACCACAGCCTGGCACTGCAGTACACAGCAAGCTTCCCCCTGTGGTACCACAATAATGTTGCCAGTAATGTGGTACTGAATCAAACAAAACACAGAAATCACTGAAAAAATAAAGGGTAAAGTGGCCTTATAGTTAGATATTGTAACAACTTCTTAGCTTACATAAAAAAAACTGAAATTTACTGCAAAAACAAGATTTAAAATGTCGTTAAAGAACTGAAAAAACACTCATATTCACCAGTTACAGTTTAGTGAGCTAACTATAACTTCACCCCCAACGTGAGCTGCTTATTACTTCACATATTACATCACTCATGATATTTTAAATGACATAATTGATGACATAACTGATGACATCTCAAATGACATCATTGATGACATCACAGGTGACATCTCAAATGAAATCATCCATGATGCTGAAATACTTATTACTCCTTAAACCCTTTTATTATTTTGAAAAGAAAAGTTGTTAGTAAAGTTCTTGTAGTGACATACAGCATAGAATCACTGTGTGTACATGTGCAGGTGCATGGAATGGAAATAGCGCACACCCTGGAGCTAAGTGTGGTTGTTCACATTGAAAGTTATTTGGTGCACCGTTTACAAACCAGTAAAGTTTGGGATACAAGTAGTACTCCAGCCTAAACAAGGGAAAGGCACCTGATGTGGGATGTAGAGGCATCTTTCAAAGTAGGATGTGGCTTACAGCCAAAGCCTGTTTTACAAAATCTATGAGAAAATCCAAAGCTTCTGTTAACAATGGCTTATTCAACAATAGCTATATGGGCATGTGTCCATGATAAATAGTCGTAATACAGTGCTATAAACAAATTCTATGCAACATGGATTTTTATAAGGTGTGAATGTTTATTTTGAGACGTTTGCTGCAGCGTCTGAGGCATTGCATACTGTTGAATAATGTACAAAGTAGGCGTGACCACTTAGGTGATTTAACTCACAATGTGGTTGTAAGCATAACTTTTAGGTTGTATGACATTGTTCTCATCTCAGGAATGTGTGTAGTGGATTTTTGCAAACTGTGCAGAGTTGGACATAGTACCTGGCAGATGGTGTCTTAAATGAGGTAAATTAATAACGGTCAACCTTTTGAGTTAAAATTGCATGTCATGTAAAGTCTTTAAGAAGGTGATCATGTTAAGATGAATAATGGAGGATGTTCAAGGTTTATAAAGGGGGTGGCCAAATTAAAGTCATTGGAGGTAATTTCTTTGTTGAGCATGCCAATATTAAGAGGGCAACATCCCCCAAACGTGGGTTACTTGACAGATATGAGTCCAGAGGGTAGTGAAAGGTTATGTTCATTATCACTTGATTAGTGATAGAAAATTGGGCATAGGTCTAACTAGCTGAATTATTTCAAGCACACAAACCATCTAGGATGCTGTCACAATGACTTCATGATGTCATCAGTGATGTCATCAATGATGCACTTAGTGATGTCATCAATTATGTCATTTAACATGTTATGAGTGACATAATATGTGAGGTACTATGCCACACACACTTTAAATAACATCTTTTCTTTTTTGAAATGGATGTTATCTGCTTTTATTGTGACAACAGATATTATCTGCTTCCAAATGTATTTTCACTAAGACACGGACATGGGCGCAATTGCTTCTTTATGTGATAGGGTTTTTTGCCAAATGCCATTTATTTTTATTTTTCACGCATGGGAAGATTAACTCACTTGCTCAGAATTACAGAGGTGTTGTGCTGAGACCTAATAAGCATTGGCAAAGCCAAGAGGAATTGCCGTTGAGACTGTTGACTCTGCCATTGACATTTGTTCATGCTGTGCAGCATGGGCATAGCTGACTTCGGCAATGATTTGTAGCCATGCTATATAGCAGTGTGATGGCAGTGCAGCATGGATAAAAATAATAATAAAAAAGGGACATGATGCATTCATCACATTGCACTTTTGATACAGAAGAATGCATTACCGCCTTTTAAAATTAGTTTTAGCCACACTGCAAAGCATCTGCGCTGCAGTACAGCATGGCTACAAAACATTGTAAAAGCCAATAGCTCTCATAGGCAAAAGGTATTCGCTTTGCCAATCCATGTTCTGTATTGGAGAACAAACTTTCTGATGGAAATTTAAATGGGAAATCACACATTTGGCACTCACCTTTTTCTTGGCCCCGCTTGACGGATCAGCCCAAATCTTTCCATGAAGGAGCCAAAGTAGATGAGCTTGGTTTTTTTGGGAAGTTTTATGTAGATCCTTCAATCAGCACCAAAGTCAATAAGAAAACAAAAAAAGCCTTTCCTAAGGAGTCAGACCTAAATAGAACTACACATTGGTGACTGCCAATGTGTAATCTATCTATCTATCCATTCATTCATCCATCCATCTATCTAGTTATTGCAAATATCTTCCTACGCCATATGTTAACGTAAAAATGTGTCTATGAGTCTGAATTCGTCATAGCCCTTCTGCTTCGGGGTATAATTGTTGTTACTGATTGTTTGGTCCCCTCGTACAATGTCGATTTTATATGACGTACTCAGTTATCATCTTTGGTGGCAATGACTGATATTATCATTAAACTAATGTTAATCAAAATGATACAAAAAGGGAAATATGATTAGTAACATTTAGTAAAATCAGTAAAACCTGTGAATTTAGGTCACAAATTTAACAGAACTTCAAAGAATGACTAGTATGGCGCAATTTAAAAAGAGGATTATGAAATTATTTTAATAGTATGAGGTTCAAAATATAAATATATAAAAACAGGCTATGCAGGCTTGCACGTTGATGGCATTGTTTACTCCTGGCAGCCGTAGTGATGGAAGTACAGTGCTTTTTATTAACTCAAGTCATCAGCATAACAAAAAAACTGAAAAATGCAAGCGCAGAAAATAACCAACTATCAGTGAATCCCTGCTTCTTTTAACTCAGGCAGTAATTGGAAAAAAAAACCTCAAACAGCCAGCGATGAAATGTTATGGTCACAAGTGATATGTGGCCAACTTAGCTTTAGACTGGCATTGTTGTTAAATGTTCAATTTCCGCTCACTATGTCTTTAACATTTCCTCTTGCAAAAGAGGTTCCTGCTCTGCTTACTTGCAAACTCATTAGTGGTTTTCTTATGTAAATGTTGGCTAGGATGAATGAATATACCAGTCGTTGACTTGCACCCTGCAGAAAGTGTTTCATCATTTCATCCAGATACTGTCTGCACGAAGTGGTGTGTTGCGTGAAGTACCCCGGTGCTCTCCTGTCCTCTGCACTCCTGAAATGGTGGGTGTACTGTCCTAGAGCAGTGTTGGGAGTGTACATCTCTAAAACAGTGTGGAACCTCCCAACATTTGTGGGAGGAGGAGACAGAAATCTAATGAAAATGGGGCACAGTTTGAAACCTTTGGCCTACTGGGTTAGGAATGAATTTAATTTTATTGTATGTTAATAAATCAATTACAGCAGTTATACATTTAAAAGCAATAAAGCCATCTAAAGCAAGCCTGCTAAGAATAATAATGTACAATAATGGGTTAAGTAAGTCCCCACTCCCTCCTGGTGGATGCCTCATTGCTCCAGATTCTGGTCTCAGCTACTGGGAAACTCGAATGAGATGCCACAGTGTACCCTTGATTCTCTTTGATTAATCTGGCAGGAAGCCAAATTAAAGTTTTCAGCACTAGCTGCCCTTCAGATCACCTGTATGCTAACCCATTACTTGTGCTAATTAACCTACGCTGTGATCTTCTCCAGCAAATTCTTCTGCCTCCTATTTTGATAGTGTTTTGACGCTTGCCTTGTTACTATTGCATTCTTTAAAAGTATGCAACTGTGGTATCAATTCTATACCCAAGTACACAAATGTTCCTGGGTTCAAAAAATTGGCATAATATCTTGTTTACCTGTTTTTGCATGCTGTGCAACTTACACAACAGCAGCCCATGTCCTTGAAAGAAGGCATGGTAGGCCAAAGATGATCATACCATTTCTAAACCCTCTCCAAAATATCATTCTGATGGCTCCTAAGTTTAATATGTCCTCTCAGGAATTTCCCAGCTCAACCATTTATACTAAACAAGCATTAGTAAATGCATTAGTTTTCGCCTGTGTGATTAATAATAAGCTGTTTTTTGTTGTAAGTTGTAGCTTGCTGAGTAATTGTACAATATAAGTTACAGAAAGTCTGTTCAAGTGTTATGACTTGTCTATATACAACAAGGCAATATATTGTGCTGTTACTAGTGGTATTATAAAATTGGAATATTAGGTAAATGGTGGAGGACAAAGATAAAAAAAAATGTACCTGATAAGCAGGCTTTGAAGTGTGCAGCTATGGGGAGAATAGGTAAAGTGTGATGAAAAGCCATACAAGTTCAGCTTATGTGCCGTTTATGCAAATTCAAAAAAACAAGATTACAAAAACTAGATGAAAAGGTGTTGTTTGGTTATTGACCATTGTTAAGATAAACAAATGAAAATTTACTTTACATTTTTCAAATGAGCATTTGAGCAGTTTTGCAATATAAGTGAAAGAAACACACTGAAAGTGAGATTATTGTTTTATTGAGATGGGCAAGTTTTTTTTTTATTATTCTGAAAAACTTAAACATGAACATAAACTCTGAAACAATATTGAGCACATAGTTAATATTTGCACTTGCATTGCCATTGACATTGTGTTACTTATGGTTTACAATTTTTCTTTATTAGAACAGTATACTGTGACATTTTCAAGTATTGTGCTATATACTTTGAAGTTTGTATGTTGTAACAAATACTGTATTTTTTCAAGTCATTTTTTTAATAATAAGTCCTGTTGCCACTGCACCTGCTGCACCATTGAAATCATAACTCTAGTGCCTTGTCGATAACTGCACTTTAGCGGTTTTAAGAATGTTCAGTTGGTGCAGTTGATGTTGTTTATATTATATAACAACAAAATAAAGGAGGCTGTTTAAATTACTTTGTACAACTCAAACCCGTTTTTAGCAATTAATAAGCTCAAATACCAGGCTTAAAGTGAGCTACAATAGCCAAAGCGTTTCCCTGTTTTAAGAATGTGCAAGTGATGTTCTTTATATTAAATAATAACGAAAATACAGGTGGATGTTTGAATTACTTTCGAGAACTCAAATGTTGTTTAGCAATTATTAATCTAAAATACCACACGTTATGCAAATAAATATGAATGCATTTTACTTCCATGGAAAGATGAACAGCAAAATTCTCACTATTAGGAAATAACTCCTGCTTCTGTACATTCTGCACAGTAAAGGCCAGTCTGAAAAAAGCCAGTCTTACGGTTACCACCTACCTGCTTACTGAACTAAACTCTTGATGTTAAAAAAGTGGAGAACTTACACCATCCACGGAAAGATGAATGGTAAAATTCTCACTATTAGGAAATAACTCCTGCTTCTGTTTACAGAGTATCGCTCAATTACCATGTTGCTTATTCATATGGTCAACAGAAAATACAGCAAACGATATAACATGTTTTTGGTGCTAGAAGAACACAATCTCACAGTAAAGGCTAGTCTGAAAAAAGCCAGTCTTACCACCTTCCTGCTTACTAAGCTAAACTCTCAATGTTAAAAAAGTGGAGAACTCACGCCAAAGAAGATAAAAAGAGTTTTTTTGAATTTAAAAGTATTCCAAAATAATAGATACCGTCCGAAAAAAACAGCAGCACAAATCCCATACATAGTAAAGCTCACAAAGAAAAGTTTTGATGCAATGCAACAACAATGCCCGGCAGCTGGGATTTTCCAATTCTCTTGTAACTATAAAGCCTCCCTTCCCGGCCAGCAGAAGGAACAAGTTGCAATCACAAAATTCAAGGAATACTTTTTGAACAGGCACATTACCGTGTTTTCAATCCAAGACTATGCGGCAGTTGTCTGGGGCTGCAAGTTATACAGAAACTGTCCCAATGGATAAAGGAGGTTAAAACATCCCTTCAGAGCACCACAGAGCGTGCTCATGTAAAGCACTGCAATCACTTTGTTCGGGTTTACGCTACATAATGCACCAACAACAAACACATGACACAGAAAAAAGCAATTTTATTAGCAACACATGACAGAAAAAAATGCAATTTTATTAGCGGGACAATATCATAAAGAATTAGAAAATTAGTTAAAAGTTCCACCCACTAAAACAGAGTTAAACAAGATGTTTTAAATGTGTGCAACCAAGGGAAGATAAGTATTGGTAAACAGTAAACGGTGTGCAGCCTTAACGTAAAAAAAAGGTTCCCCAACTTTTGGGCCCGGTGCAACTGCACCTGCTGCACCATGTAAATCATGATCCTGGTGCCTGCAAGATAACTGCACTGGTGACTGTCTGTTTAGTAGTAACATTTAGCAATAATCTGTGTTTAGCGGGGGCCCTAGAGCATTTGGCCCCAGTGCCAATGCCCCTGCCACACCATTTAAATCAAACCCCTTTTAACTCCAAGGTATCTGCAATTGTGACTGCTTGTTTAGTAGCAACATATAGCAATATTAGGTGTTTAGAGGAGTTCTGACAACTTTTGGGCCTGGTGCCACTGCACCTGCTGCACGGTTCGAATCATGACCCTAGTACCTGCAAGATAACTGCATTTGTGACTGCCTGTTTAGTAGTAAAATAAGGCAATATTTGTTGTTTAGAGGAGCTATGACAAATTTTCAGCCACTGCACGTGCTGCACCATTTCAATCATGACACTAGTGCCTGCTAGCTAACTGCACTTGTGACTGTCTGTTTAGTAGTAAAATGTATCAATAATCTATGTTTAGTGGGGTTCCTGGAGCTTTTGGCCCCGGTGCCACTCACCTGCCCCACCATGTAAATCATGTCCCTTTTAACTCCAAGGTAACTGCAATTGTGACTGCCTGTTTAGTTGTACAATATAGCAATATTAGGTGTTTGGAGGAGTTCTGACAACTTTTGGGCCCGTTGCCACTGCACCTGCTGCACTGTTCAAATCATGACCCTAGTACCTGCAAGGTAACTGCACTTGTGACTGCCTGTTTAGTAGTAAATATAGCAATATTAGGTGTTTAGAGGGGAATATACCAAAATGCAAACAGTAAACATTATGCAGTGTTAACCAAAAGAAAAAAAGTTTGAACCACCAATGTGGATGGGAATGAGTAGTTAGGCCACAAGAAACTGATAAGAGAGACACAGAAGGGAGAACAGGTTACAGCCAATAGAAATGGAAGAAAGTAAATTGGAAAGCATACAGAGTAATTAAAAGTGAAGGCAGGATGTAAGTCCCTTTTAAGATCATTCAAAACAAGAGATTTCACAAGCAAAATGCAAGCGTTGTGCATGTGGCGTCAAGTACAGCTTTGCATTCAGAAACAATGCTTTTTTTTTTTGTTAGGTCTCGCCTAGGCAGTGCTTGCATTGTCTCTTTGAGACATGCTGTGTTCAGGATGTGGGCATAAAGCTCTGCCCACTTTCCGCCCATCTGTTTAATTGCTCCTGTCCTTTGTAAATAGTGGCTTTTCATTGGTCAATAGCCTTAGTAGTCCCTCCTTAGTACCGCCTTGTCTCTTCTTGTAACCTCCCATGAGGACACACCCTGTTACATGTGTTGTTAATCCTTAGGTTTTAATTACAGCCTCAAGGCACTATTTCCTTAAAAGGCTTCAGGCAAGACACACCCTTGGTCCTAAGCTTTGCCATTTCAAAGCAAAGGAAGCTTGACAAAAATGGCTGGAACATATTCTACAAGCTCTACAGCAATAACAGACAGTGCCTGTTTGCTCCTTCCTCATGTGAAAGGATTAAGTTATATTAATATTAGTACAGACTAACAGCCAACATAACACGTTAAATCAAGCTCATTCTTCATATATACAAGACTGCACAGACATACAATGTAGCTGGCAATCGTGTTGCTACCAGAGAGCAATTCCAAAGCAAAGGAAGCTTGACAAGATAGCAAGTAAACTAGTGAAGAACAGATCTGCCTATTACACCCGCTGAAAACTACCAAAAGGTCTACAAGAATATGAAGTAAAGGAAGTCTAGAGTGATGGACAAAGGTTATTTATGAAAATCGCAGCAGTTTCAGTGAAGTGGGATTTGAAAACAGTTATAGAGAGAATCAACAAAAGCAGAAAGTTGGTGATGTACATAATGGCCCTGAAGGTTGGTAAGGAAGAAGAGATATAGGATAGAAGTTAAAGGCCACAAAGGAACAAGTCCCACTTTTTGTCAATAACAGAAGACTAGTACTATGCTTCAAAGAGACAGGAACTATATCAATAGAGCGGATAGGGAATACAGATTTGATGAAACCCGGGCACAGAAAGAATTAGAGATGCTGGAGGAGAGTCTAGGGCAGGGAAGTTGTAGAACTGGAGTGAGAGAAAAAGTTAAGGAATTCAATTGACAATGTGTTGTAGTGAGCAGGTAAAGTCGAACCAGGAGGAAATGACAAGTGTGGAGAGATGAAACTAGATGTAAAACAATTACCCGAGTCAGAGATTGATAATGAATACTAAATTAAGAGGAAGTTACTCTAGGTGTATTCATTGGTGGACTACAGAAAAGATGTGAAAGAATGAGGGGCAATGAAAAACAGACGGGTCTCAAATGTGGGGCTGATTTAGTTCTTGGTGGACGGTTACTCCATCACAACGGTGGCAAATATCCTGCCCGCCGAAATATAAATCCCATTAAGTCCTATGGGATTTATATTTCCGCAGAGGGGATATCCGTCACCATTGTGATGGAGTAACCTGTCCGCCAAGAACTAAATCAGACCCAAATTTGAGACCCGTCTGTTTTTCATTGTCGTTTTCCTCTAAAATTGTCAATTAATTTCAAATAATTGTTATTAACCTAGAACTAATAAAATAATGTTTTATAGCACTTCAAGTGTTTATTAAATAAATAATTATAAAATATGAATTTTAAATCAAATATAATATTTGTTAATTAAAAATCAAAAACACACCCTCACTAGCTTTTTTAATATTTAATTCACTTTTTTAAAGCTTAATTATAAATTATGTATTTTGTAATAATTTTTAATAGCCTTACATTTTTATTAAAGCTTAAAATTGAGTTTAATTATTTTTTAAATAAATTATTTCTTATTTTTTAAAATATGAAATATTTATTTTTAAATGTAATCTAACTTTTTAGCACTAAAACACATATATATAATATTACACACGTATATTTTATTATCTACTGGCGGTCGCCAGTAGATAGTTATAGTTAAAACCTATTATCCATAGGAAATCCGCGACATTCTATTTGAAATAACGTTGGCGCCGGTTGACGAATCTTCGCGAAAGTTTCCAACTTGTTGGGGCGCTCCGGTCCGCTCCTATCCTGAAAGTCTCGGGGTGATACGTCAAGCGGGGGCCGAGAAAAAAGGGGGGTCCCAAAACGCGTTTTCCCCATTCATTTTTCCATAGGAACCTTTAGTCGCAGCTACAGCCCGAACTGCTGAACGGAATTACACCAAATTTGGCAAAGAGGTAGCCCTTGATTCAGTGTCGTGCCTTTTGCTTAAATGGTGTAAATCCGTCCAGTAGTTCCTGAGAAAATCAAAAGTAAAGTCACATATATATCTGGGCGGAGCCTAACCACACATGTCATCGTGAGATCTGATTGGCTGTCAGCACTTCATCCTGGAATTGCTGGCAGCCATCTTGGGACCAATATAAATGATAGTACCTCATTGAAATGCATTGTAGTGAATAGAAGATTTTGAGGGTCACCAAAAGGAGAACTATAAAGGGTGATAACAGGCTTTAGTTACATTAGAATTTATTTGTTGATGGTACCATACTAATTTTAGGAATTGTGGTGTATTCTAAGGTGATTTTACCATGTGAAAAACCTTCTGCTGGGATATCATGAATCATGTTTGAGAGAACACTATTTTCTCATGCTTGTCCCATTGAGGTTTGGAAGGTGCTCCAGAAGCTAAAATGAGAGCATATTTTCTGTAAATTCACATTATCTTTCTCACTCATGTGAGAATGAAGTCTGACATTCTCAGTAAACATATACATCCAACAAGGGCAGAGACTGTCAGTTGATTCCTTTGTGTTCTACTGCAGCTTCCCAGAGTGTTCTAAAGAACAACTAGAGTGCTAACAGCCTTACTTATGACAAAAGTATGGCACACCTGAAGCCATCTTGATTGGAATAAACTGGTAACACTTAAAACATTTAATTTAAAAAGGAACAAAATGATGGGGTTCATTTTGTCATAGAAATTATGGTTAGTGCTGTAGAAAGAAAAATTAGGACATATTTCAAGTGTGATCTCAAATATCTTCCTGTTATATTTCAACAGGAGCAGCCTGCCAGTTGATGCCTTTGTGTTCTACTGCAGCTTCCCAGAGTGTTCTAAAGAACAACTAGAGCGCTAACAGCCTTACTTATGACAAAAGTATGGCACACCTGAAGCCATCTTGATTGGAATAAACCGGTAACACTTAAAACATTTAATTTAAAAAGGAACAAAATGAGGGGTTCTTTTTTAAATAGAAATTATGGTTAGTGCTGCAGAAAGAAAAATTAGGGCATGTTTTAAGTGAGATCTCAAATCCTCTTCTATTTCATTAGAAAATTCTGACATGCAGACTGAAACAATCACTTTCAATACCAGCAGCAGACTACCAGTTTACTCCCTGGTCAGCAGTAGCTTTACTCCAGTGATCTAATGAGCAACTAGAGTGCTAACATTCTGAATTTATGGCAGATGTGAGACACATCTGAATGCCTTCTTGATGGAATCAAAGTAAAAACTGAAAGCATTTCCTACTGAGGAGACTGCAGTAAATGAAGAAATTAGGAAACTTCATAACAAAGAAGTCTTCCAAGATGGCCACCAGTGAAAAAAGAGCCCAAATGTAGCACAAATATTACCCAGATGTAGCCCAAATATAGCCCAATGACAAAAGTGTGCAAAACACTTTTTATTTTTAGTTTTTTTGCAGTTTTATGTAGTGCAGACTGGTCAGGTATTGGAGCATTGCATCTTAAAACATGACCCCCTACACTACAAAAACACCACTGCACTACCTTAAACCCTAAAACACTACCCCCAGCACGACCCCCTACACTACACAAGCACCACTGCACTATCCTAAACCCTAAAACACTACCGCCAGCACGACCCCTACACTACCCAAACACCACTGCACTAACCTAAAACATGACCCCCTACACTACACAAACACCACTGCACTACCCTAAACCCTAAAACACTACCCCCAGCACGACCCCCTACACTACACAAGCACCACTGCACTACCCTAAACCCTAAAACACTACCCCCAGCACAACCCCCTACACTACACAAACACCACTGCACTACCCTAAACCCTAAAACACTACCCCCAGCACGACCCCCTACACTACCCAAACACCACTGCACTAACCTAAATCATAAAACACTACCCCCAGTACGACCCCCTACACTACCCAAACACCACTGCACTACCCTAAAACATGACCCCCTACACTACACAAACACCACTGCACTACCCTAAACCCTAAAACACTACCCCAGCATGACCCCTACACTACACATGCACCACTGCACTACCCTAAACCCTAAAACACTACCCCCAGCACGACCCCCTACACTGCCCGAACACCACTGCACTGCCCTAAACCCTGAAACACCACCCCCAGCATGACCCCCTACACTGCCCGAACACCACTGCACTGCCCTAAACCCTGAAACACTACCCCCAGCAAGACCCCTACACTGCCCGAACACCACTGCACTGCCCTAAACCCTGAAACATCACCCCCAGCAAGACCCCCTACACTGCCCGAACACCACTGACCTAAACCCTGAAACACCACCCCCAGCACGACCCCCTACACTGCCCAAACACCACTGCACTGCCCTAAACCCTGAAACACGACCCCCAGCATGACCCCCTACACTGCCCGAACACCACTGCACTGCCCTAAACCCTGAAACACCAGCCCCAGCACGACCCCCTACACTGCCCGAACACCACTGCACTGCCCTAAACCCTGAAACACCAGGGCGCGATAATTGGAAACAGATGGCGTTGCTGCTCGCACCCGAGCACCCTAGGCCAGGGGACAGAGAAGGCGGGACATGCACCTGCCTTGGACCAATTGCGTGTTGTCTTTCTTAGAAAGACACATGCAAAGGCCAATTGCGGGTGATAAAAAAAAAACATGCGCACGAGCGTGTGTTTAGAGTTTAAAAGCCTCGCAGCGCATGCGCGCAGGCTCAGGCAAGACCTAAAAAGGATTGGTTTTCAGAGGAAAAATGTGATGTGTCCATGTTGCATTTTGGGGCCTTTCCTGTTGCAGGCACTTTCCCTACCCACACTAGTGAGGTACCATTTTCATCAGGAGAAGTGGGGAAATGAGGCGTGGTAGGAAATGTATGCCTCCATGCAGATTCCAGAACTTTGCATCACAGAAATGTGAGGAGAATATGTTTTTAGTCACAGTTTGAGGTTTGCAAGAGCTGCTGGGTAATAAACCTGGTGATAGCCATGCAAGTCACCCCATCCTGGATTACCTCGGGTGGCTCCTTTTAACAAAATGTGCAGCTTCTAGGTTTCCCTAGGTGCTGACTGAACTAGGGACCCAAATCCAAAGCTAATCACATTGCAAAAAAAAGGGTACGTTTTCAGTGGAAAAATGTGATGTGTCCATGATGCGTTTTGGTGCCTTTCCTGTGACGGGTACTAGCCCTAACCACGCTAGTATCTGGTGTCTTTTTAAGAAATACCTAGGTTTCTTTGATACCCATTTTTTATATTGTACCATATGAATTGCTCTATGCCCTGTACACAATGAAAAACAATTGTAAGGTGCAGTTCAGTTGATGGCTCTGGGTACCTCGGGTTCTTGGAGAACCTACAAACCCTATATATTCCCGCAACTAGAAAGGTCTATTAGATGTTTTGGTATATTGCGTTTGCAAATCAGCCATCATGATAAGAAGTGACAATTAAAAATGTTGTCACAAATGGCTGTTTTTTTCTTCTCATTTTCAATATTTTTTTATTTCAATAGTTAGGTTCTTTGGGAAAACCTCGAGGAATCTATACAAATAACCCCTTCCTGAACTTATAATTGTGTCTACTTTAATCTATAGCTTTCCTGGACTACCCGTGGGTTTCACGCTGGTTTCCATCACAAACTGAAAGTAGGCAGAATGCACAAAGGTTAGGATAAATAGGCTACATCTATGAAAAATGCCAAAACTGAGGTCAAAAAAATGTTTTTGGATTCAGCTCTGCATGTTCCTCAAAGCTGGGAAAATGGTGGCTTTAGCACAGCAAACCTTCCGTGTATGACATGTTCAGGGAAAAAAACATAAGCTTTTTTTTGGGGCACTTTTCCCGGTTTTTCCCCAAAAACCCAAAATCTTGCTATATTTAGCTATTTTCTCAGTCTCTCCAAGGGTACCTTTGGAATCTCCAGGATGTTGGGAAAAAGGTGCAACTTTGGCATAGATAGCTTATGTGGAAAAAAGTTTTGGAGGCTTAAGCATGAACTACACCAAATAGCCAAAAAACGACTTAGCATGCTAGGGGAAAAGGCCTAGCAGTGAAAGAGTTAAACTGATCAATCCTAGCATATTTGGACCCCAACGGTGCTTATATACCTACGTTTTTAACCCCTTCATGCCCAACCCAAACCCCTCTTTAAGCTCTAATGTTTCAAAAGCAGCTGAATGAATTTACACCAAATTACAAAAAGCACAGTTTTAGAGTAAACGTCTAGCTTTTTGCCAAGTTTGTGTAATTCTGTTCAGCATTTTTTTCAGAATCAGAGAGCAAATTATCTTATAGGAATTATCGTGGGAAATCACACTTTGTGCCCCCCCCACATTTTTGGTGTCTACTCTTCATGAAGGAGCTAAGGTAGATGAACAGTTTTTTTTTTTGGGGGGAGGGGGGGAGGAACATTTCGTGCAGTTATTATACGCACCAAAAACACTATTCAAATGGAAACTCTGACCCAACTACAACTTCAAAGTGGCAGCTGCCCCCGTGTGGTATCTCTTGCGCTAGCTCACTCTCTCTATCATAAATATATATCCAAATCCACAAAGTAAGCCACACTCAGGAGATGGTTTATCTCAGCCCAAGATTTAAATCTTGGGCTGAGATAAACCATCTCCTGAGTGTGAGCTTACTTTGCGGATTTGAAAAAATTACTGTCCGGTGGGCTCCGCCGGCGCAGCACACCAACTACCAGCGGGTGTGTGGGAGCATAAGGAGCAAATCTGTGAAGGAATATATCAGTAATGTCATTTGAGATGTCATCAGTGATGTCATCAGTGATGTCACTGACCATGTCATCAATGATGTAATATGTGACGTCATCAGCAGTGCATTGCGGGGGCGCGAGTTATAGTTAGCTGAACTAACTATAACGGCCGAATTTCTCAGGTTTTGTACGAGTGAAATGTCCAACTAACTATAACGTCCCTGAAACCTATGGTTTTTTTCAGTGAATTTCAAAGGTTTTTTAAATGCTAATTTCTAACTATGCCTACAGAGGTAGGACATGTGCAGAAAGAGGAAGAAAGGCACAGAAATAAGCAAGAGAAATGAAGAAAGAGGCAACAGAAGTCCAGAAAGACAAAAAAAGGTGCAGAAAGAAGCAAGAGATATACAGAAAGAACCAACAGAGGTGCAGAAAGTCATCCTGTGCCCCCAACTTTTTGCTTACTGGTACTGGTGGTAACTGACTCTGAGTAACCAGGCCCGGAGCCAGTGCTATGCTAAAAGACACTTACAATACAGTGAAAACACCTACATACACTAGGGTACACTATGGGTTGGGGTACCCCTGTGATTGGCATGACCTCCTCTGTAAGGCCCTAGTATATAATAGGGCGGGGGGGTTAAAACTACCTCTAAGTCAGAGGTGCAGAAAGATTCTTCTTTAAGTAGTAGTCACGTTTGCAGAGTGGTGGAGAAAGGGTGCTGGGCCTCCGACCAGCGCTCAGGAATTCCACTGCGTAGGACTTAGGAGGGCTTCTTGGCCCCCAAACTCCCTCAGGAGTAAATTGGACTTCATCCCCCATCCCGTAGTCTGCCAGGAGGCGCATTTGCAGAGTGGTGGAGAAAGGGGGGCATGGCCTCCGAAGACGTCTTAGCTATCCCACTGTGTGGGACTTACTGGAGGTAACAAGAGGGGTAGTTGGCCCCCAAGGACATCTTTGGGGGCCAACTACCCCTCCTATTACCTCCAGTAAGTCCCACTCAGCAGCATTGGTAAGTACTCGTAGCAGGCCACGCCCCCTTTGCCCACCACTCTACAAACGCGCTCCCTGGTGCACTCTTGGATGGGGATTGAAGTCCCCTTCGCTGCTGGGGGTCCTTTAGGGGCCAACTAGCCTACCTCTTACCTCCAGTAAGCCCCACACAGTGGGATTGCTGAGAGGTGGACAAAGGCCATGCCCCCTTTCTCCACCACTCTGCAAACGCACCTCCTGGCGCGTTCTAAGTTGGGGGATTAAGTCCCCTTGAATACTGAGGGTCCCTGGGGGCCACGCTAACCACAAGTGGCGGCGGAGCGTGCTCCACCGGCACTAAGGGGTGAGAGAGGTATTATAAGGAAGTGGATACACCCTCCCAGTTTAACTGTAACAACTGTAAAGTAGCCAGAACCATGAAGCTCAAAGCGAATCCTACGTGGCGTACTCCGCTGGATGCGGCACGCATTGAAAGAGGAAAAAACGAGGAGAAATGAAAACATTTCTCCTCGGTGCGCCTCGCTACGCCACCTCTAGGGTGGCGTAGCTTTCAGACGCATCTCCAGAGTTACGATTTCTCGTAATTCTGGAGATGTGTCTTGTTCCATGGGTGTTGCGTGGGAACACCCACAGCAACACCCATGGAACGCCCCTTCACCGCAAAGTGCTGCGTGTGAAGGGACGGTATTTACAAGGAGAGGAAAAGTCACGCATGGTGGCTTTTCCTCTCCTTGTAAATATCGAGGAGCTCCTGCGCCACCAGTACGTCACGAAAAGTGACGTACTGGTGGCGCAGGGGGCTTGTAAATCTGCCCCCACATACGGAGCATCCATAGTAGTTACACATCATCCTTAAAAAGGATAGGTTCATTTGTAACTGCGCAGAAAAGACAATTTAGGAATTTTATTTACTTTACCGACAGACTGCACCAGTTAATAGCATATTCCTTTAAGTTAAAATAGACACATAGGGAGAATGTGTCATTACTTAACTCGTGTATGCTTATATGTAGAATTAATGTGCAGCCTGTTTTCCACAAGACACGCAAATAAATGGTGCTAAGTGCACCGTGCCGTCATTTCTATTGTATCTCCATTGTTAGGACCAGACTAGGCCTTTTCATTTTTCTATCTTCCATATTTTCTCTCTTTACGAGATAAAGGATTTAGGAAATGCTTAACCATGGTAGGTGACCTGTATCTGACTTGCTTAAACTTGACATCACTGTAAAATGTGCTGACTTTACATAAATGTATTTATTCTTTCTAAATAGCATGTTCTCATTGTATTTACACAGTTACTAGCTGCCACATATTCACATAATGATGAATAAAGAACAGTATATTAGAACAAATAGAGCTTACAAGAAGATGTGAATCTCATGATTTAACCAGGATGCTGAATTAAAATGTTTCTGTCTTTAGAGTAGTTCATCGTTACACAGTGGAACTTGAATAAGCTTATAGTTTAGAGACTGTTGAGATAGTCATGGGAAAGCTAAAACTAATGCACAAGTATGAATGTTTAGTAACTAACTGATACATTTATATAGTGCACCATCTACATCGTGTGTTTACTGTGGGAATGAAGGAATAATGTAAATGTAATGTAAATTGGTATTTGTAAAGCGCTAACTGCCACTCCGAAAGGAGCATCCTGGCGCTGGTTGAATGGAGGTGAAAGGGGGGCTCCAGGGATGTTAAATGAGAGAAAGGCATAATTCGTCTGAGGTGCTAAAAACCCAAGTTTTCAGGGCCTTCCTGAAGTGTGTTTCTGTTTTTTGCAGTCTTAGGTGGATTGGTAGAAGGTTCCATGCTTTTGTCCCCAAGGCGGCCACTGTTTTTCCTCCTTTTGTTTTACATCTAAAAATGGGTGGTTTAAGGAGGTTGGCTGATGAGGACCTGAGAGTCCTAGTTGTAATGTAGGGGGTGAACCGTGCTGAAAGATACTTAGGTCCCAATTTAAGTTTGGCTCTATAGGTGATTAGGAGAATTTTAAAGAGAATTCTCTTGTGTAGCGGAAGCCAATGAAGGACTTTTAGTGCCGCCGATGCCGAGGATCTTCGTGGAAGTTTTAAAACTAGACGTGCCGCAGCGTGTTGGACCACTTGTAGTTTCTTTAGTGTAGATTTGTTGACACCTGCCAAAAGGCTGTTGCAGTAGTCAAGGCGCGAAAGAATCAAGGCCACTGCAACTGATTTCCTTGCGGCAAGTGGAATCAAATCAAAAAATTTTTTTTACGATTTAATGAGGTTAAAGCAGGTCCCTGCTACAGCTGTTGTGTGTGGGAGAAAGGAAAGAGCAGTATCGAACTGTACTCCCAAATTTTTGGCTACCTTGACCATGTCAGATGGGGGTGTTGTTCCCTCAGGCCACCATTTACAAGGCTGGAATAAGACGTCTTTCCCTATGGGGAGGATTTCGTTTTTTTCGGTGTTGCATCTAAGGTGGTTGTCCCTCATCCACTGGATGACTTCAGACAGGCAGCGTTTAAAGTTAAGTTCGGCGTCTGTAGAATTATTATCCAGAGAAAGGATCATTTGGGTATCGTCTGCATAGGACGTAACTTCAATCCCAAAGGATCCTATCAAAGAGATGAGCGGGGTCATATAAATGTTGAATAACAGTGGGCTCAATGATGAGCCCTGTGGGACTCCTGTTGTTATGTTGCGTTCCACCGAGAGGAAAGTACCAAGAGTAACCGCTTGTCTGCGGTTGGTAAGAAATGATTTTATCCATTCCAGAGCGAAACCTGAGATGCCGCCGCGTTCGAGTCGCTTCAGGAGGATACTGTGTGAAATGGTATCGAACGCGGCAGACAAATCGAGTAGGATCAGAACCGCTTTCCTGCCTTTGTCAGCTATAGTTTTTAGCGCGTCAGTTAAATTCC
Source organism: Calotriton arnoldi (assembly GCA_963921515.1). Taxonomy (NCBI): domain Eukaryota; kingdom Metazoa; phylum Chordata; class Amphibia; order Caudata; family Salamandridae; genus Calotriton; species Calotriton arnoldi. The sequence continues at coordinate 966,967 of CAWUFW010005456.1, forward strand.
AGGAGCGCCGATTCTGTGGAATGCTTGGGGCGAAAGCCAGACTGTTGAGGGTGGAGGATATTAGTGGCTTCAATACATTTGGTTAGTTCTTTGTGTATGAATTTTTCTGTGACTTTGCCTAGCAGGGGAAGTAAGGAAATAGGGCGAAGGTTTGAGAGCACAGAGGGGTCGATGTTTTAATTCTTTCTCAGTGGTTTTACCAGTGCAAGCTTCCATTCATCTGGAACTATACCTGAGCTTAAAGAAGAATTAACTATCTGATTTATAATTGGATTGACTGTATCTATGATTTTATGGAGGATCATGGGTTTTTGGTTTCTTGTACTTGTTAGGTATCTCTGGTGGGATAAGTTCATTGCATGCAGGGGTTAGCCAGGAGTGGAAGAGGCGTGAATCCAACCCTGTGTTCCCTGATAAAACAGGGGTTAGAGCTTTGGCAGAGGTTACTAGCTTAGGATTGTCAGCTAATTGTGCCCATTTGCGCCTATGTTGGGGATAGGTGGGTAACTTATCAGGGCGGCTCATCTGTGGAACCCTAAGTGTAAGTGGAACAAAGAGGTGGTCTGACCATATCTGAGGGGTAGGGGTGTCGACTGATAGTGCGGCAAAGTTGGAACAGACCCCTTCCAAAGCATGGCCTGCCCGGTGTGTTGGGGCCTCCACCAATTGGTGCATAGCGAATAGTTCTATGATTTGAAGAAAATTGTCTACTCCTGGCTTAGTTCTATCCTCTAAATGAAGGTTAAAATCTCCTAACAAAGTAAAATTGGCGTATCTGAGCAGGAGGTGACTTAAGGAATCCCCAAGTGAGTCTGTAAAGGTAGTGCTCTGACCCGGTGGACGATAGATCAGGGCTCCTGAGAAGGACATGGAGGCATTTAAGTAGAGGCAAAAACTAAGACTTTCTGCTCCCTTGATCGAATCAAGGTCAACGTTAATACAGTTTAATGTGTCACGTAAAATAATGGCCAGGCCACCTCCTCTGCCATCCCTTCTATCCTTCCTGTAAATCGTATAATTGTGTGGGAGAGCGACAGCAACATCGGGGTTACACCAATCTTTCAGTAAGCTTCAATAAGCTACAGACAATTGGACGATAACTCTTAAATGGCTCAAGACAGGGCCGTCTTTAGCGCTGGTGGCACCCAGTGTGCAATCATTTTTGGCGCTCCCACACCCCATGACCGCATCCTCGGATTCTCTCACTAAACTGGGCAAAAGTCCCACTCATCTCTCCAATCATAAGTTATTACTAAATACAGCGCCCCCCTGAGGTCAGCACTCCCCTCCACAGGTCAGCGCCCAGTGCGGCCGCACCCGTCACACTGCCCTGAAGCCGGCCCTGACTCTAGAGGGCCAAATACCAGAATACATTGATACATGTTTTGAGTTTTTATATTAGTGCGTATTTCCTAGCTAGATTACAGCAGATTTTTCTGAACTACTCTTCATGAGGAGTTCTTTTCCTGACCTTCTCTGATGCCCTCTTTTACAGACCTTAGCTGAGAGCTACTGTTGGCAGCTTTAGTTGCTTGCCCCTTGGGCAGTGACTCTTTTGATTTATTTATTTCCTTTTCCTAATGACTATTTGGGTGTAGCTACTGCAGCACCCATTTCTCAAAAAGGGAAACTCAGCTGTGTTTCTTGAACCGCTCTTTATGGGGAGTTCGACTGCTTAAATGCTCCACTGATCTCACTCTTTCAAGGAACTCTTTATGGGTTCTACTTAACTCTCTAAATCTAACTTCTGTAGAATAGGGATTTGTTCCTTTATGTAGCACGCTGTTTGCTTTATTTTATGATTGTCGCTAACCATGATTTTCTTGATATTTTTGTAAACAGATTCATCTGATTTACTAATTTGAATAAAGCAAATAAATAATTTATTAATCTCTTAATGAGACAATAAAGTTGTTTTTTTAACCAATCCCAATCTCTCATCATTGACTGAACTAAATGACTAAAATAATCATTTTTTTTTAATGTTTTGATTTCTGCTCCATTCTAAAACGGTGGCAAAGATCCATTAACCTGGAGAAGAACATAGCATGGAGCTAGATCTCATTTTGTTAATCTTGGGTTGACTGAGCACTGGATAATTCATAAATCATTGATTTCCACGCTGTCATTTGGAGTAAAATAAACAGACCCATAAACAAAGAGCACATTAAATAGAAATTACCTTCATTAGTTTTAAGGTTTTATAGCAGAAACTGTACATTTGTGTATTGTTCTAACAGGTAGTGGAACTTATAAGCCGCCATGTTGCCCCTTTCCTTAACAGGTTGTATTACTTTTGTTGTTGTTAATTTGGAAAACACGTATAGTTCAAAAGGACCCAATATCTAAACATGTTTTTTATGCACCTACGAATTTTTACTTAAGGTTATCAGGTGGCTCCAAACTTTGGGTAGGCCACATTTGTAGAGCATCTCATCCCTACTAGCCTCTAGAACACACTTCCATAACTAACATCCTCCTCAAACCAGCAAAGTGGTGGAACAGAAAGATCCAGGGCCTCGAAACAGGTGCTATTGTTGGGGTGAGCGGTCCTCTGAACGTTTTGCACCCTCTGATTTCTAGAGTCGGTATTGAAAGAAGGCACTTCTTCTGACTGACCACCAATTCTAAAGCAGTGCCAATATGTCTTAACCTTCCACTCACTTTAACATCTTTAGATTCAAAAGAGACGGAAAAGGAAGAAATAAGACGTCCTGTAGCTTCTGGTCAATTATCTGAAAAAAAGTGAATGGAAAACTACAAAGCCTTCATAACAATGCGGTTCTTATGTTATGACAAAAAGTTTCAAAAAGCCTCTGGATATTTCCATCAAAAAGAAATATTTTGAAGTTGCTAGAAATGGAAATATTTCTAGCAGGGCTGCACCTGGGTGGAAAGTTTCAGCATTAAAGCAGGAAGTAATCCAGTAGTTTAGTCAAGTATATTAGTTATCTTCCTAATCTCCCTAGCACTGTTTGTCATCCCTATGGATATTGAAAAGGCAAATTAAAATCTTAGAGCCAAAACCAGAGGGATGTCATGATTGGTAGCTGGGTTTGATGAAGACCTAATCTTTGTAGGCAAAACACAAATGAATCAATTCCCGTCCATGTAATGTGATGAGGTAGTCCTCGCTCGCATGATGTTTTGCCAGCTTGCAGATTCCTGATCGTCTGTTTTTCTCACACTAAACCTGGTGTTGTGAGATACACCAATCCTCGTCTTAGAGACCACGGAAGACACTTTGAATTGGGCTATACTGCTAAGCAATCAAAATTATAAATTTGCTGAAGAGGATTTGCAAAATCATTTTACACCCCAGTCTCAAATATATATATAACAAGTAGAAATGGAGGTCCCTAAGCTATGCACACCACCCAGTAGAGGCTGGCTTATTTGGGAGTTTGGCTCAGGCCCACCATAAATATTTCCTGTCACTCCAGGAATTTGGAGCTGTATGGAAGTGCAACACAGCTACAGATTGCTCAAAGTGAAATACAAATGCATTCAAGATGTGCATGTATGATATTCTGAGGGGTGCATCACTCATTCAGTCTGTGCTGTCTTTTGGGGAGGACTTGTGTTCAGTTAGAGAGCTGGAACTCAAAATTAGGGCCATCATCTCTTGTGCACAGCTAGGTAGATCCATACTTCATGGCTCAGGGAGTCAATGAATGGCAAGCTATGCATTTAGGATCACAGTGTGACAGTGCAGGACTTGCAAGAAACCAATCCCCATGCAGATCAAACAGGGTGGTGAATGACCATATTATCTGCCTACACTATCTATCACATTGTAACCACAGGGACTGCTATGCGGCAGGCTTTGAGAACCAGTAATTGCAGCAGAGGTCATGATCCCTCGAAGTACCAGAGGAGGAGCCAGAGCACGAACTGGAGCAGTATTAAAGGTAAACACAAATGCCTTCAATGCTGCAGGATGTGAGTGTGTACGTATGTCTGTGTGTGTGTGTGTGTGTGTGTGTGTGTGTGAGAGTGTGTGCTTGGTGGTTGTGGTGAGCTTCTGACTGGCAGAGGCCCGACCTGACCTGTCCACTGCGTTGAATTACTCTGCCCAGGGTAGGCGTTTCATGGGCATTGCGTGGGCATTCTGCAGCACACATAGAAAGAGTACAAAGCATTTTTTTGTTTTTGTGCAGGTAGGTGCCTCTTCCTTCACAAGAACAATCCTGCCTACAACTCAGGCACCATTGGCGCTAGGCTGCCAAAATGACGCCAGCACAAGGGGAAAGGACAGGAATGTACTGTATTGGGTAAATAAGGCGAATTCCTGCCTTTTCCCTGTGATGCAGGGCAGCGCAGCAAAGTGATTTGCTGCGCTGCCTGGCACCACAAAGATCATAAATATGGCCCTAAGTGTCTTTGCGTGATGGCATACAGGCCTGCCATAATGTTGGCATTGCCATAATGGTGGTAATTCCTGGACTACTGAGGGCACACTTAGTAAGATGGTGCTTACACCTACCGTAATGCTGTCCTAGGTATGATAGAAATAACTTATGGCATTTAGGAGGCAGCCTTTGCAGCCCCTACCATAATGATGGAATTCCTGGCAAGAGATGGGCATGCAGTACACAATCTGGCCAAGTGTGATAGTAGTGGAACAGGAAACACCTCTACGGTGCTGGCAGTAAATGAACTGCTAAATGTTCGATTTCCTGCAATCGCAGCAGTGCTTTTTACTAAATGCAGCTCTTACTACAGCAGGAGCCACTTTGGGGAAAAAGATTTATGACATTACTCTATCCACTCCTGACCTCAGGCCACATGTCTCTGCACTCATTCCTGGCTGCGACCCCATCTTTCCATTCTCCTTCTGACACCGGTCATGTCTCAATTCTCTCTACTTACTCCATCATTTTATGTCATCACTCCTCAGACGGGGACTGTAAATGTAACCTCAAATTGGGGTGCACATTTCCAAGACTCACATCTGAAATGTCCCTGACTTCCTGGCAGATTTCTCCCTGCACTTAAGAGTCATTTCATACATTTTTTACAAGAATGTGAGTGATGCTGCCAGAAAAGAAAGTGGACCTGTCACCCTAACGCTGCTCCTACATTTGATGGTACACAATGGCGGAGCTGACAAACACTCCACCTTTAGATCTATTATTTTATCCCTGCTCTCTGAATTGGATGGTGATACACAGAGGAAGACGTGTGGGACTTCCAACTATTTTTCTTGGTAGTCATGTTATTTCAATCTTCTGAATTAGGCCTGTATTGCTGGTGTTGATTTCTTGGTACAAGAGGACACTTGCTGTTCTGACCGATCTTTCATGCCTAGTGTGGAGGCATTTTATTATCTATATGAATAAACATTTATGGTAATATTAGTATTCCTGTCTGAAAGTTGAACCTGAACGATTGTTGAAAGCTGTTGCTGACTGATCTTATGGTGCTTCTGTAATATGAGTGGTAGACAAATATAAAAGCCTATAAAATCTGTCTAGCCCACTCTCTATGACCTTATATTGAGATTTTTGTAATTCTATTTTCATTTTTTAACCTTGCACTTCAAAGTAGATTCTGTGTCATAATATATGACTAATAATTTACTTGAGATGGGCAGAATGGGAAAATAAAATGAAGTTAAATGTAAAAGTAAAAGTAAAGAAAGTTGCTATGAAAAATGATAGCAATTTCAATTTGCTTACACAGATTAATTGTTCTACTTGGAATACCTATTGATTTGTAGCTATTTCTAGGAAAATTGTGATGAAAGATTCACCATTTTCCTGGGGGAAATGACCCCCTCAAATGCACGTCTGGCGCTCATATTAATGTTGCAGCATTTCAGATAAAATGGCTTTTTAGCACATCTATGTGAACGTTGTGCATGGCGTGGACCCATTTTTAGGTCGAGCCTATAGGCAGCGCGCATGCGCTGCTTGCTCTGCGAGGCATGCAGTAGTCGAGTATGCTGTGGAAGCCTCGCCTTCTCTCTGCCCATATTTTTGATTGGCTGGTGTCATCGTCCTTGGTAAATGCTGGCTTCCGTTTGATAATGAGGCTTGTTAGTCCCTCCTTGTTACCGCCCTGTCGCCATTTGTTACCTCCCATAAGGACTGGATCTTTTACTTGGGGCGTTACACGGTCTCCTTCATAAGTCGGTAAGCACTATTTTTTTTTTTATTTGCAGTGCGGTCCGCTTTCACTTTAGCGGCCGTGTTTGTTTATTTAATTGATTTGCCACACAGGCTGAAATGGAGCGTTTCTACTCACTAATCTAACAAGCATTTGCAATGCAGTAGGTCTCGAATTTACGCGAGTTTGAGCTATTGACATTGCAAATAACAATGCCTTTTATTTTTGTTTTCGTTTTAAAAACATAAATAAAAGGCATTGTCATTTACAATGCCAATAGCTTAAACTCGCGTAAATGCGAGACCTATTGCATTGCAAATGCTTGTTTTTTGTAGGTTTTCTGTGGGGCAAGAGGCCTCATTTCAAAATCCACCGAACACACTCAAGAAATTCTAATTCGCTTGTGGCTTGCTACAATTTGGAGCAAGTATTTACACCTGACACCTCAAAAGCTGCCAATAGGAATGCCATTTATGTATAACATATGTATCTATGGAGTTTCGTTTAAATAACCAAGGCTGTGTCTTCCATGTGCAATTAAGTGTGAAATGAATGTGACTCTCTGCGTAAGCTGGAAATCAGGAATGTTAAATAAACCTTAAAAAGTAGACATCAGTGTTGCTGCCAGCAGATAAATGGAAAAAGAGGAATTAATATTTTTGATTCTTTGCCTTAAATAAATATTTGAATCTTATATTCTTTTTCTTGAATTATTTGTATATTTTTAGTTTTTGAAAATCTTCAATTTGGGTGGGATTAGGTGCCAAGAGGCAGAGAGAAAAGAGGCATTAATTAAGAACATGCACTAAGGGTTTGCAATGGCGCGAGTCTATGTGTTAATGACCTGCGCGCCAAGTACCTGCCTGGCCAAATTGTATGTTTATTTGTACACTCTTTCCTGTGTGTACTTAGCCACCATTCCTCTGCCAACACAAGCTTGTTTTCAGGAGGGTTCCAAGTCTCAGGCTGTGCATGGGGAAAAAGTGAAGGGAGGACCAGTCAGCAATCAAAGTTTGGATCAAGTGTTATCATTATAGATTTAACCCGCCAAAGTAAAGCTTAAAATATAATGGAAATAGCATTTCAAACAACAACAAAAAAATCACTTTTATTTCTTTAGCGCTCTTGACACTATTTTCATTTTTAACAAAAATATTTTCAAAAATTAATTTAAAATGTAATCATGTAATCACAGCGCACAAACGAGCGTAATTTTCAGCGTAGCAAGACAGGAGATTTCAAATAAATTCGTAAAAAAATACGATTATTTGCCTGCCCTATCTTGTCGAATATAATTATCTGATAATGGCTACCACAGTTTGACTAACGTTGCATCAGCCTCTCCTGCACTGAAAATATTCTTTCATAAAAAGCCTTTTGACTCATATCCCACTGCGGGACATGAGATACGCTTGTCAATTAAGTTAAATATGTCTGATCTCTGTATTAACTAGGGTATTTTCACGTGAATCACCTAAAATCAGGTTTGTTTAATACAATGATATCACAGTTTAAACTAACAATGGTTTTCTCGAGATTAAACCTTGTAATTTTCTTCTTGGAGGTTTCAAGATAAAACTCAGTGGTTAATTTGTTAAAAAAAGAAGTACTGGGGATCTCGACAGGAAGCAGCTTCGACCAGCCCATTTTTCCCGTTTTTGCTGCCTAACACAAACTAACAAACGCTACAAGTGGGGTGGAGATGTGGCGTAATGGCCAGAGCTGCCGACTTCGGCGCTGGAGAACCAGGTTCGAGTCTTGGCGTGAGCTCAACATCCTGTGATTCTGTGCGAATCACTTAATCTTCCTGTGCCCACCAAAAATAACTGGTGCTCAAGCGCCAGTGTTGAAGATTAAAGTGCCGGTGCTGAGCACCGGAAACCACCGGCTCAAATTAAGCACTGACTTCACAATGAGATTTTGTGTCTCGACCACACTAAATCATTTCCCAATCAATACTGAAAACATTGTACTTCATCCAAATTAAAAAACATGGTACTGAATATCTGCATTTAAATATGACTAGGGCTTCGAATGGCTAACAGGCTTATGTTTCTTCTATTAGAATTTATCAACACATAAAACCACATGGAGATGGAAAATATAACGGTGCGTTTTTACTTGTAGTAGTGTGTGGCTTTAGTGTTCGTTTTAAGTCCCTGTCCTTAACTTCATTACGGTGATTATGATATGGAGGCAGAGATACTCTCTACTGCTTGACAATGTACCACAAACATTACTTTTCTATTGCACATTAGGAGACTTCTTTTTAAACAAGCATTGGCAGAGCCAATAGACCTCAGCTATGAGAGCTGCTGGCTTTGGCATTGTTCTGTAGCTATGCTGTACAGCAGCACAGATGCCTTGCAGTGTGCTAAAAATGGATGCAGCCAGGGATAATGCGCTTTTTTTTTAATGTGCATTAGCCTTGGATACATCATAGTCCTTTATTTATTCTTACTTTTAGCCATGCAGCATAGCAGCCTACTGCCATACAACATGCCTACTAATCATTGCCAAAGTCGGCAAAGCCCATGCTGTACAGCATGAACAAAAAGGCAATAACAGAGCGAATAGTCTCAACGGCAAGACCCATTGACTTTGCTAATGCTTGTTAGGTCTCAGCACAACACCCCTGTGATTCTGAGCTAATCGTTATTCTCTCCATGCATGAAAAAGAAAAACAATATGACATTTGGCAAAAAAGTCCTATCACATAAAGAAAGCAATTGTGCCCAGATCAATGTCTTAGCGAAAATATATTTGAAAGCAGATAACATCTTTTGTCACAATAAACAATCATTTCCTAGGAGAAAATGGCAGCAGCGGCTGGCGCAGGTAAGCGCGATGGGGCGGAGCAGGGTGGGAAATTGACAGACGACAGAATAGTTAAAATTAAATAAATAAATAAAACATATTCAGTCGTCTGTCTACTCCCCCCTCACCCCGCTCCACCGCTCCACCACGCTTACCTGCACCGGCTGGAAAATGGCTTCTTTGAAGTGCGTGTGGCATTGTAAAACATCATACATACCAACAGACCTGATTCAGACAGGAGACTCTAGATTTTTTAAGTAAAAAATGGCTTTATTTTAGCTGTCTCTTACTTAGCTTTAATGTATATCAGAAGGAAAAATTAAGTCCCCCAATTTTTTTTTCAAAAACTCCAGCTTCCTAGTTTTAAAATGTTGGGATGTGTGAAACATAGCTATGAATGGCAAGAGGTTCAACAAGGATAACAGGGAAGAAGAAAAAAAAAAAGTAGTGCCTCTAGCACAGCACAATTAGCAGATGGACAGCAATCAAGCTGAAGCCATCAGTACTTGGTCCATGCTCCAGATGAAAAAAGAGGAAGGGAAACAAGCACATGCTCTGCAATTTGAAAGTGCCAAATAAGACTGATAGGCAATAGGCGGGCTGATAGCCCCTTGTTGTATACAATTTCTCTCGCAAGCAAGAGCACATGCAGCGCATGCGCTGTCTCAGGCAAGACCTAAAAATGTTCTAGTGCCATCCATACACGTGGCAGGAAAAAGGGGGTCTTTTTAGGTATAATGCACAATGAGGGTACATTTATTTTTACTGTCAAGCTAGCTGTGCTTAACTTGTAAAATAATAAATAAAATAAGAGCAGGGACACAAGTTATTCTTAGGAGCAGCCATCAAACATGAAGAATCCTGGCGTTGCTAAATACCAATGCTGCCCAATCTTCATTCCATCTTATGCCTCTTTCTTCCACTACCCTACACTTCTAATTCTTCCACGTTCTTTTTAGGTCTCACCTACAGCCAGCTTCCGATGTCTGATGGCAAACAGGCTTATTGAATCAGTAGAAGGGAAGCACACTGCCTGCTTGCACCAGTCCTCCCAGAGCATTTTGGTAGATACATTCCTCGGTACTGTTCAAACTCCAGATCAATTAAGTATCTGTCATCTAGTCTTGGCACTGTAAGTGCTGGATTCCTTATCCATGTGATTTGTGCTGAGCTCCCACTGGTAAAGGGAAATCCATAGGTTTAGGGATTCTTGCCAAGGTGCTTTCAGTATATCAGGTTCTATACCATTCCAATCACAAAGATGCAGCCTTTAGGTAAGTTAAACAGTGGTGGATGGAAGCACCATTCCTCAAAAAGCATTCTGGTAGATGAATTCCTCAATGATGTTCATGTTCGTGAACAATCAAGTGTTTGTCACACAGTGTGGTCACAACAAGTGCGGGGTAGCCTTGGGCATGTGTTTCGTGCTAGCTGGAACTCATCAGTAAGCGCACTACTCACCATGAGGGTCTCAAGGCGCTGGGGGTGGGGGGCAGCAGCTCCGTTCTGTTGAAGAGCCAGGTCTTGAAAGCCCTCCTGAAGGTGTTCAGGGAGGGGACGTGCCTGATGTTGATAGGGAGCTCGGTCCAAGTCTTGGCCGCGATGTAGGAGAAGACTCTTCCCCCTGTTCTGGCTCTGCAGATGCGCGGGATTTCGGCATGGGAGAGGTTGGCGGAGCGGAGGTTTCTTTAGGGTGTGTGGAAGGCCATTCTCTCGTTGAGGTATTGGGGGCCTGTGCTGTGTAGGCATTTGTAGGTGTGGGTGAGGATCTTGAAAGTGACTCTCTTCTCGACGGGGAGCCAGTGGAGGTTCTGTAGGTGTTGACTGGTGTGCTCTTGTCGGGGATGCCTAGGGCGAGTCTGGCTGCGGTGTTCTGTATCGTCTGGAACTTGCGGAGTAGAGACTTGCTGATGCTGGCGTAGAGGGCGTTTCGGTAGTCCAGTCTGCTGGTTATGAGTGCGTGGGTGACTGTCTTCCTTGACTCGGGAGGGATCCATTTGAAGGTCTTTCGGAGGATGCGGAGGGTGTTGAAGCAGCTGGAAGCGACGGCGTTGATCTGCTTGTTCATGGAGAGGGAGGAGTCAAGTATGATGCCGAGGTTTCTGGCGTGGTCCGTGGGGGTTGGAGGGCTGCTGAGGGCGGAGGGCCACGAGCTGTTGTTCCATGCTGATGGGGTGGTTCCGAGTACGAGGACTTCTGTCTTCTCCAAGTTGAGCTTCAGGCAGCTGTGCCTCATCCAGGATGCGACGTCCTGCATTCCTTCCTGGTAGATGAGTCTGGTGGTGGTGGGGTCCTTGGTGAGGGAGAGGATAAGCTGGGTGTCGTCGGCGTAGGATACTATGCTGTGGCCGTGCTGTTTGACGATGGCGGCGAGGGGGCCATGTAGATGTTGAAAAGGGTTGGGCTGAGTGATGATCCCTGGGGTACTCCGCAGTTGACTTCCGTGGGTTCGGAGAGGAAGGGTGGCAGTCTGATTCTTTGGCTTCTGCCGGTGAGGAGGGCAGTTCCTTGTATGCCGGCATTGTGTAGTCTGGCGGCGAGTGTTCGGTGGGATCAATCCATTGGTTTGAGTGTACATGAGAAGTCAGGTTCTGTATCTCTCCAAGCACACCTATCCAGCACTTGCAAGACCAACACTGGTAGACACTGTGCTCCCTCCTCCATTGGTTAAATATTCTAAATGATGTTGTAGTAGTGTGTGGCTTTAGTGTTCGTTTTAAGTCCCTGTCCTTAACTTCATTACGGTGATAATGATATGTAAGCAGAGATACTCTCCACTGCTGGACAATGTAACCCCTGGGGGGAGGAGGAAGAATGAAGGTGGGGGCTCTTAAACCTCCCTGTCAGTTGCAGGTCTTTTCAGACCCGAAGATGTTAATTAATGTTACGGCTCGTGGCTGTGCCTTTCAGAAAGCAGCTATCAGCACAGCACCTTCTCTCCTCTTTCAAACTGAAATAAGGGATTTCTGCTTTAGGTGGCATGGCATGGCTTGGAGGTTAGCAAAACAGGGTGGTAGGCCCAAGATGCCTTTTAATTTGGAGACAGGTGATTTCTAAGGGAAGTTTTGGGAAATAGCACAACGCCACTAATTATTTAGTTTAGGTAGGGGAGGGGCAGGGACATAGCTTCGAGGGGGGGGGGTTGTTTGGGGTGTGACACCCCCCAAATAAGTGCATTTGTGGTTTGAGAGTTGGGGCTGGGTGCCCATAGTCAGGTATTCTATGACTTTGTTGGTGCTTCTCGTCGTCCTCGTTTGTCTAAAAGTTTTTAACTTATTACTTTTTGTTTAGAGGAACTTAGACAGAGACCCACCTAATGCAAATAAGTTTTGAACCTGTTCCTCATGGGAACAGTGTATCCCAAACTTTAGTCATCAATTGGGGAGAGGATGTAGAATTACAGTTAGAGCGGTCGACCAGGAAGCTGGGGAACCGGGTTCGAGTCTTGGCACCTATGCTCAACATCCTGTGATTCTGGGCAAATCACTTAATCTCCCCGTGCCTAACAGAAATAAATGTGTCCCTCTGTAATGAAACTGGTGCTCATGTAAAGCCCTCTGATACCCAATGCCTCAAGTCTAGTTCGCGCTATATAAAACTCTAAAAAAAAAAAAAAAATCCACCCTTCAGCATACATTTTTTAGTTAGGAAATTTGTGATTCACATCCCCGAATCTCACTGAATAAGCTACGTGCCTAAGGAGGGGACACTGCTGTGTATAGTGTGGGAGAGTGGCAGGTAATTTTTTCATTACTTGGGAAAGAGGGGGGATAGGCTACCAGAGGATGAGTGGAAGTAGGAGGCAGGACACCAGGAACATCTAATATTGTAATGTAAAGGAGGAAACAGGATGCCAGACTGAGGTGATGCCATGGCTGGATTGGTTACCACACAAATCCTCTATCTCTGTGCTGATGAGCAGTGTAACATGATTTGGATGGCCATACAGGACATGCATTGACACATAGGAAGTTGTCAGTAATCTGGTCTGAATGACAAAGACAACTAGAGCTCTCTGATGTCACATGAAAGCCATTGGTGGAAAACAATCCCATTATTGAAAGAGCCCCAAACTATAATTCTATACATTTCTGAATCAGGAACATTTCCTTTTCTCAAAGGCTGTGCATTTTTTGGGGGGGGGATTTTTATATGGCACGAACTCGACCCAAAGGTATCAGAGCACTTTACATGAGCACCAGTTGTGTTACAAACTGACACATTCATTTTGTTAGGCATGGGGAGATTAAGTGATTTGCCCAGAATCACAGGATGTTGAGCGTCCCTGCTGAGAATCGAACCCATTTCCCCAACTTCGAGGTCGAACGCTCTAGCCATTAAGCCACATCCTCTCTAATGTGTCCATGAGGACATCTGTAGCTGCAGCCAAACGTTTATTTTTCTCTATTCCTAATCAGAGCAGCCTGGCCTCCACCCATTTATCGATCTCAGTGTAATTGGTTATAAAAGTGATGGCAGATTTATGGATGCCTGAAAGGCTACAAAGTATACTGATTGCCATGAGTATCATGGGTGCATGGGTGAAAGTTATCACGTGCCGTCCGAAGAAATCACGTTAATGAATTGTAATAGGACCTGTATAAATAACTACACTTCATAGATGAATTGTTGCCCATAATTCCGTGTGAAGAAATTCAAACAAGTGGTACAAGCCATTATGGTACCCCACAATTGCACTGGGGATGCTGTTCTGGCTTATTAAAAGTTATTCTGCATGCAACAACCAGATCCCTAAATGGTGTCAATAATAGCAATCAAATAATATTGATTATACGATCTCTTCCAAACGATGCTAGAAGCAAAACTTAATCTTGCTTCACATAAAAATATAATGCACTTAACATCTCATAACCAATGTAGGGGCATATTATCAACGGCCATCGATAATTATCGCTGGCCGTTCACAGCGTGAGAATAGTTATCTCCGGCTACCGCAGATAATTATCGCCATGCTAGCGCTGTATTAACAACGCATAGCGCAATGGCGATAATTATTCCTGCGATAGCTTGTTTTCCATGGAACATCGCTGGTTTTCCAGCGATGTTCCATGGAAAACGGCGATAACTCCTGCTGATACGACCCTGTGGTCGTATCAGCAGAATCCATCTCCCATGTAAAGTATGCTTAAGTCAGGAATTTAACAGACGTTAAATTCCTGAGTTAAAGCTGAGGTAGCGCGATTTCTTTTATCGCTGCACCTCCTTGTTAATATCGCGAAGCTGCCTTCGCGATATTAACTTGTGTTGTTTTCACAGCCATGCCTTCTTTGCATCTCATTAGCGATGCAAGGCGAGGCTGTGAAAAACGGGCTCTACATCAAGGAAACACGCGCTAGCGTGTCCTTGATGATATTGCGATATAATTATCGCCGCTTTTCGCCCGAAAACGGACGCTAAAGCGGCGATAATTATATCGCCAGCCCTTGATAATATGCCCCGTAGATGCATAAGTAACTATTTCAAGAGGCTCCCTCAACACACAAAACAAGACATTAGCCTGCATGATGGCCGGCCGAGTTACCATACTGGCCTCTGTTTATAGTTTACAGGGGGTAGCATAGAAAACACGTGACGTTCTACAATCGATGCAGTTGACATACTGAATGTTACATGGTATGATCTCATTTTTTTTCAAATCCATCCCTATCATTTTAACCCTACTCCAAACGCTACAAACCACGCATGAAATCAAGAGCACAAACCTAACACAACTAATGCACAAGATTTTTTTTTTTTTTACTAATTTATTAACTACTAATCTTGGGTTCCAGAGTAGTATGCTATTCACCAAAAAAGAGCATAAACCTAACACAACTAATGCGCAAGAATTTTTTTTAACTGATTTATTAACTAGTAATCTTGGGTTCCAGAGTAGCGTGCTATTCACCAAAAAAGAACTTCAGTGCCTCGTCAGGGGTCTTAAGCGCTGTATAAATGCATTACAATTACAATCTCTTTCATATGCAACTCAGGAGGTCAAAAGCTGTTAAGATCACCTCAGCCTTATTGGTTACCTCTGGTACCTGCTCAGCCACTAAGGTAACTAAATTGAGTAGAAATAACTAGGATAATATTTACACAAGCTATTTAAACTGCTTTAAAAAACATATGTGTGCTATAAAGGGCAATATAAAAACAAGAAATCATTAACAAAGTCCTTTCTTGCCATGCTTCTAGGGTGTCTGATTCCTCACCACAGAAGGTGCGACTGGCTTTTCCAGAAAGAAATTGACAACTATTTTTGTTCATAACCATCCTCAGCCCTAACTTCACATCATAGGATGAAAATATGGTCTAGTGGCTAAGGTGATGACTTCAGGAGATGGTAACCTACCTTTGAATCCGGGGTTGGCACCAGTGGTGGCTCGCATAGGGCGTGCCGCGGGACGGTGGGGCGGGGGACGGGCAGGGTGGGGGGGTAATAAACTCGGACATACGACGGAACGGAGGAACGTAATAATTACTTTCCTCCGTTCCGTCGTATGTCCGAATTTACTACCCCCCACCCTGCCCCTCCCCGCCCCACCGCCCGCAGCACTCCCTTTGCGAGCCGCCACTGGTTGGCACATGACTGAAAGCTTTGCAATTTGTGGCCTCATTTAGAGAATCGCAGGCAGCCTGTTGGCTATGGTCTTTGCTCCTCTGGGGAAGACTGGTTGACATATTTAGAGATTTCTGCCAAGTAGATGGGGATCTCTGTGCCTTCAGCACAGCCGTGGCCCCATCAAGGTACTGAATCATTGTCAATCTGGTACCAAGTTTCATGTGGTCATTCTTTTTTTTTTTTTAAATGACCGTGATATACTGCAACTTCTCTCCCAGTACTAGGGGTCATTCGTTTGGTTTTCTGTTCGGGACTGCCAAGCTTTCCCTGGTGGTCCTGACAAGGAAAAATGTATGTTACATCGACCACCCTAAATAGGACGGATGTTCTGACATACATTGACTGATGGCTCTGCGGTGGGCGAGCGAGCAGTCAAAGGTTTCCACTGGCACAGCCAGCAGAGGCTCCGGCGTTGGAAACCTGGCACTTCAACTACCTTTAATCGGGACTAGTTTGGAGGGCCGGCACTCGCCGCTTTTTGGCAGATGCTTGCATCCATCCAACTCTAAATGATGCCCTTCATCTCCCTGTAACTAAAACATATCAATATGTGAAATGCAACTGTAATATATGTAATGTAATATGTCCAAGATGTAAATCCAAAATGTGTTATATGCCCTGCACCTTCTCCCAATATCCCCCCGCACCCCAAATGTTCAGTATTCAAGTGCACCACAGTTATGATCAAGCTGCTTAAAATTCAATCCTCTTCCTGTAAGGTCTTAAATCTGATTATATGTGTGTCAGAGGGCCGGACTGACCGTAGTGGGCACCGGGCGTTTTCCCAGTGGGCTGGAAGGGTGGGGGCTTGTTTAGGACCCGTGAGGGCTGGTTTTGGACCTGTGGGAGCCGGTTTTGCAGCAGTGCTGCGCTATCGGCCCCAGTAACAAAAGCAGGAGTGGTGCTTCTCACTAGCTTGCCCCACCTCCTGCCCCCCCACCCCCCTCCCCCCGCTTCTGGGGCCGGTTGAGCACATTGCCAGGGCTGGTTGCTGTTCCCAGTCCGGCGGTGTGTCATCTACCACTGAAATAATGTTTTTCTATTTTCGTGAATTTACAGCACTCAGTTACCTCTGGGATAGGTCTGTACTCAATGAACACATTAATAAATAAATAAAAATTAATAAATAAATACATGCATTTCAGAAAAAATGAAAAGTTTGGCATTTTATGCGCAGTGTGACATTTTTCCAATGGGACTTTGAACGGTGGCAGACTAGCATGAGCAGGCAAAAAGGTGTCAACAATTGAGAGTGAAGGGAAAGAGGGACACAATGTTTAAAAGGGTGGGAGAATGGCAAGAGTAAGGGAAACAAGCATTGACAAAGCCAAGAGGCCTCACCTTTGAGACCTATTGGCTTTGCCAATGGTTTATAGTATTGCTGCACATCTTTGCAATCCTGGATGCAGTAGAGGAAGCAAAAGCAATGGGGGGAATGGAGGGAACACAAAATCAACACAGGGAAGAACGGAAGGGATGTAGAAGCAACACAGGGTTGGGAAAAAGCAACACAGAGGGCATGGACGGGGAGGCAATGGGCAGAAGCACCCAGGTGGCAAAGAAGGAGGGGGCTTGGAGAAGTGACGACAGACAGCAACTCGGAGTGCTTGGGGAGAGATGTACATGAGGGAGACGGCTGAAAAACACACAAGCAGTGCTTGAGAAGGAGGCAGTGGAAGCAGAGATGGGAGCCAAATAAGAAGATTGTAAAGAGGTGATGCGCCATGAGGTGGACAAACACAAGATAGACATGCTGGGACATGAATAATAAGCATGCAAATGACAGTGAAAAGGAAACCAAACAATGGTAATCAATAGGAGGGCTTCAAGCCCCTTTAAGTTCTTGGTAAGCCCAATATATCTCGCAAAACAGACAGCACTTCAGTGGCGCCTCCTCCGCTAAGGTGGAGGTGCTTCGCCCCACTGCTCAAGAGGAAAAATAAAATGATAATAACATATTGTTATTATCATTTTAATGTCCCTAATGCAGTCAGTGGCTCTTGGGGCGGGGCTGTCCAGAGCAGGGGGAGGAGTGGTTTACACTCCCTAAGTGCGCATGATTGCTTGGCCGGCCCTCTTGGGCTGGCCGAACAGTCATGTGCACTTTGCATGATCTTCACCAGGCTGGAATGCACAGCCTGGTGAGGAACATGCCCAGCCTCACATACCCTGTATGAGCGCCGAACCACAATGCTCAGACCAATCACAACGCTGCCCCCCCCGTCCCACCACCCGGGTCCAGACCCAGCCGCTATTGCAACACATGCACAGTTTAGTAGGCTTGACCTAAAAAGGGAGAGAGTGGATGACAGACATGCCAAGTGAGGGAAGCATGAATGTGGGGAAGAAGTGGATGAATCAGTGGTGAGAACAAAGTATGAAGGAGAAAGAGCATATTTCCTGTATAAAATAAAAATCAGGTAACACTGAAAGTGAGACGTGAAAAACAACGCTTCTTCATTTTTACAGCTGGGCTATGTGTGATGACGAGCATTGGTCTATGAATTACTATTAAAAGAAGTAATGGAAAGTTGCCACAGCTGGCACCGTAACAACAAGCTGAAGTAAGTGGAACTCAAGGCAAGCACAGCCAGCTGTGAGAGCCAAGACAGACTCTGCCAACAATCTGCAGGGAGCACCTCCCACTGCTCCGAATTACCGCATTACAGCTATTACTGCAGCAACATTGAATTAATGTAACCAGTTTGAAATTGATGGATTGTTGAGGGGTGTCTCTACTTTTTATCATAGGTAAGACACTTTCTGAAATATCCAGTTCTTAATACTGTGATGATATCTAAATGCAAATGCTCATTGACTGTACAAACTCTTCTAAAAGGAGCTGCCAGATTATTTTACAGTTTTCATTGCAAAATTGGTAGCTACATACACGGTTTAGTAACAACTTTGACAAGAAGGTTTCTATAAAGAAAGGTATTATGAATGAAAACATAAGCTGGTCTTCTGAACACAACCAACAAATGAATTTGGCTGGTATAAATATGAAGGCATACTTTCTGTTTTTCTCTGGGATTGATAGTCCTAGCCTGTTTACTAAAATGTCTTGCCTCATCTGTCTGAAATGTCTATTCTTCCTGTACCATCCTATGTGGTACTAGATCTAGCAGCCATATCACAACTCAGTCAGTCAGTCAACTCTATTTTGGGTTTGTGTGCAGGCATAGATACTGCTTAATTTATGCCGGTGGTTGCAGGTAATGTGTACCCAAACTCATTTCTGGCAACCAGGTCTTATTTTTCACTGAAGTATACAAAGAAAGTGATGGATGGAATGTATGAATAAATCTCAGTCACTCGTATTACTCAGTGCAGCATCTCAGTCCATCAATATTTTGCACACCATGCCACCAACGTTTGTACCCAGCTATTTGCAAATCAGTCTTGACCCAGCTCCATTGGGAAGTGTCCAGCACAAACTGATCTAAACCCCGCTATATTCCATACTAATACTTTCATAGTATCACTTTCCTGATCCTGAAGCTGGACCCCTCTAGTAGATATTACCTCCTGATGTGTCTGAGAGTGCAGGGTCTCTCCACTATCCTTATGTCAGTCACATGCCTCTAAATCCTCCAAGGGCGCAAACCTATTTGTTAGCGGTATACCTGCAACAGTATTCTCTCCAATAAAGGAGGATGCCGCAGCATGAGGATAAGAAGGGGGGGGCAAAAGGACCAGGAATACAATTCGTCCTCTTGGTCATCATTGAATTTAACCCCAAAGGTCTGTAGAAAAAACCCAAGGGTACAGCGTAAATTTGTGTAAACGCCACAGGGGAATTAGGAGTCATACCCAAAAGATGTTTCACATAGTCCTGATTCTTAAAGTTAATTACAACACAATCTCCCCCAATTATTTTCGAAGTATTACCCACCCACGGAACTCTTCTAGCCATATTAATTTGGCTACCAATATTAAAACATTTGGAGTTCATAGCATATTTAGTTAACCAGTGAGTAGCTTTGTTCATCAATTGGTGTGTGGTTTCCATTTGATTATTTTTCAGAGGTGGAACATTTACCAGTATCATTACATAAGGGCATGCAGCTGGGGGGAGGTGAAGATTGAACTTATGGTGGGATTGGTGTCCTCCCTGATCCCCCTGGGTTTCCCCTTGGGCAGTCTGAATCTGGGTCTGAGTCAGGTTACCGGTGTCAAGAGGCACAAACTGCCAGGGCCTCTCTGAACCGGTACACTGGCAATCCAGTGCCAGTTTGCCCTTATCAGGGTTTATCAGCCGGGTATAGTTTGATTCCATTAGCATAGTGTGCATAGTATCCACGTTTGGGCATACCCGTCTCACTTAGGGTGTTACACTGAATATACAAAAGAGTGATTGATGGATTGCTTGAATTAATCTCAGCCACTGGTAACTACCTGGGGCCGCATTTCAGTCCATAGTTCTTTTGCACATTATGCCACCTCAGTTTGGCCCAAGCCATATGCAAATCAGCCTTGACCCTGCTACAACAGGAGCAGTCCAGCCTGAATTGCCAGACCAGGTCCTCCCTGAGCTGGAACATACGCAAACCAGGACCGGTTTCACCCTTGTTAGGGCTCATCAGCTGGGAATAGCTTGGTTCCAGTAGCACAGTGTCCAGTGCCATCCTTCCACAAAGAGCACTGCCCTCTCTATATGACTATAACTGGTGGTAGGGTGCCAAAATTATCTTCAGGTATGGCCGCACCCAGGCGCAGTCTCCATGATTCATAACAGTCAATCACAGCTGCTCACTTTGCAGCGGGCAAGGTACCTCTCTCACTGGTACCAGGGTGAGCACTTCGCATGTACTGGCAGCACTGTCACCACACGGGTGGGACAGCAAGGGTTGACAGGCACCACTAGTGCATTCCAGGTCATAGTTGTAACTCACTGGAAGAGATGACAGTCAGCCAGGTCAGCCGAGCTGAGTGCCAGGAACTGGACAAGCTGGCATGCTCGGCCGAACAGAGGTGCTGAGCTGCTGTTGCTCAGGGAGGAGAGCAGATCAGTGATGGAAGCTTGGCTGTTGGAGCATGAATCTGGACCTGGGTGCTGGCACAGAGGAAGAGCCCTGGCAACACATGATCATGAAATCAAGCTGCCAGGGTTGGATTGGGATAAACAATTGGCTCGGGCACACTAAAAAAAGTGGCCCACATTTGCGGATTAAGTCTTTTCTCAAAACAGTACGACAGTGTTTTAAGTGTTATAAAAAGAAGAAGGGGGTTTCTATAAAAGAGGCATGTTTTCTTAACTTCACTGAGATAAAAAAAATGCAAATGTTGCCAGGACTCTGTGCACGGATTAGTTCACAATGGTGAACAACACCTGAATATAAGTGAGGCCATTTCTGCTCAGGCCCCCCACCCCTGCTCAATCTGCATACATTAATGGGCCGGCCCAGGGAGAGAATGGGAATGCCACCTCCATCCCATTGGTAAAAGGGAGGTAATAGAGGCCCATCTGCCTCCAGAAAGGCCGCTCAAGCCCCCACTGGGCTGCTGGCAGCATTTGAACAGCACAGAAACAGCCTATATCTCCCACCACGCTGGCTAAAAGCACGGCCCACAGCAACAACTCGGCTACCGGCCCATCGCCTGAGTGCCCGCCTTACCAATCCGACCCTGCAAGCTGCCATTGCAGTTGCTGCCTTCACCAGCAGCAGTATTTCATGTGGAGTCCATGCTAGGCAAGAGGCGCCAGGAGCCAGAACCAGTGGAGCAGCTCTCCCCTTACAAGGGGCGCTAACTGCACTGCATTGCTCTGGGATCTGACCATGATCCTTTGCGACAACCGTATAGATCAGCATTGGTGCAATTTAAATTTGACTTAATTTTAAAATTATGTGCAATTAAAGAAGACCACTACAGCCAAACTGATTCATGTTCACCTACCCGACACTGATAAACCGTTCATGTCTGCGGAAGTACATGAAACTACATGCAATACAAAAAAGGCATATTGCATGCATCTATAAAATGCAGTTATCGCAGCTAAAACAAAAACAAAGGGCCATATTCTCAAGAAAGGCAATAAGGGGCTTTATCGCCGCTTTAGCGGCAGGAAACTGCCGCTAAAGTGGCGATAATGTTATCGCCGTTCTTGAGAATATGGCCCTCAGTATTGTAAATGTACCTTTACTAAGTACTGCTCCTGATATCCTTATTTGGAACTCATGAGGGGGCATATTAACAAGGCCCGGCGATAAATATCGCAAAGCGCGCTTAGCGCTTGCATATTTATTGCCGGCTATCTCTGTAATTTATCGCCCGGTTAGCGCGTTATCAACAACGCGCATCGCCGAGGTGATAAAATTCCAGAGATAGCGTGGATATCGCCGTTTTCCATGGTGGAAAACGGCGATATCCTAGATGATAGGGCCTGTGGTCTTAGCCACAGAATCCACCCCCCATGTTAAGTATGCCTTAGTCAGGAATTTAACAGATGTTAAATTCCTGCGTTAAGGCATACTTAACGCGATTTAAAAGATCGCTAACCCTCCCTGATAATATCGCGAAGCTGCCTTCTCGATATTATCCCTGTTTGGTTTCACAGCCACGCCTACTTTGCATCTCATTAGCGATGCAAAGTTAGGCGTGCTGGGAACGGGCGCTAAGTCAGCAAAACACGCGATAGCGTGTCTTTGCTGATAAGGCGATGAAATTATCGCCGCTTTTCGCCCGAAAACGGACGCAAAAGCGGCGATAATTTCATATCGCCCCCTTGTTAATATGCCCCGAAGTTAATATCTCAGAGATGACGTCATGTATTGCTAAATCAAATGCACTTGTTTATGATACATCATAGAAAGTATTAGTGACAGTAGTTTATAACGCACAACAGTGCCAAATGGCGTTCAGTGTCTAGCCACACATATAAGATTACAAACCAAAAGAAACACGCATGCCAATAAGTAATGAAAACGTGCTGAAATAAGAACATTTTAAAAATATGTCTATGGGATACGATACATCCAAGTTTCACAGACAGGAATCTCAAAGTTTTATGATCAATGCTTTTATTATTAGTGCTCAGAAGAGGCCTCCTGACTGTGTGAGCGCTACACAAAAATAGCACTAATCTATTGTTAGCAAAAACGAAAGTGGAAAAGGGCACATTAAATTATTTTGTTTATTGCAAATTACGTGCATATTTTCTGCATATTTAAGTGTTAAATGACCTTATAATTTACTCAAAATTACTGTTTAAAACAAAAACGTGAAGGTAAGTATGGTTGATATATTTAAAAAGGGAATTTTTTCACCATACAATATAAATGCTATGGGGCAGATCTACAAGAAAGTGCCGCAGCGTGGCGCTGCAAGCCCTTTGGCTGCGCCACGCTGCGGCACTTTCAGAGCACAGGAATGCGACATATTTACAAGAATATGTCGCATTCCTGTGCTTCTCCCTGCGCTGGCGCACAAACAGCTGCCAAGCGCCGGCGCAGGCACCCTTGCACCATGGTGCAAGGGTGCCTGCGCCATGGGGAGATTGTTTTTGTGCAGGAAGGGGCACCTTTCTGCACAAAAACAATCAGTACAGGCTTTTCCTCTTTCAATGCGTGCTGCAGAATGCATCACGCATTGAAAGAGGAAAACGAGGAGAAATGAAAACATTTCTCCTCGGTGCGCCTCGCTACGCCACCTCTAGGGTGGCGTAGCATTCACACGCATCTCCAGAGTTACGATTTCTCGTAAATCTGGAGATGTGTCTTGTTCCATGGGTGTTGCGTGGGAACACCCACAGCAACACCCATGGAACGCCCCTTCAACGCAAAGTGCTGCGTGTGAAGGGACGGTATTTACAAGGAGAGGAAAAGTCACGCATGGTGGCTTTTCCTCTCCTTGTAAATATCGAGGAGCCCCCTGCGCCACCAGTACGTCACGAAAAGTGACGTACTGGTGGCGCAGGGGGCTTGTAAATCTGCCCCTATGTGTTTCATGTGAATGATTTAATCTAACACTTTGATAAAAGAAATAGCTGAGTTATGTGTTTCCGCCTCCCCCAAGCAGCTTTTAAATATACTAATCGCTGTATTTTACACCTGGTGTTTCACTAAACTGGCAATACATTCAGCCTCTGCCAGGTCTGTGGGGCCAGGATAAACAAAGTGAAAGTGACTAATCTTCCAGCTTGTAGAAATAAATTATTGCGTGAGCCTATTCCCCCACAGGCCTTTAGAACTTGGCACCTACGACAGTTTTCCCAGCATTGGCTCCAGCACCTAACCCGCTCTGCTACCTAAGGGCAGGGCCACGGGAATTACGTGATTCTGCACAGTACAGTGTGGCTGCATTTTCCGCATAATTCATCATCTTCTGCATGAGCTGCAGATTTGTACAAAAAAAATTGGTTCTAACTCAAAAGGATCAAAAGTTACTAAAATCACTGCGCAGATGTGTTACAGCCCTTTCCCTTCCACCCTCATGGAGATATGAAAGTGCTGGAATATTTTCGAGTTTCCTTTCAGATCCAAGTGCATTTTTAGCAAATTAGTGAGAAACTTGTGTTGTAAAATGCATGGTTTAACCCCATGTTTCCCAAACATTTCTAAGGAGAACCCTCCCTCCCCCCTGCTCCACAAATCGCCTCGAGGAAGGCGGGCTTGCTTCATTTGCTGGCTGCAACTCAGGTCAGGACATATTTTCCACCACTTTCAAAGATCACTAGCCACCACTGATCTAGTTTGCTAGATTTTGCAATTCCCTTGACCAAGGCGTGCTTATACCATTTCAGTTATGAAAGGGATTCATCTATTGTGTGAACTAGCAGCCCAACATTTAGGACACTAAGCTAAAAACGAAAGCACCCCTTTGCGCGCGCACACACACACGTGCACGCATGTACTCATGCACGCACACACATACACACACCCCCCTGGATACCCATGTCCAGATCCAATCAACAGCTAGAGAGGTAGTGAGAGCACAGAAGGCTTTGGTCTGTGCCTATACAGGCAGTAGACAATGCCATTCATGCAAGTGGTCCACACCAGTGTTAGTAATAGGCCGCGTCACTGACAGAAGTAGGCAGCAACACGCCAAGAAGAATTTTGTGTACAACACCTATTATTTGTGAAAATTAGGCACTGCTGGAGACAAACAAAGAAACAGGATTGCCGCTGTTCACTCCATACCTTCACTGGCAAACATGCACACATCACTTGTAGTCAGGGGTGGCTCATCTGTTAAAGCGGACGAGCGTCGCCCCACTAACTAAATTGCCCCCAGAGATGAAAAATAAAATGGTAATAAAGTTCTTTTATTGCCATTATATTTTTGAAAACCCTGTCCTGAGCCGAGCGTCAGGACTGGGGCAGGGCACTGCTGACTGGCAGCAGCAGAGAGCAGTAATAGGCAGGGCACTTTTAGGTTTAAAGTGTGCATGTCTCTTTGGCCGGCCGTCTTGCGAAGACCAGTCAGACGTGCATTTTAAACCTCTCTAACCCAGCTGTCTCAGACAGCTGGGTTAGAGAAAGCATAGGGCTCCAGTGTCCTCTGGAGTGCCCAAGGAGGACGCTCCCTCCAATCCTGGCGCTTCTCTAATGCTGCATGAGAGCAGCGCCAGGATTGGTTAGTTCAGTTTCTGGTTCCTGCTTTGGAGTCTGCCTGCCTGGAGAAGACCAGAGCAAAGAGGACGGTAAGTGTAGTTATTTTTTATACTTATTTTATTTACTTTTATTTTCTCCCACCCGCCCCATCACCCTCCGAACATGCCAGCCGCCACTGATTGGAGTCAGTGGTCGAAGAGGGGAAGAAAATCAGGGGAACTGTGGGCGTAGAATCAGAGGGCGTGAGTAACCTGAGGAGTGGGTCAGTGGGCAGAGTCAGAGGTGTGGCCAGAGAGAGCAAAACTTCCCAATTTTAAGTATTAGTTTGGCATTTCACTGACTTGTTAAAGCTTATTACGTTATTTAATTCACCCAATTGATACACATGTTTATTTAAGGTTTAATATGAGTTATTGACATTAAAATACATTCCCAAAGTGGGATATGTTTCCAATCACAGAATGTCCCAAATGAGCATAAAAGTGGAATCACAAGCCATTTGTCTCCGAGCCATGCAGTTTCTGTCATCAGCACTTCTCCTCCCTTTTTCCACAAGAGCAGTTCAAACATGAATGACAAAATATCCTAGTTTGCAAACGTTTTCCATATAATTAGGGCTCTGCCATATTTGTCACATAATACATCATCTGCTGCATAATCTGACGTTTTTTACAAAAAAATTATTTGTGGCTCAATCGGAGCAAAAGTTACTAAAAAATGTGACTTGTGTTGCTGAGAAGTGGAGGGACCTTTGCAAAGGTTGACTTGTCACCTTTCTCACTGCTCCACTTGCATGTTACACTAAAGAGCTGAAATCTTTGCAGAGGCTGTTAGTATGTGCAAAAATGACAAGCTAATAGAGTACAGAAAATGTACCGCATTACGCTGCAGCCTTGTGTTTGCTGCATAATTTAGTCAACACTGGGATACAATTTTGTCCTCCATTGCTGCATAATTTCAGTGGGCCCAAAGCAGGCAGCACATGTTAAAATTGTTTGTGCAGTAAACAGAGAGACCGTGAAGTTTGCGAACTTAGTTTGGTGTGCGTGCAAATCCTACATTGCCGATCCCTGGTGAGTTGCAGTACTACTGTTGAAACAAGCCCAATGGAGGTACCAATGGGTGAGACGGACTGGCCTCAAGGGTAGTGTCACCTCAGGGACAGAGTCACTGTCACTCTAGGGTGTGCTGCTTCATAGGCAATGCCTGCAAAACTGCAGGTGAACTTCAGTATGGATTGTGGTGGACGGGCTTTCAAGGTTAACCCACACTTGCCACTGCTACGGCCCACCTGCTAGTGTTAAGGCACGAGGGCTTCTAAGGTCTAGCAGGCCTTCTAAGGTCTAGCATGGGAATGTGCTCCCTCAGGACAGTGGTCTGGTGGACTGGTCATGAAGGCTGAACCTGGTTCCCCGGTTTCAAATTTGGCAGCTCTAGACATAGTGCCACATCCTCTCCCCCACTGAATACCATACCGCCCTACTGAGAGAAACTTACACAGCGTTCAGCTACAAACCAATTGTGCCCCGCGGATAAACACCTGGATGCGACTCAATTCAAATTATGCTCTAGACAAGAGTAATATGCTGTTGAGAAAAAAAGTAATAACATCCTGTAAAAAGCAAACACTCATAGGGAATGCAAGATTAAGTAAAGCATGTGAAATGTAAGCAGGAACAACATAGTTACCTTAACGCTTTTACACTCATTATTAAGAAATCAATTGATGCTTTTGCATGAAAAAGTAAGGACATGACTACAGGGCCCGGAAGGGACCCATTTCAATGTCGATTGCTTTTTATCCTTACAAAACATAAGCAGTATGGTTTAAAAAGACCATGGGCCAGATGTAGCAACCAAATTGCGATCACAAACGCAGAAATTCGCAGAATTTCAGCCTTTGCGATTGCAAAATCGCATTGTGCAATGTAGGGAAGAAAAAACCCATTCGCAAAATAAGAAATCGCTAAAACCGAGACCAAACATTTTGCGATTTCTTATTTTGCGAAAACCAACTTTGCGAGTCCCAAATAGCGAATCCTTATTTGCGAATTCGCAAATAAGGATTCGCAAGCCAATGTAGATAAAATCGCAAATAGCGAATTCAATGAAAATCGCTATTTGCGACTCGTAAATTACCACCAACTCAAAGCAGGTGGTAACCAGGTGCACTGCACATAAACAGGCCCAGAATGCCCCAATTTTGTTTCACAATGGCAGCCCTGTATGTCATTGCAAGGAGGATCCGGATACAAGCAGCAGCACAGAGAATGAGGAGGCGACAGGAACGCATATACAGAGTGCGCATTACCCTGTTCCAACTAACAGAAGAAGAAATACAGGCTTGACTCAGCTACCATCCTAGACCTGATACGTGATCTCCACCCAATCCTGGAGCATCAGACACCCAGGGCCCACGCAATACCAACACATGTGCAGGTCCTGTGTTCCCTGCACCTACTTGCATCAGGTAGTTACCAGGGGGTGATAGCTGCAGCCGGAGGGGTCTCCCAAAGTTGCCTGTCACGCTTCCTCAACACCTTCTTGGATGCCATGCTACAAAGAATGCACCATTACATCTGCTTTCCCACCACGCAACAGGAACTGCAGAAGACCAAAATGGATTTTTACCAGATGGCTCAATTCCCACATGTCATTGGGTGCATCGATGGGACACATGTCGCAATCTGTCCCCCCTCAGCCACTGAGTATGTGTATCGAAACCGAATATCCTATCATTCCATCAACGTCCAGTTCATTTGTAATGCCTCACACATCATCACTGATATTGTTGCCTAATTTCCAGGAAGCACCCATGACTCTTACATCTTCAGGCATAGGGGAATCTATACACGTCTGACTGGGGGAGAATTTGGAGAAGGATACCTGCTAGGTAAATGCATGCAACACACTCTGTCGTACACCTTGGATGTATGGGATGTGTGCTGTGATTAATGTTTATTCCTTTCTCATGTAGGTGACAGCGCATATGCAGTCTGTTCATTCATACTCACCCCATTTCTCAACCCAACTACTCCAAATGAGAGGAGATACAATGCTGCCCATAAGACGAAGCGAAATGTGGTGGAGCGGACATTTGGACTGCTGAAGAGCCGTTTCTACTGCCTCCACAAACGTAGAGGTGCACAGCAGTACCGCCCCGAGACATGCTGCAAAATCATTGCTACCTGTGCCATGCTACACAACCTGGCTACAAAGAAGGGAATCCCAGTGGATATCACAGATTCTGACTCAGAGGATGAGGAAGGCCCACGGCCACATCACAGAGCAGCAGGTGTTGTTGGTGCCGCAGATGGGAGACACAGACATGATGAGATCACACGCAACTATTTCTAAGTGAGTGATGAGACAAAGCAGAAAATGACTTTTGAATTACTGTGTTTTATTGTCCTTGACATCAGGCAATATGTGTGCACACAGCCTCACAATCCTGCCCTCTGTGTGCCTTGAGCTGCACATCATGGCATATTCACACCCCATGCACATGTACAAACCTTTTACAGTTCGCTCATGGGTTACCTCACCCATTAGCTAGTGTCTGCCACAGCATGAACTTATTTTTTGCACCCACGCGCAGCACTGCTACAGTCAGTGTTCACACTGCCCTCCCTGGACGGGGGCTCTGCTGCTGTCCCTTGCCTTGCACTCCGCCGTCTGGGCTCAGTGACAGGTGGAGTGATGCTGCTGCGGCTTGAGGCCTCCTCACTGTTTCCAACATCTACAGCCCCTGTGGCAGCTATGTTGGCTGTCTGGAGCTGGTCGACAGCACTGGTGACCTGCACCAACCCCCTCGCAACATCCTGGCTGCAGTGGGCCATTTCAACCTGCATGGCAACTGTGCGTCTGCTCAGGACAGCTGTAGCATTGCAGAGGCGGTTGACCGCCTTCGTGTACCCATCCCTGCGTTGTTTTTCACGGCACCTTGAGCCATGTTCCCTCTGCATGGTGGTGCATAGTTGTTGTATTGCCACAGTCATGTCCTTCATGCTCTCTGCATTGGCCCTCTGACCCTCTGCAGTGTGGTGTTTAGATCAGAAATGCCCTCCTTGATATCCCTCATGTTCTTATTCAAGGTCACCAGCTGCCATTGCATTAATTTCATGGTTTTCATTTGCAGCCGCTGCGCCTTGACCATGGTGCCCTCAAGACCCGCAAAGACAGTTGATTGCTCCCCCTGCTCAGCAACACGTTGTGGCCTGGGTCTGCGTCGGAGACCACTGGTGTGACTACGCTGGACAGGAGACTGTTGAGTTGGAGAATGTGCTGGCTCTTCGGGCATGGACTGTGTATCTTCCTGTGTCTCTTCCAATCCTCCCTCCATCTCCTGTAGTGTCTCCACGGTGTATCTCCTAGGTCTTGGTGTGGGTGTGCTATCTGTGCCTGTGTGCGACTCTTCCTCCCCTGCATGTTGTTGCCCAGGTGCCTCATCTGTCTCTCTGTCTTCTGCTTGTGGCGCAGGTTCGCCTGTGGATACAAGAGGACCATTTACTGTGCTGCCTTAGATTAATTTGATTTCATTAAATGTACATGACTTGGTATTCACACTAAGAGTTCTCCGCATGGTTATTGACTGGTGTGAGTCCCCAGCGATTGTGTTCACCTGTGTCACTACTTTGCTATTTAATGTTTGGGACTGCATCTCCCATGATGCATTGCAGGTTGTTAACAAAATGTGGACTGGAGTGGCAATCTTACTTGCTCATGTGTTATTGGGGATTGGGGAGGGTGAGGGTTATGGTCAAATTGTGCAAGCATCTTACCTTGTCGGGTGTTGTCTGTGGCTGAGCTGTCCACTTCTCCTATGCCACTTATGCTCTCAGGCTGGAGAGTGGACTCCACCATGTCCTCCAGGGGTGTTGTTGCTGGCTCTGTGGATAGTCCTCTACCTGTTTTTTTGGCTTCCTTCAGCCTCTTTGCAACCCTGTCTTTCGCCCTGGAGCGCAAGTCATACCAGCGCTTCTTTAGGTCGTCGATGGAGCGCTGTGTGACCCCAATTGCATTGACTTTGGCTTGTGTTTCCAGCCAGATCTTCCTCTTCTGCGATTCTGGAACATGTAGTGATTTTTTCCCAAAGAGTAGATCATGGGTCTTCACTACTTCCTCTATGAGGACCTCCAACTCCTTTTCACTAAATTTGTGCTTTCTTTTCCTTTCTGTAGGCTCCTTTCCCTTCTCCTGTGTGTCCATTCTGTCACTTGGTGCCTGCCTGAGCACTCCTGTTCAGCTCCTGGGTGTGTGCTCCTGCTCTGTGCCTCTCCCACAGCCTCAGGCACTCTGAAACAGTGGTCACTTCCTGCATGTGATGTCATCAGCCTGCACCTGGATGGCAGATTCGCTAATTTGCGATTTTTTGAATTTGTGAATTCGCTAATACCGATTCGGTGTTTGCGATTCGGTATTCGGGATAGCGATTTTTACGGAATCGCTATTTATTAGCGAATTTTTTCCTACATTGTGGTTTGCGATTCGTAAATAGCGATTCGGTAATAATCGCTATTTAGGAATCTCAAATTCTGTTTTTGCTACATCTGGCCCCATATCCCTGAACACAGAGCCGGGTACACATTTTATAAACTAAAATAAGAAAAACAGCTGATAAGGATCACATTAAACGTTTTCCACTCCACCCATCAACCAGGTATTGCAGTACTTCCAGGAATGGTGCACTTCCCCACCGAGGTAAAACAATGGGGCATATGTACAGGCGCCCAGGGTCTCCAACCTTTTCTGTACTGAGAGCTACTTATGCTCAATGAAACGCATAGAGGGCTACTAATATTATTAGTGTTGTATAATTTACATTTTTTTATGTGTGTAATCATTCAACCAAGCAAAAGGTTTCTTATTTAATAAGCTGGGCTTCACACAGGTGAGCTACTCAGAGGTACTGTTTGGAGATCCCTAGCGCCACCAGAGAGTCACTTTTTTTGATGCTCCGGTGGCGGTATGCCCTGCACCATATTTACAAAGTGGTGTTAAGCCACTTTTGTGGCTTAAAGCCGCTTTGTAAATATGCTACCCTTTCACGCAAGTATCTGAGTGAAAGGGGCGTGCAATGGGTGTTGCGTGCAACACCCATTGCTTTTTGACGCTGCCCCAGATTTACAAGGAGGTGTAAAGCTGTGGCAGTGCCAAAAATTAACACCGTGCAAGAGCAGGCGCACGAGGAGAAATGCTTTTATTTCTCCTTGTTTTTGCTTTTTTTTATATGTGCTGCATTCTGCAGTACATAAAGAAAGAGCAAAAAGCTAATAATGATTGTTTATATGTGGGAAGGTGTCCCTACCTGCACATAAACAATCATTACATAATGAAACATTGCTACTTGTATGTGTGCTGCTGAAATAACAAATAGCCATTATGGATTGTTTATGTGCAGGAAGGGACACCTTCCTGCACATAAACAATCATACCCTGCAACGCACTATGGTGCAAGGGTGACTACGTTGGCTCTAGGCAGCTAATTTTAGTGCCAGAGCTAGGGAAAACACAGGTGTGCGCCGTACTGTAGTAAATATGGTGCATCCCTGCATTTTGAAAATATCGGAGAGCGGCACTGCCAAATTTAGCACAGCTCCGCGCTCTGACATTTTCTAGTAAATATGCCCCAATGTTGTTCAAAGAAAGACGAGAAAACAAAAGTAACCTTAACTGACAAACTCTGTAAAGTGGCGTTAATGTGTTTTGGTGTGAATAAAACCAATCTGGCCACTTTGCAACCACTCTGTCTTGCTTTATTTATGTATTTTTAACCTTTTTTTCTCTCCGTCCCCAGGCCACACTTTAGAATAGAAAAATGTCAGAAAAAGACGACATTTCCAGTAAAAGGGTTTCTTTCTTTGTTTGGATCAATTTCACAGGGTAGCGAATGAAGGAAAGTAGAGGAAAGAGAGGGTAAGAGCAGTTTCTTGAAGTCACAGTTTTCATTCAGCAAGTGAGGAGGAGCGAAACAGAGACAGAAAGAGAGGGAATATGAGGAAGAAAGAGAGAGAGGGGGGCAGCTGACAGAGGCAAAGCAGAGATTTGCACACTGTCCTTGCCTTCTTAGTGCAAGAAGGAAGAGACAAAGGGGCATATTCACAAGGAGCTATCGCTGAATTAACGGCACTTTATCGCAGCCAAATTCGTGATAAATATACCTCCCCATTCACAAGCTGGTGTAAACAGCCCACAGCACCAGTTTACCCGCGATAGCAGCCGCAAAAAACATCGCCACAGAGGACCCGCGCAACTATCGCTAATGAGATGCAGAGTGGGCGTTCCCGTGCCAAAAGGCGCGACAACATCACACCTCAACATTCTCAACGACCAGCCACATCGGCGATAAAAACACAAAACAGGCGATAAGGTGTGTTAGCACCAGGAAATCTACACCTGCTCTGACCTGGTGTAAAGTCGGACGGCAGCCTGCAAACCAAAGGGAGCACAGCCCAGGGCTACATCGGAAGGGCAACAGATGCCATGGAGCCACCCATCATGCGACCCGGACACCCAAGAGGGCCACAACACCCACCGCCACCACCCCCAGGACCACCCCTCCCTGGCACCCCCGACCAAAGACATGCCACATCAGCCACACCTAAACATGTACAAAATATTCCGCTTGATGTCGCACAATCACAACTGGTGACATGCATGTGTCGTCACAGAAATGAGCAGTACACATTCACTTTCGAATCAACAAATGAAACTTTATTAAAATGAACACCGAAATGAAATGAAGACACATGACCGCTCCCCTCGGGACAATACATAGGTCACAGCCTGTAAGACAAAAAACATGATGAGAAGGTGTGTCCTGCGCACATCAGAGGACAGAGAGAGAGCGAAGGAGAGAGAGAGGAAGAGAGGGAGGGAGAGAGAGAGGAAGAGAGGGAGAGAGAGAGAGAAGAGGAGAGAGAGAGGAAGAGAGGAGAGAGAGATAGAGAGAAGAGGAGAGAGGAAGAGAGGGAAAGAGAGAGAGAGTGCCGCCCCTGCGCACCCAGGCCACACTGCTCACCTGCTGCCACCGGTGTGTCTCCAACCACGTGCCGGTATGTATAGCAGGATACCAGGTCACACATCTGAGTCAGAGCCGTCAGCTGAAACAGAGTCCAGATACATGACTGGCACAGTACACACACTTGCACAAGACAACATCGCCTGCCCGTCCATGCACACCCAGGCAGAGGCACCCCAAGCCCTCCCGCCGCCCATCGGAGCATGCCCACCCATGCACACCCAGGCCTCAATGCTCACCTTCCGCCACCGGCGCGTAGACAGGAGGTCCCACAACGTGCCGCTGCAAGCCACAAGCCCGGGGCCCGCGGACATGGCACCCTCCACATCATGCAGGCCACCAGGTCTCACGTTTGGTGCTGGGTCTTGATTACTCCATGGCATAGGACATACCAGTGCACCCGGCACCATCACAGGCTGCACACCCGCTCAGCCCAATGGGTGCCACCAACTCTGGGATCCCGGAAGCGACACCACGTGGAGGTAGGCCCACGCTGCCCGCTGGCTCTGGCCTACACTGCGGTCCAGCAGGGAACACAAAACCTGAGCTGTCCAGACCGCCGGGACGGGGCATCATCGCAGGCTGCACACCGGCTCAGCAGCTTAAGGTGCCACTGACTCAGTGCACCCAAAGTCACCGTCCCGTGGCGGGGTGCCTGTGCCTTCCGCAAGGCCCCGTGTGCTACTAACCCTGTGCAACCCCAGTCTGCGCCACGTGATGGTAGGCCCGTGCCGTCCACAAGGCCTCGTGTGCCACTAACCCTGTGCAACCCCAGTCTGTGCCACGTGGTGGTAGGCCTGTGCCGTCCACAAGGCCTCGTGTGCCACTAACCCTGTGCGCAAAAACTCATGGGCCCTTAATGATTGAGAACCGTGGAGCGTCCGTCATCCAGTCACCACCGGCAGAGGGGAATGTGACGCCCCTTACGTTGGCGGAGTAACATGGCCTGTGACACCTGTGCTGGATGGGTGTGGTGTGCGTGCAAACCTGCCCTCAGGGAGTGGCTGTGACATGCTGACAACTAGACCTGTGACCTGCACACCACCAGCGAGTACGCCTGCGACGGGTAGCAATGAGGGCCCCCCCTCGGAGCGTTAGCGGAGTGGTCTGGCCTGCCGTACGCCGGACCAGCGCAGGGCTTGCAACAATGACTCGTGGGCTCTGGGCATGGTTCAGTCCATGTCCGGACAAGGAAGTGACTAATGCGTGTGTCCCTGTTGTAGTGTTCACGGGACCCGGTACACAAAATGCAATGTAGCAGCCTCTGACTGGCATCCCACAGGATGAACATCATTGACGCAAGGGGAGTCACTGTCCCTACATTCATCCACACATGAACGATGAAAGACATGACAAAGCAGTGCGTCACTGGATGTTTATTGCACATCCAGTGCAGTTAAGCAGCTGGAGCGGTACAGGGCAATGCTGAGCACACTACACAATATGGGCACGTGGCGGGCCAGCCAGAGTCCATCCGGGGATGACATGTACTGCGGAAGAGGAAGGGTACAGTCCGCAGTCTGGTCGCCGTGTCATTGGTCATCAAACAGGATGTGGCAGTCCATGTCGCTGTCCAAGGTGAGTGCATCGGAGTGTATCGGGGGTCAGTGGAAGGTCATGAGGCCATGTGCGGGACCAAGCAGAAACAGGCCAGGTGGCGGAAATGTATGCTAGTGCCTCCTTCTGAGAGGCAACCCATTCACATCCTCGGATGTGTGCTCTTTCCCACCTGTGGGTGTTGCAGTACCGGCTGCTGCACTGTGTGCCACTGACACATCAGGGGCCTGAGTGGATACGCCTGCCACACTGGGAGTGTAGGAAGGTGGAATCTGACTGCATGGTTGCCCCCACTTTTTTCCTGGTGTTTTGCTAGTTTTCGACTTAGTTTAGCTGGGATCCTGCTATTCAGGACCCCAGCCTATCTGCGTTCCCCTTAAATTGATTGCATGTACTTTAGGTACACTCCAGATTGGATTCTGGGGTACTCTTATAACTCCCTAGTATATGGTACCCCCTCGGCTACCCCTACCCCCTACAGCGTTTTCCAACAGTACAACAGTCTTTCCAGTAAGTCAGTGGTGGTGGGCAATAGTAGTACGGGTGAAACGTACCATCTTTATACTTCTGTAAAAGGGCTTGCACAGCCATCGTTGTCTTTTTCATCTTGGAATGTAGCTGGTTTGTCTTCCAAAACTGTCTCTACTGATTGGGCAGTCTTTATAGATAATTATGACATTTGGTTTTTTCAAGAAACTTGGTCTTTGGCTCCCATTTTCTTCCCTGGCTTTCTTAATTTCTCTAAACCAGCGCTAAGGGGCCAGAAAGGTAGGCCGTCTGGCGGACTCACATGCTGGGTCAGGCAGTTAGATGGATGTGTGGTGCAGGAAGTTTACATTGATAGTCCCGACATCATGGTATTGTGGATACGGATGGCCGACGCGTTAGACGTTCTGGTAATTAATGTCTATGCCAGAGGGTCGCCTGGGGGTAAAGCATCATCTGTTGTCGCCCACCTTGACAAGTTTTTAGGTAGTCTGGGGGTGGCTGCAACCTGATAATAGCGGGCGATTTTAATTGCACTTTTGAGCCCCTCGACCACGAAGATGGTAATCTTAGTCTGGAAGACGATGCACAATGGAACATCCCGCAACTAAATTTAAGCCCAATTAAAAAGTGGACTGAGGCTGCTTTACAGCTCAAGGGGATGTGTCTGGAAAGGAGACTTAGAGCAGCCAATGGGAGGACGCATTCAGATAGTGAAGGTACTCAC
The DNA here is from genome assembly GCA_963921515.1 of Calotriton arnoldi. NCBI lineage: Eukaryota > Metazoa > Chordata > Amphibia > Caudata > Salamandridae > Calotriton > Calotriton arnoldi. Next base: position 1,002,867 of record CAWUFW010005456.1, read on the forward strand.
ACTTTTGACAATGGATCTAGAAGTAGTCGTATTGACTACATATTTCTTAATGTGGAATTCTGGTCATTTATGTTGGATAGGGTGGTCCAGGAGCGGAATGAAAGTGACCACAACCCGCTGATTCTAACCTTAAAGATTCCTGGTCTCTCTAGTAATGACTCTAGGGCCGCTGAGGACAAGTTAACCGAGGCCATACTTACCAATGATATGAGGAGAGTTAGATGGGCTAGGTTGGTGGATAGCAAGGGTGATGTGGCTGAGATGAAATCCTTGGTCGTCCGCTCACTCTCTATTCTACAAGAATGCGCCTCCCAAGAGGCGGTAAACCACATTATCCCCGAGGTCCACAATGAGCTCTTTGGGAAGTTAAAATGTTTTTTTACTAAACCAAATAAACAAACGAGGGCCCCATTCATTAAGGCAGCCTCCTGGTATAATAAAGCCTGTAGAGAGGCTTATAGGTCACTGGCTAGGGCTATTAGATCACATGTAGCGGGGGATATAAAAAAGCTAGAGCTAGGTATAAGGCTTCCCAATTGCAAGCGAAGAAGGACTGGGATGAGTCCCGATGGCAGGACTTGCTTGTAGCAAGCAAAGAGCGAAATTTGACGCATTTCTGGCAACTTGTTAAATGGGGCAGTGGAGTTATATCCCAAGTTCCCACGAACCATGTTGCTCCAGAGGTGTGGGTGTCCCATTTTGAGGCACAGTTTTCAGCCACTTGTTGTAGTGATTTTATCAACCCCCTTCCTGTTTTGGCTACCAGTGCCTCCTTTTCTTGTATCGAGGTGGAAAAAGTGCTAAAATCGATCCCGCGAGGTCGGGCCCCAGGTCCAGACTGTATTCCGGCTGATCTGTTTGTATCGGACAAAGAGAACTGGGTCCCCTATATAAAATATCTTGCTAATGCAGTAGCTAGTGGCGCAGCTATTCCGGATACTTGGTTCGGTGCTGAAATTTTACCTATATTTAAGAAGGGTGATCGTTTCCAGCCAGGCAATTATAGGCCAATAAGCCTTATTGATTCCATCCAAAAAATAGTCGCAAGGCTCGCCCTAGTCAGAATTCAGGCCTGGATAGACGAGATGGACATTTTGACCCCCTACAGGCAGGGTTCCGTCCCCACATAAGTACCATAGACCAGGTGTTTAGGTTTGCTCTTGTTTATTGGAAGGTAGTTGCTATTGGTGGTGGCACGATTTACGCGGCCTTTGTAGATCTTAAGACCGCGTTCGATTTAGTTCCTCGTGCCAAAATGTGGAGTGTATTTCAGGCTCTGGGGATGCCCTACGAATTACTAAGTATCCTGGTTAAATTGCATGAAACCAACTATGCACAGGTTCGTTGGGGGAAGCAGGGGAATGTTACCGAAAGGTTTCCGGTAACTAAGGGGGTCCGACAAGGGTGTGTACTGGCCCCAACCCTGTTTTCACTCTTTATTAATAGGGTGGTCCAATACTTTACATCCCATTCCACTGATGCTCCAATGCTGGCAGGAATGAAGATACCGCTGCTCATGTTCGCGGACGATACCCTGCTACTTTCCAGAACCCAGAAGGGGTTGCAAGTGGCACTGGAGCGTTTTTTTTTTTTTTGTCACGAGCATGAGCTAGTGGTTAATGTGGACAAAACGAAGTTCATGGTGTTCCATAGGTCAAAGGCCGTGAGGGGGAGGGTGTACATGGATAATGCCCCCTTGGAGCAGACCGACACCTTCACCTATTTAGGGTTAACTCTGGGTAAGAAACTTAGCTGGAAATCCCAGATTGACCTGCTGACACTTAAGCATTTCCAACTCACAGGTGCATTGCTTAAAGAGCATAGGCTCTCTAAGACCAAGCCCTTAGCCCCTGCGTTAAAGATATACAACCATAAAATAGGTTCATCATTGTTGTATGGGGCGGAATTATGGGGTTTTAATGATTTAACATCTTTGGCTGTCGCCCAAAACAAATTTGTGAGAGCTTTGACTGGCCTACCGCAGTCTACTCCATTGCGGCCTTTATATTTGGATCTGGGCTGTAATAAAATAGCGGACCAGGCACGGTTTAGACCGGTAGCATTCTGGAGAAGGCTCTGGACTACTCCGGAGCTTACTCCGTACGCTCAAGCTTTCTCTGATGTTAGGTCGCTGGGTTGTACAAATAAAATCCCTTGGATAAGGAATCTAAAAATTATACTGTTTAGTATGGGGCTGAGTAAACTGTGGGAGGATCCAGCCGCTGCTATCTTCCCTGCGAAAAAGGATTTGAAAGCCGCTTATTGGAGCATGGTTAGATTGCAGCAACTGACACATCACCAATGTAGCTCCTTGACTCGGGTTTTTAATGAACACAAATTTGAGCCAAAACTCGAAACTTACTGGGACATTATTACTAGACCTAATGATAGGAAGCTGTATCATCAGTTTAGGGTGGGTTCTCTTCCCATTAAAGAGTTCACCGGTAGTTGGCACCCCCCCTCGGATGACAAATGTCCCTTTTGTCCAGCCGAGATTGAGTCACTAGCTCACATTTTCTTTGTATGCCCTGCCTATAGGTCACCTAGGCACAAATGGTTGAAACCCATTTGTAAGAATATGGGCATCAGAGTAGCTATGGAGGCCTTAAGGATTCTGAAAACCAACACAGAGGATCCTATTATTATAGCAGTGGCCAAATTCTTGAGCTGGCTGTGGGTCATTCGAGCAAACAAGATGAGGGATTGTTAATATGGCTATTTATAATAAATTATTAATAATTTGTCACAGTTTTAGCATATTATGTATCATGTTTATATTTGTCATTGTTTTTATGCCACGTGTTCCCCTGTGATTTTTAGCTATTTATATGATATAAGATCAGTTTTTTAGACAATCTGATATAATGTTACTATATGTACCTTTTTTCCTTTTTTTTTTAATTTCTTTTTTGGTCATTTTAACTGTTTTTATGGGAACATTAGATAATGTGGTATAGAGTCAGTTTGTATGTTTTGCTGATGTATGTCGTCTTTTATGATTTTCGACAATCGAAATAAAGACATAATCAAAGAATCAAATCAAAGGTATACTATGTACCCAGGGCATAGGTACCCCAGAGGCCTCCCAGGGGCTGCAGCATGTATTATGCCACCCCTGAGAGGCCATTCAAACTGACACCACAGGTCTGCTACAGCAGCCTGTGTAAGGTGGTGTATGCACCCCTTACTGAGATATAGGTTCCCTATATCTCTCCATATCACTGCACATGTAAACCTATCAGTCACCCCTATGGCAGGCCTTAACAATCCTGAAGGCAGGGTGCTGGGTGTCATGTGAGAGGGTGCCCATGCATGAGCAGAGCCACTCTGCAGCTTTCAGAATCTTCATTCCGGGGTTGTTTGTGATGCAGCCAAACCATATACTCTTAAGTGCATTATGACCTCGCAGTAAATGCTAACTTGAGAATGGCTGCATGGAAACATGTCGTGTTTGGTGTCAAACACCTTGGAATCATACCTCCACCCCAGTAACTGGGGTGGGAGGTATGATTCCACCCTACTAGAGGGAGAAACATGGCACCACCGGTACACCCGGTACCAGCTTAACAGAACCCTGGCATCACAAAATGGATGCTGCAGCCACAGACACGAGTCTGCCCTCCTGCTGCTGGACGAAACTCCGGCAGGGGAGGCCTGGACAATAGGTTTCCTGTTACAGGGAGGTGTGACCACCACCCAGACAGGCTTTAGTGTATTGGAGCTGGGTGGGTGCACTCCAAGAGTGCTTTGAAGTCTGCACTGGGGGCACATTTGGTGTCCCTGTGCATAGTCCAGCTCAAACCGGTTGCAGGGGCTACCAGCCCCTGCTCTGGCGCAAAACTGGACAAAGGAAATGGGTGTAACCACCCCTCTTTCCTGACCCTCCCATAGGTGGGTCCCAAGAGTTTGTCCCACCCCTTCCTTGGGTATAAAGTAGGTACCCCTGACTACAGGACTTTAGATTTACCTGGACGAAACTCTGATACAGAATTCCAGAACTTCAACTATCTACACAACGTTGGATGACCGAAGAATCTCCCTTGGAGTAAAGGAGTTACTCCCCTGCTTGGCAGGCACCAAAGACCCAACTGACCGGTTGGCATCTCCGAAGCTCCTGAGGACTCCAAAGAATATTGCCACACAGGAGGTGGGTTCCCGAGGTCTCTGAGGTCGATCTGTGTGCTCAGCAAGTCTGAGGCCTGTATCCCTCGTGGAGACCGTGCAACCAGAAACCCCTGGACACCGTGACCATTTGCAGAAGCATCAGCTTTGAGGTGACCTCTGAGGCTGAGCTTTGGGTTACTTGTAGCCCCAACCCCGAGCAGCAATTCCACCGAAGATTGCCAGCCTACACTCCACGAGTGTTCCGTGAGCTGGCCCTTTGTGTTTTCTCTCGAGGTCCCTTCGCGATCCCTGGTCCGTCGACTGGTGGGTCCCTGTGAAGGCAACACTAAGATTAATTGGGCTACCCTGGTTGCCCAGACGTGCCCTGACTCTCCATCGCTTGGGGAGTCCCCCGGACCTTGCTGGTCCGCACCAAAGCATCTTTACTCTTCCTGCGTGGGTTGCTGTTGCCAAGGCTTGTTGTGTTCAATCCGAGCACCGTGACCCCAGCACTCGACATCCTTCGTGGGACAGCTCGAATCCGGCTCCTGGTCATCCTCTACATCTCCTGGACCCCGTGGCTGCAGAGTCAAGCTTCACCTCTTCGCACCTGAAGCACCCGACATCGGTGGGCATTTGATTGCTCCGCTCCTGGTCACTGGCTAGTGACCCAGACTCTGTCCCCTCTGCTTTCAGGTTCTTCACATCTTCGATCCAGGCTTGGATCATCCCGGACACTTTTCTTCCTCAAGGCAGCAGCACTTTGCAGCAGATCGCCATTGAAATCAACGACGATTCCCGACACCATTTGACACCTATGCACCCGGCTTCCCTGGGTGAGGTAACTCGAGTACTCCGGTGCTCCTGTGGGTGTTGGCCCTAGAACCCCTTAAGTCTAAAGGGGTTTGCTCAAAGTCCTCTCCTAAGTGTCCTTTATCTTTAAAATTCCAACCGCAGCTTTTCTCATAGAATCCTACAGCGTTCTCACACTGCACACGTCCCCCGTGGGTCTCCTGTGTCACTACCTTGGGTGGTTCCTTGGGGTCCCAGCGATTCTACGTGCTCTAGGCACTGTGTCTAGTCAAGTCGTGGTTCTTATACCACTTTCTTAATATATGGTTTTGTCCCCCCCTGGGGCCCATTGTATATTGTGCTATTTACTGTCGTTTTAATACTGTGATATTGTGTATCTTGGACTCTAATCTCATAAAGAGATTAGTAGTGAGTGTTTAGAAATAAATACATATATTTTATATATACCTGGCGTGGTTCTCCTTTCATTTGGTCATTCAAGAGGTTATAATCTGGTAAACCAAGCTGCTTTACACTCCTTCAAGACTTAGCCTGAAGGCTCCATAGCTACCACTAGGATAGCTTTCAATAAAGGTTGTCTTTAAACCTATCATCAATAAGGGTCGTTTGGACTGGTGCAAGGTGCCCACTATAACTAGTGGACAGCATATGCCAGGCCAACTTCTCACATTGGTGTGCAGCGGTTGGATTCAAGCTTGCTATTGCTTTACCAGATAATCTCTTTGAGTGACTAACTGAAAACCACTATAGGTACATAGGTACATATAAATCAAGTCTAGAATACAGTAAGTTCTACTGAACTTAGAGTTGTGTGTCAAGGGCTTAGCACACCCTTTCTACAACGCAAGAGAGTTTAGTAGGCCCCACTAGAGTAGGTTTCCAAATAGCGACAGCTTTATGGCGAAAGCGACCGTTTTGGTGCCGCTTTGCATGTCAGCGATATATATCGCTAATGACATGCAAAGTAGGCGTTCCCAACTAAAAGAGACTGAAAACAGTCGCAAACACAACTTCCCCCTATGAGCAATGCCTGCGAAGCGATAAAAAAAATTGCGCTAACCGCGATTATCTCTGGAATCTAACACCTGCTAAAAACCTGGCTTAACCATTATAGTCAATGGGAGGTGGATTGTAAGGTTAAGTCCTCACCTGCCTATTAGCAAGCTTTTCATTAGCGCGTTGAAATCATCGCTGGATTACTCGCGCTATTGCAGGGTTTCGCCGCTATTGCTGGATTTTTTTATCGCATTGGAGATAAGCGTTGATAATAACGCGTTATCTAGGCGATGAAATCCGGAGATAGCCGGCGATAAAAAAAACAGCGCTAAGCGCGCTTTGCAATAATTATCGCAATTCCTTAGTAATATCCCCCTATGTGTGCCTCTAGGAAATTGAAGACAGGGAAAAGCCCAACCACACAACATCTCATAAAGTTGTTGCTTGCAGATGACCTCAATAAGACCCCAGGGTCTGATGAGGTTGGCAGAGTGGGTGGGGCAGCAGAAGAGGAAAGGCTAGGTAGTGAACACTACTATGACCCAGACTCTGATGCTGGCCAGGAGGATCAAAATGATTCCAGCCTGGAAAATCCAATTCTTCCTGAAGGTGAGGAAGGAGACCCCAGTGGGGCTCTCTTTACCCCACCTGGAAGGGTTAACCGTTTACCAAGAAGATCTAGATCTCCTTCTCTGGAATCTATTCGTTCTGGTACATCTGTAGGGAGCTCTGCTTCTCATAGGACTTCTTCTCATAAAAGGGAGTCCTCTTATGAGAAGAAGTGCCAACTGCTTGAGTTTGAGAGAGCTAAGCTCAGAATCAAGAGAGAGCAATTGGCCTTAGACAGGGAATCCCTGGAGCTTCAGAAAGCTTCTCAGAAGTTGGGGCTAGAGCCCCATGGTGGCAGCAACAGTGCCCCTAGGAGTAGAGAAGATACTCATCCCCATAGGAACCTGAACAAGATTGTCCCTCCCTACCAGAGTGGGGATGACATCCACAAATGGATAACTGCACTTGAGAGGGCCTGTAAGGTACAGAAGGTCCCTCAGGAGCAGTGGGCAGCAATCTTGTGGCTCTCCTTTGCAGACAAAGGTAGAGACAAGCTCCTCACTGTAAGAGAAGAGGATACTGATAATTACAAAGTCCTGAAGAGTGCTCTGATTGATGGGTTTGGCCTAACCACTGAACAATACAGGTTAAAGTTTAGAGATATCCAAAAGGCACAGACTCAGGACTGGGTTGACTTTGTAGATTGTGCTACTAAGGCTCTGGAAGGTTGGATACATGGCAGCAAGGTGCATGACTTTTTAGGATTGTACAATTTGATTATGAGGGAGCAGATCCTTAATAATTGTCAAAACCAGCTTTTACACCAGTACCTGGTGGACTCTGATCTGACCTCTCCCCAAGAATTGGGAAAGAAGGCAGACAAATGGGTCAGAACCAGAGTAAAGCCAAAGAATCAGGGTGGTGACCAGAAGAAAGATTCTTCCAAAAACCAAGAGAAAGGTGGGGATAAATCAAAAGACAAATCCCCTACAGGGCCCCAAAAGTCCTCTCCTGGGGGTGGGTCCCAAACTCCTTCCTCCCCTGAAAAGAAACCTTATTGCCATAACTGTAAGAAGCCTGACCACTGGAAAAATGACCCCAGTTGCTCCAAGGTTGGCAATAAGGAAAATGTTCCTCCCAGCAATACTACCACTCCTCCTGGTACTACAAGTAGTAATCCCCCAGGTGGTAGTACTGCCCCCAAAAAGTTAGGTGGGTTGGTATGGGGAACTGAGGTGGACCCCAGCTTTTCAAGGTCCTCCTCACAGGCCTCCTTAGTCTGTGATGGTGGCATGGGATTTGCCACTTTTACTATGAGTCCCAATACCTTGGGCAAGTACAGACAGGAGCCCCTAATAAATGGTCAGAAAGCTGTGGCATTCAGGGACACGGGGGCTAGTATCACCATGGTGACAGGGAAACTAGTCCCCCCTCAACAGCTTTTACCTGAGTTCAAGTACCAGGTGACCAACATTGATGGTATCAGAACAGATCATCCCATGGCCATAGTCAATCTCAGCTGGGGAGGCGTCACTGGCCCAAAGAGAGTGGCAGAGTCCCCAAACTTGCCTGTAGATTGCCTGTTGGGCAATGATCTGGAGGTTTCAGCCTGGGCTGAAGTTGAATACCAGGCCCATTTAAAAATGTTGGGCCTCTCTGAGAAGGTTGGTGGGGCTGTTAGGGCCTCAGCCCCATCTCAGGGAAATTTTCGAGAAGTGGAGCCTGAAAGAATGGCCCACTCTACTCCACAAGAGAGCAGAAGGGTTGAGGAAAAGTCTTCTTCCCCCCAGACTATAGGTAAGGGTCAGCTTCCTCAGGGAACTGATCCTACCCCTAGTGAAGGAACTGCCCAAGAGGTGGCCAGGCCTGGCCTGGCAACACCCCTGATGGCAGGGGATCCTTCCAAGGTGGTACCCAGTCTGGAGCAGGTAACCTGCCCCTCTCTACCCTCCCTCTGTCAGCCCAGGGCTGCAGAGGTCAGGGAGGTCAGTGGACCCCTAAGGGCTCCCTGTCCAGAGGAACCCCCTCATCCACAGATTAGGGGCACCCAGTCTAGTAGCCCTGGCCAGGTGAAAATTCCTCAGCACACTGAGGGATCCCTCTTACCATTGTGTAGAGACCTCCCCCAGATGGACTCTGTTGGGCAAAGGCAAACCTGGGACCAAGTGGTTCCAAACCTACCATGTCCCTCCATTGTTCCAACCAAAGGGACCCAACCCCCAGCTGTAGGCTGCCAAAGGTTGACCCTTAGGGCCAGATACAACTCAGTCATGGAAAGAAAGGCCTCCATGGTGACCAGTGATCTGAGGAAGCTGAGACCAACTTTGTTAGGGCCTCACTTCTCCACTCAGACACCCCACCAGCCTTTTACTTTGCCGAAACACACTACAGGTAGTAATTCCAAATGGTGGAGATCATCCAATACCCTTGGGGTGAGGAATTGCTTAGTGGACCATAAGACAAGGGGTAACCATGCTAGTGCAGGTTCTTCCTTATATGGCCACTTAGTCAATAAAGGCTCAACTGGGCAAGGTTAGCCTTATCTCCTTTCGTTTGGGGGGTTATGTAGGAAGGTGGAATCTGACTGCATGGTTGCCCCCACTTTTTCCTGGTGTTTTGCTGGTTTTCGACTTAGTTTGGCTGGGATCCTGCTATTCAGGACCCCAGCCAATCTGCTTTCCCTTAAATTGATTGCATGTACTTTAGGTACACTCCAGATTGGATTCTGGGGTACCCTTATAAGTCCCTAGTATATGGTATACTATGTACCCAGGGCACAGGTACCCCAGAGGCCTCCCAGGGGCTGCAGCATGTATTATGCCACCCCTGAGAGGCCATTCAAACTGACACCACAGGTCTGCTACAGCAGCCTGTGTAAGGTGGTGTATGCACCCCTTACTGAGATATAGGTTCCCTATATCTCTCCATATCACTACACATTGTCATAAGGTTTCTGCACATACACAGAGCTATGCACAGGAAAATGGGACCCCGGAATACAGTGGTTTGCCACCATATACCGTAGCACCCAAAAACCCCAACCCAACTAGCTTAGCATCCCATTAGCACCCAAGTACTAATGTTTGGACAACCCAGAACACGGTATCTTTATCTCAGGACTCGCAGAAGCAAGAACACTCTTTCATCACTCACTCGTACTTGTCCACAAGGTGCGTAGTAAGAGACACTGGATAGGTTAAAATGTTTATTCCAACTTACGTGCTCTAATGTACAGTACACGTGTCAGTACTAATAGCATAATGCATATGACTAATATAAGCAGCATGGTTACAATTCCATAGAATACAAACGGGGAAAGCATCTCAGAGCTCAGTGGATAAACGTATAAATAACATTACCACCCTCCCTTGCAGTAAGATAGTTTATTATAATAATAGAAGACCTCTGGGCTTTGACTAGCGAACCCCCATACCTCAGTCTCTAGATGCAGAATTACATCAGCAGGACATCATAGCTTCTCTCACTGAAAGGGATTTCTCCAAGTGTCCTAAGCGCTAGTAAACTGCAGTATTAAAAGCACACAAAATTCTTCATGGCAAATGCACCTAATGTTATGTCTGGGTGCGCGAGACTGGCCATATCAGGAAGAACCAAAATACATTGTTATGTGACCTTGTACATGTTTGTGCAGACTGAGCCCAAAAAGGTGAACAACAGAAAATGCAGACAGTGCAAAAGAACCTGGCACGAGCAAAGAGCGAGGGAGGCCGGGCTCAGTGTAACGTGCGCAAAGAAAAGCATCATGGCAGCCAGGCCTAGGCCAACATAACAAGGCAGGTAACAATCCACAAGACACCCTCCCCTGGTCAGTCCAGCGGCCAGGACAGAGGCCCATCAGAGGAGAAAAACAGACGTCGGAGCACAGGGAGCGCCCAAACGGCGAAGGGCAGGTCAATCCATGAAAGTGAAAGTGCAGAAAAAAGCCATACCCTCCAAGAGTTCATCATTGGAATCGTCAAAAAACATAGATGCCATCCAATCCATGAGTTCAAAAGAGCAGGAATGCTCCTCAGCAAAGGGAGCATCCAGAAGCAATGCGGGACAGCTTGCGTGATAATTGAAACAGCTTCGTTGTAGGAGATCCTGGGCAGCCGCCCAGATATCCCATTGCGCCAAAACCCCCAGTGCAGCCGCACGCGCCATACAGCCAGCGACGGAACAGTCCTGCTCATGGGCCTCTAAGGGACCCATCAACTGAACAAAATCCGGAACAGACAATGACGAATTGGAGAGGCAATAATCCAGAGTCCAGGTGAAAGGACAGCGGACACAAGTCATCACAGGTTGCACGCAAGTGAAATACGCAAAGCGAAATGAAAGAGTATATGACACACTCAGTGTCGCCAATGGCAAGACACCAAAACCGGCCAAAAGGCGCTCACGGAGCAGCTGGAGGCGTTCTGGATCGAGCAGGTCCCATCGGGGAGCAGCCATTGCGCAGAAAGCAAATTAAGAGCAAGACACCAGCCGCTAAAGCGAGGATCAATGGGAAACCGCCAAAGACACTGGAAAATATAGAATGTATGAAAGCCGGGATGACACCAAAAATAGTTTGGAAGGAGGACACCAAGCCCGACCCAACGACCTTAAAAAAGTGTACTAGGCCTTCAGTGTTAGATGCGTTAAAAATACGATGTATTAACTCCCCAAAATGTTGGGGGAGATTAGTGTTTAAAAGGGCCTGTATTTCACTGTGGGTACTCGCCACCTGGAGAATGAATGTCTCCCGGGCGGACGTGAGCATAACTTCCTCGTTTAATAATAGTGCCTTTATTCTGCTCAGTCTATTGAAATCTGCTTCCATGGTAGGGATGGAAGGCCAAATAGAGATATCAACCTTGCCATGAGGGGGAGGAAAAAGCACATTTTTGCAGCAGACAACCCTGTGTGAAACTGTTACAATGTAAGGAATGCCAGCCTGCAGGCCACAACAGTTTTCGTTATTTAAAAGTAAATAACTACCATTGGAAAGGAGAGTGAAAGTAGGAGAAATAACAGGAGCAGGAATACCTTTCAGTACACAAGCAAGATTAGGAGAGGAAACGCTACATGAGCCATGCAATTTAATGTGTTTACAAATAAGCGAATGACCTATAGTCGAGTCGCAGTACTCCCCGTGAGAAAGACTTCCTTGCCGTCCCGAAGGCATTTATACATGAAAGGCAAGGACCAGAGTTCATGCAGGAAAGCACTGCCCAAAGGCCGGTAACGGCCCACAGTATAATGTTTCATGCACGAGTCAAATTCAAACAGGGAAAATGGTAAAGCTATAACCCCATGGACTAGCCATACAGCAGAATCGAGTTCTGCAACAGAGAACGGCAAAGGATCCACCTTTTCGATATGTAATAGAGTGTAAGTTGCATCCTTCATGGACATAAATTGCTGTTTGTCAGTTAAGTTAAAAGGTAGAAATAAGGCAGAGGTGTTCAAAATGCCAAGGCACTTTACCTAACTTAAGTGTTTGTAAAGTCCATGCAAACTGCATAACTGAGCGCAATTGATTCTGACCATGATATAACACAGAAACATCATCTTGTACTTTTTAATTACAGAGGGTAGAACCGTCATGGAAGGAGTTCCAAAACATTTTGAATAAACTGCTGCGAATACCTTACCCCAGTTTTCACATGCTGTCAAATCGGGGATTATGTCTTTTGGCAAACTTATCGTGAGGATGCGGTGTTTATCTACTGGGGATGTATGTGGAAACACTGCTTCTATCTGATCGAACTTTTCAGCAAGCCAGTAAGGATAGTCGTCCTTATTTTGTGGACGTTTGCCCATCACAGAATTTACCATGACAGGACTTATAGTCACTCCAGCTGCAATAGCTGGTTGGCCTGCGACTACAGGAGCAGCTCCATGGAGGCTACCTGTAACGTATGTCACCAAGGCTCGATGCACTCCGCACCAGTTCGGTATGCATAGTGCGCAGATCCGCAATCGGTAATGCCAGATAATTCGGATGCGGAGTATACCCGGCCAATACAGGCCAAGTGGCCCCTGAATTGACAAGGGGCCTAAACGAACTGCGGTAGTTGGTTGTGGTAGGGCGCCATTGAACCAAACACGGTGCTGCCAAGCCGTGAGAGGTACTTCAAGATTGGTATAGGGTCGATAGGCAGCAGGAATAGCGGTGGGTTTATATTCATGAAACAGATTATCATCTGCCTCCACCGCTTCAAAAGTGATCCAAGTGTAAAACACCTCAAAGTGGTAAGCCGGATCGGCTTGAACCACAAAGACCAAATCGATCCCTGTATCAGGCACTCCATACACCCGTAAGTGATCTCGGAGTGCTCTCGACTATGTGCAGCAATCGCCACACCAGCCATGACTAAACAGTTATATTCGACAACCTAACAGGGAGCACAAAAATGGGTCTGTTAACTAACCTTTTAATAACATCAAGCTTGAAAGTACCTATAAAACATTCAATATAGGAGGTATCACCGTCACTTACGCCTCCGGAAGCGTACGCGAGGGGTTTGTGGACAAGCACAAGTACTACTCAAGCGTCTCGCAGATAAGCTGCCCCACGGTGGTCGCGCCATGTCATAAGGTTTCTGCACATACACAGAGCTATGCACAGGAAAATGGGACCCCGGAATAAAGTGGTTTGCCACCATATACCGTAGCACCCAAAAACCCCAACCCAACTAGCTTAGCATCCCATTAGCACCTAAGTACTAATGTTTGGACAACCCAGAACACGGTATCTTTAACTCAGGACTCGCAGAAGCAAGAACACTCTTTCATCACTCACTCGTACTTGTCCACAAGGTGCGTAGTAAGAGACACTGGATAGGTTAAAATGTTTATTCCAACTTACGTGCTCTAATGTACAGTACACGTGTCAGTACTAATAGCATAATGCATATGACTAATATAAGCAGCATGGTTACAATTCCATAGAATACAAACGGGGAAAGCATCTCAGAGCTCAGTGGATAAACGTATAAATAACATTACCACCCTCCCCTTGCAGTAAGATAGTTTATTATAATAATAGAAGACCTCTGGGCTTTGACTAGCGAACCCCATACCTCAGTCTCTAGATGCAGAATTACATCAGCAGGACATCATAGCTTCTCTCACTGAAAGGGATTTCTCCAAGTGTCCTAAGCGCTAGTAAACTGCAGTATTAAAAGCACACAAAATTCTTCATGGCAAATGCACCTAATGTTATGTCTGGGTGCGCGAGACTGGCCATATCAGGAAGAACCAAAATACATTGTTATGTGACCTTGTACATGTTTGTGCAGACTGAGCCCAAAAAGGTGAACAACAGAAAATGCAGACAGTGCAAAAGAACCTGGCACGAGCAAAGAGCGAGGGAGGCCGGGCTCAGTGTAACGTGCGCAAAGAAAAGCATCATGGCAGCCAGGCCTAGGCCAACATAACAAGGCAGGTAACAATCCACAAGACAACATGTAAACCTATCAGTCACCCCTATGGCAGGCCTTAACAATCCTGAAGGCAGGGTGCTGGGTTTCATGTGAGAGGGTGCCCATGCATGAGCAGAGCCCCTCTGCAGCTTTCGGAATCTTCATTCCGGGGTTGTTTGTGATGCAGCCAAACCATATACTCTTAAGTGCATTATGACCTCGCGGTAAATGCTAGCTTGAGAATGGCTGCATGGAAACATGTCGTGTTTGGTGTCAAACACCTTGGAATCATACCTCCAACCCAGTAACTGGGTTGGGAGGTATGATTCCACCCTACTAGAGGGAGAAACATGGCACCACCGGTACACCCGGTACCAGCTTAACAGAACCCTGGCATCACAAAATGGATGCTGCAGCCACAGACATGAGTCTGCCCTCCTGCTGCTGGACGAAACTCTGGCAGGGGAGGCCTGGACAATAGGTTTCCTGTCACATGGAGGTGTGACCACCTCCCAGACACGCTTTAGTGTATTGGGGCTGGGTGGGTGCACTCCAAGAGTGCTTTGAAGTCTGCACTGGGGGCACATTTGGTGTCCCTGTGCATAGTCCAGCTCAAACCGGTTGCAGGGGCTACCAGCCCCTGCTCTGGCATGAAACTGGACAAAGGAAATGGGTGTAACCACCCCTCTTTCCTGACCCTCCCATAGGTGGGTCCCCAGAGTTTGTCCCACCGCTTCCTTGGGTATAAAGTAGGAACCCCTGACTACAGGAGTTTAGATTTACCTGGATGAAACTCTGATACAGAATCCCAGAACTTCAACTATCTACACGACGTTGGATGACCGAAGAATCTCCCTTGGAGTTGGCAGGCACCAAAGACACAACTGACCGGTTGGCATCTCCGAAGCTCCTGAGGACTCCGAAGAATATTGCCACACAGGAGGTGGGTTCCCGAGGTCTCTGAGGTCGATCTGTGTGCTCCGCAAATCTGAGGCCTGTATCCCTCATGGAGACCGTGCTGTGAAAAGCAGCGAGTCTCCTGGGATCCCCAATGCTGCCCGGCGCAAAGTCACCTTTAATCCACTTTGGATTCACTATCTAAAATAACGAGGCAGGCGCTGGAAGCTGGAAGGCAAGAAAAAGGTTTATTACTCTTAGAGGAGACCACGTCAACTGCTGACACCAGGATGTCTTCAGGGAGGTGTTCTACTGGCAATGCTTCTGACTCTTCCTTTTATACAGTTTTACACAATGTATTTGTTTCTTTTATCATGGTTACAAGCTTGGAGTCTCCGCCCTGGGCAGGTTGTCACACAAGCCTGACATTGTTTTATCAACATGGTTACACAAGCCCAACATTAACTCTCCTCCCACCCAGGTCAAAAACAGACAATTTAATTGCAGCTGGACCTTGCTTCAGGGTCTAAAAACGAGTGAGACCGGCCAGATCTAAGAGTCCGTTCTGTTGATAAGAACAGGTCCCATTGTTGGCAAAAACCAGTCTTGCTGTGTGTAGTGCAATAAACCATGTTTGCAAGAGTCTGTTTGGTATTTGTAACCCGTTTGTGCAGGGATGAGAGGAAAGACGAGTTTGAGGCAGCAGGTGATGTTGATGTTTGTCGTGGAAATAGTTTATAGCCCCCAGCACACATATCAGGTTTGGTCAGAGAGTCAGAAGGCTGCTAGAGGACAGGGTGAAATGAAGGTGACCAACAGAGTACAAAATGGCTGTGGTAAATCAGAATGACTGTAGTTTATGTGCACGTAGGAACTTTCATCAGACAAGATGGCGCAGAATGTTCATGATTCTGTTTTGTTCTTAACAGTCGCCCCTTTGAACATAACTAGCCATCTTGTCAGTCTATTTCGATCTCCATAATGTCCTGTATTTCTTGTTCATACATTACTCTCATTTTTGTTAACTGAGTGTCCATAGTCTTAGGGCGCAAGGCACTTATGCAAAGAGAACACAAAGGTGGTATACAGTGTACACCCAAACAGCAACCACATATTGCCAATACTGGGACCAAGAGAAACATTGATATTTTCCAACCCCAGTCCTTTAAGATGCCCCAAAGCCAACTTCCAATTGTCCAAGTCTCTGATCCTTGATGAATTTCTGAAGACAGTCTGTGGAGATGTTCGATTGCTTCATAGACAGAGGGTGAATTATCAGGGATGTATATGCAGCAACTGGCACCAATGATGCGACATGCTCCTCCACGATCCGCTAGTACCACGTCCAGGACCATGCGGTTTTGTAGGGCCACCAGACGGACCGCTTGAAGCTCGGCAGTGTTGTTGGTGAGGATGCCAGCTGTGACGCTCAGGGCGGTTTCTACCGCTTGAGACAGATGTCTGATGGCTCGGCTGTTTGCCATCGGACCCCATAGCGGGACGAGCCCTTTTGCTGCGTCAACAAACTGTGATGCGGCAGAGTCTGCTTGATCAGTGTCTTTAGAACGCTTTTCTCGATGATGCTCTGCAGGGGCTGTGTAGGTCGGTGGCAAAACAAAGGTGATGTAGCACGTGCCCCCCCAGTTTCTTGGGAGCCAGGTGTAGGCTTTGGTTCCACAGACAAAGTACATATTGGGTGATGCAACAAATGCTGGAGGATTGGCAGTGTTCAAAGTCCTTACAATGTTACAAGTGCTGTGACCCACATTCTTAGTCCCACGGCCTTCAATGCATACAAGGCCAGAGACGTTCACCACAGATAGGGCCACAGTCAGTGTTGCAGCAGTTCTTATCTTCAGGTAGGAAAATGTGGCTCTGACAGGATTATTGAACACTTGTATTTCCACTCGTTCTTTGGAGGGGACATTCATTGGGAATGTCGTATTGGAGGTGTGAGGGCAAAGGGAGCTGCTGTTCTTCCTGTTTGGTTTAGCCAGAACTCGTTGTAGAACTGAGCGATTGTCCCATCGGAAGTGGCATTGTCTTTGTAACTTTCTTGTAGGAGCATCATCCAGGCAAGGCAAGATCCATGAACAGAAAAGGGTGAAGGGATGAAAGGGATGGAATGTTCAGTGGCATGTGGTAGCAGCCCACAGACCCAACAGTTAGTGGGATTGGTGGCAAGATTGTGCTGGTGCAGCATCTGTACGAAAGAATTATTCCAGAATTCTTTGCGTCGTTCTCGGAGATGTGGCGGTAGTGATTCCAGGTAGTGTTCTTTCTTTGTGATTGGTTGCATGGTTGGTGACAATGTTCTGTATGCAGGTGCATTCTCTTCAATGATCCAGAGTGTGACCATTAGCAGGAGGCAGGTGAGAAATGCAGCTACAAGTGCAATTGTCTTTGTACTGTGCAGTTCAAAAGTCTTGGTGTCTTTGCGGTGGCTTTGCAGGTGTTCCGTTTCTTCCATCATCTTCGAGGAGCTCACCAACTGTTAGGACCACAGACTTTTGTCTGGTGTTTTTCCTGGTAGCGTCGTTTGGCTGTGCTACCGATCTGAGACTCTGACTCAGTTAGTGGCCTGGTTGTTGGAGCTCCCCCCTTTTCGTCGATCTTAGGTTGTACCCTTCCTTGGATGGCACCGTGGGGTCGGGAAATTCAGACAGTTGGAGGGTGTCTTCTTGTGGGTAGCAACTCAGAGCTGGTCGGTCTTTTGCGAGTACTTCCTCTTGCACCTCCACCTCTTCACAGGTTGCCAGCGTTGGAGGGACTTTCTTGCAGTGGTGGGCGTGCAGCCAATTTGTTTTTTCTTCCACTCGGAGGGCAGTTCGAGTGGTGATCAAGACTTGCCAGGGGCCCGTCCACCTGGGCTCCAGATTCTTCGTTCTTTGGAAGTTGCGAACTAGGATGAAGTCCCCAGGCTTTATCACATGTCCTGGGCCCCTGGATATGTCAGGCAAGGCTTGCTGCACCTGTTGGTGGATAATTGTTAGCTCGTTTGTCAATTTATGCAGATAGTCTGACATTAATATGTTCGGGACATCGTTAATGGAGGTGGGTCTTGGTGCCGCCCAAATGTTCATAGGCCTGCCGAAGACCACTTCATACGGGGTCAGTCTGTGTTTGGTCGGGGTGGAGCGCATTGATAGCAATGCCAATGGAAGGGCGTCGGGCCATTTCAACCCGGTTGTGGCAACTATTTTGGCTAGCTTTAGTTTCAATGTTGCATTGTGTCTCTCTACCAGGCCCGCTGATTGGGGGTGGAAGACGGCATGGAATTTTAGTTTTACCCCCAACCCTTTCAGTATGTTCTGTATCACTTCGGCTACGAAGTGTGGGCCGTTGTCGCTCCATAAAATTCTGCAAAGGCCGTACCGGGGAAGAATTCTTTCAACAATACCTTTGCAGTGGCTATGGCAGTATTGTCGCGGGTGGGATATGCCTCCACCCATTTGCTAAAGCGCACACAACCACCAAGACATATTTTAGACCATGGCATCTCTCTAGTTGGATGTAATCCATTTGAAGGACTTCAAAGGGGTGATCAGGGACTCCAAACCCTCCCCGTGGTACTACTGTCCCTTTCCCTGGGTTGTGTTGTAGGCATACTATACATTGTTGTACTAGGCGCTTTGCAGATTCTGTTATCTTGACATTATGCCATACTCTTGTGATTAGTTCAATCATGGGGGTGGAGCCTATGTGTGCTGGTAAATGTGCCATGGTCAATATGGGGATGAGGTAGGCATTGGGTAACAGCCATTTATTTCCGTCTTTAGTTCTCCAGCAATTTTCCTCGTCTTTTAGTCCCACCTTTTCCCACTCGGTCAATTCGTCTTGTGTGCCTGTAGTCTGTATGTCCCTTACAGTGGTCCTAGCATCAGTCCATTGTTCAGCTTGTGACCTGGTCACATACATTCGTGTCATGGTTCTGTCTTCTGCTGTGGCTCGGGCAGTAACGTCTGCTAGCGCATTTCCCTGTCCAATGAGATCTGTCACTTTCCTATGTGCTTGGCATTTTATCACTGCTAGCTTTTTGGGGAGGAGGACTGCTTCCGTCAAGGCGGAGACTAAATCTCCATGCAGGATGGGTGTACCGTGTGAAGTCAGGAACCCTCTTTCTTTCCATAGAATCCCGAAATGGTGAACCACCCCGAAGGCGTATTGGCTGTCGGTGTATATGTTAACTGTCGTGCCAGCTGCTAAAATACATGCTCGTGTGAGGGCAATGAGTTCTGCTGCCTGGGCGGAACGTTGGGCAATACGGGCTGTTTCTAGAATGGTTCGGGCTGTGGTGACAGCGTATGCAGCTGAGGTGGTGCCGTCGGGGAGTTTGATGCACGAACCATCCACCCATAGTTCTCCATCTGGCTCTAGAAAGGCGGTGTCTCTGAGGTCTACTCTACTTTTTGTTTGTTCATCGGTTAGTGTCACACAGTCGTGTAGTGGAGCCACGTTAGAATCGTTCTCGGGTAGGGGTAACAGTGTGGCTGGATTGAGGGTGGTGCATCGCTTTAGGGTAATGTGCGGTGCTAGCAGGGTCAACTCATATCCTGTCAGTCGGGCGCTAGTCAAGTGTTGGGTTTTGGTCTGGTTCAGTAGTGTGTCGACTGCATGGGGTACTAAAACAGTGACTGGATTGGAGAGCACTATTCCTTCGCTCTGGCGTATTGGATGCAGCTGCCACAGCGCGCAGGCACGCTGGCAGTGCTCTGGCTACTGGATCGAGGGTGGCAGAAAAATATGCACAAGGGCGTTGTTTGTGACCAATTGATTGTGTTAGGACAGACAATGCACATCCCTCCCTTTCGTGTGTGTAGAGGAAGAATGGTTTGGAGTAATCTGGGGTTCCTAGGTCTGGTGCTGAGCAAAGGGTATTGCGTAGTTCTTTAAAGGCTGTCTGGCATTCGGGGGTCCAGGGGAGAGGTGAGGGGATGTCCTTAGCTAGGAGGGAGAGAAGGGGTTTGACAATGAGGCTAAAGTTCGGTAACCACTGTCTGCAAAACGAGGTGAGGCCTATCAAAGAGCGGACTTGCTTCTGATTTTTGGGGACAGGGGTGTCTAGAATTGTCTGGATCCTGTCAGGCGTGAGTTTTCTCCCTTCTTTTGATAAAAGGTGACTCAAATAGGTCACTTGTGATTTACAGAACTGCAGTTTCTTTCGGGAGACCTTGTGACCATTCTCAGCAAGGAAATGGAGTAGTTTGATGGTGGCTGTGACGGCTATTGGTATGGTGTCTGCTGCTAGAAGGATGTCGTCTACATATTGTATTAGTGCCACTCCATCTGGCAATTGTATGGCGTCCAACTGTCTTTTAAGCGCCTGGCTATAGATACTTGGGCTCTCAGTGTACCCTGAGGTGCTCTACAAAATCTATACGAACGGGAATTTAGGGTAAATCCAAAAAGATAGCGGCTGTCCTCGTGTATAGGTATGGAAAAGAAGGCGTTCTTGAGGTCGATCACAGTGAAGGTGGTGGCAGTGGAGGGGATTAAAGTCAAAATTGTCGTGATGTCGGAAACTACTGGGTATTGTGGTACTACGATTTTGTTTACCTCCCGCAGTTCAATGATGAAGCGGTAGGCTTTCCCATCTCCCTCTCCCTGTCTCTTTACAATCGGTAGTATGGGACTGTTACAAATGTTGCTCACTACTTCCTCTACCACCCCTGCCTCTACCAAAGAGTGTATGATCTCTGTTAGTGCTTTCTCACCCTCTGGCGATATTTTGTACTGCGGTACCTTCGGTAGGGTTGCGTCCTGTCGTATTGTTACGTGTACTGGGTCAATCATCATTCGTCCTACGTCTGAATCAGCCCTAGCCCATAAGTGTGATGGCAAAGTGTCCAGTAGGGATGTGTCAGTCTCAGAGATGGAAAACATGTGCTGAAAAGGGTTCTCTCTATGGCGTTGGGGGTTGTCATACAGGATGACACGCACTCCGTCTGGTGAGCATCTGATAGTCGCATGGAAGTGTTTCAAAAGGTCGAGGCCCATAATGGCGTCTGGGGTGTTAGATGAGAGGAGGAATGTCGTTTCGACGCCATTGCTGTCAAGATTAAAAGGGATGGGTCGGGACAAAGGGTTGGTGGAGGGCGGACCGTCAAATCCTATTGAGGTCACATGTGAGCCTGACAAGGGTGCCCTTGGAATCAGTCGTTTGGATAGTGCACTACGTGTTGCTCCTGTGTCTACCAAAAATGGCGACCTTGTGCCCAGGACCTCAGCGGTAACATAAGGGCCTTGCTGATCAACGCAGAGCTCGACTGGATCCCTCCCTTGCCCCTGGCTGTCCTATGCAAAGTCGTACGTATTGTCATAATCTGTCTGTTGGTACTGATTCTGTCTGGGATGGTCAAATGCGTTCACTCTTCCTGGCCTTTCCTCGCTTGCTTCACTCGCGTACCCTCTCCCACGTCCTCTTCCTCTCTGTCCACTTGCTATTTCCCTAGCCCCTCTACCCCTAGCAGCTCCTAACAAAGCCGGGCATTGGGATTTCCAGTGTCCATATTTTTTGCAAAATGCACATTGATCCTGTCCTAGGTCTTGGCGTCCTACATATGATGTAGATGGATTGTTCCTAGGTGGCTGTACTCTAGGGGTATTCTGCTGGTTTCCTCCCCTATATTGCTCCCCTCCTGTATTCGCCCCCTGGAGTTGTGCTATCATTACCCTTTCCTTCAAGTCCTTCTTTTTCCTTTCTGTAGCCCTGTCATTTTCGTTTCTCTGATGCTCGTAATACTGGGCCATTTGGAGAATGGCCGTCGGTTTAGATGCTGCCCAACTACTTTCGCTGGCTTGTAGTTTCTGGGATACATCTGGCAGTAATCCTTTGACGTAGTTCTGCACAAATAAGTGGTGTCCGGTTGCGGTGGACATGTCTTGTCCACTGTAATCAGAGAACACAGTTTCAAATCTGGAGAAGTACTCTGAGACGTCCTCTTGTGGTTTCTGGCGGCATGCGGTTACTATGGACCAGTCTATCTTTTCTCTGGGATCAGCGTTTCACTTTCTGCACTATTTTGTCAGGGAGGTCTAATATTGCTTTAACTGGTTTTTGACCAGGGTTCCGCTGTTTATCTAGTGTGTCGAGTTATTCCCAGGTATGACCAAACAGTTCGGTATGGTTTACTTTCTTAACCTGTTTCCACACATCTGCTGGCAAACATAACCCGAAGAACAAGTCTATGTCTGCAAGTGTCATTATTGTTGATCCCAGAGCGGTACCTAGCTCGGCGTAAAGGCGGTGGGGTTCTTTCGTAAATCCGGCAAAGATTTACGGAAGGTCAGGATGTCCTGTCTGTCCCATGGCTGATACACCCAATTGTAGACCACCCTTCCTCTAGCGTCTTGATGGTTTATATCGTCATTAGTCCCTTGTCCTCTAGGAGGTACCCAGTAAGGGGCAGCTTCTTTTATTGGCATCATGCTATCTGTTTTTTCCACTGGGGGTCCTGCTACCTTAGTTGTCCTGTCCCTATCTATCTGTCCTTGTTCTATGAGGTGACGCAATACTTCTAGTGTGGATGAAAATAGTTCTGCAACATCGTTGTCGCCTTCATCTCCGATGTCTACCTTCCTGTAGAGAGCCACTAATCGCTCGGGCCCTACGTTTTGGTACTTCTCTTCATATGCAGTAAGGGTGTGGTAACAGAGACGTACAATAAAGTATCGTTTGAGGTTTTCAACATAGGAGTCGCATATGTCTGTTACGTGTTCTTCTGTTTCTTTCCTATCTATGAGGGTTTTAACTATTTTATCAATGCCTGCTCGCTCATTTTTACTTAATCGCGGGACCCTGGGCGCTCCTATTTCCTTGGTTCCTACCTCTACTACTGCCTCCTTTGATGAGGCATTTGGTGTGGGTGGCTCGGTGGGAGCAGAGGTGGTGGAGACTGAGGCGATCGTGCCATCTCCAGCTATACTTTGGGGGTCCTGGCGTTGTACTACGGGATGAGTAGGGGCATAAGGGGGTGGCATGTATATCATTGGGGGACCTAACAATAAATCATCATCTACCCCCTGTTTTGCTGGTAACTCGGGGTAAAGAGTTAAGGGCGTTCTAACAGGGCATTGACCTGATATTTTTGATTCCTGTTCCTTTTTATCGATTTCCTTTTCTTTTAGTTCTTCTTCTAACTTTTTACAGGCTTGGTAAGCTGATTTTCGCGTTTCTTTATCTTGTCTAGCTTCGTCTCTTTTCTTTCATTGAGCTGCTTCTTTTCGCCATAAACCAAAACTATCAAACATGGCTGGTCTAGCTTTCTTTTTGTGGAGAGCTAATTCTAACGTTTCTATTTTAGCGGGATCGAAAGATCCCGTCAGTGGCCACTGATTTACCCGGTCCTTCCTAGTGTACTTATGCCATAGTTTGCTATAAGCTACGGTGGCTAATCCATATTTTACGTACATGTCCTTGTTAGGGGTGCCTTCCGGCGGTGCCGGATGACTGACCTCTAACAAACGGTCCGGTCCAAAACAATCAAACAATCTAGAGAAAACAGGCATGACGTATTTAGCGGTCAAAATGAATATCTCAATTAATGTTAGACAAAAGTCTGCACTACCTGTCCTTCGCTGTCTGCAAAGAGAGAATATTCCTATTCTACGTTGTTTGCAAGCAGGGAATGTCTCAAATAACTCAAAAAGGAATACTAGTATTTCTATCAATCAATCAATTTAAGTCATGTTTTCTCACGACCTTACCCGGACCGTATGGACAGTTCTTAGTCTTCCCCTTCCAGCGCCTGGTTGTCCTCTCACTCCAACAATCAATGCGGCATTCCTGTAAGGCCCCAGTCAGGACCGCAGGTCACTCGAGAGAGGTCCGTTCGGAACCGGTGAAGTTCAGTCAATTGGCAGCCAGACGAGGGTCTCTTTCAGGCAGGTGCACTCCAATCATTTAGTCGTTCACTCCGTCGTTAGGACCTCTCTACTGGACCCACGTGTCTCTGATGGGCCCCCCGTTGGGTCGCCAATTTGTGAAAAGCAGCGAGTCTCCTGGGATCCCCAATGCTGCCCGGCGCAAAGTCACCTTTAATCCACTTTGGATTCACTATCTAAAATAACGAGGCAGGCGCTGGAAGCTGGAAGGCAAGAAAAAGGTTTATTACTCTTAGAGGAGACCACGTCAACTGCTGACACCAGGATGTCTTCAGGGAGGTGTTCTACTGGCAATGCTTCTGACTCTTCCTTTTATACAGTTTTACACAATGTATTTGTTTCTTTTATCATGGTTACAAGCTTGGAGTCTCCGCCCGGGCAGGTTGTCACACAAGCCTGACATTGTTTTATCAACATGGTTACACAAGCCCAACATTAACTCTCCTCCCACCCAGGTCAAAAACAGACAATTTAATTGCAGCTGGACCTTGCTTCAGGGTCTAAAAACGAGTGAGACCGGCCAGATCTAAGAGTCCGTTCTGTTGATAAGAACAGGTCCCATTGTTGGCAAAAACCAGTCTTGCTGTGTGTAGTGCAATAAACCATGTTTGCAAGAGTCTGTTTGGTATTTGTAACCCGTTTGTGCAGGGATGAGAGGAAAGACGAGTTTGAGGCAGCAGGTGATGTTGATGTTTGTCGTGGAAATAGTTTATAGCCCCCAGCACACATATCAGGTTTGGTCAGAGAGTCAGAAGGCTGCTAGAGGACAGGGTGAAATGAAGGTGACCAACAGAGTACAAAATGGCTGTGGTAAATCAGAATGACTGTAGTTTATGTGCACGTAGGAACTTTCATCAGACAAGATGGCGCAGAATGTTCATGATTCTGTTTTGTTCTTAACAGTGCAACTCGAACCCCTGGACACCGCGACCATTTGCAGAAGCATCAGCTTTGAGGCGACCTCTGAGGCTGAGCTTTGGGTTACTTGTAGCCCCAACCCCGAGCAGCAATTCCACCGAAGATTGCCAGCCTACACTCCACGAGTGTTCCGTGAGCTGGCCCTTTGTGTTTTCTCTCAAGGTACCTTCACGATCCCTGGTCCGTCTACTGGTGGGTCCCTGTGAAGGCAACACTAAGATTAGTTGGGCTACTCTGGTTGCTCTAGACGTGCCCTGACTCTCCATTGCTTGGGGAGTCCCCCGGACCTTTCTGGTCCGCACCAAAGCATCTTTACTCTTCCTGTGTGGATTGCTGTTGCCAAGGCTTGTTGATTTCAATCCCAGCACCGACACCCCAGCACTCGACATCCTTCGTGGGACAGCTCGAATCCGGCTCCTGGTCATCCTCTACATCTCCTGGACCCCGTGGCTGCAGAGTCAAGCTTCACCTCTTCGCACCTGAAGCACCCGACATCGGTGGGCATTTGATTGCTCCGCTCCTGGTCACTGGCTAGTGACCCAGACTCTGTCCCCTCTGCTTTCAGGTTCTTCACATCTTCGATCCAGGGTTGGATCATCCCGGACACTTTTCTTCTTCAAGGCAGCAGCACTTTGCAGCAGATCGCCATTGAAATCAACGACGATTCCCGACACCATTTGACACCTATGCACCCGGCTTCCCTGGGTGAGGTAACTCGAGTACTCCGGTGCTCCTGTGGGTGTTGGCCCTAGAACCCCTTAAGTCTAAAGGGGTTTGCTCAAAGTCTTCTCCTAAGTGTCCTTTATCTTTAAAATTCCAACCGCGACTTTCCTCATAGAATCCTACGGCGCTCGCGGCTGTGTTCTCACACTGCACACGTCCCCGTGGGTCTCCTGTGTCACTACCTTGGGTGGTTCCTTGGGGTCCCAGCGATTCTACGTGCTCTAGGCACTGTGTCTAGTCAAGTCGTGGTTCTTATACCACTTTCTTAATATATGGTTTGGTCCCCCTGGGGCCCATTGTATATTGTGCTATTTACTGTCGTTTTAATACTGTGATATTGTGTATCTTGGACTCTAATCTCATAAAGAGATTAGTAGTGAGTGTTTAGAAATAAATACATATATTTTATATATACCTGGTGTGGTTCTCCTTTAATTTGTATATCATCAAATAGGACTAGGCTAAGGTTGTATACAAATGCAACATTGTATGATTTTTGTAAAAAGAAAAACTTTTTTCTTTTTTTGAAAGCCCTCACCCACCAACCTAGTTGGTGGCATGCTTCATCATCGGGCCCACCTGGTGACACCGATTGTGTCCCTGGTGTGCTTCAACGCCTGGTTTACAGCGGAGCAGGTATCTTGACTGAGTGTGCAGTGCTGTGACGTGAAGGTGAATTTAAAAACTGTACAGTGGTCCCATTACCCACAGGGTTTATTTTAATGGTTGGGCCTCTGGCAGTTATAAAAACAAGGCAATGGATGCGCGTAGAGTAATAATGGCTCTTACATCCAAAAACGGTCTACATGTTTCAGCCAGGCCTCAGATGTGTACTGGCTTTCCTCAGGACCTAAAATTATGTGCGTGGTGAGATCTAAAACTTGGTTTGTGTTCAGACCAAATGTGTTGCACGCTCTAAGGTGCACTATGTATGAGAGGGGGGGGGTTACCCTCTTAAGGCATTCCTATATGACAAATACATAAAACGGAACATACAAACAAACATACAATAATACTGCGAAATTAGGCAGAGTTGCTTATAGTCACGTGCATAATTATACTGGTGACCGTCAAATGGCGCGGTAAAACAGGCGGCGGTGAAATGCCGATCTGGCGGCAATGTGTGTCAAATACCGATATATGCGCTAAAGTGAAGATGTATACATGTGAATAAAGTAAAATAAAATAAACTTGCTATAAAAAGGCCTTTCTTACACTTGCAATTAGCGGAAGTGCCCCATGAGAGTCCGGCAGGGGTTCTAGCTGAACCTAGGAGAAAAAACGAAGGACGGCGAAATCGCCGTGGTAAAGCACAAGAGAAATGCTTACCGTGAGAAGGAGTGAACGAGCCGCTTCCCTTAACCCCACTTACTGCATTACAGCTCTGGACCCGTATAAAGACCTAGTTGGCTGTCTCGGATCTCCGAAGATATGAGGCCCGGGTCTGGCGGGCGCTTAAATATCACCCGTAATTGGCGGATGAAGCAAGTGTGTTCCCGTTTAGCCTGTGAAGGAGAAGAGGGAGGGAAACAACATAGAGAACAGACTCGGGGAAGTCCTCTATTCTAACTACGGCCCTTTCTGATGACGCAGAGCGTATGCGCCCGGTAGGCAAGGTTACTGACAACGCGTCTGGGGGGTGGGCGTGGCCACAGATTGAGTGACGCTTGGCGTCTTACGTGTAATCACTAGAAGGTGAGAGCGGGGGTTAAATTTGAGATCATGACAAAGTCCCCTAATAAATTGGGACAACAAAGCTGACAGAGAACGCAGACCCAGAATTAGTATGTGTAGAGCACCACGCGTGTGGGTCACTCTATGTCTAATATTATGTCTGAAAAAGTATTCGTGATGGACTAATAAGTCATAATACATAACAAATAACTGGGCATGCAGAGTAAGAAGCAACTCATGAGGAAGTTAATAAGTAAGGCTATGCCAGGGGATAGAATCGTTTAACCCTGGACCTGGGTGGATAAACGATAAATCCACCGTTGTTCCTTGGAAAGTAGAAATTTATCATTGTCAGTATTATTGTGATCAAAGTGTTCGATCACTGTCCAGGACATATCATTCGTGGTATGCCCTAGTTGTAAGTAATGATCTGTCAGGCGACTAATGTTTTTTCTGCACCGTATTGTGCTCCGGTGTTCAACTATCCTTGTCCTGATTTTGCGTGTCGTCATCCCTACGTAGCGTAGACCACAGGGGCACTCAATTAAGTATATCAGATTTGATGAATTACAATTGGTGTGGTGTAGTTGTTTCCAGGTGGTACCTGGTTCCAAATCAAGTGTTTTGGATGGGCGTGTGAGATGACATACGCTACAATTGTTGCATGGGTAGTGTCCCGTGATCTTGGGGAGACCCCATGTATTAAGTATGGTGTTTACGGTTGATCTATGGGGCAATCTAGGCCGTGTAGATACTAAACGGTCCTTAAGGTTGCTAGATCGTTTGTAGGCAAAAAGTGGTAATTCCCAGTTTCTATTGCCTGAGTTTAGAATGCGCCAGTTCTTTTGAATGATGCTGGACACTTTATTGGAGGCATCATTGTAAGTGGTGACACAGGTCATGGGTTGATCAGGCACTTCTCGTGTCGTAGTATCCAGCAAGGCTTCACGATTCTGGTTACGAGCTCATTTTCTTGTCTTCTGCACGATTTTGCGTGGATATCCTCGGTCATGTAGTTTAGATACTAGTGCTGCTGATTGTTTGTGGTAATCAGATATATGGCTGCAGTTCCTGCGTATTCTAAGGAACTGGCCGAAGGGAAGATTTTCCCTGAGGAACACGTCCCCCGTGGGTCTCCTGTGTCACTACCTTGGGTGGTTCCTTGGGGTCCCAGCGATTCTACGTGCTCTAGGCACTGTGTCTAGTCAAGTCGTGGTTCTTATACCACTTTCTTAATATATGGTTTGGTCCCCCCCTGGGGCCCATTGTATATTGTGCTATTTACTGTCGTTTTAATACTGTGATATTGTGTATCTTGGACTCTAATCTCATAAAGAGATTAGTAGTGAGTGTTTAGAAATAAATACATATATTTTATATATACCTGGTGTGGTTCTCCTTTAATTTGGTCATTCAAGAGGTTATAATCTGGTAAACCAAGCTGCTTTACACTCCTTCCAGACTTAGCCTGAAGGCTGCTCTCCATAGCTACCACTAGGATAGCTTTCAATAAAGGTTGTCTTTAAACCTATCATCAATAAGGGTCGTTTGGACTGGTGCAAGGTGCCCACTATAACTAGTGGACAGCATATGCCAGGCCAACTTCTCACAGGGAGGCACTGACACACCAGGGCGCGGAGATGTGGATGGTGTGGGGGCAGCCGCATTCATCAGCGACACGCCTTGTGGCAGCAATGCCATGATGAAGTACTGCAGGGCATGGTATATCCCTGCTACATTTCGATGGTGTGCAGCGGTGGCTGCCATCCTTTCCACCTCCATCCGCACCATGTCCTCCATGAGCCTCCGCATGTGTGCCAGCTCACGGCTGGCATCGCTGGAGCCACTCTGAGCGGACAGGTGTTCTTCTCTCCGCGTCATGACTCCAGCGATGTTAGTCAGGGCTGGTTGGAGACCATGGGGCGGACGTAGACACCCATGGATGACGTCCAGTTTGGTAGCCATGAGGTCGAACCCCACCCGCACCTGCTCAGCCGTCTCCCTCTGGCCCTCCAGCACATGGCGTTGGAAGGCCATGTGTTGTTCCTGGGGGTCTTGGGAGAGTGCCGGGGCTGTGGGTACCTCCTGCTGGGTGGTTTGGGTGGTGGGTGGGGTCTCATCGATGTGGCTGGGCTGCCCTGATCCTGGAGGTGAGTGGCGGATGAGGTCAATGATGTCTTGGATGGTTTGGGTGTCGATGCTGGTGTTGTCCTCCTCGTCATCAGTGAAGAGTGGCTGGGACTTCTCTGCAGGAGGTGTTGATGATGCCCCTGCGATGTGAAGGGGAGATGGTGTATTACAATGTGTCCACATGTATGTAGCCGCATGGTACAGGTTGACATTCAGACAGCATGGCATTGTACATTGTGACAGTCTGTGGGTCTGGGCGAGGACCCAGGGTCATTGTGGGTGTGCACTGTGCCCTGCTTGCTTGTGCATGTGTGCCATTGTGGCCATCTCCACCCATCCCCCCAGTACCTGGTGGTCACTCACCCTGTTGCGGTTGTGTTGTGTCCTGTCGAGCAGTGTCTGGTCCCCCGACTCCAGCCACAGTCTCCACACTGATGACCGTCGACACCAGCTCCTCCATGTCATCCAGCTCCAGCTGTGGCGCTGGGCCCCCACCTCCGGTCTGCGTTGCTGCCTTCTGGTTGGTGGTGAGTTTCTCCTTGGTCTTCCGCTTGATGTCATTCCATCGCCTCTTGACCTCGTCCATTGTCCGCTTGTGCTCTCTGACGGCATTCACCTTGTCGACGATGTCCCGCCATATTCCAGTTTTGGTGCCCAATGACACGTTAGAGGTGATGAAGAGTTGTTGATGGTGTTCCATCACCTCCGTGACTATGATCCTGTTCGCCTGCGGACTGAACTTGGTCTTCCTCGTCTTCTTGTCCGTGCCCTTCCCTGTCCCCGAGGTCCCAAGCTGGTCGTCCGGGGTGCTTCTGGGGCTGCGCTCGTCCTCTGCGCCTGCTCCGACTGGCTCCATGGTGCTTGGGTGTTGGTCAGTTTGTGTGTGGGTGTTTTTTCTACTTTTATGGTGATTTTTTACGCCTGCCAGGTGTGTGTTGCAGGCCTGGCGCTGCTTGTCGCTGATTTCCTCATCGCGCTTTGGCCCATCGCGTGTTTTTTGGTGTTGTGGTTTGTGTTTTTATCTCCATTGTGGTGGTTGTATCGCGGACATTGTCCGCGGTTTCGGCAGACTATCGCTTGCTACCGCCTTGTTGTGAATTCCACGTTGACACGGGGTTATTTTCCCGCGATAGGCTGCGATATTGAAAGTTGTGTTACGCTACTCTTGCGGTAGTTATCGCACGTTCTTGTGAATATACCCCAGAGTTGTTTTCCTTCTCTGCCCAACCCGCCCGACACCCGAACGGCCGAGCCTTATCTATAGGCCTTGGTTATTTCTGCAGTCCTGGGATGCATTTTTAAAATAAGAAAGTAGGGGCTCGGATTCTATTAAATAGAAAAAGTAGGGGCACCGCATGCCCTGCCGATCCCACCCACTTCGACTACTGCTTGCAGTTGGCGCCTTTCCAAGTTGAAAGTTCAGTGCACGAGAAGCTATGGAAGCCAAGAGGGCATATTAGAACCCTTCCAGGATCAGAATTAATATAGAAGTAATAATAGACCTGACAATAGTATAAGAATTTAAGTAAAGAAAGATACATTGTAGACACAGCGTCTCTAAATGTTACTTAGTTAAAGCTTGGTAGCACCAATGCAACTCGCCTTTATAATTGATGTTGAATCTGTGCAGATCATGGGTTGGGGTGCTTCATGGTTAACATTATCACAAGCTGGCTTTTCTTTGTTGGCTAATTGTGACACCATGAAAGGGAATGGGTAGTTGTTGCGAGCTTGTAGTGCATTGATCTTTCGTTTCCTTGCAGGTCATTGTGAGATGCCCTGTTTGTTGGCATCCTCACCTGAGGTGTTTACCTGCTTTACAGACTGTCTCGCTTGTGAGACTGTCACCCCAGTGAACGTTTTTCAGTTATTGTTATATCTGAGAAACTGAATCTGTCTGAGTCTGGCGATGACAATCCATTTGATAAACACAATTTAATTGCATGATGAACATGGCCATTATTATACTTAAGAATCAAATGTCTACGACTTGATGTACAGACAGGTAACTGATTATGAATAGGCTATTGACTTACATTGACATAGTCACAAGGAGACCTAGCAAATGAGGAGAAGGCGCGTGGAACATTTTTATAGCAGCAGTACTACGTTGGAAAAAATGCCTACCTTGTGGATGATGCAAGATGTTATGAAATTAGTTTACCTCCTGTCCAGTAGACAGTGTCGGGGATTTTTGTTGTGCTGAGATGTGGTATATGTGACGCAACCTGAGAATGCTTTGTGGAGAGTGCTGCTGGATTCTTGCTAATGGTTTCATCCAAGAGCTTGGTCTAGATTGCATGGCCACAAAGCAGCGTGGAAGAAGCCACCAAAAGGACCAGTCTGATATGATGGGGCAAGTGTCCGCTTACCCAAAGAGCAAGTTTTGAAATCGCTCTTGATCACTCTGTTTACCAGTGGTGGCCGCTATTTACCGATGTGGCGGAGCAAGGCAGGGGGATGGGGAGGGTTGTAAATGAAAAAAAAAACACTTACTTTCAGGCCGGCCGCCGCCTCTCGGTCCGCTCGCCGTCGCGTCTCGCTCCTGGAAGCAGGAACACGAAGCACCCAGTCTTGTGACTCCCTAGCCAATCACAATGCTGCAATGCTGTGCTCTGATTGGTCTGAGCACCATGGATCGGCGCTCAGGCAGGGAATGGGAGCCTGGGGCATGTTATGCACCCAGGCTGTAATGCAGCCATGTTGCAGAACATGCAAAGTGCGCATGATGGTTTGGCCGGCCCGAGAGGGCTGGTCAAAGCGTCATTGCGCACCTTGGAGTAGGCAACCACTCCTCCCCTGCCCTGCTCTGGCAGTCCAGCCCGCCCTGCACCAGGAAAGGAAAACTAAAATGATAATAACACTAGTTATTATCCTTTTAGTTTTCTTTAACTACTGCTCAAAGAGCAGTGGGGCGACGCAACTCCGCCTTAGCGGAGGAGCCGCCACTGCTGTTCATGTGGGAAAAGAAGGAAAGTTTAAAGTCAATTGTGCTTCTCCACTCAGGAGCCACACTTTGACTAGTTAGAGAGAGGGTCACCAAGAACAATCGGCCCAGTGAGCAAGGTACCTGTCTTGGTGGCACAGAAAGTTTCCCTTTTACCATTTAATCTTGCATCCTCTTCGGGCAGGATGGAGTTTGCTGATAGTCCCCACTGCCTAACTGTAGTTTCAAAAGTTTTTTTTTTATCTTCAACACACATGTAAAATACTATGTTGTAGAATGCTGTCAATGTATATATCCTAGCCCAACCTGAACTTTCAACTGAAATGCAAAGAACTGAATCGATTCTGGAGGGTTTCAGCTTAAGATGTGACATCTTTCAGTCCTGCCAAGTACCACGCATCGGGCGTTAGACTAACGCATTTCAGTGTGGTACTCTGCATTGCCGCACTGAAATGCATTGTCACGCATATGGGTAGTGTCTGACTCTCAGCTGATTATGGGAATGAATTTGTGAGGTTTTTTTTACGATGGTTTACCATAGTAGAGAAATATGGGAGGTTGAAAGTGGTGGTCCTGGGCATCAACTTAGAGGTAACTTCTTAGCTACTTTTAGCGGGAAGACGTTGATTGTAGTTAATCCAGTTAAGGCAAACGCAGCAAAATTTTGTGCATAGCTATATATGCTGCACTGATTCAAAGACATTATTTTACAATATTGTTTTTAATTTGTAGAGTACCCTGACGAAGGGCCAGGAATAGGCCTGAAATGCATTGGGTTATCGGGACCAACGAATAAGGATTACTTATGAACAATTCCGTGCTACAGTATAAGGCCTAGGATTGGCATGTCTGCAGCTTATAAGGATACAGTAAAAAACATAAGTTGTCTCTCATGTGACAAGAGAACAATGGATGAAAAAGTAAAATTTGGATGAAATGGAATAAAAATGATGAAATTGGACTAATTTTTGGCATTAGAGTTATGCTCAAATCAATGCTGTGCGTCCGGCATTGGGGTGAAGTGTCGCCCCATTTTGACTGACTCTCAGCTGTGACACTCACTGAAGTGCTGCCTAACTGTTAAGTATGGCAGCTGGCAGCACACAACCCGTGGCGTGCGAATGCTGCTCCAGGCTTGGGCAAGGAAAAGGCTGCTGGCGGGCTCACACTCGCACCTTAGTGCAACATTTGTATCGTTCTTGTGATTCCACGTGGCGTGGCGCCTGACGTCATGGAAGGGCCCAGTCAGGTTGTGTCCATGCTGGCGCCGCGGGGACGTCATATCCTGCTGCTGGAGTGGGGGTTTATTATTGTGGCAGAAGGCGGCTTGCTGCTACTGGTATGCGGGCTGTTAATTACCCCTGCCAAATTTAATTATTATCGAAGCTGAGGGAGACCGTAGACAGAGAAGAGTCAGCGGCCGCCAGGACACTCTGTCACTGGACGGCCCTGCTTGGGACTCTCCCTGGACAGCCTGGACGAATGACTATCATTGGATGCGGGCCGGGCCGCAAACTCGAATTGCCGCGGCCCACAGTGTCTCACGGCCTGAGCCAGCCTTGCACACTGAGTGTGAATATCCTGCAATTATTGGAGCGCCACCGTCCTCCGGACTCTCATCCACGGCCCAAGTAAGTACCAGTACCAGCCTGTATATTAATATAACACACATGCTAATAGCAGTGCGCGATAATGCAGCTGCGACGCCTCCCGATGTTAGTTCCTCTCAGGTGACTGTCAGTTGCCAAGAAATAGTCCATTCCGTTTACAGACTAACAATAAAGGCGAGGAAGTATGGAAGGAAGGTCTGACCCACTGATGTTTGCAAGCGCCTTCACTCACTGAGCCATTTTACCATGCAGAAACCGGATCGCCCGAGTATACAGATCCTGATTTACAAAGAAAATGTTCTGACACTGGATTGACTTACACCTGTAAACAGGAGTAACTTATGTTTGGCTCAGAAAGACTGTGTATGAGAAATCGCATACAAGTGTGATATACAGCCACTCAGGACTAAGTTTCAGCTTGAAGGTCCAGATGCAGCTGGTGCGGAAACTGTGGAAGGAGTAACCATCACCCCAGGTCTCACAGGGGTGAGGGGCAAGAAGGACACGCTGGAGAAAATACGTTTTTTTCAAGTGAGAGAAGATAGCATTTCTACACTTCATGTAAAAATGTGGGCATTTCTTAATCTTAAACGGGCATATTTCATACATTTCTACAAAATAAGCAAACGTAGTGCTACGAAAACAGTCATAGGCGCCTTTTTTGTAGTACATTCCTTACATGTAGAATTGTGTCTTAAGGCAGTCCTATGTTGCACATGTTTGGAAGGGGAACGTTAGTGAATACCCGAACAGTCATAACTTAAGAAGAGACGTGGTGTAACTTAAGACAGTCGTAAGTTATGCATGTTTTCATAAGTCAGCCTAAAGTGCTCAACAGTAATGCTAGCTCCAGGGTACTCTCGCCTCCATTGAATAGTTATTTGTTGGATGGTCCCTGTTTCCTTTACTTGTGTCCCTGTTATGACCATTCCAGAATGGTTCCCTGTTACGTGTGTGTCATAGCAATACAAATGCGTGTGAACTGTGCATTTGCATGCACGTCACTCTGAACGAGCTGGGAAGTTCTCCTCTAATATTATAGCTCCAGATACATCAGTTTGGTAAGGGGGTCTACTTGGGACCCCGCAGACCCTCTGCTGGGGTCAGAAGACCACGTGGCCTTTGCAGTGACATGAAATGAACGATCTTTACCGCTCTGACTCCCCCTCACATTTGCTCCCTGCTGGGACTTGCAGCAGCGCTCAAGCGAAATGCCTCACATTTCTTCTGACACGCCTGGGACATTCAGCAGTTTAATTTCCCCTCAGCAGCAGCTTACTGGCAGTGGACGTGGCCTCTTTTGTGGTTTTAGGATTTATGAATGCTTGTCAATAAGCTTTTTGTATAAATAACCCATATCTAGCATCTCACCAGCAACATGAGCATGACCACTAGCAGCATCCGTAGCAGGCATTGGAACCAGGGCATGGTCCATGCCAAGGAGGTAGCCTTAATACCAGTACCCACAGGATGCATCTAGTCTGGACCTTGGAACTAGGTGGGAGCAAAATAGCAAAAAGAAGAAAAGTTGCAGACTATTGCAAAAATGTATGTTAAATTTGGGGAGATTTTGATCTCGAGAAAGTGTCACTCAGTCGTTGAATGTCACTCATAATTATACTGAAATTATGGAAATGTCACAAATAAGCAATCTGAAACCTTGGCAGCTATGCATCTTTTGCCACACAATATTGTTAAACGGACGGTCAATTCCTCATAAATAGGGTCTTCGGAGAGCTCTGCTCTTCCAAGTGACGACACGTGGCCCAGTGGCTAAGCTTTTGCCTTGATACCCAGTCACCCAAATTCTAATCCCAGCTCTGGCACCATAAATCATGTGATTGTGGGCAACTCGCTTAATCTCCATGTACCTAAAAGTATAAATATGCAACAAATGTTATGCAATAGGAAACATATACAATGTATAGCCATTGTAGAATACAAATGTGTAAACCTCAATTGGCACAAAGTGCTCTGTTGCTATCCAGCTAGACTCGAGCTGGTTAAATGCCAATGCACAAGTGAGCAGCAATGAAGGAAACAATGAGACACAGACAAAAGACTGCCCCATGAAAATCTGAAACCATGTGTCTGAAGAGATGTGCTAAATGAGGAAAGAGAGAATTAGTGATAAGAAAATCGTTGCTGGGGGAGTTCACGAAGAAACAAAGCCGCACAAATACCGAGGGGGCTTCACCATGTCGGCAACGTGGTGTGAGGAATTGTAATTTAACCCTTCCAGTCTCTTGCTTTACAAGTCTCTGTGGGTCCTTTTCGCTCACTCTCTTGGTCATGAATTAAAGTCGTAAAACGCCGTTCTCGTTGTCAGAGCATAAACAAAACCAACGTTGTGAACCTTGTAACTGATTTAAAAAGGAAAACACATTTTGTCGAAGCGTGTAATTTGTGTGCATTAGCCGAAACAAATTGTAATGGGGTTAGGTAGGCTCGCTGCACAAGGTGATAATCATCATAAAAGAGCCAGGAAATTGTTTGTGAAAATGCAAAGCGAGACTCCCAGTGCATAGTATTATGGCATAGTCGGTACTGATGTAGGAGCACAGCGCTCGAGAGGCGGGAAACACTCCAGTGCAGCCGGGTTCACACAGCACCACATGGCCCGGCTTCACTCAGGCATTCCCCGAGAAGTGAGCCAATGACGTCTTTAATGCTGATACTGACAAATGAGTCATTACTGACTACCTAATTTGTGCCGTGTTTGCTTTGGGTGTGCCCTGGCACTTATTTTTAGGTCTGGCGTTTGCTGAGACTTTCGATTTTACCAACATTACATGTGTAATTTAGGGATTTAAGCCAGCCTTCTTCATCCATTGGTATGTTATTGCATCATTTTGTTTTACTGTAGCACACAGCGTGCAACACTGGGTGAGCCAACTTCATTTATTGTCTGACTTTACTGTAGGTGATGGCATTCTTCCATTTTACATAGGACACATCCACCCACAAAATAGTTCCCTTAAGTGCCAGGGCAGTGCTTAATTTGTAAAATAATAAGGGGCAGATTTACGTTGAACTAACGCAGCGGGGTACAGCAAGTCATTTTGCTGCGCCGCGCTGCGTTAGTTTTGAAGCACAGGGATGCGACATATTTACAAGAATATGTCACATCCTTGTGCTTCCCCTGCGCTGGCGCACAAACTGCAGCCTTGCGCCGGCGCAGGCACCCTTGCACCATGGTGCAAGGATGCTCATGCGTCGTGGGGAGATTAGTTTTGTGCAGGAAGGGGAACCTTCCTGCACAAAAACAATCACTACAACCATTTTCCTCTTTCAATGCGTGCTGCAGAATGCAGCACGCATTGAAAGAGGAAAACGAGGAGAAATGAAAACATTTCTCTCGGTGCGCCTCGCTACGCCACCTCTAGGGTGGCGTCGCTTTCAGACGCATCTCCAGAGTTACGATTTCTCGTAATTCTGGAGATGTGTCTTGTTCCATGAGTGTTGCGTGGGAACACCCACAGCAACACCCATGGAACGCCCCTTCACCGCAAAGTGCTGCGTGTGAAGGGGCCGTATTTACAAGGAGAGGAAAAGTCACGCAGGGTGGCTTTTCCTCTCCTTGTAAATATGGAGCAGCCCCCTGCGCCACCAGTACCTCACGAAAAGTGACGTACTGGTGGCGCAGGGGGCTCGTAAATCTGCCCCTAAGTGCCTGGGCTCTGCCACTGCAGCTTGCACCACCCATTGCCCTTGTCTTCGTTGCCAAATCCACTACTAACCATCTCTCTCGCATGCGGCAGTTCAGACTATTCCAGGTCCCCAGAGCTAAAGGAATGGCTGGGGAGGCAGGTATTAGTCATTTTTAATGTGTATTGTATTCATAAACACCTGTTGTTATGCTCATCTCTACATTAGATGTGCAGGGCCACCATGTGGCAGACTGTCATAAGTGCAGTTTTGACAATTAAGTGCCAGTGCTGAGCACTGGAAACCAATTAAGTGGCAGAGCACCGAAACCAATTCTCAAATTAAGCACTGGGTCAGGGACTACTATGGCAATCTGTGCTACTTGAGACAAAAATACTTTTGCTTTTAGCCATTTTTATTTTTACAGTGACGAGGGCCTGGCAGCTTCCCCTAGGGTAAAGTGTTGCAAAAACCTTGACAAATAAAGTAAGCATTGAGATCAGACTGTCTCGTATGGGCGGACGGTCTTTTTCTTATCTGGGTCCTCAGTTGTCGAATTCTCTT
The DNA here is from genome assembly GCA_963921515.1 of Calotriton arnoldi. Lineage (NCBI taxonomy): Eukaryota > Metazoa > Chordata > Amphibia > Caudata > Salamandridae > Calotriton > Calotriton arnoldi. The sequence continues at coordinate 1,040,735 of CAWUFW010005456.1, forward strand.
CCTCCATCTCTTAGGAACGAAAACATCCTTGGCAATTTTCGCAAACATTTAAAAACTTGGTTCTTTAACCAATAATTCGTGGGTAATTCTTTTAATTAGATCCTGCAACTTTTTTGCTTTTCTCCTCTCTCTGTCAAGCGGCGCCGGGAAACCTTTGTGGTAGCTGTGCGCCTTATAAAATTAAATAACAATAACAATAACAAGCATTGACAAAGCCAAAAGGCTGCCCCTCCCCCCCGCCCCAATGACAGACCTATTGACTTTGCCAATGGTTGTTGAGGAACAGGGCTTATGTTTCATCAGCAGGCTTTGATTCAGTGTGAGAGTGAGGGAGAAAGAGACAGAAAATAAAAAAAGATGGAAGATAGGAAAACTTATAATGGGACAAGGCAGGGAAGAAAATGACTTGCGAGAGTGAGAAAAAGAAATAGGAAGCATAGGATGGCGGAAGAATGAGGCATGAGGTGGAATCAAAACTAGGCAGCCTTGATATTAGTCATCTTCGGCATTCGGAGGCAGGCTGCTAACAAATATTTTCCAGGCCCCGCAATTACATTTTTAACAAATTGCACACTGATTAGACTGGTTTTCTTCATTGGCTCTGCTGGTGACAGAAAAAGCCAACAGTGTGGAAAAACAGCCAAAAGAAGAAGTAGAACACCATCAACAAAGAGAATGAGAAAGGACAGGAATGCATGTGTGTGTAGCTGACCAGAGCACACGTCTCCTATTGTACATATGATCCTATGGAATAAGGAGCCAAAGTGCACTAAAACATTATAGAAATAGGGCCCTTTTAGCTTCTATCATAGAAGGCAATGGCATATTTGGGAGCAGGAAACCAAGTATTATGATGATTAAATGTTTCTTTTAAGATCAACAAGAAAAAGGAGATGTGAATAACAGACACAAATAGTGCTAGGATAAGTAAAACCCCAGTGGAGGGAGATACAGAATAAAAACTGCAGCCATGTTAGAACCAGTACACCCTAGTTAGTGTAAATGTTCCTTCATGTTGGTTAAAGTTTGCTAAGAGAACAATATAAAAATCTACACAGCCTACCTCATGCATTTGTACTCTTAATTCATTGCTGCTACAAAGATAGCCCAAAGTCTTTCAGTTCCCACGCCAGGCGATTGAAAAACCAGGCACCAGAATAAATATAATATGCATTGGTGCAGTACATTTTTGGATCAACATTTACCCAAATAAATCAATGCAAAAATTTCTTTCTCGTGAAATGACTGGTGAAAAAATGGCATTTAATATAAAATTTGCACTGGTCTATCAGAATATTGCATGAGTGCAATTTAATGCAATATGGCAGACGATTCCTGCCTTCTCTGAAGACAGATGAAACATCTGAGAACCTCAGGGAGTAAATTAATTGCCTCGCTATAGTTAATTCAGTTCACATCACTTCATAAAGTTGTGTGCATGTCCTAGGTGTGTTCCTCGGCACTAGGGATGTCCATGGCTACCCGTATGGGGGCGACACCTGGAAGTATCACCAAAACTCATATGTTGATGACCTACATAATTCGGGTGTGTGTTAGTAGGTTTGGCGGTTGGATTGGGGTTCCTAGGCATTTGGTGGTGGAACATACCTTCGGGTTTAAAAAAGACAGAATTGTTATTGTTCACTCCTCAGGCTTCCTTTTAGCTTCCATACATAGATAGTTTTAGCTGTCTGTTCAGCTGCATGTTAGGGGCACTAATGTGATTAACACAGGACCAGGGCATTTTGTGGATGGGCACACTGTGCCATTGACTTTATATTAGAACAATGGAATGTTGAGAGCTCCATTGAACACAATGGAGTAGCTCTGGACTTCAAATGGCCGGTAGAAGCCCGGAGCTTCAACATTCTAATGTTTGTCTTTTACAGAAACAGCTGTGAACAAAGGCCTCACGGAGCCCGAGGGGATTTCAAGCCCTTCAGGCTCCGTTAGGACTTTGTCTGACTAATTAGAACATTCTGCTCTGCTGTGGCGGAATGTTCTAATAGACTTATAGCCAACCATTGCAGGGCTATACCGGCTATTAAAGGCCCGCTCCCTTGTTAAAGGCCCTCGTCTTCGGCTTGGGCCTTTAACGTTGGAGTGGGCCTTTAATGGCCGGTATAGGCTGCTACGGCAGGCTATAAGGCTATATTATGGCTATGTTGTTTCTTACTGCACACATAGCAAGTGCTGATCTTCAGTAGTGGCAGGGGCTTCACATTAGTGGTTTGCAGAACGCTAACTGCACTCAGCCTGCTTAAGACGGCTCTCTCTGTGCAACTCTCCACAGAGCTCTCCACACAGTGTAAGAAAAATGCAGTTGATTTGCCACTGCTTGTCTTCCTGTGCAGTTCTGGCCCCAGGTGCTAGCTGTGGAGGCCTTTTCTCCACAGAAGACATCTCTTTAGGTTGTTCTTCAATGTAAACTCCAAATGCATTTCCATATTAAGTCTATCTGCCAGTCTGCACAAATCCAACTTCGTGACCTCAGTAAAATAAAAAAAGGTATCAAAGCCCCTGACAGACGCTTTAGGATCATTGTTCTAGCCTTTGAACTTTTCAGGATTGATTGGGAGAAGTGAGTCCTACTGTTTCCCCTAAAGTCCCCGTCCCTGCCAGATTAGAGTTTTGGGCACGTATATTAGATCAGGTGTCCCCTATTTTGTGTTCAATTCACTAGTTTTCGTTTAGGACCACAAATCTCTATAAGAGTGGTTATATAGTTAACAAGAAAACTCCACATAAATCACCCACAATATTTAGCAGATGGCCTGCTCATTATGAGTGGGATGTCAACTTTCTTGTAGTCAGTCAGTTTTAAAATTCTAAGTACAAAATTTCGACTCTAAAAAACATTTGTGTTCGTGTGGCTACATCATTCAGGAATTCTATAGCCCTTTTTCCCAGGGCATTCAGTTTAGGAAAAAAGTTACAAAATGAATCTATTTGTTTGTTTCCAGACTAAGTTTTGTGCTGAGAATGGAATGCCGATTGCTTCATAATATGATTGTTGTTATTGTTTCTATGGCAGTGTCTTGTTTGACTATGTGTATGCAGTGTCTTTTATTAAACGTGTTTTAGTCATTGCTAAACATGTTTTAGTCATTGTTAAACATGTTTTAGTCATTGCTAAACATGTTTTAGTCATTGTTAAACATGTTTTAGTCATTTTTAGAGCTGTCATCGTTTAGGCCCTAGATATCTCTCATTTTAAACATTACAAGACTTCAAGAACCTGGAGATCCTCTAACATGAATCTGTTAGCCATTCCTGCTTTTAGGTGCAAAACAAATGGAGGTAAATCTTTCACCTTGTTATCTCTAAATAAAGTTTGGAATCAGCTCCCTGTACCTTTGAGATGTTAGGAAATCTTAAAACTGGCCTTTTTCTTTATCGGATGATTTTTGCAGACGTCTGACTGATTGATTTTAATGTTCACCTTCCTCCTGTCAGGCCCTTATGGTTACGTCTTTCTTTTTAGGTGTCAATAACTTTCATTTCTGCGTCAATGCCAGGATGCTCAGTGCTGAGTGACAGCGCCCTCTATAAATAACTCCTATCATCATATCATGTCATATCATGTAATGTCATATCATATTATATCATATCATGTCATATCATATTATGTAATGTCATATCAGATCATATCATATCATGTAATGTCATATATCATATCATGTCATATCATATCATGTAATGTCACATCATATCATGTAATGTCATATCATATCATTTCTGATCAGATCATGTCATTGTAGAGATCTGTCATACCTTCGGCCTCTCCAAACTATATAAATGTGCTAAATACAAGATTGAAAATGAGAGTTGGGCTTCACTCAAACAAGCATTGCTAATGCCAGCCATTTTTGATACTGTATAGTGAAAATGTTCTGTGAAGCTTCAGTTAGGCATAATATAGAAGTATCATGTGGGGATATGCAGCACAGGCGGCCCTTAACACAGAGCTGACATAGCGCAAGCAGCAGGAGCGAAAGCTTCCCTCATACACCATATGTACGTTGGGTGCAGTGGCAGATCAGGCTTCTCTCTTACATACTTACAGACAGCACCACTGTGAGCTACCTGCACTCAGAACATGTGTAGGATGGGCTGCAGAAGTGAGTGCATGTGCACAAATACACACACACATACTCACAGTGCCCCATACGGGTGCTGCAGAAGCAGTGGCACCAGGACCCAGTGCTGAGTGGGCCCCTCTACACGCCAGTTATAGCATCCACCGTTTACTACCCAGCAGGTAGTTAAGAGGACCATTTCTCTATCACACACACACACACATGCACACACTGAGAACAGAACAGCGATTCAACCTACCTTAACAAAGCTCACACATCGAACAGGTACGAACAGGTACACTGTTAGATGTGGCGATGGGGGCAAGCTCAGAGAGTAGTATCCCTATCGGTAGGTGACAGCATGTCCCATTCGCCACACTCCTTTCAACCCAAGTAGCACAGTTCTAAGGTAACAAACAGCTGTAGGAGCTGGAGAGGGAATGTACCTCCGGCAATCATTAATATCAACTTGTGCCCTGTGCACATGAAGGAGCTGTTTGTGGTGGAAGTCGCTGCATGGCCTTAAAGAAGAGGAAGGGGAAACAGAGAGAGCTGCAGGAGGAGAGATCCTTGTGAGGCAGACACCAACAGCTCATGGTATAGAAAATGTTGAGGGTGAGGTCCAGCTAAACCAAGCTCACTTAGAGAAGAATCTAGGTTAATGACCTATACCAAGCAAAACTAACAGACCCACAATTCTAGTTGGTGTGTCTGGAACTCTCACATGTAGGTGATATACCATAAGATATCATACCTATCCAAGGAACAAGATGTAGGCACTGAAGTTGTTTGTGTGTCCGTGTGCACTTATTTGCCTTTGTAAATATGATTGTTATCGGGTTTTGTAAAATCATTACAGACACCAACAGATAATGAGAAGGATTCCACAACTTGTGAAGTATAGTGACCGGCCCAATTATATCATGGGGTCACTGCGCATAAGTGATTCACCTGTGTTATTTGACTTCTTCTTACATCAGATCTGGAGCAACCGTATAACGCAAAAAAATGGGGCTTCTCTGCAGAATGTGGAGAGGATCCCTCGACACTCCCATAATCTCTCAGATTAGGCCTTGGGTTGTAAGAGGCATCAAATTGGTGGTACCCCCAGAAGCGTAGGTGCTTCAGGAGCCCGTGTTGAATCAAAAGAGAACCATGTTGAAGATCGTTGTTACAGAAGATCGGTGTGACCGACATGCACACTGTCAAACACCACTGTAAAGGTAAAAGGCAAGTACTAACTAGATCACAGAGGATTTCTCTGGCTTCAGAGACTCATGCCTAAATAAGTTGATGTTTGTGCAGGGAGAGTATGATGGAATAGCATTCCCAAATGCTAGACGTTTAGGTGTTGAAATTGAGATAAAGACATTTAATGCCTGAAAAAGGTAGAGGTTCAATTTCCCTTTTGCAAAACATTTAATAGAGGTTGTTTGCGCTGTAGTTAGATTTGTGCTACACAAAAATACATACATACATACAAATGTGGAGTTCAGTATAGTAAATTTATACTTCCCTATACAAACTGACTTTCATAATATTCCTCTTGTCAATATTTTGGCCACAATATTTTTGCAGTCAATATGCTGACCCTCAAGTATTTAGAGATAGGTAAAATTGATTGCTAATATCATCAAATCATACATCATATGGAGGAAATTCTTCGATGGTCACTCCATCACAAGATGTCAGTGTCCCTAGTAATACGAAGGCAAATTTAGGGCTTACAGATTTTTGCAGAAGGTCATTTGGGAGATGCTCTAGCATTTCCAAATTTGTTTTGGTCCAAAGATACATAACTAGTCCTCATGTTTATGGCTCGACTGTGAGGCATTGTAGGTGTCTTGAAAGAAAGATCTCAGTATCTCATTCCATAACGTAAATGGCCTCCTCTTTCAATGTCGTTGACAGTATGCAAATCAGTGTACTGCTAATATGCATACATTTTATGGAAATGTTCAAGATTGTTTGATTTTGTCAGGAAGAGCATCTGAGATGTCAAGAGATTTTACAAAAAGACCATTGTTATTGATCTGTAATCTCGATGATGCACTCCTGTGCAAATTTTTGCCACCAGTAAGTTTTAGAAAGGACCTATGCTGGCCATATTGTTTTCAGATGACATTCCAAAGCTCTGAAGCTTGGTACTCATTACCCACCCGTTATCACATTTTATGTGATCGGTACCTAAACCGCCAGAAAATCTTTGGCTTTATCACCAATGTTCTCACAATTTATTTAAAGGCAAATGGGTCATAAAGGACATTAATAAACAAGCCTATAAGGTTTGTTAAGTATGAAATTCCTGTTTAAAACATTTTTGTTAGGGTTTCCTAAGTGTTTTTCGTAGCCACATTAAGATGTGGCCTAACCATTTGGGTGGGCCTATTGCTTTTGGAGCAGGACAAAGGCTGCTTTACATATGGTTGGTCACTGTCTGCAATGGCAGAATGGGTATAATGAATTGTAGACTAGAATGTGGCCATAGAAATTACAAGTGGCTGAAACTAATGCAGTTTTTACACCAGTCACAATTCTGTTTTTCTCTTTTGGCCACCTTAAGACCCATTTACTCCACACAGTAATGGGTGATAAAGAGTGGAACCTTGCTTCCTCAAAACAGTCATTCATATTTGTATCCACCCACCTACGAAAAGTTGTCACCAGATCCTGACAAGGCCTTGAGTCAACCTTCAGTGTGCCTGTGACAAAGGTTGAGTCCTATATTTCACTGTTGCCTTTTATTTCCACATACATGGCAGCTGAACTATACAACTCACACCTGGAAACGTGCCAAGTTAATAACCACAAACGTAAGTACTTCATTCCATTGTTCAAATCCACTCTATCGATTTGCACAAAGAGCATAAATTAACGTCAGTGCATCTTCAAAGCGCACTTGAGCAAATGTAATGGAATTTGCATATACGCATTTGTAAGACGCCTATGCGTCAATGACAAGCTTTTCAGTGACACTCACGGTGTCTTTTGATAGAGGAGCAGTGGAGTGTGCGGCAGTCATCGTGCACTGCTTGCCACTGGTTTTAACACCTGTGCACTGCTTAATTAGTGCCCGTGGTTGCAGGTGGTAGGCAATGGTGCTCATTTTAGGAGACTGGGGCTTATTTCTCACCATCAGATTTTGTCCCAGAAAAAGAGAGGGAAAGGCAGAAAATGAAGGAAGAATGATGAAGAGAAAGATAGGAAAATAGTTACACAGAGGGAAAGTAGGGATGAAAAAGAACCTTCAGGTAGAGGGTGGAGATCCAAGCCAGAACAGAGCCAAGGTTCTGAATTGGCTCTAAGAGCCATAACACAAGCTGAGCACTCAACATATTTGGCTTTAAAATCGTCACGTAAAAACATGATAAAACCTCATCAAAATTCAAAAAGTGTCTTTCCATATAATTGTTTGCTGTGTTTTTTTTAATACCACGTTTTTTTACAGCACAATCTTGGTCCAAAGCACTGGAGTGCTTTGCATTTATATTTTTTTTCATTTTTTTCTTTCTTTTTTGGGCGATGGGGTGATTGGGTGGGCAGAGGCCAGGATTCCTGCCTGGTTCTCCAGTTCCATGGTCAACAGCTCTAGCCACTAGGACTCATCTCTTCACCTTCTAATATGCACAACGGTTTAATTAAGTACACTGGATTATACCTCTGCATGGAGTGACATTTATCAGAAGTGATAGCTTCCAAACATAAACTTAGGAGAATTCATGACCCTCTCCCCCGCCCTGACAACATCATTAGTGAACCAAGAGACAGTCACTTCTATGCACCGTACATGTCGCTTAGATTTCTTTTAAAGATGGAGGTAGATCAGTCTATCAAAACATGGAAGAGAGGTTTTTGTACAGTGCTCATCCTAAACTGATGTATTTAAAGGTTGTTGGGACTGAAAAGTCCCTCATATGCTGATGGGCGTGTACCCCTGCCCTGAGTGCTCTAGCTGAAATGATGTCTGGATCCCTGGTATCGATTTTTGTAGTAATGGGCAAACACAGATTATGCGTGTGCACCATGACATTGGTCTGTCTAACGAACTGTGGTCTTATTGGATCAGCAGGGATGCCAAAAGCGCTACCCTTAGTACTGAAAGGCTTCTACATTTGCCAGGAGTAACGCATCACGCGCACGGTGGTGACAGCATACCAAGTAGTGATTTGTAGAAGGGAGCATGCCTTTTTACTGGCTCACTCATGCAAAGTTCTGCTGCTGCTGTGTGCTTAACTCACCTTTGGCATACATCAAGTTAGCATGTAGTGCTGTGGAGTGCATGTGTGTTGTATGCATGTGCTGGGCATATGTGTGCCTGTGAATGATGCAATATATGGAAGATTCTGGGTTCTATTTTGAGAGACCCAGGGCTAACTGTAAGAGCATGAGGAGGTAGAGGTATCCCTCACAGATAGATTTGTGGTTTGCTGCATTCCTGTGAGCTGGGTGGGACACACACGCATAGGAGGAAGGAGAGCCAGGTTCTCCTGCATACTTCAAAGAGTCCTCTTTGATTCAGAGAGAGGTCTCTGTAAGGGGACCATGGTACCTCCACGAAAGGAGATGGGGCTGATAAGAGAATCATAAAGAGTAGGGTCGAGGCCCTGGGGTAACCTTTTGATACACATATCACTGCAGCTTACTCTCGGTTGTGAATCTATAATCACTCCCATTGCCAGATTTGAAGTCATTCCTGCTGTGACACATTGCTTTCAGGAGGAAGGGCAGAGGAGAGGGCACTTTAAAAGGAAGCAGACCCCCCCCAAAAGAAACTTCAAAGACTCAGACCCCAAATCACATTTAGTGTCTGGAAATGCACTACAAGAAGGGGAGGTCAAGGACCCCAAAACAGTAGAGGCTGCTACCGGACTCTTGTGTTGGGGCGGGGGGTGGAGGGGATGAAAAAAGAAAAAAGGAACACACTTACCACGCTACGGCCGGCCGCCGCCTCTCCTCCATCCTCTTCTTCCTGTCTCCAGTCCCAGCAGCAGGAAGCAGCAGGAATTACCCAGGCTCCTGGACTCCCCTGAGCCAATCACAATGTTGCAGTGCAGCTTTGTGATTGGTCTGATCGCTGTGATTCTGTGCTCAGACGGGAAATGGGAGACTGGGCATGTTCTTCACCAGGCTGTGCATTACAGTCTGATGGGGAACATGCAAAGGGCGCATGACTGTTAGGCCGGTCCAAGAGGGCCGGCCAAGCTGTCATGCGCACTTAGGGAGCGCAAACCAATCCTCCCCTGCTCTGGCCAGCCCCATCCCACGAGCCACTGACTGCAATAAGAAAACTAAAATGGTAATAACGATACATTGTTATCATTTTATTTTTCCTCTTGAGCAGTGGGGCGATGCTCCTCCGCCTTAGCGGAGCTGTCACTGCTACAAAACTGTCACTTGTCTGTGTATGGAAGGGAAGCTCTATAAGACTTCTGCCTCTGACCAGTGCTGGAAGCTAAGACTTGCCAGTCTCCCTTGTCGGGAAAACCAAAGGAAGCATTCCATTGCTTTGGAGGAGAGGCAAGGACACTCAGCTGTGGCCCCTGCAGAGCAGCATGCTTTATACTCACCCGAGGCAGCCTCCGCACATGTGAGAGAGACACTCCTTGCTGTTGCGGGTAAGACTGAGTGAAAGACTGGAAGCCCTGAGGGAATCTTGAATCCCATATAGCGCTTCCATGCTGGAACAAGTTTGACTTTTCTAACAATAGACGGAGTGGGACTCCTGAGACTCAGACTGCTAGTAGGGCCTAACCTGACTGTCGCCTATAGTGAATGGGGAATGACCACTACTGCTAGTGAGAGGGACGTGTGACTCAGGGGACTGCCATTAAAACATTAGATCCCTAAACTCAAGTGAGTTATATATGCCGTATTTGACTTTGTCCAGTAAAATACTTTCTTTTATGACAATAGGAGTATTTATATACCACCACAATCATTTATTGCAGCTATTAAACGTATTTTGAGTTGTGAACCTCTGTTCATCCACCTATGACTAGCTGAGCCCCCCCATCCCACCCCTGAGAAGCTTTGGACTGCTCGACCAGCGCTACCACTGAGAGTCAAGCACTAAAGGGGTACTTGGCACTGTTGCTCAGGAACCATAGCCGGTTGGGCCCCAGGACATCAAAAATAAAAGGCCTCAACTCCCACGGTTGAGCCCAGTGGATCCTGCTTGCCACGTGGCCCTCTGAACAGGGTTCTGACAAACGTGCTCTGAAATATGATGATAAGGGAAAAGGAGGCACAGTGCAATGAGGTAATTACCTAGGATCACTGTTGGACTTGGCCCTTTTTTCAGGGTCATCCCAGAACTTTTTGCCTTCCTCTTGTATTTTTTCTGACCTGTTGTTGGTGGTTTTATGACTCTGGGCACTTTACCACTGCTGATCAGTGCTAAAGTGCATATGCTCTCCCTGTAAATTGTTGTTATGGATTGGTGTTTCAATGATTGGCTGTTTGATTTACTTGTCAGACCCTAGTACAGTGCACTGTGTGTGCCCAGGGCCTGTAAATCAAATGCTGCTAGTGGGCTTGCAGCACTGATTGCGCCACCCACGGAAGCAGCCTGTAAAATGTAACTCTGGCCTGCCATTGCAGAGCCTGTGTGCAGTCTAGTACTCCCATGTTGACTTGGCAAGTGCACACACTTGCCAGTCCCTAAACCTTCGCTTTTCTACATATCAGTCACCCCTAAGGTAGGCCCAAGGTACCCCTGTGGGCAGGGTGCATTGTATATGAGAGGTAGGACATGCCCTGATGTGTGTGGCATGTCCTGATATTGAAATACTGCCAATTTCGTTTTTCACTATTGCAAGGCTATCTGTTCCCATAGGACAGAATGGGGAGTTTGTTTATAACATCTTATAAACATAACTGACCCTAGGAACAAGATAGAAAAGTAAAGTTTAGTATGCCTGAACTCAGAATGTTTAAATGCATCTTTTGGTGAGGGTGATTTTTACATTCTGTGTTTGAAAATACCACTTTTAGAAAGTAGGTATTTTCTTACCTAACCATCCAGTGTGCCTCCGCTAGGTTTGTGTATTGCATGTCTGGCTTTTGGATGACAGGGGCTGGAGAGGGGCAGCGGCTCCAGAAGTCTGATGAGTCAGGGCTGGGCTGAATAGGCTTGGTCTGCATTTGGAGTGGTAGGAGGAGTAGCACCTTCACCTGAATTGGGCTGTGCCTGCCTTCCACAATGACGGCTCCGCCCCCCTGTGGTGTGTCTGGAGCCAGGGCTCACACTGACAATGGAGGTTGTTGTGCACTTGCAACGTGCCCCACAGAACTGGTTTTGGCTGGGTACAGACACTCTCTACCTTCAGAGAACAAAGGATTTTGGTGTATAAAAAGAGGGGCCCAGACCGCAGACTTTTAGATCACTTCTGGGAAATCAAGAGGAACCTTTGCCAAGGAGAAGAGCTGGATAAGCTGAGGAGGAATACTGCCCCTGTGCTGTTTGCTGTCTGGGGTTGGCCTGCAGTGGCTGCTTGCTGCCAAGGAAAGGAGAAAAAAGACTTTGCTGTTTGCTTTGTCACCTGCTTGAAGATAAGATCTCCAAGGGCTTGAAACTGAGCTTGCCTCCTGTTCTGAAGTCTCAGGGACACAAAGACTTCACCACCAGCTCCCATGAATTCCCTTGCTGGGAATTCCAACCTGCAAAGAGGTGCCTCCTGCTGTTTAGGACCTCTAGAGACTGTTTGTCGCTGGGAGCTGGAAAATCGATGCAACATCGAAGAAGCGTGACGCATCCGCACCTGTTTCCGACGCATCGCCGAAGAAACCGTCGCAGCGCCTGCCGCGGCTCGAGAAATTACCTCACGACGCATCTGGTACAACGATCTCCAAAGTCCGAGATCACCGCACCGATCCCGTCGCAAGCCTGCTGTGCGGCTGCAAGAAGCCACGCATCGTACCGGATCGACGCATCCCATCGAGGCGCCAAGACTGTCGCATCGTTGGGGGCCGCAGTAAGAAACAGACGAATCAACTCCCCACGCAGTAAGAAAACGACGCATCACCTCCTCTCCGGTAAGGAATCGACGCATCAACTCCCCTGCGCTGCAGTAAGAAACCAACGCATCACCTCCCCCGGAGCAAGGAATCGACGCATCACCTTCCCTGAGTGTAAGGAACCGATGCATCACCTTCCCTGCGTCCATTTTGTTTGTTTTGCGTGACGCATCTAAGGTACTTTTGAGAAAAGTGTCGCATTTACAACTTGCATTGAACTGAACTATTTCTACCATTTGAAAGCCTTATTCTTAATACTGTATTGTGGATTTTTGTCGTTTGGTCTTGTTTTGGTTTAGATAAAGATTACTTATTTTTGTAAACTGGTGTGGTGTCCATTTGTAGTGTATTCACTGTATTACTGTATGTGTTCACAAATGCTTTACACACTGCCTCTGAGATAAGCCTGTCTGCTCGTGCCAAGCTACCAAAGGGGTGAGCAGGGGTTATTTTAGGAGTGTATCCCCCTTACCCTGACTAGAAGCAAGGGTCCCTATTTGGACAAAGGTACCTACCTCTGCCAACTAGAGACCCCCATTTCTAACAATCACACAATCTGGTCAAATGGAGAAGCCGGGATTGGTGCCAGGTTTCTTGGCATCCCCTTGTACAATTCATTCACTAGAAGAAGGGGAGGAAGGCTTGATGACTGAGATAAGAGGGTGGGTGGCAGAACCTGCATACCACATGAAGGCTCGCCTCATTTTTGGCTTGCTATTCCCAGAGGACTCAGGCAACTGACTCAAACTTGGCTCATGCCTTCAGTGGCTCACGCACCTCTACCTGCCTGAGTGAGATTAAGAGACAAGTACAGGGTGGTGAAAAAACAAGCGGCGTAAGTTGGTAGTTGGTAACCAGTGCATTCGGCAGCACTAGCATTTAGCAACTCTCGCATTTGGAAGCGTTGGTGGCAGCCTCCTAACACAAACTATGGACTCTGCACATGTGTAAAACAGGGTCCGAGTGGCCCATAGGGCAATCAGCAAACGCCCGAAAGGCTGGTCTGACAGGTCAGTGTGTGGGCCGGTTTCTTGGTTGTTTGTGGCCCTGTTTTATGGCCAGGTGGGGCAGTATTTTTACTGTTAATTTCTATGATATTAGCACAAGCATTGCCTGCAGCAAGCACAAATGCACGCATTCTCTCAAACCTTGCAAAACACTTCAGTGTGTGTTTACAAGTGTAAAACGGCCTTGATTTGCAAATGTGGGACATTTGTTTAGCTAGCTGATTCGCTAAAGGAGGGCCAGTTTTAATTTGGTGCCCAGGCCCATTTTTTCTGTCTCAATCTGTTCCTCTGTACAAATTAAGCACTGTTTTCGGGTATAAAAAGAATGCAATGTAAAAAGAATGCGAAGGCAACATCCCTTGCCCGACGTTGCTATCCATGGCATTCCGTGCCTTGTTTGCTGCTGGAATCTGTGACCCGAGCCGTCGTGATCCTGACATTTTTGTGGTTATGTTTTCCTTCAGAACTACTCAGCCCTGCAGAGCCTTCCAGAATCACAGAAGCAGCCAGTAAAAATATTTGCTGGCACCAAACTGGTGGTTTCAGGCACTTTTCTCCTTCTACTTTTTTTCTTCTTTTGGTCAGCACATTTGTGTTCCCTTCACACGTCCAACGTTGTTGCAACATGCTCAGAAAGTGTTGTATAAATAGAACACTCTCCTCTTTTTTATTTTATTTTTCACTGAAGAATAGTGTATAAATGCATAAGAAATTAGCATATAATGAGTTATTAGTGGCCATTTCAAGAAGATATTTGCATAGCGGGACAGAAAAAAAAAACAACAAATAGGGCAAAAGTTATTCTGTTTCCGGTTCAACACAACCTTTACATGCGTGGGGTCACGGCACGTGTTTGCTACAACCCATGCACTCTGCTGTAGCTCTCGTGCTGTCCGCTCAGTTTTGCTATGAATTTCCTCCTAAAGTGTTCAAAAGAAAAACTAACCAATCTTGTTGTGTCAATCATGCACAGCCAAAACGCAAAGGGTCCTATTTCTCTCTCTCCTTCTGTAGGACCTTTGGCCATTTATTTATCACTTACAACCCTGACAAACTCTAATATGAAAATGCACCCACCCAATTTGGCCAAAGCCACGTTTCGACTTTTTCTGTTGTATTGTTGACTTAGGTAACAGTACTTATCCTATACCCAGATGGAGCAATTTTCGGGCTTACATCTGATATCTGTCTGGCATCAGCCGCAATCATGATCCTGCCTGGTAGTTGGCTGTGTGGCATCCAATCCTATGCTTGTATTTGGGAGCTGGCTTGTATAAACTAGTGCTTGTATCTGGCATCTTGCTTTAATCAGATGTTTGCAAAAAGGCTGATGTGTGAGCAACTTACAGGTCATAAGAACAAATTCTGACGAGGTCAATAAATATTATCTCATTACACTCAGTAATTGCAACACCTGCCATTTACTGTGCTATCCAACTGTGCAATATGTGGTATTGAGTGCTATTTGGTCATGGCACACTACATTGTAGATTTAGTATACATTAGAATAGGTAGGTATTCAGTCAGCAGTAGCCAATGTGTGATACACTTCTCTGTGGGGCATATTTTCATGGGCTTTGTGTCACCGGAGCGTCACTTTTTCCGACGCTCCGGTGGCGCAATGCCCTGCGCCATATTTATAAGACGGCGCTAAGCCAATTTGTATGGCTTAACGACCGTCTTGTAAATATGGCCCATCTCACCACAGTTTTCTGCTGCATAGGGGCGTGCAATGGGTGTTGCTGTGGGCTTTATCACGCAACACCCATTGCTTTTTGACACTGCCCCGGATTTACAAGGACCTGTAAATCTGAGGCAGCACCAAAAACTAATGCCTTTCAAAAGGAGGCGTTATAGTAGCGCACAAGGAGAAATACTTTTTCTCTCCTCGTTTTTAGGTCGAGCCTGGGCAGCCCGTGCGCTGCTCTGTGAGGCATGCTGTATTCGAGTATGGACTTGAAGCCTCGCTCACTCTCCGCTCATATTTGTAATTGACTTGTGTCATTGTCCTTCGTAAATGCTGGCTTCTGATTCGTTAATAGGCTTGTTAGTCCCTCCAGTACTGCCTTGTCTTCATTTGTAACCTCCCATGAGGTGGCCCTGTTACTTCGGTTGTTATACAGTACGTCTTATTTAGTCTGCAAGCACAATTTTCTTTCATGCCGTTTCTCCTACTGCAGGCACTAGATGCTTTCCTGCAACATTCAGCGGTTTCATGGGGTGCTTTTCCAAAAAAAAAGCATTTGTTTGTCAACCTCACAAACAAATGCTTTTTTTGATAAAAGCGCCCCATACCGGGCTTTCACTTTAATAGCGGCCGCAGACCTTTTTTTAGACACGGCTCGTCTAAAGAACGGGGTGTGGCCTCTACTAACATGAAAGCCCAGCATGGGGACTTGTAAACAACAAGCACTTGCAATGCAATCGGTCTCGCATTTTAGAAACTTTGACCTATTGGTATTGTAAATGAAAATGCCATTTATTATTGCAGGTTTTTTAAAGACATAAATTAAAGGGATTGTCATTTACAATGTCAATAGCTCAAAATCTCGCAATTGTGAGACCTTGTTTGCTTTTCCTATGTGTGCTGCATTCTGCACACACAGAAGGAGCAAAACGCCTTTAATGATTGTTTTTCTGCAGAAAGGTGTCCCTTCCTGCACAAACACAATCATCCCTGCAATGCATGCGCCATTGCACCAAGTTGGAAGGGGGCCTGCGCTGTCACTAAGCAGCTTTTTTAGCGCCGGTGCAAGGGATAACACAGGGGTGTGCGGTATTTTTGTAAATACAGCGCATCTCTGTGTTTTTTAAATGACGCAGCGCATCACAGCTAAATTGCTTGCAGCGCTGCGCCATTTCTTTGTAAATATGCCCCCCATGTTTCTTCCCCACTGCCAATGACTATCTTTGTCACTAGGAATGCTTCCCATTAAACCATGTCTGCAACACAGGCCCAACCAAAGAAAATACCTCTAATCAAATGGTGAAGTTACGTGGCATTCTAATAACTATGTTCCATAATCAAGGCCAAGATAAGAAGGCAGTACTTTATTTAGATAACTCCACATTATTGGTAACCAGTGGATGGCAAGAACCAGAAAATGCAGCCCAGCCATATAGTTAAGTGAAAAAAGAAAAAAAAAAAAAAAAAAATATGCATTATTGGATACTACGAATTTTGATTCCGAACAAATCATTTTTCCTAAGTGAAGTAAATTTGGAAACAGTTTAAGATAGCATAGACGCTTACGATCTCAGAACATTTAATATGGAAAAACCCAAATGAACTAGACCACCAGAAACATGGAGATAGTGACAGAGGCATCATTTCTTTCACCAAATCAATGAACAACAGGATATACACAACTGCTAAATTTCTATCAAAGCAATCCATGGCATATTCTACATAACAGAAGCAATCCGTGGGCCTAAAGCCAATTGAGTGGCCACAGGTACCTCACAAAGATGAAAATATTGTGCCTACCCCAATCTGTCACAGATACCATCAAAGCAGACGTTGGATACCAGGGATAAAGGAAACCTATCCTTTAGCAAGCAAACAAAATATGTAGCAAAAGAAAAACATCTAACAGGTGACATTTGGAGAGAAAAGTAACTCCTCAGCCCAAGATGCACACAAATAACATCAGAGAAAATAACAAAAAAAATGCATTGAAAGTTAAAGTTCTAAGACATTTACAAGAAAATATTTTGGCTAAACGAATAAGATAGCGTAAAGTAATTCATGACTTTAATCTCTCCTCTAAGCCCATCCAACAAAATCCAAGCTTACCAAAATGTCCTGCCAAATACAGAATGCTGATTATTTTGGGGATTCGTCTACAGCATGCCTGCGCTGTCAGCAAAAGCTATTGTTATTAAAAAAAAAAAAAAATTAAGCGCAGAGCCCTCTTGTTACTTCCCAATATTTACCATTGGTTCACTTCCACTTCACTCTTGTTTCCTTGCTTCTTACTGACTTCGCCTCCTGTTCCTGTTGGCTGCTCGCCTCGTCATGCAGTCTTCTCCGGGCTTCTGTCCATGCTGTGGAGCATGGACTTAGTACAACTTCCTGTTAATGGCCAGTGTTTTTCTATTGGCTGTGCTCTCCTAAAGGTACTTTTTTAAAGTTTTGGCCATGCACTCTATAATAGTGCATGGCACTGTAAGGTATCCCCATTTTCCCGCTGCCTGTTTTTACCCCCAACACCCCCGTCCATTTTCACCCCCATCCATTTTGTTCCCTCCACTCCCGCACTCATGTTGCTTAATCATCCCTGGGCAGTTTTCACACATATTGCACAGTAGCATGAGCTGCTGTGCAACATGTTTTAAAAGAAAAAAAGTGCTATGATGCCATCAATGCTTGCTGCATCATATCACTTTTTTTTTTACTTTAAGCCATGTTGCATAGAAGCTCGCGCTGCTGTGCAACATGTAAAAAAGAATGACAAAAGCAATAGATTTTGCAGCGGCGAAAGCTTTTGGCTTTTCCAATGCTTGTTTATTCAAGAGCAGGTTATATTAAGCATACCACCATCCAGATAACTTACAATTTGGCCAACCCTGGATCTTCCATATGCAAACTTGATGCAATTAAGGACCTTTCACATTTCTTGTTAGGTTGCCTCTGAATAGGAAGGAAGCCAGTGGTCTCCATATATACCCAATAGTGGGCGAACGGGACGAGCCATACATGGCCCCTATTGAGAGTTAAAAGGATGACAAAATGCAAACACCGACTAAGTTTCCCCACCTGTTTCTAATTAGCTACATTAGCATCCAACAGACACCATGCTTGGTCCCGATATCCCCTCCTCTCTCTCCAATGCCTAGTCGTCTCCTCCTGAGAGATCGCTGTGCCAGGCTCCCGTCACAAGCTGTTGATGTCACTGTCAACCATCTTTAAACTATAGTTTGAGGTGCTACTCCCTTCATTTTGAAATCATTGGGGATTGTTATGGTTCCACTCATGTTTGTTAGTTCGATTCACAAATTCGCTAAGAACAAAACTGGCATTGCTTCCAGATGACCAGGCGGCTCTATAGCATGGTCGTAGATTTGATCAACTTGCCTTCTTGCTAACTTGATGACATGAGCAATAATATGAAGTTCAGGTGGAGGCATTGAGAGATATTTTGCAGAGTGTTAGTCTGGTTGAATACCTTGCCAATGCAGTTTTATACTGTTATGAATCAATGCTTTTTCCTTGCTGAATAATTTAATGAATGATTGAAACCCTGCATGAAATGCCAATAAAAACAAATTTAAAAAATGCATCTGCATAAAAACACACTGAGATAAGATTATCATAGGTACTCAGACAAGACTATAATGCCAAATGCTTTCTCAAGAAATCAAAAAACTGTGGTCACAAAAAAAATGAAAAATTCCAGAAAGAAGCATTTAAATGCCCCCATCCATCTGCCTTGTACCTGCTGCATTAATTGCTGTGATGTTATTTGTGGGGCATTTTGGGAAATAATCAAGAGGCAGGGACATGGGGGTGTAAGGTGATGTAAACATGGAACGGAGAGTTAAATGTGTTTGAATTTGAGGGGGATATAGTTGGAGGAAAAATTAAAAGAAGGAAAGAGGAGAGGGAAGGGTATCATTAGGAACGCCCCGTTTTTGAGCTAGTGATCCCCATCTAGCCACTCAATACCCACCTCTGACGCCATCTTGAGTGTATGCAGTCACTTGTACTTTCTGCCATGCCATACCTTGGAGACCTTGCATTTCCTTGCATCATGTCCTATAGGTTATGGTTCACCAAACTGAGCTGATTTTGGTGGGTTGGGAAAATGGAAGCAATGAAAACAAGCATTGGCATAGCTAATAGGTCTCACCTTTGGGACCTTATGTGTTTAGCCAGAACTTTTGGCTATGTTGTAGAGCATTGTGGCTGCTGTGCATTATGTTTAAAAGTTATAATAAAAAGTGTTAAGCATTTTTGTTACCTTTATACAAACGAAGACGACATTATATACAACTGAAAAACCTGATTAAAAAAAGATTTTAACATAAAAAAATGTCTTCTAGTTTTTTTGTACTTGCACTGCTGGCAACTTCTTCCTGCCTGTTCTCATGCTTGAGTGGTATTATGGGGAGTGTATGTTGTATTCAGTAGAGTGTAATTATGTGGCGTGTAATTATGTGGCACTGAGTGGTATTATTTGGAGTGTATGTTGCATTGAGTGCAGTATAATTATGTAGCATAGAATTATGTGGCACTGAGTGGTATTGTGTGGAGTGTATGTTGCATTCAGTAGAGTGTAATTATGTGGTGTGTAATTATGTGGCACTGAGTGGTATTTGGAGTGTATGTTGCATTGAGTGCACTGTAATTATGTAGCATATAATTAGGTGGCATTGTGTGGTATTATGTGGAATGTATTTATGTTGCATTGAGTAGAGTGTAAGTAAGTGATGTGTAATTATATGGCACTGAGTGGTATTATGTGGAGTGTATTTATGTTGCATTGAATTGAGTGTAATTATGTGACGTGTAATTATGTGGTACTGAGTGGTATTATGTTGAGTGTATTTATGTTGCATTGAGTGAGAGTGTAATTATGTGGCGTGTAATTATGTGGCACTGAGGGTATTATGTGGAGTGTATTTATGTTGCATTGAATTGAGTGTAATTATGTGACGTGTAATTATGTGGTACTGAGTGGTATTATGTGGAGTGTATTTATGTTGCATTGAGTAGAGTGTAATTATGTGGCGTGTAATTATGTGGCAATGAGTGGTATTATGGGTAGTGTATGTTGCATTCAGTAGAGTGTAATTATGTGACGTGTAATTATGTGGCACTGAGTGGTATTGTTTGGAGTGTATGTTGCATTGAGTAGTGTAATTATGTAGCATATAATTATGTGGCACTGAGTGATATTGTGTGGAGTGTATGTTGCATTCAGTAGAGTGTAATTATGTGACGTGTAATTATGTGGCACTGTGTGGTATTATTTGGAGTGTATGTTGCATTGAGTGCAGTGTAATTATGTAGCATATAATTATGTGGCACTGTGTGGTATTATGTGGAGTGTATTTATGTTGCATTGAGTAGAGTGTAATTATGTGGCATGTAATTATGTGGCACTGAGTGGTATTATGGGGAGTGTATGTTGTATTCAGTAGAGTGTAATTATGTAGCATATAATTATGTGGTATTGTGTGAAGTGTATGTTGCATTCAGTAGAGTGTAATTATGTGGCGGGTAATTATGTGGCAGTGACTGGTATTTGGAGTGCATGTTGCATTGAGTGCAGTGTAATTATGTAGCATATAATTATGTGGCACTGAGTGGTATTTTGTGGAGTGTATGTTGCATTCAGTAGAGTGTAATTATGTGGCGGGTAGTTATGTGGCACTGAGAGGTATTTGGAGTGTATGTTGCATTGAGTGCAGTGTAATTATGTAGCATATAATTATGTGGCACTGTGTGGTATTATGTGGAGTGTATTTATGTTGCATTGCTAAAAATCCATTGTAATTTGCAAAGCAAAAGGAATACTTATTTTTTTTTAATCAGTGTTGATTTGATCAATGTGTTAAAAAGACATAGCGAGATAATGCGGCCTCATAATGAGTGGTATCATTTATTTTCCTAACGCATACTTTTATGAATCCTTTCCCATAATCTGGTCTCCACTACCGCCCAATTCCAATGCCTTCTAATATAAGCAGGAGACACGGTGCACCGTGCACTTAGTGGCAACACCCGACCTGCGAGCATGGTGTACATTTTATTTCAGGCGGGCACGGAGCGGCGGCTTTCCCCGTCCCACAGACCCTGAGGGGGGCGGCAGACTCCGCCATGTCACAGAGCCTTCTGGACACATCCGCCCGGCTCAGGAGCTCATTAGCGCGCAGAGAGGGGGTGGGTGTCCCTAAACCTGCTGTGCCCCCGCCCCTCAGACTGTCACCTTGGCAGCCTTTTGTCTGGCGGCGGAGACAAAGCCGCGGCAGAGCTGTGCGTCCCGCAGGGCACGGGCATTGGACTCCGCAGCTCAGAGCACGGCCGGCCAGAACTTTTTGATGCAAACGACGTCACAGAGTTGACCCTCACTGTTAGCCACCCCCTGTAGCCTCCTGTGTGTAAATGCTTGGCTGCTTGGGTGGGGTAAGGACACCAAAATGCAGAAAGTAAATGTAAAAGCTTGTTTACCCAGGTGCCTGCGGCTGCTGCTATGGCTACTGAGGCCAGGGGTAGCCAAGGGGGCTAAATGGCAAGCTGGGGGTAGCAGAGGCTACCCTCCGTTGACGTCTATGATGAAGTAGGTTTCTTGAGTGAAGCGATTGCAACAATATTCCATAATTCCCTTCTACTGACTAGTGCATAGCAAGAGCTCAATTTAATCAGTTTATTCAGAATGCAAATTCACAATGAGTTTCTTTCGTGATTTGCTCCTCACTGCGGCTGTTTGCGGCTCCATCACTTCGGTGCACGAGTTAAGGGTTTTTTAAAGCGGTGTTGAGTGTCTCATGAACAAGACAAATCATGGCGGCTGCTGCTCTTTGTGGCTTAATGCTTAGGGACCCCTGGAGTTTGCCTGAAACTTTAACTGATTTCCGCTGCCGAGGTGCCACTCCGAAGATGCAGAGCGCCCTTTTCACCAGGAGATAAGTTCAGTCGGATGAAGTCAGTAATTCTTGTTAAGCCACGTTTATGAAGGCCGTAAATAACGCGCTCAGCGTGCCTGTTAAAATGTATTTCCATAGCACTACACTCCTGAGAAAAAATGTGACATTTCAAATAAAAGGCAGGTGTAGCCGAGGACGCATAGCTGTGTTCGATTAGCATGGCGCTGACGGACGGGCTGGGGGAATTGTACAAGGACAGTGGCGGGTTCCCTTTTGTGGGCATATGACATGGCTTTATAAACAAGGAGGCACTGCAGCTGCTCGCTCCCGCAGGCAAAACGCCGTGGGATGCGAGGAATGCAGCTGCAGCATCCCGCGAGTGATGTGCGCGCTGTAAGAATGCGGCCGCGAAATTGAAAGCGACGAAAACCAAGCTTTGAAATGTGACCCGAAGCAGATGGCACACTGCGTGCCTCTGCGCGTAACCGCAAGGTCTAGGCCGTAGGCGTCAACATTCTAAGAAAAGGTGGGACAAAAACCCGCCTTTGCCCAATTGCGTGCTGTCTTTCTTAGAAAGACGCACGCAAAGGCCAATCGCGGGTTAATTTAAAAAAAGCACACGCACGAGTGTGTTCGAAGCTGAAAAGCCTTTACTAAATGTCTTCAAGCGCATGCGCGCTGGCTCAGGCGAGACCTAAAAAGGCCTTTAAATTCTGTGTTTAACTTGTCACATTTGGCGGGTCTTCAAAGGCAGGTCAAATGTCAGGCTTTGTCTTCTGATATATTGCTGCAGGATTGGTGTTTAATTTCTCTGAAACCAAAGTGAAAGGAGTTTTTGGAATTAATTTTGTGGCAATCTTGCTGGAGTACAGAGAATGTGAAAAGAAAGGCTCTGGAAAGTCGTTTTTGCTACACACAAAAAGCAAGTATATACATCTAGGCGAATTGTATGCATTTAGCATTATGAAACCAAAAATGAAGCAATTTGTTTTGTAATTTTGAAGTGTGCAGAAAACAGAGATTGTAATAGAACTAAAACAAATCAAGCCACTTTACTTAGTGATACACCAATGCAAAATATTCACAGAAAACCGACCCGATAGTTTTAAAAATAAAACTGTATGTCTGTGCAAAATTAGTGCCCATTTCAATGGGAAATGTGCTATCTGTGAATGACAATACGCTACCACATGAAGCTTTAGTTACATTAAATTATCCCCCCTCTTCATGTCCATTAAAGGTAGGTGGGTCGCGAAAGTTCGTCATTCTAAACAGTTTGGGAATCATTGCTCTAAGTGTTATATGCTAGGCTTCAAAGAAGCAAGGAAGAGCAAAATGTCTCCGAAAAAAGTCATACGTACACCAGACCCATTCGCAACATCAACTCCACTTTGTGTGTTACAGGTGGCACCAGCCATAATCCTTACACCAGGGGCTAAAGAAAATTGAGAGATTACTCTGAGCAACAACTGAGACCCATGTACGCTAGGTCATGCTTTCTCTCGGGAAGAGGGGAATTTTGCTGCCTGAATCCTCCAAAAAGTGGAGCAGGAAGGATCTTTACTACTGAGTATTACTCTCTATCCCTATTATGATCCCATCACATCCTCCCTCATCATTAGAGCAAAGACTTGAGGCTTCTGGGAAACTATGTGAAGAAGACTCTGGTGGAAGCAGGGGTGCTCGAGGGAGTTCGGAAAGCATGAGGGCAGGGGAAGTAAAAAGAGCTCATAGGATACGACCATCGGGGGTGTCAAAGTTTGTTACTTCCATATTTGAGAGGCGTGAAGAGAGCTGCGTAGAGAAGAGCCTATGCAGGTGGTCACTCAAATGCGGTGGACATGTTGGAATACTACATTACCACAAGCATTTTGAAAATCCTGTGAAGAGCAGCAATCCAGCAAAGGCGGCAAAGCACACTCTTTTATAAGGCGGGCCTATGGGGCCATACTTTTGACCACATAAATGTGTTGTTTTCACAAATGGACAAAGGCTTGCCCTGTATTCTATAAAGGAACCTAGGTGTGACACACAGAAAAAAACAATGTTCCTTCTCAATATATATATTATTTTTAGAGTTTTATATAGCACAAACTAGACCAGAGACATTGGATATCAAAGCGCTTTACATGAGCACCAGTTTCGTTACAGATGGACACATTCATATTTGTTAGGCACAGGGGGCCATATGTATCAAGCATTATTGCGATCGCAAACGCTGCGATTCGCAAAAATACAGCGTTTGCGATCGCAAAAATGCCCACTGCGATGTATGAAGCATGATCGCAGTGCAAAAATGCCAATCGCAATAATAGCGATTCGCATTTTTCTGCAAAGGAGTTTCTGCGAATAAAATTGCGAATTCGCATTTTGCACCATTTTACCTTGCGAATATCGCAAATTAAGAAATCGCATTTTGCCAATTCGCACGTAAATGTATCATAAAATCGCAAATTGCGAATTTGCGAAGTCGCTATTTTGCACTCGCAATTACCACCAACTCAGAGCAGGTGGTAACCAGGTGCAACCTATATAAACTGGCCCAGAATGCCACAGTGGTTTTTCACAATGGCTGCACTGTACGTCATTGCGAGGAGGCTGAGGAACAGAGCTGCTGCCCAGGGAAGGAGGCGCCAGGAGAGGATATTCAGGGCACGCATCACCTTGTTAACGCAAACTCCAGAGGAGATACAGGAGAAATACAGGCTGCACCCAGACAGCATCCTAGATCTCATTGAGGAGCTGAAGCCCATGCTAGAGCACCCCACACGCAGGACACGCACCATCCCCACCCATGTGCAGGTCCTCTGCTCACTGCATTTGCTTGCGTCTGGGAACTTCCAGGGGGTCATAGCAGCAGCAGGAGGGGTCACACAGAGTAGCCTTTCGCGCTTCTTTCATGCGTTCCTGGATGCCATGATGCTGCGGATGCATCACCACATCCACTTCCCAAACACGCAGCAGGCACTCGACCAAACCAAGCAGGGGTTCTACCAGATCGCCCGCTTCCCCCATGTCATCGGCTGCATCGATGGCACCCATGTCGCCCTCTCCCCTCCATCCCAGACTGAGTATGTGTATAGGAATCGGAAATGCTATCACTCCCTGAATATTCAGGTAGTCTGCAATGCTGCCCATGTAATCACAGACATCGTGGCCAAGTATCCAGGGAGCACACACGATTCCTACATCTTCCACCACAGTGGGCTACACCATCGGCTCGTGGCTGGCGAGTTCGGAGATGGCTACTTACTGGGTAAATCCATGGCTCACATCCATACATGGGATGAAGGACAGGACAGGGAGGGCAGTGTGTGACCCATGTTTTTCCCACCCTGCAGGTGACAGTGCGTATGCGGTGAGGGAGTACATCCTGACGCCCTATCTCAATCCTACAACTGCTGCCGAACGGCGATTCAACAACGCCCACAGGTCCACACGTGGTGTCATCGAACGCACATTTGGCATCCTGAAAAGCCGCTTCCGGTGCCTCCACAAGAGTGGTGGTGCCCTACAATACAGCCCGCAGACCTGCTGCAAAATCGTGGTGGCTTGTGCAATGCTGCACAACGTAGCAACAAAGAAGGGCACCCCAGTGGAGCTGACTGACTCAGAGTCGTCGGACGAGGAGGGACCAGCTCCCCGTGCAGGACCAGCAGGTGGTGTTGGGGCAGCTGCCGGACGCCAGAGACGGCAGGAGATTACGCGCAACTATTTCTAGGTGAGCAATAATGACACAATGCAAGGTATTGGTGCACAACTGTGTTTATTCCCTTCACAGCAGGAAACTTAACTTCACACAGCCTGATGTGCACACTATGTCAGACAACAGTAGGTAGCACTTGTTCACACCACAGTGCAAGTCTTCCAACATGATATGAGTCAATATGCAATGGGTTGCCTCACCCAGTGCTATGTGCCACTCATGCCACTTCAGCGCCGGCGTGCACGGCTTGTTGCTCCTCCCGCAGGGTTCACACCGTCCTCCCCTGTGCCATCGTGTGATCTCCCCTGACGCGCGCTGTGACATCTGTCTTGTGGGAGGGGGGGAGTGATGCTGCTCCTGCTGGACTGCCCATCCTCTTCCAGTGACCTGAGGGGTCCTGTCCCACCCATGGCTGCTGCCCGCAGCTGATCCACAGCATGCGTGACCTGCACAAGCCCCCTTGCGACATCCTGGCTGGAGTGTGCCAGCTCATGCTGCATGCTGACACAACGACGAGCCAGCACAGATGTGGCTGTGGACATACGGTTCACTGCCTTGGTGTAAAGGTCCTGCCGCTTGCAGGAGCGCTGTCTCTCTCTGCGCCTGTCTGCACGGTCTCGCCGCATCTCCGCGCACATCGCTTCCATTGTGCTAGCCATGGCCATGACACCATCCCTAATTTGGGTCAGATTAGTGTTCTGTGCTGCTAGTTTGCGCTGCATTGATTTCATGGCCTTTGCTTGCAGGCGCTGTACGTGAAGCATGTTGGCCTTGAGGCCGGCAAATACTGTTCCTTCGCCTGCGTCAGCGGTGCTGGTGGATGGACGGGCTCTGCGCCAGAACGGGATTCCTGTTGTGTGACGTGCAGGGGACTGTGCTGTGCGTGTTGGACCATGCTGGCCCTGGACTGGCTGCTCATCGCCACTTGTGTCATCTGCATCTGCCTCCAATGGTGTAAGTGGTGGTACAGCACGGCGCCGCCTTTGTCTCACAGAGATCACTGGTGAGCCCTCATCATGCTCCTCTGGCCCTGACTGTTGTCCATGTTGGGATTCCTCCTCCCCTTCTGCCATGTGTTCCTGTGTCACTTGAGCTGCTGTGGATGCAAATGCACATATTAATTTGCTATCCTGCCTCACATTTGTTTAGCAATAAATGTTTCATTTGGGAGTTACATGTGTCCTATCTATCTGTTTGTTGCCTCTCATGATGCACACATTCTGAATGTGCCTTGCTGGGTGTCACTGCTCCATTGCTTGTTAGATGTGACTACAGGTCCCAGAATGCATTGCTGGTTGTGCTGGCCTGCATGCACTGGAGTAGCAATGATGTTTGGTGCCTGTGTCTTTCCTGGGTGTGTGGGTGGTGTGGTGGGGTGTCAGGGGAATGTTAGCATGCTTCTTACCTTGTCTTGTGCCTGGGGGCTCCGAGCTGTCCAAGTCAGCCACGCCACTCACACTCTCCTGCAGCAGGGTGCTCTCCACCAACTCCTCCAGAGGGGTGGGATCTGTTGCGGTGGATGTCCCACCACCGGTCTTACGCTCCCTCAGCCAGCCTGGTAGCCACCTTTTCTTTGGACCTATTGCGCATATCATACCACCGCTTCCTGAGTTCTTCTACGGTGCGGTGGGAGACGCCTAATGGCATTTACCTTTTCTTGTATGCCTGCCCAAATTTTCCTCTTGCGTGCCTCAGGCACACGCAGTGCTCTTTCTTCCCAAAAAGTAGTTCATGACTTTCAGCCATTTCCTGTATAGAGCACCTCCAGCTCCCTTTCACTGTATTTGATTTTCCTTTTCCTTGCATTCTCCTCCCTCTCCTTCTCCTTCTCCTGGGGATCCATTGCTCCTTCTCTGAATGGCACAGCACAGTACTTTCCCTCTCCTCCCAGCCTCTCACTCAGCTGTTGGCAATCAGGTGCAGCATGGGCAGTCACACTTCCTGGTTGTGATGTCATCAAGCTGCACCCGATTTGCCGAATCGCTAAATTTGCGATTTCTTAATAGCGATTTCGCAATTAAGAAATCGCTATTTAGGTATTCGCTTTCCTGTTTTGCGATATTTGGCGAATCGCAAACCATTACTGAATATTTTGATACATTGCGGTTTGCGATTCTTAAATTGCGATTCGCAAATTTTCGCAATTTGAGAATCGCAACTTGTCATTTTGATTCATATGGCCCAGGGAGATTAAGGGCCATATGTATCAAAATGACAAGTTGCGATTCTCAAATCGAGAAAATTTGCGAATCGCAATTTAAGAATCGCAAACCGCAATGTATCAAAATATTCAGTAATGGACTGCGATTCGCCAAATATCGCAAAACAGGAAAGCGAATACCTAAATAGCGATTTCTTAATTGCGAAATCACTATTAAGAAATCGCAAATTTAGCGATTTAGCAAATCGGTGCAACTTGATGACATCACAACCAGGAAGTGTGACTGCCCATGCTGCACCTGATTGCCAACAGCTGAGTGAGAGGATGGGAGGAGAGGAAAGTACTGTGCTGTGCCATTCAGAGAAGGAGCAATGGATCCCCAGAGAAGGAGAAGGAGAGGGAGGAGAATGCAAGGAAAAGGAAAATCAAATACAGTGAAAGGGAGCTGGAGGTGCTCATACAGGAAATGGCTGAAAGTCATGAACTACTTTGGGAAGAAAGCACTGCGTGTGCCTGAGGCACGCAAGAGGAAAATTTGGGCAGGCATACAAGAAAAGGTAAATGCCGATTGGCGTCTCCCACCGCACCGTAGAAGAACTCAGGAAGCGTGTATGATATCGCAATAGGTCCACAGAAAAGGTGGCTACCAGGCTGGCTGAGGGACGTAAGACCGGTGGTGGGACATCCACCACAACAGATCCCACCCCTCTGGAGGTGTTGGTGGAGAGCACCCTGCTGCAGGAGATGTGAGTGGCGTGGCTGACTTGACAGCTGGAGCCCCAGGCACCAGACAAGGTAAGAAGCATGCTAACATTCCCCTGACACCCCACCACACCACCCACACACCCAGGAAGACACAGGCACCAAACATTATTGCTACTCCAGTGCATGCAGGCCAGCACACCCAGCAGTGCATTCTGGGACCTGTAGTTACATCTAACAAGCAATGGAGCAGTGACACCAGCAAGGCACATTCAGAATGTGTGCATCATGAGAGGCAACAAACAGACAGATAGGACACATGTAACTCCCAAATGAAACATTTATTGCTAAAAATGTGAGGCAGGATAGCAAATTAATATGTGCATTTGCATCCACAGCAGCTCCAGTGACACAGGAACACATGGCAGAAGGGGAGGAGGAATCCCAACCAGGACAACATTCAGGGCCAGAGGAGCATGATGAGGGCTCACCAGTGATCTCTGTGAGACAAAGGCGGCGCCGTGCTGTACCACCACTTACACCATTGGAGGCAGATGCAGATGCCACAAGTGGCGACGAGCAGCCAGTCCAGGGCCAGCATGGTCCAACACGCACAGCACAGTCCCCTGCACGTCACACAACAGTAATCCCGTTCTGGCGCAGAGCCCGTCCATCCACCAGCACCGCTGACGCAGGCGAAGGAACAGTATTTGCGGCCTCCAGGCCAACATGCTCACGTACAGCGCCTGCAAGCAAAGGCCATGAAATCAATGCAGCGCAAACTAGCAGCACAAAACACTAATCTGACCCAAATTAAGGATGGTGTCATGCCCATGGCTAGCACAATGGAAGCGATGTCTTGGAGATGCGGCGAGACCGTGCAGACAGGCGCAGAGAGAGACAGCACTACTACAAGTGGCAGGACCGTTACACCAAGGCAGTGAACCGTATGTCCACAGCCACATCTGTGCTGGCTCGTCGTAGTGTCAGCAAGCAGCATGAGCTGGCACACTGCAGCCAGGATGTCGCAAGGGGGCTTGTGCAGGTCACACATGCTGTGGATCAGCTGCGGGCAGCAGCCATGGGTGGGACAGGACCCTCAGCTCACTGGAAGAGGATGGGCAGTCCAGCAGGAGCAGCATCACTTCCCCTCCCACAAGACAGATGTCGCAGCGGCGTCAGGGAGATCACACGATGGCACAGGGGAGGACGTGTGAACCCTGCGGGAGGAACAACAAGCTGTGCACGCCGGCGCTGAAGTGGCATGAGTGGGACATAGCACTGGGTGAGGCAACCCATTGCATATTGACTCATATCATGTTGGAAGACTTGCACTGTGGTGTGAACAAGTGCTACCTACTGTTGTCTGACATAGTGTGCACATCAGGCTGTGTGAAGTTAAGTTTCCTGCTGTGAAGGGAATAAACACAGTTGTGCACCAATACCTTGCATTGTTGCTCACCTACAAATAGTTGCGCGTAATGTCCTGCCGTCTCTGGCGTCCGGCAGCTGCCCCAACACCACCTGCTGGTCCTGCACGGGGAGCTGGTCCCTCCTCGTCCGGCGACTCTGAGTCGGTCAGCTCCACTGGGGTGCCCTTCTTTGTTGCTGCGTTGTGCGGCATTGCACAAGCCACCACGTTGCAGCAGGTCTGCAGGCTGTATTGTAGGGCACCACCACTCTTGTGGAGGCACGGAGCGGCTTTTCAGGATGCCAAATGTGCGTTCGATGACTCACGTGTGAACCTGTGAGCGTTGTTAATCGCCGTTCGGCAGCAGTGTAGGATTGAGATAGGCGTCAGGATGTCTCCCTCACCGCATCGCACTGTCACCTGCAGAGTGGGAAACATGGGTCACACACTGCCTCCCTGTCCTGTCCTTCATCCCATGTATGGATGTGAGCCATGGTTACCCAGTAAGTAGCCATCTCGAACTCGCCAGCCACGGCCTGACGGTAGCCCACTGTGACGGAAGATGTAGGAATCGTGGGTGCTCCCTGGATACTTGGCCACGATGTCTGTGATTCATGGGCAGCATTGCAGACTACCTGAATATTCGGAGTGATAGCATTTCCGATTCCTATGCACATACTCAGTCTGGGATGGAGAGGAGAGCGCGACATGTGTGCCATCGATGCAGCCGATGACATGGGGAAGCGGGCGATCTGGTAGAACCCCTGCTTGGTTTGGTCGAGTGCCTGCTGCGTGTTTGGGAACTGGATGTGGTGATGCATCCGCAGCATCATGGCATCCAGGAACGCATGAGAAGCGCGAAAGGCTACTCTGTGTGACCACTCCTGCTGCTGCTATGACCCCTGGAAGCTCCCAGACGCAAGCAAATGCAGTGAGCAGAGGACCTGCACATGGGTGGGGATGGTGCGTGTCCTGCGTGTGAGGTGCTCTAGCATGGGCTTCAGCTCCTCAATGAGATCTAGGATGCTGTCTGG
This sequence comes from Calotriton arnoldi, assembly GCA_963921515.1. Lineage (NCBI taxonomy): Eukaryota > Metazoa > Chordata > Amphibia > Caudata > Salamandridae > Calotriton > Calotriton arnoldi. The sequence goes on from CAWUFW010005456.1 coordinate 1,071,443, forward strand.
GTGCAGCCTGTATTTCTCCTGTATCTCCTCTGGAGTTTGCGTTAACAAGGTGATGCGTGCCCTGAATATCCTCTCCTGGCGCCTCCTTCCCTGGGCAGCAGCTCTGTTCCTCAGCCTCCTCGCAATGACGTACAGTGCAGCCATTGTGAAAAACCACTGTGGCATTCTGGGCCAGTTTATATAGGTTGCACCTGGTTACCACCTGCTCTGAGTTGGTGGTAATTGCGAGGTGCAAAATAGCGAATTTCGCAAATTCGCAATTTGCGATTTTATGATACATTTCGTTGCGAAGTGGCAAAATGCGATTTCTTAATTTGCGATATTCGCAAGGTAAAATGGTGCAAAATGCGAATTCGCAATTTATTCGCAGAAACTCCTTTGCAGAAAAATGCGAATCGCTATTATTGCGATTGGCATTTTTGCACTGCGATCATGCTTCATACATCGCAGTGGGCATTTTTGCGATCGCAAACGCTGTATTTTTGCGAATCGCAGCGTTTCATTGACAATAATGCTTGATACATATGGCCCTAAGTGATTTGCTCAGAATCACAGGATGTTGAGTGTCCATGCAGAGACTCATAACCGCTTCCCCAGCTTCGAGGTCGACCACTCTAGCCGTAAGGCTACATCCTCTCCCCATTTATGAACTCATTTTATGATCTTACAGCTATTTATGAGATAAAGGCCATATTAGGCAGATGTTCCAAAGTGTGTTAAAAATGGAAAAAGGACCTAGAATTTTTATGTTTAATTATATTTACTTATTAGGTTTCAAATGAATACTGACGTAGTTAGCAAAACAAACAGTGCAGCAGCACAGTGAGCATGTGCAAATGGAGACATAAAGTGTTATATAAGCAAACAAAAATTAAAAACAGATAATCATACTGAGGTATTACAGTTGTTCAAGGAGTTGCCTAACAGTCGGCGACTACAATGTTGATTTTTCTTCCCAAATGTGTCAACTGGCTGTGTTTTCGGGGGAACAGAATTTCAGTCGACAGGCACCAAAATCATTCAGATATGGATGGAGAATATATAAAGTATCTCAATGGTATAACAAAATAGCAGAATAATGAATAAAAAAAAAAGTTGAAAGAATCTGGTGGTTTAGAAAGCAAGTGAGAATGGAACAGTTTTACCGACAGTCAGAAAGATCTGTAGCCACCTCCATGTAGCAAAAAAACAACCAGGTGTGGAAACAACATGAGATGCTTCGGGATCATTTATTCCTCTCAAATTCATGGAAATTATTGACCCAATAGGGATTATGTGATCTGTGATAACTCCATGGATCAAGAATATCTTTCCCATCTGTTGGAAGCATTCCAAATCTCCAGCTGAAATACCTTGACAAAACATGTAGGAATCTGTGTGGAAACTCTGATTCTCTCACGGTATTTCCTAAAAATGCTGTAGTCAGGAGTATTTCAACTCCCCAAAGATACTGATGTCCGCTGTATCTGTAGTTCCAGGGGAGAAGAGGAATTACAGCCAGGAAACTGCCTAACCTCTAATGGGCCCCTGACAGTATAATCTGAGTTGCATCTACTTTTATAATCAGTGTTTGTGCACATCTACCAAGCGAGGGCGGCAACAGCTGTGAGACCTAAAATGAAGGAAATAATGTATAAGAAATGTGGGAGAAAATAATGTCTAAAGTGGCATTGTATCCTCCTGAATACCGCACCACTGCAAACTGTGCAAGTGTGTGATTCCAAAAGGGTAACCATTATACGCTATGCTCATTTTGTCGTCAGTTAGTTAAGTCAAATTTATCATGAGCAGGAGAGTTTGAATGTAAACAGGGCCACTGGAATTATGGGATTGTGCGGCACTGGCGATTTTTGCATAATTATAGACTTGCCGCATTTGCCACATTATCCATCATTTGACGCATAATCTGCAGATTTTAACAAAACAGTTTTGTTTCTAGCTCAAACGGTTCAAAAGTTACTAAAACGGCAGTGACACATGTTGCCGTGCAGTGGAAAGCACTTTGCAAAGCTGGACTGGACACCTTTCTATTGCTATATTTAGGTATTAAAATGGTACTAATGAGGTGCAACCAATGCCCAGGCCATGTTACCAAGTTTAAAAATGACAAAATAATGAAGTAATACTATTGCAAAATGTGCCACATTATGCCTCATAATTTGCCTTCTCCTGCCGCATAATTCCAGTGGCCCTGAATATAAACAATGAAGGACAGAGATAGCGATTAATAAAACTGATTAAAGCCAGATGGGATGTCACTGTCGGCCAGATAGTCTAAGTATGCTAGGGTGCAGGCTTTCATCCCCTGTCTGTGCAATAATCACTATAGGGGTCATGTGGATCCCTGCAGGCGGTCAGTGGGTCTGAATGGTGGGAGGCAGCTATGGCCTCCACCACCTTAGTGGAGGACTGGTCACCAGTAGCGGCCAGCAGGGAACGAGATTGGAGGGGCGGGGAGGAGGTACACCATAAAAAAAAACACTTACCTCATCACTGCTGCTGCCGTCCCTCGTCGTCTCTGTGGCCGGAACCAGGAAGCACACAGACTCCCTTCCCTAAGCCAATCACAATGCTGCAATGCAGCATTGTGATTGGTCCGAGCGCCGTGGCTCTGCGCTCAAACTGGTAATGGAAGGCTGGGCATGTTCCCCTCCAGGCTGTGTAATGCAGCCTGGTGGGGAACATGCAAAGTGCGCATGACTGTTTGGCAGACCCGAGAGGGCCGGCCAAGCAGTCATGCCCACTTTGGAATGCAGCAACCACTCCTCCTCCCAGATGTCATGGGAGCTTAGCCCCGCCCTGCCTGGTACTAAAAATAAAATGATAACAACAGAAATAACTTCTGTTATTATCATTTTATTTTTGCTTTTACACTGCTTAAAGAGCAGTGGGGCGATGCTCCTCCGCCTGAGCGGAGGAGTCGCCACTGCAGGCCACACTATTCAGAGATCCTTGCCTGCCTGATGGGGATCTTTGTGATACGACTGGAGACCCCACCTTGGCAGCTCTGTTCACACTACTGAACTTTGCTGAGTCAGTGCCATGTTTAAAGTGCCCACTTTGCAAGCTTTTTTGCTCTGAGAAAATCTCTCCCAATACAAAATAGCCTTAATGTGCAGAGAGCTTTCTCTCGGCATGTGGAGGCCTTCTATGTTTTCCATGCTAGTCTCCACATAGCATAGCGTGGAGAGGGCTGTTAGGGAATATCTGTGACAGATGGGTGGGACAATCAGCACTGTAACCTGGTGGCCCCTTGGCAGATGCGCCACCAGGCTGCAGGTTTACCCTGGCCAATCAGCAGAGGCACTGCCTGTGTAAATATGGTGCTTCCCCCATCTCTTAATAGAGCGGGGGAACCACAAGTTTGGTGGGATAGGAGCACTGCTGATTTGCCAACTCTGAAGGCCTTCTACGTTCAAATACTGTTAGGGGCTTATTTACACGCCCCTTGCGCCACTGGTACGTCACTTTTTCCCCATATTTAAAGTGACGCACCAGCGGCGAAAGGAGCTTGTAAATAAGCCACTTAGTCAGACCTTTAAGTGGGCCGGGTCCCGACGGTGCTCAGCACCGGCAGTTCTAAAAAGCAGGTGCTGAGACGGGTCCCTATCGGGCTCTCCATGTTTGCCCTCACCCCCAGGGTGAAAAAAAAAAATCTTAACTCTGCAGCAGTACCACCTTTCACTGCATTTGATGTAATGTCAAGGAGACTGGTTATAGTTCTTTCACAGTCTCATCATTTCACAACTGAAGCATTTTTCAATATTATAAACAACAAAGCCATAGCTGTTGCTTAGCTATCTTATGCAATTAACAACCATTGACAAAGCCAATAGTCCTGGCTTGTTACTTGTATTATATATCTGGATGCGATTACAGAAGCAGTAAAATACCAGTCAGAGGGCACACTATGCTAAGCACAGATTTTTAGTTTATGTGTTTCTAAGCCACTTCCTTCATTACATCGGCCACGCCCCTGTGAGAGACCACCCTTAGTTTTTTCATCTCACTTACAGCCCTGCCCTTAGTATTTTATGAGTTATGCTATAGTTTTTTTTGTTTCTCTGTTTACAGAAACAAAAATTATGCTGACTCATCAGTAACTCTGCATGATGGTGTTGTATAAGAAGCAGAATTACGAGTTATAACTAAATAGAATAAAAACTAAAAACAAATGCTATGCATTGCAGTTTTATACAGCATATGTAAAATACGTCTACCAAACTGAACTGTGTGTTTGCACTGCCCTACTTTTCGAATCCTTAGAGACAATCAGATACATGTGACTGTGATGTACAACTCAGCTTGAGAATACTGGCTGCCAAATTGCACATTTGTTATAGTGCATTGAAAACACTCTGGGGCAGATTTACAAGTCCCTTGCGCCACTCTTGCGTCATTTTTAACATGGGAAAAGTGTCTCAACAGTTGCGCAAGGGGCTTGTAAATAAGCCCCTCTTTCTTTTGTAATGGCCAAGTCACTGCAAGCAGGCTTCGGTATAAGTGTTTATAGCAGTTGAATCCCTGATTGAACTTAAAATAACCACAACAAGTAAGATTTCGAAATGTACTCGGATTTCTTTGCTGCTAAGCTGCTTTTCTTGTGCCAAAAGGCTTCCCTTTTGGGAGACGACTGCTTTTATCCATGCTCCAGCGAGCATTGTGCGGAGGGATACACTAGGTACCATTGGCGGAGGGATATCCGGGTACTGTTAGACGTGGTGAAAAAAATATGTCGTGTACAGACCAAACGAAACGTTGCGCCACAGAGCCTGTCACAGTGACGGACTTTAAATCAGTAAAGGTGTACTTGCTGCTTTAACTAAATCGACTCAGACAGTTACTCTGTCAACAACGGCGGGGAACCAACTGGATGAAGACAGGCCTGCACATTTCACAAACTCAGTGAAGCCAGCCACCCGGGGAGTTTGCATGTACTACCTAGATATCATATTAACACCCAAAGATAAACAGCTGTGACGCTAGACTACTGCGGATTAGACCGGAGCCCATAATCGAGAAAACAAACTAGCGTCATAAATCCTTCCATCCTTTAAAATGATATTATTTTCCCTGCAAGAAAGTACAACGATTAAATGAATAGCTTGGATAACAGCTTAGCCAGAAGTGTTATATTTATTTGTTTGCATAAAGAAGCATTAGAGATCCCACATATTGGGGCTTATGTGCCGGTTCTTGATTGGAAATGCAGGCTCCGGATTAACAATTCTCCCCAAGGCCTAGCATGTGCTATTAAACCCCAAATCTCTTACTATTTGCATAGAAAAGTCTGCTCATGCGCATGCGGTTGATCCAGCCCTGACTAGGGTTGGTGGAGGAATTCTCCATGCATGAGGTGTAGTTCTAATCACTCTGATATCCAACCAGTTCCTTGAGGAGCAGCGCAGTGCCCCATTCTAGCACCCACACTATTAAACCTGCATATTAAATTACTTGGAGCTACGCTGATAGACTCCGAGTTGTTTATCCACCAATCAGTGGTGTCACTAGATGGGTGCCAGATGGGACCTGTGCCACAGCAACGTTCCTTCCACCGGCCCCCTCCTTGTGATCCATTACAATGTCTGATTTTGCATCGCTGCCAAGTTTCCCAGGTCATGTGTGATGTGCTGCGCCATTTCCAGTTATTTCTTAGAATTCTGGGACCTGCAGTCCTATTTTACAATGGAATAAACAAGACTACAAGTCCCAGAATTCAAAGAAACAACCTGCACTGGAGAAGCTAGACACGAATGGCACGGGAAAACTTGGCAGAACTGATAATGACTATTTATTTTTTCTAAATGAACAGAGAAAAACACAATAAAAAAGCAGAACTCAGCTGAACTGAACCTGCAGAAGGAGACAGGGCTTGCTGGTTGTCCTTCAAGGCTCTCAGCCTTTATTGTTCAGGTAAGGTTGAGAGATCCCAAGAGGCAGGAGTGGAGCAGTGCTTAATTTGAGCCAGTGGTTTCCGGTGCTCAGCACTGGCACTTAATCGTCAACACCGGTGCTTATAGCGCAAACTTGACCCAAAGGTGCGCTTTTCATGAGCACCAGTTAAGGACACACTCATTTTTCATAGGCCCGGGAGATTAAGTGATTTGGCCAGAATCCCAGGATGTTGAGCCTACGCCAAGACTTGAACCTGGTTCCCCAGCTCCAAAGTCGGTGGTGGCCCTTATTTTTTCACAAATTAACCACCGGAGTGGAGTCCAGTCTCCTACCAGCAAGGAGTGTGCATTTTGGAGCTACACCAGCAGCACAAAGTTCCACTTTCATTGTCAGGGATATCTAGAGGTTAACATGATGTTTCAGTAAGTTCTGTGTACCTCAACCTGGGCGGAGGGGACTCCAGATCTGGCAGCATTATGTGTACCTGAGGCTCCTGGTTGACCTTCTTACCCGTGAGATCACAGTGCTCCATGTTACCTAAAAGTTGTTTTTCCCTTTCATTGAACATATTTCAGTCCTTGAGATCATTCTGGTGATGCTATTTTAAGATGTCAGAACTCACCAGCTGGACTCAAAACATGAATTGTGAGCTGCTCTCGATGTTGCTCTCTGAAATTGACTTTGCTCACTGTTGCACTTAAGTCATCACAATTTGGCGGTGGATTCCTGGCTCATTTCAGAGACTTGCTGATTGTTTGCACACATTCATATATACATACATACATGCACACATATACGTCATATGTGGAAGTCTCATCAAATTCTAGATTTTTAGCAATAAAACCTTTCCTTCTGGGACTCGTAGTTTTGTTTTTACCATTTTAAAAATTGATTTAAAAGCCAGCAAAGCCCTGTGGGGTAAAAAGCAAGGACTGCCTGAAGGTGTTACACATGACATGGAGCTGTTTGCCAACTGTGGACGCCTATCCCATCACAGCTGTACATGGTATATCTTTTTTCATGGTAGGCTTCCTCTGCTGCTATGGACTCTGTTAATCTTTTGTTAGAGGGAGACTTGCACAGGGCAGGACAAGCAGTGGCAGCCAGCATGTCTCACGGGTAGTGAGGCGGGCACGGGGGGGTTGCATGGTGGGGTCACGGGGGGTGAATATGAAAAACAAAATCAACTTACCTTGCCACCGGGTCCCGTGTCTCTGCCCCTGCTCTCCTCGTGGAACCCAAGGAACAGGAAGCACAGCAGCCCCCACTGACCAATTGCAATGCTGCAATGCAGTGCTGTGATTGGTTTTGAGTATCCTGGTTCGACGCTTAACCAGGGAATGGGGGCCTGGGCATGTTCTCCAAGCAGGCTGTAATGCAGCCTGCATGGAGAACGGGGAAAGTGCGCATGACTAGTTTGGGTGGCCCGAGAGGGCCGACCAAAAGTCATTGCGCACTTAGGAGGGGGCAAACCACTCCTCCCCTGCACTGCTCCGAGAGCAGAGCAGACCCCCCCGCCCACAAAGCAGCACGAAGCATAAAAATGATAATAACGCAAAGTTATTATCATTTTATGTTTCTTCTAGGTACACACTGCTTAAAAGCAGTGGGGTGACGCTCCTCCGCCATAGCGGAGAAGCCGCCACTGAGGACAGGCCTTTTATTCCATCTTCATTTTCCTTGCGGGCTGGTGCCATTAGAGGCCGGTTTGAAAGTACAGGGGCACTGCTGGTGTCTCTGTCCCTTTCCCCAAGCTCCCCAAAAATAATTGTATCAAGAATGGGTGGCTTCAAGAGAGAGGGATGGAAAGAGAGTATCAAGAATGGGTGCCTTCAACTGAGAGGGATGGAAAGAGAGCGGGAGATCAGAGAGGAGAGAGAGAGAGAAAGGATGGATGAAAGAGCGAGCAGAGGGAAGGAGGGGTGCTGGTTTGAGCATTTTTGCGAGGGCAGTGTGACGTCTTAAGATTCCACTGTATGCCTATGTAGTGTTCCAATAAAGAATGTTGGGGGGTTTTGAGCTGTGGGGATTCGAGTGTAAAACAGTTGTTGATGGCTGAGGTGATTAAACGGACCTTTCAGCACTTCGTCCGTCTATGTGTCCTGTTATTTGGTGTGGAGAACACCACATTAATTTGGCGACGAGCGTGGCGGTGTGACTCTCACCTCAACATCCAGTGGGGTACAGTTTCAGCGGATTAAGCGTCCCTCGAAGTCCCACATCGCAAACTCCTCCAGCGGCTGTCTGGCATGTTCAGAGAAGTCCAACCCACTTCTCCAGCGGCTGATGCGGTGATCGATGGTGTGTCCGGAGGAAAGAAATCCGGTGAGGAGTTGTGTGCGGTGGGGCGGGGAGGTGAAACGCATATGCGTTCCACGAAGGGAGTGGAAGACGGCTGCGATAGAGAGCGTGCAGCGTGAAAGAGCGGATGGTTGCTAGGAGGCAACACGCGAAGAGGAGCAGTGAAACAAAGAAGGGCGCCACTCACTGTAGAGCGTCATCACGTCGGAGCACGTTTTCGGCGGCCATTTTGGACAGTTGGGAAGATCTTCACCAGCTTGTGTGCCTTGTCCGGTGTTGGTGAATGAGAAAGGAGATTTGGAGTGAAAATTACAGTACAGCAGGCCAACAAAAGAAGACATGGTGACAATCGCGCAGGAATAGCTGTGTGACGCTGAGGGCACCCTGGTCACAAGACAAAAAAACAACTGTGACTAATTTGATTTTGGTTGTTTGGGACTTAAAAAAAATAAAAAAAATAAAAATAATTGTATTACGAAAATTGGCTTGGTATTTTAAAACTTGGGGTTGGTTGTAAGGATTGAAGTGTGGGTTTTTTTTTTTTTGAAAGACATAACCAAGCGAAAGGGTCAAAACAAAGGAACTTTTAGGGACAAAATATAAAGGTGATAGTGTTAGCAGGTGAAGTGCACATTATCAAGGAGGTAGAATTAGAGTATAGCGTATAGCCTTTAAGTGGGAACAAGGGACTAAGTGAGAAACATGCAGAATGTAACTCAGCCACCGTTTTTTCTTAACAGTCCAGGGGAGCCAACGATAAAGTGGCAAAAGTGGAAAAATTTTTTTTGCAACTATGCACGTGTATGTGGAACAAACTTGAGTGCGGAGAGGAAGCATTCGTTACTTTTGCACTGTTTAGGGGGTGAAGGACAGGATGTTTTGGAACATTTGCCAGATCTCAGTCAAAATGACCAAAGATCACTGAATGAATATGAAATATGCATCCTACAATTAGATAGGCACTATCTGCCTCGTTTGAGTACTATAATGGAACGGTACCACTTTGGGTTACGGGAGCAGAAAAAGGATGAGACGATAGAAGAATTCGTCACAGCGTTGAGGAAACTGGCAGCGTCATGTAAATTTGGAGGGGCAGTAGAAGAAAGGATCAGAGATCAGTTCGTGCTGAGATGCGCACACGACAAAATAAGAGAAGAACTGTGGCTCAAAGACGAGCCACCCCTAGATGAGGTACTCGCAATAGCCAAGCGAGTTGAACATATGATGAAGTGTGTTCGCGAATTGAGTGTTACAAGAGAAAAGTCAGGTGTTACGAATTCAAGTGTAGAGGAAGTTGTATGTCTTGTAAAAAACAGAGCACCTGTTGTCAGTGAGAGCGAGAAACATCCTCGTGCTGGTGAGGGTAGTTCGTATACTAGTTCTTATTTGCCTTCTTTTGCTTCCTCAAATGACAACAGACTAATCTGTTTTAGGTGTGGCAGGACTGGTCATAGAGCAAATGCTCCGTTCTGTCCTGCTCTTAACATTACTTGTAGTGCGTGCGGGAAAAAAGGTCATTATGCAAAATGGTGTAGGACCAAGAGTAAAAGAAGAGAACAACCTCAAGCCCAAATTAGGGATATCCCGCAGGTAAAAGAGATTATGTATCAAGTAGATGCGGAAAAAGCAAATCATCCCTCACATATCGTCAAGATTCATGGGGTTGTGCTTGAGATGAAGTTCGATTCGTGCTCACATCTTACTGTGATAGATAAAGACACCTTTGATCATTATTTTAAGGACAAATGCGCTCTGTTGAAAGGAGACGTTTCGCCAGTGGGTTATGGTGGTGTTCCAATAGACCTTTTGGGGTACTTCACATCCTACATTGAGCTAGGGGGACGTAATATCTCAGGGAAAGTTTACGTAGCTAAGTGTGGAGATGCACTGTTGGGGTGGACTCATCAACGTGCGCTTGGTGTAATTCTCAATCCCAACACAGAACCTCAAGTCGTCGTTCAGTCTGTAGGAGATTCATGGTCTACCTTAGCCGAGCGATTTGGAGATGTTTTTGGGGACAAATTAGGTTGCCTTAAAGGTTACAAACATCATATAAGACTGAAAGAGGGTGCCATACCTGTAGTTGCTAGAGTCAGAAGGATTCCTTTGAATGAACAGTCTGGTGTCCAAAAGGAGATCGAGCGGTTGGTTGAACTAGGGATCATTGTGCCCGTAGAGGCGACGGAGTGGTTGGCTCCCATTGTTGTCGCTAAGAAGGCCAGTGGGGAGCTGCGCCTTTGCATTGACTTGCGCTCGCTAAACAAAGAAGTCATTGTTGATAGGTTCCCTTTGCCCAATATAGATGAGTTGGTCAGCACTCTAGGAGGAGCTAAGTTTTTCACAACACTAGATCTAGCATCCGCATACCATCAGGTGGAGTTGGATGAGGGTTCGCAGGATTTGACAGCATTCGTCACTCCTATGGGAACCTATAAATTTAGAAGGATGCCTTTTGGATTAGTTTCCGCAGCTTCAGTTTTTCAGCGGATCATGTCAAATGTCCTCAAAGGGGTCTCTGGGGTAAAGTGCTATCAGGATGACCTACTGATCTATGGTAGCACTGAAACGGAGCATTTTTCTAGAGTGTGTACCGTCTTAGAATGTCTGAGAAAGGCTGGCTTAACAATAAAAAAGGAAAAGTGTAGGTTTGCTGTGGAGGAAGTTAACTATCTAGGGCACTGCATAACAGGTCGAGGGTTTTTCCAAAGAAGGACTTGGTCAAGTCTATTGAGAACGTCAGTGAACCTTCAAACAAGGAGGAGTTGCTCTCCTTCTTAGGAATGGTTGAGTATTATAGTAAGTTCATTCCTGGATATGCTGATAAGACTCATGCCCTTAGGAGTCTAACTGCTAAAAGTGCAGTGTTTGATTGGAGTGCAGAGTGTGCCAACGAGTTTGTTGCTATCAAGCAAGACCTCAAAGAAGCACCTTCTCTTCACTCTTTTGTGCCAGGTGATGAGACTCTGATTTTCACTGATGCCAGTGCCAAGGGTCTGGGTGCGGTGCTTATCCAGAGGAGTGAGGGTGTTGAGAGACTTATCGCATGTGCCTCTAGATGTTTGAGAGGATCAGAGTTAAACTATTCGGTAATAGAAAAGGAGTCACTTGCCATCTTTTGAGCATTGAGGAAGTTTAGGAATTTGATTTGGGGAACAAAGGTAAGGGTTTTATCTGATCATAAACCACTCAAAGAGGTGTTTTCCAAGAAGGGTTTGGACTCAATCTCTTCCAGAATCAGGAAGTGGATCATTTCTCTACAAGAGTTTGATTTCTGTGTAGACTACATTCCAGGAGTTATCAACAAGTCGGCTGATTGTCTCTCTAGATTGGTGGATGTTACTCACTCTGATGAAAAGGAGGAGGGTATACCGGATGATGTAGTGAATGTGTGTGAAATTACTGTCGGTGCGGTAGATGAGTTAGAGTGGAAAAACGAAGTAGTGAAAGATGAGGAAATATCTAAAGTAATGGAGTTAATAAAGGCAGGCAAAAACAAACATTTGGTAAAGCCGTGGTCCCTGATTCTCTGATGAGTTGGCTGTTGTGGATGGATTACTGGTGAGAGGTACCAAGCTGGTTCCCCGGTGGGAGTGCGAGGCAAACTCTTAACCTTGGCTCACTCTGGTCACTTAGAGATTGTAAAGACCAAGGGTTATCTGAGGATGCTCTACTGGTAGCCCGCCATGGATAGAGAGATTGAGAAAATGGTTCGAGATTGTTTGGAGTGTTGCTCCAGTGATAAGATCCTCAAGACCAGACAAATGCCCATGGTGTGCAGGAAACTACCTAAATATCCCTGGGATGAGCTAGCAATAGACATAGTTGGCCCTTTACAAGGGGTATCAGATACTCCTTACTTAGTAGTTCTTCTGGATCTCTACTCAAGATGGATTGAGGTACGCTCAGTTAGAGATATTTCATCTTTGAGTGTAATAAAATTCTTAGAAGAAGTATTCAAGAAGGAGAGTTACCCCAACTCCTTGCTTTCTGATAATGGGACTCAGTTCTGCTCTTCAGAGTTTCAGGCGTATCTGAGAGGTTGTGGGATTATTCACAAACGCAGTGCTGTGTATCACCCTGAAACCAACGGAGCTATTGAGAGGGTTAACAAAACTCTTAAAGAGAGTATCCAGTTGGCAAGGGCGAGCAATTTAAATTGGAAAGAGGCGTTGCAAGATAGGATCTCTGCCTATCGCATGTCTCCCCACTCCACCACTGGCAGGTCTCCCTTTGAGTTGTTTAGAGGTAGAGCTCCCAATTCCAAATTATGCCCTGGGTGGATCAAGTTAAATAAGGGTCTCAAGGACAATTGCATTGGAGGTTGGAGGGATAGAGAGCTACAGAAGCAAGTAGAAAGGAAACGCTACTTTGATGACAAGAAATGTGTACAATACAATAGCTTGAGTGTGGGTGATTTTGTAAAGATAAGGGCGCCAGTGGGATGTCAACCTTGGTCAAAGTTTTCAAAAATAAGAAAAATTGTGAAGATCTTCAGGAATGCTGTGAAGACTGAAGATGGTAGGATTTGGAATAAGAGTCGTGTGGTCTCTGTTAATTCTCAACCTACTTTGGGTGGGGTACCTACCTGTTCAGTGAACGCTCATAACAATTCTTCTTCATCTAACTCGCACAATTTACCAGATAGCAATAGAGAGAAGAGTGCGAGATTGTGCAGTCTACCATTTCATATGAAAGACTTTGTCATGTGAGCTGCTCACTACTCAGTGCATCTTTTCTTCTAGGAATATGTCTTGTGATATTCTGCATCCATCTCTGACTTCAATATTCTGTTTTTTGTTTGTTTATAAGGAGAGAAGATGTGTGACGTCTTAAGATTCCACTGTATGCCTATGTAGTGTTCCAATAAAGAATGTTGGGGGGTTTTGAGCTGTGGGGATTCGAGTGTAAAACAGTTGTTGATGGCTGAGGTGATTAAACGGACCTTTCAGCACTTCGTCCGTCTATGTGTCCTGTTATTTGGTGTGGAGAACACCACAGGCAGCTTTTGGTTCCCCAGTCTGGCCTCGGACTTGCATAGCTGGGCATCCTGTACCTGCTGCTTGCTGCCAGCGCTGTTCCTGTTTTGAGCCAAGCTCTTTCACTGCTGCTGATTTTCTCTCTCTGATTTCTTGTGGGGATGACTTATAGAGCTGTTGCCTATGTTTTTCATACTTTGTGCAAGGGAGGCTTGTGCAACTCCTTCTCATTCTACACCTGTTTTGTGAGGGTAGACTGTACTGCTGTTTTCCTACTCTCCTTGTTTTATGTGATGGAGGAGTGCACAGCTTTTTCCTGTTCTGTGCTTGTTTTGTGTGAGATTGGTGTTTGAGCTGATGCCCTGTTGTGCCTTTTCTGTGTGAGGAAAGAAATCTTGCACTGTTGCTTCACACACTGGGCCTATTCTGTGCATGAAGGAAGCTTGCACATCTTCTCCTCAAGCTACGGTTGTTTTGTGATGGAAAAGCTTACACTTTTCCACATGTTCCACATGTTCAAGCTGGGCAAGCTTGCACTGCTGTTGCTCATGATGACTATAGTTGAGTGAGGGACTCATGATGCTGCTTGTGCAGGACCTGGTTCTGCGCAAGTTACAAGCTGGCACTGCCGCAGTCTTCACTGTATCTGTTCAGTGTGTGAGAGGATATTGCACCCCTGCCCGCATAGTGTACTTGCTTTTTTGTATAAAGCTTCAAATGCTTACCTTTTAGTGTGTGAGGGAAGCTTGACTTACTACCACGTGTGTTCCACTATCCTTAAGAGGCAATCTTGCTTTGTTACTAATAGGGACATAGATAACATTGGTGCAGTAGGTACAGTGGTACCGGGTCTGGAGATCTGAGGGGGCCACTGAACCCGGTAAATGCTGTATTTGACAGTTTAAAAGTGGCCAGAGGCCCATTTCCTTCTTTGAACTAGGGCCCAAGGCACATTGGCTATACCACTGGTTGCTACCTCTGCTACTGCATATTTTTCAAGTACTGAAATGTCTTTGATGACCTCATCATCTTAATTAGTAGTTTAGGGAAGTAACTGGCCCTACAAGGCTGAGGGGCAAATGGTGGTAAGAAATGACCCATAAGATAAAACAGCAAATAATAAACAAGAGAGAAAAAGGCAGTGTGACGCAGAGGAAGAGAAAGGGAAATAAAAACAGCAATCTTAGAAAAGTAGGAAAGAATGAAAGAAAAAGGTAAAGAAAGAGCAAAAAATGTGAGATAGAAAAAGAAAAGTGGAAGGGAAAAATATAGATTCACAACTAAGATGGAGAGAGTGAAAGACAGAGGAAGAAACAGAAAGAAAAATGAAAATGTAATGAAGAAGGAGTTGTGGTACCAAATAAAAAAAATGAGGTAGAAGAAAAGAACTAATGGAAGAATGAAAGAAGGAAGAAATGAAAACGTGAAAGAGAAGTAAGGGGAGTAAGGAATAATGAATAGATGGAACAAAAACGAAAGAAAGTAAAAAGAAGGGGACAGGTAAATAGAAAAATAGCATATATCAAAGAGACAGAAAGAAAAAGAATATCGAAAGATAAAGGAACAGATCGGCAGAAAGGATAGTGGAACCGTACAAGTGAAAGGTAGAAAATGGAAGAAAGAGAAAGGTAGACTAATGGACGAAACAAAGCAAGAGGGAGGCCTTGGCAGGGCGACCAAGAGAAGGAAGACAAGAGGGAGCAAGGGGTAAAAAGAGGGAGAGGAATGGAGCTATCCATTGCAAGGTGGGTATAGAGGCAAGAAAAGGGTTGACATGTAACGGGATGAATGGTGAGACATGGGAAATATAGATGACAGAGTGATGGGGCCAACTGTGAAGCATGCAAATGAAAGGGAGGGGAGTCAAGGACGAAACAAGATCTTGAGTGAGTGGATGGAAAAAGTGGGACAGATAATGATTAAAAAGAAAACAGGGCGATATTAAGGTGGGAGTCTAACAGATAAAAATGGGAACTAGAAGATGCATATGAAAATATTAAAGTTGTAGGCAGTGACCAAGACTGTAGTGGTCAAACAGTGGGAGATGTGGATGTAGGTCTGAAATTGGGAGGAATATAGATAAGAGAGGTAGAGATCAAGGTGAGAATTTAATTGCACAATAATGGTCACAGAATAAGAGGTATAAAGCTAGAGGTGAACGGGGAACTAAATAGATAGATCTAAGATAGGGATGGAGCTGAAGGGGAGATTGGATGGGGCATAGTTGAGAGAATTCATGATGTGGACTTGAAAAACATAGGGGAATGGAAGTGGGAGTGAGAGGGGTAATGGTGGGAGGGAAACTGGGAAAAGTAGAGGAGAGCATGGGAAGTCTACATGTGGGAGAATGAGAGTGGTATACTTGGAGTTACAACACAAGCTAGAAGATATAGAGTGAGCAAATAGGAGACGTAGAAGCGCAAAAAAACAGGAGATATAATAGGAGAGTATATAACTGGCAGAAAGAGAGGTGGTAGAAAAAGACATAGATGTGTGGTGAAATATGCACGAAAGATGGGTGGAGGTTAGAGGGAATATTAGAGGAAGGAGTGAGACAATTCATTTAAAGGTCAACAGGAAGCTGGAGGAGATGTACATAATAGGAGGACATAGGAAGAGTTAAGAGAGAAAATTAGCAAATAGAGAAGAGCAGATCGGAGAAGAATGAAAGCTATAAAAGCTGTAGGTAATTATGAGAGGAAGAGGTGATGAGGAGAGGAACACTGGGATGGAATGAGATAAGAAGAGAACAGGGATGAAGGTGAGAAGAGGGCTGAGGCAGATTTACATCTACAATTGCGCAGTTATATTGGGCAGGAGCGTGTCCACGCAGCCAACTGTATTTGCACATACAATCCAACACTTTATTGACTGTGAGGAGACTGCATTTCTTTGAGGTTGTTTTTAAAATTGCTGATTTTTACTGTTTTTACATCGCATGCTTGGTTTGTTTTAAAGTAGTGATACAGGTTAGCACTGTCGTATTCTGAGGGGAAAGACTGAGCATGTGCAAGGACGCCATTCTGTGTATTTAAAATTGGCAGGAATAGGTCAGAGTAGTGGGCGTGCCAAAGGCAAATGTGTCTGTGTCTGTCAATCCTCCCCCTGTGACCAGCACCAGCCATGATGCCCACTTTCCTCCTGAGCAGGTACGCATTGCATATTCCGCTTTTATTCCTTACAAAGAGAGTAGCCTTATGAGTGTTGGGGCTGCTTTTGAAACTTTTTCTGGTAAATAACACCTCAATCCATACTTGCTCTTCACTGGGCTATGCACTATTAAGCATGCGGTCACTCCCGAACCATTATGTTGAGGTTCATGATTATTATTATTAACTATCGCCTGGTCCTCTTTATTAACTGAAGTATGGCTTCAGGAGGCGTCCTTTGGCTATTCCTTCTGGTTTTAAAATTCTCAAATTTGATTTTAGATCCACCAAGCTTCTCAGTTTCAAGCTGGAACTACACCCAACTGTTCTAAAAAAAAAGATCTCGCCTGGGTCAGCGGGCCTTCACTCTTAGGGTGGCAGCTGAACGGGAGGCCACTGCTTTAAATTAGCAGTCGATACGTAAATACATAATGGTAAAATCTGTTAACGGGATAGGGGTTTACCTCCTCTTGGAAATGCCCAACCAACATCATCATCTTTTGACCTATTTCCGACTGGGCATATTTCAGCAGTTAATGCTCTCTAAGGGGGGTTGGTTTAAACCATCCAATTTGCCTCCATGTATCTGTGACAGTGTATCAGTTTGTGACACCATGCACTTAGCACTTGTCTGCCCTAGATCATCTATCCTTCGCCATAAATACATAAGGCCCCACTTGTTGTCTATGGATTTTAAACAGATTAGACCTGCATTTTTATACTTACAACTTTTATCTACTTCTCAATTGTGCTTTTATGTATCTTGGTTTCTGGCTGGTGTTTTTAGTCTTTTTTATCAGTAGACATAAGTTCTTATGGTTGTCATGATTGATACTTCCCCCTGTATCATGAATCTTTCCTATGGCTCTCTGTGAATTATTGGTTCGCTCATATTTTAGATTTTTTGATTACATATTTTCTTAATTACGCATAGGTTTTATACTTTCTGTATTGATGTTTGTGAATTGTTACTGCTATGACCTTGTATAATTTTTGTTACAAAAATCAAATAAGGTTTATGATGATGATGCTGGCTTCAGGAGGCGTCCAATCATATTTTAGCATTGTCTGTTGCTTCTGGGTTTAAAATTCTCAAATTTGAGTTCAGATCCACCAAGCTTCTCAGTTTCAAGCTGAAACTACACCCAAACTGCTTTTATACGGCAATTATAATATATTTGGTGATGATCTTAATTTTAAGGCTCTCTTTGAGTATCTATCTTCAATGGCTTAAATACATCTGATTTGTTATTACTGGGTTACTGAGTGAAATGCCTGTAGCATGAAGGGTCAGGTGACTTCCTGGAAACGTAAACTATTGGGTCTTAAGCAATTTGTTAAATAACTTACACACATTAAAGGTCATACACCAGATCCCCTATTTTCAGCAGGCACAATATTCACCCTATTCAATGTTTGCCAATGTCTGGGATGGATCATTAATTTTTTTTATTTTATTGGGGTTTGGGATCCCCACATGGGTAAATTGATAACCAAAGCCCTACATGTAGTAGCCCCACCTAGAAAGATAATACTCCAGAGCACTATAAAATTTGCACCTATTTTTCAGATGAGAATTCTTATATGCAAAAAAAGATTTTAAGAAATTGTAAAGAGCGTGTCGTAGGGACTAAATCTGAAAATGAAGTGCTGTGTTTGGAGCAGCACAATTTTGGCTCCTCCGCTACACATCAGAGAAGTACATTATTTACATGTACTTGACACATATACTTTGAGCGCCTTCACATAACTAATGAGAAATGTAATATGTAGGCCTTAGTAAAACCATTCTCTATCTAGAAATGTATTACCTGTAGAAACTAGAGATCCATTCACATATGTGTGCTCAAATGTTTTCATAAATAAAGTATACATGAAGTTCTCGTTCACTTTAACATTTGCATAATTTGAATAACATGAACCTTTCTGAAAGCATAACTTGAACGTAATCCTGAATTATTAATAAAGTTTGCGTTTATTAGTAGTGGTGAGTGCACTTATAGCAACACTTAAATATGCACATTTCGTGTTCATTTTAATGTTAGCCTAACTCGGCCTGTATTTCTTTAACGTGAAGATGCCTTTTCCTCATCTGCTTGCAATAATGTTTTCCCCTGCAGATGCCTTCTCATGGATTCATAAGCAAGAAGTAGGAGAACAATGTACTAGTGATATAAAGGCTGGGAAGAAAATCGTGGCACAAACGTGATGATTTAACATGTTACATGAATGCCTCCTACTCATCCCTTGCGAGGAGTGGCAAGTTGTTCAAGGCTGAGAACGGCTTTCTTAGCTGAGACGATGGGAATGAAGATACAAGCTGCAAAGCCCCTGAACACTGTTTTCTCATTGGATGATGGTGGTGTGATTGAGATAACACCATCTGAATCTCACATTTTTCCTATATCCTGGTGTTCACACAGTTCACTGTAGAGCAGATTCTGGTGGACTTTGAGAGGTACAGACCTCTCTGCTTCCCTTATTCTTTTCTGTGTGTGGCTTTACGCTAACACTTATTCTCTTTTTGGGATACTTCTACAGACGTTTCCGCAATGCTGACACCTTTCCTTCATGCACCTGACTCTTGAAATGAATGAAATGAAAATAGTATTTATTAAGCGCGGCTGATACTCGGAGGTGTCTAGGCGCTACCTACTAGAGTTACCAGAGAGAACGGTTAGACCCTTATAGCCTTTACTGACCAAACTGCCGGGTTTTTAAACTTTTCTGAAATTCCTATGGTTCCGATTGCTTTTAACCATAGATGGTAAGGAATTCCACAACTTGGAAGTGCTGAAGATGAAACTTTTCTCGCCCCATCGGACAGTTTTGACCTTGGGGATGACCAGGTTGCTACTAGATGAAGAGAAAAGGGATCTGGATATTAACGCCTACACAGGAGATTTTCATGATTGTGAATACATTTATAATTCCCAGTTGTGTAACTTTGAATGTCTATGATGCTTGAGAGACTTGCAATAATTTAACATAATTCTTTTGTGTTTTATGTTTTAATTCTACATCAGAAGTTTTTATTACAGAATTTTGAGCTCTCTTCCCAGTTTTCATTGAAAGAGCTTCTGGTCTCTGTAAAATCTGAATTTCTGTGTGAACTTTGTCAGGCGAAGATTCTTCATCTGGCTATAGATAAGCTGATGGCATTTTTTTTACTAATCAATACAACTCCTCGCTTTTTGCAGCTTTAGTCCAACTCAGTCAGAAACACGCTGCCAATACACCGCTTTTAAAAAACACCTTTAGATGATACATCGATCCCTGTAAATTTGTATCCAGCATAACTCTTGCTGTGCCTATTACAATTCTAGATAAGAAAGTAAATAATATTTTGCCTTCTTTTCTAAAATGATATTTTGTCTTGGACTCTGCCCAGTCAGGTTTCAGACCCATGCATACCACCGAATCAGCCTTGGTGGGAGCAGTCAATAAGCTACATTGGGTACTGAATCAAGGTGGGTCGCGAACTTCATTCTTTTGGACCTATTAGCACTCTTCAAAACCATCTCTCATGCACTTATAGAGATGAGGAAAGAATCGTATAAAAGTAAAAACCCTTTATAAAGGCATGGTAGTTCCTTCAAATCTAAGATATTCCCCGCGTTTTATGGGTTACAATTAAATGTTAGCGGGTTTTATATTTGCTAGTTGGCTGCAACACTTTGTAGATGTGTAATAGAGCTGAGTATATGTACATAAATGAAATTTTACTACATCCATTTCACATATTATTTAGAAAATTCAGGTAACATCGTAAGTCTACAGGGTATATAAGCTTGCAGTGTTCCTCCTCGGAGAGATATCAGTACCAGGGATGTTCATATTTTCACAAACCGAAGTTCCTGTAGGATCATGAAGCTTTACACTCACTAGGGGGAATAACTTTGTGAATCAGTGCTTCCGCACGGATTCTGCAGGATTTTCATCCATTCTGTTCCTTTTTTCTAAAGCACATTTGTGCCGGAGAAAGAAAAGCAGTAGTGTGTTTTAAATGCAGGACGTGTAAAACACATATGTGCACATATATACTCTTCACGATTGCTCGTTATAAGTAGCCCCACCGGTTTTATCTGTGGTCACTTATTCACCCCACCTAAAAAACATTAGAGATGCCACTGCCACTAAGACACAAACAACATGCAGATTTACATGAATATCAAAGATTATACAGGATTCATCTACTAAAATGATAACAATTGGTTAGCTAAGCTCAAATCTGAAGGCTTCATACCCCAATTAAAGCAAGAAGTTAAATCCCTGGGTTTCTGGATTGACTAAGACATGAACTCTCCTATCAGCCTCACAAACAAATTAGCCCATGCTCCTCTCTTCTCTAAAATATGCCTCAAACCTGTTCTCACTCAATCAAACTTTCGTTCAATGATTCAACCCATAGTCACCTCAAAAATGGATTATGGAAATACTCCTCTCACAGGAGCGACAAAAAGCTCAATGGTGCCTCTTAAAGCTGTACTTACAACCAATATCATGAAATTCAATCAAATTTTCCCCATTTTGAGAGAACTCCACTGGCTCCCTTTATAGGCTAACTGACCTGTCAGACCTTCAAAGCAATGAAACTAAGCCACCTGGTATCCTTTCACTTCTTGTTCCATATCTCCGGTGGTGAAAGAAACAAGGAGGAGCAAAAGAATACTGCTGTCTTTCAAGAAAGGTTAGGTTGTACCGAGTGAGCCTCACACACATCATTCTCTGGTGCAGCTTCCAAACTCTAGACATCAAGCCCTCACTAAACCTTTCTTTTCAAATACTTAATTGTTTAAAACTCAATGACTATGATGTCCAAAGCCGACCCGCTCTTTAAATTTGTATGCTTCTTAAAGACTTACCTTGCTAATCTGCCCTCGCACCGTACAAGCTTCTTTCTAAAAAAAATCCTTGTTAATGAGATGATCCGTTTGTGACTCCAAAATGTTATCAGTACACTCTGTGAACTCCTGTTATCTGTACACCTGAGTTTCTCAGTTGTAATTGTTACTGCATGAATGGCTCTAATATTCTGTATGTAGAGTAGTACCATACAAGAACCTTAAATAAATTAGTAGATAGCTAAATAGGAATACTATGTTGCAACTCAGCCTTGGCTGCCGACATTACGTGACCATGTGCACTACCTGATGGATGGATCTACTGGTTGCACCCTGTATAAGAGATAACCTCCCTAGTGCCTTCTCGTCTTTACCAAGCTGGAGTTGAGAACAACGTATGTAGGCAAGGCCCCTTTTCCTCCTTGTAATTAAGGTACGTGGAATTTGGCTCTAGATTTTAAATACCCGCCCCCTCCTGATATCAAATCCATCTAATGTCAGCACTTGTTTATACACCTACAGGGCACTAAAGAAGGACTAGGTGGCTCTATTTATTAGGCCATAAAACATTCAGGAATCGGTCAAAAAACTGAATTAAATGAGAGCAGTGACTCTCTTCATTCCTTAGGAATGATAAGTACACTTGGGTTATATTTCGATCATACATGCCTGAACACTCATTAGTCTATGTGGCGTGAGACGGAGTAGGTTTATAGGGACCTGACAGTCCTTATGAAGTACAACAGACCCAGTTAGAGTTACACTAAGCATGAAACATGTTGACAACTACAGATGAAGAGTCCAAATTCGCCGTTCCCTTTTTATGGTTGCCAAAGGGAGGCATCAATAAAGTAAAGCTCCAGTGTTCATTAGGCAGTTTTTAAAGTTAAGGTTCCATCACAGCATTACTTAATAGGCTGCAAGTTCCATGTACAAAATTAAATCTCTTAAATATTGGGCCTGGAAACGAGACTATAATCATAGTTCAATACAAAAATGCTAAGTAGGTTCCTGAAGCACCAAGCCAAACAAACTCCATTGGTACAGGCTGAGGAGCAGGCCCGATAATGATGTATGCTAATGTGTGTGGTTGAGGGCTCAGCATCCATTTTATACAAATACATTTGATTCATTTTCATACAACTTTAATGACTAGTGATCACTTGAGGTAACTGGAGACCTCTTCTTGTTGGTTTATCTGAGTCAGGGATAGCACCTTCTTCCGCTGCAACCTGTGGATGCAATTCAAGGCTACATGTCTGATGCTACTTGGGACCACTTCAAATGTGCATAGAGTCAGATTTAATACCCTTTGAATCCTCCATAGTGTTCGCTGTGTCTTCATACAATGATTAGGGTCAGAAGGTTGGAGTCTCACTACACAGCAAAAATAAGGGCCTTAAAATATGGCAAATGTTCGACCTATATGTACAAATATAAATTAAGTAATTAATAATTGCAAAAAGCGGGTCGTGTGAAGGAGAGGTGTACCTTAATATGGAAATGTTTGCAGTATCAGTTGTATTGGTGACGTTACGTATGTTTATTTGAGTTATTTGTGTTTACACATATTTGAGTAATGAACGACATATCTTTCATTGTATTAACTTCCTGAACTTCAATAAAAAATATTTAAAGAAAAGATTTTTCATCAACACTTATGCATATATATATTAAATCCCTTCTCGTCACGGTGTATTCTCTTCACAGTTTATCATCATCTGAATTTGTTTCTAATAGGAAAATGCTATTGCATCTGTAATGACGAGCATCACACAGGCCAAACCGCATCTATGAGTGTTTTGCATTTTTGAAAGATGGCCACTGACATGTGGAATCTGTTTTTCCAGATGCTGCGGAGAAGAACCGCATATGTTACGCAAGGCTGTTGCATATGGTTCCCTATGTTCTGTTGTGGAAAGTTGCCACCAAACCCATGTGTGTTTGTTCTGCTGGGTGGGTCCACTGTCCTTGTTTCATACTCCGACATGACCCCAGCAGCCCAGGGTGTGGATCCAACCTATGCTTTGTGTGTGATGGCCAAGAGTTTTTGGTCTTCTAGGGCAACCCATAATAAAGGGTCACGACTTGTCTTGGATTTCGTCCTCTATGAGTGACCATCTCTCTTAAAGAAAATTATTATGGGAATGTAAGATATTGAGAACAGGTTCAGAAGAAAGAAATTGTGGTGAATGTCGCCAGCGATGCCTAGCTGTGGCTGGATTATATCTTGTGAGGTTTCAGAAAGCTATGTGGATCTCCATTCTGGATGCACAACTGAGATCAGACAACCTATTGTCTTTGAGTCTGTATGATATATACGTATCACCAAGAGGCAAGGTAGAACTGCCTGCAAAGAAAGGGCTACTGCACTTGTGTGCACAACAGGCTGATTTGCAACCCAATTGATTCAATAATTTGACTATTCGTCAGTTTAAAAAAAGCAAGCACACCTTTAGCTTTTGCTAATTTTAGTAGCTGGCACTGTTTATTAATACACAACAACATTGAGTTGCACAATGTTTCAAAGCAGGGAGACTGCATGCTCTGGTTGTGATGATGTCATTTAAATCACTGCGGATGACAACCTGAGCTTCGGATACACACATGCCGCTCATACACAAAAGATAATCTTGACTCTGATGGGGTGGGAAGAGGTTGTCCTTTCTTTTTTTAACCCTGTAATGAAAATTTCAGGTGTATGATCACTTTTTAGACACATGCTTTGCAATTTGTCTCTTGCTGATGGATTGTAAGTGAGGATATGTATCATAAAAATAATAAATCCGATTAAAAGCACAACGATACATTATCAGTATGAAAGGTCAGGTGAATTTTTTTTCTTTGATGTCATCAGGGACAATGGTGGAGTGATGTCACTTCCTCTACCTCTACGTTTGTTGTCAAATGCTGTCACTGCTGCATTTGCACTGAAAGTGAGCAATGAAGCCTGCATTGGAACAAGAGGACTAATGTACTCAATTCTAAAGCATAATGTTGTTTCTACACTACTATTTTCAGAGTGGTCCTGCACCAGCAGAGTCTATATAACCCGGAAAACTGGTTGCTGCAGCAACAAACTATCTGGGAATCAATCAAGCCCCATTTGGGAGGCACTGGTCATTTAACTGCCCAGCTCACAAGCCCCTGTAACTTCTCTGTCTGTCGTTTAATCTGCTAAAGATGGTACAGTCAAAGGGCGCACACAAAACAAGCATTTGCAATGCTATAGGTCTCGCATTTGCGAGAGTTTAAGCTATTGACATTGTAAATGACAATGCCTTTTATTTATCTGTTGTGATAATTAACACATAAATAAAAGGCATTGTCATTTACAATGCCAATAGCTCAAACTCTTGCAAATGCCAGACCTACTTCATTTGAAAGAACTGCAGCCATTGTCCCGGGCTGCTTGGAAAGTGAAAGCCCGCATGGCTCGCTGAAAGTTGCAGGAAAGCATGTCATGCCTGCAGTAGGAGAAACTCGTTAAGGAAAATAGTGCTTACAGACTAGATAAGACATACCGTGTAACAAAGAGAAGTAAAAGGGCCAGTCCTGATGGGAGGCTACGAATGAAGACAAGGCAGTCCTAAGGAGGGACTAACAAGCCTATTAATGAATCAGAAGCCAGCATTTACAAAGGACAATGACACAAGCCAATGAAAAATATGGGCAGAAAGTGGGCGGAGCTTCAAGTCCATACTCTAATACAGCATGCCTCACAGAGCATTGGATGCGCTGCCCAGGCTCGACCTCAAAAACATGAAGTATGAAATAAAAGGTAGCACAATCTACTTTCTCTCTTCACTTTGTTAGACCCAGTATTTCTTTGGCATTCATTGGCATTGTCCCAATGCTTACTCACTTCAGTTTCATGAAATGAGATAACCCAAACATCCCTTTTTAATTTGTTGGTCTTTAAGATGCTATCTATCAAGACTTTACCTTTCTCGCATTTACCTTAACGGCAACCTCCCAAACAACTATCCCAGCTCTTTTAAAATTGTCTCTCTGGGGTACCAGCTACTATCAACAATTAGTTTGTTTTATTAAATACCATATTTAATACCTAGAATTAGCTTCAGTATTAGGATTGTTGACACTTGGTGCTGAAATTAGGGATTGTATGTCCTATTTAATCGAAATTATAATGGACAGCCAATTGATATGTTCCAAAATGTCTTCATCATATAGTTTAATAATTAAAATCAATTGCAAAATCACACTAATATGAATCATTTCTTGCAAGCATCTTCGTCTAGTCCTTTCAAATATATGAGCAGTTTCATCATAGTGCAAGTCTTTTTGAGAATATTATCTTAATAAAATAAATGTATTTTAAACAGGGAAACATTTTAGTGTATCATATCTTAAAATATTGATGCCAATATCCAAAACACTGGAAGTGAATTCTGGTTACTCACTTTTCTGTCCCACAAACAGTGAAACACAAGAGTGGTTTTTTTTTACTACACTCATTTCAAAACAGTGAAAAACTGTTATTAAACTCTGGTTTTTAATCCAGTGCATCAGCTAGCACTGATTATGTGCCTCCTCTCAGTCTCCAAGAACCAGTTGGAGATGGTAGAACAGTGTATGACTGAGCTTCCTTTCCCTTGCTTTCCCCACCTTTCTTCTGCCTCCAGAGTATCTAGTGAGACAAAGTGATGAGAATCCAGTGTCACCAACAGCTGTCTCCCTTGTCAAGTGCAGGTCTCTTTAGATCTGTTACAGGCATTGGATTTGTCTAGATGGATGCCTGGTATTGGTTTTTAGGTCAAGCCTGGGCAGCGCATGTGCTGTTGCGAGGTATGCAGTATTGGAGTATGGCTTTGAAGCCCCCCCACTCTCCGCCCATATTTTTAATTGCTTGTGTCATTGTCCTTCCTAAACGCTGGCTTCAGAGTCGTTATTAGGCTTGTTAGTCCCTCCTTGGTACCGCCTTGCCTGCATTTGTTACCTCCCATAACGACTGGACCTTTTATTTGTCTTGTTACACAGTCTGCTTTATTTGGCTGTGAGCACTATTTTGTTTAATGATTTGCCCCTATTTCACCCACTACGTCGCAGCACGCCGCCTGCTTTTTTTTTATTTACTAATGGCGGTCCGCTTTAATTATAGCAGCCGCGTTCCTTTATTTATTTATTTTAGCAGCGCGGTTATTATTATTTTTTTTGTTTGTTTACTAGCGCCCATGCGGCGCTTTCACATTCATGGAGGCCGTGCCCCTTTCTTTAGACAAGCCGCGTTTAAAGAAAGGTGCGCGGCCGCTATTAAAGTGAAAGCGCTGCATGGGCGCTTTTACCAAAAAAAAAATCTGTTTGTCAACTTGACAAACAGATGCTTTTTTAGTCAAAGCGCCCCAGGCCGCAGTTTCACTTTAATGTCGGCCACGCCCCCTTCTTTAGACTCGGCTTGTCTAAAGAAAGGGGCGCGGCCTCCATGAACGTGAAAGCACCACAGGGGCGCTAGTAAACAAACAAATATTTGCAATACAATAGGTCTCGCATTTGCAAGAGTTTAAGCTATTGCATTGTCAATAGCTCAAACTCTCGTAAACGCGAGACCTATTGCATTGCAAATGCTTGTTGAAATTTGTGTTGGGGAACTTTACCAAGAGAGGCAAGGCCGGGTGGCAAATTGCCAGGTAAAGATTGAGGAAAAAATGTGTGGGGAGGCGGGTTTGCTATGGAAGGTAGGCAAGTGTAACACAACACCAGGATTGTGTTTTGTGTGTGTTGGGTAGGGGGGGTCCTTAAAGATTGAAATGGAGACCGGTAGTAGGTCACCAGAAATTGTGTGTTTTTTTATTTTTTTATTTGGTGATTAGGATGAACAAGAGAATTTGGAAGTGACTTCCAATGACATTTCCCCTGCTTCACAACTCAACTGTGAGATCAGTTAACAGTGAAGCAATCGTGGAGTAGGACACACATCATACATAAAATTGAAGATGGAATGATCTTGTGCAGTTGTCCACATTGAGGATTCTAGTGAGTGACATCATAGATTACTTAAGCTTTGCTCTCATGCATGATGAGGACAAAACCTTGTAGATAGTTATCCATCAAAAAATCTACATCTCTTTGGCAATCACATAGTTATCATGATTTAAACAGTTGCTTAGAATCATACTGATTTTATACATACATATAACGTTCTTTTTTCTACAGGAATTGTATTTCTTTACTCCTTTCAAACGTCATGAAAGATTGAGATACTTCTTCTTCTTCTACTCTACAGCAGGTGCAGTTCTCTTTTATTGATGTGTTTAACTTCCAGTAATCTTTTCTGGCAATATTTAAGAATGATCTTTTAGGTAACGTTTCAGAAGTTCCAAAGCTTTCAAAAATGGTTATCATGTTTTCCTGTCAGTTTAGACGCATGCGTTCCCTTCTAAAATCAGCCATAATGTAGCTCGGTTGTCTACCAACTATGGAGCCTATTACGATGGCGGTCGAGAAACCTCCCCGACCGCCATGGTAGCGGGAAAAGACCACCCGCATGGACCGCGACATCACCGTCGGTCGAAATACGATGACCCGCGCTCGAAATCTGACCGCGGCGGTCTGATCGCGGGCCTTAACATTGCGGCGGTTGCTGCTGCCCGCAGCACCGCCGCAATGCCGAAAGGAGCATGTCCTGCATTTCCCTGCACTGCGTAGCAGGCACTGCACAGTGCCTGCCACCTGGTACAGGGAAATGTAGGAGGGGGCCATGGGTACCCCCCCAGTGCACCCCCCCAACCCATTGGGGGACCGCAACGGGCCCCCGGAAGACACTCTCCGCATGCCTTTCCATGGCGGTTTGACCGCTGAGGAAAGGCTGGCTACCGCCGGCATCATAATCCTGCCGGCGGAGCCTGCTCTGCACCGCCACAATTATCCCGGTCCTGCTCCGTCCACCAGGCAGGAGTGTGGATGGCAACCGGCGGAAAAGCGGCGGTCGGAATTTATCACCGCCGCGATCACCGCCGCCATCCTAATTTGACCGGTGGTTTTCTTGGTTGCGATCGCGGGCGGATGTCCACCGCCGGTCTGCCAGGCGCCACCGCCGGCCCGGCGGTGGACATCCAACCGCCATCGTAATAGGCCCCTATGTAAGTGTGATCCAGCCTCATGAACCCGCATTCTTTTGCTAAGCAACCCTATATCAACAACAAATGATTTGACCCTTCCTCTAATCAAGGTATTATTAATATTTTTGCACTTACTAAGAGTTGAATGAAAAATGCAAGCCATTTACATGTATATTGACTGATATTCCCACATCCGAAACATGCCGTGAAAATAAAGATTATAAAAAATGCCATGAATGAAATCTCTTCAACTGATCAGGATTTTGCCAATAAGCACCCCCATCACAAACCAGGAGTTATTTCACTCCAAATTACCTCAGGCAAATGTTATTTGCAACCGTGAAGGTAGTGAACACACAAAGTCATAACCTTGCAGGTATTTACATACTTTTCCAATGTTTTTTCACGTCTAATTTACGCACTTAACTGTAGAGGGAAAAACAGGACTGAGCTGTTCTGCGCATTGCAAACATTCCCGTATTGCATGGGGGCTTGAGCGAAATGATTCTCACTAATTGGAAAAGCATTTGCCAGGCGGTAAAAAAGATTAATTAATTAAATACGCTAAAGAACTATGGATAGTTCTTATGAGTTAATATAGGGTGGTAAGGGCATGGAAAGAAGTGTACAATTTGCCTATATAACCATGATCACACCTAAAGATGTTTGTAAATCCCTCGAAATCTAAAATTTGCATACATTTCGATGTTTACAACTGAAAGTTTTTAATGAATTCTTAGACATCAATTAAGTTGCACAAATTATAGGCTTAACCCTTTCCATGCGTCGACGTCACGGTGGGCGTGTGCGGAGGACGGCCGGGGGCCGTCCCAGACACGCCCACTCAAGGGAACGCCCAGCACCGCGGCGGAATCCGCGCCACGGTCAAGCGGTCAAAAGTGGCGGCTCCCCTGCTAAGGCGGAGGAGCGTCGCCCCACTGCTCTTAGAGCAGTGAAAAAGGGAAAACTAAAATGATAATAACAACGTTAGTATCATTTTATTTTTCACTACTGCGGGGCTGGGTTAGGGAGGGGCGGGGTTGGTGGCTCAGGGAGGAGGAGTGGTTTGGCACACTTAAGTGTGCATGACTGCTTGGTCAGCCGTCTTGGCCGGGCCAAACATTTATGGGTGCATTACAGCCTGGTGGGGAATATGCAACGGCTCCCTGTCCCCAACTGGGTGCCGATCCACAGTGCTCAGACCAATCACAACGCTGCATTGCAGTGTTGTGATTGGCACAGTGGAGCCTGTGTGCCCGGGTGCTTCCTGCAGCTTCTTCCGGACTGGAGTCAGAAAGAGAAGAGAAGCAGAGACGGAGGGGAGGCATCTGAAAAGGTACATGCGTTTTTAATTTATATTTTTCAACCCACCCCGACCAGCCCCGCCCTGCCACCCCGTTCTCTACCAGCCGCCACTGAGGCTGAAGTCTACAATGCTTAAATGTAGGTATTTTCTTCTGACTTGGCCCAATGTAAATACGATTACCACAGGCGGTGTTGTTAAACTGATTTATGTAATGTGTATGGGGCACTCTCAAACAGTGAAAGAATTCATACTGCAAGGAGCACAAGGAGAGGAAGCCTTCTGATAGAAATGCCAGGATATACCACCAATAATGTAAATATTAAGCCATATTTTTCAAAAGGGCTGCCCGAGGAGTGTATGCTGAGCGTTTTTGTATAGACAGCCAACACTTTAGATGAAGCTCTTTAATCTGCTACTTTATCCAGTAAATCCATCTTTAAATATTGCATTTTCCATTCTTTTTCTCTTTCCCAATGCCTTCAGTGGCATGAACAAGATGCCAGTTTATTATTCATGTTTATTACAGATCTCTTTGCATTCCCCAGTGGCGGCTGGTGACATTTGAAAGTGGTGAGGCATATACGTTTGGGATGAGTGACCTGTGGTGAGTGAGCGAGCCCGATTGCGATAAGGCGGGTTGGTGGGGGTTCTCCCCTCGAGAACATTTTGAAAAAGGAGTGGTCAAATCATGCATTTTCAAGCAAATCTGAGAAAGAAAATCCCAAAAATCCAAGAAAATGTGCTAAAAAGATGACGCATTCTACAACACATTTTTCATTATATATTCAATTGTATTAGCTTTTAAAGCATAGTAAATGATGACCTTAGAGTGCACCAGGATTCAACAATCTTTGTTGGGGTTCTTCAATGATTCCCTCACTATCACCTTCCAACAGTGTCTCTCATCTCACCATAGGCCCTCTGTCACATGAATTTAATTTGCTTTATAGCACCTCTCACACCAGTGTTGCAGCACTTTACATCACACACAAAAGTCAGTGACTCATACATGTGTAAATCAACATATAGAAAACATTACATAAGACAAACGGGACTAAGGTGTAGGATTTGTGTCACCCATATTGGGAGACATTTTTTGAGATTGCTTGGTCTGGAGAAGCACAATCCCAGGATTCGGAATGTAACACAGTGGTTAGTGTTAGTTTTGCTAATAAGAAATTATTTCTACCCCTAAAAACCTTTTTAACAACATTAGGGAATGAAAGACTCGGAAAAAATATAGCTTTCTAACCTGTAACTTACAGTTTGAACGCAGCTCTTTGATGGCAGTCCATAGCTCAATGTGGTAGATTACAATATTAATTTATGAACTGCACTGTAACAAAAGGGTCTCTGTGACAAAAGCAGTAACCCGCAAAGCTATGCACATAAAATACTGTTCTGTGATCTGCATAGTACATGTTCTTTGCAGCAGGCATATTAAGCCTCTGCGCTACCTTAAATGAATAAAACTTCCACTGGACAAAACTCGGATCTCTATCCAGCAGGTACATTAATCACCAGAGTTATCTTGAACTTTTATTGTTGCCTCTGGATGGTAACTCCATCCCCCTCTTGCACCGGCGGAATGCAAGTAATAATAAAAGCCCAGTTGCCAAAAGCATTATATCAGTGGGAACAACAGATATTTGGCCACAAAAACAAGGTGCCTCGTGCGCAATGTGATCATGTGCTCTTACACTCATATATGTTTTCATGAGCCTCTTGAGCAATGCACATGAAAGCTTTTGAGTCCCCACCATATTTGAATGCACGTGCTGGACTCCTCTTGCAACGTGTGTTCCTGGGCAGATCGCTCTGTCGCATGGCTCTGTTCCCAGCCTGCCTAGACCACCCACTGTAAGAAGCGGGGTAACAGCTTCTGGGTTGGAAGAGCTGTAAAGGTGTGGACATTATCATTCCAGTGATAACGCTGTACCCCGTTCCCGGAGAATAAGAACATTGACGCACTCACAGAAAGCCACCCGCTCCACTGAATGGTGACAATGAGGTTACGTTATACTCACTCATGACATATCCTGAACATGGTGAGCAGATGAATGATTAAGTGAAAAAAGTAGTGAACCCTATGGAACCCCACAAATACCTCTATAAGCAACACAGATCGTCAACAAATAGACTGGGCTTCTACCCGCTTAAGCGCTATATATGCAATGCAATATTATGCATCTGCGGGGAGGGGCACAGCTGGGCTAACGGAAGACATTCGGAGACAGAGCTGACATTTTCATATTACACCCTTTCCACTGTATATAGAACCAGGAGACCAAGGTAAAGACAGCTCGGTGGGTTGAGCGCTGGCTACATATATATGTCTATAGCTGTAGGTTTGAATTCCGAAAGAATAACTCAGGGTTTCATCCAGAGGATGATGATAAAATCATGAGGTGCTCTACAGACCCAAGTGGTTTTATGAAGAGCTACGACAGGTGCCATTGGTGCCTATAGGGACCTCCACTGAGAAACAGACAACCATAACCAGTGAAGAACCTAATGCACAAGTCCGTTCAGTCTGCACGGGTCAAAGGTGGCCAGCCAAGGTCCCACTACAATAGATTCACAGGGTTACTGGCCATGTTGACAGTGCATACAATCTTTAATAGTGGTGATTTCTACCTTGTATCCATAGTGGTTTCACCTTTAAGAACAAACACAGACACAAAAGACACCATGTCACCGTGCAACAGCACCCCTGGCCCCATTGCGAGGGGAAGGCACCTTTCGCTTTAAGCAGGGCTGTGGCAGGGCTCCTGTCTTTGGCAGGTAAGAGCTCTCATGCGAGGGTACGCCAGAACAGGGACGTAACACAGGCCCCCGCAGACCCCGCGGTGCAGGGGGGCCCCCGAGCTGCAGGGGTCCCCCTCAGCACTGTACTCAGGCCTGAAAGCTCCGGATTAAATCCGGAGCGGGGCCCCTCTGTGTACCTTGCAGGGGGGCCCCTTCAACTTTCGTTATGACACTGCTTCAGAAGCCAGGTGACTCTGCAGTATAGCGGTCTCCAGACATCCAGAGGGCTGGCCTGCCCTTTTGAGGTTGTACGAGCCCACCCGGGCGCTCATAATAAACAATCATGAACTGAGAGCATATCCTGTTCAAACCACAGGCATTGATCCTGAATGGCAGGTGCGACTGACCACGAAAGGCAGGCTGTAATGAAAAGTAAATAATAGCATGTATTTTCCACAGCTACCAAACTGAATTATGAAAGTTACCAGTGTGGAATTAGGAATCTGTTTTTAAATCAAAGCGTGCTGGTGCCATACTAGCAACGAACTCCCCGACCTGTCTCGCTTCATAAAAAGGGACGAGCGAGAGAGACTGCCTCCTCCCACCCACGCTGCCTCACACACACTGCGCCAGAGACCCCAAATAACTACTACCACGTCTCTCTCAGACAATCCAGACGTTGCTCCTGCTGTTACAGCAGCGCCTGAATTGGCTGGGGCAGACAACCTCGGCGCTCATTACTGAGCCCGGAGGCTGCGACTAGGAGTCACCCCCGGCACCAGTATGTGCAGGTGAAGAGACTCAGAGCCATCTCTTGCGCGCATGTTGAGCTGGCTGGAGAGAGGTAGCTGTCCAACCTGACAAGCGCACTTAGGCCCCTCTGACCCTGATAGTGTCTGTCATTAATATTGTTAAGCCCCATCCCCTCCGGCCCACACTGGCTTCTCAAGGGACCTGCCTCATGCCTCAATACTGCAATCGGCCTGCGGCAGAATGCAAAACACAAAAAGTTTAGGACTTTACTTTCATTTAATTTGGGGGGCCAGGGCATCCAAAATATGAGCGGGGCAATGCCCCAACGCCCTAAGGGAGGCACCACCCCTGCATTCCCCACTACTTATCAATTGGTAAATTTTTCCAAAAACCCCTATTGACAGTTCAATTCATACATTAACCATAGCGATTGAGATACAGGTGGAATAAGGCCGAACCCTAACCTCCTCTATTGATTATTGACTTGGGTTTGTGGCGGATAAGGGCTCTGTTATCGAACCAGAGAACACTGTAGCAGATGAAAAATGCATCATGGTACAATTTTAAATCGAGAATATTTAGACTTCCCTTTTCTATGGGAGCCTTCAGTTTCTGGACAGCATTAAGATAAGATACACACTTCCATATGAATTCGAGAATCAGTTATAAAACTTTGCACCTAAATATGTAATGGTAAGGGATAGCCAGTGAAGCCTAATATCCTCATTAAATGGCAATTATTGAGCTGATTAATAGACAAAAACTTTTTTTGCACATATTACATACTTACTAGATGGCTCTGTGTATGTCTACTTGCTGTGTTGCTGTTCTGAGAGATTGATCAACAGTAGACTGGCATGGTGGGCAAGTTCCCTTCCCAGAACTACCTTAATAGTCTTGTAGTTGCCACAAAACCAAATCGGCATAGCCCTCTGTTTTTTTTAAATTCAGTGTCTCATGCTCAATTCCTAAGTATGGGGTTAGCTGACTCCCCTAGCAGTGAACCCTCATGCTGTTGAGATGTCACAAGGATGCTGCCCAGTAATACTCATATACATATAAGCCCTGATCTGACCATAGAGTTGCCCATCTGGTGATGCTGATATTGTGGGTCTGGGACAGGCTGATGCGGAAAGTGACTGAACAAGCCAACAGGTCTGCCACCCATTTGGCTCTGTCAATGTTTACTTTGTTTTGCCATTCTTTTTGTAAAACTTCATTTTTGGGGGAGCTGGCAGGCCTTCACCAATATTAAAAAAACACATTGGCTAAAAGCAAAAACGTATTTTTTGGTTTCAAAAGCACATTTTGCCCCAGTAGTCCCAGGCACTGAAGGGGACTGCTTTCGGTGTGAATGTGCTCCTTGTGAAAGGGAAGATTGCTGTCACTCACTGTGAAGACAGTAAAAGGCTGAAG
Source organism: Calotriton arnoldi (assembly GCA_963921515.1). NCBI lineage: Eukaryota > Metazoa > Chordata > Amphibia > Caudata > Salamandridae > Calotriton > Calotriton arnoldi. Next base: position 1,105,910 of record CAWUFW010005456.1, read on the forward strand.
TTGTCTGACCCACTGCCCCATGCAGTATGCTGTAGCGGGTGGACAAAAAATGTAACATTAACAACTGACTAATGGATGAAGAGGGTTAATTTTGAACAGAATGAGTGCCAGTGCCGAAAGCTCGGCTGAGAAGCCTGCGGCCTGTGCTATTAAATGTCAGCACGTGGTATACCAACGCTGTATAATCTTGAACCCAACTAAGGCCTCTTTATTACACTACCAGACACTACCTGACCCTTTATCTCACTCTTGCTGCTCTGTCCTTTCTCCCTTCGTGATAGTTTTTCCATCTTTCTCTTTCTCTTCCTCTTTCTTTCTGTTTTGTGCTTTTTCTGTCTCATGCTCTTCATCATTATCGAATGAGGAAAAATATGTGCCGGTCCCCAAAAATTAGTGTTGGTGGGCACTACCAGCAACCAACAACTCAAGTTAAGCACTGGCAGGCTATAACCCTTATTAGTAAGCATACGATATATATATATATTCACTGAAAAAACCATAGGTTTCAGGGACGTTATAGTTAGTTGGACATTTCGCTCGTACAAAACCAGAGAAATTCAGCCGTTATAGTAAGTTGAGCTAACTATAACTCGCGCCCCTGCAATGCACTGCTGATGACGTCACATATTACATCATTCATGACATGGTCAGTGACATCACTGATGACATCACTGATGACATCTCACATGACATCACTTATGACATCACTGATGACATCATCCAGTGACTGAGTGTTTCTGTAAAGTTTAAATATGTTTTATATATATATATATATATATGCCAAGGTGTATTGAAGTATGAGTGGGTGTTTGAGTGTCTGAATAGATGATTTAGTAGTTGCGTGACTGACTGTATAAGTGAGTGATTAAACGTGTCTTACTGAATGCATGGGTTAGTGAGTAAACTGTGTAAATGCCTGTATCAGTCTGTCAGTTGGTGTGTAAGCGGCTGCATGGGTTGGTGAGTAGCTACATGAGTGTCTATATGGGATATTGATTGATTGTCTGAGTATCTGTATGGCTGCCTGAGTGTCTGTGTGGGTGGGTGACTCTGTGCATAGATGTGTGAGTGTGTAATTCACTGGGTGTATGGGTTCAAGAGTGCATCTGTGAAGGGCCGTATGGGTGGGTGAGTGTGTGTATGGGTGTGTTGGTGAGTGAATGGATGTCTCACTGGTACATGTGTGAGTAACTACATATGTGAAAGGCAGTATATGTGAGTGTTGGAGTATATAAATCACTATATGTGAGAGTGAGTGATTGTGAGAGTGGCTGTATGGATGAGTGTGTGCTTGTATCAGTGATTGTAAAAGAGAGTAAGTATGTGTTAGTATCTGTATGAATAAGTGAGGTGGTGTGTGTATAACTGTATAGGTGAGTAAATGGGAGTGTGAATGATTCTTTGCATGATTGACTAGGTGTGTGGGTAACTCTATGGATGAGTGGCGATGTGTGAGTGTCTGTATAGGTGTATGAGTGCAAATGATAGTGCTGTATTGATAAGTGACCGCATGAATGAATGACTGTATGGGTGAATGAGTGGACGTGTGTGTAGACCTAGGAATCAGTGAGTGGGTATGTAGTAACTGGTATTGGTGTGTCTATGGTTTCGAAAATGGTAGTCTGTATTTTAGAGTGGGTGTATCAAAGTTTATATTAGGGTGTGAGGAGGTGCATCAGATTATCACGTGGATGATGTCATCAGTGATGTCATTTGAGATGTCATCAGTGATGTCATCAGTGATGTCACTGACCATGTCATGAATGATGTAACATGTGACGTCATCAGCAGTGCATTGCAGGGGAGCGAGTTATAGTTAGCTCAACTAACTATAACGGCCGAATTTCTCTGGTTTTGTACGAGTGAAATGTCCAACTAACTTTAATGTACCTGAAACCTATGGTTTTTTCAGTGAATTTCTAAGGTTTTTTAAATGCTAATTTCTAACTATAACGTCCCTGAAACCTGAGGTTTTTTCAGTGAATTTCTAAGGTTTTTTAAATGCTAATTTCTAACTATAACGTCCCTGAAACCTGTGTTTTTTTCAGTGAATTTCAAAGGTTTTTTAAATGCAAATTTCTAACTATAACATCCCTGAAACCTGTGTTTTTTTCTGTGAATTTCAAAGGTTTTTTAAATGCTAATTTCTAACTATGCCTACAGAGGTAGGACATGTGCAGAAAGATGAAGAAAGGTGCAGAAAGAAGCAAGAGATGTGCACAAAGAACCAACAGAGGAGCAGAAAGAGGCCTTGTTGCAAAGTCATCCTGTGCCCCCAACTTTTTGCTGACGGGTACTGGTGGTAACTGACTCTGACTAACCAGGCCTAGAGCCAGTGCTATGCTAAAAGACACTTAGAATACAGTGAAAACACCTACATACACTAGGGAACATTAAGCGTTGAGGTACCCTTGTGATTGGCATGACCTTCTCTGTAAGGCCCTAGTACATAATAGGGCAGTGGGATTAAAACTACATCTAAGTCAGATGTGCAGAAAGATGCTTCTTTAAGTAGTAGTCACGTTTGCAGAGTGGTGGAGAAAGGGTGCTGGGCCTCCGACCAGCGCTCAGGAATTCCGCTGCATAGGACTTAGAGGAGGTACCAGGAGGGCTTCTTGGCCCCCAAAGTCCCTCAGGAGTAAATTGGACTTCATCCCCCATCGCGTAGTCTGCCTGGAGGTGCGTTTGCAGAGTGGTGGAGAAATGGGGGCATGTCCTCCAAAGACGTCTTAGCAATCCCACTGTGTGGGACTTACTGGAGGTGACAAGAGGGGTAGTTGGCCCCCAAGGACAACTTTGGGGGCCAACTACCCCTCCTATTACCTCAAGTAAGTCCCACACAGCAGGATTGCTAAGTTCTCATACCAGGCCACGCCCCCTTTGCCCACCACTCTGCAAACATGCTCCCTGGCACGCTCTTGGATGGGGATTGAAGTCCCCTTTGCTGCTGGGGGTCATTTAGGGGCCAGACAGCCTACCTCTTACCTCCAGTAAGCCCCACACAGTGGGATTGCTGAGAGGTGGACACAGGCCACGCCCCCTTTCCCCACCACTCTGCAAACGTGCCTCCTGGCGTGTTCTAAGTTGGGTTATTAAGTCCCCTTCATTCCTGAGGGTCCCTGGGGGCCAACTAGCCCACCAGGTACCTCCAGTAAGCGCCACACAGCTGGATTGCAGAGAGTGGTCTGAGGCCACGCCCCCTTTTTACACCACTCTGCAAACGCGGCTCCCGGTGCACTGCTGCTCAAGGGATGAAGTCCACTTGTGTCCTGTGGTCCTCAGGACACAAGTGGACCTCATCGCCCCTCCAGCAGTGTGCCAAGAGGCACGTTTGCAGAGTGGTGTAAAAAGGGGCGTGGCCTCGGACCACCTCTCTGCAATCCAGCTGTGGGGCGCTTACTGAAGGTACCTGGTGGGCTAGTCGGCAACCAGGGACCCTCAGTATTCAAGGGGACTAAATTCCCCAACTTAGAACGTGCCAGGGGGCGTGTTTGCAGAGTCATGCAGTTAGGGGGCGGGGCCTCCGGCAAGTTGCCGGTTAATTTTTTATTTTTTTTATTTTATGGGAGGGGGGCTGCGTGGCCCCCCTTCCATGGGCCACTTTTGGCATGGGGACCCCATCCCAGGGGTCCTGGCAGCCTTGTTTTTTTTTATTGTTTTTTTTGGGAGGGGGGCCGTGTGGCCCCCCTCCTAAGGCCAAGTATGGCCCCGGGGACCCCATCCCCCGGGGCCTGGCCAGCCTTCTTCTTTAAAAAATATTTTTGGAGGAGCGCCGCGTGGCCCCCCTCCTTAGGCCAATTATGGCCCTGGGGAGCCCATGCCCCAGAGCCGGCCTTTCCGTTTAACATTTTTTTTTTTAACATTATAATTAAAGGGGAGGGGGGCCGCGTGGCCCCCCTCCCGGGCCACTTCTGGCCCCGGGGACCCCATCTCCCGGGGCCTGGCCTCAATGTTGGGGAGCGTGGGGGGAGCCCCAATGCCCCCACGGTCCCGCCGGCTCCCCGCCTCCTGCGGGGGCCGGCATTGCTTTTGCACAATGGGAGCTGCTGACATGCAGCTCCCCTTGTGCAAAAGCAATCCTGCTTTGGTTTTTGGAAGGGAGAGCAGGTTTCCTGCTCTCGCTTCCAAAAACCAAAGCAGAGCTTGCTATGGCAGGGCGGGAGCCGTGCTCCCACCCTGCCATAGCAAACGGCAATGTCCCGGGGGTGGGCACCCCGGGACATTGCAGGAGCCGGCCCTGGGGGTGGCGGTCCCCAGGGCCATCAAGGGCTCCTGGAAGGGGGCCGCACGGCCCCCCTCCCAGGTGTTTAAAGCCTCGGGGAGGTGGTGGTCCCCGGGGGTCCGCAACCGACCCCCGTATTCAAATATTTAGCTCCCCGGGGAGGTGGTGGTCCCCGGGCAGTGTGGGGGAGCAGGAGCCCCCCCACACTTTTTTTAATTCAATTTAAGCCCCGGGGAGGTGGCAGTCCCCAGGGCTTGGGGGGCCCGCGAGGCCCTCCCACCCATATTAATGAATGCCCCAGGGAGGTGGCGGTCCTGAGGGCAACATGGGGGGGCAGGAGCCCCCCCACACATTTTATTAGAAGCCCGGGGGAGGTGGCGGTCCCCGGGGCTGCGTGCCCCCGCACATAATGAATAAAGCCCCGGGGAGGCGGTGGTCCCCGGGGCTATGGGGGCCCCGTGGGCCCCCGCTAATTATTTGGACATTGACCCCGGGACCTGGCTCACCTGGGGGCTTATACAAAACGAAGCGCGGGAGGCCGCGCTTCGTTTTTTTAAATTTTCTCAGCCGGATTCGCGTACCCAGCGCAAATTCGGCCGTTTTTAAAAGAAAAAATGCTTTTTTTGCGCCTGGGGGTCCTTGTGGAACCCCCTGAGCAGTCCTAGGGGGTCAGGATGTTTCTACCCTGCCCCCTTTTCTTGTTTTTCACCTTTTTTTCTTCTGTTTTCTTGTGACTCGGTTACCGAGTCACAAGGTGGCTGCCAACACTTCCTGGTTTGGAGTGTTGGCAGCCATTCAGAAGTCAGCTCGTGCTCGGGAGGAGTCGCGACTCCTCCTCGGTGCTCAGATATCGATATTTTAATTTTTTTAATTTCTCAGGAACTACTGAACGGATTTACACCATTTAAAAAAAAGGTTGCTTTCTGGACCAAGACCTACCTTTTTGCCAAATTTGTTGTAATTCCGTTCAGCAGTTCGGGCTGTAGCTTTGTCTAAAGTTCCTATGGAAATTAACATGGAGAAAATGCGTTTTGGGACTCCCCTTTTTTCTCGGCCCCCGCTTGATGAATCACTCCAAAACTTTCAAGACAGGAGCTGACCGGAGCGCCCCATTAGTTTTGACAATTTCGCGAAGATTCGTCAAACGACGCCAAACTTATTGGCAAATCCAAAAACACTTTTCCCATGGAAACTAGGTTCTAACTATAACTACCTAGGTAATATATGTAAGCTCGTGGGGTGACCAAAATTTGAGAAGCACTCGGACACGGGCCGCTTTTCCCCGTAAAAGCCTTTATTGGTTGAACAGCCTAATTTCCCAGTCCTTTAAAAGCATGAGTCCGCAGCCTTACGCGTTTCGTGAACATCACTTCTTCAGAGGCTGGCGCGGTCAAAAGGAGCATTACGTTCCACACCTCCCTTTATTCCCATATCGTACGCCGTTAGATCAGCTGTTCTGAATGAAAAGTACGTAAGGGCTTGTGGGAGATGTAGTACTCATTTCTTTTCCACAGATGGATGTGAAAAGCAGCGAGTCTCCTGAGATCCCCAATGCTGCCCGGCGCAAGGTCACCTTTAATCCACTTTGGATTCGCTATCTAAAATAACGAGGCAGGCGCTGGAAGCTGGATGGCAAGAAAAAGGTTTATTACTCTTAGAGGAGACCACGTCAACTGCTGACACCAGGATGTCTTCAGGGAGGTGTTCTACTGGCAATGCTTTTGGCTCTTCCTTTTATACAGGTTTTACACAATGTATTTGTTTCATTTATCATGGTTACAAGCTTGGAGTCTCCGCCCGGGCAGGTTGTCACACAAGCCCGACATTGTTTCATCAGAATGGTTACACAAGCCCAACATTGTTTCATCAACATGGTTACACAAGCCCAACATTAACTCTCCTCCCGCCCAGGTCAAAAACAGACAATTTAATTGCAGCTGGACCTTGCTTCAAGGTCTAAACACAAGTGAGACCGGCCAGATCTAAGAGTCCGTTCTGTTGATAAAAACAGGTCCCATTGTTGGCAAAAACAAGTCTTGCTGTGTGCAGTGCAATAAACCATGCTTGCAAGAGTCTGTTTGGTATTTGTAACCTGTTTGTGCAGGGATGAGAGGAAAGACGAGTTTGAGGCAGCAGGTGATGTTGATGTTTGTCGTGGAAATAGTTTATAGCCCCCAGCACACATATCAGGTTTGGTCAGAGAGTCAGAAGGCTGCTAGAGGACAGGGTGAAATGAAGGTGACCAACAGAGTACAAAATGGCTGTGGTAAATCAGAATGACTGTAGTTTATGTGCACGTAGGAACTTTCATCAGACAAGATGGCGCAGAATGTTCATGATTGTCGTTTTGTTCTTAACAGTCGCCCCTTTGAACATAACTAGCCATCTCGTCAGTCTATTTCGATCTCCATAATGTCCTGTATTTCTTGTTCATACATTACTCTCATTTTTGTTAACTGAGTGTCCATATTCTTAGGGCGCAAGGCACTTATGCAAAGAGAACACAAAGGTGGTATACAGTGTACACCCAAACAGCAACCACATATTGCCAATACTGGGACCAAGAGAAACATTGATATTTTCCAACCCCAGTCCTTCAAGATGCCCCAAAGCCAACTTCCAATTGTCCAAGTCTCTGATCCTTGATGAATTTCTGAAGACAGTCTGTGGAGATGTTCGATTGCTTCATAGACAGAGGGTGAATTATCAGGGATGTATATGCAGCAACTGGCACCAATGATGCGACATGCTCCTCCACGATCCGCTAGTACCACGTCCAGGACCATGCGGTTTTGTAGGGCCACTAGACGGACCGCTTGAAGCTCGGCAGTGTTGTTGGTGAGGATGCCAGCTGTGACGTTCAGGGCGGTTTCTACCGCTTGAGACAGATGTCTGATGGCTCGGCTGTTTGCCATCGGACCCCATAGCGGGACGAGCCCTTTTACTGCGTCAACGAACTGTGATGCGGCAGAGTCTGCTTGATCAGTGTCTTTAGAACGCTTTTCTCGATGATGCTCTGCAGGGGCTGTGTAGGTCGGTGGCAAAACAAAAGCGATGTAGCACGTGCCCCCCAGTTTCTTGGGAGCCAGGTGTAGGCTTTGGTTCCACAGACAAAGTACATATTGGGTGATGCAACAAATGCTGGAGGGTTGGCAGTGTTCAAAGTCCTTACAATGTTACAAGTGCTGTGACCCACATTCTTAGTCCCATGGCCTTCAATGCATACAAGGCCAGAGACGTTCACCACAGATAGGGCCACAGTCAGTGTTGCAGCAGTTTTTTTCTTCAGGTAGGAAAATGTGGCTCTGACAGGATTATTGAACACTTGTATTTCCACTCGTTCTTTGGAGGGGACATTCATTGGGAATGTCGTATTGGAGGTGTGAGGGCAAAAGGGAGCTGCTGTTCTTCCTGTTTGGTTTAGCCAGAACTCGTTGTAGAACTGAGTGATTGTCCCATCGGAAGTGGCATTGTCTTTGTAACTTTCTTGTAGGAGCATCATCCAGGCAAGGCAAGATCCATGAACAGAAAAGGGTGAAGGGATGAAAGGGATGGAATGTTCAGTGGCATGTGGTAGCAGCCCACAGACCCAACAGTTGGTGGCATTGGTGGCAAGATTGTGCTGGTGCAGCATCTGTACGAAAGAATTATTCCAGAATTCTTTGCGTCGTTCTCGGAGATGTGGCGGTAGTGATACCAGGTAGTGTTCTTTCTTTGTGATTGGTTGCATGGTTGGTGACAATGTTCTGTATGCAGGTGCATTCTCTTCAATGATCCAGAGTGTGACCATTAGTAGGAGGCAGGTGAGAAATGCAGCTACAAGTGCAATTGTCTTTGTACTGTGCAGTTCAAAAGTCTTGGTGTCTTTGCGGTGGCTTTGCAGGTGTTCCGTTTCTTCCATCATCTTCGAGGAGCTCACCAACTGTTAGGACCACAGACTTTTGTCTGGTGTTTTTCCTGGTAGCGTTGTTTGGCTGTGCTACCGATCTGAGACTCTGACTCAGTTAGTGGCCTGTTTGTTGGAGCTCCCCTTTTTGTCGATCTTAGGTTGTACCCTTCCTTGGATGGCACCGTGGGGTCGGGAAATTCAGACAGTTGGAGGGTGTCTTCTTGTGGGTAGCAACTCAGAGCTGGTCGGTCTTTTGCGAGTACTTCCTCTTGCACCTCCACCTCTTCACAGGTTGCCAGCGTTGGAGGGACTTTCTTGCAGTGGTGGGCGTGCAGCCAATTTCTTTTTCCTTCCACTCGGAGGGCAGTTCGAGTGGTGATCAAGACTTGCCAGGGGCCCGTCCACCTGGGCTCCAGATTCTTTGTTCTTTGGAAGTTGCGAACTAGGATGAAGTCCCCAGGCTTTATCACATGTCCTGGGCCCCTGGATATGTCAGGCAAGGCTTGCTGCACCTGTTGGTGGATAATTGTTAGCTCGTTTGTCAATTTATGCAGATAGTCTGACATTAATATGTTCGGGACATCGTTAATGGAGGTGGGTCTTGGTGCCGCCCAAATGTTCATAGGCCTGCCGAAGACCACTTCATACGGGGTCAGTCTGTGTTTGGTCGGGGTGGAGCGCATTGATAGCAATGCCAATGGAAGGGCGTCGGGCCATTTCCAACCCGGTTGTGGCAACTATTTTGGCTAGCTTTAGTTTCAATGTTGCATTGTGTCTCTCTACCAGGCCCGCTGATTGGGGGTGGAAGACGGCATGGAATTTTTGTTTTACCCCCAACCCTTTCAGTATGTTCTGTATCACTTGGCTACGAAGTGTGGGCCGTTGTCGCTCCATAAAATTCTGCAAAGGCCGTACCGGGGGAAGAATTCTTTCAACAATACTTTTGCAGTGGCTATGGCAGTATTGTCGCGGGTGGGATATGCCTCCACCCATTTGCTAAAAGCGCACACAACCACCAGGACATATTTTAGACCATGGCATCTCTCTAGTTGGATGTAATCCATTTGAAGGACTTCAAAGGGGTGATCAGGGACTCCAAACCCTCCCCGTGGTACTACTGTCCCTTTCCCTGGGTTGTGTTGTAGGCATACTATACACTGTTGTACTAGGCGCTTTGCAGATTCTGTTATCTTGACATTATGCCATACTCTTGTGATTAGTTCAATCATGGGGGTGGAGCCTATGTGTGCTGGTAAATGTGCCATGGTCAATATGGGGATGAGGTAGGCATTGGGTAACAGCCATTTATTTCCGTCTTTAGTTCTCCAGCAATTTTCCTTGTCTTTTAGTCCCACCTTTTCCCACTCGGTCAATTCGTCTTGTGTGCCTGTAGTCTGTATGTCCCTTACAGTGGTCCTAGCATCAGTCCATTGTTCAGCTTGTGACCTGGTCACATACATTCGTGTCATAGTTCTGTCTTCTGCCGTGGCTCGGGCAGTAACGTCTGCTAGCGCATTTCCCTGTCCAATGAGATCTGTCACTTTCCTATGTGCTTGGCATTTTATCACTGCTAGCTTTTTGGGGAGGAGGACTGCTTCCGTCAAGGCGGAGACTAAATCTCCATGCAGGATGGGTGTACCGTGTGAAGTCAGGAACCCTCTTTCTTTCCATAGAATCCCGAAATGGTGAACCACCCCGAAGGCGTATTGGCTGTCGGTGTATATGTTAACTGTCGTGCCAGCTGCTAAAATACATGCTCGTGTGAGGGCAATGAGTTCTGCTGCCTGGGCGGAACGTTGGGCAATACGGGCTGTTTCTAGAATGGTTCGGGCTGTGGTGACAGCGTATGCAGCTGAGGTGGTGCCGTCGGGGAGTTTGATGCACGAACCATCCACCCATAGTTCTCCATCTGGCTCTAGAAAGGCGGTGTCTCTGAGGTCTACTCTACTTTTTGTTTGTTCATCGGTTAGTGTCACACAGTCGTGTAGTGGAGCCACGTTAGGATCGTTCTCGGGTAGGGGTAACAGCGTGGCTGGATTGAGGGTGGTGCATCGCTTTAGGGTAATGTGCGGTGCTAGCAGGGTCAACTCATATCCTGTCAGTCGGGCGCTAGTCAAGTGTTGGGTTTTGGTCTGGTTCAGTAGTGTGTCGACTGCATGGGGTACTAAAACAGTGACTGGATTGGAGAGCACTATTCCTTCGCTCTGGCGTATTGATACTGCTGCAGCTGCCACAGCACGCAGGCACGCTGGCAGTGCTCTGGCTACTGGATCGAGGGTGGCAGAAAAATATGCACAAGGGCGTTGTTTGTGACCAATTGATTGTGTTAGGACAGACAATGCACATCCCTCCCTTTCGTGTGTGTAGAGGAAGAATGGTTTGGAGTAATCTGGGGTTCCTAGGACTGGTGCTGAGCAAAGGGTATTGCGTAGTTCTTTAAAGGCTGTCTGGCATTCGGGGGTCCAGGGGAGAGGTGAGGGGATGTCCTTAGCTAGGAGGGAGAGAAGGGGTTTGACAATGAGGCTAAAGTTCGGTAACCACTGTCTGCAAAACGAGGTGAGGCCTATCAAAGAGCGGACTTGCTTCTGATTTTTGGGGACAGGGGTGCCTAGAATTGTCTGGATCCTGTCAGGCGTGAGTTTTCTCCCTTCTTTTGATAAAAGGTGACCCAAATAGGTCACTTGTGATTTACAGAACTGCAGTTTCTTTCGGGAGACCTTGTGACCATTCTCAGCAAGGAAATGGAGTAGTTTGATGGTGGCTGTGACGGCTATTGGTATGGTGTCTGCTGCTAGAAGGATGTCGTCTACATATTGTATTAGTGCCACTCCATCTGGCAATTGTATGGCGTCCAACTGTCTTTTAAGCGCCTGGCTATAGATACTTGGGCTCTCAGTGTACCCCTGAGGTGCTCTACAAAATCTATACGAACGGGAATTTAGGGTAAATCCAAAAAGATAGCGGCTGTCCTCGTGTATAGGTATGGAAAAGAAGGCGTTCTTGAGGTCGATCACAGTGAAGGTGGTGGCAGTGGAGGGATTAAAGTCAAAATTGTCGTGATGTCGGAAACTACTGGGTATTGTGGTACTACGATTTTGTTTACCTCCCGCAGGTCAATGATGAAGCGGTAGGCTTTCCCATCTCCCTCTCCCTGTCTCTTTACAATCGATAGTATGGGACTGTTACAAATGTTGCTCACTACTTCCTCTACCACCCCTGCCTCTACCAACGAGTGTATGATCTCTGTTAGTGCTTTCTCACCCTCTGGCGATATTTTGTACTGCGGTACCTTCGGTAGGGTTGCGTCCTGTCATATTGTTACGTGTACTGGGTCAATCATCATTCGTCCTACGTCTGAATCAGCCCTAGCCCATAAGTGTGATGGCAAAGTGTCCAGTAGGGATGTGTCAGTCTCAGAGATGGAAAACATGTGCTGAAAAGGGTTCTCTCTATGGCGTTGGGGGTTGTCATACAGGATGACACGCACTCCGTCTGGTGAGCATCTGATAGTTGCATGGAAGTGTTTCAAAAGGTCGATGCCCATAAGGGCGTCTGGGGTGTTAGATGAGAGGAGGAATGTCGTTTCGACGCCATTGCTGTCAAGATTAAAAGGGATGGGTCGGGACAAAGGGTTGGTGGAGGGCGTACGGTCAAATCCTATTGAGGTCACATGTGAGCCTGACAAGGGTGCCCTTGGAATCAGTCGTTTGGATAGTGCACTACGTGTTGCTCCTGTGTCTACCAAAAATGGCGACCTTGTGCCCAGGACCTCAGCGGTAACATAAGGGCCTTGCTGATCAACGCAGAGCTCGACTGGATCCCTTCCTTGCCCCTGGCTGTCCTATGCAAAGTCGTACGTATTGTCATAATCTGTCTGTTGGTACTGATTCTGTCTGGGATGGTCAAATGCGTTCATTCTTCCTGGCCTTTCCTCGCTTGCTTCATTCGCGTACCCTCTTCCACGTCCTCTTCCTCTCTGTCCACTTGCTATTTCCTCGCCCCTCTGCCCCTAGCAGCTCCTAACAAAGCCGGGCATTGGGATTTCCAGTGTCCATATTTTTTGCAAAATGCACATTGATCCTGTCCTAGGTCTTGGCGTCCTACATATGATGTAGATGGATTGTTCCTAGGGGGCTGTACTCTAGGGGTATTCTGCTGGTTTCCTCCCTATATTGCTCCCTTCCTGCATTCGCCCCCTGGAGTTGTGCTATCATTACCCTTTCCTTCAAGTCCTTCTTTTCCTTTCTGTAGCCCTGTCATTTTCGTTTCTCTGATGCTCGTAGTACTGGGCCATTTGGAGAATGGCCGTCGGTTTAGATGCTGCCCAACTACTTTCGCTGGCTTGTAGTTTCTGGGATACATCTGGCAGTAATCCTTTGACGTAGTTCTGCACAAATAAGTGGTGTCCGGTTGCGGTGGACATGTCTTGTCCACTGTAATCAGAGAACACAGTTTCAAATCTGGAGAAGTACTCTGAGACGTCCTCTTGTGGTTTCTGGCGGCATGCGGTTACTATGGACCAGTCTATCTTTTTCTCTGGGATCAGCGTTTTCACTTTCTGCACTATTTTGTCAGGGAGGTCTAATATTGCTTTAACTGGTTTTTGACCAGGTTTCCGCTGTTTATCTAGTGTGTCGAGTTGTTCCCAGGTATGACCAAACAGTTCGGTATGGTCTACTTTCCTAACCTGTTTCCACACATCTTCTGGCAAACATAACCCGAAGAACAAGTCTATGTCGGCAAGTGTCATTATTGTTGATCCCAGAGCGGTACCTAGCTCGGTGTAAAAGGCGGTGGGGTTCTTTCGTAAATCCGGCAAAGATTTACGGAAGGTCAGGATGTCCTGTCTGTCCCATGGCTGATACACCCAATTGTAGACCACCCTTCCTCTAGCGTCTTGATGGTTTATATCGTCATTAGTCCCTTGTCCTCTAGGAGGTATCCAGTAAGGGGCAGCTTCTTTTATTGGCATCATGCTATCTGTTTTTTCCACTGGGGGTCCTGCTACCTTAGTTGTCCTGTCCCTATCTATCTGTCCTTGTTCTATGAGGTGACGCAATACTTCTAGTGTGGATGAAAATAGTTCTGCAACATCGTTGTCGCCTTCATCTCCGATGTCTACCTTCCTGTAGAGAGCCACTAATCGTTCGGGCCCTACGTCTTGGTACTTCTCTTCATATGCAGTAAGGGTGTGGTAACAGAGACGTACAATAAAGTATCGTTTGCGGTTTTCAACATAGGAGTTGCATATGTCAGTTACATGCTCTTCTGTCTCCTTCCTATCTATGAGGGATTTAACTACTTTATCAATGCCTGCTCGCTCATTTTTACTTAATCGCGGGACCCTGGGCGCTCCTTTTTCTTTTGATCCTACCTCTACTACTGTATCCTTTGATGAGGCATTTGGTGTGGGTGACTCGGTGGGAGCAGAGGCGGTGGAGACTGAGGCGATCGTGCCATCTCCGGCTATACTTTGGTGGTCCTGGCGTTGTACTATGGGATGAGTAGGGGCGTAAGGGGGTGGCATGTATATCATTGGGGACCTAACAATAAATCATCATCTACCCCCTGTTTTGCTGGTAACTCGGGGTAAAGAGTTAAGGGCATTCTAACAGGGCATTGACCTGATATTTTTGATTCCTGTTCCTTTTTATCGATTTCCTTTTCTTTTAGTTCTTCTTCTAACTTTTTACAGGCTTGGTAAGCTGATTTTCGCGTTTCTTTATCTTGTCTAGCTCCGTCTCTTTTCTTTCGTTGAGCTGCCTCTTTTCACCATAAACCAAAACTATCAAACATGGCTGGTCTAGCTTTCTTTTTGTGGAGAGCTAATTCTAACGTTTCTATTTTAGCGGGATCGAAAGTTCCCGTCAGTGGCCACTGATTTACCCGGTCCTTCCTAGTGTACTTATGCCATAGTTTGCTATAAGCTACGGTGGCTAATCCATATTTCACGTACATGTCCTTGTTAGGGGTGCCTTCCAGCGGTGCCGGATGACTGACCTCTAACAAATGGTCCGGTCCAAAACAATCAAACAATCTAGAGAAAACAGGTATGACGTATTTAGCGGTCAAAATGAATATCTCAATTAATGTTAGACAAAAGTCTGCACTACCTGTCCTTCGCTGTCTGCAAAGAGAGAATATTCCTATTCTCCGTTGTTTGCAAGCAGGGAATGTCTCAAATAACTCAAAAAGGAATACTAGTATTTCTATCAATCAATCAATTTAAGTCATGTTTTCTCACGACCTTACCCGGACCGTATGGACAGTTCTTCGTATTCCCTTCCAGCGCCTGGTTGTCCTCTTACTCCAACAATCAATGCGGCGTTCCTGTAAGGCCCCAGTCAGGACCGCAGGTCACTCGAGAGAGGTCCGTTCGGAACCGGTGAAGTTCAGTCGATTGGCAGCCAGACGAGGGTCTCTTTCAGGCAGGTGCACTCCAATCATTTAGTCGTTCACTCCGTCGTTAGGACCTCTCTACTGGACCCACGTGTCTCTGATGGGCCCCCGTTGGGTCGCCAATTTGTGAAAAGCAGCGAGTCTCCTGAGATCCCCAATGCTGCCCGGCGCAAGGTCACCTTTAATCCACTTTGGATTCGCTATCTAAAATAACGAGGCAGGCGCTGGAAGCTGGAAGGCAAGAAAAAGGTTTATTACTCTTAGAGGAGACCACGTCAACTGCTGACACCAGGATGTCTTCAGGGAGGTGTTCTACTGGCAATGCTTTTGGCTCTTCCTTTTATACAGGTTTTACACAATGTATTTGTTTCATTTATCATGGTTACAAGCTTGGAGTCTCCGCCCCGGTCAGGTTGTCACACAAGCCCGACATTGTTTCATCAGCATGGTTACACAAGCCCAACATTGTTTCATCAACATGGTTACACAAGCCCAACATTAACTCTCCTCCCGCCCAAGTCAAAAACAGACAATTTAATTGCAGCTGGACCTTGCTTCAGGGTCTAAACACAAGTGAGACCGGCCAGATCTAAGAGTCCGTTCTGTTGATAAAAACAGGTCCCATTGTTGGCAAAAACAAGTCTTGCTGTGTGCAGTGCAATAAACCATGCTTGCAAGAGTCTGTTTGGTATTTGTAACCTGTTTGTGCAGGGATGAGAGGAAAGACGAATTTGAGGCAGCAGGTGATGTTGATGTTTGTCGTGGAAATAGTTTATAGCCCCCAGCACACATATCAGGTTTGGTCAGAGAGTCAGAAGGCTGCTAGAGGACAGGGTGAAATGAAGGTGACCAACAGAGTACAAAATGGCTGTGGTCAATCAGAATGACTGTAGTTTATGTGCACGTAGGAACTTTCATCAGACAAGATGGCGCAGAATGTTCATGATTGTCGTTTTGTTCTTAACAGTGATGCTCCTTAAATAAATGCAAAATTTACAGCTCAACATGAGCCCCAGGAAATGAAAGTCATTCTTGATCCAAAGTCCGCATTCCCTTTATGAGCTCCACATAATTGGAACTCCAGGCCCCCTTTGTGGGGTGGTGCTTCCTCGACGACAGGACAGCCGCCTAGACATGTAAGCTCGTGGGGTGACCAAAATTTGAGAAGCACTCGGACACGGGTCGCTTGTCCCCGTAAAAGCCTTTATTGGTTGAACAGCCTCATTTCCCAGTCCTTTAAAAGCATGAGTCCGCAGCCTTACGCGTTTCGTGAACATCACTTCTTCAGAGGCTGGCGCGGTCAAAAGGAGCATTACGTTCCACACCTCCCTTTATTCCCATATCGTACGCCATTAGATCAGCTGTTCTGAATGAAAAGTACGTAAGGGCTTGTGGGAGATGTAGTACTCATTTCTTTTCCACAGATGGATGCTCCTTAAATAAATGCAAAATTTACAGCTCAACATGAGCCCCAGGAAATGAGTCATTCTTGATCCAAAGTCCGCATTCCCTTTATGAGCTCCACATAATTGGAACTCCAGGCCCCCTTTGTGGGGTGGTGCTTCCTCGACGACAGGACAGCCGCCTAGACATGTAAGCTCGTGGGGTGCCAAAATTTGAGAAGCACTCGGACACGGGCCGCTTTTCCCCGTAAAAGCCTTTATTGGTTGAACAGCCTCATTTCCCAGTCCTTTAAAAGCATGAGTCCGCAGCCTTACGCGTTTCGTGAACATCACTTCTTCAGAGGCTGGCGCGGTCAAAAGGAGCATTACGTTCCACACCTCCCTTTATTCCCATATCGTACGCCGTTAGATCAGCTGTTCTGAATGAAAAGTACGTAAGGGCTTGTGGGAGATGTAGTACTCATTTCTTTTCCACAGATGGATGCTCCTTAAATAAATGCAAAATTTACAGCTCAACATGAGACCCAGGAAATGAAAGAAATTCTTGATCCAAAGTCCGCATTCCCTTTATGAGCTCCACATAATTGGAACTCCAGGCCCCCTTTGTGGGGTGGTGCTTCCTCGACGACAGGACAGCCGCCTAGACATGTAAGCTCGTGGGGTGACGAAAATTTGAGAAGCACTCGGACACGGGCCGCTTTTCCCCGTAAAAGCCTTTATTGGTTGAACAGCCTAATTTCCCAGTCCTTTAAAAGCATGAGTCCGCAGCCTTACGCGTTTCGTGAACATCACTTCTTCAGAGGCTGGCGCGGTCAAAAGGAGCATTACGTTCCACACCTCCCTTTATTCCCATATCGTACGCCGTTAGATCAGCTGTTCTGAATGAAAAGTACGTAAGGGCTTGTGGGAGATGTAGTACTCATTTCTTTTCCACAGATGGATGCTCCTTAAATAAATGCAAATATATATATACACACTTTTTGTGATATCAAAAATCTTGGCTAATGTCAGACTGAAAAAGAACTGTATTTTCTTCGGGAGCCTTGCTGTGGGCCTTACACCCCTCACTAGGCCAATGCTGTAGACTTCCGTCTTTCGTCAATGCAATAGTCCCCACACACTCTTACCACTGGCTCTCCGCAGGTTGCGAATGGGAGCTTTAATCCGCCCGGAACACTGAATTCTCTTCATTTTACCACAGTAACAACAGGTCCTGTGGCGATAAGCTCGTAACTGCATGGTACTGGTGGGGTGTTACCACACAATGCCAGTGCTGGGGTGTGGAGTTTGCACCCCACCAGATCCGTGCAATTTGTAATCAGTGTTGTGGTAGTTTAACAAATGCTGAACTACTAGCTACGGATTTCTTAAAGAGTTTTTAGGGATGTCTTCCCAATTAAATATATGTCAAATATATTAAAATGTTGTTGAAATTATGCGAAATTATGTGAAAAAAATAGCTTTCTATGTGTTGGTTGTGTGCTTTTATGAAGAGCCTTCCCTTTTAAAGAGACTCGCCTTTTAGCATGATCATTAGCTTTCTGGAGAAATTTGGTGCTGCGGTCTCCTAGTTCCCCTAGAACTTTCCGATAGAAATTATTATTACAAAAGTACAATACCACAAAATTACAAAATGCTACTCCCCCCTTTGCTTCATGGAGCATTTGAACACTCAGCTCTATTGGTACCAAATGAAACATATTTAATGTTTGTAAAGTTTGGTGGGAGGCGTAAATGTTGACATGTTTCAAAATTTGAGTTGAGCATAAAATTCATCCTAATATAGATATCAGGGACCCACAACAGTGGGTGTTTGCGGTTATCTACACGAGGGAACATGTGCTTACGTAAGACTGCAATATAAATGTAAACAGAAGCAAAAGGGACATTTTTGTGAGAAAAGAGGAAGTTCTCGAAAAACCACTTATGTAACAGGCAGCTGAGACTGAGAGCGTAAACCATCATCTATTTCCTCTGTTCGCTGCTCAAGCTTAGTCTGTGTTTCTCTTTCCTGGTCATCTTGTAAGACAGTTCTGCGTGCAGACGCGTTGCTTCCAGAGGGAAGGCTAGCAGATTTACGTGCTTAACGCTATCATACTGGATGAGATTACACTCTGAGGTCAGGAAGAAGGATCTTCATTGATAACTTAGAGACTGACAACCGGATGATGTACAACTAGGCCCCATGGCCAATTGTCTATGAGTCCTGGACACTCAGCCAACACCAGGTTACAATCACCCTAGCAAAGTTGTTAACTGAAATAATGACTTCTTCTCCCCCATTAATTTATTGACACAACTAACATCTAGATAAATGGTACCACTTGCATCCTCTTTGACTGACTTCCAGTTGAAGGGTAAGGTCGCAGCGTGCACATAGGAAGCTCATTGGAACAATGAACCTCCACTGGTCTCTCTTTGGAAAGGGCGGTAATTTTACCACATGTAATAAATAAGACCTAATTCTTGCAGTAAGATATTTCAAATTAAAAGAAGAGGAAAATACCAACAACTGTTGAAAAGCATTCTTTCAGATTAGTGCTGGCACAGTAGTGGTAAAATTGCCACTGGTGAAGACTACATTCTTACAACTTTCCTGTTACAAGGAAGAAGGAAATCTAAAAATAGTAGCATTTATCACTGAAAATAAGATCCTATCTGAGTTGGTCTTTAATATATTCAAACCTGTAACCAGGAGGTTTGGGCTAGTCATTTTAATGGGGAGCTAGAGCTGAAGGTTTGGTTGGACTTTTGTTATTTAGGGTAGGTCTGGTTAGCTGCAACTGAACTCCTACAACGATTTGATTGCGGTGGATGCGCCTGTGCAGGTCATGTTGAGATTACTGATTAATGTATCAGTTTGTTGTATCTGCAGAGGCATCATAAGCTTGGTCCAATATATCATAAAGTAAAGTCTCAAAGTCATAAATTCATCTTCAATTCAGGAAACTCTTTCAACTAGACATCAGCCTTGTCAAGGGAATCGAAAAAAGAATGCCATATCTAGATATACTTCTCAGACATGGTTATACTTTTCCTCATGTACTAATTCCTTTTCTTTTTCTGCATGTTGTATCCCTGTTCTCTGAAGCTACCATGGTGACCTTTACGGCTACATAAATCTGCTAGATATAATAATAATAAATGTTCATGGCCACTACACCCTGATACATGTAGGTGTTTTTTTTCCACAGGATTTCAGAGCTTGAATCTTTATTTCACTCACTTTTCTCACATTTATCGGGTATTTTTTACCAGTGGGATAATAATTTACCACTGGAGGTCAAGATTTACTGCTATCTTATGTGTACATTGATTTGTTCCCCTGTGTGGGATTTTAACCGCCATTGGACCGGCCATATCATTTACGATATTATGGGATACCAGTAAAACCGATGTTACTACCCAGTGAAGTGGTAATTTAACAATTAATAAATTAATACTGTAATGAGACCTACAAGGTTAAACCCACAATTCTATAAAGAGTTTTTCGGTTTATAGATGAAGCGTAGTGTACAGAACCTTCCTACAGTCAGCTTTCTCATGCACCAACGTCCTCTCACACACTTCAGTCATTTTTGCTCACAAAGGGCCCTATTACGATGTTGGTCAGATGAGCGTCTGACCAACACCATAGCGGGAATCAGGGCCGGACTGGCTACCGGGCGTTTTTTGCTGGGGTGGCTGGGTGGGGTCCAGGTTCACTGCTGAGGGGCTGGTTTTGTTGCTGGGAGATGCCGGTGCTTCTAAATAAACAATGCAAAACAAATTTAAAGCGTGCTTTTTTAAACATTTGTTTTGCATTGTTTATTAAGGAAAGCCCGGTAGCCAGTCCGGCCCTGGCGGGAATGGAACCGCCAGACTATTAGTCAGCGGTTCCACCCACAGTATTAGGATGCGACCGCCCTATGGGCGGTCGGAAACATCAATTTTTCTATTGCAGCTTGTGCGGTGGCCGGAAAAGGGCCACAGCACAAGCTGCAATAAAAAAATGGATGCTTCAAATATCCCTGCACTGTATCGCAGGCGCCATGCGATGCCTGCCACAAGGTGCAGGCATATTTAAGCCCTATAGCGGAGGGCCAGAGGACCCTCCTAGGGGCCCCCAAAGTCAATTTACACCTGCCTTTTCATGGCGGGCGGACCGCCATGAAAGGGCAGGTGGAAAGAGACATCGTAATCCCGCTGTCATTTTGGGATTACAATTATGCCCGCCACCCTGACAGGCTCTCTGAGCCCGTAGGGAAGCGGAGCGGAATTCCACTGCAGGGTTCCCTCTGACCGCCAGTATCATAATACTGCGGTCAGACGGAAACCTATGATGTCGGGCGGAAAGCCTCCGACGAGCTGTCAGATGGCTTTCCGCCCAACATCATAATAAGGACCAAAGTGTTTTCCTTCCTCAGCAGCACCATCATAGCTTAGCTGACTAATGTTGTAACAGGTAGGAAGTTTTAAAGCACTCACCTTAAAGATATAAAAAAGAGGATGGTCACTCAGCCTGCTTGATGGAATTTCTCCAGTTCCATAAATGCAGTTTACTCATGGTTTCGGCTATACTACCAGTGATGATGGAATGAAAAAAGTTAGCTTCATCAGGCCCCAGTATAACTCTTTTTACTTTACATTTGCTTTGCTCACATTTTCATAACTTTACAATGTAATGAGAACCAAACATATTTCTATTCCCTCATAGATATTAGAACATGTTAATATCTTATATGTGCCATTCTCCTTCAAACAAAGACTATTTTTAGCTTCAACGTTTGAGCCCATTCAAAGGGACATGATCCCTCCGGTGGCCAAAGTTTGGTACATGTTAAATATTCACTTGTCTACTATGGCAGGCATTATTCTATTGGTCTTGCTGTCTGCAGGTCTATATGTCAGCATGTTTGTTTCTCTTTTTTTCCATACATTTTTAGCCATACTGGAACCTTTATGTCAAGATAACAATTTTAAATATTTAGTACATTTATTTAACAAAACCTGCAGCACCAGTATACTTTTTCCTTAAAAAATGGTACGCCGCATATATCTCTCTACAGCAGGGTTCACAAAGGAAACATTTCTGTAAGTATGAAAAGGATATGACACATGCATTTTTTCTGTGCTCAAACTACATGAATTTAGATGGATCGTTTTTGCTGTCACTTT
The DNA here is from genome assembly GCA_963921515.1 of Calotriton arnoldi. Taxonomy (NCBI): domain Eukaryota; kingdom Metazoa; phylum Chordata; class Amphibia; order Caudata; family Salamandridae; genus Calotriton; species Calotriton arnoldi. The sequence continues at coordinate 1,126,980 of CAWUFW010005456.1, forward strand.
CTCAGAAATTCTAGGACGAAAAAGTGGACACCCAAGAATGAAAAGAACACCTTTTGAGCTATTTCTTATTCAAAAATGGATATGCTTGCAGTTTTGACTGCCATTTACACTATGTGCCACGCTATTCAAGTGCACAAACCACACCTATACATTGCCTTTTGCCTAGAAATAGGCTGCACAAAAACTGATGGATGGAATGCTTGAAGTAATTTAAGCCACTTGTAATCACTGTAGGACGCATACAAGTCAATTGCTTTTTAAGTTTTTAGTTTGTCCTGACTGGGACTAACCATATGCAAATCAAGCTTGACCCTCCCTGCGCCCAAACAGGAGCAGTCCAGACTGAACTGCCTGTTCAGGTCCACTCTGAATAAGAAAACAGGCAGCCCCCCCCCCATACGTTTCTTCCTTGTTCGGTCTCGTTAGTTAAGTGCCTCTTGAGTCAAATGGCACAGTGCACTTGCAAACTGAGCATACCCAAGGCCACTAGAATTATGCAATTACGCGGCTGTTGAGTTTTTCGCATAATTATGAATCTGCCACATAATCCATCATCTGATGCATAATCTGCAGTTTTGAACAACAAACAAAATGTGTTTCTAGCTCAAATGGATTAAAATGTACTAAAACCATTGCACCATGTATGCGTTTAGTTGAAGGCCCTTTGAAAGGTTAACTGATCATCTTTCAGTTTTTTCTTTCTGTATTTGGTTGTTAAACTAGCACCACTGAGGTGAAATCTTATACAAAATAATGAAGTAATACCATCAAAAAATGTGCTGCATTATGCTGCCTAATTTGCCTTTTCTTGACGCATAAATTAGTCACCCTTGCCGCATAATTTGGTGTTCCCCCGCCACATAATTCCAGCGGCCCTGAGCATACCACTGCAACTTAGCGAGACTCAGTAGAAAAGTTATAGGTTGGAAAACATGAATTAATGTCAGCCACAATTGCCACATTCATCCTGCCTCTGCCCAAATGCAAGTGCATTTACTAATTTCAGGATGTGTAAATTTACAGCAGAGTGTGCAACCATGCAGTGTGCAGATTTGCACTATTATTAATAACTCGACCTTAACTATCAGTGGTTAATCTGACTTTCTAAACTGCAAGCACTGTTGACAGACACTGATAAATATAACAAATGTTAATTTTTTCTGTTCATAGCACATGTTCTACTTACTCACCCTTCAACATACTTGCAGCGCTTAGTATTATCACTTCTCGCAGTTATTGGTCAAAGAGTGCTGGACATATTAAGGGGCTTATTTACGAGAGGCTTGCGCAGCTGGAGCGTCACTTTTTTGAGACTCCAGCGGCACCAGACTCTCAATCATATCTATGAGGTGTCGCAAAGCCACTCTGCGTGTCCTTGCATGGCCTCATAGATATGGAGTAAGGCAAAGCAGCGCAAGCCACTGCCTTGCCTTACACTGCATCAAGGAGGCATTCCATGGGCATTGCGGTGGGTTTTCCCACGCAATACCCACGGAATTTGACGCTGCTCTAGATTTACTTAATCACGTATACCTGGGGCAGCGCCAAAACCTTAAGCCTCCCCGGAGCAGATGTAATGAGGAAAAATATTTGTATTTCTCCTTGTTTTTTCCTCTTTCTATGTATGCTGCATTCTGCAGCATACATAGAAAGAGGAAAATGCCTCTCAGGATTGTTTCTGTGCAGGAAGGCGTCCCTTCCCGCACAAAAACAATCCTGCCTGCAATGGAGGCACCCTTGCACTACAGTGCAAGGGTGCCTATGTTGGTGCTAGGCAGCAAATTGTGCGCCAGCACAAGGGGAAAGGACAAGAATGAACTTTATTTCATAAATAAGGTGCGTTCCTTCCCTTTCACATTGGCATAGGGCACCACAGCAAGAAGACTTGCAGCACTGCCCTATGCCAATTCCTCATAAATGAGGCCCCAAGAGCTTTGTCTTAAAGTGTCACAGTATGTTCTGTGAAAGGGAAGGCACTGCCACAAGAACATTTTGGTAGCTCAACAATCTCTCTCTCAACTAAGAACTTGACATTCTTTGGTCAAAACATACTCAGTTGCTTGGGTCCTTTATATGCTCACAATCTACATCCAATCAAGGTCCTGTGCATATTCAAAGGGAGATGTGTTTCAACATCATAAGTATCTAACACAACATCCACACTGAATCAAAGACCAAAAATGATCATGTTTAGGGGGTAACCTTGGCTACTCCACATTCAGAGACATAAAAAGTTCCCATGATGTACTGTACAAAAATCTATGAAGGCCAGTCTTGTTTACAAATCAAATTTCACTGATTGTTGCTGCTCTGCTGGATATGAGTCAGACGGTTATTACCGCTTGCCCTTGAGTCCTCAATTCATAGAACAAGTCCCTCACAATGCCCAGAATGGCTGACATTTACTTACAATCCCGTTCATCAAGGTCATTACATTTGTACAGTCATGAGCTACAGCCAGACATGAGGCTGTGCAGTAAAGGGGTATTTTTCAATTGAGCGAGATCATAAGGTGCTATGGGGGGACTTTCCCAAGAACAAGGAGACCCTTGGGGTGATCTCTGCTTTAATAGGGTGAAACGTGTGAGCACAGCAGGTGGAAAATATCAGTGGAAAGAGGCTAAATCCATGAAAAACGTGGTAAATGACCCGGAAATTCTGGGTCCGGCCTGTTACTCCCCATTCTGTAACCCAAGCTCATAATCACTGGTGAATACCAGATGGAATCTGTGGCACTGAATCTGATATTCCCACCCCATTTTACTGCCAACTCTGAATGGGGGTCTGAGCAAAAAGAAGGCTGGAAACAAGTAGGGGATCGATAATACAAATAATGCTAATTTAAAATGAACTCCCCAAATGCATGGACTCCCCAAATTCATTAGCTATCGATTAGCTATTGAGATGATAAATGTTACGTGTGCGTACAAAAAAGGCTGTGAATATCTTTCAGCAAGAAACCCGGAGCCCAGTCCCCCAGAAAAGCACGTCTTACTATGAGAAGTGTTTTCTAAAAAAAAATGATGCTTGAAATTCATGCCCCAGGCTCCTACAGCCACCAGCACAGTCGAGAGATGCCTACTTTCACACAAAGCTTTGCATGCTCTGTGGATGCTCAGCAGACATTCAAGCCCATCATCTATGACGCACGCTGCACAGCTGGATCCACTCATATTCATCAATAATGACTAAACTGATAGGAACAAGCAACTTCGCCAAAATCATACAGGAAGTGAGAGTGACATCACAAGAAGTGATAGTCTTTGACCTCTGACACAGATGACTTCACAGGACGTTAAGCCACAATCTTGACACCCATGAGCCACATGAGGGGGATACAAAAATACTGCTATAAGTATAAAAATAATAAACAACTTTAAAATGTTATAAAAAGCTTTGCAGGACTGCTTAGGAGTTGCAAGGGTGGAAAATGGGGGTAACAAGTTAAATCTTCTGCTGATTCATAAATAATGCATACTTGCCAACTTGAAGAACAATCACACCATGGGAGGAGGGGATGGGCCTTGAAGGGGGCTTGGGCCTTGTGCCGAAAAGTATCTAAGAGGCACTTTGAACCCCTCCTCCCCCCCCAAAAAAAAAACCAAGCTGTAAAACCAATATTTACAGTGGTTTTCAGCTCGTTTTCCCCACCACCATGTGATATCGGCTCCTCACTGGGAGACCGTTTGATGGGAGCCGATACTGTGTGTCACACAGTGGCACCCTGTGAGTTGGCAGGTATGATAATGCTGGTGCCCTTGGTTACTCTGCCACTCAATCCCTGGCTCTGTCTGCCACTCAACCCCTGACTGTGACTTCCTTGCAAGTTTCCTGAGTGAAGGGATGGTTAGCAAAAGCAGCAGAATTGCTGCTCCAATGGGTTATTGAGACTCTGAAAATGGATCTCCGGAAGAGAGCTCAGAGGTAGCAAAATAACCAAATGAACCACTGTTACCACCTCTGGAGAACCAAATCTGGCACCAATAACAGCCTATCATAAATAGCTTTGAAGTGGTTACAGACAACCACAACAGCCAACTAGGTGGCTAGATCTGTGTGTGGCACCAGGGAGCCTCAACTAAAATTGTATGTAAGAGGAAGGCATGTTTTAATCATTCTACTTTGTGAATGGAGATCTGCAGAAATGAAGGATTCAAATCAGTACTTTCTACCCCAAAGGAAATGTGTGAAACTTTTTGTTGAAGCACGCCATATGACTGCCATTTTCAGACCCGCACAAGGGTATAGGTTGGATGATTTTAGCTTCCTTTATTTTGGTATTTCAAAAATATTCATTTATTGTCTCAATACAACCCAAGACAACGTAGTCACAGTTTTGATCAGAAATAGTCATTACTTTTATATCAACCCATCTTTGCAGGAGACTACATTGTCTGTCAAATCAACCACGTTGTCATTGTAAAGCTAGTAATTATTGCACACAACGCGTACGACACACAGAGGCCAGTCTGAGTTGGTGGCCAAACAGTCAGCCCTGTGCGGTACAAGAGTCAAGAAAGGTCCCAAAGCAGTGACAAGGCAACCGATTGGCACATATCTATGTGTAGCTGCACCTGATGGGCTCTAACGTATAATTGGGGCTCCCAGTTTTTCGTTTTTACTGATTTTTACAGATAAATACAGACAGAAAGCTATTTATTTTCCTGTCTGTATTTATTTTTAAATACAGAGAAACACAGAAAATAGGCCTTCTTTGGATATGTTTTTCTACTGTCAATCATGAGTGCCAAGTCAGTAGGTGTACAGACTGAGAGGTAAGGGAGATTAAAAAACACAATATAATTCCTAATTATGCTTAATTAAGTTCAGATCTACAGTTATTTATGGTATTCTACAATGCAAGTGTTTTCAGATAATGCTATTGCACTGTATACTGCTGAAACCTTTTGGACATTCAAATGCGAGTATATATTTATCAGTTAAATAAATGTGGAAAAATATCCATTGCAGCTTCATTTATACAAAAAACACAAAATAAAAATGGATAAATACAGAAAAAACAAGCAAAACATAAATATGGATAAATATAGATGGAAATGTCAAAAAATTAAATACCATAAAATCCGAAGCCCTACGTATAATTAGGGCTCCCTGTTTTCCGCTTTTACTGATTTTTACAGATAAATACAGACAGAAACCCATTTATTTTCCTGTCTGTATTTATTTTTAAATGTGGATAAAAAAGGAAATTGGGTTGTTTTTTGAGTGATTCTAAATCCTGTCACTCATTGCTGCCAAGCATATAGCTGTGCGGATTGACAGGCAAGGGTGTTAAAAAAAGAAAGGAATTTTAGTAAAGTTGCATAAACAGCAGTAGATATGCACAAGATTGATACTGATATGCATATGTTTTCATATAAGTGCATTGATTTATCGTCTCTGGGTTTTGATACCATTGAAATCTCTCAGGCATTTAAGCATGAGTGAACATTTATCGGGTAAATACATGTGGAAATATACTAGTTTCAGCTCCATTTTTTCACAAAACCCAAAATAAATATGGATAAATACAGATCAAATGAGCAAAAAATAAATATGGATAAATACAGACGGAAAAGTCAAAAAAATAAATACCATAAAATCCGAAGCCCTACATATAATACAAGTAGTCCCCATATTGTGTAGGAGGCTCCTTTCCCCACACTAGTATGTACACAAATTTGCAGCACCTGCCTGGCTGATCGTTATAATAGATTGAGTGTAGAGCTTTCCCAATCAGTTTTCTTCTCTCTTGTCTCCTATTGCTCGCTACATTAAACAAAATGTATTTGTTCGTCCCGAAACTCAAATCCAAAAATGTGTCTCACGCTCATAGTTCATGTGCGTGGCCCCCATCTCATCCAACATCTGCAGTAAGACAAACTTTCTGCTCTTCCCCAAAACCCCCTGGTGATGCCTTTTAGTAATAAACAAGTTATACCTTCACTCATGATGCACATATATGACATCTCCTGTTCGACCTAAAACATGTGCTCAAATACACCATTCTTATTGGGAAGTCAATTCCCACCGTGGGCTTTTGCGTCAGAATTAATTTAGCATCGCTAAATGTAAACAGGTTACTTCTGGCCACTTTATGTACAGATAAACACACGAAGAAGAACATTCTTTTCCACGCAGGAGGAAAGGTACAAATCTAGAAATCTGAAATTGGATCTTCTATTAAGTGTTACCCAATGCTTTCAATCATGACAAGTAGTCCCAATGCAGCGCATTGTGACAGTACAGGAACTTTAAACAAGTAATAGGATGCGCTAATAACGTGTAACTATCTGAAGATGTGCTAGTAGTAAAATGCTAATATTTTCAGTCGAGTAGTGTGTTATTGCATAGAGCTGCATAGCGGACTAAACTCTAGAGACATCAAAGTGTGAGTGTACTTTTATCGGTTAATTAAACATTGAGCTTTACCATTTGCCAGTTAATTTGCTCGATAACCAAAATTAAATATGAATACATACCAATAAAATAAAAAATAAAAATTATGGCTAAATGCTGCAGAAATGTTAACAAGCATTGACATAGACAATAGGTCTCGCTTTTTGGGGCTTTGTTAATGTGTAGCCAGAGTTATTGGCTTTCCCAATGTCTTTCAGCTATGTGATAGAGCAGCAGTGAATGTTACCATCCAAATAAAGAGTAATCAGTTGATCAAACAGGTAAGGTTAACAGCTGAGAATACACAATCTGAATAGAATGTGTATGAAGTAAACCTAAATCTCTAGAGAAAATGCATTAAAACGCTGGACTACCAGATCTAAGGAAAATCCAGAAAGGCAAAATTCGCTTCACCGCCTTCACGTTACACATACTTCAATGAAGTAGGGACTCAACCTCCTTACTATGTAGCCAACTACATGGCTGCCAAAAGGCTCATTAATGTCTTGTGAGACACCTACGTCTTTTTCTTTCTTTTTAGCCAGTGGTAGGTTGCACTCTGACATTTGGAGTTTCTCTTCTAACACTGGAAAAAGTGTTAAAAAATGCAGGCTGCAAAGATCTGTTTGGCTAATAGGTAAGGAGTTGCAGGAAATGACTAACATGGCCTGGGTCACCTAGCAGCTATGTAAATATCATAGAGTTGCTAACTGGATGCACTTCTACAAACCAGTATCATTTCTCACCCTCTTCTTTTTGGTTATAAATCCTTTTTTTTCTAAAATGCGTTCATACAGGTGGCTCAAATAAAGCACAGGACGACTACAGTTCCCAGAAAGCATTAAGATGTCAAGCGAAAGTTCAACATGGAACCCGTAGTGTCTCTGCAGACGTGGAACAAGGTGAAATCATAAAGTACTTCAAAGAGAATAAACATGCCCGCTCTTTAGTTGCAACTTTGCTTTATATTGCCAAGAAAGTGTTTGTTCTATTTTGAAAGTTACAGGCTACACAAGAAAACAAGGCTCACATGCCTCCCATTCACAGCAAGGAGGGTTCACTCTGGGTAGCAAGGGCTCAGGTACAAATCTGTTGTCAGAGCTGGAGGGGTGGAAAGGAGGCAGCTTTCAGGGCTGGATCAGCTGAGGGAGAATGCTGCTTTCAGGTGGCATGGATTGGGGCAGGGTCAGACTGGGAACAGCAACCAGCCATGGCAGATTGCTGCTTGACCGGCCCTGGGAGTGGGGGCGGGGGTGGGGGGATTAGCAAGAAGCACTTCTGCTTTTGTTACAGGGGGGCGATATGGCAGCACTGCTGCAAAACCGCCCCCAGTGACAAAACCAGCCCCCACTGGCACAAAACCGGCCCCCACCCCTCCGGCCCACCGGGAAAATAACGATGCCCGCTACGGCCAGTCCGGCCCTGAGTGGAGGCAGGAGATTGCTCTCAGGGCTGGAGGCTGCTATCACATCTGAGACACTCTTCTTGTCAACCCCCCTTTCTCATGTACACTCCTACGCCAAACTCCATTAAGGCTGAAGTGAAGCACTTTTATCTCTATCATAGGATGTTTTACAGGGTGAAGCATTAAACTGTGACACAGCTCCCTATAGAATGTGATTTGTGGCCATTACAGTTATTTTATGTTATCTACATTTATATACTGCTTTACTACTATTTGTCCTGGACCCGCATTTAAAAACTGGGTGAATGTGCGATCAAAAGCTAATGCCATTGCAGGGGCTGATTTACTTTTTTTTGTTGGAGTTTTATATAGCGCGAACTTGTCCCAAAGGTATCAGAGCGCTTTACATGAGCACCAGTTACATAGCAGAGGGACACATTCATTTTGTCAGGCATGGGGAGATTAAGTGATTTGCCTACAATCACAGGATGTTGAGCATCCCTAGCCGAGACTCCAACCCGGGTCCCCACCTTCAAGGTCGACCACTCTAGCTGTTAGGCTACATCCTCTCCCCTTTGCTAGATATGCTTATAAATATTGTGATTACTTTATGATTGCACAGTGTCTATAGGGTGGGGGAGTGAGGGCAGTGTTCCTTCCTCGTTCAATGGAAGATTTATTGGAAGTAGAATTGACCTTGAATGAACTCACTTATTCTGTTCAGTACATTGCATGCCCCTTGGATTGCTGATACTGTTTAAATATGTTTCTAAAAATCGAATATGTGCATGGTGGACTCACCGCACAGGCCCATGGTTGTTATATTAGTGTATGCCTCGTCCTGTGGACCTCGGGATGCCTTCAGGGCGGGACTGGCCATAGCGGGCACTGGGCGTTTCCCAGTGGGCCGCCAGGGTGGGGCCAGTTTTGGGTCCCTTGGGGGCCGTTTTTGTTACCGGGGGCTGGCAATATCGGCCCCCTGAAACAAAATCGGCAGAAACCGGCCCAAGCAAACAGCTCGGCCGCACCCCCTCCCCCTGCCCCCTGACCCCCCGGGGGCTGGTCCAACAGTTTGCCAGGGCCAGTTTCGGTTCCCAGTCCGGCCCTGGCTGCCTTGGTATTTTTGAAAGTCCCTAGGGCTTGACTTGTGGCATGCAACTACTTCAAGTGTAAATCCTGCCGGAAATAGAACTTCCTGTGTCCGTGTTTGACTTGCTTGGCGATCCACAGCAGGGTTGACTTGCTTTTAATCCTACCAATGTTGCTAAAATGAGTACAAGCTCCCTCTGGCAAGTTAAAATAATGACATTGTGAACTTTTATTTAGTGTGTACTCCTGCACATTCTACTGTTAATAGGTGTGACAGGGCCCTTGAGCTCAACTGATCTCCCTAGAGACGATGACAGGCTGCATCTTCCTGTGGAATCGAGCCTCTGTGCTGTTGGTTGCATTCACCTAAGATGTTACATGTTTGAGATTTTTTTTAAACTTTATTTATCATTTTATATAGAATCGTACAATGTATCTACTAATAGCACCAGTTGCAGCTTGAATATAGAGCAGACATTTCCGCATGGTGAAAAAGTACATATCCATTCAGATGAAGCATGGAGCGAGAAGCTAGAAGCTAGAGGAAGTTATATGTAGAGCTACAACATCAATTACCTAAATGTTTGATATTTGTACTTGTTAAGTTGTTCTATACACAGATCGGAGCAGCATAGCAGAAAAGGTGAAACAGCAGACAGAGTAACGGGTATGGATGAATAAAGAGACTGTAAGACAAACATGTAGGGGCAATGAAACACTTGTTGGATGGTAAGGCAATCTGGGTGGACACATGGATGAATGAGTGTTAGTGCTATGGTGGATGGATGGGTGAGTGGGTAGGTGGATTTGTGGTATTGGTTAGGTGGGTGAATGTAGTGATGAATGTATGGATGATGTATGGCTGGATCAAGAGGGTCAAGAATGAAGCAGAGAATAGGGAGGTGAGCAAGTGACTCCTAGGAAGATAGACATGGGTATGTGGGTAGAATATACGGAATGAGGAAACATAAGAAAAAAGAAGTTGTGTGAGAGATGAGATGGCTGACAGCAGATAACCGGGTGTGAGCCTGCAGCTTCATAATACCCAGCTCTTGTATGCCATTACCTTTAGGGTTGACGGACAGAGCATAAAAAATGGGCGTATCGCAAAATGAAATGCTGACTGCTCCACCGCCCCCCACCCAGATGCTCACTTCTTTAATAGACCATTTAATGAAACTGCTAAAGCAAGGTTGCTGAAAGGCTGACCAAAGGGCACAGCATCAGCGCCTACAGACTGGTTACGGTAACGTGTGCCTTACAAATACACCTTTCAATCACAGTAGCACGCTGGGGATGTGAGTGTTGGCTGTTGGAGAGATGAGAGCTTTTTGATGGTGGGGTTGGTACCTGTGTGACTGGAGGGGAAGGGAGAGAATTAGGATGATCCTCAGGTGAAGATGGTCAGGCCTAAGCAATGACACCCTCAAGTGCTGTTAGAACTATGCAAAAGTGACGGTACATAGCCGTCTTACCTCACGCCCACAGTGTATCTCCATCTGTGATGCCAAAAAGACACCAAGTCAGGCGGATATTCAAATAGTCACCGGTGTGTTGATGACTATGGAAATAGAGGTAGGACTATCATATGGTCCATACCTGAGTTAAAAAGCGGTCGCCATTGCAGTCTGGCAGTACGGTCATGTTGAGTAGTTGCTCGGGCAGGAGCGGCCTGTGCAGGTAAGAGCAGTGGGGCGGGTTGGGAGGAGGATTTGACAGACAACAACGAGGGAAAATTAATTATTTATTCAATTTTCTCTCATCGTTGTCTGTCGAATCCCCCCACCCCGTACCACTGCTCTTACCTGCATGGGCTGCTCCTGTGCTCAGGTTAGGACAGATGCCCAAACCCCATTAATAGATTATACTAATATGTTTTAAAAGAAAATTAGTGATCAATCACAGCTCGCTGCGCTCCAGAACAATAATTGCAATTAAATTTAAACAATGGTGTAATGACAGATACATGCCAATCCTAAACAAAGCACCAAATGCTGAGCCAAAACCAAATGAATGCATGATACCTAAAAACAATGTTCACATAAGCATAGCGCATAACAATTGTAAACAAATGTAAACAATGCTGAAACCAAATTAAATGCTGATCGAAAACAGGAACAGAGTGAGTGAAAGCACGTGCGCTGGTGTTTATGGTCAGAAACCACCACCAAAAATAGTGCCTGAAACTAAAGTAAATGGCCAGATGCGAAATGAGACATGTAAGAAGGGCAGTAGCTATGGGAGGGAACAACTGAGCAAAAGGAGGGACAAATGGCAAGGATTCACCACTGAAAAACAAGGAATTTTGAAAAGGCGCAGGAAGTAACCAATGTAGAGCGATGGTTGTGCTGAAAGCCCCCAGTCAGATACAGCATGTCTCGAGAGACAGCGCATGCACTGCCTAGGCACAACCTAAAAAATGCCTCAAAACTGGGTGCCGTACCTATATATAAGCAATCTGTGTTTTCATTTGAATCAAACAATGCTCTGCAAAGCTTTACTGTGGGACTCAAATCCTGGGCAACCAACTTTTGAGGTGATTTGTGCTGGCACTCAGGCTATTATGTTCGGTTACAGTGTTACTCATACTCAGGGCTACTGGAATTATGCAATTTTGCGAACGCTGCATTCTCCACTTAAATAGAGATTTGCCAAATTTGCCACATAATCCATCATCTAGTTTGTAGCTCAAACTTATCAAAAGCTACTCAAATGTGGTGACGTGTTGCAGTGTAGCAGAAGGCCCTTCCAAAAGGTTGACTTTGTCATCTTTCTGTTGCTAATAGCTGTATTTGGGTGTCAAACTGGTACTAATAAAGTGAAACCTTTGCCCAGATAGTGTTAACATGGATAAAAATAACAAAATAATGAGATACTACCACAAAATGCGCTGCATTATGCTGCATAATTTGCCCTTTCTTGCTGCAAAATTTAGTCAACCGTGCCACATAATTTGGTCCAGCCCTGCTGCATAATTCCAGTTCCCCTGCTCATACTGCTGCTTCCATCAAACCCTTTCATGTAAATTTAGTTTATCAGCATGGTAGGAAGGCGGGCATCTCTTTACCCTCAGCTGCTGCCTTATAGCACTGTCACTTAGAGAGAAAGGGTACTAGTCGAACTTGACATCTGACATATTGGATATCACGTCACAGTATGTCAAACTTTTGTGTCATGTGACATTTTACATAACCGATACTACAAACATTGCTGTTCTGTGCCAAGAAGACCACCTGGGAATGACATGTGTACAAAAAAAACTGCCGTTTTCAGATGGCACCATTGCTCATCAGATCCCATGACCCGAGTTTGCAACACTACACCTCTCTTCGCTGTCAGTGATTTCCATGTATTTGTCAAAATATGCAAATATAAAATGAATGTAACTTTTCATTAAATGTTCCCTGTGTGGTTACCATTACAATGGCGGTCTTGTAACTGTTTCTTGTTAAGTGGTTGTCTAGTTCTTAGGTTTCAAATGAAAGATTTTAAATAGCAATCTCTCAGAGCTTTGCGTTACCATAGTGCTATGTTAGGGTGTGTTGGCACTCTACTTCTATGGTCATAATTACTGTCAATTATAGTCCTACTTCTATGTCAGGGGCCAGTCCCAATTTGTTTTTTCTTTCTTTAATTCTGGTCACCCTATGTGTGCACCACAGAGATCAACTGTGTTAAGTGTTGAGGAACTGTACAGCCAGCAAAAGTGGTAACCCAGCCCAAGGCACATGAGGGCCCCGCTCCACAACTGATATCAATGTTGTAGGAGAAAAAGAACATTGAAGGACAACAGGTGTGCCTGATTGCACCTGACTGAAGTTGACATAGATCTGCTTCAGTCAGCAGCGTAACATTAGCTTCCGCGGTGTGGGGGGAGGCGAGTTCTAGGGGGCTCCCTTAACACAGTACTCCGACTGGGCCGGCACTGTGCACAGGCGCTGGGCCCCTGGCCTGAGTGCTCCTGACTGGGCCTAGGGTTGGAGGGGAGGTCCTTCATGTACTTTGCAGGGGGGTACCTCAAGTTTCGTTAGGCCACTGGCTTCAGTGCTCGCTTTCTGATGACGTAACATGTAATTTGTTTCTTATTAACACTGCTGACATTCTGTGTCGCGTCTATTTCTAGGATTTATAAAGCGCGTGGCTACCCCACCAGGGTTTTCCAGCTCTAAGCGGACCCACAGAAAGCGTCCTCAGAGACTAAAACAAAAACATAAAAATATTAGTAGAGCCACGTTTTAAGATGTTTACGGTAACCAGTCTCCATAGGGGAGCTCTGCAACTGAGGAGGAAGGGAGTGCTACATCTTGGTAGCCAGGTACATAAAAGAGCATCCCCTGCCCTGGCCCTATTGAACCTCGGAACCTGGGCCAGGCGGCGATGGGAAGAACGAAGATTCCTGGCAGGACAATAGGGTGAAATCAAACGGCACAGATAAACTGGACCCGTGCCCGTCAGGGCTGGACATACAGAGCAGATAGCTTTCAACTGAATGCGCTTGCATACTGGGAGCCAGTGGAGATCCCCAAGTTAGGCAGAAACGCAAGAGCCCTTAGGCAGCCGTCTGTGTGACTGTGCAGTTAGGTACACAAGAACTCACTCTCTGTTGGCTCCAACTTCTTGCTGCATTGTTAAGGTTTAGTGTGAAGCTTAGGACCTGGTGCTCAGACACCACTTTCCCTGAGCGAAATTCCAGAGGACGAGATACAAATGTTTTTTTTTTTTTAAATTACTGGACACGTTTGTCGGATAGGTCTCTCATGGAAACTGAACTACCTAGGAGAGGCAGACCAAACCTGGAAACTATACTGACAGAATAAAAAATATAAACTTAATACACATGAGCGGCACAACAAACAATGGACAACAAATTGTACTGGTTAAAAAATATATCAATTTAACACAACAGACTCCCATGATAAACAATCCATGACATTGACACTAAAACCAATGCAAGATGCAACCAGGATTCAAACCACTTTTCTCCTCTTGAGTTAAGTGATAGATGACAGGTAAGCATGGTTCCATTTAGGCGATCCCAGCTCTCTAATTTTTAAAGAGTTCGCAGCATATTTTGAAAAGCATATGCACAACTACAACTGCATGCGCAGAGTACACATACAAAATTCACAAATGGTGAAAAATGCGTAAAAGCTGGGCATGAGGTTTGCCGTGCTATGTATTTAAAAACGGAAGTAGTTACTAATTCTAAAATTAAAAAAAAAAAACACACACACCACAGAGTGGGTACTGTTCAACCCAAGTGTTGATAGAATGCTGGTCTTGTTTTGAGCAGACATGACCCGCGTTTTTCCCGGGGCAGGTTTGTATCGCTGCTGCCCACGTGCCTGCTTCTGCTTGTCTGTTCCCATCACTTGTTCTTTACAACGGCTGCTGAAGGGAAGAAGATATGCCTTCTGGCCATGTTTGCCTCGAGCTCATGTGAAATAGGAACTATGCGTACGTTGTCGGTGTTCTCTTTCTGGTAAAAAAACAAAAAGCGGCGCTTTCACGTGGCCATCTCGGCGCTACATGAGCCCTCGTCGCCATTTGAATTCCTAAGGTACACACCCGTGCCAAACAATTTCCTTTGGTTTGCAATTGTAAATTGCACTAGAAGACTGAATGGAGTGTGCTAACCTCACCAACAGCCGCTTTACACATCAGCCCCAGAGCCCTATAGGCATGCCGAAGCCACAGAAAGGTGAAAGCCCGCAAAATTCACACGTCTACAAGTTACAGGGGGAGGAGCCGTCAAGCCATGGCAGCGTGGATGTGCCAGGCGCTTCAGAGGCACTGCACAGATGTAGGTAAACCCCAAGGGTAGCGCCTGAAATATCCTCAGACAGCAGAGCACGCCCAGGAAGGCCGGCGGAAGTAGAAAACCAAGCAAGAGTTAAATGTCAGGACACCCGTGGCCCAGACAGGGCGACCAAAAACACTGCTGCACTGCACGCGCGCTCCGGTTGCACCTCCTCGCAAATTACACCAACAGGGGGCCTTTGAAGCCAGAATTAAAAACAACAATCTGTTTCTTGCAACATTAATGTATAATTGTTGCATTCGCCCTTTACAGAGGCTTTGAGCAACTGGGGTTACATATACCGGAGCAAAGCAGAGAAAATGTGTAACAAATCATCCATTCTGGCATTAAATAAATACAAGTTGTGCTACCCAAGGAGCACGTTTTATGAAAGTTTTCGTCACAAACTTTCCACAAATCTTTTTCATCTAGCCCCCCTCCTCCCCCACTCTCTCTCTCTCTTCAAATTTCTGCTTAAAGGTACAAGACAGGAGCTTAGCGCCTCCTTACCCAGATAGCGTCGCATGTCTAGGAGGAGCTGTGGCGGTCCACCGTTGAGCTGGAAGAAAAGCGAGCCCAGGCAGAACAGCAGCAGGGTTCCCATGCAGAAGCCATAATCCCGGAGCGAGAACTGTAGGCACGCCGCGGAGAGCCAGCCCTTCCTGGCTGCCCCGTGCTGTTGGTTCCGCTGGTGGTGGTGGTGCGGGGCATGCTCCTTGTGGTTGCTGCTGCCTCCGCCGCTTTTACTGTTCGGGTTGCTCTTCATTATATCTCGTCCTGGCACAGACCGGCAGGAAGAGGGCATCCATCCGCCTGAGAAAGCACAGAGCCCCCGTCCTGCTCATTGGAAAAGTTGGGCAGGCTGGTTCTTAGGAGACTTTCGTGCCCATGATCCGCGCGCCGGGGCTCTCGGCTCGCCCCTGCACTCGGCTCGCCCCTGCAGCCTCTCACCCACAGGCTGGCACAGACAGAGAGAGAAGTCCCCGCTTCGTGTGCAGTCGCCAGGCTGAAGAAGTCCGCCGCTCTGCAGCCGCGATAGCAGACTTCTAATCTAAGACACCATGCTCCGCTGAATTTTTTTCATTTTAACTCTGGTGTCGTGTTACATTTTTTGTCTTTTTTGTCACGGGCTTTGGCTTTCTGCAAGTAGGAAGAAAGTTGTTTTCTTTTCAACCTCACCACCCCTCCTCAATGCATTCTCTTTATTTCCGCAACAGTGACCTCTTGTGGTGTCACTAATTATTTGTATTTCTTTGACCGTGATGTTTTTTGTCCGTCGATCAGGGCTTTTTTAGGTCAGGCTTTAGCCACGACCATTTGATTTTACTAAAATTATATGTGTGATAGATACACTTAGTAAAGACCTTTGATTTTACTAAAAATTATATGTATATGATACACAAATGGGTTTTTAGTCAGTCATCTTCATCCATTGGTTTGTTATTGTGTCTATTTTCTTTCAACCACCATAAGCTTTCCCACCAATAAAGTTTTGTAAAAACCATGGCAAAACAAGCATTGATAAAGTCAAAAGTCTGACAGCCAAGGCAGACCTACTCGCTTTGCCAATGCTTGTTTATTATTATATTCTTCCGCTGGATGAATATATAGGTAGCAAACATGAACAGAGTCTTGCAAATGGTTAATGTAACAATGTCACATTTCTTCAGTGGATCACATCGCTAAGTGCTGTGTCCCATAACACGATTGCAGCACCTCGGTGGTCTTGAAACACTTCCTACATGGGACGAAAAAATGAAAACACACTTTCAACCACACTCCCTATATGGAGAAGCATGCTATCCGTGTGAACAAGTGCTTTAGTGCCCCACATAGAACTAGTAAGCACTATATAAATGTTTCAATGCGATATAAAAGTAAGGAAACACAGGAGAATGGTGTTAATATTGTGCTTGACTCAATTCAATTCAATATATTTATTAAGCATTTGGATCTCTAATGAGGTCCACTTAAAACATACATGAATAATCATAGCATAAACCCAGCAACCGTTAAAACAATACTTCAATAAAACCATTCCATCTACACCATTACATCAATTTATACAAAGTTAGTCATAAAAAGACATACAGGGTTTCCAAAATCACCTCTAGGATATTATAAAAACATCAATAAAGCCATACAGTGAAGGAGAGCTAAAATAATCACACCATGATGGTTTTTAGAACATGTACAAAAAGATAGATTAACATTAAAAAGCAGTTTCATCTAATGGCATATTGTGGAATAAAATGCTTCATATAGTAAAAATAATAACAAATCATTAAGTAAAGTGCATCTTACAACAGCGATAGAGTAGCAACAATCAAACAATTATCTCCTATACTAGAACAATAAAGAATCAGGTCCTGTTAAGTATGAATACAATTAGGAAAGAGATCCTATCATAGCAGCACCATATATTTTATCTAAAGTGCATCAAAAAGCAGCAATGATATTTCCCTTAAAACTTTTTTATGATGGAAAAAGGAACATAGTTAGTGCAAACAGCAGAGAAATTAGCAACAATCATATATTTTAAATTTTCCGCAAATGAAAAGATAAATACACGGACACAAACTAATAAGTTGTATAGCCAACCATACTCGGGGTCTAATAAAACCATTTAAAATATATTAATAAACTCTCTAAAAAAGTAAAAAAGTTTGGTACATACTATTTCATTTTTTGGACAAAGCAGAAATTCTCTAGCTGATGTAACATTTTTAATGCCATTCTGGATAAACATTGGACGTAGCCACCTAAATCGAAATGTAATCAGAGCCGGACGTACAAACAAGACATGATCGAGATTCTGAGTAGCCTGATCACAAAAGTTACAGTTTTTTCCACCTGCCCTGTTAGATGACCAATTTCCGATTAAATCATTTAGGGGTAAGCGGTTCATGCGGTAAAGAATAATCCATCTACGAATACCGTGCGTTAAGTTCCACGAAAGATATTTCTGAGAAACTCTCGGGGAAGCATTCTTAACTATTGTTTCCAGTCTGGCTCTCATTCTGCAGATACTAATATCTCTCTGATAGCTAATTAAGCCACTAGAAATCTTTAAAAAGGATTTTAATTCTATAAGAGGTAGAGATAACACAAAATCCTCTTGCACATTAAAATGTTGCAGTGCCAAAAAGAAATCGTTACAAAAGGAGTATTTATACATTTGTCCATCAAAAATTTCCTGTTGGATAGAACTCCTCAAAGAAAAAGGTTCACTATTCTTTAGTTGATATCCCCAACGAATTACCCTAGCTAGACCTTGTGAAAAGGAGCTTACCAAGCCAAATTCTAGCCTAATAGCGGCTATTGGAACAGGTGTATTAAAATTACATAATTTACGGAAAATTTGGCCTTCGATCTTGTCCAAAAACTCCATTCACTTACTGGTATAGATTCAATTGCATATAACAGGGTAGGGGGAATTTTAGTTTTAAAAACTAAAAGCAAATGTGAGAAATGTCTTCGACCCATCGTACTATAGAATAGGCGTAGGCCATTTGCATGCAACGTTGCTTTAGAAGAGCTATGATCAATATGGGAATTAATCCTCGTACTACTTGAAATAACTTTCCCCAAATAAAGGTAGGAATCTACAATCTCCAATTTTTCAGAACCAATTCTCCAATTAAAATTACAAAGTTTTCTGTTTTTTCCTTGTTTTAAAACCAAGACCTTACTTTTAGAAACATTTATTTTCAAAAATTGTACAGATGTATAGTTCTGTAGTCGTGACAATTTTTTATTCAAACCTAGAGGGGTCAGGTCCATAATTACAATATCATCTGCATACATGAGACAAGAAAAGGAGCGGCCACCTATCTTTGGCGCATCTCCTTCCGTTAAGGAAAAACAATCCGGTAGATCTCAGAGGTGCTAATAGGCAACCTTGCTTCAGTCCGTTTTCCGTAGTAATAACTGAAGATAGGCCCTGATTTCCCCCCATTAAAACCCGGCACCATGTTTGCGAATGTAAAGCAATAACTAAGGATAACAAAATAGGAGGCATCCCCATTTTATATAACTTTTTCCAAAGAAGTGGCCGATCTATTTTATCGAACGCAGTGGAAAAGTCTATAAATGCTACATAGACATTTGTTTTGCGAAAGACTGTATATTTCTCTTCTATTAATTTCAACAAGCAGATGTTATCTAAAGTGGAATGATTTTTCCTAAACCCTGCTTGCTCAATGGGGAGGATTTTCTCCTCTACTACCCAGTCAGTAAGATTCTCGAGAATACTGCGGGCGAAGATTTTCCCTACTGCGTCTAATAGAGCTATTTGTCGGTAGTTACCTGGGAGATGTCTTTTGCCCTTTTTGTGCAGCGGAATTAGGATACTACCAGACCATGGCGAGGGGGTCCGCCCATACCGATAGCAGTGTTCAAACAAGGGGGTAAGATATGTTGCCCATAATACAGGCTCTTTTTTTATAATGGACATGGGGATTTCATCTGGACCCATTGCCCCTGAGGCTCTCATTTTTTAATCAATCGAACGATTTCTTCCTTAGTAGGGGGATAGATTGAAGTTTCTGAGGAGGTCATACGAGAGAAGTCGGGCGAAAGGGAATTTAAATTTGCGGAATAAAGTTCTACTAGGTAGGATTTCCATTCTTCTTCATTTATTGGAATAGGAAGAGATTTAATTCTAGTGCCACAACTTTCCGCAATTATTTCCCAGTATCGTTTTGAGTTATTTTTGGCCGCAGCTTCTTTTAATTGAACCCATTCATAATCCTCCTTCTTTTGTTTTAATGAGCGTTTTTTCCGTTGTCTTTTCCTCTTTAGTAAACCTATTAGTCTATTTCGTTCAGGAGAGTAATTCCCAAATTGGGCCCTTACTAGTTTATTTAAAACCCTATTTATTTGAAGTAATGGATTAAAACATACTCTCTGCTTAATTTTTGGGTAAGAAGATTTACAGGACACAACCATAGTATTTATACTATGACTATAAAATTCTAGCAAATTATTTTGAGGGTAATCTTGAGATTCTACTACTCTAAGCTGCTTATCACCTATTAAAACGGTTAAAGACTCTTTTAATTTTGAGACGGCCAAAGAATTCCAATACATTCTGCCATTTGTTTTGTTAAAAGCTACCGCTTTATCCCCAAAATTCCATGAGCTCTCCCCAGTACAGGACAGATCTATTGTTAAACTAATCACCATATGGTCACTAAATTGATTTTCAAAAATTTCCATATTTGATAGTCTATTAAAGAAATCGGCGGAGGAAATAACATAGTCAATAATGGAGCCATCCTTTGGTCCCTTATGTGTATTTTTCGCTGGAATGTCTTTTCCTAGTCTCCCATTGACTACTAAAATCTCCAAGTTTCTTAAGCCTTCTAATAAAATTGTTCCTCTTTTATCCGTTCGACTATGATTTGGGAATTGAGCCGGTGATATATTTAATGCTTCCTCCTTAGTGGAGTTAGCAAAAGCCTCAAACTATGGGTGGAGACTTTAGCGTTCAAGTCTCCAACCAACAGTAGGTTCTTGCATTCTAAATTTTCAAAGATGAATGAAATGAGAGCAAACAAATCTTTCAATACATGTGTATTAGAAGAGCCTGGAGGAATATATGCATTCACAATTAAAAGGGACTCGGAGTTCGTAGAATCAACCTTAGTCTAAGCTTAATTGCCTGAAATAAATTAGAAGAATGCGGAATTGTTTTGTAGGACCACTTAAGGCTTGATCTCAGCAGAATGGCGATGCCACCTTTCGCATGTCCCCTGCTCACTGGAGACGCAGGGCGGCTCAGCACATAATAATCTTCCATGGACCAATTCGTAATAATCCAGGACTCTTGGATGCATATTATATCGGCGTTCTGTTCTTTCAAGAACAGCCATTTGTTTTTACTTGTGCTTAGGCCGGCTGCGTTCCAGGAGACCAGTTTAATGCCCTTGCTAGGAGGAGTTCCCAAACCTTAGACCTACTGTACTATATGTGTTCAGGGCCCCTGCCACCCAACTCCATTTCTTGCTTTCTTCATCTACAGGTAGTACTCTACCGCTCTTTTTCTCTGGTTGGAGGGAAACTCTCCTTCCATCCTTACAGAGGGAAATCTGCAATACCCTTTCTCTTTCCAAATGGTACAGATCAAGAGACGATAGATCTTCTATAGGGGGAAGCCGTCTATTAATAGATTCTTTTTCAGGGGCTTTCTCCTCATTGGGGACCAGTACATCAATACCACAGCACCGTAATTTATCTGAGTTTGAGATAATTAAATGTGACGTTACCTTGGACCCAAACGTCACTCTAGCACCCCCAAGATTGCCATATTTTAAAACTTGAACCAAAGCCAAATCGCTACTCTGTATCATCTTTAGATCGTAAATTTCGGCAAAACAACTCAATAAATAAGACCTATTCATATATAGCTCATAATCAAAAATGAAAATAAAATCCAACGAAAGGGGGGCAGAAGGCTGAATGCTAACATATTGATTTCCCTTAGACTGTTTACTGGCATTATAAATCACATCACTGCCCATGGCGGATGTAAATAGTACCGCATCAGGATTCAAGCTGCTTTTTGCACTTGCTGCAGTACTTGGCTCTGTAGAAGTAACTTCTTGTGACACCAAGATTGCTGAAACTAGAGTTCAGCTGAAGTGGGTTACAGTCCGATGGTGAAATTTCCACTTGAGCTTCTTCCCTTTTCTGGTCTTTTACAACAGGGATTGGAGGAAGAGATAAGTTCAAAAGAGGGTCAAAATGGAGCTGTTTGGCCCTTTTCTTCTTAATCCTCCGGGTATTTCCTCTTTTTGTTTTCTTCTTTCTTCTAACAAGTTTTTCTTCATTTTTTAAGGCCTTCTCTTGTGGAAACGTATGATCAGATTTTAATTCCTTTATGATGGAGAGATCAGTTTTATTAGTCCCTGTTTTTTTTAAGAATATTGGATAGACTTTACGTTCTACATTAACTTTATCTTTTTCTGTAATCAGGGGAGATATATTAACAGGAGAAGACACGAAAACCTCAGGCTCAAAAAATTGTTCTAATGAAAAGAGCTGGTGGTCATCAAACAAGTCCACACTTTTTTTTATGTTTTAAGTAGTCAAGAGGTATGTCAGCCTGTACACCAAAGTCCTGATAGTTCGGCTTTGTGATAAAGCTCGTTTGAGTAGATTTCATTGGGTTCGAATTAGATACCTGTGAAAATAAAGAAGGGCTCTCTGTACAAAAATTATGCTTATCAGTTAAAGGACATGGAACTTTACTAAGTAACTGTATGTGGTCTGGAACTATTGATTTAGTCAATGACAGCAATGAATTCAAGATATAATCTGAATTGTTTACGGATCTTTCCATGAGAGCTAATATAGAGGATAAGACTCTTTCCAGACAAACCAAGGATTCCAACATCAATATTTTATCTTCGGACTCCATAATTGAGGGGTCAGGATCCAAAGAAAATCAGGAGTGATAGAAGCTCTTGAGCTTATTGAATCCACTCCGCTAGGCGTACTGCTAAAAGACGCATTTTAATGGGAGAACCGGGAAGATGAGTTTGAGAATTTGGAAAATGTGAAATAACAGAAGTATTTGGCTTAGGTGATTTCAAAGCCCTTGAGGAGTGGTTTACATCAATATTTAAGTCAGGTAGTGTAAAATCCTCCAGTATAAGGTCATCCACTTTAGACTCAGAGCATAAGTCAATAATAGATGGAGACACATTATTTTCCGTGGAGTGAATGGAATAGATTTCACGTGAAGGGCCTTCCACTCTACTTTCGGGGCTTACCACAACTCTTACTCCAGCCATTCTATTTCCAGGAGAAGAGACAGCAGATAGCGATATAATTTCCATTGTTCCTTCTACCTTTTGGGGTAGAGATTCAGGCTTAGGCTCCATATTTGCATCCTTATTTTGACTTATCTCCTTTTTTGAAAAATAGGTGGAGATGGCATTAAAACCTTTTAGAGTATTTATCTGTACTGATTTATTTCTCAGAGGTTTGGCTTTAGTTTTTTTACAGGGTCTTATATACACCAATTTACCTGAGCGTAATTTTTTTGCAGTCATTGTTCAAGTAAAGCTTGGAATCTTAAGAAAAGAGAGAGAGGGCTTTGACAAACTTCGGCTTCAGTTGCCGGGTTTATACTCTGGCTGCGACTCGTAACCACTATCGGCAGTAGTGCTGTAAGGCAGGGAAACTCCTACGACTATGCGCTGCAAAGCTGCTAGGCTGTGTGACGATGAAACAACTACCCTGCAGGTTCAACCAGGGTTATAACTCCGAGAAAGGGAGAGCAGGGCACACTAGCAAGCCGCGAGCCGCACCCAACTTAGTTGGGCTGCTTCCGCGGACTTGCCTGGGCACAACACTCAGCGGCCCCTACTAATGGGCTCACGCTCTCGACCACCACGCCTTTCTGAAGTTTCCCCGCAACCTGCCAGACAGGGGACAGATTCTCACACAGAGTTGCTTCTGTTGTACTTGCAGCCTGCCTTTCTCTGCTGCACGCCGTCACTTTAACTCACCGCCCTCAGCTCCTCCAGCGCCAAATAAGTGCAACCGTAGCGGCAGTGGCAGCCTGGTGAAATACAACTGACGGGAGCACTGTGGAGGGGTCGAATCTTGGTCGTACTCAACTGCTCTTAACTACCCAACCGTTGGCGACTCATTAGTGGTCTCTGTGCATTGTCAAGGAGACAAAGTCCAGCGGGGGCCGTGAGCTGGAAGCCGCGAGGCAGCAACGCGCCATCTCGATGGTGCACAGAGGCACAGGGGCAACATTTGCGGGAGCCGCGAGGCAGGAATTCGGCGTCCTCCTCCTCACATGCTTGCTCACAGCAAACAGCAGTCAGCATACAGCTGTCAGCAGACTCAAACTTTAAATAACAGTCGTTTATGACAGACATTCTTTTCCTACAGATAGAAATGTGACAGCCCATTGTAGCATGCATTAGGGAATTTACTGGCAAGCAGAGCACCAGTCATCAGAATATTCCCTCGACATTCCTAACCAAACTCTTTCAGTTTTTCTGTCAACTACCCCTTAAATAATATTCCAATGTACCATTGATAAATAGCTTTTGATGGAACCGAATGTGGCATGTGGCTTTTGGGACCCTAGACTATGGCTATGTTTGTTTTTATTTCCTTATTTACATAGTTGGCTACTCAGAGCTCAATCGCTTCTTGGCGCTAGAACAGGTACGGCATCATAGTTACAGGGGTGCAAGGCTGGTTACTGTGATTTCGGCTTGTGATAGGTTGTATTAGTTATATTGATGTTTGTGATACATGCATCATTCCGGAGTGAGGGGTGTACATTTGATACCAGGAGCATTATACAGTCCTGAAAAAGGTACATTGTTTACTTGGTAGGCCCGGGGCAGTGAGCGGGTGATTATAAGAAGCGGGTTGGAAGAGGTGAGTTTTCCAGTTTGCCCTGAATTGCATGAAGGTAGGGTTATAAAATTCCAGGGGTAGGGAGTTCCAGAAACGAGGAACGATAATGGTGAAGTTTCTGTCACCTCTGCTTTGTTAATACTATGTCCAAGGAACTAGGGTTAAATAATTAGGCCAGCATTAGGAGTAACTTGTAAAACCTGAATAGGACAGTAATTCTTTTTTTTCCTCAATGGCAAACGTATAATGGTGCAGTAATAAAGTGCTTAATTTGTAAAATATTAAGTGCCAGGGCTCTGACTACGAGGCCACTGCAGCTTGCACCACCCATCGCCCTTGTCGCCGCTGCCAAAACAACTACTAACCATCTCTCTTGCACGTTAATGCAACAGTTCAGATTATTCCAGGTCCCCAAAGCAAAAGAAATGGCTGGGGAGGCAGGTATTAGCAATTTTAATGAATATTGAATTCCTAAACAACCCTTGTTCTGCTCATCTCTAAATTAGATGAGCAGCGCCACCATGTGGTAGACTGTTGTAAATATGGTTTTGACAATTTGGTGCCGGTGCCGAGCACCGGAAACCAATTAAGTGCCGGTGCTGAGCAACGGAAAGCGCCGGCTCAAATTAAGCACTAATACTGCAACCTTGGAATTATAAAAAAAAATGCGGCAACAGGACTTCCAAGTGTGGTATCACTGCGCTGGGAATCCCACAATGGCTTTAGTGGAGTATGACCATATTTACAGCAATGGAATGATGTGATTTTGCAGTCATGGCGTTGTCCGCATAATTATGGATTTGTCGCACTAGCAACATGATCCCACATCAGCTGTGTAACTTGCAGATTTTAGCAAACATATGTTTGTTTCTAGCTCAAACAGATCAAGCATTACCAAAAAAGTCTACCATACATGTGCTGCACAAGGGCAGGCCTTTTGTTGCATAGACGCAGATTATCTTTCATTAGCAGATTGGTTTATTTAGATGTTAAACTGATATTATTGAGGTGAAACCTTTGCCCATAGGGTGTTAATATGTGTAAAAGCGGGAGAACAGTGAAGCAATATGGCTTTAAAATGTGCAACCTGTGAGACAGGAAATGTAGGGGGTGGAAAATAGAGGCCTGAGGTGGAATCATGACTAAGCAGACATTGCGTTCTGCAACTCCAGTATTCAGCAGCAAGGGTGGCAGGCTCCTAAGAAAACTTTGAGTCACTGCATTTAATGTTTAACTACAAATTAAGCACTGCCCACATACGTGTAGGCCCTGCCTCAACTAGATCCCCGATTAGCTAGTTAACAGTTCAGTTATTCTGTCTAATTTTGACTTTTATGCAGCTGAATTTCGTCAATGCTGCTGCATAATTTGGTCTTCCCATTCCGCATAATTTCGGTGCCTCTAACCATATTTATTTAATTGTATCTTCGTACTCCCATCCAAATCAAAACATTAGATACAAGGGTACCATAATCTAATACTGTTATGCAAACAATAATCACTGGCTGGCGTCATGGAATGGTGCCCAAAAACAAGTAAATAGTGAAAATGGGGACACAAGCTATACCCAGAACACACGAGAGGAGAAATACAACCTGTTAGTGGAAAGAAAGCATTAACTTGGCATGGACCTCGTAACCTAACGCAACTTTGATTTAGAAATTGTTATATTGCTAAAAATGCCTTCTGGTCAATACTGGAAGTTGTCAAAACAGAACCACAAGACAGTAGCCACAATACAGTGTTGCTGCATAAAGAAATACATTGAATCCAGTACTTTAATACCAACAACATAGTACTGAACTGCACCACAGTTTCCTAGACTAAACTGTTAACTAGCTAATCAGGGATCTAGTTAAGGCAGGACCCACACGTTTGTGGGAAGTGCTTAATTTGTGAATAAACATTAAATGCAGTGACTCAAAGTTTTCTTAGGAGCCTGGCACCCTTGCTGCTGAATACTGGAGTTGCAGAACGCAATGTCTGCGTAGCCATGATTCCACCTCATGTCTCTTTTTTCCACCCCCCCTACATTTCCTCTCTCTTTATCTCACTCTTGAAGGTTTTTCATTCCTGCTTTTTCCGATTATCTCGGGTTTCCTCCTTCTTTCTCCTTTTTCTGCCTTCCTTTCTAGATCATGGTCCAAGTGTGATGATGAAAAATAAGCCCTGAGACCCAAAAAGTTGAATGCCAGTTCCCATCACCTGCAGTCACTCCCACAGATTAAGCACTGTTGGGGCCACTGTGCCCAGCTTATATCTGTCTTTTACAACTCAACCAAGGCTAGGGGCTCACTTGTCATGCTTGCAAGGGTACATTGAACCTGTGACATGCCAATGTAGCCACCATCAACCTACTTACGTGTTCCACTAATTGTAATGTATGATTATGCGTCAGACCCTGTTTAGGGGGCCACAAGGCTGGCAGCGGCTACCAGAACCCACAAGTGGTAGTTGAGGTCATTTACCACTGCTGTCCTGACGTCCATCCTACCACAACTCTGCAAAATGGGCCAAAGACGAGCCTTTCCACACTTGGCTCTCTGGGAAGAGAGGGTGAGCAATCAAAGGCTTTTCAGGGTAGCAGTGTGGAAAACAAGAGCTCAGAACAAAACATTCATCCAACAGACACAGTAGTGTGTTTTGGAGCCCAGTGTTAATTTTTAGTTGAAAGAAAATACTTTAATAATAAAATGAAAATGAGATACAGTTCAATAGGATTTCCAATTATATGATTGTAAACGTGGTTACGATCTTCAGTAAGGCGCTACTCCCCCCTTCCAGTATTCTTTTTCCGCTCAAGGTGATTTCGATTGGCTAAGGTCCCTGGTATGCTGTGGCAGTAAGCATTAATTGGACAGAGGTGCAGATTACTTCAAGTTACCCTACTGATCAGATGCACAACTCACTTCACCATCTTTCACTCCTTGCATTCATTTTGGTAAAAAGTATTGAGGCCATGTGGCAGATTTTTCTGCTTCTTTTAGTTCATCATTGCGGTTTCAGTCTAAGCCTCACTTTTATCTTTTGGATGGCATTGCGGTTCTAGTGGTGCAGTGTGTGTGTTTGCGTACCCACCCTAGCAGGAGTGGTATCACTTCTGTTGGGGCAGCAGCGGCGACCTTGCTCTGGAACAGGGACTGTGGATGGGATCAGCAGGGCAGGCCTCAACATTGCACTTATCATTGGCAGTTGCCGCTTCGCCGGCCGGGTGCAGACAGGTACGGTAGTTTTAGCCTCTGGGCTAAGTTGTCTGTTATAGCGTGTCTTCAGTAATTGTGCACTCTGTGCGAATCATGGCTCCCTCTCTGGCAGGGATGTGGCTCCTGTTCCTGACAAAGGGATTGGCAGCACCGGTTTCTCAGGCTGGTGACAGATTTCAGACAACACAGTGATGCTTGTTATCAGAAAACCTTATCACACTTTACAGTGGGAACCACACAGAGAGACTAGGGGACCCCCAAACAAAAGGGGTCACTCATGTCTTTGCTGTCTGTTGTAGTCAGCTTTCTTTGGCTATTCCTCACTCCAGTAATACATTGATCTTCTCTTACTGGACTGCCTCTCCTACTGCAGGGCCAGGCAGGCTCCTTCCTTCTTTCAGCAGGCAGGCAGGCTTCTCAGCATCGGAAGACCCTAACATCCTCAAGCAGAAAGTGCCTACTCTTGATGGTATCTTTTACCTCTGAGAGGCTGTCTGTCAGACACAAGCCTTGGTCACAGTCAGAGCCTCTTCGAGTACGCTGGGGAAAACTCCCTACCTTGGTCAAGAAGAATGTGGAAATGGAACAAAGTAGGGTGGTTCGGATCCCACTTGTGTGCACCTTTTCCAGAAGGGGATGTGGAACCACAATCTAATGCTTTGGAACCGGTTTGGGATGTTTTCTTTCAAATGTCATTTTTCAGCTTTTCCTCAGAAACAGCCTTTGTATTAGATGCTGGCTCTTACAGCAGTTATCATTGGGTCTGACTCCAATCAGGAGTATTCAAAACAAGGGTCCAATAAAGTGTGAGGTGTCTTCATCTGTTTTTTTTTTTTGCAGATTTATATAGCACAAACTCAACCCGAAGGTATTGGAGCGCTCTACATGAGCACCAGTTACATTACACAAGGACACATTAATTTTTTGGTAGGCTCGGGGAGATTAAGTGATTTGCCCAGAATCACAGGAAGCTGAGCCGACGCCGACGCTTGAACCTGGTTCTCCAGCTCCAAAGTCGGCAGCTCTAGCCGTAAGTCCACAACCTCTCATCAGCCTTCCTGAATCAGTAACCAGGTACATTTAAAAGGGCAGGCCCTGACTAGGACTTCTTCACATTGATCAACAGAATCTGCAGTCCCAGCCCTCACTGCTACCATCCCTCACTGCTACCATCTTCAAAATGGCAATTACCAGGAAGAACTTATCAACAGCCGTTTGCTATCTAGTTCCTCATTGAATTTCTAAGGGAATCCTCTTACAATTTACACGAATTACACCCGAGAATATCAACTCACTGTTTGACATTAATATTGAACACTAACATTATTTGGTATTAAGTGTAAAAGATGATTAATGTGCTCATATTTCATTGGAATGCCATCATTTCTTCATGTCTGAAGTGCCTTATGTTATAATTCTTGAAGACAGAAATCTGAGGAAGTAATGACTTTGTGTTATCTTTTTTACACAATGGCTTTGAATGGAACCTTCTTGATGATACAATTGTAAAGTGTCTGCTTATGAAGCGTACACCCTCCAACGTCCCAGTTCACCAATAAAGGGGATATGCAGACAGCGGATTAAAATCAAATTCTCTTTATTGGTTTGCTTATCTCTTTACACCTCTATTAGGCACGTCAAAAATTGTCCGCATGAGTACACATTTTAGGAAATATAAAACAATATTAAAAAACATGGCTTCTGTCTCGCTATAGTTCAAAGAGTTATTATTTAGTATATAGTTACAAATTTACACCTCATATAAATGTTAAAAACACATTCATTAGTTTAAAAATGACCTCTTTCATGTACATAATGTTCAGGTAGATAAATAATTTCCCATCCTCATCAAATACACTAAAAAGAATCTGTTAACATGACATTTCGGTGGAAATCAATATGGTTCACACCACCTTCATCAGTACATATATTTTAAAACAAAAACTATAGGAGACAGAGAGACATAATAATCAAAATGCATCATTATCTAACATCATACAGTTTACATTTTCCTGGTATTTAACAAATATTATTGCATGCTTGACGCCCCATATGCTTGAGTATTTCAAAATACATTTCAGACCTCATTCTCAATGGCTGGTTATATAGAGAAGCAATGTCTGTAATATAAAGGAATAAACCCACAATAATAATTAGGTTTATTTCATATACCTCAGGGAATTTCAGACATTGCAGACAGCATCATGATCGGTCTAGCACAAGGAGATTCTTCGAGTGAAGTAATGGATTGTTAATAGCTGACCAAACTGAAGTGCAGTTAGTACCAATAACTTCCAGAATCACTGATGCAATTACGGATTCTGAAGAAACCAGTTACACGGTACATAGTTGTTACAGCAATGGGACAATGCTCTAATTCTTTAAGTTGAGCATTAAATATAGGTGCCATTGTAATGAGAATGAATATACATGTTTGCTCCTCAATAGGTTGTCATCAAACACAATGAGGTGAAATATGTAATGAGTATATGCCACAGTGAAGTACAAACGTTGTTTCATTACTAAGAGTGAGGTCCAACAGGGTGGGAAACATAGAACCATCATGTGTCAAATTGGAGTGAATATAATTTTCATCCATTGTTAAGAATGAGGTCTGAAATGTATTTTGAGATACACAAGCATATGGGGTGTAAAGTATGTAAAAATATTTGTTATATGCCAGGAAATTGTAAACCGTATGATGCTAGATGATGCATTTTAGTAATTATTGTTCTGATGAAGGCAGTGTGAACCATATTGATTTCCACCAAAATGCACTGTCGACAGATTATTTTTAATTGGTGTATTTGATGAAAATGGGAAATGATTTATGTACCTGGACATTATGTATATACAAAGGTCTTTTTAACCAATGAATGTGTTTTTCACATTTATATAAAGTGCATATTTTTTAAATATAATAAATAATAACTCTTTGAACTATAGAGAGACAGAGACTGTGTTTTTTAATATTGTGTGTGTTTCCTAAGATGTGTACTCATGTGGAAATGTTTTTGACATGCCTAATAGAGGTCTAAAGAGATAAGCAAAGCATCAAAGTGAAATTTATGTTATTCTGTTGTAAACTACCCTGTCCTTTTTGGCCGCTCAGGGTGACTTTCCTTTTCTTTGGAGATATGCAGACAGCAACCACTGTTACTGACGAAAATGTAGTTAGCAGAATACTTTTCATCAAGCATATATAGTAAACTATTTTGTAATATTATTTGCCATTCACAAATGTTTAGTTTTCTGTGTGTACTCATTGGGGACTGGTGACACTTTTGCACAATAACCTCCATAAAGTATAAACAAAGAAGCCTTGTTTGACTGCTACACAGATACCTTCGAATACATCCACCAAACTGCTAGTGATATGTTCACTCAAGGATGGTCGCAAGGCAGCATTGCAGTCTTTCAATAAATATACGTTTTAACGGACACAAAAAAGCTTATCAATAAATCTGCAGTCGTTACAAAGATGATTAAATATTAATTTCTCCTTATTTTATTCTTAATTTCCAAATTCTCATTGCATTTGCTTAAGTAGAACTAAAAAATGTAGGGGCATATTATCAAGCCCTTTATCGCCACCTTCAGCTGCACTTTTTGCCGCTAAAGCGGCGATATTTCTATCGCCCTATTATCAAGCTGTCGCTAACAGTTGTTAGCGACAGCTTTATGACGAAAGCGACCGTTTTGGTGCCGCTTTGCATGTCAGCGATAATTATCGCTAATGACATGCAAAGTAGGCGTTACCAACTAAAAGCGACTGGAAACAGTCGCAAACACAACTTCCCCCTATTATCAATGCCCGTGAAGTGATAGGAAAATTCGCGCTAACCGCGCTTATCGGTGGAACTTAACGCCTGAAAAAAACTTGCCTTAACCATCTTGTCAATGGGGCGTGGATTGTTGGGTTAAGTATACACTTGCCTATTAGCAAGCTTTTCATTAGCGCTGTTGATTTAGTGCTGGAATTCTCACGCTATTGCTGGTTCTACACGCTATTGCCGGTTTTCCTATTGCCTTTGCGATACGCGTTGATAATACCGCGCTATCACGGCGTGGAAATCAAGCGATAGCCAGCGATAAGAAAAACAGCGATAAGCGCGCTTTGCGATAAATATCGCAGATCCTTGATAATATGCCCCGTAATCTCTACTTGGAGCAGCTTGTGTTTTTGCAATTGCCTCCCCAGGCTCATAGACAACCGCGTTTTTCAAACCGTCATGAATCTCATACAACTCAGTAGTTTTGCAGTTTTGATGATATTTTCTGTTTTGCTATTTTATTCTTTATCTGATATACAATTTGTTAAAGTGACCTCTTCGTCGATTCCAGTTCCCCAGTATTAATTATCCGAAATGTTCCCAGATATTTCTCTAAAATGTCATGAGAGTACTATCCAGTCTCAATCCATGGTACAATCTAAAATAAACAGGATAATTGCTACTGTACTCTTCAAAGCATAAGGAGATTAGTTTCTAGCTAGCAGAGTAACTAGGCAAGTTGCTATACTTAGAGGATAGCACACATTCAGTCAAAAAACAGCTATTGCCTAGAAGCTGTTTTCACTTTTCCACCTTTCACCTACTTTATGTATTCTATGTACCTTAACTATGTGTATTTTTGCATCAGTTTTAGAACTTTTCTTCCGCTTTATAGGCACAGGTACTGAAGAAGACCCTAGCACAAAGCCTTCCTCAAAACGTTGAAACATTTTTGTGGAAGCTCTTCTGTATAACACAGTGATTACATCATGGTCTGATTCATACACAGTGTAGTGAGGTCTGGCCCTTTGTAGATAGGCAGCTATATGACGATGTGATAAGCTGTGATATGCAACCTTGTTTGCAGGTTTTTTACAAATATTTTTATTTATGCTTTTTACATTGTACAGAAGCAAAAACATATTGTGACATACATCTTGACATATTATGTAGCATGGTTCTGCATGACACATATACACTGCACAGATGCTATTCATGTGTACTATCAATTTTGTTTGCAGGTATAAACTTACCAAACTAATATTCACTTATTGCCGCAGCGATTAATATGCATTGTCTAATATCTAGGTACATGATGGTAGTGAGAATATTTTGGTTGCTTAAATTTAGTAGATCTTGTGGACAATTATAATTAACCGCTTGACTTGGTTTGTAGTTTACAGATAGTATTAAACAGGATGGGACTGGCAATTTATCTTATTTCGCCTTGGGTCAGGAATAGGGCAGATGGCTGAGGACCACCTATGGCACTTCTGCACTCTTTCTAGCATGCCAGTTGTATTACAGCATACACAGTGGAGCATAGCGAGGAGAGAGATGGAATCAGAGAGTGATATGGAAAGACATTGAGAGAGAGAGAGAGAGAGAAAGACAAAGAGAGCTAGACTGATATAGAGAAAGGAGGGAAAGAGAGAGCTGAGGGGAAGAGGGGAAGGAAAGAAAGAGAAGGAATGGAGGTAGGGAGATCAGTGAAGCAGAGAACAGAGACAGAGGAGAGAAGGAGAATAACAGAGCATGGATAGATGGAAAGAGAGAGAGAGAGAGAGAGTGAGCGATGGATAGGTGTGGTACTGGTTTGAACATTTCTGCCAGGGCTGTTTTGTATCCCAGTCCTGCTGTGGTATTAAATAAACAATGCTACTATGAAGCCCACTGAGACTTTTACCTCAAAAGTTATTCTCTTATTTTGCCCTTGTTCCTTAGTGCAACTTGCCATTTGGCCTGAGCAGAGCACCAGTAGTGGCAGCATAGGGTGAGAGGTGTGGCGCAGCAGCCAGGGCATCTGGCTCCGGAACACGGGGCTCGCGGTTCGATCCCCGGCGCTGGCGGCAGATCAGCCCAACACCGTGTGCCTCTGGGCAATAGCTCGCTTAATCTTCCCGATGGCCCCCAGCGCCTTGAGACCCTTAGGGGTGATTAGTTCGCACTTTACAAATACCGGGTTATATGGAGTGTTTGACTTTTTCTGGAGATAGCTTGGGGTAGAAGTTTTCAGACTTCTGATAATAAGAAAGTGTAGCTTATTCTGGTGTACACATGGATCTAGCCAGTTATTTCCATCCAAACCATGTGATGCATTCTGATGCCTCCCTCCTGCCTGATTGACTAGTTATACATGCTTAAACCACCACTTCCTGATTAACTACTTCTCTCCCACCCCCCTCCCTATATGACTTGTAAAAATCTGTTTTCAGATTGATCATCATGAGACCAGATTAAAGGATGCTTTGAGCCCAGTCAGGTCTTTCAGCAAATATATCAGTTGTGTGTCACAACTGGTTCCACACCTTCCAAGGGCTCATCCTGGATGTCCGCACTCCACGCCTTCATTCACTCTCAGGAAAAAAAGAATGATACTAGAGACCTGAGAAGTTACACTTTCATTCCAAATTGTAGCAGGGGAGAGCACAAGAGCATGCTCTGAAGGAAAGGAAAAGAAACAGGTCACACACTCCCACTGAGTATTAAAGAACAACTGAAAGTGAAAACAGAGAGTTCCGTGATGTCAGCAGTGGAAGACCGCACCATATCCAATCAAATGCAAGTGCAAAGAAGCTATGATTCAGGACTGGGACAAGCACATAATAGAGAGAAAAGCCATTAAATAAAAAGCTGGGAACTAAGTTTGACAAGAAAGACATCAAATAATGAATAAGGGTCCTCTTTGGTCAGGGTAAGAAGACATGTTTTTGCTAGAAGCATTGCTGCCATTTTTGACTTTGTGGCTAGGCTGGGTGACAAATTAATGGGGACTCTCTCTGTTAGAGATTTACAAGGCCAAATGCATACCCATAGCATCTTATGGTTGTGAAATCTGGATCTACGCCAATGCCACTCCTTTGCAGAGTTCTGAGAACATGTTTCTCAGAAGGCTACTTGCACTTCCCTGCAGTTCACCCACCTTTATTGCCCATGAATAGTTGGGGCAGGGGTTTATGGTGGACACGATCCAACTGAGACCTCTCATACTTTGGCTGACTGTTTGGATTAAGCCTGAACTAGCACTGAACAGGGAAATACTTAAGGGTTGTTTAGGTGTGGATGGTGTCTTTCACATAACTTGAATCATCTATGTTTGTGATTGTATGTTTAAATTAGGGCGACCCTCCCTCTTTAGCTCCCCTGAGTGCATTTAAAAAGCTGACCTTACCTGGATCAAAGCAGCTTTTCACAGATAATTGTAGAATGAGAGGGAATCCATTGCCCCAACCACGCCTTCACCTAGGTCATACTGTCTTGTACAGCCCAATTTGTCGATAGAACCCTACCTCCTGTTTTACATGGCTTACACTCACTGCTATCTGTTAACTTATTTTAGGTTAAATATGGTTCCTTTTTTATTTGGTACTTCTAAGGTATGGTCCTGCAATGCGGACCGCACTCCGTGTGATGCCACATCTACCCAAGACACTATGCACTTTACTTTCTTCTGCCCTATTTTCAAGCACCTTAGATCCCGTTTTCTGAAACCAATCTTAGTGGGAAGAAATTTCATCCAGACCAGGCTATTGTTTTTACAGCTATTAAGTGATTATTGTATCTGTTATTCTGTGGAAATATATGGCTGATTATTCCTAATGTTTTGCTTGTATATAGTATGCTGCATACAATCTGATGTCACTGTAACTGAGCTTTTTAGTTTGCTATTTTAAACTGAATAAAGTATATATTGATTGATTGTTTGAAAAAGGGTCACACAAAGCACCCTCAGTGTAGTATAATAAACAATGCTGTCTGCAACAGACAACAGAGTTGTCAGAAGAAAAACTGCAAACTAATGGATGGAGGGAGTCAGCGACTTCCAGAAAGTGAAAAAAAGAATGTAGGTGTAACTTCTACTGAAAGAAAAAGAGATACATACTGATGAAACAAAACAGAGTAGAGCACACCAGTGTATCGGTTGTCTACTGGTTTGAATGTGGGATGAACATTTTGGTGCAAAATATTGGGACTATAGTAACACATCTAAGAAAAAAAGCGATGTTCTTATCTGCTAACTTTCAAAATTATTCAAAATGATTTATCTTTTCTGTTCAAATGATTTTTGCCTAAAATGATCCCCAATTCCTGGAAGATTAAAGAGTTCTGTCGGATCCTTCCCCATTTGGAGGTCAGATTTTCGAAGAGGTGACTCGCAGTGCAATGCCTTGCATTGTGCTGACAGCAGCCTCAGCCTTTGTGAAGCAGAGGATTAAAAAATCCTTCACTGGGCAAAGGGGCTTGTGCAGTGAGGTGTAAACCATATACCTGATTAATATTAATGGTACAGAAAACAGCTTCATTGTCTTCAGGAATGGGAGGTAGGATTAATACCTTCATGGGATAGCAGTCCTCCCTCTCAGCATTCAAATTCACAGTGTGTCAGCATTGGAAGATCTGTCCCTTAAAGGAACAGGTGTCACTATGCCACAACATTGCCACACTGCGAAAGGGACATGCAGGAGAACATGCAGCCATATGTGGTGCCACCCACCATTTGCTCCTCCTGATGCCAGGAATCCTGCATAACCACTCCTTTGAAATACATTTTTGAAGGGTATCTAAAAGCTCAATCGTAATTGGTTGGTTTCTGGCCAAAGGCATGAACATAGAAAAAGTATTACACATGGACAGTTCTTACCTATATGCTTGTATGAAAAACTAAAAGCACAACTCTTGCAGATGCTAAAGCAGTGTGACAAAAGGAAGCAATTTATGTATAAGTGATGCAGTTACAAATTGCATTATAAACTGATGACATTACAGTAAATTTCTCTAATCTGAAGTACAAGGCACAACTACCACAGTGAATGTAGATGCAATGCATCAGTCAATAAAATATACTCTACTAAAATAGAGATAGTGGCATAGAAATGCAACAAAATATTTATAACAAGATTAGGTGTCCAAAGGCATTTATCCAGAATCACACAATGTTAAGCCACAGTTGGGATTCAAACCAGGTTCGCCATTTTACAATTGTATTGTATTTTATTGCAACATTTATATAGCACATACTACGACTGGGGTGCTGAAGCACTTAACTACATGGGTAGCACACAACAATGTGTGGTTGGAAGTGTGTTGCATTTGTTTTGTTCCTATGTGGGAAGTGTTTCCATGTCATGCATGATGAACAACGAGGTGCAGTTATTATGTTATGAGATGCAGCACTTATCAGTGTGGTGGATAAAGCAGTATGGGAGATAGGTGTGCAGTTTATTGTTTTGATTAACCTGGCAGCTTTGAGCAGATCTGAACATCCCTTTATGATTTTTTTATGATTATGTTCCGCTTAGCTTGTTATATCACTGGGTTGTCCATTCTGAGATATTTTGTTTATAGTTGATGGTCCGGAGTAGGCATTGTTTGGAGGGAGACATGGTGGAGAGACCTGCTGGAATAGACTTTGTTATTAGTCTTTTGTTTCCGATTGTTATTGTGTGACGTCAAGAAGTGGTAATAGTATGTAGCTTACCAGAACCTTAAGTGGTGGACTAACTTAATGTCCTTCGTTTGACAAGCGGTATGCCGCAGATCTCTAAAGTTATTCCATACCTGTTTGGTTTGTGATGAGTGGTTTGTTGCCGGGGATTGGTACACTATTGGGTGAAAGACATATAGCAGTTTTGTCTTATGTGAGTGTAAAAGAGTCCAGGAGTATAAGGGAACTATTATGCAGCTGGTATGAACTACCATTGACTGCCTGCCTGCTAAATGTTATTGTATTAGAGTTGTCCAGGAGGGTTATATATTGCATTTTAATTGCCTTTATATAGCACTTACTACCCTTCATAAAGTGTTAACCTACTTTACGCTGGCAATTTGCAGAAAAAAAACAATGGATTAATAAGGCAACCATGCGTATGATTTAGAGTAAGCTATGCTTAAAGAGAGGAGGTATGCAGAGGGTGGAGAGTAAGTAAAGGAGCATTTGAACCAAAAGGAGAGACAACAACTTGAAGTTTTAAGTCATGGTCAACTTCCATGGGAATACAGTGCGTTTTTTTTTTTTTAGAGGGAATGCAATCTCAGGATGCAAATCTTGAAAGAAACAATATTATTTACATGTTATGCAGTGCTATTTTAGGTACTTTTGACAAGCACTAGAATCAGGTAAACAGTCTAACCCCTGAAATGTTACAGCTAGACCATCGTTTCATCAAGAACAAGTGATCGGCTCAAGGGCTGGATGTCTAAAGTAATGGCTAGACCTACAGAGAAATATGGAGAGCATTAGACTGCGCTCAAAGGCAGCAGTAACCTCATAATCATAGCAATGTGTGAGAGTGAATGAGGTAAATAATGCACACTGAAAAATGCTCCTGCCAGACCTATATTCATACTTTTTCAAGGCTGCAATGCAGCTCTTACTGGCTGTCCGTCATGACAAATTTAAAACATGCACAATAATACAATCATTTAATTATTTTTATGATCATTTCTTTTTGATATTTTCTTCAAGTATAAATAGAAAAAAGAGAGTTTCATTTCTTATTGTGATAAAAAGCAAGAATTGATAATTATACAAAGTTAAAAACCAGTGGCATGAAACACATGATATTCATCCATATTAATGCATCAATATTCTTCATTAAGATGCCTAAAGTTCTATCACGCCGTGACAAATCTTCAAGCTAAACATCTAACAAAATGCCAATAGCAGAAGGCCCTGTAAATGTATATGATGCACCCACTTAATAGTCAGCCACACAACAATCATTCTCACCTCACATACCACATCCTCATACGTGTACATATCACATTAGGAACTACCTAACATGGCATGACATACACCGATGAAACTAGCGGAGAGAACACTTCAAACATAATCCACAATGGTGTTGTCCTTAAGGAGTTCCAAACATTCAGGTCAAAACATTTTTCGGTGGATACAACACTTATCTTCCACCTTCATCAGGACCACCCATTGGACTAATACTAGGTGAGTGGGCGGGGGTATCTGTGTACATAAGACATTGGCTAAGATGTAATTGTACGTATGCTGCAGGTTCCCCCACAAGGGGCTCCATCCAATGTCCGCAGCCTGAGATGCCAATTGCCTTCGTGACAATATTGTCACCGTGAATTAGAAATATATCATGGAGTATCCAAAGACTCTAGTTGTGGACGAACGAAAGTACAATCTGATTTTTCATCTCCAAAATACCAGTGATGCGGGCTTCTACCCTGGGTAACTCACTGTCCCAGGCATGTATTCTTCCTTCCCCAGATGTGCTATCGTCTTGTATCCAGCATTTTTTGCTCTCCATTCAAACATTGAAGAGGAGATTCTAAAACTCCGGGAGCGGTTATCTTCTTTTTTAAGTTCAAGGACATTTTATTGACAAATATAAAGGTGTCTATAAAGAATACATAGCAATAACCTCATACCAAAATGTCCATAATAAACATCGATGCGAATATACGAATCGGACTTATAAATGACAATATATGAGAAACAGGTAATACATGTAAAATCTGAATGTCAATAATTTATAAAAGAAAATAGGAACAATTAAGGTATCAAGGGGGTTTGAAAACTTCTTGTTGTGATGGCTGTGGCTGAGAAAACCTTTTAGCACTTGTATCAAGAAATATTGTAACAGGTGACCATAAATCCAAACGTTTCGTTGCCAAGTTTATAGGGTAAACAAAAGCAGTATCTAACCTATGGTTGTGACAGACAGCGTACCACCAAGCTCTGTAAGAAATTTTTGTAAAGTCTTTCCAATTTGTAGTAATTTGTTGAAAGGCGACAGCTAATAACAGATCAATAATTTTAACATTGAATGTCATGTTTTCCCAAACAGGTGAGAGGCTTCCTAAGAAGATGTTGGTGAAGCAAAAGGAAAACTTAGTGTCGAAAATTAAGTTGATTTGAGTCCATACTTGTTTCCAGAAGTGACATACAGATACACAGGAGAATAACATGTGAAATAAATCAGCATTTGGAGATAAACAAGTCCAGCAAGCGTCTGAAACAGTTGAAAAACTTTTGCTTAAAACATGCGGTGATAATAAAAGTCTATTGTATACAAAAAACAATGTTTGCGTTGTGTTTGCTGCCCTAGAGGATTTACGTAATTTAATCCATAAGTTCTTCCATAAAAGAATTGGCCAAGAGGTCTGAAAGTCAGTTTCCCACGCCTTCTCTATTTTAGATTTCTGCCTAATAGTAGTAGTACCTTGTAGAAATCTGTATATAATGGAAGCTTTAGGTGTGTTTTTTAACATAACGTGCAGTTGTGAGAGGGAGTCGGGGTTATTAGAAATAATAGGTGCGCTGGAGATTTGGGTATAAGTGGTCATCACGGCTTCCTTTAAGAGATTATATTTAGTAGTGAATGAAGTAGGTAGGTTAAACAATTGGCTAAGTGAGGAGAAGGATAAGAAGACTGATTGGGAGAATAATTGGTGAACCCAAAGTAATACTCTCTGTCTCCAAGTTTTCCAATAGAAGGGTTTATTATGAATAAGCAAACTTTTATTGTGCCAAATGGTTGAACTGAAGAAAGAATCAATAGTGTGTTGT
Source organism: Calotriton arnoldi (assembly GCA_963921515.1). Classification (NCBI taxonomy): domain Eukaryota; kingdom Metazoa; phylum Chordata; class Amphibia; order Caudata; family Salamandridae; genus Calotriton; species Calotriton arnoldi. The sequence continues at coordinate 1,166,797 of CAWUFW010005456.1, forward strand.
GTGGGATGAGATGATGGCTGGAGGAGTTTAGAGGTCAGTTTGATTATGGGGGTAAAGAGATGCTGTGGTTTGCGTGAGAAAGAAAGATACTCATGGAAAGAGAAGGGAGAAAGAAAGAGACGTTCAATTGAGGTCCACAAAGGGCAGTCATCTGTGGGCTCATGCAACCAGTAAGATGCCTGACGTAGAAGGAATGCTTTCTGATACGCCCGAAAATCTGGAAAATTAACTCCGCCCTCATCCTTGGAACGAGTTAATCTCTTCAGAGACATTCTAGATTTTTTGTTGTTCCATAAAAAGAAGAGAGAATTGAATTAACCTTATTAAATAATTTAACAGGGATTGAAACTGGTATATTGGATATAGTATATAAGACTATGGGTGACAACATCATCTTGATGGTATCTAAGTGTCCCCACCAAGATAAGTAGAGGGGATGCCATTTAGTGGTTAACTCTGAAAGCTTTTGAATGCATTTATTCATACATAGTGCTACTGTATCTGAACTATTGGGTGTAATATATAGCCCTAGATACTTAATATGGTTAGGGTTCCATGTAAAATTCGAAGCACTGAAATCCGGTTTAAAAGTATGTTTGGTTAAGGGCAAAATTTCGCATTTATCGTTATTTAGCTTATATCCAGAAATAAGGTGGTATGCTTGGACTTCAGCTAGAAAGGCGGGAATTGATTCGCTTGGATTAGAAATAAAAAGCAAGATATCGTCAGCATAAGCTGCAAATTTAATATGACAATTAGTCATTTGGAAACCGTGTATATTTGGGTTTTGGCGTAATTTGGAGAGGAAAGGTTCCAGAGCAAGGTTAAATAAAAAGGGAGATAATGGGCAACCTTGACGGACTCCTCTACCTAAGTCAAAAAATGAAGAAACCAAATCATTAGCACAAACTGCAGCACGAGGGTTAGAGTAAAGAAGTGAAATCAAAGAAATAAATTTAGGACCAAAGCCAAACCATTTAAGAGTGTAGAACAGATAAGTCCACTCAACCCTGTCAAACGCCTTCTCCGCATCTAATGCAATTGCTGCCAGGGAGTGTTCTAGGCGAGGCGACTTGGACAAAATGTTGAAAAGAAGTCGGGTGTTATCTGTAATAAAACGTCCCTTAACAAAGCCAGATTGTTCCTTTCCCAGCAAATTTGGTAGATAGGAATCCAGTCTAATAGCTAATGCTTTTGAAAAGATTTTATAGTCGATATTGACCAGGGAGATAGGCCTGTAATTCTTACAAAATTTAGAGTCTTTGCCTTCCTTGGGGATAAGGCAAATATGTGCCTCTGAGAAAGATCCAGAGGATTTATTTAAAGAGCTAAAAAAATTCATTAAAGAGTACAATTTAGGTAAAAGGATTTTGGAAAAATGTAGGTAAAATTCAACGGTGAAGCCGTCCGGACCCGGTGCTTTGTCTTTTTTGAGATGTTGAAGTGCGGATAAAAGTTCTTGATGAGTGATATCGGACTCCAAAGAGGATAAATCTAGAGAAGAAAGGTGAGGTTTTGATAAGTTAGAAAAGAAATGTGACAAGGAATGTTGAGAGGGTATTGTTTCGGATGAATATAAAGATTTGTAAAAGAGGGAGAATTCACTTAAAATTTCAGCATCCTTAAATTTGAATTAGTATCATATATCGATTCTATGTTTAGTTTGTTCTGTCTTATTTTTAAGTAATTAGCCAATATTTTCCCCGCTTTATTTTTACCGCCATAAAACTTTGCGCTAGATTTTAATAGGTATAGTGAGGCGTCCTCAGTCGACTTTTTGTTGAATTGCAATTTAGCATTTATAAGAGCTGTTAAGCATTCTTTTGAGTGCGAAGTGTAATAAGAATGTTCTAACTTCTTGAGGTCTTGCATAAGGTTTTTAGTATGCATACGAGCAGTTCTACGCTGCTTGGCAACAAAACCAATAATGAAGTCTCTTGCCAAAGCATTAAAAGCATCCCAAGTGGTTGAAAACGGCATATGTTCATTATGATTAAATTCAAAATATTCATTAAAAAAATTAGTGAAAGAGGCAGTAAATTCTGGATTTAAAAGAAGAGAATTGTTAAAACGCCATCTTTTAGTGACTGAGGATTTAGGTAAAATATCGATGCCAATTGAGACAGGAGCATGGTCTGAAAGTAAAATGGGGCCGATTTCTGCATGCGTAAGCGTTTGTGAGATATTGTGAGAGACAAAAATATAATCGATTCTAGACTGAGTGTGGTGAGTAGGGGAATAAAAGGTATATTCTCTGGTGGTTGGGTTGCATAGATGCCAGGCGTCCAGAAGTTTGTGCTGACTAATAGTGTGAACGAAGGATTTATGTGGTTTGTTGGGAACAAAGGGAAATCTAGAGTTCCTGTCAACGAATGGATCGAAAACTTGGTTGCAGTCACCAGCTAATATAAAATTGTCCTCCATAGAGTGTGTAATGTGTTTGGCCAGATGTAGACCAAAAAGAGGGTTCACCACATGTGGGGGCATAAACATTAAGAAGAAAAACTGGAACATCCTTTAACAACAATTTGACACTCAGCCATCTGCCATCGCCATCAGATTCTTGCGACACTAGTGAAATTGGAAGTGATTTACGACAAAGTATCATTACTCCATTACGTTTCCCATCTCCCGGAGATGAGAATACATCCCCCACCCATCCTCTTTTCAATTTTAATGCTTCAATATCTGTTAAATGAGTTTCTTGTAAAAACACCAAGTCAGCATTCAATTTAGCTAAATGAGTGAGGACTCTCTGCCTTTTGATAGGAGAGTTTAAACCCCTAACTTTCCATGAAATAAGCTTCAGTGACATAGGTAATCAAAAACGGAATGAGACAAAAATTTGAGGCATAAATCCGATTCATTATAAAAACATTGTATACTAATAAGAAAAAGCTGGTATAAAGATAGAAGCTTAGATAAGAGAGAGATATGAAATGTGGAAGGTGTAAACCATGAATATAAGATGGAATTGACAATAAAGCGGAGGTTAAAATTAGAGGTAGGATAACCAGGAAATAGGGAGCAAGAAAAAATGAGTGTTAGAATAGTGAGTAATATCATGCAATAGAGAGGATAAGATTGGAGAAGAGTGTAGAAGACACCAAGAGCAAAAAAGGAGAGAAATTGTAAGACGAAACAGAAAACGAACAACAACACAAAAGACATACCTACATTAAGGGAACATGAATTAGGGGGAAGGTGGAGCCACATGGAGCAGACGAAACAACCAGTGAAGACCGGACCGGACCTTGGAGGGAACACGCCATGACATAAACGTAACTGTGGAAGCAAAAAGAGGTGAAATGGTAGGATTATCATTGACTTATATACTGAATATTAACGCAGAATAAATATGAACTTGTAACGTTAATTAATAACATCTAAAATAGGACTTAATAGTACGATTAATACAAAAGGATAATAACATAACATAGATCCTGTATTCAGTGAGGAGATGACATCTCATATAAGAGACTCATATAAATCAAGTCCCGTGTGAGGAGGATGGTCTTGAAGAATCCATGAGAACTGTCTTGTGTGCATTAATAAAGCTTTGCAAACGTACTGGGTCATCATATGTAGTAGTTCTGTTATTGTAGATGACTTTAAACATACATGGATGGAATAGACCATATCTGGCACCCATAGAGCGAAGGACAGGCCGCATGTCAAGGAAGGCTTTACGCCTTGATGCAGTAGCTTTGGAGTAATCCTGTGCGAAAAATAAGGTAGCACCAGACCAAGAGATTTTTTGAAGGGTCCTGGCAGCAGCCAGAACTTTTAACAAATCTGTGTACTCCAAAAAATATAAAATCACTCCTCTCGGTTTCTGTGGAAATGAAGGATTGGTAGCAAGACGACCCAACCTGTGAGCACGTTGTATGTTCAATGTAGTGTCTTCTGGTAAATGAAGGACCTTAGGAAGAAAAGATCTAAAGAAGGCAATAGGATCTGAACCTTCAACCCCCTCTGCCAGATTGTAAATACGCATGTTATTTCTCCTATTTCGGTTTTCAAGGTCCTCAACCTGTTTTTGTAGCGTTGATACTTGAGGGTGTAAAGAGGTAACGCATTTGGTGGTATCCTGAAAGGAGGAAACATTCTGTTCCACTGTTGTGAGCCTAGCGTCAAGTTGCGACCAGTTATCAGACAGAATTTGTAATTTGGTGTTTGTTTCCTCCACAAACGGTCTGAGGGCCCTTATTTCTTGTAGCAATAGTTCCATTGAAACTGGAGAAGTCGGTTTGGGTGGTGAGGGGGGATCTTTTTTTAAGCGTTTCACGTTTGCTTTTACTGCTGGCAACTGCGTAGGCTCCATATCTGCGTTGCACTGATCTATGTGAAGGAGTCCCAAACTATTTAAATTAGAGAATTCCGAAAAAACTTTAGAGTTTTTGATGAAGATGCGTTTGGGCTTTGAAATGGCGGAAAGGGTACCTTTTGTTCTTCCCATGAAACAGATACAACAAAAATCCAGAAGACAGTCACAGACTTCGAAATGATGGAGTTGACTACGAGGCGACAGATGCGGTTATAGATATACACAATATATCAGGATGTTGCCTTAAAAGTGAATGGTGAAACGCAAACCAAAAAATAGTGGAAGTCTCTGTATATCAAGAATCACCGCCGCAGGATTAGCAGCTGAGTTACTTGTAAGAGCACTATGGAGCGTTCAAAGCAAATCCATGAAGCAAAGAGGTGTCACACTGGGAGAAATAATTTCCACAGAACCTTATAGGACTATGCAATTAAGCAAGTGTGCCTCTTGTTAATACAAAAATGAGAAGAAAAAAAACTATCATCATGAGAGTGGAAAGAGAAGACAAAATGGCTTCTGTAGCCACCTCACCTCAGCTCCTATCTGGCTGGGTGAAACTGGGCCACTTCGCTGCTGTATGTCTCTGCGTATAAATGATGCATAGCTGAAACACAAAAGGAAAAAATATGCCTAGAAGGTTGAGCTTTCGTACAGGTAAATAGTTTGAGAGCAAGAAAAGAAAAACAAAACAGCAAAATGGCGGCCGTCGTATCGCTGCCTCACAGACGCGCTGATAATGTCAATAAAAGGCTGCTTGGTGAGAGACAAATTGCTCAATTGAGCATGGAAGTGGTCAAACAAAAAAAAAGAAAACAAGAAAAAACAGTTGCGCCTTATTTAGAGCTTCGTGGGTATAGTGCGGTAAAAACCTAAAAAATCCGCATAATGCTAGCCGGGAGTGCGATTCCTCAATGCAGGAGTATTTATTGAGGGAATATATTGTTGCTGCCGCATTGTCGTTGTAGGCTTTAAAAGGCAAGCTTTAGGACCTTTTAGAGCGTGGGAGCCATGAAATTAAAACCGGGTTCGTTCCGTCAAGGTTTCAGAGAATCCAGTCACTCGCGGCAAAGTCCGGGGAGATAAGATGGCGGTTGCCGTTACGCAAGTTGCACGGCTGCTTTACCTTGGAATCCCATGAAGTGTCGTTGCAGGAGGCATCGGAAAGCCTCCCGGTTGTGAAGGCTTCAATTCATGGAGCGTCTCGGCCAGGAAAATACTCTTTGTAGGGAGAAAAAGCGTGATTCCCCCACGCCGGATCGGGAGCCTCACGGAAGCACCGCCATGTCCGTTGGGCGCCAAGCCACGCCCCCCCGGGAGCGGTTATCTTCTGATGTTCTTCTGTAAAGTTTGCTTCAGAGTATTAAATATGAAAGAGAAGTGGGATCCATTTTGGATGCCCTTGGTGTGCCATGGCACAGAATGAGGGTGAGGATAGCTTCCCCAGACATTGGAAGTGTATTGTATTCATTCCTGTACCTGGAGGGTGGAGACCACGACAATGAATTGAGGAGGATGTAGGGCTATCTGTAGCAGTTCCATTAACTTTATTAGCATTGCATGCTGAAATGTTTCGCCCCGAGCACTGCTAGTTGGTAGATGGTAGGGGTGAAGGGTGAAGGGTGGGACTGCAGTTCCTGTTGTTCTAGGAACATCATTCAACATATGTTTTGATGAAGTAATCACCAGCTTACCTGTATAAAATACGAGAAATAAAGATGCAATAATTGCAAAACATACTATCTCCCCATTTAGATGCATTAGGTAAATTAGATTTTTACACAGTTAATTCCTTGGCAACATTATTAAAACAGATGACGTCGGGAGGAGGACACAATGTTAAGTTCAGCAACAAACTAGCTACTGACTTATGGGTTATTAGTGTATGTGGCAAACAAGTGAGGACATTATTAACATTAAAACATAAACCAAAACATCTCAGAACTTATGCTGTAGTCCTAGAAATCATGAACTTCTGAATTAAACCACAAAATAAAAAGAAATCAGAGCAGTTTCTCCAGTTGTATTGTCTAGTAGACTAGAAACCGTCTTGGGAAATTTTGTATTATTTTAGAGTGTACCTATCAACCGCAGCATTACATCGTAGCAAGTGAAGGGTAACATTTCAATAATTCGAATGGAGGATGGTTCAAGTGGGCATGGGGGGAACGTTTCTTATGCTGGTGGAGAGTAGAAATTTGATGGGCAGGTCAGTGATGAAATGTAGCCACATAGTAGAAGCAAGCACCTTAAATACGACGACTGGAGAAAGGTAGATGTTCTGACACACTAAATCTTCTTCTGGAAATGCATTACTAAAGAGGAGACAAAGACACTCGAAGACCGTTTCTGGAAATCCTCAATCTGTATAAAAATAACCAGTGCAGAGGTCTGGTGAATGGCACGCTTGGCTCAGGCCATAAGTGATCGTCTGCCCCACCCATGCCTGATGATGCAAGGCTGGGCGAAAGTCTCTGTGCTTCATAGTTTCATGCGCCCTCCACGGGTGTAGGGCTGGCTATAGAGCTGGTGGCGCCCGGTGCGACAATCATTTTTGGCGCCCCCACACCCCATGACCACCTCCTCGGATTCTCTCACTACCACCGGGAAAAAGTGCCCCTCATCTCTCCAATCACAAGTTATTGCTAAATGCAGCGCCCCCCTTTGAGGTCAGCACCCCCTCCACAGGTCAGCGCCCAGTGCGTCCGCACCAGTCGCACGGCCCTAAAGCCGGCCCTGCACGGGTGTAACCATAGTCTCCTGCAACCCCTGCAGCGCTTAATCCATCGTTCAAAGGGGGCCCCATTCGGCCCAAGGCCAAAGAATATCTGGGAGATGTGGGTGATAGGGTTCTCTCATCACATTCTGCGGGTGGGTGGGAGCATCATTTTGCGTTATACTACTGGCCAGTGCTTAATTTGTAAAACAATAAGTGCCAGGGCCCTCATGGGGAGGTTACTGCAGCTCGCACTAGCCATTGTCTCTGCCAGCGCTTCCAAGGACAGTACCAACACAACTTCTAACAATCACACTCATACAAGTGTGACAATTCAGACTCTTCCAGGCCACCAAAGCTGCAAGAATAGCTGGGACGCAAGGTATTAGTCATTTGTAATGTCTTTTGAATTAATAAACTATTGTGCTCATTTCTAAATCACACAAACAGCGCCACCATGTGGCAGACAGCCATAAGTGCCAGTGTTCTTTCTTAATTAAGTACTGGTGCTGAGCACCGGAAACCACCTGCACAAATTAAGCACTGCTACTGGCGCCCTCCTTTGGAAAAGGACAATATACAAGGTCCGTAAACACCGATTGATTTCCCGCCCGCCCTGCCTCCCGTCCATGCAAAGGCTTTCGCAACACCCCTCATGGCTCGCACTACTCTGTCTCACCTAAAAACCTTTAGTCCTGCACCCGAAATTAGCCAACAGTCAAAATAAGACTTCAAAAGAAGGACGCCCAGCTCACCACAGCCCAGATAAACCAATACTCATGATATAACCCGAAAGCAGCCAGAGCCTTTCCATCTTCGGGTAGCCTTACATCTACTTCAGTGCCCGAAGTAGGATGCCCTTCTCTGCTCTCGTTTAATAATTTTTTCATTAATTTTTCTACTGGGTTATTTTTTACCTTTTGGTAACATATGCACGCAGTCTTTAGACAGTAGTGCTTTGGTTGTTTATTAATTTTACTCTTGATGCCTACTGCATACCTTTGTTAAAAAATGGTTTCCGAAGGCCAGACCAATTGAATTTGCCAAGGCCTGTCCCACCTTTCTTCAGCTTTAATAAAAAAGTACCAATTAGGCCCCTAGATGATTCCTAAACTCCAGTGATATGGACTGTGATGCCCAGTTGTCATCAGTAGCCAAACACCAGGCAACTTGGACAAAGCTGGATGTGGCCATGGATTCCGGGTGATAGGAATCCTACTTGGATGGTGGGTTTTAGGATAGACATTTTTTAAAGGGATTGTGTTGGATTATATTTCTATGGGAATCTCGCTTTCGATATGTGCATCGTTTGATATGACAGGAGGCTACATTAAAGTAAAGTCTGGTTACCAGTATGTCTGCCTGCATCCTGTCAACCTAAAGCTTATGTTTACTGATCTGCGAGCTTTTCCTAACATTAAAGAACAGATCCGAAATATCTGCGATTGGTTAACATTTCACTTAGGGCTCAATTTTAAGCAAAATTCTAGCACCTAGCTCTAGGGAGCTATAAATCATTTTGTGTTTGGTTCTTGTGCCCAGAAGCTGCTTGGGCCTTGTTTGTTTTTGACGTGTATTACATTTTTAACTGTATTATTTTGCTTATGTGTTATTAAAGTCCCTTCTGTTTTCGGAGACAAAAAACTATGACTCGGCACCGTAGTTATTTAGTGTTTTCTACTTTGTTAAACTGCATTTTGAGTTTCTAAGACCCTCTGGGGCATATTTACAAGACCATTGCATCACAGGAACGTCACTTTCAATGATATTTCTATGGTGCAATGCCCTGCTCCATATTTACAAGGTGGCGTATAGCTACTTAAAGTGGCTTAACGCCACCTTGTAAATATGCCCCTTACCGCAACAGTCTGCTGCGGCAAAGGGGCAGGCAATGGGTGTTGCTGTGGGCGTTCCACTGCAACACGCTTTTTGACGTTGCTCCCTATTTACAAGGGTGCCGTAAATATGGGGCAGCGCCAAAAACCTGGTCTTAAACAGGCACAACGAGGAGAAATTATTAATTTCTCTTCATTTTTGCTGTTTTTATGTGTGCTGCATTCTGCAGTACACATAGAAACAGCAAATCGCCATTGGTGATTGTTCGTGTGCAGGAAGGGACACCTTCCTGCACATGAACAATCATTCCCTGCAACGCAGGCACCCATGAATAATGGTGCAAGGCTGCCTGTGTTGGCGCTAGGCAGCTAAATTTAGCGCCAGCGCTAGGGGAAATGCAGGGGGTGAGCTGCATATTTGTAAATATGGTGCATCCCTGCGTTTTGAAACTGTCAGAGCGCGGAGTTAGGGATTTTGGCTTAACGCCGATGTCTGACAGTTTCTTGTAAATATCCCCCTCTGTTTTCCAGTGTAGGCTTTGTCTGCCCGTACTATTTACCCTGAGCCGTGTACCTATCGGGAGTCTGTTGGCTATCTAATTTGGAAAGCAGCAAACAGTATTGTGGTCCAGGAACCCCAGTAGTATGCTGCAGTACCACCAAATGCTAGTGGATGTTACTTCCAGCTGCCCCGGACCCATTGAAAAGGCCTCACATTGCACACATCAAAGGCTCAACTGTACTCCAACAAAGAATAACAGGTTGCACGCTTACTTTAGCATCATAGGAAGTGTGGCCAATGCCAAAGTATGCTTTTTTGAGATAATTTCTGAAATATATGTCTGGCTTTTACGCACCATGGCCGATATTTACAAGAAACTGTCGGAGCGCGGCGTTAAGCCAAAATTGCTAACACCACGATTCGACAGTTTCAAAATGCAGGGATGCGCCGTATTTACACAAATGCAGTGCACCTCCTGCATTTCCCCTAGCGCTGGTGCTAAATTTAGCTGCCTAGTGCCAACGCAGGCACCCTTGCACCATAGTGCAAGGGTGCCTTCATTTCAGGGAATGATTGTTCATGTGCAGGAAGGTGTCACAAATGGAGATGTGCTGTTTCTATCTGTGCTGCAGAATGCAGCACAGATAGAAACAGCAAAAACGAGTAGAGATTAATAATTTCTCCTCGTTACGCCTGATTAAGAGCAGGTTTTCCCTGGTCTTTTTTTTGGCGCTGCCCCATATTTACGGCACCCTTGTAAATAAAAGATAGCGTCAAAAAGCAATGGGTGTTGCGGTGGAAAGCCCACAGCAACACCCATTGCCCGCCCCTTTGCAGCAGCAGACTGCTGCGGTAAGGGGCATATTTACAAAGTGGCGTTAAGCCACATTAAGTGTCTTAATGCCACCTTGTAAATATGAAGCAGGGCATTGCGCGACAGGAACATCATTAAAAGTGACAATCCTGTGGTGCAATTCCCTTGTAACTATGCCCCCATATCTTGTTTTTTAATCCTAGAGACTTAAACAAAGATGTTACAGTTTCTGATTTTTAACTCGCAAATCCCTGTAATTAGCGCATTAATTTCCTTATGCCTGGATTATGGAAATTAGCTTTACCCGAGAGTTCTTTGCTTTTGTGTTCTCTCTGCAACTTGTTCCGAAAGAGGCAGCTAGGCTGGTCTTTTATGCACCATGAGATGAGATGCCACTCCTTTACACACTTCATTTGCTCTGTTTGTTAAACATTTCATAGACAGCAGAAACTATTATATTACTTTTCTACCTAATTTTGTTCAGCCTGTGTCCAGCTAATCATTATAAGTGTTCACAAAATGCATGTGCTCCTAATGCACAATAGGTGTGTGAAGGTATTGAACACGTTATAAATCTTTGTATTGAAGATTAACTCTGTGTGTAGGCAACAGGTGACTTGTGTTTATTATGTTCCATACAAGTGTTTTGGTACTGCAGAAAAAGTTTCCAGCAGGGCAAAGATTCTACGTACTACATACTAAGGGGCACAGTTATGAAGCTTTCACGCGGCACAGTGCAGCAAGCTACCTTGCCATGCTGCGTGAAAGGGCAGGAATGTGCTGTATTTAACTTAATACGACGCATTCCTGTCCTTTCCTCGCGCTGCCGCTCTTTTGGCTGCTTAGCACAATGGTGCAAGGGTGCCTGCATTGCAGACTGGATTGTTTTTGTGCAGGAAGGTGCAGAGTGCAGCACACATAGAAAGAGGAAAGAACAAGGAGAAATAAAGATATTTCTCATTGTTACACATTTAGATGCATTACCAGGTTTACCAGTGCTGATAAATCTGGGAATGCACCAAAATCCATAGGTGGATGCAAGGGAACACCCACGCTCCACCCATGGAATGCCTCCCTGGGGCAGAGTAACGCAACGCAGCGATTTGCGCTGTATTACGTTTCTCTGGCTTTATCAAGCCATGTAGGGCCACCCAAGGAGGCCTTGCTTGGCTTGATAAACCGGACTTAAGTTTTGCGTCACCATTGCGCTGCCTTATGTGGAGTAAGGGTGACTCAAAACTTTTATAAACATGACCCTAAGTATTGTGAGCAGCCTTGAGTTATTAGACAGAATCATCTAAGCATAACAATTCCTACTTAACATAAAGTCTGTGTTCATCAGATACTAACCTAGGTACATGTGCTTGTTTAGCTTTAGAAGATGGGCTATCTGTAAAGTTTTCACCACAGTATGAAGGCTGCAGGTAGTATGATCTTTAGCACATTCAGACCTTGGTTATTTTAAGTGAATAGTCACTCTTTGGACAAGTTTTGCACATGGTGTACACTGTGCTTAGTAGGCACTTTCTAATACTCTGTGGTGTATTTCTCATGAGAGTTTTACTGTCTGCAATCAGTGTGGTACAGAGTTAACTCTCTTCATAGAGTAAACACTGTTAACAGTACCCCCTTTTATACTCATGTCTACTTAATTTCTCAATGTAGGTTCAGTGACTGTCAGGGGTTTGATACAGGTAAAGAACGTCCGTAGTAGGACTGTAGTTATTTAACAGGGCGTGAGTATCTGGAGGAACTTAGTTTTTCCCTGAACAGTTGTATACAGATTGAATATTGTGTGCAGGATAAGTTACCCTTTCATATGTTATTCACAGTCAACATGAACATGTCTACCCATGATGTGTATGGTAAAGGTTTAATGTTGCAAATAACAAAAGCTAACTTTAACTATGGGGGTTGTATGTATGATAGCAGTAAGACATTTCATATTATTCTGAGCTATTTTGCACTTACTTTCTTAGCTCTAATATTATACCTGTTTATAGAGCAATGTGTACAAAAGAAGCTTAAATGATGTAATCAATGATGTCATTTGAGATGTCATCAGTGATGTCATAAATGATGCCATAGAACATGTCGTGAGTGATGAAATATGTGAGGTCATAAGTAGTGCATGGTGGAAAAATCGATATGTCCCGGCATGTGAGCTGGCACCAGGGAATGGGGTCCCTGGGGACATTAATGGCTCAGGAAGGGGGTCAAGTGCCCTCCTCCTGATTTTGAATAATTTTGTCCCTGAGGGTGGGCTTCCCAGGGCATTTAGAGGCTCAGGGAGGGGGCCACTCACCCCTCTTCATTTTGAAAACTTTTGGCCCCGGGATTAGGTTCCCCAGGGCCTGTCATTACTCAGGGAGGGGGGCCTTTATTATTGAAACCATCCCTGGGGGATGGGGTACCCGGGGCCATTAATGGTTAAGGGAGAGGGGCAATTTTTTACTTCATTACAGGGGACTAAGTCCCCGAATCCTGTAATGGCTCCCAGCAACATTTTTCTGATGTTGCTGGCAGTCAATCAGAGCACTAGCTCCTGCGGGAGTCTGACTCCTGTGGGAGCGAGATGGCCCCCGGGAAATAAAGCTCTTTGGGCCAATCAGAATGCTCACCCCCAAGCCTTCAAAGGTGCCAGGGAGCCCAGCCCAGGCCTAAATTTTACAAAATGGGGAGGGGGCCACGTGGCCCCTTCCTTGAGCCATTAAAGACCCTCGGGAGATCACCCCCGGGGCATAGCAGTATCCCTGCTCGCAGCGGCGCGGGAAGAGAAACCTATGTTTACTCTCGCTTGGCCGGAGCATTTTTGAATTTTCAGCCAAGCCAGAGCAAACACTAAGTCCGCTCCCAGCGGATGGGAGTATTTAGACTTCTGATCTGATTCCCTGCCCGCACTGATGCTAGCAGGGAAACAGATCAAAATTTTGCTCCCGCCCACAGTGAGCAGCATTAGTAGCTGCTCCCTCTGGATGGGAGCTATGCTGGCTCCCACTGCATGCAGGGGCCTTAGAGCTCTCTTCATGGACCCCAACAAGAGTAAGGTGGGTGCCCTGGGTGGGCACCAGGCACGACCTTTAAGTGAGGGCCCTGGGGGATGGGGTCCCCGGGGCCGATTACGGCACGGGGAGGACATCCGCATGCCTCCTCCTCCTAAAAAGCACACCGGGCACTGGGGTCCCCGGGGCCGATATCAGCATGGGGTGGGGTGCCGCATGCCCCACTGCCCCTGAATATCCCTTCAGGCCCTGAGGGGTGGGGTTTCTGGGGCCATAATAGGCCTGAGAAGGGGCCACGTGAGCCCCTCTCCCCTTTATTTAACAGAGTGGCCCTCAGGAATGGTGTCCCCAGGGCCTAACAAGGCTCAGGCCCCTTTAATAAAAAACAACGGCCCTAGGAGATGAGGTCCTCAGGGCCTAATACAGCTTGGGTGGGGGGCCACGTGGCCCCCTCCATTTTATTTTAGGTAGTGGTCCTGGGGGATGAGGTCCCCAAGGTCTTACAAGGCTCAGAGGGCCACGTGGCCCTTCCCTTTCAATAAAAAAATGGCCCTGGGGAATGGGACCCACAGGGCCCAATAAGGCTCAGGGAGGGTAGCCACACGGCCCCCTCCCCTTTTTCAGTTATATTTATGTCCCCGGGGAATAGGGTCCACAAGGCCTAAAGAGGCTCAGAGAGGGGGGACCTGTATTTGTGGTAATAACCCTGGGGGTGAGGTCCTCAGGGACTAACAAGGCTCAGGGAGTGGGGCCACGCAGCCCCCTCCCCTTAATTTTTAGAAATGGCCATGGGGGATAGGGCCCCCAGGGCTTATCAAGGCTCGGAATTGGGGGCCTCGTCCCTTTAATAAAAATAAACAGCTCTGGGGGAGGGGTCTTCAGGCCTAATGAGGCTTCGGGGGGCACATAGGTCCCTCCCTCTTAATTAAGAAAAGACCCTAGGTGGGTGGGGTTCGATGGCCTAATAAGGCTCGTGGAGGGGGGGTTACACGGCCACCCTCACCTTTAAAATAAATAAGGCCCTGGGGGTTGCTAACCCAGCGCGGGCCCCTCACTGAGCCTCTAAAGGTCCCAGAAGCCCACCCCCAGGGCCAAAATTATTCAAATCGGGGGGTCCGCATGACCCCTCCCTGATCCATTAATGTCCCCGGGGCCAGCTGACATGCTATGTCCCGGGGAGCCCACCCACGGGATATAGCGATTGCCCGGCCATGTGCTACTTATGACCTCACATATTTCATCACTCATGACATGTTCTATGACATCATTTATGACATTGCTGATGACATCTCAAATGACATCATTGATGACATTACTGATGACATCATCCAAGCTTCGTTTGTATGCATTGCGCTATAAACAGGTTTAGCATTAGAGCTATAAAAATAAGTGCAAAATAGCTCAGAATAATATGAAGCATCATTACTGCTATCATACAAACAAACCCTATAGGTAAAGCAAGCTTGTGTTATGTGAAACATTGAACCTTTACCATACACTTCATGGGTAGCCGAGTTCCTGTTGACTTTAAGCCACAGACAAAACTGTAACCCATCCTGCACACGGTGTTCAATCTGTATACAGCTGTTCAGGGAAAACCAAGTTCCTCCAGACACTGAAGCCCTGTTACATAACAAATGCCCTATTACGGACAGTCTTTATCTGTATCAAACGCGTAACAGCCTCGGAACGTACATTGAGAAAGAAGTGGATAGAAGTAGAAAACTGGTTACAGTTAACACTGTTAACTCCATGGAAAGAGTTTACTCTGTACTACACTGTTTGCAGACAGTGAAACTCTCATGAGAAATAGACCACAGAGTATCTACTAAGGACAGTGTACACTCTATGCAAAACTTGTCCAAAGAGTGACTATTCACTTAAAATAACCAAGGTCTGAAGGTGCTAAGCATCACACTACCTGCAGCCTTCATACTGTGGTGAAAACCTTACAGATAGCCCATCTTCTGAAGCAAGACAAGCACATGTACATGGATTAGTACCTGGTGCACACAGTCTTCTATGTTAAGCAGAAATTGTCATGCTGAGACGCTTTTGTCTAATTATTCAAGGCTGCTTAAAATTCTTAGAATGCAATACGTAGAATCTTTGCCCTCCTGCAAACATTTCCTGCGGTATCAAAATACTTGTGTGGAACACAATGAACACAAGTTGTCAACTGTCACCTGCACACAGAGTTACTATTTAATACAAAAATTTGTAACAATTTGTAAAATTTGTCTACACACCTATAGTGCGCAAGGAGCACGTGTTTTGTAAATACTTATACAAATTAGGTGGATATATAAGATTATAGGACTTAAGCAGTGTACCTCTGCAGCACCAGTGACCACAGCGACCTATATAGGCCGTCAAAATAGGAGAACGGTGCAGGCTAAGAGGATGCATTGTGCCAATGGCCAATGGAGGCACAGACCAGAGGGATCATTTCACAATGTACATAGATTCTCACCAGAAACTGGGTTTGAATAAGGCGCCCATCTGATAATTCAGTCTGGGCCTCAGCGGCTGTCCTCACTACTTTTGTAGGGGAGAGGCTGTGTGTTTAAGCTACCCGACACCTGTAGGACACTTCAATATGACCTGCCACAGAATTCCAGTATAGGAAGTTCTAGCCACCAAGCCACATATCTTCCCTATGGAAGGCATTGATCGTTAATAATGAGGATGTTCATGAAGCCACACAAGGAAAATGGCAATACATTCTGAGCTCCATTTCTTTCACAGGAGATGGCTACTTTTAATTCTAACTGGCAGAAGAGACTGATTATCTTGGCTATGTTCAGTGACCTGTTTTTCTTCCAAATATTATCCGATTTTTTGAACATGCTACTGAAATAAATCAAAAATGAATATTGGGTTTGTACGGGTGTCAGATTTCCATGGAGCTGTTTAAGAAGGGTCCCATGTAGATTTAGGAAAAAGGGCCATCTTCACAATATAAGGGGTCCTGAAGTGTGAGGGTGTGTGATGACTGTGAGTGGTGCTCGGTGATTACATCGGTGTGTAGTAAGTAGCATTGTTGCATCCAGAAGCATTTTGACATTACCCTTTTATTTTAATGGAGTGTACACAATAGTTTTGCCAATATACATAAGGCCATAACTGCACCCTGGAGTACATTTATTTGGTGTGGCCTGGGATGAATATCCAGGAGATCCAAAAACAAAAATTTTGGCTATGGCTACAAAGGTTGCTGTTACACTTCTGCCACAGTGTGGCCCGTTAACGCAAGTGAGAGGTCAGTGGGAAAACAATTGTGCAAAAGGGGTCAACATCTATTCCATGGAGTTTTGAATTAGCTAGAGTAGAGCACAATGTTGACAGAGTGCTCAGGAACATCTTGAGGATTTGGGGGTCCCGGGCCAAATATCATTAGGGGCCCCCTGCTCAGAACTGCTTTGAATGCATTATTTATTTTCAGCTCATTCATGCCCTTGCCAACTATGGTTGGATGGATCATTGACAACCCTTTTCATTGGCCAACCTACATCTGGACCCAACGCTGGAACGCCAGGCTGGCACCTGAGAAGCAGACAAACGAGCGAACTGAATAGCCTGCTGCGTGTGGTGCAGTGGAATTGTGCGTTTCCATTTGAGCTTGTACATATTGAGGGCGTGTTTTTTGTTTAAGGTACTTCAACCTTTCTCTCTACGGAACAGGGATTTTAATCAGATGGCACTATAATGTGATTGCCCCAGCCTAGCAGCAGCACCGCATGAACAGTGCAAATTTGGAGGATCATATAATGTCTCATATAATGTCGCTTAGCACTGCACATTGTCACGTGGCCTACCATCATACCCTACCTCATTGCAACTGCTCTCCATCAGAAAATCAGAAAGACTAGTGGTCCAACCAAGCCTTCTACTCACAATGTGTGGTGTAGCTAATCTGTCAGCACCATTCAGACATGCAGTGCTAATGGGTGCTTTTGTTTATTGCACTGCCTGTGCTGCATGAGACTGATATTCTGAGTCAGGTGACAGTATTCTATAATCACACTGGTCTGGCTGCAGCTCCACAAGGACAACGTAGTCACAGAGGTGGCACTCAATGGCAATCTTTACTGCGCAGTAAGTGGCTGATTCTGCATACAGTGAAATGCCTGTTCAGTTGGCCTGGGTCTATACATTTTGAAAGGTTAAAGGGCTTGCTGAATCTATCCAGAAATAAATAGGCATTTTTCTTTATCTCCCACTAGCCCTCAGGAGGGGGTCTGTGCAGGCTGTCTCAAAACAAAGTAAGTAAGCAAACTGGTTATATAAAACTCTGGACAGTCTGGGAATGTCCTGAAGGCATAATGATAGGGCCCCTAGAAAGGTGGGGGCCTTGGGACAGATCTCACTTTGCCCATGCATTAAAACATCTCTGATGGGTATTGGACTTCTGCAGAACCTCAAACTACTGTATACAGGCAGCCCAAAGTTCCAGTGGATTTTTCAGTTCTTTGGGAAGGTCTTTCCTCACGTGCCATTAGGGCATTAAGATAGCTTACAATGACCGGCCCCGCTCATGGGACAATTGCACAACAAGCTCCTTATGGCAGTGACTGTGGAATGGAGTGCCAGTCAGAGCAACATACCTATCAATCCATGCTGTGATTCAGCAGTGGAAAATGCAGTGTTGCTTCTAAAGGGTATTCAATCCTTCAACAGATAATACACACTTGCAGCTAGATGCTACGAACAGAAGATTTTGGGAGTTTGGAAGATTGAGGTGCGGGTGGTGGGAGAAGTATTAAGTGGAAGTGACTGTGGCTGCATAGGAAGTAATTAAGATGTTGATATGGGCAGTTAGTTAGCAGGTATTTTGTGAGCAGGAACCTGTGAGGCTATGTAAGGGTATTAGTGATGGATAATATACACATTGGTGGGATTTCCTTTGTCCGGTGTACTTTTAGCTAATGCATAACAAGTTAGGAGTTTGGGAGTGTCAAGCACAGAAAATAAGATGGCAAGAATGCTTGCAAACCATCTAAACTACCACTGGCTATCACTATATGTAGCATTCCAAAGCATTGTTTTTCACCCACTGTGTCACTCTACACAGATCACAACAGGCCCTGGTCCTCATGGGAAAAGCCCATGTCAAACTGCCAGGCGAGGACCCCTTCAGAAGAGAACACAAGCATCACAGACCAGTTTCAACTTTGTGAGGCCTGTTCAGTGAGGAATAGCTTGGATCCTATTGTACAGCGAGCAAGGGACCCATGTCTCTGCATACCATAGACATACATGCCAACCCGCCGGATTCAAGCGAGAGACTACCGATTTCAAGGCTAGTCTCCCGCCTCCCGGTTCCTGCATGCAAAAACCTGATTCCTCTGCGTGCTCCAGCTGACGGGGCCTGGTATTTGTAACTCGGTATATGCACTGCCAGTCACCTGCTCCTGCAGGCCAGTGCACAACACTTGCCTCATGCTCTCTCTGCCTGCCATAGTGCTTTCTCCGTGCTTCTGACAGGTAAGAAAGAAAAACATACATTTGTGTTTCTAAAATTGAATCCTGCAACAGCGGGTTTGCAAAGCCCATACATGACAGTAACCCGATTCAGGCCCCAATAGAAGTCAATGGGGGAAATACATTCTCCAAAATATTTTTTTCAGAAATCTCCCACTTTTCTATTCTAAAATGTTGGCATGTATGCATAGGCCACTTTGGGCATTAGATCTAACACACAAAAGTGATGGAAAGAATGCTTGGAAACAGTCTAAACCACTGACAATTACTGTGGGTAGTACTCCAAACCATCGTTTTGCACCCACTGTGCCACTCTGTACTCTTTGTACTGTTATATGTGCAGTATGATACAAAGTTGTAAATATCCCTAACAGGTGTTCCTTGCTAGGCCTTGATTATGAGTTCTGCAGATTAGGGTGGGATATTTACCACACCCACTGTTACCCTAGGTAGGAGGTATTTAATACACATGGTTAATACCTCCTATACTAAGTTTTAACTTCGAAATAGTACAGAACATTCAGAATTGTTTTATAATGCTGATTTCCAAATGTGTTGCTTTCTATCCAGGTCTTTTCTCGCAATAAATGTCAGTAGGTTTGGCCTGCCAAAATGTGTCAGAGAAAAACAGTGGAGGTGTGATGTGTTCCACAGAACTCTGAGTTCCAGTCCCTTTTCAAACATCTGTTTTCACAGAGATTGAAAGTTACCCTCCTTCTTGTAATCAGTGCATAAGTGTTGTCATTAAGATATTGGTGGAGAACTTGACCCTTTTACCAAACCCTTGGTTAGTGTTGTCCCACTTTGCACAACTGTTGCTCCCTGAACTCTTGGCTAATTTCACTTATAGTAAGTAACATTGTTGCATCCAGAAGCATTTTGACATTATCCTTTTATTATTATTAACCCAAAAACACAAACCACTGAATGCAATATTTTCCTTGTGCTTTTCAATGATAACTCATTTATTGTAGTTATAATTCTGTAGTACTGCATACAAACCACTTTCTGTACTTTGCAGAAATATTCAATTGTTTGTCCTTATCCAAAGCCTGACCTCAGTGCTAAAGGTATGTCGCTGGAGGTAGTGCAGACACTTAGGTCCTCATTACAAGTGCCCCGGAAAACTTCTGGGTATGCGGTGCTTACTGTTACCGCGTATACTGGAGTTCTGAGTTTTGCAGCAAACACCGTGACAGCAGGTCAAACCTGTTGAAATTTACTGGAGGAAAATGCCAAGTAAATACCGGAACAGCACCAAAGTGAGCATGCTAAGCCCTGTTGTTGCAAGCAAAACTCACAGGGCCTGATTCACAACGGGTCTCCACACTCGTGGCGGAGGGCCCACACTCGTGGGGGAGTCTCCGCATTGGGGGCTGAATCTCAGCAATGAGAATTCTCATTTCGGAGAATCTGCCCCCAGTGCCGCCATGATTGCGGAGACCCTCTGTGAATCAGGCCCACGATGTGCAATACTTATTGCACTCAATAAATTCCTAACACATTGGTGTCAGATTTTATTGGGTGCAACCATTTTTGCATCTTATGTCGGATCACTGCTGCAGCACTAAGCGTATGCTAATGACAGAAAGCTGAATTTTCTCTCTTTCATACAAGCTGGTGGCTGTGGGAGCCGTTCATTGGCCAACCTTTTAGCAATGTGTTGCACCAGAGCAAGCATGGTTTGACATTCGCAGTGCTGAAGTCATTCTATAGAGTCATTTTCTGTCATTGTAGGTCTGTGAATGTTGAAGTCATTTAATGAAGCCTTTGAATGCAGCTGTGCATTTAAAGCATGGGCAAAGTAGGCAATTGCCCAGGCCCGCAGCTTTCAACCTGGAACCTCCATTCCTCCCCTATCCCACTCCCTCCTCAGAGTGGCAAGTCCCGTTCTACAGCATCTGCCGTTCCAGAGGAGACGCTGAGTGAATCTAGGTCTCCAAACACTCTACGGGGTATTCGTAAAAAATCCCCTGCATGACATATAAACACCACGGCCGCACCACCATTTTCAGGAGCGCTATCTTACCCATCAGAGATAAGTTTAGGGAGTACCAGAACTGGATTGAGCGGCATATTAATCACCCCATGTTGTACTCGTAAAACCATTGCTCATCATGCATGATGTGAATACCCAAGTATTTTACCTTAATCACTGTCCAAGGCAGGCCCGACTCCAGGAGTTGTTCCGCTGGTAACCCTGCAAGCTGACCCAGTGGAAATAGAATAGACTTAGTTGTATTTATTCAGTCCAGAGAACTCCCAGAACTCCTTCAGCACATTGAGCAAGATTGGGACAGAATATCTGGTTGCCTCAAGTAAATCATGGTGTCATCAGCGTACAGTGACACTATATGTTCTACAGCGCCCACCCGTACACCTCACCTACCGAGGGTCTGTCAGAGCCTGCAAGCCAATGGCTCCATTGAGATAGCAAAAATGGTTGGGGATAGCAGGCATCCCTGTCGGGTGCCGAGCTGTAGTGCCATCTCAGTGGATACATAGCGTCCCATGGCCATTCTTGCTTGCGGATTTGTGTAAAGCAACTGAATACACTTTATAAGCTGGGGTCCCAGTCCCATCCTGCGAGCACCTGGCAGATATATTCCCACCTCACTGAGTCAAAAGCTTGCTCAATGTCCAAAAAAGCAAGAGCGTCTGAATCGTCTCGTAACTCTGGTGCGTGTAGAACATGAACAAGCCTACGTATATTGTGGAGCATATTTCTCTGTGGGATGAAGTCCAATTGATCTTCATGGATCAGCCATTGGAGATTTGGGAGTAGCCATGCTGCCAGCACATGACTAAGAAGCTTGAGATCTACGTTCAACATAGAGAGGGGTCGATATGATCCCGTCTCCATTCGATTTTTACCCGGTTTTGGGATCACCACTATTAAAGCCTCCCTCATGGACTGTGTAAGTTCTCGCTTTTCAAAAGCTTCGGCAAACACCGCCAATAACTTATCTAACAGTGTTTCTGGGAATTGTCTATAGAACTCCGCAGGGAGTCCTACACCTCCCATGATTTGGCTGTTTTGAATTATTCATTGCACCCAACAATTCCTGTTGGCTCAACGGCTCCTCTAGCAACTCACGGTTGTCGTGGGCTAGGCGCTGCAGTGGTAATCTGCAGCATACACCTGTCGCAAAAGAACTCATTTAATGCCTGCTGTGTATAAACATCGCATTCCTCCCGGTCTCTAATCGCTAAAATGGGGTGTATCGCAGTCTCAGACCTTATCAATCATGCCAATAAGCACCCAGTGTTCTCACCATCTAAATACCACATTGTCTCTTCCCTCTAGTCTTGTTGTGTTTGTCTAGTTGGTCCCTTAACTCGGCCACCTTATGTTGTTGTCTATCCCAGTCCTTTGAAACAGTCGGATTCATTGGAAGCAACTTCTCCAATCTTTCTAAATCAGTTTCATGTCTCGTCAAGTCCCCTTCTAGAGTGCGTCTGATACCAACTGTGGTTGTGAGGCACACCTCCTGAATCACCACCTTCAATGTAACCCATTCTACTGCCCTGCTTTCTTCCATTTCTCAGTTTGTTTTAAAATATTGCATCAGTGCCTCCGACACCGTGTGTCTGAATGCTGAGTCCGTCAGTGCGTCAGCATTAAGTCTTCACAAAGGTACCTGTGGTGTATGTCGTTGAAGTGAATATGTGAGCAAAAGTGGTGAATGGTCCGATATATAACGGTCCAAGTATTGTACATCAAGTATTCTATGGGAAGCGGCTGTGTGGATAAAGAAGTAATCTAAGCGCCTGTGTGTAGCTGCAGCTTGGGTGTAACAGGAATAGGCTTGTGTGTGCGGGTGCCGTGGGTGCCAAATATCACCTAGGTTGAGAAAACTCTGTACCTGCTTCAGGGCAGTGGTCGCGCGGGGTTTAGCGTCTAGGCGGGAGGAGACCTGTCAAGTCTACCATCCAATGCACAATTGAGATTGCCCGCTAGTATAACCTCTGCCTCCAGACAGATCTGTGCAGCGGTCTCTAATCGCTAAAATGGGGCAACAACTGTTTCTGTGGTATATGTCTCTTTAAAAACATCTATGATTTAGGAATGGCATTGGATTAAATGCAAAATGAGTTTTTTTATATCTCACGTTTTTTTTCTGCAGAAAAGTGTATTTTTGTGGAATAATATTTTGATGCCTTGGTAGGATGTGTGTGGTTGGAAAAATGTTATAGCTGGCTTAACTTTCGTTGTTGGCATTGCTGAATTAATGGGAGTGATTTCTTTTTTGTTTACCATGCCTCCTTTGTTTGCTTGTCAAGGGCCCTTTTTTTGTCTGGCAAGTGTGTGTGTGTTTGCCATAGGCCAACATTTTGTCTTTGTTCTCCATGCCATGTGGCCGGCAGCCTATTTATGTAGTAGGTGTCCATAGGCCAGCATATGTTCTTTGTTGTTCATGCCTTCTTGCTTGCTGTTGTTTGAGCATGTGGCCGGCGACCATTTTGTGTAGCCAGCGAGAGTGCTTTTGCCATAGGCCCGCATGTGTTCTATGTTGTCCATGCCTTTTTGCTTCTTGTTGTTTGAACATGTGACCGGTGGCCATTTTGTGTTGTAGTCAGTGTGCTTTTGCCATAGGCCTGCATGTGTTCTATGTTGTCCATGCCTTCTTGCTTGCTGTTGTTTGAATATGTGACCGGAGATCTCTTAGGCTATAGGCGTACAACAGTATTAATTTTTTAAGGATTATTCAATTTTTCCCTGCACTCCCTGCCTGCCATACGTCTCTCAGACCATAGGCGCACACCAGCAATCTATTTTTAAGGATTTTTTTATTTACCCCTGCACCCCCTGTCTGCCATAGGTGCACACCAACATTAATTTTTTAAGGATTATTTTGTTTTCTTCTCCACCCCCTCCCTGCCATAGGCACACACCAGCATTAATTTTTTTAAAGAATTATTCCACTTTCCACTGCACTTCCTGCCTGTCATAGGTCTCTAAGGCCATAGCCGCACACCAGCATTAGTCTTTTAAGGTCATTTTTCCTTCACACCCTTCCTGCCATAGGCACATACCAGTATTCATTTTTTCAGGATTATTCCGTTATCCTCTGCATCTTCTACCTGCCATAGGCACACAGCAGGATTCATTTTATAAGGATTATTCCACTATCTCCTGCACCCCTGCCTGCCGTAGGCATCATCCAACATTCATTTTTTAAGAATTATTCCATTTTCCCCTGCACATTCTGCCTGCCACAGGTGTCTCATAGGCCTTAGAGGCACATAAAGTAAACCTTTAAATCTGTATGCTGTTATTGAAATATTATGTTATGGTTTGGATTGGAATGGATACACTATTTTAATTATTTGGGATAACCTCACTAAATTATATTGTCTGTATGAATAATTCAAACTGCAAAAATGCCACGTTTCACTAAATGTTTTTCTTGTTTGTTTGCTTTTAGGTGCATGAGAGACATTACCCATAGTTATGCCAGACAGAAGGCAGACACAAAGTGACTCCACACCACCTGACTCCTCCTCTGCTTCCGCTTGTGCAGCTAAGTGCCAAATGACAGAGTTTGAAGATGCCCTCAAAGAAAGGTATTCTTGCCAAGAAAGTGGCCTGGGAGGAAGAAAAGAAGAAGGAGATTGCCACCACTGGCGAACTGCCCTCCACCTTTTTCAGGAAATGTGGTGTGCCTGCTGCACCGTTCTCTGGAGAGCAAAGAGCTGGCACCACCTCAACCTAAGCCCAAACCCATGTCTCTCAGCAAGGCAGCCACTACAATCATGGTGACGAGCAGTGAGTCTGAATTGGATTTGTCTCAGTCGAAAAGTACCCAGTCATTGCAGGAAACGGAGCAAAGTGGACAACAGGAACCGCAGCCAGCAACAGTTCTTCCTGAAGTAGGAGCAGAACAGGAGGTTGAGCTTCCTGCTGAGCAAGCTATAGCTCTTGTACCATTGGCTGAACAATCTCCAGCAAGAAAAACAAAGGTTACTCCTCCATCTTCTCCAAGCCCCCTTTCTGATGATCTGGACATGGATTGGACCCCGGCCGAGTCTGAGACCCGCCGCAAGAGACAGGGGAAAAGGAAAGTTCCTGAAAGCCTTAGAATTATGGAAAGTGACAGTGATGAGGACGAGCCAGTGATTGTCAGTATGGAGGGCGGCTCATAGGACACTGAGATGACCCCTCCTATTGAACCTGCTCAGAGGGATTTGGCACTGGTTCCACCACCACCATCTCCAAACTTCCATATTTGTAAGGCCCCCGCTGAGACCTGCATCCACCACTAACTCAGTCAAAGTACGCACTGCAGAGCGGCAAACGACACACCTACCTATCTCCAGTCCTTCAGGCATTGGCAGTGGCACACTAAAAAAGTTCTCTTACCCAGTTTGGGACTTCTTTATGATTAGCAAGCATGAGGATGACATTGCAATATGCTCCATTTGCCACATGAGTGTTTGTCATGGTAAGCGAAGTTCACACTATAGTACAGGAGACCAAACTTCCCATATGAAAAAACATCATGCAATCTGGTGGGAGGTGCACCCTAAAAGGTAGCTGGTGGTGGTGGTAGTGATGAGAAAGGGGAAGCAGCTCCGATCATGGTTATAGGAGGAGGTGATGAGGAAGAAAAGGATGACAGCTTTACACATTTCAGTCATTCTTTTAAAGCTCGGAAGCAGTTGAGGATCATTCAGCATGCTAATAGATTAGCGGTTAAAGCCCTCATACAGGAGGTGCACACACTTTGGAACTCGACCTACTACATGTTGCAACGTCTGTTTGAGCAGTAATGACCAATCACAGACAATGTCCTTCAAAGAGGAGGGGATGCAACTGGGAAAAGCATGACCATGGAGATGGACAAATAGGGGCTAGTCAAATGCCTGACACAAATGCTACTTCCTTTTGAGGTTTTCACACAGGAAGTCAGCAAGTAGGACAGTACAATGAGCCAATCAATCCCGTTGTTGCATATGCTACAGGACCAGTTAGAAAAGGTGTTGCAAAGGAACACCAGTGTGAACAAAGAAGCATATGACTTGGTTCAGAGCTTAATCCTTTGCTTGCCTGTTTATACACGGCTGAAAAGAGAGATTGTGTCCTCCATTGAGTACATCTGTGCCACAATGCTTGATCATTGGTAATAAAAAAATCATGTCCAATTTCATTCCTTTTTCAGAAGGGGATGTTTCACAATACAAGACTTGGATTGTTGACCAAGCGAGAGACCTGGAAGAAGAATGTATGGAAGTTAGAGTCCCGTAAGGTATTAAGTAAGAATACCATCATACTCAAAAAGTGAGTATCTTTTGTTTAAAGGATTTTATAGTTAAACTAAACAGACACTTAGGGGCCGATTCCGATCTCGGCCGGTAGGGCTCCGAATCGGATTCGGCTTTACCGGATCCGATTCGGAGCCCTGTTTCCCGACCGATTCGTACGTGCGTCCGGGCGAGCGAGTACGATGCGAAATCTCCGACCGACTCGTTCGCGAGACCCAACCGCACCGACCGACTCGTTCGCAAAAGCCGACCGCTCCGACCGACTCGCACGGACACGCCTCGCACCGCGCAATGGAGACGTTCCCCGGCCGGGTAAGTACGATGCGCGCCTCGAACAGTCCGACCGACTCGCGCCGTCCGGCTCCAAAGAGCAGTCGGAGCCGCACTTTGGGGGTCCGTGTCAGACCCCCCTGTACGCCTAGCCGCACGAGTCGCACACAGGGGGACCCATGGGTCCCCCCTACCTGTGCATGTACGGCACGACCCGCTTCGATGCGTACCCGCTGTAGGGGGCGCCCTTGTTCGCCTCGCACCCATTGAGTCAATGGGAGCCCGCGTACGCGTTGTAAGACCGGCTCCCATTGACTTCAATGGGAGTCCGACCGAATCGAGTCCGATTGCATGCGAACGCAGCGTACTCGTTCGGTCGGACTGCTAGGGTCCGATTCGGTCGGAAATCTCTCCGGGTCCGGCTCGGTCGGAGAGATTTCCGGCCCGAATCAGAATCGGCCCCTTTGTGTGTAGATTACCTCTCATTAATGAGTAAGGCGTATATGCTGCACAATTAATAGTATACTTGATAGTATATGTGCAACATTAATGGAGGCATGCTAGCGGGTCTGCTACTCTGCAGCATGTGTTCGGGGCAGCTGTAAGGATAATTTATTAACTTATTAGAATTACTTCCAATAAGTAGACAGTGCACAGATTATAAACAATGCACCCCAGTACTGAGATGGAAACAGGATATATTTTATTTGTCACGTTTGTCACAGAGTATTCCATCTGCCAAACTCCAAATCAGGCACTTAGTCCCATATTACACACTAGCATGCACCACAAATTATTTTCAACAAATAACTCCACCTAGCAGTAGGGAACGTTACTGTATTGAAAGGTAAGTTAGAGGGATTAAGCTAGGTAAAGGTTTAGCTATGGAATAGTGGGGTGTCACTGATCATGTGCTGCGCTTTTGCTTAGTCATTCACTTTGGTTGACGAAATTAAAAAATTGGAACAGGCGAAAATCCACAATGGAAGCCATGATATATAAGTCACTTGGGCAGAAGAATGTGGCACATGCCGAGAATGGAATTTACAATTGTTTGGTAGGCTGGGACAGAAGGAAACAATGATGAAGTAAAGTACTAGTACCTTGCTTTCGGTTTGTAATGCGTTAAAAATTTTGTAATGTCGCACTGTTTACTGAAACAGACGCACATTGTACAGCCTACAATGCAGCTCCAAATTGAACCATGCTGTAGTTAGGTGGCGAAATACCGAGGGCAGAGAGGTGATGAGTGAGCTATCTTCCTCCCCTAATAAATACAATATTGTAAATAAGCAAGCAAGTTGACTTACCACTTGTCCCTGGCACCGCTGGGACGCGTCCCCCTCCGACCTCCTGTGCCTCCTCCGTCCCACTCCCTGCCTGGCTGCTGGCTCTGGCTGTGGCACTGGTGGTCTGTGCGGCTACAAAAGAAATAAATTAATAACCCATTTTACATACTAATTTTGCTACCTAAGAAATTATTTTGCACAAAGTACCTTAGCAATACCTCACTACCGTTCGGTTAGCAGTATCTTCTATCAAAATTATCACCTTGGGAGGTTTGTTGGTTGACAACATGTTAAAAAAACAGGTAGTCAAGTCAACCAAAGACTGTTTTCTCCTAATGGAGGGATAAGGCTACGAAAGAATGAGAGTGAAGCACAATGAAGGGGTGGAAGGGAATGGTCAATGAAGGACATATTGTATTGGTTGGTAATGGGATCTCATTCCTTTCCTGCTACGCTGAACTGTCTTGGAAACTGCTGGTATACTGTATAAATAAGACAACACTGCGGGGTCCATGACCACGCTATCTCCTTTTGACTGTTTGATCAAGAAAGCCTTCTCAACCAATATATTTGGTGAATAATAATTTACTTGGGCCTGCAATCTTCTTCAAGGCACCAAAAATCTCTTCTCTTGGTCTCAATGTACCACAAGACATATAACAGGGGGGTGAGGGAAAGCTTACTAAAAAAGAGAGCAGAAGAAAGCTACAGACAGGAAAAAGTCAGCTGCAGGAACAGAAAATATAGAAAAACAGGTGGTGGTGGTAGTTCCACACACTGCGGTGCTGGTGGTGGCAGCCTCTTCGCCCTCCTTCACCCTCTTTACTTGAGTGCTGATGTAAGAAGATAAAAAAATATATATTAGTGATACTTTCTAAAACATATTTTGACAGGCACAGCAGCATTGTACTTTCTAAATCAGATAGCCTATTCCTAGTTTTCTAAACCTAAAATTACATTTTGAACTACTCATGCATTGCAACAAATGATCTTGGCTTCTCTGCCCCCTCTGATGGGACAAGTCAGTCTCCCTTTGCAATGCCTACTACACATTAGAGATTGGGACTGTATGAGCTACATAAAGGCAAAGAAAGAACGCTAACACTCTTATATCCTACTAACTTAATTGTGACAGGGTAGGAGTCGGCATCACTTTTTAAACCAGCCTAAGCAAGCACTGAGCACCTGGCTAGCTCAAGCTGGAACAGAATCTAGACAGTATCATTCATTTTACATCCACTCCATTCCTACGATGCACCACCCTCCCTGTAAGGCTGACCCCATGTACCACTACTCCCAGCCCAGGGCCCAGATTTATCAAGGGTTTGTAGTTTGTGTTGGCCTTGCCTATAAAGATTGTTTTTGTTCAGGAAGGTGTCCCCTTTCTGCACAAATGATCCAGGGTGCCCTGTAATGTATGTGGCACCCTTGCACCATGATGCAAGGGTGCCTGCATTGGTGTGATAGCAGCACTTGGTTGCAACAGCGTAGTGGAGAGCAGGAATGCGACATATCTTGATAAGTTAATAAATATGTTGCATTCCTGTCCTCTCCCTTTGATGCAGTGCATTAAGTTGTTCTGCTGCCCTGTGCTGCATGAAATACATTTTAATAACTCTGTGCCCCGATGTACTCAGCCAAGTGTATGGATGATAAACCCTGGCATACTACTACATCACATGCCCACTTCTTTCTGAAGAAAGACAGTGGACAAACACAACTGCAAGCACTCTCTAATGCTAAAACCGCATTAATGTAGATGAGTGGCACACCCTAACATTTAAAAACCTACTTGCAAGTTGCCTCAGCATGGTACCAAGCTCATAAATAAAATGTCCTTTTTGCGCCAGAGGGCACATGTGCTCACAATAATTGTTGCAAAGATATATCCATATATCTATTTTATATATGTATATATATATATATATTACCTACTGGCGGTCGCCAGTAGGTAGTCATAGTTAGGACCTAGTTTCCATAGGAAAAGCGTTTTTTGTTTTCCCAATAACTTTGGCGCCGGTTGACGAATCTTCGCGAAATTTTCAAAACTAGTGGCCCGCTCCGGTCAGCTCTTGTCTTGAAAGTTTCGGGGTGATTCGTCAAGCGGGGGCCGAGAAAAAAGGGGGGTCCCAAAACGCGTTTTCCCCGTGTTATTTTCCATAGGAAACTTTAGACAAAGCTACAGGCCGAACTGCTGAACGGAATTACACCAAATTTGGCAAAAAGGTAGGTCTTGGTTCAGAAAGAGCCCTTTTTGTTAAATGGTGTAAATCCGTTCAGTAGTTCCTGAGAAATTAGGAAAAGAAAAAGTTTCAATATCTGGGGCAGCGGTGGCTTCGCGAACCCTCCCGAGCACGAGCTTCACTGTGATTGGCTGCCAACACTCCAAACCAGGAAGTGTTGGCAGCCATCTTGTGACTCGGTAGAACCGAGTCACAAGAAAACAGTGAAAAAGAGATGAAAAACAAGAAAAGGGGGCAGGGTAGAAACACCCTGACCCCCTAGGCCTGCTCAGGGGGTCCCACAGGGACCCTCAGGGCCCAAAAAAACATTTTTTTAAATAATTTCGGTGGAATTAACGCTGGGCTCGCGAATCCCGCTGAAATTATTTTAAAAAATGAAGCGCGGGCTCCCGCGCTTCATTTTAATGAGGCCCCCGGGTGGGCCAGGTCCCGGGGCTTGCCCAAAAAATAATAGCGGGGGCCCGCGGGGCCCCCACAGCCCCGGGACCGCCACCTCCCCAGGGCTTATTTAGTAAACAATGCGTGGGGGTCCCACCACCCCATGCTGCCCAGGGGACCGCCACCTCCCCGGGCATTGTTCATTGGATGCGGGGGGGCTCGTGGCCCCCCGCAGCCCCGGGGACCACCACCTCCCCGGGGCTTCTTATAAATAACGAGTGGGGGGCCTCATGGGCCCCCCCAAGCCCGGGGATCACCACCTCCCCGGGGCCTCTTTAAATAATGAGGGGGGAGGCCTCACGGGCCCCCCAAGCCCCGGGGACCACCACCGCCCCGGGGCTTTGAAACTGAAGGGAGGGGGGCTGCGTGGCCCCCCTCCAGGAGCCCTCGATGGCCCTGGGGACCGCCACCCCCCAGGGCCGGCTCCTGCAGTGTCCCGGGGTGCCCACCCCCGGGACACTGCTGTTTGCTATGGCAGGGCGGGAGCCGTGCGGCTCCCGCCCTGCCATAGCAAACTCTGGTTTCCTGCTCTCGCTTCCAAAATCCAAACCAGATTGCTTTTCCACAAGGGGAGCTGCATGTCAGCAGCTCCCCGTGTGGAAAAGCAATGCCGGCTCCCGCAGGAGGCGGGGAGCCGGCGGGACCGTGGGGGCATTGGGGCTCCCCCCACGGTCCCCAACAGAAAGGGCCGGCCCTGGGAGATGAGGTCCCCGAGGCCAGAAGTGGCCCAGGAGGGGGGCCACGCTACACCCCTCCAATATAATAAAAAAAAAAAAAAAAGAGGCACAGCCCCGGGGGATGGGGTCCCCGGGGCCAATAGAGGCCTAAGGAGGGGGGCCACGCAGCTCCCCTCCTTTAAAAATAAAAAAAAAAATTAAAAAATGTGGCCATGCCCCAGGGGATGGGGTCCCCGGGGCCGAAATTGGACTCGGGAGGGGGGCCGCGCGGCCCCCTTCCCGGTATTTGTTTTCAATGTAAAAAAAAAGAGCAGGCCCCGGGGGATGGGGTCCCCAGGGTCCCAATTAATGTAAAAGAAGGCGGGCCACACAGCCCCCCTTGTAAAATAAAAATAAATAAATAAAAAAGCCGGCATCGCGGCGGAGGCCCCGCCCCCTCCCTGCAGTACTCAGCAAACGCGCCCCCTGGTGCGTTGTAAGTTGGGGAATTAATTCCCCTTGAATACTGAGGGTCCCTGGGGGCCAACTAGCCTTACAGGTACCTCCAGTATGCGCCACAGAGCTGTGTTGCTGAGAGGTGTTCAAAGGCCACACAGGGACCCTCAGGATTCAAGGGGACTTAATCCCCCAACTTACAACGTGCTAGGGGCGCGTTTGCGCAGTGGTGCAGGGAGGGGGCGGGGCCTGATATAGAAGTTAGCAATCCTGCTGTGTGGGACTTACTGGTGGTAATAAAGGGGTAGTTGGCCCCCAAGGTTGACGTTGGGGGCTAACTACTCCTCCTGTTACCTCCAGTAAGTCCCACACAGTGGGATTGCTAAGAAGTGTTTAAAGGCCATGCTCACCTTTCTCCACCACTCTGCAAACGCGACTGCTATGTTATAGTTAGAAATTAGCATTTAAAAAACCTTTGAAATTCACTGAAAAAACCATAGGTTTAAGGGACGTTATAGTTAGAAATTAGCATTTAAAAAACCATTGAAATTCACTGAAAAAAACATAGGTTTCAGGCACGTTATAGTTAGAAATTAGCATTTAAAAAACCTTAGAAATTCACTGATAAAACCATAGGTTTCAGGGACGTTATAGTTAGTTGGACATTTCACTCGTACAAAACCAGAGAAATTCTGCCGTTATAGTTAGTTCAGCTAACTATAACTCCTGCCCCCGCAATGCACTGCTGATGATGTCATATATTACATCATTCATGACATGGTCAGTGACATCACTGATGACATCACTGATGACATCTCAAATGACATCCCTGATGACATCATCCACGTGAAAATCTGATGCACCTTCTCACACTCTAATATAACCTTTAATACACCCACTGTAAAATACAGACTACCATTTTCGAAACGATCGACACACCAATAACAGTTACTACATACGCACTCACTGATTCCTAGGTCTACACACACATCCACTCATTCACCCATACAATCACTCATACATGCAGTCACTCTTCAATATACCACTATCATATGCACTCATACACCTATACAGAGACTCACACACTGCCACTCATCCATGGAGTTACTCACACACCTAGTCAGTCATGCAAAGAATCAATCACACTCCCATTTACTCACCTATACAGTTATACACACACCACCTCACTTATTCATACAGATACAAATGCATACTTACTCTCTTATATAATCACTGATACAAGTACACACTCATCTATACAGCCACTCTCACAATCACTGACTCTCACGTATAGTCATTTATATACTCCAACTCTCACATACACGGCCTTTTACATATGTAGTTACTTGGACATGTACCACTGAGACATCCATTCACTCACCAACACACCCATACACATACTCAACCACCCATACAGCTGTTTCCACATACACTCTTGAACCCATACACCCAGTGAATCAACCACTCACACATCTATGCACAAAGTCACACACCTCCCACCCACCCACCCACACACTCAGTCTCCCATACAAATACTCAGGCAACCAATAAATAACCCATATAGACACTCATGTAGCTACTGACCAACCCATGCAGCAGCTTACACAACAACAGACAGACTGATACAGACATTCACACAGTTTAGTCACTAACCCATGCATTGAGTAAGACACATTTAATCACTCACTTATACAGTCAGTCATGCACCTACTAAATCCTCCATCCAGAGACTTATACACTCACTCATTCTTCAATACACCTTGGTATATATATAAAACATATTTAAACTTTACAGAAACACACAGTCACTGGATGATGTCATCAGTGATGTCATTTGAGATGTCATCAGTGATGTCACTGACCATGTAATATATGACGTCATCAGCAGTGCATTGCGGGGCGTGAGTATAACGGCGGAATTTCTCTGGTTTTGTATGAGTGAAATGTCCAACTAACTATAGCGTCCCTGAAACCTATGGTTTTTCATTGAATTTCTAAGGTTTTTTAAATGCTAATTTCTAACTATAATGTGCCTGAAACCTATGGTTTTTTCAGTTAATATATATATATTATCTACTGGCGGTCGCCAGTAGATAGTTATAGTTAGGACCTATTATCCATAGGAAATTCGTAACATTCTATTCCCAATAACTTTGGCGTCGTTGACGAATCATCGCAACATTTTCAAAACTAGTGGGGCGCTCCGGTCAGCTCCTATCCTGAAAGTTTTGGGGTGATTCATCATGCAGGGGCCGAGAAAAAAGGGGGTCCCAAAACGTGTTTTCTCCATGTTAATTCCCATAGGAAATTTTAGACACGGCTACAGCCCGAACTGCTGAACGGAATTACACCAAATTTGGCAAAAAGGTAGCGCTTGGTTCAGAAAGCGACCTTTTTTTAAATGGTGTAAATCCGTTCAGTAGTTTCGGAGAAATTCAAAAAATAAGAGTCAAAAAATCAATTTCCCATAGGAAACTTTATGCAAGGCTACAGCCAAAACTGGTGAACGGAATTACACCAAATTTGGTAAAAAAGGTAGTGCTTGGTTCAGAAAGCACCCTTTTTAAAAATGGTGTAAATCCGTTCAGCAGTTTTGGAGAAAATCAAAAAAAAAAGTTTCGATATTTATGGCCGCGGTGGATCTGCGCACCCTCCCGATCACGAGCTTCATGCTAATTGGCTGTCAACACTCCAAACCAGGAAGTGTTGGCAGCCATTTTGTGACTCGGTAGAACTGAGTCAGAAGTAAACAGGGAAACAAAGGTGTCAAAGAAGAAAAGGGGGCAGAGTAGAAACACCCTGACCCCCTAGGCCTACTCAGGGGGTCCCACAAGGACCCCCAGGGCCACAAAAAGCATTTTTTTTTTAAAAAACACACCGGAATGCGCGCTGGGTGCGCGGATCCAGGTGAAAAATTTTAAAAAAAACGAAACGAGGGTTTTCAGGCTTTGTTATTTTTAACCCCCCGGGTGGGCCAGGTCCCGGGGGGATTTGTATAATGTAAAGCGGGGGCCCGCGGAGGCCCCCGCAGCCCCGG
The DNA here is from genome assembly GCA_963921515.1 of Calotriton arnoldi. NCBI lineage: Eukaryota > Metazoa > Chordata > Amphibia > Caudata > Salamandridae > Calotriton > Calotriton arnoldi. Next base: position 1,201,129 of record CAWUFW010005456.1, read on the forward strand.
GGACCGCCACCTCCCCGGGGCTCTAAATTTAAATAAAATAAAAAATAAAAAATGTGTGAGGGGGCTCCAGCCACCCCACATGCCCCGGGGTCCACCACCTCCCCGGGCACTAACTGTTAAGATGTGGGGGTCCATTTTGGACCCCCGAGCCCCGGGGACCACCACCTCCCCGGGGCTTTGCAAAAGATGTGTGGGGGGCTGTGGGGCCCCCCTCCTGGAGCCTTCGATGGCCCTGGGGACCGCCACCCCCCAGGGCCGGCTCCTGCAGTGTCCCAGGGTGCCCACCCCCGGGACACTGCTGTTTGCTATGGTAGGGCGGGAGCACGTCTCCCGCCCTACCGTAGCAAACTCTGGTTTGGATTTTGGAAGAGGGAGCAGGGAAACCTGATCTCTCTTCCAAAATCCAAAGCAGAATTGCTTTTCCACACGGGGAGCTGCATGTCAGCAGCTCCCCATGTGGAAAAGCAATGCCGGCTCTCGCAGGACGCAGGGAGCCGGCGGGACCGTGGGGGCATTGGGGCTCCCCCCACGGTCCCCAACGAGAGGGCAGGCCCCGGGGGATTGGGTCCCCGGGGCGAATAAAAATTAGTGGTAGGAGCCTGTTTTAAAAAAAAAAAATTGGAGTTGCGTCCCCAGCACGGCGCTCAGCGCGGCCTGCTGGTGTGAACGCAAGGGGCGCGCGACTCCCAGCGCGGCCCCCTGGTGTGAACACGAGGGGTGCGCGACTCCCAGCGCGGCCCCCTGGTGTGAACGCGAGGGGTGCGCTACTCCCAGCGCGGCCCCCTGGTGTGAACGTGAGGGGTACACGACTCCCAGTGCGGCCCCTGGTGTGAACGTGAGGGGTATGTGACTCCTGGCTGCGTCGGTTGCGCGACTCCTAGGGGAAAAAAAGGGAGATTTTTTTATAATAAATCTAGGTTGCATGTTTGGATCTTGGGTGGCTCTAAAAAGAGCCCTTGTGTTTATTGTGAGAAGATGGTAGCTACATGTAAGTGCCAATGCAGAGTCTGAAGTTGTTGAGAAAGACTCTGTTTCCTCATCTGTGAAATGTACACCATCTCTCCTGTATATGCCATTCATATTAAAACGCAGATTGTTGTTGTATATGGATCCCATCCTATGGTCTCTGAGATAAGCAGAAACAGCTTTATTGACATTTTTCTAGCTTTCTCAATCTGTGGACAAAATTGATTGGACCACTTCCATTTCTGTCTTTGGCATATGTTAGAGTAGACCAAGTCAGTTTGGGGGAAAAGCAACATCAATTCTGCAAAGGTGCCCTTCATTAGCATTTCCAGACCTACCCCAGTCAATGTGCCTAGGTCATTGCCACCACAGTGCACAATAATGAGGTCAGGAGGTTGGAGGTCCATAAAGGTTCTAACCCATGGCATCAATTGGTGCCACTTCAATCCTCTCTGTCCAATCCATTTGATATCTACATTTTGCAAAGCTAGGTCTTTGTCAATACCTCTGCTTTCAGCATACCTTTTGCACCAGAAAACATAGCTGTGCCCAACAATCCACACTGAAAGCATCTTGAAGGGATCTCTGTAGGTAATGAGAAGATGTTTGTAGCTGAGGTAGGCAGGTGGTAGAATGAACTCTATCTAAAATGGTGGACAACATATCGGGGCAGATTTAGGTTAAACTAACGCAGCGCGGTGCAGCAAGTTGCTTTGCTGCGTCGCTGAGCGTTAGTTTGGAAAGCACAGGGATGCGACATATTTACAAGAATATGTCGCATCTCTGTGCTTCCCCCTGCGCTGGCGCACAAACTGCAGCCATGCGCCGGCGCAGGCACCGTTGCACCATGGTGCAAGGATGCCTGCGTCGTGGGGAGATTGTTTTTGTGCAGGAAGGGCACCTTCCTGCACAAAAACAATCACTACAAGCATTTTCCTCTTTCAATGCGTGCTGTAGAATGCAGCACGCATTGAAAGAGGAAACGAGGAGAAATGAAAACATTTCTCCTCGTTGCGCCTCTCTACGCCACCTCTAGGGTGGCGTAGCTTTCAGACGCATCTCCAGAGTTACGATTTCTCGTAATTCTGGAGATGTGTCTTGTTCCATGAGTGTTGCGTGGGAACACCCACAGCAACACCCATGGAACGCCCTTCACCGCAAAGTGCTGCGTGTGAAGGGGCCGTATTTACAAGGAGAGGAAAAGTCACGCAGGGTGGCTTTTCCTCTCCTTGTAAATATGGAGCAGCCCCCTGCGCCACCAGTACGTCACGAAAAGTGACGTACTGGTGGCGCAGGGGGCTTGTAAATCTGCCCCACTGTTTTTAGGAAAGTAGAGATTTGATTGGCTGTTTAAGAACACTGTACTTTCAAATATAGGCTGCATTTTACTTTGTTTAGAAAGCATGTTTCTTATTGGTTATTAAGAAAAGTTTGAAAGGTACAGCAGAAAGGATAAGGGCATGCTTTGCTAAGCCAACCACACTTGCTGTTGTCATTTGCAACATTGTGTGTTGAACTTGTGACCTGGCAGCTAAGTTGAATGTTGCATGACCTGTTGCTATGGAAACTGATATTAAGAACAATGGGTGAAGATGTCAGTTGAAAAGTATTATTCTCTATGACCAATGGAAATTCGTTTTCCAATTTGAAAAACACTGGGAAGTAATGTCATTTGTGGGTTATGTGTATATGTATGAAAAATTAGAGGGAAAGTTTGCCATTACTGGTTTTACATTGGAGAGTGTGCTCATCTACATTCTCTGTGTGAAAAAGAAAATCCTGACTGATTGTGTGAGATTTTTCATTCAACAGATTTATTTAAAAGGTGAGTTATATTGTTAAGAGATTTATGTAAAATAGATTTGACTTTTTTATGAAACTCTGGTTAAATTAATTTATTAAGTGTACAGATATATATTGGGATAATTTCTAGTGAATTTGAACTTTGTTAAAAAAATAGTATGTGCACTAATATATATATTATTAAATGTCTTGAAAGGTATAGTTGAATGATGGTTCTTATTTATTATTAATTGGTTAAATATGCATGAAGAATGTGTATTATAGATAGTTTGGTGAAATGAGGTACATCTGTGCTGTTTGCAAGAAGATCATATAAAGTGTTAATGATTACAATTTTGTTATTAGTTTGTAGAGTTTGTGTGGTTTTAAAAAAACCATAAAAAGGTGGTGTAAATTACTGTTCTCAATTAAGTCTGTTGAGAGGTACAGTTTGATGATGTTGCATATTTCAAGATTTAATTAGCAATATGTAGTTCAAAAGAAAACCACTGCATTTTACTCTTTCGGGTATGTAGTAGTTGTCTCCTTAAGTAGATAGTATGTCATGAGTCATGTATTTGTTTAGATTGTATTTATATAGTTAAAACTATATTTACTGAATTAATGAGAGGTACCTGATAGATTACAGGAGTGCAAAGGTAGGCAAAGGTAGTCAATATGTGATTTTAAAAGTACATGAGAAGTGTTTCTGTGTTTCTATAATGTCTAATTTCATAGTTACTATGTAGGTAAATGTGTACAATCTAGATGGTGCAATAACCCCATGCAGACTACTGATTCACTCCTGTAATAATCTAAGTAGTACTCATGCAGTGCCCCAATCACACTATCACTCTCTGTCCACTCTTGCAATCATCCTGACAGAACCATGTCCTTATCTAATCTCTGTGGTGAAACACAAGCACTTATAAACTCACCCTGCTGTCAACTACCAGTACTCTATCTACTCAGTCACTGTCCATGCACTTGTACAATCACTCAGGCATTAAGACACGCAGTGCTACAGCCAAATGTGCACAATCTATGCAGACAACTAACCCCCTGCAGACTACTGATTCACTCCTGCAAAAATCCAGTTAGTAGCCATGCAGATCAGCAATCACAGTGTCACTCTCTGTCCACTCCTCCTATCATCCTGACAGAACCATAACTTTATCTAATAACTATGCAGAAACACAAGTACTTATAAACTCACCCTGCTGTCAACTACCAGCACTCTAACCATCCAGTCACTGTCCATGCACTTGTAGAATGCCTTAGGCATTAACACACGCAGTGGTACAGTCAAATGTGCACAATTTATGCAGGCCCCTAACCCCATGCAGACTACTGATTCACTCCTGTAATAATCTAAGTAGTACTCATGCAGTGCCCTAATCACACTATCACTCTCTGTCCACTCTTGAAATCATCCTGACAGAACCATGTCCTTGTCTAATCTCTGTGGCGAAACACAAGCACTTATAAACTCACCCTGCTGTCAACTACCAGTACTCTATCTACTCAATCACTGTCCATGCACTTGTACAATCACTCAGGCATTACGACACACAGTGCTACGGCCAAATGTGCACAATCTATGCAGGCCCCTAACCCCCTGCAGACTACTGATTCACTCCTGCAAAAATCCAGGTAGTAGCCATGCAGATCAGCAATCACAGTGTCACTCTCTGTCCACTCCTCCTATCATCCTGACAGAACCATAACTTTAACTAATCACTATGCAGAAACACAAGTACTTATAAACTCACCCTGCTGTCAACTACCAGCACTTTAACTATCCAGTCACTGTCCATGCACTTGTAGAATGCCTTAGGCATTAACACACGCAGTGGTACAGTCAAATGTGCACAATTTATGCAGGCCCCTAACCCCATGCAGACTACTGATTCACTCCTGTAATAATCTAAGTAGTACTCATGCAGTGCCCCAATCACACTATCACTCTCTGTCCACTCTTGCAATCATCCTGACAGAACCATGTCCTTGTCTAATCTCTGTGGCGAAACACAAGCACTTATAAACTCACCCTGCTGTCAACTACCAGTACTCTATCTACTGAGTCACTGTCCATGCACTTGTACAATCACTCAGGCATTAAGACACGCAGTGCTACAGCCAAATGTGCACAATCTATGCAGGCCCCTAACCCCCTGCAGACTACTGATTCACTCCTGCAAAAATCCAGGTAGGAGCCATGCAGATCAGCAATCACAGTGTCACTCTCTGTCCACTCCTCCTATCATCCTGACAGAACCATAACTTTATCTAATCACTATGCAGAAACACAAGTACTTATAAAGTCACCCTGCTGTCAACTACCAGCACTCTAACTATCCAGTCACTGTCCATGCATTTGTAGAATGCCTTAGGCATTAACACACGCAGTGGTACAGTCAAGTGTGCACAATTTATGCAGGCCCCTAACCCCATGCAGACTACTGATTCACTCCTGTAATAATCTAAGTAGTACTCATGCAGTGCCCCAATCATACTATCACTCTCTGTCCACTCTTGCAATCATCCTGACAGAACCATGTCCTTATCTAATCTCTGTGGCGAAACACAAGCACTTATAAACTTACCCTGCTGTCAACTACCAGTACTCTATCTACTGAGTCACTGTCCATGCACTTGTACAATCACTCAGGCATTAAGACACGCAGTGCTACAGCCAAATGTGCACAATCTATGCAGGCCCCTAACCCCCTGCAGACTACTGATTCACTCCTGCAAAAATCCAGGTAGTAGCCATGCAGATCAGCAATCACAGTGTCACTCTCTGTCCACTCCTCCTGTCATCCTGACAGAACCATAACTTTATCTAATCACTATGCAGAAACACAAGTACTTATAAACTCACCCTGCTGTCAACTACCAGCACTCTTACTATCCAGTCACTGTCCATGCACTTGTAGAATGCCTTAGGCATTAACACACGCAGTGGTACAGTCAAATGTGCACAATTTATGCAGGCCCCTAACCCCATGCAAACTACTGATTCACTCCTGTAATAATCTAAGTAGTACTCATGCAGTGCCCCAATCACACTATCACTCTCTGTCCACTCTTGCAATCATCCTGACAGAACCATGTCCTTGTCTAATCTCTGTGGCGAAACACAAGCACTTATAAACTCACCCTGCTGTCAACTACCAGTACTCTATCTACTCAGTCACTGTCCATGCACTTGTACAATCACTCAGGCATTAAGACACGCAGCGCTACAGCCAAATGTGCACAATCTATGCAGGCCCCTAACCCCCTGCAGACTACTGATTCACTCCTGCAAAAAGCCATGCAGATCAGCAATCACAGTGTCACTCTCTGTCCACTCCTCCTGTCATCCTGACAGAACCATAACTTTATCTAATCACTATGCAGTAACACAAGTACTTATAAACTCACCCTGCTGTCAACTACCAGCACTCTAACTATCCAGTCACTGTCCATGCACTTGTAGAATGCCTTAGGCATTAACACACGCAGTGGTACAGTCAAATGTGCACAATTTATGCAGGCCCCTAACCCCCTGCAGACTACTGATTCACTCCTGCAAAAATCCAGGTAGTAGCCATGCAGATCAGCAATCACAGTGTCACTCTCTGTCCACTCCTCCTATCATCCTGACAGAACCATGACTTTATCTAATCACTATGCAGAAACACAAGCACTTATAAACTCAGCCAGCTGTCAACTACCAGCACTCTACCTACTCAGTCACTGTCTATGCAGTTGTACAATGACTCCGGCATTAACACATGCTGTGTTATAGTCAAATGTGCACAATCTATGCAGGCCCCAAACCCCCCTGCAGATTACTGATTCACTCCTGCAATAATCCAGATAGTACTCATGCAGTGCCCCAATCATACTACCAGTCTTTGTCCACTCTTGCAAACATCCTGAGAGAACTATGTCCTTGTCTAATGTCTGTGCCGAAACACAAGCACTTATAAACTCACCCTGCTGTCAACTACCAGCACTCTACCTACCCAGTCACTGTCCATGCACTTGTACAATGACTCAGGCATGAAGAGACACAGTGCTACAGTCAAATGTGCACAATCTATGCAGGCCAATAACCCCCTGTAGCCTACTGATTCACTCCTGTAATAATTTAAGTAGTACTGATGCAGTGCCCCAATCATACTGTCACTCTGTTTGCAGTCTTCTAATTATGCAGCCAGTACCATGTCCTTATCTAATCGCTGTACAAAACCCAAGCATTAATGATTTCTACATTCTCTTTTCATGCAGTACTCTAATTATCCAGTCAGTACCTATATACTCATGCAATAACCCAGGTAGTAATACTTACAGCCTTAGAATTATTTATCCAATATTGATGCAGTCCTCTAAACACGTAAACACTACTTATTCACTTATTCAGTCCTAGAATTATCCAATTAGTACCTGTATACTGCAGTAAATGGATTGCGATTTCAAAACAAAGTGTTTAAATAGTTTTTATGTAGAACATGTTTGTTTACTAATAAAATACTATATTTTATAGATTTATTTTATTAATATTATATATATTTTTTTTAAACAGATATTGTTCATCATCATGAAAAAAAAACTTACCATGGCTAAAAAAACACAAAAGAGGAAACAAGAAAAAAGGAGTTTTATTTGAAGAAACGACAACAACAAGAATTAGATAAACAACAACATGTGGGGAAAAAGAAAAAATCTTGCGGTAAGAGAAGAAAACAATTTATTAAAACATTTTAAAGCCTAAAAACAGTGTGCACAGTGTGGAAAGTACAAACAATGCCTTAACAACAAAAAAGAATAAGAAGAAAAAAAGCAAGAATAATGGGAAATCATATTCTAAGGAAATATTGTATGGTAAAAGGAGGAAGACTCAGTATGAAGAAATTAGAAAGAGAATGTTTTACAATAGAGTTGTGTCTAATTTGTTGAAAGATGTGAAGAAATATAAAAAAGGATCAGCATTTTATAAAAAGAAAAAACAGATTGAAAGTATTGTGGAGAAGGCTTTTCAATTAAAAAGGAAATTATTCATTTTAGTTTTAAATAGAATTCGATCACTTGATAAGCCAATACATTTTATGAAGGCCAAAAGTAGCAAGAAGAGACTAACAGAAGTAACGTTTGTGATATTTTTTTGGGTGAATAGAAACACAGTTCAAGCTCAGAGCCTTTTTTTAATGAAGAGAGTTATTTTCAAACCAATACATTATTGCTTGCAGTTGATACCAGTGGTCGAGCTTATGAGGTTAGAAATGGTTGTCCAATTGAGAAAGAGAAGATGGTTCCCCGAAATGAAGAAGAAATGATAGCTGATGAAGTTCTAGGGAGACGTTCTAAAGGTCCAGTGTATACTTGGGATTGTAGTAGTATTTGTAGTATACGACAGGAATCTATTGAGATTTTTCGCAATTTCTTACGAGAGTATAGTAAAAAAAGTATTAAACAAAAGATTAAGATGTTGCAAGGACTAGATCCTTGCAGAGTGAGAAAAGATACTGGTTTGCAAGGTCATTCACTGGCTTGTCTTTCAAGAAAAGTATGTCAAAGTGTTTTTTCATCATTTTAGAATGTTAGCAGTACATCATTCTGAAATGCGGAAGTTAGTGAGAAGATTGTATTACGCAAAAAGTCCAGCAATAACTTTAAATGACTTAAACAGTGCTCTTTTGCATGGGTCAGTATCAGATGTTAAAAAGTTTGTGATGAAATAGAGTTTTGTTACTTTGGTCCTCAAGAAGAGAGTGGACAAAGTGAGACATTGATAGAAGTAGGTGTTGAAGAAAATGGGGAAAATAGTAGTACAGAGAAGTTTGAAGAACAAATTACAAAGTTTAAGGTAATTTCGTGTGAAAGGCCAAATTACACTTGTATTTGTTGCCGACGAACTCACTATAGAAATCAGACTAGGAGTGTTGATCTGTATTTAAAAAGTGAAAGAGAAAATAATGATAAGTGGATGGAATTTGCAACTTATTTGTTGGTAGAGAATTGCTTTGATTTGGGTACTGATCAGCGTATTTGTAAATATTGTTATAACAAATTAGACGATAATAAAATGCCTGCTTGAGCTGTCCATAATAATCTAGAGTTGGTAAGTATTCCTCCAGAACTGATAGATTTAAACACATATGAATCTATTCTGATTCAATGTGTGCACCCATTTCAGGCTATTGTTCGTATGGAGCCTAAAACAGCTAAATTGCCTCCTACAGATTTACAGAGAGGATTAAAAGGTAGAGTTGTATATTTACCACTAGATTTAAAGAAAAATATTGAAACTATTGGTGTACAAAATGTAGAAAGTGAACCACTAGTTATTCTAGTTAATGGTGTTCCTACTAAGAGTAAGAAAATATGGCAGGAATTAGTGGATGTCAGGAAAGTGCAAAAGGCAACATTATATCTTATAAAAAACAATGATTACTACAAAAATGTGTATGTGGAAGAAGAAGAAATACTTTTAAGAGATGATAGTGAAATGTCAAGTGGTCAAATTGAGAAAGTTGATATGTCCAAAAGTGAAGAAATTTATGAACATTATAGTGTACATCCACTTCATTCGAAAGAAGTTATGGGGAATACTATTGAATTATTCCAAATGAAGAAAGCGAAGGGGACTCCCATGAGTGTTTGGGAAAAAAGTTTGGAAGCTCGTTGTTTTCCCCAGCTGTTCCCAACTAGAAAAGGTGGACGATATGACGAACGATCAGTACAGATTCCTGCATCAGAATATCAGACAACAAGATTGTATGCAGAAGATCCAAGATTTCGACAATGTATCCCATATATATTTCATCTTTTGTTTGAGAGTGACTTGTCTGGACTTTCATATGTAGTCAACCACATATTAAAAACAGGAGTACATCTTCAAAATGTTTCTGCAAAGGAATTTATGGATAAAGTACATCAGAGAGACGATCATTTAGAATCTCAACTGATTATTTTGATGGCATGTCAGCGTGGTACTAATGAGTATTGGTATCGTCGTCATGGAGAACTTAAATGCATGCTAAGGAACTTAGGAACTGCTACGTGGTTCGTTACCCTAAGCTGTGCTGAATACGCTTGGGATGATTTACTTGAATTTCTTCGAGAAGCAAATTCAAATATTAAAAATATTGAATACAAGACACCTGGAGAATTGTGTTCTTTGGATCCTGTTAATGTATGCAGATATTTCAATCATAGGTTTGAAGCTATGATGTCTTTTATCTGCAATAAAAAGAATCCTCCTCTTGGAGAAGTTATTGATTTCTTTTGGAGAAAGGAGTATCAAGCTAGAGGTGCTCCTCATATACATATGCTTTTATGGATCAAAGATGCACCCAAATTTGGAACTGATTCGGATGGTACTGTTTTATCGTTTATTGAAGATTATGTTACATGTGCTATACCAAAAAGAACACAAGAAAATAACTTAAGGCAACAAGTGTTACGATTCCAAAGTCATCGATGTGGCAAATACTGTCGATGGAAATACAAGTCGAAGGAAAAGTTTTATACCAAATGTCGTTTTGGATTTCCACGTCCAGTAATATCCAAAGGAAGAGTAAACAGTTTCATGTCAGCAGTGAGACATACCATCACTAGAAAATCACCCAAAAATACTTACAATTTGAAAAGAAGTGAAGAATCAAAGTATATCAATGATTATAATCCAGTTATTCTCTCGATGTGGAATGCTAATATGGATATCCAGTATGTTGCGGATATATTCCATTGCTGTTGCTCGGTATGTAACATCATACATAACAAAATCAGAAAAGACGGAGTTGAAAGAAATGTGGGAAGAAATTTCTCACGAGAAGAGTCTTAGTAAGAAATTGTACAGTTTCAGTTTGAAGATGTTATCCCATCGAGAGATTGGAGCGTACGAATGCTCGGATCGGTTATCATCCGCAAGTTTATATTCAAAGTCAAGAGGGATCATTTGGGTGAGTCTCGGTCTTGCTGCAACACGAAATCGAGTACTTAAATCTGTACAAGAAATCGAATATTTAGCAGTAAATGAACCGGGAAGTACAGATATTGTCAAAACAAACATGTTGGATACATACTATCCAAATAGAAGTCGTCATCTTGAGAACATATGTCTCTATGAAGTGCTGCAATTTTACAGTTTTTAAAAAAATACTACAGAAAACATAAATGAAGGAAAATATGCAGTTATTGGTTCAGAAGGATGTTTGGTGAAACATACTAAAGGAAATCTGATTAATCACAGAAAACTGAGTTGTGATACTGCTGATAAAAGAGAATTTGACTATTTAGCACTTTTGCAACTATTCAAGCCTTGGCGTACAGAATTAGAATTACTTGGAGATTTTCAGTGCTATGAAGATTCTTTCAATGCATGTAAAGATAGCATTGAATGCCCAATTTTTGCAAATTATCTCAAAATGTTGAATGAAGAAATTGATCAAGAAGCTACTATTGCAGCTGAGATTGCTAGAGACAGTTCTCAAGACAGTCAAAGTTCTGCTCACCTGAGTCAAGATCCACTAGGACAACCAATTCTTGAAAATGAAGCAGCAATCGCCATGAATGAAGTGGAAACAGCAATGCATCAAGCTCAAGAAGATATTATGGACTTAGAAAACTTGGAAGAACAGCTAAATATTGAACAGAAACAAATATATCAGGAAGTTACACAACAGATCGACCATGGTTTTCTTCATGAAAAGAAAGAATGCACATGCACATCATTTCAACCTATCCGAATGTATATCAGTGGTCAAGCTGGTACAGGAAAAAGTTTCTTGATTAAAGTTTTGACCACTTATCTACAAAAAATAACTGACTCACATTTGTCTTGTGTTGTAACTGCTCCAACTGGATTGGCAGCACACAACATTAAAGGAATTACATTACATTGTTTACTAATGCTACCTGTGGAACATGAAAATAAATTGGAATATCACAAGCTATCTGGAGAAGCTTGTTATGAAGTTTCAAGAGTGCTAAAGAAAATGAATCTTCTAATTATTGATGAGGTGAGCATGGTCTCAAACTTAATGCTTGCCTTTGTGCATTTAAGAATGCAGCAAATTTTAAAAACAGAATACGATGTCTTATTTGGAGGAAAACATGTGATAGTTTTTGGTGATCTACTGCAACTTACTCCTGTAAAAGGGCAACCAGTATTTAAAACGCTTGTGCACAAAGACACCAGAAAGTCTTTGGGAAGTGTTGGAAACGTTAACATTTGGTCATATTTTGAGTACAAAGAACTCATTAAAAATATGCGACAAGCAAATGATGAAGATTATGGAACCATTCTTCAAGATATATGAATTGGAGTATTGACAGAACATGGCAAACACGCTTTGCAAAGTCGTCTACTTACCAACTTGTTTCCAAATGAAAATATAGTTCCAGCAAAAATATACAAAAAGATTGCAGAATATAAATCTATCATCTGCCCAATGCCAACACTGCGAGAGTGTTGTACATTCAATGAAGAACTTTTAAAGCTAGAAAATGAAGAAATAATAAAAATGGAAGCCATTGATAAAATAGAGCATGAACGAATTACTATTATTTTGACAGAAAAACTGAAAACAAAATTGGATTCTTTAGAAAAATCTATATCTAAAACTGCTGGTTTAGAAAAGAATTTATATGTATGTGTAAACTGTCGCATTATTTTACGGCATAATTTGGATGTGGAAAAAGGTTTAGTAAATGGTGCAATGGGTAAAGTTGTTGATTTTGTTAATTATCAAAATAGAGATGGAATTGAATTTTTGAAAATCAAATTTGATCAAATTCAAGAAGTAAAACAAATTGGTCGTTGTTCGGTTCGTTTTGTGCTTGTTAAAGATTTGTATGTTCGTAGAAAACAGTTTCCTCTTTCTTTGGCATATGCGGTGACTATTCATAAATCTCAAGGTTTAAGTGTGGACAGTGCTTTGGTAAACATTGGAAGTACCGTATTTAAAGAGGGTATGGCATATGTTGCTTTGTCCCGAGTCAGAACTTTATCTGGATTGCATTTGATTGATTTTGGAGAGAAAGATTAGTGCAGATGTAAATTGTGTAAGAGAGTATAATCGGTTAAGGAGACTGTATGCTCCCAATTTAGGTGAATATCCTGTATATGAAAAGCGTGTCGTAGGTCGAAAAGAAGTTATGAGAATATCTGTAGTGAAGTTAAAGAGAAGACAAAAAATCAGGATAAAGTTGAAGTTCCAAGCAAAAAGAAAAAGGACAGTATTGAAGAGATTGTCGGATATCAGTTAGAAAATAGTTCAGGTATCAACTGCTATGCTAATGTAGTGGTAAATGTTGTATTTTTTCTAGAATATCTGCAACAGCAAATTTTGGAGAATCATGAAAAAACATTTTGTTCCTTGTTGCATTCTATTTTTGAAAAATTGAGAACTGATAAAAGTCAAATACAAAGTGTTTCAGATATTCGGAAACTTTTGGATATATGTTCTGGTTCTACGCAATTTACACAGAATGTGCAACAAGATGCTCAGGAATTTCTAATGTATATGCTTGCAGTATTTGAAGAGGAAGGAATACAAATTGAAAATCTATTTGGACTTCGTTATAAATGGGAACATCAATGTGAAAATTGTACGTTTACTTCTACCACTAACATAGACACTGAAAGATTTATATATTTAACAATACCAGACTGTAAAACAGTGTCTTTCAACAAATTAGTTAAAGCAGCAAATCAAAACATGCAGTGTATGCAATGCAAATCAGAAATGTTATCAACACTATTTATAGAAAAATTTGGACAATATATAATTTTAATGATACAACGTTGTACAGCTGATGGAAGAAAATTGGAAACGTTAATAAAAAAATTTGTAGCAAGTCAACTATCAATATCAGGAAGAACTTTTGTAGCAGTAGCAATTCGTTTTCACAATGGACCTTCTACAACATCTGGACATTACACTGTCTATTTAAAATGCAATAGAGGATGGACATATTGTAATGATGCTCATTTACTTTTCAAATATTGTTTGCCGAACGAATTACCAAATTCATACCTAATATTGTTAAAACCAAAGTTCTAAGAACATAATTCGGCCTATTGGGAATATGTTAAACTGTATTAATACGATTACTTTGGACAATTTTAGTATAAAGGATTTCAGGAATATCATTTGGCCTAGAGGAAAGATATTAATGTGAATTAAGCACTTTTTCTGGGATATTCTGACACCATATATTTAAAAGAACATCATTTAGAGCATATGGAAATTAGGAAGAATTATTGATTGAATTATTGTTTTGCTTCTTTTATCTTGTACTAACAAAATTCTCTTACAAAGAACTATTTTATATATGTGTGATTTGAATTCTATGCTATGTTATTGACGATCTTATTATTATACAATGTGCAGAGATAGTTCACTATGTTGAAAATATTTTTGACACAGATTTTTTATTTTTTTAAACAATCTTCTTGATTGTTTTTTGCCCGCTGTTATGTGATGAGTAACATTGAAATCACTATTTAAAGTGAAATTCAATATATTCTGAAAACAGCAAAAAAGGCAAACTAAATAATTTAAATTATGCTTACATTATATTGTGTTTATAAAATTATAACACTATACATTATAACTGTATTTTTTCTTCTCTTTCACAGATCATAAATCTAAAGTTTGAAATTTTTAAAAATGTAAATTATAAAAAACAACTACAAAAAATGTTTAGAAAATTTGATATCTACTACTGTAAAGGTAAGATTAAGTAATGCAAACACTATCTATGCAGTACTACATTCAGTTATGCACTATCTATATAAACCTCTAACCAGCTACTTACTAAGTTACTACCCATGCAGCCTAGTAATCCTCCTGTCTGTCCCATGCACTTTTCCAATCACCCATCCAGCACTATGTACTTATCCTATCACTCCGCCAATACCTAACCACTTATAACTTGACCATGCACTCTGCTTCCAGCACTGTAATCATTCCAATTACTAGTGATGTTGTTATGGAGAGGCCTAGCCACTAACACAAGTACACCTTCAACATTCTCTGCACTATGCATGCAGAACTCTAACCACATACATACTATTGGAACACTCTTGTAAATACTAAGGTACTACCCATGCAGCCTAGGATTCCTCCTGTCACTCCCATGCACTTCCTCAATCACCCATCCAGCACTATGTACTTATCCTATCACTCCGCCAATACCTAACCACTTATAACTTGACCATGCACTCTGCTTCCAGCACTGTAATCATTCCAATTACTAGTGATGTCGTTATGGAGAGGCCTAGCCACTAACACAAGTACACCTACAACATTCTCTGCACTATGCATGCAGAACTCTAACCACATACATACTATTGATACACTCTTGCAAATACCCACTTAGTACCCATGCAGCCTAGCAATCCACCTGTCACTCCCATGCACTTCCTCATTCACCCATTCAGCACTATCTTCTTATCCCATCACTCCGCCAAAACCTAACCACTCATAACTTGACCATGCACTCTGCTTCCAGCACTGTAATCATTCCAATTACTAGTGATGTCGTTATGGAGAGGCCTAGCCACTAACACAAGTACACCTTCAACATTCTCTGCACTATGCATGCAGAACTCTAACCACATACATACTATTGATACACTCTTGCAAATACCCACTTAGTACCCATGCAGCCTAGCAATCCACCTGTCACTCCCATGCACTTCCTCATTTACCCATCCAGCACTATCTTCTTATCCCATCACTCCGCCAATACCTAACCACTCATAACTTGACCATGCACTCTGCTTCCAGCACTGTAATCATTCCAATTACTAGTGATGTCATTATGGAGTGGCCTAGCCACTAACACAAGTACACCTAAAACATTCTCTGCACTATGCATGCAGAACTCTAACCACATACATACTATTGATACACTCTTGCAAATACCCACTTAGTACCCATGCAGCCTAGCAATCCACCTGTCACTCCCATGCACTTCCTCATTCACCCATCCAGCACTATCTTCTTATCCCATCACTCTGCCAATACCTAACCATTCATAACTTGACCATGCACTCTGCTTCCAGCACTGTAATCATTCCAATTACTAGTGATGTCGTTATGGAGAGGCCTAGCCACTAACACAAGTACACCTTCAACATTCTCTGCACTATGCATGCAGAACTCTAACCACATACATACTATTGATACACTCTTGCAAATACCCACTTAGTACCCATGCAGCCTAGCAATCCACCTGTCACTCCCATGCACTTCCTCATTCACCCATCCAGCACCATCTTCTTATCCCATCACTCCGCCAATACCTAACCACTCATAACTTGACCATGCACTCTGCTTCCAGCACGGTAATCATTCCAATTACTAGTGATGTCGTTATGGAGTGGCCTAGCCACTAACACAAGTACACCAACAACATTCTCTGCACTATGCATGCAGAACTCTAACCACATACATACTATTGATACACTCTTGCAAATACCCACTTAGTACCCATGCAGCCTAGCAATCCACCTGTCACTCCCATGCACTTCCTCATTCACCCATCCAGCACTATCTTCTTATCCCATCACTCCACCAATACCTAAGCACTTATAAATTCACCATACACCACTAATGCATTCTTTCAGTCAATCATACTCTACAAGTATATTCAAGCAAACTTTCAGACATTACCATGCAATTATAGTTCTTTTTTTAACCAGATAAGGTAGTTCTGAGAAGAACTTTTTTCTTCTGTATTTTTTTTGTAGTTTTTGAACAATTTTGTACTTTTTTTGGTGTTTTTTAAAAATTGAACAAAAAAGGAACTAAGTAAACAGTTAGCTTTTGGAATTAAACATCATTCCAAAAACAAAAAAATAATAAAAAATTAGCATTTATGGTTCCGTTGTGCTGCACAAATAGCATCCACTGACTGTTCACCATAACAGATGATGGTTTTGCACTTAGTGCAGTGCTGCTCCAGAAAAGCAAATTCGGGGCGAATGTCTATTGGAGGTGCTGATGTGGACGCTCCGGAGGTGCTAGCAATGCCTGGTGGTGGATTTTTTGCTGCACGTCTCATTTCTTCTCGTGCCAGGTTCCGGGGGTGAATGGTCCGCAGATGTTTATACATACTCGTTGTTCCACAGGAGTATTTCTTGTCACTGCCTCGCGGCAGGACCCTGCCACACAGCAAGCATGTAACTTTTCTGGCGTTCACCTTTTTTTCTCCAGCAGGAAAGGTGAAAAATTTCCATACCACTGACTCAGGCCTCTGCTTGGGTGGATCTTCCTCCAAGATATCTTCATCTGAAGAATGATGAGGAGCTTGTGAACCAGATGCCATTGCTGTAATGCAATTTTTTAAAAACACCCCAAAAATCCAAAATCAGCTCTGGAAGGAGAAGAGATGTGCCTTATCAACTGCTCCAAACAGAATAATTAAAATGGGTGGGGTCCTTCAATAGTTACAGTGGGAAATATTATGGACCAATCAAATCCTTTTTTTTGAGGTCACATGGGATTCACGCACCATGCGCACACGGCGCGCGCACCCGACGCGGTTTCGCGAAAATAGATTTAAAATTAATATAAGTTTATTACAAGTAGAAATATATTATTTTTATGAATACCTTAGATAATCTCCTGCCGTAATATGTACATTAAAGACACATACATATCATTTTCGAATATAAAAACTTTCGCGGGAGTCGCGCACCCAGCGCGCCCCGGTACGTATATGACGTCACGCGGGGCCCGCCACCGCGCAAGCATCGCGTATGCTAATTCGTATGTGTCGCGAAGCTGGAGCAGGAATCGCGTACCGGTCGCATACCAAACGCGCACACCACGTAATATTAGACATATGTAACGTAACTGGAAAACACGCACCCGTCGCATACCATATGCGGATCCTTCACGAGTTTTCCAAACAGGCGGCTGGGGTACATGTACCCGCCGTGTTAGGTACGCTTTCGGTGCGCGATTCCCCAAATTAAAAAAAAAAAAAAAAAGAAAACAATAGAAATATATTAAAATAAAAAAATAAAATAAAATAATTATACTATATTTTACTTTTTAATTTTTTAAATCAAAAAAATTGCAAAATTCACAAAAGTATACAATATTGTTTAATAAATAATATATTTACAAATAAACAGTTAAAAAACTACAGAAATTCAGTACAAAAAACATAGGTATAACTATTATTACACTTAAAAATTAGCATTTAAAAAACCGTTGAAATTCACTGAAAAAACCATAGGTTTCAGACACGTTATAGTTAGAAATTAGCATTTTAAAAACCTTAGAAATTCACTGAAAAAACCATAGGTTTTAGGGACAGTTATAGTTAGTTGGACATTTCACTCGTACAAAACCCATGAAATTCCCCCGTTATAGTTAGTTCAGCTAACTATAACTCGCACCCCCGCAATGCACTGCTGATGACGTCACATATTACATCACTCATGACATGGTCAGTGACATCACTGATGACATCACTGATGACATCTCAAATGACATCACTGATGACATCACTGATGACATCATCCAGTGACTGTGTTTCTGTAAAGTTTAAATATGTTTAATATATATAGGGAAAGGCGTATTGAAGAATGAGTGGGTGTATAAGTGTCTGAATGGATGATTTAGTAGGTGCGTGACTGAGTCTATAAGTGAGTGATTAAACGTATCTTAGTGAATGCATGGGTTAGTGACTAAACTGTGTGAATGTCTGTATCCGTCTGTCTGTTGGTGTGTAAGCGGCTGCATGGGTTTGTGAGTAGCTACATAAGTGTCTATATGAGTTATTGATTGGTTGTCTGAGTATCTGTATGGGTGCCTGAGTGTTTGTGTGGGTGGGGTGTGTGTGACTCTGTGCATAGATTTGTGAGTGGGTGATTCACTGGGTGCATGGTTTCAAGAGTGCATCTGTGATGGACTGTATGGGTGGGTGAGTGTGTGTATGGGTGTGTTAGTGAGTGAATGTATATCTCAGTGGTACATGTGTGAGTAACTACATATGTGAAAGGCAGTATATATGTGTGTTAGAGTATTTAAATGGCTATAAGTGAGAGTGTGTGATTGTGAGAGTGGCTGTGTGGATGAGTGTGTGCTTGTATCAGTGATTGTATAAGAGCGTAAGAATGTGCTAGTATTTATATGAGTAAGTGAGCTGGTGTGTGTATAACTGTATAGGTGAGTAAATGGGAGTGTGATTAATTATTTGCATGACTGACTAGGTGTGTGAGTACCTCTATGGATGAGTGGCGGTGTGTGAGTGTCTATATAGGTTTATGAGTGCATATGATAGTCCTGTACTGAGTGACCGTAAGTATGAGTGACTGTACGGGCGAGTGAGTGGATGTGTGTGTAGACCTAAGAATCAGTGAGTGGGTATGTAGTTATTGGTGTTGGAGTGTCTATGGTTTTGAGAATGGCAGTCTGTAATTTAGAGTGGGTGTATCAAAAGTTATATTAGGGTGTGAGAAGATGCATGAAATTATCACATGGATGATGTCATCAGTGATGTCATCAGTGATGTCATTTGAGATGTCATCAGTGATGTCATCAGTGATGTCACTGACCATGTCATGAGTGATGTAATATGTGACATCATCAGCAGTGCATTGCGGGGGTGCGAGTTATAGTTAGCTGAACTAACTATAACGGGGGAATTTCACGGGTTTTGTACGAGTGAAATGTCCAACTAACTATAACTGTCCCTAAAACCTATGGTTTTTCAGTGAATTTCTAAGGTTTTTTAAATGCTAATTTCTAACTATAACATCCCTGAAACCTATGGTTTTTTTCAGTGAATTTCAAAGGTTTTTAAAATGCTAATTTCTAACTATAACGTGTCTGAAACCTATGGTTTTTTCAGTGAATATATATATATATATACATACACACACACACACACATATATGTATATATACATATATATATATATATATATATATATATATATATATATATATATATATATTATCTACTGGCGGTCGCCAGTAGATAGTTATAGGTAGGACCAATTTTCCATAGGAAATCCGCAACATTCTATTCCCAATAACTTTGGCGCCGGTTGACGAATCTTCGTGAAATTTTCAAAACTTATCGCCCGCTCCGGTCCGCTCCTATCTTGAAAGTTTCGGGGTGATTCGTCAAGTGGGGGCCGAGAAAAAAGGGGGATCCCAAAACGTGTTTTCCCCATGCAATTTTCCATTGGAACCTTTAGTCGCAGCTACAGCCCGAACTGCTGAACGGAATTGCACCAAATTTGGCAAAAAGGTAGCCCTTGGTTCAGTGTCGTGCCTTTTGGTTAAATGGTGTAAATCCGTTCAGTAGTTCCTGAGAAAATCAAAAGTAAAATCTCATATATATCTATGGCCGCGGTGGATCCGCGCACCCTGAGCGCACCCTCCCGATCACGAGCTGTATGCTAACTGGCTGTCAACACTCCAAACCAGGAAGTGTTGGCAGCCATCTTGTTCCTCGGTAGAACCGAGGCACAGAAACAAGTGTGCAAAACGCAAAAGGGGGCAGGGTAGAAACACCCTGACCCCCTAGGCCTGCTTAGGGGGTCCCACAAGGACCCCCAGGGCCAAAAAAAGCATTTTTTTAAAAAAAAATCGGCGGGATGCACGCAGGGTGCGCGGATCCCGCCGTGAAAAAAAAACCGAGGCACAGAAACAAGTGCGCAAAACGCAAAAAGGGAGCAGGGTAGAAACACCCTGACCCCCTAGGCCTGCTTAGGGGGTCCCACAAGGACCACCAGGGCCAAAAAAAGCATTTAAAAAAAAAAAAAATCGGCGGTATGCATGCAGAGTGTGCGGATCCCGCCGTGAAAAAAAAAAAACGAAGTGCGGGCTCCCACGCTTCTTTGTGATTTGGCCCCCGGGTGGGCCAAGTCCCGGGGGCATGCGGGGGTTAATTGAAAAATTGTAGGGGGGCCTCTAAGGCCCCCCCAAGCCCCGGGGACCACCACCCCCCGGGGCTTTGAATTACAAATGGTGCGGGAGGGCACTGGGCCCTCCCGCAGCCCCGGGGACCGCCACCCCCCGGGGCTTCTGTTTTTTTTAATAAATTACCTGTGTGGGGGGGGGCTCGAGCCCCCCCACACGCCCCGGGGACCGCCACCTCCCCGGGGCACTAAAAATTTAAATGTGGGGGTCCGTTTTGGACCCCCGAGCCCCGGGGACCACCACCTCCCTGGGGCTTTGAACATGTTGGGTGGGGGGCCGCGCGGCCCCCCTCCTGGAGCCTGTGATGGCCCTGGGGACCACCACCCCCCAGGGCCGGCTCCTGCAGTGTCCCAGGGTGCCCACCCCCGGACACTGTAGTTTGCTATGACAGGACGGGAGCCTCGCGGCTCCCGTCCTGTCATAGCAAACTTGCTTTGGATTTTGGAAGAGAGAGCAGGAAACCTGCTCTCTCTTCCAAAATTCAAAGCAAATTGCTTTTCCACACGGGGAGCTGCATCTTAGCAGCTCCCCATGTGGAAAAGCAATGCCGGCTCCCGAGGACGCGGGGAGCCGGCGGGACCGTGGGGGGATTGGGGACCACCCCACGGTCCCCAACGGAGAGGGCCAGCCCCGGGGGATGGGGTCCCCGGGGCTACAAGTGGCCCGGGGGCGGCCCCCTTCCCCAAAATAAAAAAAAAAAAATAAAAAAAAAAACAAAGGCCGGCCCCGGGGGATGGGGTCCCCGGGGCCATAAGTGGCCTGAGGAGGGGGGCAACGCAGCCCCCCTCCGAAACAATAAAAACAAAAAAAAAGGCCATGCCCCGGGGGATGGGGTCCCCGGGGCCGATTAAGGCCTCGGGAGGGGGGCCACGCGGCCCCCTTCCGAATTTAAAAAAATAAAAAATAAATAAATAGGGGCAGGCCCTGGGGGATGGGGTCCCCAGGGCCAATAAATTAGAAAAGAAGGGGGCCACAGAGCCCCCTTCTTAAAAAAAAAAAAAAAAGACCGGCATCGCGCTGGAGGCCACGCCCCCTTCTTGCAGCACTCTGCAAACGTGCCCCCTGACGCATTTGCAGATGGGGAACGAATTCCCCTTGAACACTGGGGGTCCCTGGGGGCCAACTAGCCCACCAGGAACCTCCAGTATGCGCCAGGGGGCTGCGTTGCAGAGAGGTGTTCTGAGGCCACGCCCCTTTTTACACCTCTCTGCAACGCAGCTCTGTGGCGCTTAATGGAGGTAGCTGGTGGGCTAGTTTCACTCCAGGGACCCTCAGGATTCAAGGGGAGTTAATCCCCCGACTTAAAACGCGCCACGGGGCGTGTTTGCACAGTGGTGAAGGGAGGGGGCGGGGCCTGAGGTGACATGTGTGCAAACATGCCCTGTGGCGTGTTTTAAGTTGGGGGATTAAGTCCCCTTGAATCCTGAGGGTCTCTGAGGTCCAACTAGCCCACCAGGTACCTCCAGTAAGCGCCACAGAGCTGCGTTGCAGAGAGGTGTAAAAAGGGGCGTGGCCTCGGACCACCTCTCTGCAACTCAGGCCTGTGGCACTTGCTGGAAGTACCTGGTGGGCTAGTTGGGCCCCAAGGACCCTCAGGATTCAAGGTGACCTAATCCCTCAACTTAAAACGCGCCACGGGGCGCGTTTGCACAGTGCTGAAGGGAGGGGGAGGGGCCTGAGGTGACATGTTTGCAAACACGCCCTGTGGCGTGTTTTAAGTTGGGGGATTAAGTCCCCTTGAATCCTGAGGGTCCCTGGGGTCCAACTAGCCCACCAGGTACCTTCAGTAAGCACAACAGAGTTGCGTTGCAGAGAGGTGAAAAAAGGTGCGTGGCTTCGGAACGCCTCTCTGCAACTCAGCTCTGTGGTCCTAACTGTAGGTACCTGGTGGGCTAGTTGGGCCCCAGGAACCTCGGTAGAACCGAGGGACAGAAACAAGTGCGCAAAGCGCAAAAAGGGGGCAGGGTAGAAACACCCTGACCCCTAGGTCTGCTCAGGGGTCCCACAAGGACCCCTGGGCAGAAAAAAGCATTTTTTTTTTTTTTGTACTTGTATCAGTGATTGTATAAGAGAGTAAGTATGTGTTAGTATATGTTTGAATAAGTGAGGTGGTGTGTGTATAACTGTATAGGTGAGGAAATGGGAGTGTGATTGATTCTTTGCATGACTGACTAGGTGTGTAACTCCATGGATGAGTGGCGGTGTGTGAGTGTCTGTATAGGTGTATGAGTGCATATGATAGTGTTGTATTGATGAGTGACTGTATGTATGAGTCATTGTATGGGTGAATGAGTGGATGTGTGTGTAGACCTAGG
The DNA here is from genome assembly GCA_963921515.1 of Calotriton arnoldi. NCBI lineage: Eukaryota > Metazoa > Chordata > Amphibia > Caudata > Salamandridae > Calotriton > Calotriton arnoldi. The sequence continues at coordinate 1,224,142 of CAWUFW010005456.1, forward strand.
AATCAGTGAGTGTGTATGTAGTAACTGGTATTGGTGTGTCGATGGTTTCGAGAATGGTAGTCTGTATTTTAAATGGGTGTATCAAAGGTTATATTAGAGTGTGAGGAGGTGCATCAGATTTTGACGTGGATGATGTCATCAGTGATGTCATCAGTGATGTCATTTGAGATGTCATCAGTGATGTCATTAGTGATGTCACTGACCATGTCATGAATGATGTAATATGTGACGTCATCAGCAGTGCATTGCGGGGGCGTGAGTTATAGTTAGCTGAACTAACTATAACGGGGGAATTTCTATGGTTTTGTACGAGTGAAATGTCCAACTAACTATAACGTCCCTGAAACCTATGGTTTTTTCAGTGAATTTCTAAGGTTTTTTAAATGCTAATTTCTAACTATTAAGTGCCTGAAACCTATGGTTTTTTCAGTGAATTTCAAAGGTTTTTTAAATGCTAATTTCTAACTATAACGTGCCTGAAACCTATGGTTTTATCAGTGAATATATATATATATATATATATATATATATATATATATATATATATATATATATTATTATCTACTGGCGGTCGCCAGTAGATAGTTATAGTTAAAACCTATTATCCATAGGAAATCCGCGACATTCTATTTGAAATAACGTTGGCGCCGGTTGACGAATCTTCGCGAAAGTTTCCAACTTGTTGGGGCGCTCCGGTCCGCTTCTATCCTGAAAGTCTCGGGGTGATACGTCAAGCGGGGGCCGAGAAAAAAGGGGGGTCTCAAAACGCGTTTTCCCCATTCATTTTTCCATAGGAACCTTTAGTCGCAGCTACAGCCCGAACTGCTGAACGGAATTACACCAAATTTGGCAAAGAGGTAGCCCTTGGTTCAGTGTCGTGCCTTTTGCTTAAATGGTGTAAATCCGTTCAGTAGTTCCTGAGAAAATCAAAAGTAAAGTCACATATATATCTGGGCGGAGCCTAACCACACATGTCATCGTGAGATCTGATTGGCTGTCAGCACTTCATCCTGGAATTGCTGGCAGCCATCTTGGGACCAATATAAATGATAGTACCTCATTGAAATGCATTGTAGTGAATAGAAGATTTTGAGGGTCACCAAAAGGAGAACTATAAAGGGTGATAACAGGCTTTAGTTACATTAGAATTTATTTGTTGATGGTACCATACTAATTTTAGGAATTGTGGTGTATTCTAAGGTGATTTTACCATGTGAAAAACCTTCTGCTGGGATATCATGAATCATGTTTGAGAGAACACTATTTTCTCATGCTTGTCCCATGGAGGTTTGGAAGGTGCTCCAGAAGCTAAAATGAGAGCATATTTTCTGTAAATTCACATTATCTTTCTCACTCATGTGAGAATGAAGTCTGACATTCTCAGTAAAACATGTACATCCAACAAGGGCAGAGACTGTCAGTTGATTCCTTTGTGTTCTACTGCAGCTTCCCAGAGTGTTCTAAAGAACAACTAGAGTGCTAACAGCCTTACTTATGACAAAAGTATGGCACACCTGAAGCCATCTTGATTGGAATAAACTGGTAACACTTAAACAATTTAATTTAAAAAGGAACAAAATGATGGGGTTCATTTTGTCATAGAAATTATGGTTAGTGCTGTAGAAAGAAAAATTAGGACATGTTTCAAGTGTGATCTCAAATATCTTCCTGTTATATTTCAACAGGAGCAGCCTGCCAGTTGATGCCTTTGTGTTATACTGCAGCTTCCCAGAGTGTTCTAAAGAACAACTAGAGCGCTAACAGCCTTACTTATGACAAAAGTATGGCACACCTGAAGCCATCTTGATTGGAATAAACTGGTAACACTTAAAACATTTAATTTAAAAAGGAACAAAATGATGGGGTTCATTTTGTCATAGAAATTATGGTTAGTGCTGTAGAAAGAAAAATTAGGACATATTTCAAGTGTGATCTCAAATATCTTCCTGTTATATTTCAACAGGAGCAGCCTGCCAGTTGATGCCTTTGTGTTCTACTGCAGCTTCCCAGAGTGTTCTAAAGAACAACTAGAGCGCTAACAGCCTTACTTATGACAAAAGTATGGCACACCTGAAGCCATCTTGATTGGAATAAACCAGTAACACTTAAAACATTTAATTTAAAAAGGAACAAAATGAGGGGTTCTTTTTGAAATAGAAATTATGGTTAGTGCTGCAGAAAGAAAAATTAGGGCATGTTTTAAGTGAGATCTCAAATCCTCTTCTATTTCATTAGAAAATTCTGACATGCAGACTGAAACAATCACTTTCAATACCAGCAGCAGACTACCAGTTAACTCCCTGGTGAGCAGTAGCTTTACTCCAGTGATCTAATGAGCAACTAGAGTGCTAACATTCTGAATTTATGGCAGATGTGAGACATCTGAATGCCTTCTTGATGGAATCAAAGTAAAAAACTGAAAGCATTTCCTACTGAGGAGACTGCAGTAAATGAAGAAATTAGGAAACTTCATAACAAAGAAGTCTTCCAAGATGGCCACCAGTGAAAAAAGAGCCCAAATGTAGCACAAATATTACCCAGATGTAGCCCACATATAGCCCAATGACAAAAGTGTGCAAAACACTTTTTATTTTTAGTTTTTTGCAGTTTTATGTAGTGCAGACTGGTCAGGTATTGGAGCATTGCATCTTAAAACATGACCCCCCTACACTACAAAAACACCACTGCACTACCTTAAACCCTAAAACACTACCCCCAGCACGACGCCCTACACTACACAAGCACCACTGCACTATCCTAAACCCTAAAACACTACCCCCAGCACGACCCCTTACACTACCCAAACACCACTGCACTAACCTAAATCCTAAAACACTACCACCAGCACGACCCCCTACACTACCCAAACACCACTGCACTACCCTAAAACATGACCCCCTACACTACACAAACACCACTGCACTACCCTAAACCCTAAAACACTACCCCCAGCACGACCTCCTACACTACACAAGCACCACTGCACTACCCTAAACCCTAAAACACTACCCCCAGCACGACCCCCTACACTACACAAACACCACTGCACTACCCTAAACCCTAAAACACTACCCCCAGCACGACTCCCTACACTACCCAAACACCACTGCACTAACCTAAATCCTAAAACACTACCCCCAGCATGACCCCCTACACTACCCAAACACCACTGCACTATCCTAAAACATGACCCCCTACACTACACAAACACCACTGCACTACCCTAAACCCTAAAACACTACCCCCAGCACGACCCCCTACACTACACAAGCACCACTGCACTACCCTAAACCCTAAAACACTACCCCCAGCACGACCCCTACACTGCCCGAACACCACTGCACTGCCCTAAACCCTGAAACACCGGCCCCTGCATGACCCCCTACACTGCCCGAACACCACTGCACTGCCCTAAACCCTGAAACACCACCCCTAGCACGACCCCCTACACTGCCGGAACACCACTGCACTGCCCTAAACCCTGAAACACCACCCCCTTCACGACCCCCTACACTGCCCGAACACCACTGCACTGCCCTAAACCCTGAAACACCACCCCCAGCATGACCCCCTACACTGCCCTAACACCACTGCACTGCCCTAAACCCTGAAACACTACCCCCAGCAAGACCCCCTACACTGCCTGAACACCACTGCACTGCCCTAAACCCTGAAACATCACCCCCAGCAAGACCCTCTACACTGCCCGAACACCACTGACCTAAACCCTGAAACACCACCCCCAGCACGTCCCCCTACACTGCCCGAACACCACTGCATTGCCCTAAACCCTGAAGCACTACCCCCAGCATGACCCCCTACACTGCCCGAACACCACTGCTCTGCCCAAAACCCTGAAACACCAGCCCCAGCACGACCCCCTACACTGCCCGAACACCACTGCACTGCCCTAAACCTTGAAACACCAGCCCCTGCACGACCCCCTACACTGCCCGAACACCACTGCACTACCCTAAACCCTGAAACATCACCCCCAGCACAACCCCCTACACTGCCCGAGCACCACTGCACTGCCCTAAACCCTAAAACACCAGCCCCAGCATGACCCCCTACACTGCCCGAACACCACTGCACTGCCCTAAACCCTGAAACACCAGCCCCAGCACGACCGCCTACACTGCCCGAACACCACTGCACTACCCTAAACCCTGAAACACCAGCCCCAGCACGACCCCCTACACTGCCCGAACACCACTGCACTGCCCTAAACCGTGAAACACCAGCCTCAGCACGATCCCCTACACTGCCTGAACACCACTGCACTGCCCTGAACCCTGAAACACCAGCCCCAGCACAACACCCTACACTGCCCGAACACCACTGCACTGCCCTAAACACTGAAACACCACCCCGTGCATGACCCCCTACACTGCCCGAACACCACTGCACTGCCCTAAACCCTGAAACACCACCCCCAGCGCGACCCCCTACACTGCCCGAACACCACTGCACTAAACCCTGAAACACCACCCCCTGCACAACCCCCTACACTGCTCGAACACTACTGCACTGCCCTAAACCCAGAAACACCATCCCCAGCACGACCCCCTATACTGCACGAACACCACTGCACTGCCCTAAACCCTGAAACACTACCCCCAGCAAGACCCCCTACCCTGCCCGAAGACCACTGCACTGCCCTAAACCCTGAAACATCACCCCAGCAAGACCCCCTACACTGCCCGAACACCACTGCCCTAAACCCTGAAACACCACCCCCAGCAAGACCCCCTACACTGCCCAAACACCACTGCACTGCCCTAAACCCTGAAACACCAGCCCCAGCACGACCCCCTACACTGCCCGAACACCACTGCACTGCCCTAAACCCTGAAACACCACCCCCTGCACGACCCCCTACACTGCCCGAACACCACTGTACTGCCCTAAACCCTGAAACCCCACCCCCAGCATGACCCCCTACACTGCCAGAACACCACTGCACTGCCCTAAACCCTGAAACACCACCCCTGCATGACCCCCTACACTGCCCGAACACTACTGCACTGCCCTAAACCCTGAAACACCACCCCCAGCATGACCCCCTACACTGCACGAACACCACTGCACTGCCCTAAACCCCGAAACACTACCCCCAGCAAGACCCCTACACTGCCCGAACACCACTGCCCTAAACCCTGAAACACCACCCCCAGCAAGACCCCTACACTGCCCGAACACCACTGCACTGCCCTAAACCCTGAAACACCATCCCCAGCAAGACCCCCTACACTGCCCGAACACCACTGCACTGCCCTAAACCCTGAAACACCACCCCCAGCATGACCCCCTACACTGCCCGAACACCATTGCACTGCCCTAAACCCTGAAACACCAGCCCCAGCACGACCCCGTACACTGCCCGCACATCACTGCACTGCCCTAAACCCTGAAACACCAGCCCCAGCACGACCGCCTACACTGCCCGAAAACTACTGCACTGCCCTAAACCCTGAAACACCACCCCCAGCAAGACTACCTACACTGGCCGAACACTACTGCACTGCCCTAAACCCTGAAACACCACCCCTCAGCACGACACCCTACACTGCCCGAACACCACTGCACTGCCCTAAACCCTGAAACACCACCCCAGCACGACCCCCTACACTGCCCGAACACCACTGCACTAAACCCTGAAACACCACCCCTGCACGACCCCCTACACTGCCGGAATACCACTGCACTGCCCTAAACCCTGAAACATCACACCCAGCACAACCCCCTACACTGCCTGAGCACCATTGCTCTGCCCTAAACCCTGAAACACTAGCCCCAGCACGACCCCCTACACTGCCCAAACACTACTGCACTGCCCTAAACCCTGAAACACCACCCCTCAGCACGACACCCTACACTGCCCGAACACCACTGCACTGCCCTAAACCCTGAAACACCACCCCAGCACGACCCCCTACACTGCCCGAACACCACTGCACTAAACCCTGAAACACCACCCCCAGCACGACCCCCTACACTGCCCTAACACCACTGCACTGCCCTAAACCCTGAAACATCACACCCAGCACAACCCCTACACTGCCTGAGCACCATTGCTCTGCCCTAAACCCTGAAACACTAGCCCCAGCACGACCCCCTACACTGCCCGAACACCACTGCACTGCCCTAAACCCTGAAACACCACCCCCAGCACGACCCCCTACACTGCCCGAACACCACTGCACTGCCCTAAACCCTGAAACACCAGCCCTAGCAAGACCACCTACACTGCCCGAACACCACTGCATTGCCCTAGACTCTGAAACACCAGCCCCAGCAAGACCCCCTACACTGCCCGAACACCACTGCACTGCCCTAAACCCTGAAACACCAGCCCCAGCATGATCCCCTACACTGCCCGAACACCACTGCACTGCCCTAAACCCTGAAACACCAGCCCCAGCATGACCCCCTACACTGCCCAAACACCACTGCACTGCCCTAAACCCTGAAACACCAGCCCCAGCACGACCCCCTACACTGCCCGAACACCACTGCACTGCCCTAAACCCTGAAACACCAGCCCCAGCACCACCCCCTACAATGCCCGAACACCACTGTACTGCCCTAAACCCTGAAACACCACCCCCTGCACCGCCCCCTACACTGCCCGAACACCACTGCACTGCCCTAAACCCTGAAACACCACCCCCTGCACTACCCCCTACACTGCCCGAACACCACTGCACTGCCCTAAACCCTGAAACACCACCCCCTGCACCACCCCCTACACTGCCCGAACACCACTGCACTGCCCTAAACCCTGAAACACCACCCCCTGCACTGCCCCTACACTGCCCGAACACCACTGCACTGCCCTAAACCCTGAAACACCACCCCCAGCATGACCCCCTTTACTGCTCGAACACCACTGCACTGCCCCAAACCCTGAAACACCACCCCCAGCATGACCCCCTTTACTGCTCGAACACCACTGCACTGCCCCAAACCCTGAAACACCTCCCCCAGCATGACCCCCTACACTGCCCGAACACCACTGCCCTAAACCCTGAAACACCACCCCTGCACGACCCCCTACACTGCCCGAACACCACTGCACTGCCCTAAACCCTGAAACACCACCCCCTGCACGACCCCTACACTGCCTGAACACCACTGCACTGCCCTAAACCCTGAAACACCACCCCCAGCACGACCCCCTACACTGCCCGAACACCACTGCACTGCCCTAAACCCTAGAACACTACCCCCAGCATGACCCCCTACACTACCCGAACACCACTGCACTACCCTAAACCCTAAAATACTCCCCCAGCACGACCCCCTATACTACCCGAACACGACTGCACTGCCCTAAACCCTAAAACACTCCCCCAGCACGACCCCCTACACTACCCGAACACCACTGCACTGCCCTAAACCCTAAAACACTCCCCCAGCATGACCCCCTACACTACCTAAACACCACTGCACTGCCCTAAACCCTAAAACACTACCCCCGCATGACCCCCTACACTACCCAAATACCAATGCACTACCCTAATCCCTAAAACACTACCCCCGCACAACCCCTACACTACCCAAAGACCACTGCACTACCCTAAACTCTAAAACAATACCCCCCGCACGACTCCCTACACTACCCAAAGACCACTGCACTACCCTAAACCCTAAAACACGACCTCCTACACTACACAAACACCACTGCACTACCCTAAACCCTAAAAAACTACCCCCAGCACGAACCCCTACACTACCCAAACACCACTGCACTACCCTAAACCATAAAACACTACCCCCAGCAGTACCCCCTACGCTACCCAAACACCACTGCACTGCCCTAAACCCTGAAACACCAGCCCCAGCAAGACCACCTACACTGCCCGAACACCACTGCATTGCCCTAGACACTGAAACACCAGCCCCAGCAAGACCCCCTACACTGCCCGAACACCACTGCACTGCCCTAAACCCTGAAACACCAGCCCCAGCACGACCCCCTACACTGCCCGAACACCACTGCACTGCCCTAAACCCTGAAACACCAGCCCCAGCACGACCCCCTACACTGCCCGAACACCACTGCACTGCCCTAAACCCTGAAACACCAGCCCCAGCACCACCCCCTACAATGCCCGAACACCACTGTACTGCCCTAAACCCTGAAACACCACCCCCTGCACCGCCCCCTACACTGCCCGAACACCACTGCACTGCCCTAAACCCTGAAACACCACCCCCTGCACGACCCCCTACACTGCCCAAACACCACTGCACTGCCCTAAACCCTGAAACACCACCCCCTGCACCACCCCCTACACTGCCCGAACACCACTGCACTGCCCTAAACCCTGAAACACCACCCCCTGCACCGCCCCCTACACTGCCCGAACACCACTGCACTGCCCTAAACCCTGAAACACCACCCCCAGCACGACCCCCTTTACTGCTCGAACACCACTGCACTGCCCCAAACCCTGAAACACCACCCCCAGCATGACCCCCTTTACTGCTCGAACACCACTGCACTGCCCCAAACCCTGAAACACCACCCCCAGCATGACCCCCTACACTGCCCGAACACCACTGCCCTAAACCCTGAAACACCACCCCTGCACGACCCCCTACACTGCCCGAACACCACTGCACTGCCCTAAACCCTGAAACACCACCCCCTGCACGACCCCTACACTGCCTGAACACCACTGCACTGCCCTAAACCCTGAAACACCACCCCCAGCACGACCCCCTACACTACCCGAACACCACTGCACTGCCCTAAACCCTAGAACACTACCCCCAGCATGACCCCCTACACTACCCGAACACCACTGCACTACCCTAAACCCTAAAATACTCCCCCCAGCACGACCCCCTATACTACCCGAACACGACTGCACTGCCCTAAACCCTAAAACACTCCCCCAGCACGACCCCCTACACTACCCGAACACCACTGCACTGCCCTAAACCCTAAAACACTCCCCCCAGCATGACCCCCTACACTACCTAAACACCACTGCACTGCCCTAAACCCTAAAACACTACCCCCCGCATGACCCCCTACACTACCCAAATACCAATGCACTACCCTAATCCCTAAAACACTACCCCCGCACAACCCCTACACTACCCAAAGACCACTGCACTACCCTAAACTCTAAAACAATACCCCCCGCACGACTCCCTACACTACCCAAAGACCACTGCACTACCCTAAACCCTAAAACACGACCTCCTACACTACACAAACACCACTGCACTACCCTAAACCCTAAAAAACTACCCCCAGCACGAACCCCTACACTACCCAAACACCACTGCACTATCCTAAACCATAAAACACTACCCCCAGCAGTACCCCCTACGCTACCCAAACACCACTGCACTACCCTAAACCCTAAAACACTACCCCCAGCAGGACCCCCTACACGACCCAAACACCATTGCACTACCCTAAACCCTAAAACACTATCCCCAGCATTATCCCCTACACTACCCAAACACCACTGCACTACCCTAAACCCTATAACCCTAAAACACTAACCCCAGCACGACCCCCTACACTACCCAAACACCACTGTACTACCCTAAACCCTAAAACACTCCCCCCAGCATTATCCCCTACACTACCCAAACACCACTGCACTACCCTAAACCCTATAACCCTAAAACACTAACCCCAGCACGACCCCCTACACTACCCAAACACCACTGCACTACCCTAAACCCTATAACCCTAAAACACTAACCCCAGCACGACCCCCTACACTACCCAAACACCACTGCACTACCCTAAACCCTAAATCTACCCCCAGCATGACCCCCTACACTGCCCGAACACCACTGCACTGCCCTAAACCCTGAAACACCACCCCCAGCACGACCCCCTACACTGCCCGAACACCACTGCACTGCCCTAAACCCTGAAACACCACCCCCAGCACGACCCCCTACACTGCCCGAACACCACTGCACTGCCCTAAACCCTGAAACACCAGCCCCAGCAAGACCACCTACACTGCCCGAACACCACTGCATTGCCCTAGACTCTGAAACACCAGCCCCAGCAAGACCCCCTACACTGCCCGAACACCACTGCACTGCCCTAAACCCTGAAACACCAGCCCCAGCATAACCCCCTACACTGCCCGAACACCACTGCCCTAAACCCTGAAACACCAGCCCCAGCACGACCCCCTACACTGCCCGAACACCACTGCACTGCCCTAAACCCTGAAACACCAGCCCCAGCACGACCCCCTACACTGCCCGAACACCACTGCACTGCCCTAAACCCTGAAACACCAGCCCCAGCACCACCCCCTACAATGCCCGAACACCACTGTACTGCCCTAAACCCTGAAACACCACCCCCTGCACCGCCCCTACTCTGCCCGAACACCACTGCACTGCCCTAAACCCTGAAACACCACCCCTGCACGACCCCCTACACTGCCCGAACACCACTGCACTGCCCTAAACCCTGAAACACCACCCCCTGCACAACTCCCTACACTGCCCGAACACCACTGCACTGCCCTAAACCCTGAAACACCACCCCCTGCACCGCACCCTACACTGCCCGAACACCACTGCACTGCCCTAAACCCTGAAACACCACCCCCAGCATGACCCCCTTTACTGCTCGAACACCACTGCACTGCCCCAAACCCTGAAACACCACCCCCAGCATGACCCCCTTTACTGCTCGAACACCACTGCACTGCCCCAAACCCTGAAACACCACCCCCAGCATGACCCCCTACACTGCCCGAACACTACTGCCCTAAACCCTGAAACACCACCCCTGCACGACCCCTACACTGCCCGAACACCACTGCACTGCCCTAAACCCTGAAACACCACCCCTGCACGACGCCCTACACTGCCTGAACACCACTGCACTGCCCTAAATCCTGAAACACCACCCCCAGCACGACCCCCTACACTGCCCGAACACCACTGCACTGCCCTAAACCCTAGAACACTACCCCCCAGCATGACCCCCTACACTACCCGAACACCACTGCACTACCCTAAACCCTAAAATACTCCCCCAGCACGACCCCCTATACTACCCGAACACGACTGCACTGCCCTAAACCCTAAAACACTCCCCCCAGCACGACCCCCTACACTACCCGAACACCACTGCACTGCCCTAAACCCTCAAACACTCCCCCAGCATGACCCCCTACACTACCTAAACACCACTGCACTGCCCTAAACCCTAAAACACTACCCCCGCATGACCCCTACACTACCCAAATACCAATGCACTACCCTAATCCCTAAAACACTACCCCCCGCACAACCCCCTACACTACCCAAAGACCACTGCACTACCCTAAACTCTAAAACAATACCCCCCGCACGACTCCCTACACTACCCAAAGACCACTGCACCACCCTAAACCCAACAACACGACCTCCTACACTACACAAACACCACTGCACTACCCTAATCCCTAAAAAACTACCCCCAGCACGAACCCCTACACTACCCAAACACCACTGCACTACCCTAAACCATAAAACACTACCCCCAGCAGTAACCCCTACGCTACCCAAACACCACTGCACTACCCTAAACCCTAAAACACTACCCCCAGCAGTACCCCCTACACTACCCAAACACCATTGCACTACCCTAAACCCTAAAACACTATCCCCAGCATTATCCCCTACACTACCCAAACACCACTGCACTACCCTAAACCCTAAATCTAATCCCAGCATGACCCCCTACACTACACAAACACCACTGCACTACCCTAAACCCTAAAACACTACCCCCAGCACGACCCTCTTCACTAACCTAAACACAACTGCACAATTTGTTACAGGCGTTGCAACGCAGGCCTGTGGTGCTTACTGGAAGTACCTGGTGGGCTGGTTGGGCCCCAGGGACTCTCAGGATTCAAGGTGACCTAATCCCCCAACTTAAAACGCGCCATGGGGCGCGTTTGCACAGTGGTGAAGGGAGGGGCGGGGCCTCAGGTGACATGTGCGCAAACACGCCCTGTGGTGCATTTTAAGTTGGGAGTTAATTCCCTTTGAATCCTGGGGCCAACTAGCCCACCAGGTACCTTCAGTAAGCACAACAGAGGTGCGTTGCAGAGAGGTGAAAAAGGTGCGTGGCCTCGGAACGCCTCTCTGCAACTTAGCTCTGTGGTCCTAACTGTAGGTACCTGGGGGGCTAGTTGGGCCCCAGGGACCCTCAGGATTCAAGGGGACTTAATCCCGCAACTTAAAACGCGCCACGGGGCGCGTTTGCACACATGTCACCTCAGGCCCCCCCTCCCTTCACCACTGTGCAAACGCGCACTGGCTCTGGTTAGTCAGAATCAGTTACCACCAGTACCCGTCTGAAAAAGTTGTGGGCACAGGATGATTTTGCAACAAGGCCTCTTTCTGCTCCTCTGTTTGTTCTTTCTGCACATCTTTTGCTTCTTTCTGTGCGTTTTTTCTTCTTTCTTCACATGTCCTACCTCTGTTGGCATAGTTAGAAACTAGCATTTTAAAAACCTTTGAAATTCACTTAAAAAATCATAGTTTTCAGGCACGTTATAGTTAGAAATTAGCATTTAAAAAACCTTTGAAATTCACTGAAAAAACCATAGGTTTCAGGCATGTTATAGTTAGAAATTAGCATTTAAAAAACCTTTGAAATTCACTGAAAAAACCATAGGTTTCAGGCACATTATAGTTAGAAATTATCATTTAAAAAACCTTTGAAATTCACTGAAAAAACCATAGGTTTCAGACACGTTATAGTTAGAAATTAGCATTTAAAAAACCTTTGAAATTCACTGAAAAAACCATAGGTTTTAGGGACAGTTATAGTTAGTTGGACATTGCACTCGTACAAAACCCGTGAAATTCCCCTGTTATAGTTAGTTCAGCTAACTATAACTCGCGCCCCGCAATGCACTGCTGATGACGTCACATATTACATCACTCATGACATGGTCAGTGACATCACTGATGACATCACTGATGACATCTCAAATGACATCACTGATGACATCATCCATGTGATAATTTCATGCATCTTCTCACACCCTAATATAACTTTTGATACACCCACTCTAAATTACAGACTGCCATTCTCAAAACCATAGACACTCCAACACCAAAAACTACATACCCACTCACTGATTCTTAGGTCTACACACACATCCACTCACTCACCTGTACAGTCACTCATACTTACAGTCACTCAGTACAGGACTATCATATGCACTCATACACCTATATAAACACTCACACACCGCCACTCATCCATAGAGGTACTCACACACCTAGTCAGTCATGCAAAAAATTAATCACACACCCATTTACTCACCTATACAGTTATACACACACCAGCTCACTTACTCATACAAATACTAGCACATTCTTACGCTCTTATACAATAACTGATACAAGCACACACGCATCCATACAGCCACTCTCACAATAACACACTCTCACTTATAGCCATTTAAATACTCTAACACACATATATACTGCCTTTTACATATGTAGTTACTCGCACATGTACCACTGAGATATACATTCACTCACTAACACACCCATACACACACTCACCCACCCAAGCAGTCCATCACAGATGCACTCTTGAAATCATGCACCCAGTGAATCACCCACTCACACATCTATGTATAGAGTCACACACACCCCACCCACACAAACACTCAGGCAGCCATACAGATACTCAGAGAACCAATCAATAACCCATATAGACACTCATGTAGCTATTCGCAAATCCATGCATCCACTTACACACCAACAAACAGACGGATACAGACATTCACACAGTTTAGTCACTAACCCATGCATTCAGTAAGATACGTTTAATCACTCACTTGTAGAGTCAGTCACTCACGTACTAAATCATCCATTCAGACACTTATACACCCACTCATTCTTCAATACGCCTTTCCCTATATATATTAAACATATTTAAACTTTACAGAAACACACAGTCACTGGATGATGTCATCAGTGATGTCATCAGTGATGTCATTTGAGATGTCATCAGTGATGTCATCAGTGATGTCACTGACCATGTCATGAGTGATGTAATATGTGACGTCATCAGCAGTGCATTGCGGGGCGCGAGTTATAGTTAGCTGAACTAACTATAACAGGGGAATTTCACGGGTTTTGTACGAGTGCAATGTCCAACTAACTATAACTGTCCCTAAAACCTATGGTTTTTTCAGTGAATATATATATATATAGGATAAATGGATAGATTAAATAAACACACATAACACACACATGTTTACATTTGTAATTATTAAAATATATAAAATAGATTTGTTCTATATATACTTACTGAGCAAACACAAGGAGATGATGGAGGGAGCGCTGAAACCTTTCAGACACTCACCCACAGTCACTATTACATCTGGGTTGACTCCATCATCGTTCTTTAGCTCACTTCACCACCCTAGTTCAGACCCAGCAATATACAAATCAGTCTTGACCCTGTTTCTCATGGGAACAGTCCAGCCCCAACTGCCAGGCCAGGTCTTCCCTGGACTGGACTGTTCCCATGAGGAACAGGGTGAAGAGTGATTTGCATGGGGGTGGGTCTGAACTGGGGTGGTGAAGTGAGCTAAAGAACGATGATGGATTCAACTCAGATCTAATGGTGACTGGGGATGAGTGTCTGAAAAGTTTCAGCGCTCCGTCCATCATCTCGTGTTCGATATATATACTTACTCCCATCGTGAAAAATAAATATGCACACTTATTTACCAGTGTGAAATATATTTATTTTCACAATTAGAAAAAAAAACATAATCTTCTGTCTATCTATCTATCTATCTATCTATCTATCTATCTATCTATCTATCTATTCAATCACATCATGTAAACTTAACTTACCTATGAGTATGAACAAGTATTTAAAAAAAGTTTTTTAGAAAACAAAAATAACTATTACTCATGAGAACCTGCAACCTCGACACCTAGCAGGTCAAGCAGGTCCTGCTCTTGGTCTATGATGTCGGCCCAGCAGTGCGTCAACTGCTGCTGTGTCCGCTGCACCCCTGTGCTGCAGTGCACGCCCCGCTGCACTCTCCTCCAGAGCAGCTCATACTCCCAGGGAGCATAACCCTTGCCGGGCCTGCCGCCAACATGCGGGTGAGGTGGTGCTGTACCCAAAAGAAGAGTGTGGCCTCCTCTGCCTTGCTGAAAATTAGGTGGGCTTCATGCCGGGGGCGCCCACAGAGGGTGTGAGTGGCACTGGCTCCGCTGCTGCCTGCTTCTGCCATAGCGGAAAAAGGAAGGAACAGGAGGAGGAAGACAGAAAGAAGGGAAAACAAAAAACAAAGCACAGAAAAGTCACAAAAAACACAGACAGAAACATAAATGCACACACGGAAAGACAGGCAGTGATAAATCAAAGTAAATGACAGGTGGTATTAAGATTGGGATAATCAGATGGGGAGGATTAGGTAGGATTAGAAGCAGTCCAGGAGGAGAAGCAGATAAAACAAAATGGCCATGCCTTTGTGCACCATGTGGTGCCATTCCAGCTGATTTCCAACGCAGAATGTGCTACCGGTGTGAACAAAACAGCGCGAACGGCATGAAGAGCATTTTTTCATCAGTTGCCGAATTTCCGCAGAATCAGGCAGAGTCTTTTGGTAACTCTGCGAAATTCCCCTGGTGTAAAATTCTGTGAGATCCGCCCGGGCCTAATTCTAACCAACCAATACCTCACATCCCCGAGAGGCCTACTGGGCTGAATGGCCACTCGTGCCCTTATCAAACCATCCCATAACCTTGTCACACAAAGTCCTGCATCTACGCCATCCCTTACGCTCAGATGATAACATCACCTGGGGCCACTCTATTGCGCACTGCACCTTTTGCCTTAAATCTGCCAATGCCTGAATGAGATTCATGTCATTCCAGAAGTATGTGACTAAGCAAATCCGGGGGTCTTTGATTGAAAGCTTTGAGGTCACATCCAGCCCACACAAGTCCTTTTTTGGCCACTTTGATGTCACTTTTGCTTCCCTCGAGCTACCGATCTGTTGAAAGGTTGGGTGCCTCGTGTAAGTATTACCAGAAGCCGCGTTTGAATTATTGTTTTCAGAAAATCCCGGGGCATATTATCAAGGGGCCGCGATAAAATTATCGCCGTTTTCGGGCGAAAAGCAGCGATAATTTTATCGCATTATCATCAAGGACACGCTAGCACGTGTTCCCTTGACTTAGCGCCCGTTGTCAGCACGCCTCGCATCGCATCGTTAATGAGATGCAAAGGAGGCGTGCCTGACAAAACTCCATGGGAAAATATCGCTAACCCAGCTTCGCGATATTATCAACGAGGGTTAGCGATATTTGAAATCGCGTTAACTATGCCTTAACGCAGGAATTTAACGTCTGTTAAATTCCTGACTAAGGCATACCTAACATGGGAGGTGGATTGTGGGGCTAAGGCCACAGGGCCTTGTCATCAAGTTATCGCCGTTTTCCATGGAACATCGCTGGAAAACCAGCGATGTTCCATGTAAAAACCCCGCTATCGCTGGAATATTTATCGCCATAGCGCTAAGCGTTGATAATACAGCGCTAGCTTGGCGATATATTCCAGCGATAGCCGACGATAATTTAAAGCGCGCTAAGCGATAATTATCGCTGGGGCTTGATAATATGCCCCCCCCGTTCTTAAGGATGGAGATCTGTTTACATTCGGTGAATGCATAACATTTCTTCAAACTTTCGGATTAAAAGATTTCTGGTGCCTTTTCAAAAATGTGTAAAGAAATCTGCCGTGTGGTCTTAAGAATCCTGGTCTGTGCTTTCATCAGAGGAATGCGATGAAGCTAGCTTCTTCAACAAAATAATCCATATGAATAAAAAGAAAGAATCATCAACTCTGGTCAAATCAGCTCCTGCGATGTCTCTGATGAAGGATTCATTGTAATAGAAAGGTGGCTTAATGGTTCAATATTTATGGTCCAGCTCGCATACATTTCGAGCAGTAGAATCACAAAATGTAATTTTTGTCACAGGAATTTACCAAGCCTGAATATTAGCGCATCACAGGCCGTGTGAATGCAAAATAGGTTGTTACATGGGGCCCTAAGTACTTGCCACTAACATTTGGTGTGACCTGTAGGTTATGCCAACCCAGCTATCCCTCATTCTGAGGTTGATACATTGAACGCTATTAACCCGAGAATTTATGTAACACATATAAATGGCAAGAAATGCATTATGAAGTGTTAATTTGGAAAAACGTTTTTGATATTTTTGTAGGTTTAATTATGGCCTCCTAGATATTTTCAGACCAATCAAAATTCTTTGGAAAGGCCAATGTCCTGTACAATTTTGTAAGGCAACACACAATTGCAAACCATCACATTCACCAATTTGTTACTAATTCACCATCTACTCCGTTAAAGGAAGTTTGTATTAAATATGCCAAGTTGGCGATTAAATGATGTGCTGGTTTAGTACAAACATGCACTCTCAAGTTCTTTACACTCTACATGGTCGGATCATTTTTAGATCTCGCCTACTGAAAGCTCTTAGCTGTCTATTGTTGAAGACCTATTGGGTACCATGCCAATACTTACACTGGGAATACAGTCAGCCCATTCTTTACCAATAGGTTGGCTTTCTTGTCAACGTGATTTGCTTGTTTCTTATTCAATGTCTTCCCTTCCTCTTTTTATGTCTGTCCCTTCCCTGGAGCATAGCTTCTTTATCATTCTTTTGATTGGATGACTTGCATTCTTCCACTGCTTAAATTCAAGAAAGTTTTTATTTTTTTCCAGCAGCCCATTAGAGTGCATGTGTTTTCTTGCTCTCTCTCTCACCGTTCCGCTTCCCCCTCAAATCTCTGCCCCGTGCTCGCTATGATCCTCCCCCCTCACCTCCTCTCCTGCTCACCGTTGCTACCCCACCTCTCCCATGGCTTTTTACACTTTCAACACCAAAATGCTCCTCCTCACCAAACTTACCCACCACTCTGCAGCATTGTCTTGGTCCCCCCACACTCTGATCCAATCTTTCGATGCTCCAATGCTTCTATGTATTACCTTTATTATGTTTTTTAATGTGTACTTTTGTCCTTTTTGGGAGCCCGGCAGCTGTAACTTGCTACATGGTCATTCATTTTCCTTTGATGATTTTTCATGCATATTATTTTAAATTCACTGTTGTAAGATTGCCATCCTCCATCTTGGAATGGTAAATTAAAAGTAAACAAATGGACATTGCGTCATGTCGCATATGTGCGCATGCATGGTGATGCATGTAGAAATGATCACTCTGCAGACATTTCTTTTTGATTTGCCAATGCTGTTTCGCATCAGCATACAAGTAATTTCTCATTTTTATTGATGCAGAATAGCATAAGCAAAAAGCATTGCAAACTCAAAGGCGGTGTAACACCATTGAAAGGTGAAACCTACTGCCTTTGCGAATGCATGTTTGCGATTTCACTCTCCTACTTGAGGGCCAGGCATACTCAAGTCCATGCCATACTATATTCAAGGCTATCACCTTTCTAAATTTGTTTTAATATTTCCAGAGCTAACAAAAAGGAGGATAATTATAATTTCCATTTAAAAAGTTCATTTCAGTTATAAAATATTGAAAAAATCTGAGATCTGAAAAATATTAAACTACCAAATTCTATGCATCATAAAACAGAAAGATTCACAGGAAACTGACTTCTTAAATATAAAATGTCACACAAATTGAGAATTTGTTTCAGCAAAAATAATAAAATATTGCAGGCGTATGACCTTTCTGTCCATCAGGCTGAAACCATTATAACCACCATCTAGGTAGCTTTTTATTGTTGTGTCTAACCTTTTCTTTTGGCTCCTAGCACAGTGCAGTATCAGTGTTTTTTGTGCCTAATTTATCTTTGTGTAGCAATTTTGCCCTCAGACTATCAAAATGTAAATACATTTGCCTTTGATCCAAGTGCTCTTTCCATTCATACACAACCGTCCTTCCAAAATGCCTCAATAATCCAAAAGTTGTTGTATGACAAGCTCTGTTTAGGAGCATGCTATTACAAAGACTATCAAAATCTTAACTTTAAAGTGAGCATTTACATTTACAACCACAATTTAAAATGTTCAATTGGCTGAGTAGAATTAATTCATGAATTAATTAAAGTGATTAAATTGGGTAAGTACCAATCCCAAGTTATTTGTAAACTATAGTTTTTGCTCAATACATTGAATTGAAGCTATTTCCCAAAGCCTCACTAGGTAGCAAAGTCAGTAGTGGCTCGCTTTCTTAACAAGGGGTGGGGTGGGGGATGGGGAGAGGTGTGGGGGTAAGGGGAATATAATAAATGAATAAATAAACACTTACCTGCTGCTGCGCTGCCGGCCGCAGTCTAGGGATTCTTCTCCTCGGGGTCCCTGCACACTGCGCAGGCTCCTAGATGCCAATCAAGACACTGCTCTCATGAGAGCAGCGCTGTTATTGGCCTGAGCGGGATTGTTTAACGCTCGCTCAGGGCCTAGGAGCCCGTGCCTCTACTCCACCCAGCAGTTTAACACAGCTCGGGTGGAAAGAGATCAAAGTGCGCATGACGGCTTGGACGGCAATAAACAGTCAGACAAACCCTCATGCGCACTTTACAGTGTGTACTACTCCCCCTGAACTCCTCATCGCCCCGCCCATACTTGGCTGCCTGCAGCAGAAAAGATAAAATAAAATGATAATAAAATGGTTTTATTATCATTTTATTTTTCCCGTTTCTGTCTGCTGCCTAGCACTCAAGCAGGGGGGCGACGCTCCTCCGCCCTAGAGGAGGAGCCGCTGCTGAATAGTGAGATGTCTACTGGGAGCTACAGCTAAAGAGAAGAATACTCCAGTGCTTAGTCACAAAGACAATTTGGAGTACGTACTCGTGTAGTATACTTTTTGCGTACTCTTCTGAGAATATTAATATACAATTAGTACAAATAGGAAAGACTGTACCCTCAATGCGCTGTTACTATTAGGGATATAGATGGTTCGGGCGATTCACAAAGGCATGTGAAAGAATGTAAAGAGTACTCCTGTAGTACTACTTCCTGTACTCCTATGAGAAGGGCAAGTACTAAGCTGCAGCATCCTTCTTTAATAACTAGTATTCAGGTTTATGCTTTATATGGAGCACAAAACTACTGAGACTACTACTAAGCAGGGAAGTGGAAGTAACAACTTACTAGGCGCAGTGGGTTGCGAGTAGGTGTCTTTTGTGAAGTCCTACATAGTGCTCATGTGGCCGCTTTATGCTGTGAGTGTGTGTGGCAAGCCTTGATAAAGAAATGTGGTGTTCTGTGCTGATTATAGGACTTTATTATCAGGTTCGTTCTGGTAACCAACAGAAAGTCTAGCAAAAATGTTCAAACCAGCACCGCACCCTTCTTTCGTTCCATCTCTCCCTAGCACTGCACCCTTCTTTCATTCTATCTCTCTCTAGCACTGCACCCTTCTTTCATTCTATCTCTCCCTAGCACCGCACCCTTCTTTCATTCTATCTCTCCCTAGCACCGCACCCTTCTTTCGTTCTATCTCCTAGCACCGCACCCTTCTTTCATTCTATCTCTCCCTAGCACCGCACCCTTCTTTCGTTCTATCTCTCCCTAACACCGCACTCTTCTTTCATTCTATCTCTCCTTAGCACTGCACCCTTCTTTCGTTCTATCTCTCCCTAGCACCGCACCCTTCTTTCATTCTATCTCTCCCTAGCACCGCACTCTTCTTTCGTTCTATCTGTCCCTAGCACCGCACCCTTCTTTCATTCTATCTCTCCCTAGCACCGCACCCTTCTTTCGTTCTATCTCTCCCTAGCACCGCGCCCTTCTTTCATTCTATCTCTCTCTAGCACTGCACCCTTCTTTCGTTCTATCTCTCCCTAGCACCGCACCCTTCTTTCATTCTATCTCTCCCTAGCACCGCACCCTTCTTTCGTTCTATCTCCTAGCACCGCACCCTTCTTTCATTCTATCTCTCCCTAGCACCGCACCCTTCTTTCGTTCTATCTCTCCCTAACACCGCACTCTTCTTTCATTCTATCTCTCCTTAGCACCGCACCCTTCTTTCGTTCTATCTCTCCCTAGCACTGCACCCTTCTTTCATTCTATCTCTCCCTAGCACCGCACTCTTCTTTCGTTCTATCTCTCCCTAGCACTGCACCCTTCTTTCATTCTATCTCTCCCTAGCACCGCACCCTTCTTTCATTCTATCTCTCTCTAGCACTGCACCCTTCTTTCGTTCTATCTCTCCCTAGCACCACGCCCTTCTTTCATTCTATCTCTCTCTAGCACTGCACCCTTCTTTCATTCTATCTCTCTCCCTAGCACCACGCCCTTCTTTCATTCTATCTCTCTCTAGCACTGCACCCTTCTTTCATTCTATCTCCCGTAGCAACGCACCCTTTTTCATTCTATCTCCTAGCACCTCACCCTTCTTTCATTCTATCTCTCCCTGGCACCGCACCCTTCTTTCATTCTATCTCTTAGCACTGCGCCCTTCTTTCATTCTATCTCTCCCTAGCACCGCACCCTTCTTTCATTCTATCTCCTAGCACCGCACCCTTCTTTCATTCTATCTCTCCCTAGCACTGCACCCTCCTTTCATTCTATCTACTAGCACCACACCCTTCTTTCATGCTATCTCTCCCTAGCACCGCACCCTTCTTTCATTCTATCTCTCCCTTTCCATCCATCCACACTCTCTCTCTCTCTCCTCCCCAAACCCCCACTGTGTCTGCTGCCATTAACCTCTTACAGCTGGAGAACGTGATAGAAGAGTAGGAGGGGGATGTCAGCCTTCCAAAAACCAGCCTCCATTGGCTCCTGCCATGCGAGGAAAAGCCAGTTTGAATAAGTGACCTGGCCACAGTGTTTAATTTGAGCTGGTGGTTTCCTGTACTTTGCACCTGCACTTAATTGGTTTTCAGTGCTCTGCACCCGCACTTAACACTGCACTTATCACAGTCTGCCACATGGTGGCCCTGCTTATCTAATTCAGAGATGAACAGAACAACGGTTGTTTGTAAATACAATACACATTAGAAATTACTAATACCTGCCTCCCCAGCCATTCCTTTAGCTTTGGGGACCTGGAATAATCTGAACTGTCGCACTTGCAGATGAGAGAGATGGTTAGTAGTTGTTTTGGCAGCAATGACATGGGTGATGACTGGTGCAAGCTGCAGTGGCCTCCTAGTCAGGGCCCTGGCACCTATTAATTTACAGATTAGGCACTGCCTGGCCCGCCTTGTTTATTTATGACCTGCAAGAAATCCACTCATGCACAGGTATACCACTGCTACTTGAAGCATGAGTGTCACCCCCACACGCTATAAACATGAGTGCAGATTCAGCAATAAAGTACAGGCAGCTACCATATATGAGCATGATGGAAGCGATTGAAGCAGTGCTTAATTTGAGCCGGTGGTTTCTGGTGCTCTGCACTGTTACTTAATTGCCAGCACTGGCGCATATGACAGTCTGCCACTTGCTGGCACTGTCTGTCTAATTTAGAGATGACCACAACAACAGTTATTTATTAATTCAGTAAACGCTAAAAATGACTAATACCTGCCACCCAAGCCATTCTTATAGCTTTAGGGGCGTGGAATAGTCTGAATTGTCACACTTGCAGGAGTTTTCTGGGTAGTAGCTGTGGTGATGCTGTTATTGGCAGCACTGGCAGGGGCAATGGCATGGTGCAGGCTGCATTGGCCTCTTAACAAGGACCCTGGCACCTACATTTTTACAAATTAAGCACTGGATTGAAGTAAGGTTACAGTGCTTCACTGCCTGGAAGTCATAGAATGCTCAGCATGAAACAAATGTGATTAACGTGCTTGTCCAGTTATATCATTTGTTTGCCATTTATTTTTTGTACATGTAATGCTTGTGGTGGCTTGCTTTATTCTGTGACAACGTCGCAGCTTTTAATCCTTGATTCTGATGTTTTATTTCTTTCCACATTTCGTTTGATTGTAAGAGTTTTTTCTTGTTTCCTAACCTGACAATCTAATTTCAATGCTGTATCCAGTCAGTGAGCCTCCCAAGGCGCACGTCTGTTTCTTTTAGCAGGCAAAAAAGGCTTAGGATTGTTTCCTAAAGCAAAGTTTTTTTTCAACCCAAGAGAAAGCCTTTCTTTTCCAATCTCAATTTTCCTCAGGCAATTTCCCTTATTCCGAGACACAGCATAGACTTCGCATTGCTACATTAGTATCAGTCTGGAGCAGCCCTCCATATTGTTGGCATTAGGGTAATAATTCCTATCATGCACTTGGTAAAAGTATGAGAAAGAAAGCCCCATACTGTGAGAAGGAATTCCCCATACTGTATGCATACGCCGTGCAATCATTCGAAGATCTCTTACGCTGGCACTAACCCTGAATGTGGCGTAGTAAAATGACTACGATTTAGTGTGGAGAAATCTGGGAAGATTTCTGATTGGTTGCTGGTGTGGTGTTTACCAAAGTGGTGCAGCTATTTTTTAGGGGTTTTCCTTTGAAGGTTTAATTCGTCTGAAGGAAATGGGGAAACAGCAATGACTAGTTCCTACTCTTTCCCTGTATTTTGCTGCTAGCCCCCCCCCCCCATTTAAGGAACTTTGAGAATGATAGTAGAGGAATCTTTAGTCACTATCTTTTACACCAATTTTGCTATTTTATTATTTTGCCATTTTTCTTGAAGAGCTTTTTTTCTTTTGAAAGGGTGTTGGCCAGTAGTCTTGTTCTCTCTTCATATGCTGACTTTCAATCCATTGTGGATAGTAAGGGGCATATTATCAAGAACGGCGTTAAAAATTATCGCCGGTTAAGCGGCAGAAAACTGCCGCTAAAGCGGCGATAATGGGCTTGATAATATGCCCTTGAGAATTCCAATAGAAGTCCATGTTCTGGTGTGAACATGGGCTTCTATTGGAATTCTCCAGGGCATATTATCAAGCCCATTATCGCCGCTTTAGCGGCAGTTTTCTGACGCTAAACCGGCGATAATTTTAACGCCGTTCTTGATAATATGCCCCTTAATTCTTTATGGTCTTTTCCGCGATGTAATAATTTGCATCTCGGCGTTCGGTAGATTTCAGTCAGTTTCTTATGACTCATCATCCTCCCTCCATGGGCACAGATGATTTGTCCTTCCATTTCTGGTTCTTCTTCTGCAAAAGAAGGTTTAGTTTATGCTTTTGCTATCTGGAAGGTGTGCATATCCAGTTTGCATATGAAGAGCTACCCTATAAACCAGGGATACCGACTTTAAAAGTGTAATGACCGGTTACTCACCGGTAATATTCATTACTCTGAGTCCTGGTCTTCCTGTCTCATTCCTTAACAGTGAGCAGCTCGTCTGCTCCACAGGAACCCTATACCTAGCAGAACTTTAACACTTCCCCCAATATGGCCCCACCTACTCGGTGTGCATAAAGGGGGAAGTGCGTCACAAAGACATCCTGAGACTACCAAAGAAACCCAGAGGAAAAAACCAAACACAAAACAATCGCCTGAAAACAATAACAGGGAGGGAGGGAAGGGCTCAGGAATAGGACGGGGAGACCAGGACTCAGAGTAATGAATATTACCGGTGAGTAACCGGTCATTACCTCCTCGTCTGTCTTCCCGTCCCCTTCCTTAACAGTGAGCCCATATCCAAGCGCACGGTGATTGAAAGACAAAGACCAGTAAATGCAGAAAACAACAGGTCCATTTCATAACAAGGAAAGCAGTACAAATCACAAACCATGTACAGCAGACAAAACATGGGTGCCAAAGGCAGCCAAGGCCGCCATCCCCAACTGAAGACAGTAATGGGAAACAAAGGTATGGGGAGAGGCCCATGTGGCAGCATTACAAATGTCACGTAAGGAGGCACCCTTAAACATGGCCCAGGAGGAGGAGACACCCCAGGTTGACCTACCCTGGACGGAAGAAGGGAGAGGACAGTGAGCAGACTCTTAAGTCAAAAGAACAGCAGACTTCACCCAACAAGTCAAAGTGGACAAGGAAGGACGAAGATCCTTCCCAGAGATACCGTACGTAACAAATAAGCAATTCACCTTCTGAAAAGCACGGGTTCGATCCAGATAGATGCAGAGAGCCCTCAACACATCCAAAGAATGCAGAACCTCTTCCTCAGGGAAGGAGGAGTCAGGAAAAAAAACAGGAAGGACAATATCCTCCTGACAGTGGAAAGAAGACAAGACCTTGGGCAGAAAAAACTGACTAGGACGCAAAATCACCTTGTCAGAGCAAAAGCGCAAAAAAGGGGGGGAAGCCAGCAAAGCACTAAGCTCACCAACCCGCCACCCAGAAGAAATGGCCACCAAAAAAAGAACCTTTGCCGAAAGAAACTTAAGGCCAACAGAGAGCAAAGGCTCAAAAGGGAGACCAGTCAAAGCCTGCAGGACCAAGGGAAGATCCCAGGCCGGAACAGGAGAGCGCGAAACAGGACGCTGAAGCAAAAAGCTCCGCAAAAGGTGAGCTACCAAGGGGGAGACAGAAGCCACAGCAGACCCCCGGAAGGCAAGAATGGCAGCCCACTGAGCACGGAGAGTGGAGACAGCCAGCCCCATGACAAAGCCATCACGCAAGAAGTCCAATGCCCGCACAGCATCACAGGAGGAGGAAGACAGACCCTTCCCCAGGCACCAGGAGGTAAAGTGCTTCCAATGATGGCCATAAGACTTCAGGGTCGAGGGCCAGCGAGACAATTGGATGTTCTGGGCCACCTCGAGGGGACAACCCTGGCCCAACAAACCTAACCTCTCAAGTGCCAAACCCCCAGCCGGAGGCAAAGCAGAGAGGACGGGCTGAGAAGAGGAGCACGCAGCAGAGAGGGACACAGGGGAAACCGCCAATGGGGGCACACCGACAAGTCCAGAAGAAGGGGAAACCAAGGCTGCCGGGACCACTCCGGCACAACAAGAAGAACCTCTGCCTGATCCAGCCGAATTTTCCGGCGGACCCTGGGAATCAAGGCAAAGGGCAGGAAGGCAAACAGGAGCCCCTGGGACCACGGAATGGGGAAAGCATCGATCGCCCAGGCCAGCCGAGATGGAATGAGGCTGCAAAAATGAGGAAGAAGGGCAGAGTCCTCTGAGGCAAGAGATCCAGCCAAGTAAGGAAGAACCTGGAGAGAATCTGACTGAACAGAAGAGAACACAGACACATGGTCACCGAGGAAGAAAACACCCGGCTCAACAAGTCCGCAGGCCCATTCTCCCTCCCTGGAAAATAGATGCCCGTCAGAGAAAGGAGATGCTGCTCGGCCCAAAGACCGATCCGCCTGGAAAGGAGAAACAGAGACCGGCACATACCCCCTGCCGATTCACATAAGCACGAGCAACCTGGTTGTCGGACTGAACAGAAACAGCACAGCCCAGAAGGAGGGGAGCAAACCACAGAAGGGCCTACCAAACCACCCTCAACTCCCGCCAGTTTGACGACCGGAGAGCCTCGATCCGGGACCGCCGGCCCTGAGCCTTGGAATCCCCCAGAACCGCACCCCATCCCACGGCATTGGCATCGGTCGACAACACCACATCGGCCGGAGGAGGAAGAAGGTCGAAACCCCGGGAGAGATTCTGCGGGGTCAACCACCATTGAAGAGCAGCCCGAATCTCGAGAGACACAGAAATAAGGGCGTCATAGACCTGAGAGACAGGATACCAGTGGCTCAGAACGTGATGCAGGAGGGGATACAAATGGAGACAGGCCCAAGGAAGGAGCTGCAAAGTGGAAGTCATCTCCCCTTGACTCTACAACCAGAGCTGGGCAGACACCTGGGGCTGAGACAGAACCCACAAAAGATGCCTGAACAAAGTCAACTGTCTCTCCCGGGAGAGGAACACCATCCCCAGATCCATCTGGAAGAGAGCCCCCAGGAACTTGAGAGTCTGGGAGGGCTGCAGGGAGGACGTCCTGTGATTGATGAGGAACCCATAAGACTCCAGAAGACGACAGACCTGGTCCACAACCTTCTGTGCCTGAGAGAAAGAAGGGGAAACAATCAATCAATCATCAAGGTAGGGAAAAACCTGAATTCCCCTGGAATGGAGAATACCCACCAGAGGGGCCAAGAGCTTCGTAAAAACCCTTGGCACCGATGAAAGGCCGAAAGGAAGCACCTGGAACTGAAAGTACCGGGAGTCCTACAGCAAAGCGAAGAAACCGCAGGATGGATGGGCACATACAGATAGGCATCCATCAGGTCGAGGGATGCATGGAAGCACCCCGGCAGTACCAGCTGCAGGATAGACAGCAAAGTCACCATCTTGAAATGACGACGAGGAATGTAGAGATTGACCCTTTTGAGATCCAACACAGGGCATAAGTCAGTCGTATCATTTTTGGAGATCATAAAGAGGATGGAATAGCAACCCCGCCCCCTCTCCAGAGGAGGGACCTCCACAATAGCAGCCTTCCCCAAGAGAAGCCGAACGCCCTCCAGCAAGGCCGCCCACCTCAGAGGATGGCGCGGTAGAGGAGTCTCCCGGAACATCAAAGGGGGATGAGAGGAAAATTCGATCCGGTAACTGGTGGACACCGTACGGACCGCCTAGGCATTGGGAAGGCTCAGCCAGCGGTGACAAAAGAAGCAAAGGCGACCTCCAACCGGAAAAGGCAGACAGTCATGGCTTTGGAGAAGGAGTGGAGGCAGAACACCGGACTGGGACCGAGACTTGTCACCCCCAGGGGGCCCCCAGCCACGACCCCTGCCCCAAAAGGGCTGAAGAACACCCCTGGAGGAAGGAAAGCCAAAAGCATGGTGATAACCAAATCCACGCCCCCAAGAAGGATGCCGAACCGGAGCCACAAGCTTACGATTCTCAGCCGACTGCTTGACCAAGTCCTCCAGCTGGGGCCCAAACACCTTGGAACCGACAAACGGCAACTTAAGCAGGAGAGACTTTTGAGAGGACTCCGCCTTCCAAGTCATCATCCAGATGTGATGACGTGCAGCAACAGAAGCCCCAGAAGCAGCCACCATCGCACACAAATTATCAAAGGAAATGTCAAAGAGGTATCGCACCTGCAGTTCCATGAGAGCCAAGAGGGCGGAGGCATACTCCCCCTCCTGCAATTGAAGAGCCAGAGACTGGAAATCCTTCAAAGGGAGTGGACCATATAGTTGGAATAGGCCGTAGCCCACAGCAAAGTTGGAAGCGGCGTAAGAACGCTTCACAGCCCCCTCCAACTTTTTATCGACAGGGTCAGAAGGCTGTAGCCTTACGGCTAGAGCAGTCGATTTCGAAGCTGAGGAACCGGGTTGCTAGGCACACGGAAACTGATGAAGGCAGAAAAAAGTGAACAGGATGTCTTTGTGATGCACTTCCCCCTTTATGCACACCGACTAGGTGGCACCATATTGGGGGAAGTGTTAAAGCTCTGCTAGGTATAGGGTTTCTGTGGAGCAGACGAGCTGCTCACTGTTAAGGAAGGGGACTGGAAGATGGACGAGGAGGTAATGGAGATTGTGGAGCCCAGGGAATCTATGATTTGCCTAAAGTTGGGAAAACTGAAGAAGCTGTGGTATAGTGTGCGCGAATCCTCAGCTTATGCGTATAATATCCCATAGTGTGACCAAAATAGCCATACATAATGAGAATGACAATGAGTGAAGCAAAATAAAAATTATATTTCTTTAATTGTAATGTTATGTTAGCATCGCTTAGTATAGCGCAACAAATCATCCCCAGAGGAATATCTTGATGTTTCAGCTGAAGTATAAGGCTAACGAAGACTAACTAAAACAGCCATGTTTTCAGGAGTTTTTTAAAACTTTCTTAGCTCTGTAAACAAATGGTAGGAGAAAGACCTCCCACCAAATCTAGAGGTACGGATCAATTGAATTTGAATCAGGGCTTTGTGGGTGGATCTCAGCATTTTGGTTGGGAGATAGTTTCTGAGTCTATTTTGTAGGTAGGTTGGGGCAGTGCCATTTAAGGATTTATGAGTAAGGCAGCACATCCTAAAGACAAGCCTTTTCCTAATAGGTAGCCACTGCAGAAAGTGTAGTATTGGAGCAGAGGGAGAACCAGATGGAAGAGTGCACACAAGTCTGGCTGCAGTATTCTGCACCACCTGTAGTTTAGACCGTAAGGTCTAATTGGCACCAACAATAATAAGAACAAAAAATCAATTGTATATTCAAAAAATACAAACAACATGTCATTGGGCTGATTACAAACTGGGCACAGCAGTATTCCCAGGTGGGAGACCACTCTGCACAATTATTACTGCCCAAGTGTTCCTGCACCTGGATTTCCTGGATGCTGGAACACTGTCCCTAATTTACCAGCCAGAAAATCTGGCCAATAAAATCTACTTTGGCCTGACCCAGGTTAACCCCCACCTATGGCACCAGCAGAGCATGCATGTGCCTCTCTGCCAGATCACATGCACCCTTTCCCTCTGCCACACTCCTTCCTCACCCCCGGTCTCTGCCTGGCACTGCCCTACCTCTCATTTACCTCAAGATGATAAATGGGACATTAATCCTTCATGAGGTGGGAATTATGTGTGAGGTTTGGCCGGGTTTCACTTATTCCACACAGTTATTTCCCACTACATGAGAAAAATCTTCATTACTTGTAATCAGAGCTTAAGTATACAGTAATGAGCTTGGTTAATATTTGTGGGCCACTGGTTAGTTTAGAACGTAAAAAAACACATACATAAAAGACAATGTAATTAGCATTACAATGAAAAAGAAAATTAAATACTCTGATGTATGAACCATATAAAATAATGTCACAATAAATTCTAGCGTTAAACTAGGACATTGATATCAAATTCACAGTTGATGTGATACATGAACATCAAATCCACAACATCGTTTGACCATAATATACCAGTCAAACTATTGTCAGTGCCAAAATATTGTTGGCAAGTGTACAGATTTTTCATTTTTTTAAATATTGATGTTTAAAATAATTTAAACTAAAATATTGTGGTACATAGTATCATTTTTATGTACTATGTCGTGTCTTTTTTATTGAATTATACTGCTAAATACTTGTTCATTTATTGTTCTCTAATTGTAATGTTTTTTACATTTTTATTTTTTGGGGATGTGGTTTTATTGGGATAGTGGTGAGTAGTATTTAATTTATAAAAACATTTATTTATTTAATCAAACTATTCATTTAAATTGTTATTAGTTTATTCACTTTTTAAATGTATTTTTTAACAAATATTTTTGGGGGGAATGTGAGGTTTGTTAAGACATTAAGCAGGTAGTGTTTTCTTTTAAGGATATGTTAATTAATATGTAAATATTTTAATCTAATTTGCTTTATATAAATGGTATTTTATTTAGTGAATATCTAATAATTTAAACACATGGGTTTCCTAGTTTTTATTGGGACTGACTTACTCGTTGAATCCATGAGCCAACTACCAGTACTATGAGAATATGCAATAGTAAAATATTTGTGAATCAGCCCCCTGATGTTCAATAATATAAGGAACGCAATTGGCACATAAAGTAGTGCTGCCTCCGAAGACATTTGAAAGATGTATTCTACATGCACTAGCATAAAGTATGTTGTGTAGCAGCAATAAGTCCATGGTTTAGACCACAGAAAAGATTTATCAATACTTTGAGCTGGTGGAAAGTCACCAAACGTGATACTAACTTGTACATATTGTTGATTTTGGATTTACTTTCCCTTGTTTTGTGTTGGAAAATTGCTGGAAAGTAATGCAAGTAGCACTATTCACTATGTTGTGCTACTTTTTGCCAAGGCAGCACTCCATGAGTCGTACATGGCTTTCCCATGCAACCACTCATGATTTTTGATGCAAAACCATGTCTGCTAACAATTTTAGACAAGGCATTGAGCCAAGAAATTACATTAAGGGCCCGATTCCGATGTCGTTCGGAAGGCCTCCAAATAGGATTTGGCTTTACCGGATCCGATTCGTAGCCCTTGTTTACGACCGAATCGTACACAGGTCCGGACGACCACGTACGATGCAAAGATTGCGTCTGCGCCGACCGAATCGTTTCCGAACACGATCATGCCCGTACGACTCGTTTGTAGATGAATCATGCCGCGCAATGGAGCCGGATTCTGACCGAGCGAGTACGATGCACGATTCAGACAGTCGCTTTGCCACGCTCTCAGCGAGACAAAACGGCTGTCGGAGGGGTACTGTGGGGGCCGTAGCAGGCCCCCCTTTACTCAGGGCCCTACGAATCTGTCACGGGGTGCCCATGGGTCCCCCCGATCCAAGCATGCACAGTGTGGCGGTCACCATGGGGGGTCCGCCACAGGGTGTACGCTTTTCCCCACCTACCCCTTTTTTGCTATGGGAGCCTGTGTACGCGTCTGTACGCAGGCTCCCATAGAGTTCAATGAAAGTCCGAGCGAATAGAGTCTGTATGCTTACGGACGCATCGTACTTGCTCGCTCGGACTCCCGGAGCACGTTTCGTCTGGAAAGCCCTCTGGATCCGAGCCGTACGGAGGGCTTTCCGGACGAGATCGGAATTGGGCCCTAAGAAGGAAAAAAGATTTCTTTTTCAGCTAACCTTTCCAACTTTGCACATGTGCTGTACTGTTCAGCCAAATATAAAGTAGGAAACTTAAAAAGTAAGTCTAAACATTGCAATTTGGACTTAAAGGTACCCTTCCAGTACAAAACCTATGCTAGACTCACTCAAATGTGTGTATGTGTGTGTGGTGCTTGAGAGCCAGAAAGTGTGCCAATTGTTGCTAATTGAAAAGCAATGCCATATTTTAATTGAAACGCTACGGTTCTTCGCTTTTCCCTTTCATGCAATGCAGGAAAGTTGCTGTGCAGCGAGGCATGAAAGGGAGAGAACAGAACTGCGCCATATTTACCACAATATGGGTCAGTTATGCTCTCTCCTAGCACTCCTAGCTCTCCTAGGCATTTGTGGCTGCCTAGCATCACAGGAGGGATAGCTTCCTACACAAAAGCTATCTTTTGAGGGTTATTCCTCTTTTCATGTGTGCTGCAGAATGCAGCACCCAAGCAAAGGGAAATTAGGAGGACAAATAAAGATATTCTCCTCATTATGTGAGCCTCAGGTAGGCACACCATTTTTGTACATACCCATGTTTATAAATCTTTGCAAATATGAGTTTGCTTCAAAATACATGGGCGGATGCACGTGAGTGCCGATGCTCCACCCAAGAAAATTGGGCTTTGCGTGACTTTGTAAATTCCAAAATAGGTTTTGTGTCTGGGACTTCACCAAAAAAGTGACGAAACCCTAAGGCAAAATATTAGTACCTCTAGGCATAAGTGTTTATTCAGTTGTAGTGCACCTGAAAGTAGTGCAGATAAAAACATTCTGTTTAGCTGAGGTAACTAATACACAACCTTTTCTGACTGAAGGCACTCCAGGCAGACTCCTTGAGCTCGGTGGCATGATGTTGGAACAAACGATCGAGTCAAGAATATCGTGAGACACAAATATTGTGTCATAAATATGGTGAAGTTAAGAATATTGTGAGACAGAATATTAGAGGTAAGAATATTGTTTTTGGACTGTATTGTAATATTATTGCTAAAAATACAGGTGAATTATATAATTGTAATGTACATATTTTTGGTGTGTTTTGCACATTATTTTTGCATTATTTGTCTTTCCAAATCTACATTTTATATATTTTTTTAAATTTGATTATTGCAAATATTATTACATTGTCTTTATAATTGTATTTATTTGCCCAATTTATATATATTATTTGGGTTAAAATAATGGTATTGCTGTAACATGTATTTTTGAATTACTTTCTAGATTTTCTGTTTATGTCTTTTTTTATTTTGATTAATGCAGATAATTGGTTGTGTACTTTTTTGGTTCATATGTGTGTATAAATGTTTATGAATGTTTGTGTTTTGTTAACACTTCCAATTTAGCACATTTAATTTCAAACTCACAAAGTCCAACACTTTCCGCAGTGTGGTTAAGTTTGGATGTGGAATAGTAAATCTGACATCTTTCTGCCCCAAATTCCAGCACTTGTCCCAGTATGGTTAAGTTTGAAGTGAGAATAGGAAACCTGGCCCCCCAAGACCAACACTTTCCCTAATGTGGTTATGTTTGAAGTGGAAATAGTAAATATGACCCTACAAAGTCCAACAATTCCCTCAATGTGGCTCATTTTCGAGTGGGAATAGTAAATCTCACCCCCTCAAAGTCCAACTTTTTTCCCAATGAGGGTAAGTTTGGAGTGTTAATAATACATTTGGCCAACTCCTCCAGAACACCAACACTTTTTTCAAGGTGGTTAGGTTTGGAGAGGCATTAGTAAATGTGATATCCGTAAATAGTTAACATTTGTTTGTATTTCTTTCTTTGTACCTTAAAAAAGTTATAGAAATTTATATTATGAATTATTTGTTATTTACTTATATATTTTTTGCAAAGTATAATTTTTTACATTTTATTTTTACATCAATTTCCTAAACATCTTTTTTTAATATATACTACTTTTAGTGTACATAATATTGCAATATTATAACAAGTTTTATGTAATGTCTTGTTATTATAAAACAAATACATCTTAAAAATATTTAACATTACACATATAATATATTTCTGGTGTACATACAATTTTCTTTGTAGTTATACAACTTTTAAAAAACAAGTTGTATATTCATATTTAACAAATAATTATTTTTTTCACATATTTATGTTTTTAAACATTATAAAATATTTAAAATAACTAAGAAAATGTATAATTTTATGAGTATTTTTTGTATGCAAATTACATTTTTGAATATTTGTTAAACATAAAAATGGTACTAACAATTTTAACATGTTATTAATTATTTTATAAACATTAATAAAAATTATACATTTTTAACTACATTGATTGCTATGGGATGTAAGTATTTTTTTAGTTTCAATTTTCTGTCTTATTTCTAGTTTTTAAAATATTTTAGTCTTTGTCATTTTGAGCTGTTTGTGGAGTTTGCGCTTGTGGTTTCCGGATGCATGTTTGTGTTTCAGTTAATCCTATTTTACACTTATTTTCTGAGGGTGTGGAGGTGATGGGAAGTATTAATAGTTAGTCCACCTTGCCTTTGTTAGTGAATGTTATTTCATTGTGTCATTTGTTAGTGTACTACATGTTAGTTAGTTGAGGGTAATGCAGTAGGCAAAATTGAAAATGAAATATTCATATGTATTCTATATGTGATTTCTATGCATTTATTATTGTTATAATGTTTTTCCATTGTACTGTGTTTTACACAAGGGTTGCAAATGTGTTGTTCTTGAGTATGCTTTTCTTGACAAGTTTTTTTCAGATGTTGGACTTTATTTTTAATATAAATGCATTTTTTTTTCAAGGAAAAATACTTGTTTATTTTTAAACAAAATTATTACTAAGTCATTTTTTTTATTTTATTTTCCTGGAGCTTTTATTTTTTTTTATTTGTAAGTGTTGAAAGCAGAATCTGGATTATTAAGGTCGCAATGGATGTTCTATGCTTGTCTGTTATGTTATGTAAACTAGGTATTTGTAGAGCGTGCGGCTACTCCACAGAGTGTCCCGGCGCTGCGAAAGACCACGCAACACAAAACAGAGTGCACCAAGGCGGAACAGGCCAGGATCTAATGTTGAAAGAGCCATGTTTTTAGTTTCTTCCTGACGGTAATGGAAATCCTGCACCTGTCTAAGAGAAAGGGGCAAACTGTGCCATAACCGAGAAGCCACCACTTGAAAGGATCTGCCACCTACCCGGGAGTGCAAGAACTTTGGAGTGGATGTCAGAAGCTGGGCAGAGGACCTCAAGTTCCGTTGAGGGACATAGTGCTGAAACCTTTCCCCAAGGTAGGGGGCCCCTATCTTATGGAAGGCCTTAAAGACCAGGACAAACGCTTTAAAGTGAATCCTCTTTCGAACCGGTAACCAGTGTAAAGATGACAGAAGAGGGGTCATTCGTGTCCTGGGCCCTGCCATGAAAATGGCCCTGGCCGCCACATTCTGGACCACCTGTAGGCGGCCTAGTAGATAATCTGGAAGGCCCAAGTACAGGGCATTAACATAGTCCAGTCTTGATACCACCAGGGCCTGGACTACCGTCTTCCTGTGTGAGACCGGGAGCAGGGGAAGAAAATTCCTTAGAATTTTCAATAATCCAAAGCAAGTCCCGGCCACCGTTTGAATCTGAGCCTTCATGGATAGGGCAGCGTCCATCTTGGCCCCAAGATTTTTCACAATGCCCACTGAAGTTGCTGGAGGGGACATGTCCTGCGGCCACCATTGACGCCATGCTACACAGGGAAGGGGGCCGAAGAAAATAATCTCCGATTTTTCTGGATTACACTTCAGTTGGTTTTGCCTGAGCCAGGAGAACACCTCTGATAGGCAGGTGTTGATCACACTGCCTTTGAAATCGGCACCCTTCTCACAGGTGAACAACAGTTGCATGTCGTCAGCATACAACACTATTTTTGCACCATAATTCTCAGCGAGGAGCGCAAGAGGGGCCATAAACAAATTAAACAATGTCGGGCTCAAGATTGAGCCCTGTGGGACCCCAACATTCATAGGAGGGATAGGAGCCGAGAAAGGAGGGGACCAAATAGTTTGCTGGCGGTCATTTAAAAAGGAGTTGAACCATCTGAGTGCCGTGCCTCCGATACCACCCTCCTGGAGTCTTCTCAGGAGTCTGTCGTGGGGCACGGTATCGAAGGCCGCAGAAAGGTCCAGCAACACCAGTACCGTGTTGCCCCTTTTATCAAGTGTAGCTTTTATGGTTTCAGAGACTTCTAATAGAGCAGTTTCAGTACTGAAATTTGCTCTAAAACCCGACTGACTCGGGTGCAGAAGATGGTTGGCCTCCACGTATCCCGTGGTGACTAAGTTAACATATTTCTCCAAAACCTTGGAAAAGAAGGGCAACAATGATATTGGCCTGTAGTTACCGGTGACCAGTGGGGCTGCTGCGGGTTTCTATAAAAGCGGGAGAATTTTAGCATGTTTCCAGCTTTGAGGCATTTGCCCCTCATACAGGGAGGTATTCAAAACCAAATTGACGTCTGGGTTGATCGCCTCTGCAATAGATGCCAGTACTTTCGCTGGACAAGGATCAGAGGGTGAGCCGGACTTAAGAGCCTTCATTAATTCAAAGGATTTCTCCAATGTAATGGCGGGGAACTGCATGAGGGAGAAACCGGTATTGGGGCTAACATAGGGGGGCAGACCAACGTCTGCTTCCAATACAGGTGATTGAACTTCAAAGGAATCTTGGATGATTTTAATTTTGTCATGGAAAAAGCATGCCAGATAGTTAGTCCAATCACTGGTAGGAGCAAAAGGGCTGCTGATGGCCTTAGGGGATGAGAAATCTTTTACAATATTAAAAAGTTCTCTGCTTTTATTTCCAGCCTGTTCATTTTTTTGGAGAAGAAAAGTTTCTTTTCTTCGCGGACTTTACTATAGTGGTCTTTCAAGGCCCGTTTATAAGTGGTTTTATCCATGGGATTATAATTAGTCCGCCACTCTCTTTCAAGGATTTTGCACGCACTTTTACTCTTTCTAAGGGGCCGAGTAAACCAAGGGGCCGAGGCTCTGTTGGTTTTGGCTACCCGAGTGGTAGGAGGGGCAAGCTCTAAAGAACGGAGTTGCAGCCAGTTCTCCAAGGAGAGCACATCACTCTCAAGGTTTCCACCATGGGGAATAGGATGTAAGCTAAGTGCGCTATGCAAAGCCTCTGGGGTAAGCTGATGGAAAGTCCTAAAACTACCATCACGGGGTTTACCATGTGATTGGGGGGTGCCTAATTCCCTGTGCACTCTAAAACCTAGCAAGAAATGGTCAGACCATGCTATAGGGAGGGGCGCATCCATTTCAATCCGGTTGGATGAAAAGATCTGGTCCAACGTATGGCCCTTTTCATGGGTAGAGAGGCAAACATAAGGAGTCAGATTGAGTATGTCAAGAGAATCGCACAGTCCAATAGACTCAGGCTCCGTGGGATTATCCATATGAATATTGAAATCCCCGAGGACCAGACAATGACTATATTTAGCAGCAATAGGGGAAATAGCATGACTGATAGACTCCAAAAACGTTCCCGCCGGCCCCGGCGGTCGGTAAATTACTGCACCCGCAATAGACTGATGGGCAGAAATGGCTAAGAGAAAGCCTAGGCTCTCAGCCCCCTCTATCTCCGCAGTCGGCAGCAAAGAGCAGCTGAAAGAGTTCCTAAAGATTAGGGCCACACCTCGGCCCCTCCCTCGGGTCGATCCTTTCTTAGGATCTGATAACCCGGGGGGATCGCACTGGCAATAGTGGGGTTGGAGGCTTCGGTTAACCACGTTGTCTGGATTACTTAACATTTGTTTTGGGCTCTTTTTTACCAATAATTTTTTGGGAATGTATTTTTTGGATCATCCTTTCACTTACCAGGACTTGGGCTATGAAATCGCAAGTGTTATTTTTTTAATTTATTTATGTATTGGGTGGGCAATGTTAATTTGTGGATGTTATGTATATTCTTTTATTATGTATATCAATTGCTTTTTATTGTATTAGAATATGTATATAGGTGAAAGAAAAGTGGTTGGTCATTTAAAATAAGGTAGATTGTTTTAGCTTGTATATTTATTTATTTTTAAATATGTATTACAGACAATTTTTAAATATCAATCTGATTATTTGTCTGTTGCACTATTTATTTATTCAGATTGATATTTTAAAGTTGTTTTGATAATACTTCAAAATAAATATTATTAAAGTGTGTGTGCTTGGTTTTAAGGAAGGTGAAAAGGTGTTTTTGTTTATTAATTTTAAAGTAGGGCTCTTGCTATTGAGTCTAGATATGGAGCCACACCCTCATTGTTCTGTTCCTTGCACTGGTTCCAGTCTTCAGCTGCAGCCATCACCCCAGGTCCTCTGCAGCCAGCAAGGGTCCCCTCACAGCGTCTCCATTTTCCAGCCCACAGTCGACCCTGTGCATGCCCAAGAAAGCTACGGTAGGCTGCAGTTCTGTTTTCAGGTCCGCCCGGTCCCACAGCATACTTGGTTTCGGTCCAGCCAGCGCTCCACTCTATACTTTCCACTGAATCCCATCAGGGTCTTCAGCCGCTCCCACTGGACTCAGAAAATACCGTTTTTCTGTCAGTGTGGCACGGGAGCCCCAGTCGACACAACTAGTCAGTCATGTTATTCAAGCCATGCTCCTGAAATTCTTTAGCTTAATTATGCTTGATATTTTATTAAATCAGCATTATTAGACTTTCAGTCCTCCAAAATCTTCTTATCATTTAGGTGATAAAGCAACGTGATCCAATCAGCTTGACTCTGCCAGGTCACTTAATTTAACTAAAGCTCCTATGCAACATGCTGTACAGTTCCCAAATTCTTATTTGTAGGGCATAATGGAACAGTTATCATTGATTTTCCTATGGCAATATAGTTTTCCTGTTAAGCTTTTGTTTATACAATGATTCAGGTTGTCTCACTAATTGAAGAGATAACTACTCTCTACTAAACCTTTAATATAAAAAAATATTCTAAGTTATTGGATCCTACTGAAAGATTTATATCTGACCCACTTCAGTTGCCACACAGAATAATTTGTGTTTTTAGATACAGAATTTGCATATCATAAATATACTGATTCTAAGCATGGGTATTCCTCTCTCCCACAGTGAACAACAATTCCCTTATAGTGTTTACCCCTTCAGAAAGAGATTCTTCTCTGGTGAGCACCCCACACCAATGAAGTCTGTGAAATTTGAGGAATTCAAGCATGATGTTTTGATTTTGTGAGTAAGAGTCACAGGTGAACAGATGGTGAGATTAGGAAAGCTACATTGAGAAAGAGTTACCCTCTGACCACTACTCAAAAAACCCTCAGCTGACCCCAGTGAATTCAAAAATTACCGGCCAATCTACCTGCTCCCATTCCCAGCAAAGGTACTGGAAAAGATCATCAACAAGCAACTTATGACACACCTGGAGCAGAACCAGCTACTTGATGCCTCCCAATTCGGCTTCTGCAGCAATCACAGAACCAAAACTGCCCTGTTTGCAGCCACCGACGACATCCGAACCCTCCTTGACCGAGGACATACAGCAGCTGTGATCCTCCTCAACCTCTCGGCAGCCTTTGACACCATATTCCACCATGTGCTGATCAAAAGACGCGGATGCGCTCAGATCAGTGCTTAATTTGTAAAATATTAAGTGCCAGAGCTCTGACCGGGAGGCCACTGCAGCTTGCACCACCCATCGCCCTAGTCATCGCTGCCAAAACAACTACTAATCATCTCTCTTGCAAGTAAATGCGACAGTTCAGATTATTCCAGGTCCCCAAAGCTAAAGGAATGGCTGGGGAGGCAGGTATTTGCAATTTTAATGTATATTGTATTCCAAAACAACCGTTGTTCTGCTCATCTCTAAATTAGATGAGTAGCGCCACCATGTGGTAGACTGTTCCATGTATGGTGTTGAAAATTAGGTGCCGGTGCCGAGCACTGGAAACCAATTAAGTGCCGGGGGTTAGCACCGGAAAGCCCCGGCTCAAATTAAGCACTGGCTCAGATGGATCACCTCCTTCCTCACCAGAAAAACCCAGAGGATCCACCTATCACCTTTCACGTCTGAGCCCAAGGAGATTGCCTGCTGTGTCCCCCAGGGCTCATCCCTCAGCCACACACTCTACAACGCATATATGACCCCACTGGAGAACATTGTCAGATCCCTTGGTCTCAACATAATTTCCTACACAGACGATACACAGCTCATCCTCTCACTCACTGACGACTCCACCACCACCAGAATCAACTTCCACAGATGCATCACAAGCATCACCAACTGGATGAAGAACAACTGCCTGTAGCTGAACTCAGACAAAAAGGAAGTACTGATCTTCAGTGTTAGAAATGGGATCTCTGGTTGGCTAAGGCTTGCGCCAAAGCCAGGCAGAGACCACCACTCTAGTCAGGGCGAGAGAGTTACACGCCAAAGATAACCCCTGGTCACCCCCTTGGTAGCTTGGCACGAGCAGTCAGGCTTATCCCGGAGGCAATGTGTAAAGCGTTTGCGCACGCGCACAGCAACAACATACCAGGCACACTACAAATGGAACTCCACACAAGGTTATTTCAAAAATAGCCTTTGTATTCTCATAACACATTAGAATAGTACTCACACAAAATACATGGTGCCACCTGGCACTAGGTCATATTTACAAGGGAATTATTTACACATGACAGGGCCACTTGGACCACTGTCAGAACCATCACAAAGTGAACTTAGTAAAAGTAAAACAGATCATAACCGTACAACCAGTAAACACTGGTAATCACTGTACTTAGCATCAGCCTGTAACATAAACTACATTATGCACAGTATCACATCAGGCGCGAATTACATTCTGCGCCAACCTCACCAGCATAAACACATTATGCAATCACCTCACAAGTCTAAACGCATTAGACCCTAACCTCCTAAGTATAACTCACATTAGGGGCGTAAATCACACAGTGAAACATAATCTCACTAGCATAAACCATGATATACAAAACAACCTCATAATCATAAACCACAGTTAGAGGTATAACACAGGGTGCGTAATCATACTACATACATTACATTTCCTAGCACCACATCACATTAGGGCCTGGCGCCCTATAATCCTAACAGTCCCCCTGGCCAACTGGCCCTCTCAAAAAGGGGGCTCAAATGCCCTATGTCCCAAGAGTCAGGGCGCGCTGCCAAGGCAGCGAAGGTCATGGGTGCGCCACTGCGCAAACCTAAACGTAGCAGCTGCCCACTACTTGCTGGGCAGCTGGGAAAGTCCTGGGGCAGAGGAGTGCATCTCACTCCTGTCTCCCTAACAAAATGCCCCCAAGAACTAACAGCCTAAACGTTGCAGCTGCCCACTACTTGCTGGGCAGCTGTGAAGCAAGTGAAGGCCTGGCACCTCTGTGCCGCCTGTCCCACTCAGGGACTCTGAATCAATGGAGCCCCTTTCGCTGCAGCTGCCCGTGCTGGTGGGGCGCAGCTGTGGCACTTAAATGCGAGCGTGGGCACCTCTGTACCCTAGGGGTCCTCTACTGGGACTCGGTGGCAAAACGAGGTGCGGGCAAAAACGTGGCAGCTGCCCACTGTCAGGCGGGGCAGCTGGGGCGGGAGCACGAGCGCCGACAATGCGCTGTGATCTGGGAGCCCCCACTGGGCTCTCTGCAATTATCACGCCCCCCTCGTTGGAGCGGCCCGCAACGGCGGGTCCGCTCAGGAAAATTAAATATCGGTGCGGTGCCTTGCTCGGCACCTCCTTCCCACAACCTCCACTCACCGGACTCCTCAGTGGGGCTTCTCTTCGCGCTGCGGGACCGGCATCACAAGGTGCCGCGTCGGGCCTGCACTCTGGTCTCCACTGTGGTGGTACGCGGGGCGAAGGCGGGGCTCTCCCTGCTTCCCTCGTGACACCGTGGGCCTCTTCTCACTTCACCCGGGCCCCCTCC
The DNA here is from genome assembly GCA_963921515.1 of Calotriton arnoldi. Lineage (NCBI taxonomy): Eukaryota > Metazoa > Chordata > Amphibia > Caudata > Salamandridae > Calotriton > Calotriton arnoldi. The sequence continues at coordinate 1,265,612 of CAWUFW010005456.1, forward strand.
TGGGACCCGGGACTTCATGGGCACACGCAGGGCTCCCACCTGCATACGGGAGCCCTGTCCAAGCAGATGCCGCCTCCTTCCCGGCTCTTCCGCTTCCGTCACAAGGCCCCGCCCCCAACCAGGCAGGCCGCGGCGGGGATTTCTTTTCACTGCAATTAATGCGGGGTGGGCACCCGCAATCAAATATAATAATAAGCGGGGTGGGCACCCGCCGCGCTCTCCTCCAGCAGGGGGAATCCCTGCGTCGGGATTCCCTCAGGAAAATTTGCAGCAGTGTGCTGCGGAGCCCTCGTGCTCCTTTTCTCCAGCAGGTAATTTAAATATAGCGCTCACAGGGCGCAAAAGGATGCAGCAGTCCTCCTCCAGGGGAGAACAAGTCCAGGAAAAGTAAAGGGGCATGCAGGGCCCAGGGAGGCAGGCCCTCCTGGCAGCCCCCCCTGGGCCCTCAGCAGCAGCACGCCCTGCAGGATCAGCACATCAGAACTGCACAGGAACACTGAACAAATTCATGGGGTCACAGCCCCTTCTTTTATACACAGTTTTTCCTTTGTCACCCAGCACAGGGCTGGGGGAAAACCAGATGCAACTGGTTTGGGGGAGCTTTGGAGCACTTTGTTTTGCTCAGCTCCTCTCTCCTTTCACAGGACAGGCTAGGGACATCAGACGCACCACAGGGGGTGGAGCCAGCATTGTGGAGGGAAGGCCCAGCCCTATTCAGGTCCCAGGTGCACTCCTCCCACCCATCTGCATGGAGATCTCTCTAATCACCACTGGGCTGACTCACCCTGGCTCCTGGAATTCCCCACACCATCCAGCACCTGTCACTCACAAAGCCAGACATGCAATCCACATCAGGCAGGCAGGCACAGAGCACACATACATGCCAACTTCTAAAAGTGGCACTTCTTCACCAGCCATAATAAATCTGCGCACACCATTGCGCAGCATTCATTCTCACGAATTCACACATACTAAACTTGACCACACTGCTCCTCACATAACAGGAATTACCACTGGCACACAGATCCCCAATGCATTCCTATGGGAGGCAGGTCAATCTCAATAAATGTGCGCAGAGCGCGCACGCACTTTCCACTGGACCACAGTGCAAAAGTGCCCAGAGATTTAAACTACTAACACATAAACGCAAAAAGTTTAGGGGTGAACCTGGCAAAAAGGGCCAAGTCCAACACAACCCCCTTCCAGCCAAAACGCAGGGCAGACCAATCACCACCGTGATGGGCTTCCCTGCTTGGGGCGATAGAACACGGACGCGGGCCCGCACTGCAGGGACACCCTCCTGTTCTACGCCACTTGGAACCCATGGGGAAAAAAACAACAAACAAAAAAAACAAAAAACAAAAAACTCAGGGCTAACTAGGCTACCCCACCGGTACTCCTTAGTTGTCCACGGCCAGGACCAGGCCATAGGCCACCCAGATGCCACTGGTCCTTGCCAATCCACAGAGTGGGGGGCAGTAACCCCTGGCATACAATAGCCATTCTCCACCCTCCCTCTCAGTGTAGTTTCAACCACCACTGATCCTTCAACCTAGGGTCCGCACCCTCAGGCTGACCAGAGATCACGGGCAAAGCATCTCCTCACCCTACCTCTACTTCTGGGGTTCCGCACCGTCCCAGGGGAAGCACCCACCAGAACACAACTCTCCCATCAGTTCAGGACCTCTCTCCATCAACTGGTCTACCACCTGGGATCCACATTCACCGGATGCACCGGGGTCAGAGGTGAGGACTCCCTCCCTCTGCACCCCCTTCCAGAGTTCTGCACCCTCCCACTGTAGAGCAGGGTCTCTTCGCTTAGGATGAGCCCCACCTGCTCTCAGGGTAGTACTACCACACCCGGCCAGGGACCCTAAAGATCCCGGCTAGGCCTGCACCACCCCTTCGGGGAAACACAGGGTCTCTTCATTTAAGATGAGCCCCACCTGTGTTCACAGGAGTACCCCTAGAAGGCAAACCAGCCAGGACACTGACTACAGTTGCCCTGCCGTCCAGATCCGGAAACACCGGCTACTGGCTCCCCAACCTAGGGACATACCCTTTGGTCAGATGCCTGGTGAACCAGGACTTCACAAGGGTGACACATGCCTAGCGTGTCGTGTGACAGTCTGCCTGGCGCAGAGCTCATGACCTCCTGTCCCTCTGACAGTGCGTGAAGATGCGCCAGGACAGAAGTGGCGCACACCATGGTCAATCATTGGCGACTCAGCCCTTCTGGCTGGCCCCTGACCCACTGGTCCCCACTGGGGACTCTTTCCCCCTCTCACCCCTCAAAACTGGACCCCACCTGCGTTCAGGGGGGTACTACCTCACAATTGCCCGGAGAACCAGGACTTCCTGGGAGTACATATACCCCCCCGAGGGTGACACATAACTAATGTGTTGTGTGACAGTCTGCCGGGCACAAACCCAGGGCAGAAGTGGTGTCCCCATGGCCCCTTCTGGACCCACTGGTTTTTCCACTGGGGAACCTCTCCCCCTCTCACCCCTCAATCAGGACTTCTGCACCCTCCACTTAGGAGCGGTGCTGCCTAGCACCAGGACTTCCCGGGGAGCACGCATGCCCCCCCGAGGGTGACACATAACTAATGTGTCATGTGACAGTCTGCCGGGCACAAACCCAGGGCAGAAGTGGTGTCCCCATGGCCCCTTCTGGACCCACTGGTTTTTCCACTGGGGAACCTCTCCCCCTCTCACCCCTTAATCAGGACTTCTGCACCCTCCACTTAGGAGCGGTGCTGCCTAGCACCAGGACTTCCCGGGGAGCACGCATGCCCCCCGAGGGTGACACATAACTAATGTGTCGTGTGACAGTCTGCCGGGCACAAACCCAGGGCAGAAGTGGTGTCCCCATGGCCCCTTCTGGACCCACTGGTTTTTCCTCTGGGGAACCTCTCCCCCTCTCACCCCTCAATCAGGACTTCTGCACCCTCCACTTAGGAGCGGTGCTGCCTAGCACCAGGACTGCTGGAGCTCTGGTTACAGACACTCCACGTCCTCTAGAGACTAGAAGATCCTCCTCAAATGGCCTACAAGTACAGCCTAGGCCCCCAACCTGGGGTTCCCTGAAGAAACCATCCAGGCCCTGGGACTGGGTTTCGGGCACACTCACTCCTTCTCCTCTGAGACAGGACGTGAGCCCCTACACCCCTCCCGCTACACTGGGACCTAGCTGGGCTACACTGAACCTCTTCCACCACACAGGACCGGAAGATACCCGAGCTACTCTTATTGGACTCACTCCCCCATGCAAGCTCCTTATTTCAGAGAACTTACACCCAATCGTCCAGTGCAACACACCACTCATCCACAGGCGCCCCCCAGACTGGTGAGACAGTATCTTACTGCCCCTGAATCTCAACCTGCCCCCTTCTTAACCGGGAAACAGGTACCACCGTCTGGGGACCGGGACTTTCTGCACTGGACTTCATATTGCTGCCACCACTGGATCCCACCCTTACTGGGGAACCCAGAAAACTCACACTGCACTTAGGGGATAATCTACCCTCCCGAGCTAGTGACTCCATACCAATTAAGTCCCCACTGTAGGCCAACCCAAGAACCAGCGCAATGGCTCAAGGGCAGTCTCTCCTCCAGATTCTCTGGTTTCTGTCCTTGGCAGGACACCCAACTCATAGTGCACAAGAAACACATTTCCAAAGAAATGACATTTAGAACCAACTTAGACACAATAATCCCTTTCCATGTGACTATCTAAAATGCAGAGTTTTGTAATGAAGCCAGTTGTCGCTGTGGTACTGCGCAAACGCAAGTCCTAATCCCCACCGCTGACAACCAATGTTAGAAATGGGATCTTTGGTTGGCTAAGGCTTGCGCCAAAGCCAGGCAGAGACCACCACTCTAGTCAGGGCGAGAGAGTTACACGCCAAAGATAACCCCTGCTCACCCCCTTGGTAGCTTGGCACGAGCAGTCAGGCTTATCCCGGAGGCAATGTGTAAAGCGTTTGCGCACGCGCACAGCAACAACATACCAGGCACACTACAAAAGGAACTCCACACAAGGTTATATCAAAAATAGCCTTTGTATTCTCATAACACATTAGAATAGTACTCACACAATATACATGGTGCCACCTGGCACTAGGTCATATTTACAAGGGAATTATTTACACATGACAGGGCCACTTGGACCACTGTAAGAAACCATCACAAAGTGAACTTAGTAAAAGTAAAACAGATCATAACCATACAACCAGTAAACACTGGTAATCACTGTACTTAGCATCAGCCTGTAACATAAACTACATTATGCACAGTATCACATCAGGCGCAAATTACATTCTGCGCCAACCTCACCAGCATAAACACATTATGCAATCACCTCAGAAGTCTAAACGCATTAGACCCTAACCTCCTAAGTATAACTCACATTAGGGGCGTAAATCACACAGTGAAACATAATCTCACTAGCATAAACCATGATATGCAAAACAACCTCATAATCATAAACCACAGTTAGAGGTATAACACAGGGTGCGTAATCATACTACATACATTACATTTCCTAGCACCACATCACATTAGGGCCTGGCGCCCTATAATCCTAACAGTCCCCCTGGCCAACTGGCCCTCTCAAAAAGGGGGCTCAAATGCCCTATGTCCCAAGAGTCAGGGCGCGCTGCCAAGGCAGCGAAGGTCAAGGGTGCGCCACTGCGCAAACCTAAACGTAGCAGCTGCCCACTACTTGCTGGGCAGCTGGGAAAGTACTGGGGCAGAGGTGTGCATCTCACTCCTGTCTCCCTAACAAAATGCCCCCAAGAACTAACAGCCTAAACGTTGCAGCTGCCCACTACTTGCTGGGCAGCTGTGAAGCAAGTGAAGGCCTGGCACCTCTGTGCCGCCTGTCCCACTCAGGGACTCTGAATCAATGGTGCCCCTTTCGCTGCAGCTGCCCGCGCTGGTGCGGCACAGCTGTGGCACTTAAATGCGAGCGTGGGCACCTCTGTACCCTAGGGGTCCCCTACTGGGACTCGGTAGCAAAACGGGGTGCGGGCAAAAACGTGGCAGCTGCCCACTGTCAGGCGGGGCAGCTGGGGCGGGAGCACGAGCGCCGACAATGCGCTGTGATCTGGGAGCCCCCACTGGGCTCTCTGCAATTATCACGCCCCCTCGTTGGAGCGGCCCGCAACGGCGGGTCCGCTCAGGAAAATTAAATATCGGTGCGGTGCCTTGCTCGGCACCTCCTTCCCACAACCTCCACTCACCGGACTCCTCAGTGGGGCTTCTCTTCGCGCTGCGGGACCGGCATCACAAGGTGCCACGTCGGGCCTGCACTCTGGTCTCCACTGTGGCGGTATGCGGGGCAAAGGCGGTGCTCTCCCTGCTTCCCTCGTGACACCGCAGGCCTCTTCTCACTTCACCCGGGTCCCCTCCTGGGACCCGGGACTTCATGGGCACACGCAGGGCTCCCACCTGCATACGGGAGCCCTGTCCAAGCAGATGCCGCCTCCTTCCCGGCTCTTCCGCTTCCGTCACAAGGCCCCGCCCCCAACCAGGCAGGCCGCGGCGGGGATTTCTTTCGACGGCAATTAATGCGGGGTGGGCACCCGCAATCAAATATAATAATAAGCGGGGTGGGCACCCGCCGCGCTCTCCTCCAGCAGGGGGAATCCCTACGTCGGGATTCCCTCAGGAAAATTTGCAGCAATGTGCTGCGGAGCCCTCGTGCTCCTTTTCTCCAGCAGGTAATTTAAATATAGCACTCACAGGGCGCAAAAGGATGCAGCAGTCCTCCTCCAGGGGAGAACAAGTCCTGGAAAAGTAAAGGGGCATGCAGGGCCCAGGGAGGCAGGCCCTCCTGGCAGCCCCCCTGGGCCCTCAGCAGCAGCACGCCCTGCAGGATCAGCACATCAGAACTGCACAGGAACACTGAACAAATTCATGGGGTCACAGCCCCTTCTTTTATACACAGTTTTACCTTTGTCACCCAGCACAGGGCTGGGGGAAAACCAGATGCAACTGGTTTGGGGGAGCTTTGGAGCACTTTGTTTTGCTCAGCTCCTCTCTCCTTTCACAGGACAGGCTAGGGACATCAGATGCACCACAGGGGGTGGAGCCAGCATTGTGGAAGGAAGGCCCAGCCCTATTCAGGTCCCAGGTGCACTCCTCCCACCCATCTGCATGGAGATCTCTCTATTCACCACTGGGCTGACTCACCCTGGCTCCTGGAATTCCCCACACCATCCAGCACCTGTCACTCACAAAGCCAGACATGCAATCCACATCAGGCAGGCAGGCACAGAGCACACATACATGCCAACTTCTAAAAGTGGCACTTCTTCACCAGCCATAATAAATCTGCGCACACCATTGCGCAGCATTCATTCTCACGAATTCACACATACTAAACTTGACCACACTGCTCCTCACATAACAGGAATTACCACTGGCACACAGATCCCCAATGCATTCCTATGGGAGGCAGGTCAATCTCACTAAATGTGCGCAGAGCGCGCACGCACTTTCCACTGGACCACAGTGCGAAAGTGCCCAGAGATTTAAACTACTAACACATAAACGCAAAAAGTTTAGGGGTGAACCTGGCAAAAAGGGCCAAGTCCAACATTCAGCAACAGCAGCAACACATGGAATGACTCCTGGTGGCCATTAGACCTAGAACCCGCACCCAATCCCTTCGACCATGTCAGAAACCTCAAAATCATCATTGACAACAAGATCATCATGAAATCACAGATCAAAGCTGTCTCCTCCATCCGCTTCCTCACTCTCTGCATGCTATGTAAGATCTTCAAGTGGCTACCCCTGCACATGAGACGCACCGTGACACAAGCCCTTATCACCAATCGACTGGACTACGGCAACACCCTCTACATAGGAATCACTGCACACCTCCTACAGAGACTTCAGACCATGGAGAACACCATAGCCAGTCTCATCCTCGACCTTCCCCAAAGAATGGACATCACACCCTACCTCAGGCCATTCCACTGGCTCCCCATTCAGAAGTTATGCAAATTCAAGCTGCTGACCCACACGCACAAGGCTCTACACAACCAAGGACCCGCCTACATTAACCACCGGCTGAACTTCCACCAACCCCTAATTTCAACAAATTGTTTATGGAAATTGTTACTGATCTTTGCTCTCGGTACAAACGTCTTTTTATGACAGGTGATTTTAACTACCACTGGAACACTGCCCCGAAAGAGCCACCCGCTAGCCAGTTTGAGACAGGAATGTGCGCAATGGGGCTCCACCAATTAGTGGATGCCCCCACTCACTCAAAAGGGCATATCCTAGATCTCATCTGGACCTCGCAACCATGGGCTAGCTTAACAGATATCAACCCCTGCGCTTGGTCGGACCATGCGCTTCTTAGTTGTTGGGTCCCATTGAACGACCAATTGTCACAACCACCCCCAGAGTGGAATAAGGTGCGTAATTGGAAGAATATCGACGCCAACAACTTAGTAGAAACTCAACTTAGCTTCCCCCACACGCTCACGCCTAAATCAGGAAACTTAGACCTGGAGAGCGAGGCCATGACCAATACCCTACGCCAAGCCATAGACAAAGTGGCCCCAGAGAGAAGAGTTATAGCGAGAAACAAAGGGAAGGGGGCTCCCTGGTTTAATGAGACCCTGAGGGAACTCAAGCAAAGCCTCCGCCACGCCGAGAGGCGATGGCGAAAAGCCTATGAACCAGAGGAGCTGGCAATATATAAATCCCGACTAACTCTGTATAAAAGATCCATTACTGGCAGAAAGGCCGAATACTATGAGGCGAGAATCTCCATCGCTCCAAACAAGCAGAAAGAAACTTTTAAAATTCTGAAAGAACTTAGCCAAAAATCCGAAGTAAAAGCTACAGATGGTTCGCTAGACTGCAATACCTTTCAGACCTACTTCCTACAAAAAGTCAGGGATATTATCTCCGAGATCGACAACTCCCCCACCAACCAGAACCCCTTAGTTCTACACCAGGCCCCCCCCGCCCTCGATTACCAACTCACTGCCTTCCCCCGACTTGATTCCACCTCACTGACACAATTAATGAACCGTATCAAATCAGGTTCCCCTGCCGACCCCTGCCCCCCGAGGATCTTCCGAATGGCCCTCCCAGGCTTGGAAAAACAGTTTCTCTCACTACTGAACAACTCCCTGGAGGCTGGCCATCTACCCTCCAGCCTGAAGGAGGCTAGAGTAATCCCCCTCCTAAAGAAACCGGGAGCGGACGCAGCCATCCTCAAAAACTATAGGCCTATCTCCCAGATTCCCTTCCTAGCAAAAGTGGTAGAACAACATGTTCTCAAAACTCTCTCACTTTTCCTGGAAGAACACCAACTACTTCAAATACAACAAGTGGGTTTTAGGGCTCACCATAGCACCGAACTGGTGATGCTCTCCGTCCTGGATGACCTTAGAACCATGGCTGATAATAAACAACCAAGCGCCCTGATCCTATTAGACCTATCTGCAGCGTTCGATACGGTCAGCCATGCCCAGCTACTGGATCAACTAACGGCCTTGGGGATCCAGGGGCCGGCACACCGGTGGCTGGAATCCTTCCTGACGGGGCGATCCCAGAGAATTCAGTTGGGGGAACAGGTATCAGATAGTGGCGCCCTCACCTGCGGCGTCCCCCAGGGCTCTGCCCTATCCCCGCTCCTCTTTAACATCTACCTGCAGCCTCTGGTGTCGGCCCTTGCCCATATGGACTGCCGTGTCTTCAATTATGCAGACGACACCCAGCTCATTTTCCGGATCGATAACTCCACCCTTGCCCAGGAAGCGGTGCAAAATATCCTTAGATTTACTGTAAACTGGATGACCGCAAACTCATTAAAAATTAATCCAGAGAAAACGGAAGTTCTTGTCATCCCTACAAAAGGCAATCCATGGAGTGATCATTTCTGGCCCCAGGAACTGGGTGCCACTCCCATCCTAGCAACCGCTGTGAAAAGCCTAGGCATTAAACTTGACTCTGATCTCTCCATGGCTAACCAAGTTAGTGCAGTGGTAGGAACCTGCATAGGGCTCCTGAGAAAGTTATGGAAACTTGTCCCTCTCCTTTCAACTGCCTCCTTACAAACGATTGTGTCGGCCACTATTGTCTCCAGACTCGATTACGGAAATGCCCTATATTTAGGCCTCCCTCAAAAGCTTATCAATAAATTACAAGTGGTACTTAACGATGCAGCTAGGCTGATCTTTAAGTTACCAAGACGGGCCCACGCCTCTCCTCTGCTACACAAACTACACTGGCTCCCCATCAAGCAGAGAGTAAAATTCAAGGGCCTCTGCATTGCCCATAATGCGATCTATGGCAAAGCCCCGGCCTATATCAAGGAACGCTTGAGGAACTATATTCCGGGGCGCACACTGCGGTTCTCTGAGGCCTGTCACCTGGCCACCCCAAGATGCAATACTGCATCTAAAGGGGGCAGAGCCTTTTCCGTACTGCTCCCACAACTCTGGAACCAGTTGCCCGACCACCTGCGCAAAGAACCGGCTCTCCTCCCATTCAGGAAACAACTTAAAACGCTCCTGTTTAGGGAAGCACTGGATAATGTTTAAACACACCACACTGTTGGGCCATACATCTGCCCACGTCCTCTGGCTATTCCCCTTAAAGCGCTTAGAGACCCGCCGGTGATTAGCGCTATATAAATATCAATTAACATTAACATTAACATTAACCATCGAAAAGTCTGTGCTTTGCCTTCCTTTCACTTCCCCATACTCTCTGCATCTACAGAAGCAAAAGTGGAGGACACTCTTTCTTCCACATTGCAGCAAAGACCTGGAATAGCCTCCCCACACATTTCAAGACCATCACCTCACTTTCAGAATTCCGAAGGGCCCTCAAGACCTGGCTGTTCAAATGAGCCTCTGCAACCTGCAAGCACCTGGATACCCTATCGGGTTATTAGACGCACTTTAAAAATCCTGGTTAATTGATTTATTGAGCTCATTCTTTTTAATAAGTGAGTGGAAGGAGTGCGTGTGGTAGGACATGCAGTAAAGTCTGTACCTAAATCTTACTTGAGCGTTCTTTGAAACTTGTGTGAATATAGCTTCTCCTCCAACATGGAATTGAAATAGATTGATACTACAATTCTACTTAGCAAACTGTTTACTTATCTGAGCATTTGGTCAGACGCTGTCTGGTACAGGAGTGATATAGTGTTTAGGACTGTGGTGGCTACTTTGTGCCTTTTGCTCACACTGTAGCTTTATGCCTGCAAGCAGCCTGTATTCAGCCATGGTGCTGCAGAGGAAACTTGGTGCAATTTTCTGCCAGAGATACCAGTTGTCTGCTACCAGTTTTAACTCTTACTCAGTCTTTGTTTGGGCCAGATAGTGGAAAAATGTGGTTTAGGTAATAAGAAAATCTCAAAGGTAAGCAAATGTGTCCAAATTCTATTGACAATTGGTGAACCTGGTGTGTCTCCCTTTAATATAATCTGCTTGGCCTGGTTTCATCTGTAATGGCAAACAATGTTAAATGCTTCAAACTAATATTTTATAATTGTGGTTACAATTGACATTGCTTAAAGAAGTCAGGCTGTAATTTATGTAGGGTATCTTTCTACATTGATGAGGGTAATCAATGACTACAATGTCTTCTATGTGGTTTATTATATATGTAAAAAAAAACATAGAGGGTGGACATTCACTGGATAATAACACCCAGTGGTTAATCCTATTATAAAGGTAATCATGGCCCATTTCTTTACCTTTCTTCAAGACAGTTAGATTGAAATGGACTTCATTTTCGATATTGTAATTCAATAGATTAGTCACGTCTGACTTTTGTCTTGTTCTGTGAGGTATGTAGTCAATTAGTTATTAATTATGCCATCTTCAGTATGGTAATCACTCATGCAGAGTTTTTCATTCTGTAAAGTCTCTGGATGACCCTGCTCTCTGACCTGGGGAAGATCATTTTTGGCTTTGATTAATGTTATTTTAGATTTCTTCTTCATGACCTTCAGATAACTTGCAAAATAGTTAAATGATCTCTTACATCAACCTTCATATTTGCCTTTTATCTACAGAATAACAATGCCATCAGTGAGGGTGCACCTTCTAGTAAAATTAATTTTGAACTTTATCAGTTTGCGGAAGTCCCAGTGTTTAATTTCTAGTTCTTCAATCTTAGTAAGAAGGATTTAGTGGTAGCTTAGAAATTCCCTTTACTAGGAGCTGATTTTTTTAGTTTTTTTTTAGAGGTTTATATAGTGCGAACTAGACTTTACATGAGCACCAGTTTCGTTACAGATGGACACATTCATTTTTTTAGGCACAGGGAGATTAAGTGATTTGCCCAGAATCACAGGATGTTGAGCTTCGTTGCCGAGACTCGAACCCGGTTCCCTAGCTTTGAGGTCGACCGCTCTAGCCATAAGGCTACATCTCTTCACCACAGAGATCAGGTTTTTAGGTAATCTAAATCATTTTTGAGGGAATGTCAGGCCTTGTAAGGTTAGTGAAGAACTCTTTGGAAAATGCGTAATCTGAAGTCCGCGCTGTAGAGGGAAGCATCTTTCTGGCACCATTGTGAAGATTTCTAACCGACTTGGCTGAGATCAAGTACCATACAGACTGAAGTGCAGTCTGGCAATAGATCAAATTGTTTTCTGCTGAGACCAGCTTGTCTTCACACATGAACAAATGGTAAATTCTGAAATGTGACTGATGAGGAGTTCATAAAAAAGCATACTTTAGGTTGTCATGATTGACTGCTTGCAAGAAAAACGTTTTTTTTAATATTCATCTGATTGTCGTCATGTCTTTGGATGATACATGGTGAGAGTTGGACTTCTGATCAACAACATGGTTGAAGTAAGTGTTACATTTCTGATGTAGTTTTTAGGTTTCTTGAGGAATTCCATCAGCACTTCAAATTTACATCTGAATTCAAAGCTTGCGAAAGATTACAGTGCAAGGTTTAGTCTCATGGACATTATAGTCAATCCTCCAGGGTCATCTTTTTTGTGGAGTTGCCCTTAAAGCTTTTTTGTCATGACCTGGGGCAATTCTGTATCATATGGCACGCAACATATGTAACCATGCAATGCAGGGCCAGCCTTCCATTCTAATCATTCTCCAAGAAACAAATCTGTCTGATTGGACTGCAACAGTGTGTGCGAAGAGTGTGACGCTCACTAACATATAACGAATGAAAGCACCATTGTTTCTACTGTGAGCTCATGAGGTGTTTAGAGCTCAGAGAGGTCTTGGTTATTGATGGGCTTTGGTAAGCGCATGTGATTTCCTGTATTTCCTGAAATCACTTGATGATTCAAAATCATGGTGGCCATTTTGGCAAAAACAGTATTAAAGGGAATTTAATAGATCCTAATAGATTTAATAGACAACTAGTATTACCTGTACCATGAATGCAAAACCTGTGATCTCTAAATCATTAAACAAGCATAAGAAACTCTGCCACCCGTAATGATGCTTCATCCTAGAAAAAATTAGAGAGGCAGATAAGTGTGATAAAAAATGTCAAATTTAATTTCACACATAGCACACATGCAAAACAATTCCAAAGCCAGAATACAAAAGAATTTAATCATCATCGTTGCAATTTTAACAGGATACGAATAGAGACAGGATTTGATCTCACTGTGAATTAGAACAGAGTAACTTGGACATTTGGGCTGGTAACAGGCAAGTCACCAGGACAGCGACTGTGAAACAGGTTGTCAACTGAAACTGAAACAAGCACTATGGTAAGCAGGACCTACAGGATCCAAAGAGATGATTGTTAGGCTAGGAGAGTGTTTCAAATGGTAACATTTGTGTTTCTTGTTGAAGGTTATTGAACCAAATTCCTGCTATTATAAAAGGATCTGAATTAGGAGCAGATTAGCATAGTTAATAACCAGTTGTTAGAGACATTGGCCTTATTACGAGTTCAGCAGGCCATGGGACCACCGAACCCGTGGTGGCAGTCAGGGCCGAACTGAGAACCGAAACCGGCCCTGGCAAAGAGCTTGGCCGGTCCGGGGGGGAGAGGAGGATGGGGGGGTGCTAGTAGAAAGCTTTGTGCCGCTTTTGTTGCAGGGGCGAAACCGGCCCTCAGTAACAAAAACGACCCCCCCAAGGGTCTAAAACTGGCACCCACCCTGGCGTACCACTGGGGAAACACCCGGTGCCCGCTAAGGCCAGTCCAGCCCTGGTAGTGGTCTGATCACCGCCACACTGTGGGACCACCTGCTGTATTAGGACTGCAGTGGTCGGACAACCATGAGACTGCCGGCATTGCAGGGATCAAGGCTCCCACTAGCCGGCAGTCTGCAACCGGCTGTAATATGCTAGGGGTGCTGCTGCGGCACCACCGAGCATATTACGAGTTGCATTTTCCCACCATGAAAAGGGTGGTGGAAAGGCAACAAAGGGACTGGATTTGGGCTGGAGGTGCATGCTGGGGACACATGTAGTGTGCTCCTATATTTGCACTCCCACTTCCTGCACGATGTGGCATGTATGCCACACCATGCAGGAAGGTGCAGTCGGTGGTCTGACTGTGGCGGTCTGCATTATAGGCTCTCCTATGAGCCTTGTAGTCCATCGCAGTCAGACAGCCACAGCACCGCCTGCCAGACTAGGATTTAACTCTTGATCTGGCGGGCGGTCGCACCACAAGTTTGGCGGTCCTACAGCGGACAGTGAAGGACTGCCGCCGCAGCAGGACCGCCAAACTCGTAATCAGGCCCATAGTGTTTAGTCGTCATTGTGCGGAATTCAAATATCATACCGGTAGTAAAAGAAGACACATCTTTATTGCATTCAAGAAGCAAAGTGGCAGATTGTCAGGTGAAGAAAATCGGTCGGTGCTGGACCAGTCATCTCCTTTTCCTTTCTTCCCATTCCTCTTTTCTCCCCAGAGTTTGACCTGAGACGCTGTGTATTCCAGCAGCTCCAGTGTGGCCAAGGGGATTGGCAGGCCCGTTATTACTCCTGTTGTTTCAGTAAAAGAGCACAAGGTTAGTAACTGAAAATATGTGTCTTGACATTATTAAACCACATTAAAATATAATCACTTTCTCACACCTGCCTATGGGGCATAACCAAATAATTTTCCTATCATTTTAGCTGACTCCCCTTCATGATGACAGTTCGTCTGGATTGCTTCTACAGGTCATATAAGTTTTTGTCAGGTGTGTGAACTGGCTGTTTCTCAATAGAATGCTTGATTCCTATCACAGCTTTCCTATTAAGAAGCAGGAATTGTCAGGACTTACTGTCATGATGCCTTCAGAAATAAAAGAATCACCAACTTAGGTGCCTGTTGTGGGTAGAGATGGGTTTCTGATTGGAGAGCGAGACGTTTTAGTAGCAAACTCTGGAAGCATTGGAACATGTTCTACTCTCGTATCCCTCCGGCAAGCCATATTGTCTGATGATGTATGTTCTGTTTCTATTTTCCAAAAGTGCATTAGGCTTCTGAAAGAGAGACATTGATATTCTATCTCTTGCATTGTTGGTGAGATGTGTTCCAATCTTTTGATCTTCTGATTATTGCTGCTTGTTTTATTATTGATGGAAGAAAATGTTTGTCAGCCTTTGAAGTCTCAACATGGTGGAGGCTATGAAAGGACTTATGGCTCTAAGCTCCACAATATTGAAGCTTATTTTCTGAGCATCCTGCTGCTTTTTTTGACAGTGTATATTTTTTTGGACCTTCTGAAATTGACGTTTCATTTGGTAGCTAGATATTTTAGCTGAGTGCTTGGGACTGCTCTCAATGTTTCATAACTATGCTAGCCGGCCAAAGACCCCAAAGGTGCCAAAGTCCACTATTTCTTCAGACATCAGCGGTTTAACAGGAGGATATAAGTGGAAGGAATTTGCCTGAATTGAAGGTTTGTTCATCGCTCTCTGCAATATAACTATCAACATTGAACCTGTTGCCTTAGAGGTCCTGCAGATGTATAATTATCACTGCTTGCTGTTGTCAGATGCACAAATAGTATTTTATTCATAATAAGTTGGGGTTAGTTCATTCTCTACTCTGAAGTACCCACCGAGAGACAGATGCATGACAGTCAGTCATTTGTGGTAAATGGGCACTGTTGCTGATGTAAAGGCACTGCGCAGTCCTAGTAGGTAGAAGCTATTGACTACTGACATATTGATTGCATGTATTTGGCGGGAGCACTGGAGGATCTTTGACCATCCCTGCATAAATGTGATTGCTCAGGACTGACTGAGAAGCTGCCATTGACATGTAAGTTATCAGTGGAGAGAGTGTAGGTAGGAGACAGTAATGCCAGAACACTTTTTTTCCAATTTAATTTAGTGTCCAATGAAGAGTCTTAGAGTATCCATACTGGAGTGCTCAGGAAAGGGCGAGGAGCAGCCACTTAAATGCTCCTCAGGTTGGGAAGAGAAGTCCCAAATTACAACTGCGATCACAGTTGTGGTTAGGAGACAGAGCTGGCAGTTTTTGATGCTTACCGGGGCAGGCCTTGCTTAGCCTCTCTGATTCACCTTAAAAAATACGGTGACTGTTCTGCTTATCATGCATATTTAGGTGTCTTGTACCATTCAACAATGGAGAGCAACACCCTGCACTGCACTCACTGTGTATATGTTAGCATTTCATCAGGACCTAGGTGAAAATGCCCATTGACTCCCAAGTGTCCTGAACTGCGCCTAAAGGGCCTCATTTACAAGCCCATTGCATCGCCGGTGATCCAGCGGGTTACTAGCAACAAGCATTCATACACTGAATACTCACCTGGGCCCATTCATTCACACTAACTAGCAATCACCGCTGGGGGGAATCAGTTGTACTCTTTATCAAAATCCCTGCTACCAATTACCTTTCCTGATTGAAGAGTAATGACTTACCAATGGACCTTTGATAATTGGGGATAAAATGAGAATGTACAAAACAATTATCAAGACTGGCGATAAAATTATCGCCGTTTTAGCGGCAGGAAACTGCCGCTAAAGCAGCGATAATGGGCTTGCTAATATGCGTTATGGAATTCCAATAGAAGCCCAGGTTAGATGTGCAGGACATCTAACCTGGGCTTCTATTGGAATTCTATAACGCATATTAGCAAGCCCATTATCTTATCGCCAGTCTTGCTAATATGCCCCATAATTTTCATTAACCACCTGAAATAACCACTGACTCAGGAAGTTTTAAAAAGTGTATCTAAATTCTTTAGCAGAGTAAATTACAATGCACTTAATACTTAATCGCATATCAAGGAGGAAGTATACTATAATATTACCTATTAAGCATCAATGACGGTCCCTCAGAAAAGAGAAGATAGAGACAGCAGTACAAACTAGATTACGCATTTATAGTTACATAAAGGTGTGAAAACCAAACCCCTTGGCCAAGGAGTTGGAAGAGGTTCCCCAAGAAAGGATGAAGACCAAGACCTCCGGATCAGGTTCAGGACAGGATAGAAGACCTCTCTACCAACGACGCCTGCGTCGTTCCCCTCTCTGACACTTCGTTTCCTCCCCGATTCTTCTGTGTCTTCTTTCTAATGGAATCCGCCACCCCCACGTCAGGACCTCTTCGGACAGCGGTTCAGTCTGCAATCGATCAGCTCGTTGAGCACCCAAAGCCTGTTCCCCTGTACTAACTAATTAGCTAATTCTATATCTATTATACCCTTCTACACCCAGGTACCTCCCATTAATGTTTCAAAATTATGGGCCCACTACTTCTGATTGGACAGAGACAGGGGGTTGATCCTCACACCATGACAATTTAGTTCAATTTCTTTAAGCCCATTGTTTTAAAATACCGCCACTCTCAATTAATACATTTGCTTTATTTCCCACCCGTCTCCCGACAATTTTCAATATAAAGTGTATACAATATGTATCAAATTTAGGACATCTCAGATGTACAGTGAAGGTGACCAGCGGGTCATGTCCTTGGATATCTTCCAAGTTGACTTCATCGCTTTGTCTTGTTAGTTTCCAGAGCGCATGCGCAGGTTCCATGGCTCTTGAGCTGCTGTTCAGTTAACCCAGGCCCACTTTACGAACTAATAGAAATCAAAGAAGAAACATATTAAAATCAAAAATAAATGTTTTCACTGTATACCACCTACTTCTACTCTATTCCCATTTAATTATAAATGTCTATCCCGCATTAGTAGCGTTAGAATACCACATTATTAATTGCAGCAATGCGAAAGCTTTAACATGTGAGAACATTAAGCAGCCATTTTAGCATACACTGCGCAGAAGCAAAAGTTTCCCTCCAAGCAAAGAAAGACGTCATACCATGTGACATGGTTGACACATGCGCAGTAGAGTTCCCGCGCTTTAGCGGCCATTTTGCATTAGACAAGGATTACTTATTAGCGAAAACACATAGGCAAGCGTCTCTCGGATAAATGTAATGTTTGCACATTATTAATAATGACATTACAAGGTTTTAGTACAAATTAATTACTACTGTGAGAAGATTGCTTACGAGCAAGTCTCATTGTGAGTCCTTGCTCCATCAATCCCCTCTCTGAAGGCGTTTCTGAGCCATCAAAACTACCCACAACCAGATGCCAACTTCTAGCATATTTCGGTTAGACTTTTACTTTTACATTTTCTATTTTTATCCTCTTCTTTCAGTTTCTTGTATATTTCCCGTTTCAGATCTTCTAACTCAATTTCATCAAATTTCCGTTTCTTGCCTTTTCCTGCCATTCTATATGTTTCATTCTTTTTACAACATTTGCACCATATCATTATTGACAATACTATTATTGCTATCCCTACTAAGGGTACTAATATTTGACCTATAAGTCCTTTTCCTACATTAGTAAACCAGGTACCAATTGACGCAATGCTATTTGTCAATCTTTCCCATACACTATCAACTTCCAGTGGTTTAAGTTCATTCTCAAGTTTTGTTATATTCTTTATATACGTTCCAATTTCTGCACTTTTGTCAGGAATATATGTGCAACAATGTTTCGTTTTCAACAATTTACAGACTCTACCCTCTTTTGCTAATATTATATCAAGAGCAAGTCGATTTTGCATAACCATAGATCTAATCGCAACCATCTCCGCATTAATCATTAGAAATCCTCCAGCAGTATCCGTTGATAAACGATCAACCACTGTAGACAATTTACATATTCTCTTTGAGTTCAGAATTACTCCCACTGAAGGTATCAATGCACCAAATATATCACCTACAATTTCTGTGAAACTAGCTCTTTTACTACGTGTTAATTCACTATGATTTTCATTGCTCCCAGTGTTTCTTTTTAGGTGGTATACTTTTGGAAAAACTATTTCAAAATAACAACTTCCATACCACCGTGCAGGAAGCCTAAAGTAAGCCTTATTCCCACACACAAAGGGCCTGATTCACAGAACTAACTTACGTCAAATACGTAAAGTTAGTAATTTTCGGTATTCACAGAATACCCTTACCACTATTAACTTTATGTCTGCTCCCGGGCCGGAGATTCCGGCCCTGTGGCGGAATTTCCGCCTCTGGGCCGGAATCTCCGCCTCTGGACCGGAATACCCTCATTTAGGCCGTTTCAATGCTCAAACGGCCTAAATGAGGGTATTCCGGCCCAGAGGCGGAGATTCTGGCCCAGAGGCGGAAATTCCGCCACAGGGCCGGAACCTCCGGCCCGGGAGCGGACATAAAGTTAGTAGTGGTAAGTGTATTCTGTGAATACCGAAAATTACTAACTTTACGTATTTGACGTAAGTTAGTTCTGTGAATCAGGCCCAAAATAAATTCCAGGAAAAACTGAATCTGTTCCTCCTTTTAATCCCCAACCTCCAAGAATTAAGAAATTATGTTCACATTCACTGGTACCAATAAAAATATTGTTATAATCAGTCTTTAACCTATGAAGACAAATTTTCCCTGTCTTTACAAAATGCAGAGCCAAAGCAGCTTGAGCTTTGCCAGGTGTGTAAATACCCTCTTTCTCAGCCCAAGGTGGAAGATGAGCTTTATGCTCTGACGCTTTCTTTTGGAAATTCTGTCTTCTATTCTCAACTAAGTTCAAAAATATCTTTTCTTCCTCACGTAATGAACATGTTAGATTGCTTCTATGTGCATGTGTTATGTCTATCGACTTCATTGTTAAGAAAAATTCTCCCATAAATTGTGCATCTTGACTACTAAGCACTGGGTTCAGGTTTTTTCGAATAGGAACTTCGGAAAATATCACATCTATATTTGAATAATAATACTGAAGTTTACCTGTTCTATAAAATAAACTAGTTAGTACACTGCATGATATACCATAAGTTAAAGGCAAATGATGATATGTTAAACCTTCTGCTACTGATTCAGGTAACTTCATACAAACATAACAGTCACTAATTTCCATTGTATCTACGTACTGAACCAATAATTTTGTAAAAACATTTAAACTAGTATCATTATCTGTTACTTCGTGATGAAAGTCTGGTTCATCCTCTGCTTCTAATTCTACTCTATCACTTTTCAAATTATCTATCCTTCCTTTGGTGTCGTTGTTACTCTTCTTGTCTATTATCATAAGGTAAGGAATTGCTACGATCACAACTAACCACACTATGAGCACCACTACCATACTACATATGCACATAGCACAGCATTTTCTACAACATTTCCGTTTCGGTTTCCCAGAAACTCTGGCGTCAGCTATTTTTTTTCTCTGTGAAGATTTCTCTTCTTTCTTTTTGTTTCAAAACTTTAATTTTTATCAAGGTGGTTTCACTTCTTTTTCAAAAGTCAATTCTGCACTTGTTCTTTCGTCACCACTTTCACTTGACTCTGAACTCTCGTAGTCTTCAAGGATTATATAAGTCCAATCAGGACCTTTAAACTTATTGTTCACAAGTTTCAATCTTTTGCTTTTTCGTTTTTCAGTCCCACTTGTTTGTCCAGATAAGCTTGTTATTTCATTTACTTGTTCTGGATCTTCACTTCGTGTTTCTATATGGTATTTTACTCTTTTAATAACACTAGGCCAAAGATCACCTTTTCTGACCTTCTTAGGTTGCACTGTATCTTCACCTTCCGAGTCTTTTCCGAAAACTCTTTTATTTTCAAGGTGTGGCACAAGTTGATTTTCTTCACTTCCAGTTTTCTCTTCTATCTGCTCTTGTTCAGGTCTTGTTGTTGTTTCTTCAGTTGCCTGAGTGTGAGTTTCTACTAACTGACCCTGTTCAGGATTGACGTTTTCGTGCTTGATGCTTTCTTGCTCGATGTTTTCTTGGTTTTCTTCTCCCTGAACGTGTTTTTCTTGTTCTAACTGGTTCTGATCAGGGCTTATTGCACTGTGTACTTCTGCAGCCTGACCGCGTTCTTCAGAACCTGTCTGTCCCTGCTCAAACTTTGTTGTTTCGTTGTCAATTTGAGCCCAATTTCCTTTCCCTATCTGGTCCTGCTCAGGTTCTCTTATTGTTTCAGTTTCCTTTTCCTGAGCTGATTCTTCTTCACCTATCTGGTCCTCTCTAATTTCCTCTAATCTAGCTCTACTTCTTGTTTTGATGAAAACTTCTGGTATATCAACCACTGGTATCCAGTCCTGACTTGTGCTCGGTTGTTCTTCTTCAGCTTCTCCCGAATTTTCCACTTGGGATTCTTCAGCTGGCCAACCTTCAGCTTCCTCAGCTATTGATGCTGACTGAGGATCTTTTCCTTCAGGAACTGGCACCCTTTGGGGTGGCTTACATGAATCCAATTAGGAAATCCTGCACATTTCACCGCTGTGTTTGTAACCAATATAACCTGACAAGGTTCGCCCCACCTGGGTGATAAACACATTTCTCTGGTGTGATGCTTCACTACCACCCAGTCTCCGGGGTTCAGATCATGCTCTTGTTCAGGCTGCCTGGAAACTGCGTCTTCTCCAACCTGGTGAGAGACAGAACGCACGAGGTCAGCCAATGCCTTGCAATAATCTAGAACCATATCATCAGTTATGTTCAGCAGTTTATTTCCAGGTACATGTGCTTGTCTCATTGCTCTTCCCATGATGATTTCATGTGGACTCAATCCTGTATTTCTATCAGGAATGCTTCTGAGTCCCAATAAGACAAGAGGCAATGCATCTGGCCAATCTAACGATGTGGATTGACAATCTTGATTTTATTGTGCCATTCATTTGTTCAACCACTCCAGAAGCCTCTGGGCGGTACGCACAGTGCAATTTATGTTCAATTTTAAATGCTTCACAGATTATTCGAATCACATCGTTATTGAAGTGACTCCCTCTATCTGATTCCAAAGTTACTGGGAAACCAAACCGTGGAATGAGTTCTCGTAACAACAGTTTCGCAACTGTAATGCTGTCATTCCTCCTAGTAAGGTAAGCCTCCACCCACCTTGAAAACAGACACACTATGACAAGAACATATTTCAGTCCTTTACATGGTGGTAACTGAATGAAATCTAACTGCAATCTCACAAATGGACCCTCGGCCTTTCCAATTTTTCCTAAGCCAATTACTGTTCTCCTTCCTGGATTATTCATTTGACAAGTTAAACACCTCTGGCAAAGACTCTCTGCTGCAGCCCTAAACTTTGGATTGTACCAACTCTGTCTGAAAAGTCTAATCATGGCATCTCTCCCTACATGTGTGTCTCCGTGATACATTCTGGCCATTTGTGAAATCAGGCAATCAGGCATGACTGGTCTGCCATCTGAATAAACCCACACATCATCATCTGTTCTTCGTCTACACCCGATTTTTATCCAAACATCTCTTTCACTCTCTTCAGCATCATCCTGCAATCGTTTCACATCATTCCATGTTTCAGGTGTTGAACATAGCATAAGTTGGCAGCTGATTCCCATCCTTTCGACTTTTCTGTTTACTGCCAATCTGTTTCTGGCACAATGTTGAGCAATTAGGTCTGCGAATCTGTTACCGGCTACCACCCAATCATCTCCTGTCTGGTGTGCGGCACATTTCACCACTGCCAATTCTTTTGGTGATTGTATTGCCTCCAATAATTCCTTTACAAACTGCCCATTTTTGATTGGGGATCCTGAAGAAGTCATGAAAACCCTCTGCATCCACAGTTGGCCAAAATCATGCACAACTCTGTACCCATATTGACTGTCCGTAAATATGGTTACCTTTAGATTTTTCCCAATTTTGGAGGCTTTGATTAAAGCAATTAATTCAGCTACTTGTGCAGATTTGACTCCTGGTAAATAAGAGGCTTCGACTATTCCAGAAAGTTCACATACAGCATAGGCTGCACTCAATTTGCCATCCTCATGTCTTAGGCATGAGCCGTCCACAAACAGCTCCCTGTCTGGGTTTTTCAGGGGCATTTCCTGTATGTCAGGACGCGGTTTGGTACACAACTCTGTGACCTGGAAACAGTCATGTTCTGGATCATCCTTAACTTCTTCACAATATGGATCTGGCAATAATGTAGCAGGATTTACAACGTGCACCTAGCTATGGTCACATTTTCAGCTCCTAGAATTATTCGCTCATATCTTGTCATCCGACTAGGTGTGAGATGCTGAGTTCTAGTTCTTGTCAACAGGATCACAACTGCATGTGGGACAAACACTTTAACAGGATATCCCATTACTATTGACTCACTTTGTTCAATGCTCATACAAGTAGCAGCAACTGATTTTAGACAACCTGGTAATGCTGCCGCCACTGGGTCCAATGTAGCAGAAAAATATGCTACAGGACGCCTGTCTAGTCCATGTCTTTGGGTTAGCACTGAAAGTGCACAATTTTCTCTTTCATAGCAAAACAGTGTGAATTCTTTTGTATAGTCAGGCATGCCCAGAGCAGGTGCCTCACACAAAGCATTTCTTAATTTTACAAATGCACTGGCACTTTCATCATCCCATTCAACTGGATGTTTTGCTTTCTTTTTGGTTAACTGAATTAAAGGCTTCGCTAGTAGTGAAAACCCTATAATCCATTGTCGACAGTATCCTACTATTCCAAGAAACATTCTCACTTCTCTTTGTGTTACTGGCATTTTCATTTGCTTAATTATTTGTATTCTTTCAGACGTTAGTCTTCTTTTCCCTCTTTCAATTTGGTGTCCCAAATATTTAACTGCTGTTGTACAAAATTGTAACTTCTCAGGTGACACTTTGTGTCCTTCCTCAGCCAAATGGTTGAGCCAAATGGTTGAGTAATGCAATTGAATCTGCGACACAATCATCATGAGTTCTTGACGCCACCAATAAGACGTCTATGTACTGCACCAGGACTGAGCTCCTGGGCAGTATTAATTGTTCTAGACACTTTTTCAGTATTTGATTAAAAATAGAGGGACTTTCTGTGTACCCTTGAGGAACACGATTCCACACATAAACATGGTTTTCGAATTTAAACGAAAACAAATACTGACTATCTGGATGTAATGGTATTGAGAAAAATGCTTGGCACAGATCAATCACGGTGAACCATTCTGCATCCGATGGTATCTGGTACAGGATCACTGCAGGATTTGGTACTATAGGACAACAAGGTACTACAATTTTATAAATTTTCCGCAAATCCTGAACGATCCTATATTTTCCACTAGGCTTTTTCAAACCCATAATTGGGGAACTACAAGGGCTACTCAGAACTTCTTTTAATATGCCTTGTTTCACCATTCTGCAAATTTCTTCAGTAACTCCTGCTTTTACTTCTGCACTCATTTTGTACTGTCTGGTATTTGGAAAAATTGCGCCTTCTTTTACAGTGATCTCCACTGGGTCTATTTTTGCCATAAGACCTACTTCTTTCCCAGTAAAATCCCATACCTTAGAGTTCACTGTAGTTCTTAACTCTTCTGGTAACTCATCTTTGGTTATTAAGGAGAACATTTCATCTACTTCTGTACCTTGCTTAGCTATCATGAATTTGTATACATGATCTTCATCCGGGGTCTGTATTGCAACACCATCCGGTGTGCAAAAAATAGTGCAATTCATTTTGCACAGTAAATCTCTACCCAGTAAATTTACTGGACTGGAATCACATACCACAAATTGGTGCATTTCTCGGAAATTCCCTATTCTTACTTCCATGGGCTCAGTAAGGGGTGTTCTGATCTTTTGATTTGCTACACCTACAACTTGGATAGCTTCTCCAGAGAGAGGGAGGTCTGGGATGTCTGCTGTTCTCACAGTAGAACGGGTAGCACCAGTGTCCAAAAGAAAAGTGATATCATTACCTTTTACTTTCCCTTCAACATATGGACCTGACTGATCTACCGGCAAGGATGCGCCAAGTACGCACTCCTTCTCTTCCTCTCCTAGGCACCGTCATTGATAACTATATTGATTAAAATCATCCTGTAAAAGAAATTGTGAAGTTACATATTCATTCTTACAACTTCCTCCTTGATATCCGACGTCTGTACCGTGCTTTGCTCTGCTTACATTACCCTGTATAGGGGCAGGTGGCAACTGACTCTGAGGATTTACACCTTGCTGTGAGTCATTCTGCGTCTGTGGAATTAAATTATGATTTGGGCCATTATTATTTTGAATCTTTTTACACTCGTTCTTCCAATGTCCCAACTTTCCACATCCATGACAAGGAAATTTCTTTTTAGCCTCTTCTCTACTCATTCGTCCTCTCACTTTTCCACCATTCCCTGTGTCACCATTTGTTCCAGAATCTTTTCCCTGACTTTCTGTTGGATTATCCAAATTAATTACCTGTCGCTCAGCCATTTTCACTTGATCCCACATCACTTTTTCTTGTAGTTTCTTGTGCCTGTCTTCAATGTCATCTCCACAATATTTAGCATATTTCAAAATTTCATCAATAGACTTTCCCTGCCAACATAACATGTGTTGCTTAATCATCTGGCAAATCTCTGGTTTTAGTCCATAAACAAATCGATAGACAAACTGACTCATATTTTTATCTCCAATATCTTCAAAACCACTGTACTGCTTAAACACCGGTAATAGACGTTCGTAGTAGGCGTGTACCGATTCATTTGCCTCTTGAGTAGTCCTGTCTATTTTTACCCAATCTGTTTCTTTTGGTGGTATTTTCCCTTTCAAATAAGTTATTACCTGGTGATACTTTTTCATCACATCATTTGATGGAGCACCTGTCTTTGCATCTCTAGGATACTCTTCACTAGGCCAGTCGATTGTAATTTTACAGTCTGTCCATAAATCGGCAGGTACTACTATGTCAAACAAACCATCCAGGTCCTTTAACAAAACCTTTGAAACCTTCACAAACCTCTCAACCTGCTTGTACCATTCAATTGGTTTTTCTCTCAATTTTGGAAAATCATTCGTAAATGACAAAATATCTTGCCTGCTCCATGGGACATGAATATAACCTCCTCCTGGAACCTCCAGCATCGGGTACATCTGTTCTACTTTTCCTGTTTCCTTCAGTAAATATTCGGAATTCGTTCTACTGAAACGTGCCTCTTCCTTTTTCTTTGTCCATCTAGTTTTCCATTTATCCAGTTCTCCCCATTTCTGTAATACTGACATTAATTCTTTCACTTGTAATTTCCTACCAGATGCATTCATATTTTCTAAATCTTTGTCAGTAAAATCTGCTCTATATGGTTTCTGTAGTACTTTTGACTTTCTTATTTCAATTCCCATTTCTGAGGCCAAATCCGTGAACTTTTCATGGAATATCTTTACATTTCTCGTTATGCTCCTACATACGAACAATAGTTCTTCACTGTAGGTATTTAAACGATCTACTCCTACATTGCCTGCTATCATTTCTTCTAACTCGACTTTTAATTTATAAATGTCCAAAATCTTTGGAGGTGAACTTTGTCTGTCTACTCCTTGTGCCCATCTTTCTAAGTCTTCTGGAGTTACTACTGTTGCACTTTTAGTTCCTGATGATGTTATTATATTCACATCCTTTGAGCAACCAGGTGTGACTCTTCTGGGGGTGCTATTTACGGAGTCTCGAATAGGTAAATCCATTAGTGAAATCATAGATTCACAATCACTGATATGATCATCAATTATTACAGCTTCATGTTTAGGAATGTCCACAGGTGTAGGCATAACTAGAGGTTTCGGACAATTTAGTTTGTCACCATATAAAGGGACCACGGGACCAATGGTTACAGGTATGGTCAGGGAATCAGGATGTACATTCAACTGTGTTATTTTCTGTATCAATTCTGCTCTATTTCTGTCTAAGGCCTCTCTTTCCTTATCCTGAAGTACCCTATTAACTGGTGGATTATGCAGTACTTGGGGTACCAATGGTGTTCTCAAAATTGGTGCACTTGGGGTGCATCCACCCAGCCCTTCCTGGTATGGTGGAGGGTTCTATAATATTTCTTCCATAAATTCATCTTCAGAGTCTCCAAACCCTGTCATGTGTTTTGTTTTTTCTTTGCATTTTTTCCCTAATGGCTCATCTGCCATGAATACTGGAAATAAACCCTCGGTAAGCATCGCTCATCTCCACTGTTTCATCTGATTTTCTCTTGACCCATTCTGGTGTCTAGGGAAAAATCCCCTATAACCCCTTTTGCTTCTGGATCTATCACGTTCAAATGCCTCTGTTTCCCATTCTTCTAAGGCTTCGTATTGCGTTAATCTTGGTCTGGGTTCTAATTCATTCATTCTTAATCTTAAATTTTGAAGAATTCTCCCATTGAAAGTACCATTCTCTGGGAAAGCTAATATTCCGTCATCTTTTGTATAATCTATCCAATTTTCTAACCATACGCAAGTATGATAACCCCTCTCCATCATCATGAATGAGGCGGGCGTTTTTGCTGGTGGAATGATAATTCCTTCCCTAGTTTTGATTGGCTTATCCTTCTTAAAATAGTTTTTATTCTTTTGTAAAAATGAAATTTTTCTCTTTTCTCCGTACATTTTGGGTAAATATCTATTTATTGAACTATATTCGGCAAAACCTAGGAATCTCCTGTCTGGACGTGTTCCTATTAACGTCGGATCGCGTTTCCACATATAATCTACACTGTCCACTAAAATTCTGACTTCTCTGCTGACAACCAATCAAATTTCAGCTAACATTTGTCTCGGGACCAATCCTAGCACGGCTTTTCTGTGACGTTTGTCTGACGACCCCTCCTTTACAATCTGCGCTTCTCTGTCTCTCGCTGTTTCAACCAATCCCAGCGCGGCACCTGTGACGTCAGTATTACTCCTTACTACCGACCCCTCCTTTACTAGCTCGCTCCACGCCCGCTGTGTCGACCAATCCCAGCGCGGCGTTTGTGACGTCAGCTTTTACTCCGACAGCTGACCCTCCCTTTACAAAAATCGTACGCAAAACTTTCAACACTTTTATTAAATTCAGTAACAACATAAAACATTCGCTATCGTGCCAGTTTCTCTAAATTGGAAAAGATAGATTCTCTCACTTCTTAGTAAAACCCTTCCGTTTACTAATCATACACTACGAGTAAAAACACTTCCGTTTACTATTCACATAAGCTTCGGAAATACCTATTACTCCTTCAATGTTACCCTTTCTAGGTGATATAACATCAAATTTTCATTAGCGTATTCCTTTGCTAACACTCATACACACAGAGTCCCTAACAAGTACTTATAGCCCTGCTTAACTTTTCAGTACTATTTCTGCCTGACAGATAACCTCACTGCAGTATGGCTTCCACTTACCATCCGCTATTCAAATTCCCTGGGGATTCTAGACAACATAAAACAAAACTTTAAACAAACGGATGTTAGCTCATAAAAATAAAATTCTCATTACCCAATTAACAAAGTAAAACCATCCTCTGATAACCAGATAACAGATCCAGCGGGTTACTAGCAACAAGCATTCATACAGTGAATACTCACCTGGGCCCATTCATTCACACTAACTAGCAATCACCGCTGGGGGGAATCAGTTGTACTCTTTATCAAAATCCCTGCTACCAATTACCTTTCCTGATTGAAGAGTAATGACTTACCAATGGACCTTTGATAATTGGGGATAAAATTAGAATGTACAAAACATAATTTTCATTAACCACCTGAAATAACCACTGACTCAGGAAGTTTTAAAAAGTTTATCTAAATTCTTTAGCAGAGTAAATTACAATGCACTTAATACTTAATCGCATATCAAGGAGGAAGTATACTATAATATCACCTATTAAGCATCAATGATGGTCCCTCAGAAAAGAGAAGATAGAGACAGCAGTACAAACTAGATTACGCATTTATAGTTACCTAAAGGTGTGAAAACCAAACCCCTTGGCCAAGGAGTTGGAAGAGGGTCCCCAAGAAAGGATGAAGACCAAGACCTCCGGATCAGGTTCAGGACAGGATAGAAGACCTCTCTACCAACGACGCCTGTGTCGTTCCCCTCTCTGACACTTTGTTTCCTCCTCGATTCTTCCGTGTCTTCTTTCTAATGGAATCCGCCTCCCCCACCTCAGGACCTCTTCGGACAGCGGTTCAGTCTGCAATCGATCAGCTCGTTGAGCACCCAAAGCCTGTTCCCCTGTACTAACTAATTAGCTAATTCTACATCTATTATACCCTTCTACACCCAGGTACCTCCCATTAATGTTTCAAAATTATGGGCCCACTACTTCTGATTGGACAGGGACAGGGGGTTGATCCTCACACCATGACAAATTTGTTCAATTTCTTTAAGCCCATTGTTTTAAAATACCGCCCCTCTCAATTAATACATTTGCTTTATTTCCCACCCGTCTCACGACAATATTCAATTTCAAGTGTATACAATATGTATCAAATTTAGGACATCTCAGATGTACAGTGAAGGTGACCAGCGGGTCATGTCCTTGGATATCTTCCAAGTTGACTTCATCGCTTTGTCTTGTTAGTTTCCAGAGCGCATGCGCAGGTTCCATGGCTCTTGAGCTGCTGTTCAGTTAACCCAGGCCCACTTTACGAACTAATAGAAATCAAAGAAGAAACATATTAAAATCAAAAATAAATGTTTTCACTGTATACCACCTACTTCTACTCTATTCCCATTTAATTATAAATGTCTATCCCGCATTAGTAGCGTTAGAATACCACATTATTAATTGCAGCAATGCGAAAGCTTTAACATGTGAGAACATTAAGCAGCCATTTTAGCATACACTGCGCAGAAGCAAAAGTTTCCCTCCAAGTAAAGAAAGACGTCATACCATGTGACATGGTTGACACATGCGCAGTAGAGTTCCCACGCTTTAGCGGCCATTTTGCATTAGACAAGGGTTACTTATTAGCGAAAAAACATAGGCAAGCGTCTCTCGGATAAATGTAATGTTTGCACATTATTAATAATGACATTACAAGGTTTTAGTACAAATTAATTACTACTGTAAGAAGATTGCTTACGAGCAAGTCTCATTGTGAGTCCTTGCTCCATCACCGGTGCATCACTTTTTTGATGCACCAGCGGGGCAATGGGCTTGCCCATATTTACAAGGCCACGTAAATTCACCCTGCCTGACTTTAGAAGGCCTAGTAAATATGGGCCCCTTTCACGCATTACTCTGCGTGAAAGGGGCGTTCCATGGGTGTTGCTGTGGGTGTTCCCATGCAAAATCCATCAAACGTGGCACATTCCTAGATTTACAACTTTCTGTAAAGCTGGGAATGCATCAGAATCCTACGCAACAAGGTGCAACAAGGAGAAATACTTTTATTTCTCCTCGTTTTTTGTCCCTTCCTGCACAAAAACAATCATCCCCGCAACTCAGGCACCCTTGCAAAATGACGCAAGGTTGCCTGCGCTGGTGCATGGTAGCCAATTGTGTGCCAGCAAAGGGGAATGCACACGGATGCGTCGTATTGTTAATACGACACATTCATGTGCTTTGAAAATGGCGCAGCTCGGCGCAGCAAAATGGCTTGCAGCGCCACGCTGCGTCATTTTCTTGTAAATGAGGCCCATAGAATCTTACTTATATGCCTCTCATAGTACCTTATTTTGGCACTTCTTGCTGTTTCAGAAAGTATGTTTCCGGGAGCCTCGGGGATCACAAACCAGCTCTGAGTGAAAATGGCAGGCTCCACTACAAAATGATGTCCCTTAGCTGATCAGCATTACCTGCTATTCACAACCATCAGGCGAGTACCTACAGTCAATTTGTTTTTTTCAGTATTGTCCGTTCATTATGATACTCAACAGTAACCAGCCTGCTTGGAGTTTCGAACCTCGTCCACTGTGTTGCTGTGGTTACAAAATGGCAGACAGGGGCGGGTTAGTCGTGAAGGGAAAGGCACAGGTAGCATGGAAGCATAGCTCTTTTTCAGAACAGGGGGAGGGCAGCATTCTGTAGCTGATGAGTTCTGTAATTCAATTGTCTGAGGAGCATGAACGACTCATGCAGACCTCAGCATTATGGTGACATTACTTTGGGCCTTGGTAGGGACCTGAGATAGACGCCGCCATCTTAGCATGCAATTCATACCTCCTACAGTACACATTGTCAATGAATGATTTTATGACTGAAGCTTTATTCTTGATCGCAGTAGTGCAATAAGATAATAAACACTGCCAAAGGTGTCATCACAGGGACCAGCACAAATAATTCTCTTCCTCCGATAAATGGCATTTGCTCCGAAAAGCAGAACAGTTATTGTGGAACTTGGGACATCTGGCAATTCATTTTAATATTTTCATTAGAAAGTGGGATATTTAAATGGTATTCCCAGTTTGTGGTTAGCCCAAAGTGTGCAGGCCCGACCCACACAGCATAACGGGTTTAACAAAATGTTTTGAACAACTGTTTTACTGTGTAATGGTTTTAAGGTCAGCCGCATACTGTGATGTGTTTTTAACACTGCCACAAAAGAAAGGCCGGCTACTGTTATTAAAACCGCCAAGTACAGCGTGCATTTTGAAGTTCTTTTCATAACATGTATCTTTGTTTTATCCCCTATGCTTTTAGAATCAGCACACCCGGTTTTGATTTCAGTTATTGTTCCCAACAGGATAGGGTCGTTGCGCAACGATGTCTTAGTGTTGCATCGCTCTCAGACTACGTCTCTGCTTTTCCATGCACCAGATGTCTGGAACCAGCACAGGCAAACGAGCTGTGCATAGTGATGTGCACTGCACCCATCTCACAAACATGGTCGAGGTGCTTTGTGTGTGAATCACATTGAAAGGATGAAAATTGGCCTACAGTGGGCAGCAGACCTTCACTGCACTTGCCATGCACAAGCTCTGTGGCTGTGCCGTTAAAGGATTGGCTTGCTAGTGGAGCAGCGTAATCTTGGCTTCACCCATACACGTCACCGAAACGTGATATACTTATGTGCATTTATCATTTATTATGTCCAGTGTGTCCTAACGACATTCATGAAAGTGGAGTATTCGACTGTACTTTGGAAATGCTTCATTGCAGAGTATTAGAAATTTCCAAACGTGTGCATATTAATGTTTAGGTTAACAAGGAAAATGTAGTTCTCTTATATAGTTACGCGTATGTTTCAACATTTATTCGAAATTTCATCACATATGTAATCATGTTTCCTTACTTAAGTTACCTTTATATAATTTCATTGATTTGTGACTGTGCATACATATATCTAAATGTCAGGTGCACTTTTTTTTTTTTACTAAAGTTAGCTTGACCAAAGGCTTTAAGCTTTTGGGCTTCAATGTTGAAACTTCAACTTAAAAATGTTGCTCGCTTTGCATATTCTGTCCTCTGCAGGTGCAGTTTCAAGGCTTCATTAGTTAGTGAAAGGCATTTTGTGCGTTGTAGAGATAGTGAGGTACAGGAGGAAACTTTTGGTAAGAGGAAGGCGTGTTAACGAAGTAGGAGACCGACTCCTATGGCTGAAAGGGCCGCTCAAGTTTACCCTGATGTTCCGACTGGATAGTGGGAGAAATGAAGGAAGTAGCCAATTTCTACCATGAGAAGGTGGAATTGTACTGGAGACAATGATGCAGATTTTGTACGTTAATTGGTGTTCCCATTGTTAATTAGGCAGCAGATACCATTTAGGCTCTGAGAGGTGCAGATCTCTTACTATATTTCCAATTGGGTGGCTTTATGCTACACTTTTCCTCAAATTGGAGAATTTTACTGAAGTCTCCACTATGCTGACACCTTTCTTGCTCCCCTAATTTAATTAGGGTTTTCCCAGTCCCTAGCTTAGGATACCATAAATTAGATAACTTTTAGATATCCTCATGTATCAACCAGTGAATGGAAATCTGCAATCTAATCATCAGATTCTCTTTCTTATCTTTTGTCTTGCTGCTTCTGAATTTCTTGTATGCTTCATATTATTGAGGCTTAATGTAATGTGACGATTCGGATTTCCATTGGTGATTCTGTATTTCTGCAATATGTTTCTGAGACTCATTTATATCAGTCTGGCTTTGAGTTTGTAATAAACCCTTTTAATCCTGATTATTAATTTGGACTCTTATTGTGTAGTCGAAAAATTACACTGTAAACCAGAAATTTGATTTAATTTTTAACTCCCTTTTACCTCTCAGGCAACTGCAAAGGTCTATCAACTGGAGAGTGATGGCAAGAACAGCCCAGTGCCCTTTCAGATGGTAGCAGAGCGAGGATGGTTAGTTGCTGAAGTAGAGGGAGTTAGAAAATCCTATTCTAGATCAGCCCAGACCCAATCTCAGTCCCTAGTGCCCATGTCTCAACTTGGAGCATTGGCTCAGTTCCAGCAGTTCAGGAGAGAGTTGTAACAGCAGAGTAGTGAGTATTAATAAGGTAGTGTGTTGCAGTGGCTTGCATTTAGATTGCTGTGCTTTGCGGAAATGTTTAAGGTGTTGTGAGAATGTGGCACTTAATGCAGAGAAGTTGAACTTGTTATCGGGTCCAGCGTGGCCTAAAATCCCAAGATAATTCTGCCTAATTTGATGCCAGGCATACTATCGACCCTTGAAGAATTACTGTCTAGGTTGGCTTCACTAGGATTTTACATTTTCACCTGTAGACTATAAATGTATGTCTGCAACAATGCTCACAATGTAAACCCCCAGACGATCTTAACACCCAGAGCTCTATAACGTGCTGTTCATGGCCTCACACAGAACATCAGCGATGACAATACAAATGCCATTGGCAGTATGATCAGTAACATGCAATAGACATACATCCCTTTACACACAGATGAAAACTGTAGTTCTGTTTATAGCCAGCAGATGTCCTTGTAGCAATTATGATAAAAAAACTACAGTTCCAAAGATAGCCAACAGATTTCCTCACAGACATTTAGGTAAAAACCCACACTGCAATACCAACAGGCACCCTCAAAGCAATTGAAAGGCAACACAGATATCACAAGGACATCCTCAACAAGATTGCAATGCTACAAAAGGACATTGTATGGCCCCAAACTACTTTTTCATACCTTTTCCTAAGAAGAATCATCAGATTCCCTGTGAGTGGCATCATATACCAGCAAAGCAAAGGCATAAGCTTGGAGTACACTATTATATGCTGAACAGTGCAACTCAATGTTGCAGCAGTGATGTCACATGTGGTGACTAGTGACTACATCGATAATGTTTAAGATATGTCCTGGGGGAGCATTCTGGATGAACATTCAATCTTAAATGAAGGATCACATCTATAATGTATCTTCTACAGAAGTTGTGTCAGGAAATTTAATTTCTTGTTATTTTTATGGGATCTTAAAAGATTAAGAACCAGAATACCTGTACGCTTTTTCAGTGACTATATGTACACGCATAAACAACAACCTGCAACATTCGCACTCTTATGCCTCACACCCCCTTCACTTCCCTGCACCCTTATCTCGGTTTGGATATCACAAGCAATTTATGACAACCAGACACATCTAGATTACCTAATCTACTACCTGATTAAAACCTCAGAATCAGTTTTATTGATGGTACAATAACATCACTTATTTTATTGATGTAAGAGGATTTTGATCTGTAATGCTTTATAGAGCAACAAAAGAGTGATAGGATAAAATGTGAACCAGGGTAGATACATTTAAAGCTAACAGTGAGAAATGATTGGTTTTATGAGACATGAAAAAGCCACAATTTGCATCTAAAATATTACACAAAAGCATATTTACAAGGAAAGAGGGAAACATATTTACTAGGACAGAGAGGAATGCACTGGATGTGCACTAGACTTGATGGTTTTTGTTTACAATCCATTTTAGACTTAAACGCAGGAAGAGGTGAAGGTATTCCTAGTTATGGGAGTGAGGTCCAGTGGAGAGGAATGAGTACATTTAAGGATCTGAAATGGGATGAGGTACTGGGCAGGTTAGTGTCAATAGAATGAAGCACTTGTAAAGGAGATTGACAGACTTAGGGGCCGAGTCCGATCTCGGCCGGTAGGGCTCCGAATCGGATTCGGCTTTACCGGATCCGATTCGGAGCCCTGTTTCCCGACCGAACCGTACGCGGGTCCGGCCGAGCGAGTACGATGCGAAATCGCCGACCGACTCGTCCGGGCGTCCCGACCGCTCCGACCGACTCGCTCCCGGCTCGAACCGCTCCGACCGACTCGCTCGGACTCGACTCGCACCGCGCAATGGAGACGTTTCCCGGCCGGGTAAGTACGATGCGCGCCGCGAGCAGTCCGACCGAGCCGCGCACTCCGGCTCGTAAGAGCTGTCGGAGCCGTACTTTGGGGGTCCGTGTCGGACCCCCTGTACGCGTAGCCGCGCGAGTCGCACACAGGGGGACCCATGGGTCCCCTACCTGTGCGTGTACGGCGCGAATCGCCTCGCCACGTACCCGCTGTAGGGGGCGCCCTTGTCCGACTCGCACCCATTGAGTCAATGGGAGCCCGCGTACGCGTTGTACGACCGGCTCCCATTGACTTCAATGGGAGTCCGACCGACTCGAGTCCGATAACATACGGACGCATCGTACTCGTTCGGTCGGACTGCACGGGTCCGATTCGGTCGGAAATCTCTCCGGGTCCGGCTCGGTCGGAGAAATTTCCGGCCCGAATCGGAATCGACCCCTTAGTGTCAATAGAATGAAGTGAGAGGATGGGTAGGGTAATTGAAGTGATTTCCTGTGGCAACGTGGATCCATTGCTTAATATTAGATTGGGGTTGCCGGTGAGGGCCACTGGCACTCATTTTTGGGGACTGACCCTTATTTCTCTGCATGAGACATTTACTGAGAGAAAGAAAGAAAAAACACACAAAGCCAGAAAGAAAGACAGAGGGAGCGAGACAGAAGCTGCAAGATTTAGATGAAGGGGCAGGGAGTGTCTAGTAGTGGAATAAAAAGGTATGAGGTGGATTTAAGGATGTGCAGCCTTGGTATTCAGTGTGTCACACCTATTTGCATCGGCTGTGAGCTTCTGAGCAGAGCTTTGGGTACCAGCACTCATTCCTCTACAAAATAAGCAATGCGCTGATCCTTTGTCCACGGCGAGCGAACTGGGAAACAGTAATGTGAGAAATAATCTGTTATTATTGGTAATAATAAGTAATTTGACTATGCTGCAAAATGAAACACAAAATCGACTAGCTGTGTGGTGAATGAATGCAGTCATTAGGGGCTCATATTTGAGGAAAAGAGGATTTAAAAAAATATATACATTGCTACTGCTGTCTTTTTATTTAATTTCACTATCATGATAAGCAGGTCAGTGCAAGGGAAATACAGTTTTTGAGTTCACTCATGACTTGATTGGCTGGAAAAGGAGTTGTGAGCAGTTATTTCTGATTTTGGCTGTGGTGCATAAGTCTCAACTTCAGCCAAATACAAGGTGTTCTAAAGTGCCCTTCTGTATGGTCATCCCCCCACATTTTGCTGCTAGATGCTGTGGTAATTGATCTGAAAGTGTTCTGGGTCCTGCTAACCAGGCCTCAGTACCAGTGATCTTTCCCTTAATCTGTAAATGTGGACTGGTACACCCAGTTAGCAAGTACTTTTACACCCCTGTAAGGCCCTAGTATATGATACCAATGGTACACAGGGCATAGATGTAAAAGGGGCACCAGGACTGCAGCACCAATTGTGTTACCCTGAGTGACCCCAGTAAAACTGAAGTCTGTAGGTCTGCCATGTCAGCCCTGCATGAGCAGCTTGCCTTCTCGAGTTCGACCCTACATCTACCATGTGTGACAGGGTCACCTCACTGCATCTAATATATGTCAGTCACCCCTAAGGCAGGCCTCTTATTGTCCAGGAGGCAGGGTTCATTATATTTTATGTGTGGGAATATATGTGGAAGCATATATTGCCCTGTGGTAGCATTCTAAATTAAATTCTACCGCAAGTGACCGGCGGTGCATCGGATAACATGGCCTGGCATATGGGCATTACCTATATATCCAGCTCCTTAATGGCCCGTGTTAGAAATGGGGGTCTGTAGTTGGCAGAGGTAGGTACCTTTGTCCAAGTAGGGACCCTTCTTCCTAGTCAGGTTAAGGGGGATACACTTCTAAAATGACCCCTGCTCACCCCCTTGGTAGCTTGGCATGAGCAGACAGGCTTATCTCAGAGGCGGTGTGTAAAGCATTTGTGAACACATACAGTAATACAGTGAAAACACTACAAATGGACACCACACCAGTTTAGAAAAATAAGTAAACTTTATCTAAACCAACAAGACCAAGAACGACAAAAATCCAACATACAATACTCTTAAAAATAGTTACTGTGCAGAATAACCTTTAAATTGCAGGAAAAATGTGAAAATACAGTTCCTCCGACTCGGTAGCTCGGTCTGGGGCTACTGCGATACTGAATACGACAGAGTCTAACAATTCCAGCCAACCACGTCGATACGGATTAGCAACAGCGTCCACAGACCCGGAGACAGTACCTTTTGTTGTTGCAGCCGACACGATGATACGAGCCGGTCTGGGGCAACCATTGCGGTTGCGTTCTGAGATGTAAGCATTGCAGCGTGCAGTGTCCTCATGGCTCGGTGCAGGCTGCAGCTGATTGACGGAGTCAGTGAGACCAAGGCTTGCGTTGCAGGGTGAGGCGGTGCTCGATGCGGTGCTGGCAGGTCACGATGCGGTGACGAAGCCAGTCGATGTTCAAGCCAGGCAGCGACGGAGTCGATGACATCCGGGCTGTGTGTAGCAAAACGTTGCGGAGTGCGATGCCCCCAGGACGCGGTGCAAGCAGCGGCTCGTTGCTGGAGTCGGTGAGACCAGGGTTGCGTTGCAAAATGAGGCGCTGCTCTCTACGGTGCTTTCAGGATACGGAATCCTGCGACAGACATGATGACAGAGTCAATAACCATTTTCTTCTCCAGGCAACTGAAACCAGCGGTTTCAGAGACGGTGCCCAGAAGTTTGGTGAGGTCTTTGATGTTACTGAGACCTTGTGAACAGGGGGCAAGCTGAATTCAAGCCCTTGGAGATCTTCCTCAAGCAGGGGACACAGCAAAGTCCTTATCTCCTTTCCTTGTCAGCAAGCAGCCACTGCAGGCCAAACCCAGACAGCAAACAGCATAGGGGCAGTATTCCTCCCCAGCTTCTCCGGCTCTTCTCCTTGGCAAAGGTTCCTCTTGATTCCCAGAAGTGATCTAAAAGTCTGGGGTCAGGACCCCAATATATATATATCCCAAAATCCTTTAATTCTCTGGTGGCAGAGAAGCCCTGTGCTTGGTCAAAACCGGATCTGTTCTCTCTGGTGCAGCTCCCTGGCAGGAGGTGGAGACAGCATTGTCCTTCATAGACCAGGCCCATTCAGGTGAAAGGAAATCTCCTCCCCCTACTCTAAATGCAGCCTA
The DNA here is from genome assembly GCA_963921515.1 of Calotriton arnoldi. Taxonomy (NCBI): domain Eukaryota; kingdom Metazoa; phylum Chordata; class Amphibia; order Caudata; family Salamandridae; genus Calotriton; species Calotriton arnoldi. The sequence continues at coordinate 1,303,253 of CAWUFW010005456.1, forward strand.
GGTCTATTCAGCCCAGCCCCGACTCAACAGGCTCTCTGGAGCCACTCCACCTCCCCAGCCCCTGTCATCCAAAAGCCAGACATGCAATACACAAACCAGGCAGAGGCATACTGGATGGCCAAGCAAGAAAATAACTACTTTCTAAAAGTGGTATTTTCAAACACAGAATGTAAACATCACCCTCACTAAAAGATGCATTTTAACATTCTGAGTTCAGGCATACTAAACTTTATTTTCCTACCTTGTTCCCAGGTATAGTTAGGGTTATAAGATGTTATAAACAAACTCCCCATTCTATCCTATGGGAACAGGTAGCCTTGCAATAGTGAAAAAATGAAATTGGCAGTAATTCACTATCAGGACATGCTACACACACCAGGGCATGTCCTACCTTTCACATGCACTGCGCTTTGCCCACAGGGGTACCTTGGGCCTACCTTAGGGGTGACTAATATGTAAGAAAAGGGAAGGTTAGGGTCTGGCAAGTGGGTACACTTCCCAAGCCGACATGGCAGTACCAGACTGCACACGGGCTCTGCAATGGCAGGCCAGAGTTACATTTACAGGCTGGTTCTGTGTGTGGCACAATCAGTGCTGCAAGCCCACTAGCAGCATTTGATTTACAGGCCCTGGGCACACACAGTGCACTGTACTAGGGACTGACTAGTAAATCAAATAGCCAATCATGGAAACAGCAATCCATAACAGTAATTTACAAAGGGAGCACTTGCACTTTGGCACTGAACAGCAGTGGCAAAGTGCCCAAAGAATCTAGACCAGCAAAACGGAGTCCAACACACAGCAAAAACACAGGATGCAAAAGCAGAAAATGCAGGGGAGACCCACGCCAATGGTACCAGGTCTAACACATGTCCCCTCCAGCTGAAATATGGGGAGAACTACCCACCCTCTTGGGAGTTCTCTTCACTAAGGTGGAAAAATCTGGACAGACCATCAGCATTGGCGTGTTCTGTACTAGGGAGGGGTCTCACCGTAAAGTCCATCCCCTGTAGGGAAATGGACCACCTCAACAGCTTTGGATTCTCAGCCCTCATCTGCATCAACCATCTGAGGGGCCTGTGGTCTGTCTGAACCCGGAAGTGAGTCCCAAACAAGTATGGCCTCAGCTTCTTCAGCGCCCAGACCACAGCAAATGCCTCATGCTCAATCGCACTCCACCTCTGTTCCCGTGGAAGTAACCTCCTACTAATGAAGGCTACAGGTTGATCTAGGCCCTCCTCATTTAGCTGTGAGAGCACAGCCCCCACACCATGCTCTGAAGCATCTGTCTGCACAATAAACTCCCTTGAGAAGTTGGGCGCCTGAAGCACGGGCGCCGTGCACATGGCAGATTTCAGGGCATCAAAAGCCTTCTGGCAGGCGTCAGTCCAGTTCACCTACCTGGGCTTCTTCCTGGAAGTCAGCTCTGTCAAGGGGGCAACAATGGTGCCATACCCCTTGACAAATCTCCTGTAATACCCAGCGAGTCCTAAGAAGGCCCTCACCTCTGTCTGAGTCTTGGGGGGTTCCCAAGCCAGAATGGTATCAATCTTGGGCTGTAGGGGTGCCACCTGGCCGCTCCCCACCTGGTGTCCCAAGTACACCACAGAACCCTGCCCGATCTGGCACTTACTCGCCTTGATCGTGAGGCCTGCCCTCTGCAGAGCTTTCAACGCTTCCCAGAGGTGGTGCAGGTGTTCCTCCCAAGTGGCACTGAACACTGCAATGTCATCCAGGTAAGCGGCACTGAAATCCTCCAGCCCAGCCAACACCTGGTTGACCAACCTCTGAACGGTGGCAGGGGCATTCTTCAATCCAAAGGGCATCACCCGGAATTGGTAGTGCCCCTCTGGCATTGAGAATGCTGACCTCTCCTTCAGTTAAGGCAATCTGCCAGTACCCAGACGTTAAGTCAAATGTGCTGAGGTAGAGGGCAGCTCCCAACCGATCTATGAGCTCATCAGCTCTGGGCTTGGGTGTGCATCAGTCCTGGTGACTGAATTGAGCCCTCGGTATTCCACACAGAACCGGAGTTCTGGCGTGGCACCGGGTGTGGCAGCCTTTGGGACCAAGACCACTGGGCTGGCACAAGGGCTGTTTGAGGGCTCAATCACCCCTAGCGCTAACATCTTGGAGACCTCCTCCTTGATGCAAGCCTTGACCCTGTCAGTCACTCTGTAAATGTTGTGCTTTACAGGAGGACTGTCCCCAGTGTCAACATCATGGACACACCACTGAGTGACACCAGGGGTCAGGGAGAACAGAGCAGCAAACTATCCCAACAGTTGGCAGCAGTCACTCTGCTGTTCAGGAGTCAGGGCGGGGGAGAGTGTTACACCATCCACTGACCCATTGTGTTCCTTCGCAGACAGGAGGTCAGGAAGAGGCTCAGTCTCCTCCTCCATTCCAGCATCTGTTGCTAGGAGCATGCCCACTTCGGACCTCTCCAAGTGGGGCTTCAGGCAGTTCACATGCAGGACCTGCAAAGGGTTCCTAGGAGACTGCAAGTCCGCCAAGTAGGTGACATTACTCTTGCACACCACCGCCTCAAATGTTCCGGTCCACTTATCCTGGAGCGCTCAAGGCTCCACTGGGGCCATGACCCACACTTTCTGTCCAGGCTGAAACTCGATCAGAGTGGCAATCTGATCATACCAACGTTTCATCTCCTCCTGGCTGGCTTCCAGATTCGCCTGAGCGAGTTGTCTGAAGCGCTGAGTCTGGTTCCTGAAGGCAATCATTTAGCTATATACATCCTGGGGAGGTTTACTGGGAGCTTTCTCCCAGCCTTCTTTGACCAGACTTAGAGGTCGTCTTACAGGGTGGCCATACAGGAGCTCAAAGGGACTGAACCCTAAGGACTTCTGCGGTACCACTCTGTAAGCAAATAAAAGGCATGATAAGAGGATGTCCCACTTATGCCTCATGGGTTCACAATGACCCATAATCATGCCCTTCAGGGTCCCGTTGAATCACTCAACCAGCCCATTACCTTGGGGGTGGTAAGGAGTGGTGAACTTGTAGGTAACACCGCACTCCTGCCACAGGGACTTCATATACTTAGATATGAAGTTGGTATCACGGTCGGACACCACCTCTCTGGGGAACCCCACACAGAAGAAAATCCCCATCAACGCAAGACCCACCATGGGGGCCGTCACAGTCCGGAGAGCGATGGCTTCTGGGTACCGGGTGGCATGTTCCACCAAGACCAGGATAAACCTGTTGCCCATGGCTGTCTTGGGATCCAGAGGCCCCACAATGTCAATACCTACCCTCTCAAAGTGGGTGCTGACCACAGGGAAAGGTTGGAGAGGAGCCTTATACTTCCTCCCACTCTTACCACTTGCCTGGCAAGTCTAACAAGACCTACAATGAGTATCAGAACTTCTACGCATTTGGGGCCAGTAAAAGTGGGTGACAAGGCTTTCAAAGGTCTTGTCTTGCCCCAAATGTCCTGCCAAAGGCACATCATGAGCCAGACCCAGTAGGAAGGCTCTGAAGCGTTGGGGTACCACCAGCACACGGGCTGACCCAGGCTCAGCAACCTTAGGCTTGCTATACAGGAGACCATTCTCCCAGTAAATCCAATGTGATCCAGACTGATCACCTGCTGCCTGGTTTGCAGCCTGTTGCTGCAAACCAGCAACAGGCAGCTGAGTTCTTGGGACCATCTCACTGTCTCCCAAAGAGACCAGGGACATTTCTGTGGGACCCCACCCCTCTTGGGCACCCAACTCCTCCCCCAAGGCTACACTAGCCATTTCCCGGGGCGGTGCACCAGTGGGTGCGGTGGTAACCTTCTTGGGCCACCTAGGATCCCCTTGGAAGTGGCCCACCTGACCACAACCAAAACATGCCTTGGAACCCCTATGAACAGGCTTACCTGTCGGGATCCATGGCTCCTTTTCAGTGGGAGGCTGGGAACCCTTACCTTGGTTCCCTTGGGGATTACTTTGGGGCCCTTTTTGGAACTCTTTCTGTTTACCCTTGTCCCCCCCACTCTTCTGCTGGGGACCCTGCCCACCTTTGGCGGAGTCTCCCACACGACCCTTGTGGACCCTGGTACTGATCCAGCGGTCCGCCTCCACAGCAAGCTTCCTGGGGTCAGTCAGCTTACTGTCAATCAAGTGCTGGCGTTGCTCTGGAAAACAATTATCTGACAAGTGCTCCCATGCAACCAAATCATAGAGCCCCTGCAAATCATTCACGTTGCTACCCTTCACCCAACCATCCAATGCTCTGCAAAAGTAGGACACATACTCCACCCAAGTACTTCACTCCAGCTTCTTGCAGTTTCTAAATTTCTGCCTGTACAGCTCTGGGATCAACCCATACCTTGCTACTAAGGCTTCCTTCATGGGGGCATGGGACATCTGCTCCTCAGTGGGCAAGTTTAGCAAAGTTTCCCTTCCTTCACGAAGAAAGCGGCCCCACAACCCCGCTCCCCAATCTCTCTCAGGGACTCTGTGGGACCTCATCGCTACCTCATAGGCCTTGAACCACTGACCAATGTCCTCATGCTTAGTGAAATCCTTGATAACCTCCTTGGGAATGTATACCTTCCCTTCTCCAGGCACTGATGGTGCGCTGCCACCATGGGGATTGGATTCTATACTCTTTGCTTTCAAATCCAGCTCCCTCAACCCTCTTTCATGCTCTAAGAGCATCTTTTTCTCCTCTAGGGCTAATTTCTCCCTCTGAAATGCCAAGTCCTTATCTTCCTTCCCCAGCCTGAGCTTCGTGAGCTCCAACTCATGCATCCTGTTTTTCTCCCTGTCCTCCAACTCCTCTGGAGACAGCCCTCTTGAAGAAACACTGCTGCCATCTCTGGAAGGTACCCTCCCTCCTGGCAGATTCAACAGCCACTCCTGCCGCCCATCCAAATTCTCTGCCTCCAATGGAGGCTCCTCATCCTGCCCACTGGCATTTCTGGATTCCAACCAGGCCCTCAGCGCCTTTTGGTATTCATCCTTTCTGGTGAGGCCTTTCACAGAGATTTTAAATTTCTTGCAGATGGCTTTAAGTTGAGATACAGTGTAGGTTTCCACCCTATCTTCTTCAAATTCAATATCAATAGATGCAATGGATGCTGGCTTGGTCATGATGGAAAAATTGGCAGTTCTCAAGTTGCAGAAAATCCCAAAAGAAGAGTTCGGTAATAGTATGTGGTTGTGTAATGGTCTGCACTATGCTAGTAGTGTACACCAATCACTGTATGTAAGACACAAATGCAAGTCCAGATCCTCACCGCTGACCACCAATGTTAGAAATGGGGGTCTCTAGTTGGCAGAGGTAGGTACCTTTGTCCAAGTAGGGACAAATTTATCTCTTTACATCAAATGCGCTACAACGCATTCCATTACAACGCGGTCATTACAACGACCGCGTTGTTACAACGCGAACCATTACATCGCAAGTCATTACAACGTCTTGCTGTAGGAGGCGCACTGGACTTAGGAATAGTATAATTTACTATTCCTACTCCAGTTTGTGCAACAGCAGGGAAGGTGTTGGATTGTAAATCCAACACCTTCTGCCCCCTATAGCAAGTCGTTGTAACGACTTGCAATGTAATGGTTCGCATTGTAACAACGCAGTCATTGTAATGACCACGTTGTTATGGAATGCGTTGTAGCGCATTCGTTGTAAACGATGTCTCCCGTAGGGACCCTCCTTCCTAGTAAGGGTAAGGGGGATACACTTCTAAAATAACCCCTGCTCACCCGCTTGGTAGCTTGGCAAGAGCAGACAGGCTTATCTCAGAGGCGGTGTGTAAAGCATTTGTGAACACATACAGTAATACAGTGAAAACACTACAAATGGACACCACACCAGTTTAGAAAAATAAGTAAACTTTATCTAAACCAACAAGACCAAGAACGACAAAAATCCAACATATAATACTCTTAAAAATAGTTACTGTGCAGAATAACCTTTAAAATGCAGGAAAAACATGAAAATACAGTTCCTCCGACTCGGTAGCTCCGTCTGGGGCTACCGCGATACTGAATACGACAGAGTCTAACAATTCCAGCCAACCATGTCGATACGGGTTAGCAACAGCGTCGGCAGACGCGGAGACAGTACCTTTTGTTGCTGCGGCCGACACAATGGTACGAGCCGGTCTGGGGCAACCGGCGCGGTTGCGTTGTGAGATGTAAGCGTTGCAGCATGCGTTGTCCTCACGGCTCAGTGCAGGCATCAGCTCATTGACGGAGTCAGTGAGACCAAGGCATGCATTGCAGGTAGAGGCGGTGCTCAATGCGGTGCTGGCAGGTCACGATGCGGCGACGGAGCCGGTCGATGTTCGAGTCGGGCAGCGACGGAGTCAGTGCCGTCCGAGCAGCGTGTAGCGAAATGCTGCAGACTGCGATGCCCCAAGGACGCAGTGCAAGCAGCGGCTCGTTGAAGGAGTCAGTGAGACCAGCGTTGCGTTGCAAAATGAGGCGGTGCGCTCTACAGTGCTTTCAGGACACAGAATCCTGCGGCGGACTTGATGACAGAGTCGGTTACCCTTTTCTTCTCCAGGCAACTGAAACCAGCGGTTCCAGAGACGGTGCACAGAAGTTTTGTGAGGTCTTTGATGTTCCTGAGACCTTGTGAGCAGGGGGCAAGCTCAATTCAAGCCCTTGGAGATCTTCCTCAAGCAGGGGACACAGCATAGTCCTTATCTCCTTTCCTTGGCAGCAAGCAGCCACTGCAGGCCAACCCCAGACAGCAAACAGCACAGGGGCAGCATTCCTCCTCAGCTCTTCTCCTTGGCAAAGGTTCCTCTTGAATCCCAGAAGTGATCTAAAAGTTTGGGGTCTGGGCCCCAATATTTATATCCCAAAATCCTTTGTTCTCTGGTGGCAGAGAAGCCCTGTGCTTGGTCAAAACCGGATCTGTTCTCTCTGGTGCAGCTTCCTGGCAGGAGGTGGAGACAGCATTGTCCCTGGCAGACCAGGCCCATTCAGGTGAAAGGAAATCTCCTCCCCCTACTCTAAATGTAGCCCAGGTCTATTCAGCCCAGCCCTGACTCATCAGGCTCTCTGGAGCCACTGCTCCTCCCCAGCCCCTGTCATCCAAAATCCAGACATGCAATACACAAACCAGGCAGAGGCATACTGGATGGCCAAGCAAGAAAATACCTACTTTCTAAAAGTAGTATTTTCAAACACAGAATGTAAAAATCACCCTCACTAAAAGATGCATTTTAACATTCTGAGTTCAGGCATACTAAACTTTATTTTCCTACCTTGTTCCCAGGGGTAGTTAGGTTTGTAGGATGTTATAAAGAAACTCCCCATTCTATCCTATGGAAACAGGTAGCCTTGCAATAGTGAAAAATGAAATTGGCAGTAATTCACTATCAGGACATGCCACACACAACAGGGCATGTCTTACCTTTTACATACACTGCACCCTGCCCACTGGGGTACCTTGGGCCTACCTTAGGGGTGACTAATATGTAAGAAAAGGGAAGGTTAGTGCCTGGCAAGTGGGTACACTTGCCAAGTCAACATGGCAGTACCAGACTGCACACAGGCTCTGCAATGGCAGGCCAGAGTTACATTTACAGGCTGGTTCTGTGTGTGGCACAATCAGTGCTGCAAGCCCACTAGCAGCATTTGATTTACAGGCCCTGGGCACACACAGTGCACTGTACTAGGGACTGACTTGTAAATCAAATAGCCAATCATGGAAACAGCAATCCATAACAGTAATTTACAAAGGGAGCACTTGCACTTTGGCACTGAACAGCAGTGGCAAATTGCCCAAAGCATCTAGACCAGCAAAGCAGAGTCCAACACACAGCAAAAACACAGGAATGCAAAGCAAAAAATGCAGTGAAGACCCACACCAATGGTGCCAGGTCTAACAGCCCGGCTGATTTATTTTGTGTTTGGTGTCAAACACTGTGCTTTTTAACCCTTAACATGATGGTGGTGTCGAGGGTTAACCAGCATGCACTAAGGTGGCACTTTAGACAGTGTCACCAAGTTAGCCCAGTGTTCTCGTGCCTTGGTGCGCTTTTTTGAAGGTTTGCTGCCAGGACAGAAGTCTGACCTCATGCTAGGCTGTGTGTGCCACTCCCAGAGGCCAGAGCAAAGACCTGTGCGAGCAGGAGCTGACACCACTGCCCACACAGGATGGCTAGTGATTAGACCGGTGCAGGGGTGAGCGTCAAAGGCTTCACTGGTGCCATCGTACAAAGGAACTTACCCCCACTCGAGGACAATGCCCCCCGCTTCCCCAGGCACTGTTTTACATGGGCAGATACGAAATTAGCTATGCAGGAGGCATCCACCTCCACAAGGCTGGCTGTACAGTCGAGGATGGTTCTGGCCATCTTGAATTTAGGCTAGAAATCAGGTTCTGACTAGTTTTAGTGACATACACCCACAGAATGTCTTCACTACTGGGATGGATTAGCTGCAGGGCTAGATGCCCGTTGGTTACTAGTGCTCACATCCACTAACACCGCCTAAATCGAGGATTAAAGGGCACCCCAGACACCAGAACCTTAGATTCGACGTGATAACAAGAAAAAACTCATTTCCACATCAAGTTAGGACTCCACGATGGAGAGAGGCCCTAAGCTCTGCACCTGGGGCAGCCGCTCTGCACCTGGGGCAGCCGCCCTGCACCCGTTGGATTTTGACTCGACCAAGGCAAGAGGCCAGTTCCAAAAGGAAGGTGAGCACCTCTGCAAACTCCAGAATTCACAGAAAGTCCCTTGTGCTAGAGGAACAAGTCCCCTGCAGTCGGCAGGCACAAACTGCTAAGTCCACGACATCGAATTCCTGTTCCCTGAGCCATCTGGCGTGGTTGCTGAAAGTGCTTGGGCAGGTGACTTCTAGGAACTGCAGTCCCGACCCTCAGTGAGACTCAACCTTCTACGACGTTACCATGGTCCTTTGGACAAAGATTTCCTCTACCGGAGTGCTTGAAGGTACCAAGGCTTGTTGGTGGTCAGTCCAACTACAACCTGCTTTACTCGACGCTTCAAGAGAAGAGATTCACCTGCATGAATGACCAACCACCCCTTTGGCTCCATCGTAAAGATCTTGCAATTGTTTTCTCTCTCGCTTGGCAAGCCTGCCAGCTCCTCTGACCGCGGATCCAGTTCAGCACCATGGATAGCCAAGAGCTCCTCTGCATCTGAGTCCCCTGAGCCAGTAGATCGGATCTGCCTAGAGACTCCTGTTCCAGGGCCAGCTCCTTGCTTAAGTTCCAAAGGGTTTTGTTCAACTCACCCCGCAAGTACCTTTTTGCTAAGGTAACCATTTCCAACTCCTCGAGCCTGAGTGACAGCTCTGTTTGACAGCTAAAGTGCACCTCTGCACCCCGCTCCCCTGAGACAGGTAAAATTGTGCTAGCCATCGTGAACTGGTCTAGGGACTGACGAGACCTTAACTCCAAGTGGGTTCTGTTAAAATCACTCTCTAAGTAACCAATTGCATACATGTGCTTTTTCCATTGACCGCAACATTAATGTTTTCATATTGCAAAGTTCTGATTTATTTAATGCTTTAAAAATTATAACTCCGGTTATACTATATGTATTGATTTCGTTTTGATGTCTAAAAATATATAAAAATCAGAGCTATTTTTAAAGATTTGGTGTCGGATTTCTCTTGAGTCGTGTCAATAACTTATTGTCCATGTTAGTGATGTGAAATGCTTAACACGTGTTCCACTAAGTAGCCTGTCTACTCTGTGCCCCTCTACCAGTACTGAGAGAAGGTGTACTGAAAGAGTATCCAGGGTCGATCTATGTGCATGGTGCTGGTATTACATGGTAAGGCACCCCTGCCATACCACATAATACCTTCACCTTGCAACACCAGGCCACTAGAAATATGTGATTTTGCGGCCGCAATATTTTCTGTATAATTATGGAATTGCTGCATTTCCTTTGTAATCAATCATCTGCTGCATAATCTTCAGATGACAAAAATATTGTTTCTAGCTGAAATGGAGCAAAAATTAGTAAATATGCAGCGACATGGCATGCCGTGCAGTGAAAGGCCCTTCACAATGTTGACTGGTCACTGTCACCTTTGTGTTGCTCAGTGCTGTATTTGGGTGTCAAACTGGTACCAATGAGATGAAACCTTTACCCAGATAGTGTTAACATGTGTTTAAATGTCAAAATATTGTGATAATACTATCACAAAGTGTGCAGCATTTTGCTGCATAATTAGCCTTTTCTTGCCACATAATTTAGTAAACCATGCTACATAATTCCTGTGGCCCTGGCATATGTTTTACTCAAACAGGTTGTTGCATTACACAAAAGAAGAACAGCAGATAGTTTAAAATGTAAACTAAGCTCATACATAGCAAAATGTTCAATGTACCGCAAGATAACACAGTCTTCTAGTTTCATAGTACTGGAAATAACAGGTGACCCACTGGTTTAATCAGAGTGGCCTGAGAACCATCGGGAGACCGGAATCTATCTGTTACCTTTTCACTGATCCGCCCGAGGTGCTTCGCTAGTCGGCCTTACTTAGCGATAGCTTCAGCTGTGATTTTTTCAGCAGCAGCAAATCCAGTTCAGCAGCTCCTCTTGGAAGGGTTATCCGGCCTCGTGGATCCCTCATCGGCCACAGCCTGCAACTTAGCACCCCTGGAGATTTTGACTTCCAAAAAAGTGGCAAAATCCGAATAACGAAATCTGCACTGTAACTACATTGCCTCCTCCTTGAACATTACCAGCTGCTTTGTCACGCTGACCTTTACCTTCTCAGGAACTTTTCTTTAAAATTTCTTATAACTCAGAAGGTAAGCAGAGACCGGGCCCAGTTCACCTAGTGTAGCCAGACTGCGCTTCATCACAGCCAGCCACAACTATTGACTTTGCCCCGCTCTTGCTCATCTAGATGCCCGTGGTTGGAGCTTTGACCTTTTAGGAGCTATTCACTTAGAACTTTGAAAATTCATAAATCAGGTTCTACTGATTAGATTTACTTTGTTTCTGCTTCATTTTATTTATTAAAGTTTAGTTTGATTGAATTGGTGTGGGATTTTTCTTGTGGTGTGTTTTTACTTTATGGATGTTTGAGTGCGGCATAAATAATTAACACTGCACCTCTAAGTTAAACCTGCCTGCTTTTGTACCAAGCTACCAGAGGGTTAAGTACAGGTTCATTTAGTTACTTCTGTGGTTCACCCTGACAAGGATTGTGGTTGTTGCTTGAGAAGGGTCTTCACCCCTCAATCAAAAACCCAATTTCTTACATGTGGTATATTATTTTTTTGTATGCCTCAAGTAAAAGCTTCTTTTATTATCAGCTCCCCTATATTTAGCAAGAGTTATTTCTCATATTGTTTCACAATTAGCAATAAAAATTGGGTATAAGTGTATTTCTCTCATGTCTGAAAGTATAAGTTCTATCTGCTAGAAGTTCAGGGTTCTAGTTCTGGTTTGTTTTGCAGCCATAAAAACTGCATTACCTCCACAGGGTTGTACCATTGAATATCGACCCCCCAGAATATCGACCTACAAGGGTATTTCGACAAAATATCAAGTTAGAAATGTCGACTTACACAAATATTGAGTTGTAAATATCGTGACACAGAAATATTGACAGCAAGAATATCATGGTCAAGAATATCGATTTTAAGGTAAGAAATATCATTTTTTTAAATATAGAAGTCATTAATATAGTTTGCAAAAATATACTTGTTTAAAATATCGATTTTTTAATTAGTGTTGTGTATTTTAGTACATATTTTAAATGTATGTGGTGTATTTTTTTGTATAAGTATTGCTTATGGTTTTTAATAGATGTGTTACATTTTTAGTAGTTATCAATTTTATTTTAATTACATTTTGCGTTTTTTTAGTTCCGTAGTGGGTTTATAGGGGAATAGGGTGGGAAGTAATTCTATTATAATAAATTCATGATTATTTTTTATTTATTAATATTTATTTATTTAATTTAACTTTTATAGTGTTAACTGTGGGAAGTAATTTATTTTTAATTATGTATTAATTGGTTGTTATTTAATTAATTGGTAATTAATTATGGTAATTGTGTAATGATTTTAGGTGTGGTTTGTGGGGTTTATAGGGGTAAAGGGTGGGAAGTCATTTATTTTTCATTAATTAATAATTAGTTGTTAATTAATATTAATTAATTAATTGAAAATTAAATATGGAAATTGCGTAATTAATTTTAGGTGCGGATTGTGGGGTTTATAGAGGTAAAGGGTGGGAAGTAATTTATGTTTAATTAATTAATAATTAGTTGTTAATTAAAATTAAATAATGAATTGAAAATTAAATGTGGAAATTGTGTAATTCATTTTAGATGTGGGTTGTGGGGGTGGGGGTTATAGGGGCAAAGGGTGGGAATTAATTAATAATTAGTTGATTATTAATATTAATTAATTGATAATTAATTAGGGTAATTGCTTAATTTTTTTGTGTGTGGATTTTGGTTTTATAGGGGTAAAGGCTGGGGAGTAAATTAATTTTGCTTACTTTATAATTAGTTGTTAACTACAATTAGTTTTTTTTAATTGAAAATACATTTTAATTGTGTAATTAATTTTTTTGCAGTTTAATTTTAGCTGTGATGTTGGAGATTATAGGGGTAAAGGGTGGGAAGTTAATTATTTTCATGTGCTTTAATTTGTTTTTTAATTAATAATATTTCTTTAATTGATAATTAATGATGTTAATTATGGAAGTACATTTAAAAAAATTTAGATGTGGTTTGTGAATTGTGTGGTGTTATAGGGTAGGAAGTAAACTAAATGTATGTAATAAATAATATTTTTGTTTCTAAATAATTTCTAACTAAGAATATTTATTTGTTTGAAAATTATTTTTTTATTTTGTTTAAGATAATATTTGTAGGTATTTGTCACATGTATTTAACATTATAATATGTTTTTATTTTTTTATTTTTAATATTAAATATATTTGTATTTTAACTTTAAACATATTTATATATTTTTTTATTTATTTTGTTTTTAAAATATTTTTTTTGTTGATATTTTGTGTGTTTTTAATTTTGAACAGACTGGAATACTAATTTTTACCCCTCCGCAATACAACACTTTCCATACTGTTGCACTGATTGGAAGTGGGAATAGTAAATTTTATCCCTCCATTATCCAACACTTTCTCTACTGTTGCACTCACTGGAGTGGGAATAATAATTTTTACCCCTCCGCTATCCAACACTTTCCCTACTGTTGCATTCATTGGAGTGGGAATAGTAAGTTTTACCCCTCCGCTATCCAATACTTTCCCTACTGTTACACTCATTGGAGTGGGAATAGTAATTTTTACCCCTCCTCTATCCAACACTTTCCCTATTGTTGCACTCACTGGAGTGGTAATAGTAATTTGTACCCCTCCGCTATCCAACACTTTCCCTACTGTTGCACTGACAGAAGTGGGAATAGTAAATGTTATCCCTCCGCTATCCAACACTTTCCCTACTGTTGCACTCACTGGAGTGGGAATAGTAATTTTTACCCCTCCGCTATCCAACACATTTTCCCTACTGTTGCACTCATTGGAGTGAGAATAGTAATTTTTACCCCTCCGCTATCCAACACTTTCCCTACTGTTGCACTCATTGAAGTGGGAATATTAATTTTTGCCCCTCCGCTATCCAACACTTTCCCTACTGTTGCACTGACTGGAGTGGGAATAGTAAATTGTAACCCTCCACTATCCAACACTTTCCCTACTGTTGCACTCATTGCAGTGGGAATAGTAATTTTTTACCCCTCCACTATCCAACACTTTCCCTACTTGTTGCACTAACTGGAGTGGGAATAGTAATTTTTACCCCTCCGTCATCCAACACTTTCCCTACTGTTGCACTCATTGGAGTGGAGTAGTAATTTTTACCCCTCCGCTATCCAACACTTTCCCTACTGTTGCACGTACTGGAGTGGGAATAGTAATTTTTACTTCTCCGCTATCCAACACTTTCCCTACTGTTGCACTGGCTGGAGTGTAAAATTTAAGTTTAAAGATTTTTAAATAATTTCATGTTTTAATTTATAATAGAATGTTTTTTAAATAGATTTTATGTTATTGGTATATGTCTATATATATATATTTATTTGTTAAATGTTTATATAATTTTAAAATGATTAAATCAATTAAGATTAATAGTTTATTAATGGTTCTAAAGTAAATATATATATATATATATATATATATATATATATATATATATATATATATATATATATATATATATATATATATATATAAATTATTATATATGTGCTTAACTTTTTTTATTACATTTATTTGTTATATTTTTTAATATGTATATTAAATCTAATGTATTTGTTTTAATTAATTTTGTTATTTAATATTATATATATATAATATATATATTCACTGAAAAAACCATAGGTTTCAGGCACGTTATAGCTCAGGTGGATCATGAAAAAACATTGGAGCCTTATTCGGGCTGATCCTGTGATAGGCACAAAGGTGGGTGCATCTCCCACTATAACATACAAGAGAGCACGTTCTTTGAAGGATAAATTGGTTAGCAGCCATTTTCAAAATGACAATAATGCGGGTTGGTTACAAAGTAGTAAAGGATTTTATAGATGTCAATCCTGTAAAGCCTGCAGATATAGCGTTAACAGCAAGAGCTATAAATTATCAAATGGAAAAGAAAAACTGATATCTAAATTCATCACTTGTACATCAGATCATGTAGTGTATAGTTTAGAATGTCCCTGTGGGCTTCGCTATATAGGGAGCACCAAATTGTCCATCAAGAAACGTATTTTGGAACATCAAAGGCCAATAGTAAACCTAGACTTCAGTTACCCCGTGGCACGACATTTTTACCATAAACACAACAGTGATTATACGTTGTTGAAATACACTGGGATTGATCGTATCCTTAAACATATCAGGGGAGGTGATAGGGAGAAACAGTTGAGGATCTTAGAATCAAGATTCATTATTGACCTCAATACTAGAATACCATTTGGCCTGAATGCAGGGGAGGAGCTGGCTACGCATATAGGGGTATAATTCATCTGACCCAGATACTAAAATTAACTGTTCCTGTCTCTTAGGTTTTCTCCTATGATAAAATGATTATACATTGATTTTTAATTCACACTGCATTCATATATCACTTTTTATGTCACACATAAACCTTGGTTGGATCATTAGGGGATCTGTTGGTGCTATGGGGATTTTTAAGGGAGATACTGTATACTTTGATATTCGTAGAATGATATGATATTGATATCATGAGGGCATTTGTCCTGTTGAAATGAAGAACGGATTAGTTGGATTTTCTTCCTTATTTTTTGTCCCCTATTTGCATGGTCCTTTGATTTGATTTGCCATCCATGGGAATTGTTTATATATGTACATAATAATATATATTGTGTATCACTATTTTTAACATATTTCTGTAAATAGGTGATGTGGTTGTTATATAATTTCACTATTTTAATTAAGGACACTGGATGGTATTACTTACACCCTGCTTAGCGTCTATAACATCATGTAGAATGTGGCTTTGTTATCGGTGGCAATTTATTGATCAACATCCCCTTTTTTTGATTTGAAAAGATAGTTATCGGCGCTTTAACATTGTGACCAGAGCTGTAAATATTTGATTATTAGATCTCTTATTTCAGATAATATCTCAATTTGGAGTTGATGAGTTTCAAGATGCGGAAAGATATGAATTTGTTCCGCTTCATTTTGTAATATTCAACATCGTTGCTCTTGTTTATTATGTTTCCATAGCAATGGCCAATTGGAGTGAATGCTATGCGCGTCACATGTGTAATGACAAATCATTGATTATTTATTATTTGTTGTTATTTATTTCATTAATTTAGATGCCACTGAGATTGCATAATATCGCATTTATTTAAAATGTTATTTATGAATTGCCACATTTCTAAGGGGCCCATTACGATACCCGGCGTAAATAAATCCGCCAGGCATGGAAGCGGCAAAATTCCGCCCGCATACACCGTCTGAACACCGACCACGCCATTACGATAACACAAACCGAAAACCGCCATCGGCGGAAAATCACACAAAATACCGCCCGCCATCGTCCGGAGTCGGAGTCAAACCGCCCGCCACGGACGGAAACACGCACGACAACACAAAACCGCCCGCCCTCACGGCCGACACACCGCACGTGAAATTACGATCGCACCGCCATGAGCGCGGAAAACCACAAATATACCGCCCGCCAGCGCAAACAACGCCGATGCCAATCGACACGGCAGAAACCATGGCGCCCACGTCCCTGCACAGAAACCATCCGCTCACAAAACCAATAGCACACAACATGGCCAATAAGTCCACACAGCAAGGCACGCACAAATACACAAGCACAGTACACATCCCGAAAACACCCCCTGGACAAACAAAAACTACAAAGGCCAGAACACCAGACACAACACACCTGAAAACAACAGACCATGAGGACACACCCACATAGGTAAGTACAAAAGCAGCACTCCCACAGACCACAACCCCTTGCAACATTGCAAACCAGAGAGGAGAGGAGAGGACACAGTGACACAGCAAGGACAGCAGCACACCACAGAAACGCACACATCACAACCACCACCACCACCACCACCAAACACCGGCACCACAAACCCCCTGCACATTACACAACACACACCGCACCAGCACCACAAACACCATGGCACCACAAAGAATGCCCAAGTTCACGCCCATGGAGCTGACGGTCATGGTCGACGAGATCATCAAGGTGCACCCACAAATCTATGGGAACATGGTCCAACACACACCACTAGCCACCAGAAACAGAATGTGGAACCGGATCGTAGACCAGGTCAATGCAGTCGGGACCCTGCCCAGGAACAGAGTCGAAATTAACAAACGGTGGAATGACGTCAAGAGCCTGGTCAAGAAGAAGGAGGGCAAAAACAGAGAGCTGGCTGCCGTCACTGGCGGAGGGAATCCCGCGCTCTTCAAGACCTTCAAAGCGTGGGAGGAGAAGGTGCGAGTCATCATACATCCCGAGATCCTCGCCGGATTAGCAGGGGGAGTGGAGGCTGGTAAGTACAAACTAATGTATACCAGCACACCGCTATGTACTCACATGCACTACCACCATGCCACAGCTCCCAGGGACAAACACCCCCATGTCCAGCACACAATACACGACACACACATGCAACAGACACCACCACACACAGCCCAAACAGAACAACTGTAAGATGCGTGGGGACATGTGTACACTCAGCCAGCCACGTAACCACCAACAGGTCCCCAAATATGCCAGAAGCGCCACAACGAGCACCCACCACACCCATGTGTCCGCCATAGCTGCACTAACCGACAAGTAACAGTTAAGTGGCAGGAACACAAAGTGCAGTGGGTGGGAGGGTGGACAGCCCAAGTGCAACACACACCAGGCCCCTAGTCCCACAGTACAGCAAGGAGGAGCATCCCCCACACCCCACAGCCACGTGTCAGCCACCGCAGTGCACAACGACAGCCGAAAGGTAGACATCACGGTCCACAGCAATCGGTGTCAGTGGGTGTCCAGCCACCACTACGACCCACAACACCCCCCACCCCCACAGACCTGCAACATGGAGCACCCCCGCTTAGAACCATGTGGCATCCAGTACAGTGCACGCCCGAACAACCTGCAGGTGGGAAACTGGACAGGGCTGGATTACTGGAGGCATGAGGGCTGTAACACGACCAACACATGGGACATGTCACGTAGCAGACGAACACGCAGCACCGCCCACCGTCACGAACAAGTGAACAATGTGCACACGGACATGAACCACAGACTCACACCCCACATGACCCATCACAAACACAGCAACACCCAAGGAGCCACGTCTGCATGCACAAGCCACACTGAACATAGTACCACACGGCAGCCACTGTGCAACCCATCACACACAACCGAAACACCATTGAAGTCCAGTCCATGTAGCCCCTACTGCCTGTCAACCACACACCCCACAACTACGCCTATGTAAGACAAACAACACTAGACGCAACAGAGCGGAACAACATAAATGCACACGAACACCACTGAACCCATCAAACACACAGACACACCATGCACATACAACATACCATCCATCCCATCCGTCAGCCCCAGTCTCATGAAAGGCATGTCATCCGCACAGCTGCCACATATACAGCAGTCACGCTAAGACACATGCCCATGACCAACCATGTGCCAGAAGTCAATGAAGCGCACGACACACTGTGAGCAACAACACACAACATGGGCCCCCCGAGCACTGCAGTGATGCACATGGCACAGGGCAGCACGCACACCAAGGAGATGGGACAACTGCAATACGCTGGCTGGCACACAACCAACACTCACTCATAACGATGCGTCCAATGCCATGTCCAGTAATCACAACAGACAGCAAATATGCAGGCCATGTCAAGCATGCACACACCTCAAACCATGCACTGTCATGCTGCCACAACACATGTCACGTTCGGCACCCATGGCTTACAGCATGTACCCCAAAAGCATATCCCTCCCAAATGTGAATCTGGGGCATGGCCCCCATGTTGCCATATGCGTTCCTAAGCATCCCATTTGAACCCCAAAAGCATATTCCCTCCCAAATGCGAATCTGGGGCATGGCCCCCATGTTGCCATATGGGTGCCTAAGCTGCTCCATATGAACCCCAAAAGCAAAGTACAAACCAGACCCAGGATGGGCCAGGAGCCCGCATACACCAGAGTCACAATGAGTAGGGGCACAGCAACACACCCATCGGCATGGCCAATCCGTCCCATGCCACATGTGCACAGCACACAGTCCCATTGCCTAGCACACACAACTACAGATGCCACAGCCACACACTCGCCTCCGGGAAACCCATGTACGAGATTGCACGAACTGCCAATGTCAGACGACAAATACATACTTCGCCAGGTGCAACACAATAACAAATCTCATTCTCTCCACAGGTGACGAACTGCCGGATGCTGGGGATGGAGACAGCAGCCAGCACAGCCAGCCCACAAGCCCCCAACGAGGACACACGGATCTGGAGGATCTGTCCTCCTCTTCGGACACGGACCACCAAGCAGGCCCATCTGGTGTGGCAGGGCCCAGCCGCTCCCCAGGACCCCTCCTACCCACCAACCCATCATCCAGGGATGCTGAACAGTCCCAGCCCCCTGCTGCCACTGTCGTTGCGGCCACACCCACGGTCATTGCGGCCACTACCACTGCCGCAACCGCCACCATCGCCGCACCGACCACCACCGCCACCACCACCACCACGTCTTCGCTGGCACCAGCCCCAGCGCAGGTGGTGGCCCGGCCGACTGGATCCACCCTGGGAGCCACAGCGAGGACCGTGGTGTGCAATGTGGCTAGTGGGCAGGCCGGTGGCAGCAGGACTGGTAGGAGGAGCAGGGTCAGGGAAACGCCAGCCTCCCTGGGAGCCATGCCCTGCCTCAAATGGCCAGAGTCCTTGGGGCCTATGAGGAGGCCCAAGAACAATGGGTCAGGTCTGCTACAGACACGCGGGAGGTGCTGGGGGTGCTGAGGTCCATGGACGCCCATATGGGCCAATTCGTGTCCCGTATGGACCAACTCGTGGACCTCATGGGCCAGCTGGTGGTGGCGGTGGGGTCACAGGCAAGGCCAGCAACACCACCTCCGCCACCACCTGCTAGGGCGCAGGGTCGGGCAGCAGTGTCCACTTCCCCTGCGTCCACAGCCAGTGAGCACACCTCACCCACCACCAGCAGGTCGCCACCACACACCCCCTCCCAAACGTGGAAGGGGCCGTCCGAAGAGGAAACAGATCTCCCGGGAGGACTTCGCACGCTCCAGTCGCAAGTGAGGCAGCCAGCCAGCCTTCCGCCAGCCTTCCTTGACCAGCCACTGCATTGACTTGCTCTACGATCCCACTCCACACAGCCAGCTGGATGGCATGTGTGTGTTGGACTATGGACATAGAACCAGTGGGTACACCCTGAGCTTCACGCAGCCATGACCGACAGCTCATTGTCACTGCACGCACCACTTTTGTCATCACCTTACACACAATCACATGTCACAGTTTGGAATAAATGCACCTTTTCACTAACTGCTGTTTGTGCCCTGTGTTTTATTTGTACGGAATACAACGGCCACCTTGGGCGGAAAGGCACCTGATGCGTGGCATGGCAATGGAATCCGGAGGACCTGTAGGGACCTAGGGGTGGGAGACAGAACAGGAGCACATTCAATGAGTGTGTCACACACCCATCACACAGTACATGTCAACAACTACAAGCAATGTACACACATCGCACAGAGCAATAGGGCACAATGCCACAGTCACCAACAGTGGCATACTACCCTGGCCATGGAGCGTTGACACACTGCACGCAGTGAACATACGGCCACCCTGACACAGCACACACACACCTGCACAGATACAGACACATCATCCGTCGTACATGGACACTCACCGTCAAGTGAAGTAGCGGGCGATGAGCTGCTGGCGCACATTCCCAGCTTCCTCCTCTCCGCTGTCCACCTCACTCGAGCTGTCCTGGTCTGCGGGCTGGGGCCCTGGTTGATCTCCGTCATCCACAATGAGGGGGATCTGCTTCCGAATGGCCAGATTGTGCAGCATGCAGCACGCCACCACTATCTGGCACACCTTCTGTGGGGAGTACGCCAGTGCACCCTCGGTGCGGTCCAGGCACCTGAACCTGGACTTGAGGAGGCCAAAGGTACGCTCGACCACACGTCTGGTCCTCCCATGTGCCTCATTGTATCGATCGTCTGCTGGGGTGCGAGGATTCCTCAATGGACTGAGCAGCCATGCCCCATTCGGATACGCAGAGTCACCTGGGTGTGAGGGACACAGAGAACCGTTGCTATTCCAACTGGACAGGGGACAGCATCGCACAACCAGCACGCTACACCACTCCACATACTCACCGACAATACAGCCACGATCCTGTTGCAGATTGGCCATCAGTCGTGGCAAGATGCTGTTGCGCATTATGTGTGCGTCATGTGCCGAGCCTGGAAACTTGGCACACACGTGGGTGATCACCATGTCCGCAAGGCACACCACTTGCACATTCAGGGAGTGCGTGTGCTTCCTGTTGCGGTACAGGTGCTCAGTGGCCTGTGGTGGAACAAGGCCAACATGTGTGCAGTCAATGGCTCCCACGACGTGTGGGATTCTGCCAAGGGCATAGAATGCACCCTTCACTGCCGCCAATTCACGAGCCCTGGGGAATCTGATGTACCTGTTTCGGCACAGCATCATGGCTGCCAGTACATCCCTCAGCACCTTGCTGAACATGGGCTGGGACATCCCTCCTCCACTGCCCACTGTGTGCTGGAATGACCCAGTGGCGAAGAAATGCATGGCGGCCATCACCTTAGCCGTGGGGGTGACAGCAGTCGGATACACCCTGCGGGGACGGAGATGGGGCTCTAACATGGCACACAGTCGATGCAGGGTTGGCCTGTCCAGCCGAAACTTCCTGATAACCTCTGTATCGTCCATGTCCGCCAGCAATTGGTATGGGCGGTCAATGTTCGGTCTCCGCCTGGGGTAAATGGCAGAGGACACATGTCAAAGCAACACGGCACATAGCAATTTCGCATACACATCACTGACATGACTGAGCAAGCACATGAGCCACAGCCCAGCTGTCAAGCTGGGACGGCACGGCCACAATACACTTACACAGGTCTCCCAACAATGGCAATGGCAAGTGAGACATACCACTGCCATGTGCATGCACATGGGGATCTAGGCCCCAATGACTTGCGGGGCGTGCTGATGGGGACTGACTGCATATTCGTCAAGCGGCAACGCCACGGCAACATGAGTGTCTGCTGAGCATGGAACTGCTTCCGAGGCTGGATGAGTATGGCACACGACGTACGCACGATGTGGGCACGGGCTGAGCGGCCAATACAAGTGGGACCTGTGGCACGAGGGGATATGAGACAGTAGTAGGTGTCAGCACTGCACCCTATGTACAGCACTGTACGGATCACAGCTCCCGAAACATTGACTGGTGTCCACATTGACAGCCCCATGCCAAGACGGCTGTGTGCTTGCAGTCACACGTCACAGGTGAGAGGTTACATTGCACGTGCCAGGTGGCAGACGTACATAGTGGGAGCTGGCATGTGTGTGCATGTGTCTCCTGTTCAGGATCCACCAGATGGGCGCTGACTCTGTACTGACCATTGGACACAGCATGTTCCGTGGAAGGCTTGTGTGTGTGGGATGGTGGCACTGGATGTGCCTCCGTTGGGTGGGGGCCATGCACAGGGCGGGTACGTCGATGATTGCGCATTGTTGGTCACGGTGGGTGCACCAACTAAGATGTGTTGCCCTGTGTTCAATTCCTATGTCCGCATGATGATGGACTGTGGATGTGGGCAGACTACACATTGGTCGATGTGCTGTCTATATGCATGTGCCTTCACACCAGGCACAGCTGCCCCTGCACATGTGACCCCTGCTGGACTCGCTGCTGGGTCTGTGGAGCTGATGCACCTTCTGCGCGTGGGGCGGACAGCTCTCCTCACTTCCCTCATTGCGCATGTCATGTCTTTGCCGCAGGTGACATGGATCATGGAGGGCCCACATGTACGCGTGGGTAGGCTACACATGATTGTTCACTGGTCGCCACCCCAGTCAGTGTTTCGAATGGGAAGGTTGTCGTGCTGGTGGTATGTTCGATGTGGCGGATGGGCGGGCCTAGGTGCGGGCTTACATTCCGGACATGGGGGTAGTTGGATTGGCGACTAGTTGCAGTACACACGGGACACGTCTCTTCCTTTCCACATCTGGGTCATCCCTTGTACTAACTGGACAGTGATACAGTCATCTTCGCCCCAGCCCTCATGTCCTCCCTCGCCCCCAATATGCATGCTCACCTGCGAGGCTAGCGCTTGCACAGGCAGCCCCAAGCTCGCACCAGAGAGGGCAAGGAGTGTATGTGTGGGTCCAGTTGCACGAGTGGGCTGTCTCAGGGTATGATGTGTGGCGGGACGCCGTCCACCTGCGTGGTGCCCCAAATGGAGACCCGGCCTGCATGGACTATGCATCACAGTCTTCGCCTTCCGGATCCGCCACCTGCGACACCCAGTGGCTGTGGCTGCCCTTGCGGCCAGGCCGCGTCCGTCTGTGGCTGATGGCCCACACATTCACTCTTTGGCCTCTCTGGGGAGGGCTCAGGGGTGGTGGCGCACGCGCTTGCACTTAGTCGCAATGGCATGTGGCGTGGTTGGTATGATGGGCAATGGATGGGATGGTGCGAGCCACCTCCCGTGACGTCAGTGCTGCTCGTGCTGTGGTGCGTCCCCCTACACTTCCATTTGACTTTTTGCCATGCTAGACGTTGAGGTTCTATTGCCTGCGTGATATGACCAGGAGGAGCGCGAGGAGACCTCTCACACACCATGCTCCACTGCCATCCCGTGCCCTGTATCGCCTGTGCGGATTGACTATGTTGGGGTTACACCTGGTCGACTGGGGCTGTGTGTGCCTTGTCAAGGGGCATGGCGGGCGCACAACAGGATCCAGCTTGTCCACAGAGGGTGGGCTGAGGTGCGCCTGGTACCGCTTTGTACGTGTGCCCGGCTGCTGTGCACACACGTGTTCACTCCCCCGACAGGTGTCCTCTCACAATGCCCAGGGAAGCGGTGGTGTACTGTTCATGACCCCTCCCAACACGGCGTGCTCCAACTTGGCATGTGCGCATCTACCCGTCGCACCCACCCACCTGAGCACTGCGTCCATACGACTTCACACGACACATGTGTGTCTTCCACAGTAGTGCTACTCATTTGCGTTGACATCCAATACCAGTGGACTACATGGTCATGTCACGACTGCCGTGTACTTCACATACTCTCATCCTCTCTCATTCGTACTTGTGAAATGAGTCAGCGGAGACAGTTTTGGTTTCAAACATTATATTGAGTCTTCTGTCCTCTGTGATGCAGTATAGTGGACACTACTGGCAGCGGAATACATGTTGAGGATATACTGAGCATGATTACAAATGGGATAGGGTGTGGGGTTACATGTGATTGGCTGTTGCATGTGGGATGTGGGCTTCAGAGTGACATCTGCTTGGCCAAGGCTGTGCTAATGTACATTTACGTATAGCTGCGGAGCTGCGGACTTTGACACAGACGGTATACATGTAGCCTACCAGACCGCTCGGCATCATGGGCACAGTCCATCTCAGTTCCATGTGACAGGTTTGCTGCGGTTGTTCCTCATGCACGCGTGCATGTGAGATGACATCAGGGCATGTGCTTGCGTGCATGCAGCGGCGTGCCACTTGTTGTTGCACTGTGGTGGTTACTGGACATGTCACAGTCACTGGGGTCGTGTTGTTGTTGTATGCACTTGTCGTCCATGCAAAGGTCCTGGTATGGGATTCCCGGGCGGGGGTGGGAGGGGTGCAGCACCCACAGACTCCAGGCGACCTATTCATGTCCACTGAGCGGTGTGTGTGTCCATGTGCGCTGGATCCATGTCGTGTCCTGGTTGTTCGTGCAGTTCCGTCCATGTGGGTGCGATACACAGAGCCCATGCCACTGCCTCCCACGATGCATGCGGTGTTCCTGGATGTGATGGGGAACAGTGTGCATGTCCCGGTCATATCCGATGTCATGGCGATGTCGTTGATGGTGTGGTTACAGTTGCCGGTCGCTTGGTATGGCTGTTGTGGTGGTGACTGGCCAGTCCGTGCGGAAGCTGAGCATGGGTGCGGGGTTGGACTTCATAGGTCACTCGGGAACCTGCGTTGTGGTCCGACGTATTTACAGGTTGTCAGGTATGCGATGCCGTCCAGCAGGGCTTCCATGTCATTGGTGGTGTACATGTTTGCCAGCCAATGAAGCGGATGGTGGCTGTCAAGGTGTTGTTCGTAAGTTGTCCCTTGGAGGACCATGATGGGGCATGCTGGGTGACATTCGATGTAGCTGTTCTCGATGATCCGTCGTGTGGAGGCACAGTGGTCCCATTTCAGTGCGGGTGCGATGTTGGCCACATACGCCATGCCCCCATAGGCAGAGCAGGCCCTGTCGTGTGCGTCCAGAGGGAGGAGTAGTGGTAGCAGGTCCGCCTTCAGACATGCCGGGTTGGAGAGGCATATCTCGACGGGATGCTGGTAGGGACACCTCCGACAGTAGAAGACGGGCATGACGCAGCTGAACAATGTGATGCGGTAAGTCAGTCGGTAACTTACGTTCAGCAGGGACAGGAGATCGCATCCCAATGTATGTATCAGTGTTGGTTTTGTACAGCTTGAGCTGTTCGGCGTAGTTGGGTAGGTGTGCTGCGGTTGCCATTTCGCAGCGGTTCGTTGAGATGGCGTGCTCCGGCTGTGTGTGCAGTCTGCAATGTGCACGCTCCGGGGTTGCTGTGAGCTCTGTGTAGTCGTAGGGAGACAGGACTTGTGTTCTGTTGGCTTGTTTGGAGGACACGGGCCCTCTTCCCACATGCTTCTCAGACAGTTCAAGGTCAGTGCTGTGTGACTCCTTCCAATTAACTTGCATGTGGCCGACATGGGGGAGTGTTTTCTTCTTTCTTCCCCGTCCGTTGTGTGCTTCTGTGATATGCGCTATCTGCCCTGTGGTCGGTCTCCTCGGCATGCCTGTGTTGGTCTATTCTTGGACAATGGCTGTATTCACCGGCTTCTGTCGTAGGGCTGTGGTTTCGGAGTTGGAATGGAAGGTCATTCAGTGCTGTCTGCTCTCCCTTGTGTGGGCGGCAGGCTGCCTTTCCGCTCTGCGTTGGGCCTTGTGTGTGAATGTTATTCTTGGGCCACCTGTTGTCGGTCCCCGTGCTCTTTGGTGTTCCGTTTCATATGTCTTGTTCATATGTGCAGGGTGGTATGGGTTTTTCAGTGTGGTACTGGCGTTCCTCTTCCCGAAGGGGCCCTGCTTCTCCTAGCTGGTGTTGCCGCCGCTGTGTGCTTCGCCATGTTTGTTACACTGGGGTGTGTCCTGCTGTTGCGTGACTTCACTGACATGTGTGCGTCGGTTGTGTGGCGTTGGGTGTTGTCCGTGAATTGGGC